>JADMNL010000026.1:86753500-87977000 GCA_016271365.2 Neoceratodus forsteri | reverse complement strand
GACTGTGTGACTGGACTTCTGCTGGGACTATATTGCCTCCTTTCCTCCCCACCCAAAGCTAGCTCTATTTTTATAGGCACAGGATTTGACTGACAACAGGAACTTCCTGTTTGGGAGCAGGAAGTGAGTGATCACAGAACCACCAAAGACCCACCATCCTAGAAGGGCAAGAGTAGCCTCCGCCCCTCTAGCTGCTGGAGGTCTGCCTCTGAGCAAGTAAGTGGTCTACTGAGAAATATAGGATATTCTTGTCTCAGAACAGGACAATCAGGTGCTTAAAGGGCACACAGGCAGAAAGTAAGGAGAGGGAGAAGAAAAAAAAAGAGGAAAGAGTAAGGATTGCAAACAGTTAAGGGGCCAGAAATAAGACATGATTGGAGTGGTGCAGTGCAGTGGCTGTGGAGCAGCAGTCTTCCGGGAGACGTTCTGGAGGATGCGGTGTTGTCCCATCTGCAGGCACCTCTCTGGGCTGAGGGAGGAGGTTGCTCATCTCCAGGCTGAGTTGGCCAGGATTTGTGGGACCTCCCTTCCATCCAGGGACCACCAGTGCCACTGCCGCTGCCTCAGGGGTTGCCAAGAAAGAGGAGCGTTGGACCACAGTGGGCTCAGGGAGGAGTGAGGGTGGTGGAACAGGCGCATCCCTCCAGTTGTACCTCTCCACAATTCCTATGCCATTCTGGTAAAGTGTGGTTCCTCACGGAGGCACCTGCAGTGGAGACCAAGGAGGATGCTGGGAACCTCCACAAGGAGACCCACAGGAGGGTGGCAGGGGACCCTGCAGGGAAGAAACAACTCCTGGTGGGGACTCCATTGTTAAGAAGGTAGAACTGGGGGAGGAAGGAGAGGGAGGTAAGGTGCCTGCCTGGCGCCATGGCTTGAGGACAGGGAGCGAATCTCAGGGATTGCCTGAGCAGCTGCACAGGTAGGAGCTGGATGTCATTGTCACCTAGGGACAAATGACCTGGCTAAAAAGGGATTAGAGAAGTGCAGGAAGAGTTTGTGAAATTGGGAGGGCCTTAGTCAAGTAGCACACACGGTAACCTTCTCGGAGGTGCTGCCCATCTATGGCATAGGAGAGGTTAGGTGTTCCGCACCATGGGATTCAATCAGTGGTTGAAAACTGGTGTGGAGCTCAGAGATTTGGCTTCATTGGGACTGGGGTCCACCTGGAGTGATGCAAGCCTATACTGGCATGATGGGCTGCATCTGTCCGGGAGGGAACCAGGATCCTAGGTGATAGGTTTAAATGCTTCATTGGCAAGCATTTAAACTAGCCAAGGAGGAGGCACTGGAAAGGAGCAGGAAATCCTAGCCCCCAAATAATCACAAGAAGTGCGCAAACACCAACATAGAGGTGTCGACAGGAGAAGGGCAGGGTAAATGGAGAAAGGGACAAAGGCAAGAAGGACAGGGATGGGGCAAAGGGAGTAAGGCCATCAGGAAATAGAGGGTATGAGTACCAATGTCGTAGTCTGGGCAACAAGCTCCTGAGCTGGTGGCCTTGATGGAAGAGGGATGCCTGGATATCGTAGCAGTCACAGAAACATGGTACACAGAGAACCATGGCTGGGATGTTAACATACCAGGGTACATAACCTACAGGAGAGACAGGGAGGGGAGAAGAGGGGGAAGAGTAGCTCTCTATGTAAAGGAAGGGATAAAAGCAACTGAACAAAAGAGTAAACAGGGAGGAGGAGAGGAGGCACTGTGGGTCACCTTGGAGACTGGAAAGGGCACCACAATCCGCACAGGGGTTGTGTACAGACCCCCATGTCAGGGGGAAGGAATGGACAAGGATATGATAGAAGGCATTCTTAGAATGGCAGAGAAAGGGGAGATACTGTTGATGGGAGACCTGAATATGCCAGATGTTAACTGGAGCACATTTGCTGCAGCCACATCCAAGAGCAGGGCCATTCTTGATGCCCTACAGGTGGCAGGCCTCAGACAGCTAGTTTCGAACCCACTGTGAGGGAGCATCTTAGACCTCATACTCTCAAACGGGGCAGTGAGAGGATCTCAGATCTAGAAGTGGGTTGCCATCTGGGGACAAGTGACCATCAAACAGTGTGGTTCACGTTAAACTCAGCTACAGAGTCAAGCCATACAAAAGTAAGGGTACTGGAATTTAGGAGGGCTGACTTTGGCAAGATGGGAGAGTGCCTCAGAAAAGCACTAGCAAACAGACTAGAAGGAGGTGTGGAGCAACAATGGGGAATCATCAAAACTGCCATCACAGAGGCAACAACAAGCCTTTGTGTGAAGCAAATAAACAAATCAAAATGAAAGAAAAAGCCACTATGGTTCTCAAAAGAGGTGGCTGTGAAAGTCAGGAAGAAAAAGATAGCATTCCAGAAGTATAAGAAAACACAGAAGGAGCAGGACAGAGAGCTGTACCAGTTAAGGCAGAAGGAAGCAGGGAGGGAAGTCAGAATAGCAAAGGCCCAAACTGAGGAAAAGATAGCCAACTCAGTTAAGAAGGGGGATAAAACCTTTATAGGTACATCAGCGAGCGTGAAAGACAAAGGGAGGGATAGTGAGGCTGAATAGAATGAGCGGTGGATGGGCAGAGGGGACAGTGAAAAGCAGGGATACTGACGAATATTTCTGCTCAGTATTCACAAAAGAGGAGGGGAAAGTGCCTAATCCAATTAACAGAAGCACTCTTGATAGGGGGGTCGATCCCAGTCCTTTCACAGAAGAAAGGGTTCTGCAAGAACTCCTAAAACTGAAGGTGGACAAAGCAATGGGCCCTGATGGAATTCACCCCAGAATTCTAAAAGAATTAAGGGAGGAACTAGTGAAACCACTGGCTACTCTTTTTAATAAATCATGGGAGGATGGTGTGGTACCCGAGGACTGGAGGAAGGCGGATGTGATTCCCCTTCACAAAAGTGGGACCAAGACAGAGGCAGGAAACTACAGACCTGTCAGTCTGACCTCTGTGGTAGGGAAAGTGATGGAGTCACTTCTGAAGGAAAGAATAGTTGAGTACTTAGAGGCCAGTGGAGCACAGGACTCAAGGCAGCATGGGTTCACAGCGGGAAGGTCATGTCAGACGAATCTAAAAGATTTCTTTGACTGGGTGACCAAAGTAGTAGACCAGGGAGGGGCTGTGGACATGGCCTACCTAGACTTTAGCAAGGCATTTAACATAGTCCCACAGAAAAGATTAATAGTCAAATTAACCAGCCTGGGAGTGGATCCCAGGGTGGTAGCCTGGTAAAACATTGGCTGCACAACAGGACACAGAAGGTAATTGTAAATGGAGTCCACTCTGAAGAAAGAGGGGTTACTAGTGGGGTACCGCAGGGTTCAGTATTGGGTCCAGTCCTTTTTAATGTCTTCATCAGTGACATTGCAGAGGGACTGGAAGGAAAGTATGCCTTTTGCAGATGACACAAAGATCTGCAACAGGGTTGATACACAAGGAGGTGTGGAAAGGATGAAAAGGACTTGGCAAGGTTGGAGGAATGGCCAGAAGTATGGCAGCTAGGATTCAATGCAAAGAAGTGCAAATAATGCACCTGGGAAACAAGAACCAGGGAAGAATACACAATGGGTGGGAGGTAGTAACAACAACAAAAGGAAAGGGACCTGGGGGTAATCATATCAGATGACCTTAAGGTTAGCAAGCAATGTGAGAAGGCAGTAGGGAGGGCTGGGGGTATACTGGGATGTATAGGGAGAGGCATCAGCAGCAGAAAACAGGAAGTTGTTATCCCTCTGTACAGACAGTTGGTGAGACCCCATCTGGAGTACTGTGTCCAATTCTGGAGACCCCATCTCCGCAAAGACATAGACAGGATAGAGGTAGTCCAGAGGAGGGCAACTAAAATGGTGCAGGGTCTGCAAAAGAAGCCGTGATGAGGAGAGACTAAAGGAGCTTAATATGTATACCCTTGAGGAAAGAAGGGAGAGGGAGACATGATAGAAACTTTTAAGTACCTCAGTGGAATCAACAAAGTCCAAGAGGGTAGCATCTTTCAGAAAAAGAGACATGCAAGAACAAGGGGACACAATTTAAAGATAGAAGGAGGGCGGTTCAGGGCAATGTAAGGAAGTATTATTTCACAGAGAGGGTAGTGGATGCATGGAACAGCCTTCCTGAGGAGGTTGTGGAGTCTAAAACTGTGGGAGAATTCAAGAATGCATGGGACAGACATAAGGCAATTCTTGTGGGGGGTAGGAAGAAATAGGCTGTTGGTTAACTGGGATCTGCGGCCTATCCTGTTGGTAGAGAAATGGGCAGACTAGATGGGCCAAGCGGTCCGTATCTGCCGTCAAAGTCTATGTTTCCATAAATAGAGAGGAGAGTAGTGGCCCCAGGATGGAACCGTGGGGCACACCAAGGGCAATGGGTATGAAGGAGGCGTGAAAGGAGGACCATGTAACACTTTGGGAGCTTCAGTAATGTAGTTTTTGATCCAGGTTAAGGAGTGCGTATGAAGTCCCAATGAAGTTAACTTCTGCAATAGCAGTCACGGTTCACCAAATCAAAGGCTTTGGTAAGGCCCATGAAGATGACCCCTGTTGCTTGACCCCAGTCGAAAGCGAGTTGAATGTCCGATGTGACCTTAATAAGAGCTGAGAGTGCGTTATGGTTTTTATGGAAACCATGCTGATAAGGGGACAGAAGTTGGTGTTCTAGGTAGTCCTGTAACTGGTTATAAAGAATTTGTTCTTGTACCTTAGCGAGGTGATAAAGTATGGAGATGGGTTGATAATTTTCTACCGGTGAGGTCGACCCCCACCTTGTGTATTGGGATGACAAGAGCTGCCTTCCATTTAGTGGGGACTATTCCCTCAAGAAAGGATCTTTCTTAAGGGAATAGTCCCCACTAAGTTAGATTAAGTGCCACACGTACAGCCCACAAGGCAGTGAAGGGTACAGTAATGTAATAGCACATATGGCAAGCCACGCCCAGGATGTGCACCACAAATGGTATGGGTGCAGATTATCTGAAGCAAGTACATTGAGAGGAGGATGACGACAGGTGAAGCAAGAGACAGTGTTAGAAATGGGAATGGGAAAAGCAGGATCAGACTGCATGCAGTAGGGAGTTCCATAAGGACAAGGCAGAAAAGGCAAAAGATCTTCTACCCATGGATAACCACGTTGTAGGGGTTACAAGAAGGGGAAGGGAGGAGGACCTAATCATATGAGTGGACTGTCTGAGTTGTACAATATCTGTAAGATGGGGGTGTGTGGAGGTGAAGCAATCTGTAGACCAGGGTTTCTCAAATGGGGAGGCTCCAACATGTCTGAAAAAGTACTTTATTTACATTTTGAGTTTAAGATATTTCGTGTGAAGAGATGAGGCAAATAGTAGATGAATGTTTGTATTTGTTTACACATCAGTGACCAGGAACGTACACTGAGCCAAGGCTCATTTCAGGTATACCTGGAGAAGAGTAGGGAGTGCATATAATTCAAAAGGTACTGCAGAACAGTCAAGTAACACAAAACAGTGCAAGCAAACTGAAACAGTGAACAACTAATGTGCGCTAATAATTAACCAATTAGGCTAGTAGCCGAACAGCCCAAATACAAGGGCTCAGCAGTAAGGTTCTAGCAGCAAGAGCAGGAGGTAGTAAAATGATTCCTCAGGAGTTGCTTATGAGCAGGGTAGGAGAGGCAGAGGTGGGTAGAAAGGTTAGTCTAGATAGAGGGGAAACAGATGGAGAATGCAGTCTGACCCATCAAAGTACTGCACCAAGGGGTAACAATGGTTTGAAAATCAAAATAGCAGAGTAAGTAGGCTGACCTGGGGGGGGGGGTGTTACAATAAGCTGAACAAAATGAGAGTAAACTGTTTAAAAGGAGTTTCACTTTATTCCCAATGTACTGTGTAAGGTATGCAATTTTTCAATGGGGAGGCCTGAGATTATTTCAATATTTGGGGGAGGCTCAAGATCTTTTCCATGGCTTGGGGAAGGCTCTCTATCACAAGGTCTGAGAACTTATGCTGTAGACAAATCCAAAGGTTACTAGTTGGAGTTTAGACTCATAAGAAGGCCATCCCAAGGATGCTAGGACATTACAGTAGTGGTGACGTGCATTCACCCCTAAGGCAAACCTTCCAACTCTGTGATAAAGTTGCCTAAGGTGTGCGAGGATGGCTGCATTGGTTGAGAGAAAAAGTGGTGCGCTATAGGTGAGCAGAAAAAGAAGGGTGGAGGTTGCGATTTTGTGGCAACAGACTAAGGGAAGGAAGGAGTGAAGGCTGTAAAGCAGTCCCAGTTTCTTATTAAATGTTTTCGTAAGGAGAGCTACATAAGTGCCAAAGAAGAAGGAGGCATCAAGGGCAACACCCAGGTATTTAAATGATTGCACAGTTTCGAGGGTATCACCATCATGGGAAGAGACAGTGAGCAGTCGATGAGGTTGTGGAGTGGAAACAGGGTTGAAGAACACCATATGTTTGTTTGTTTTTTTGGTGTTGAGAACTAATTGGTTGTCCAAAAACCAGTCGTCTAGCATTTGGAAATCAGAAGCAAGTGTCCAGGTGATGTCCAGAGAGGAGCGGTAGATAATGGCATCGTCCTGAGTAAAGTTGGACAGAGACCCCGCCACAGTAGTTCGATAAATCACTAATGAAGAGAGAAAATAACAGTGATCCCAAGATGGACCCCTCACAGTGAGACGACTCAGGTTTTGGAATGATCCCAGGGCTTCAAGGGCTGGCAGGAGAGAGGAAGATCAAGCGCCCCAGTGGATGCTCTCCTCTTCTGAGGAAGGAGGGACACCATCTTGGCTGCAATACTGCAAGCTGGGTGACCAAAAGAGGTAGTGAGGGAGGGGAACGATGGCAGATGAAGGACTTGCACTGTGCATGCATTGTTTGTGCACAGGCATGCGCGCTGGTCCCCATTGCACGCTGGCATCCTCCTGGGATCGGGTGGGCGGGACATGAAAAAGAAACGGTCCCCATTTAAGCTCACCAGGGGATTCTGACTATCGGGGCCTGCCCCCCACCAACTCGCTTTGTCTCCAGACATTGTGCACATTTGGGGGTATATCCCCTCCAACCCATACTTCACCTGGGGTTTAAGCGAAGGCTCTATGGAGAATAGTGAACAAGACGGGTGGGGGCCGAGGGTTCAGGGAGGAACCAGCGCCAGAGACAAAGATAACATTCAAAAACAAGAGAAAGATGAGGAAAAGCTCACAGAACAAAAAAAAAAAAAAAGTGGTCCCAAATTCAGAGTCTTCCCATGCAGCAGTATGAAAAGACAAACATGCCGTAGGATGTACGTTGCATTTTTTTTTTATTATGAAGGTTTAATAAAGTAATTTTTGGCGTTTATTCTCCATTGCCAACAGGGGTCGAAATTAAGCTTTGCAGCCACTAGCCAGGAGGGCTAATAACTAGGAAAATCCACTAGCCCCACTGGTGTATTTATTGGAATGTTACCTTCTCTAGCACAAGCCTGCTGGGCTAGTTAAAGGAAAATCTTACAAGCCCAATACAAAAATCTATCAGCATTTGGCTAGTGGGCTGGTGCAGATTTCAGCTCCTGCCATTGCAGAGACTTTTTGCTTTTCTTCGTTATTCCCAAGGTGCAGGAGTCAGGAGGTGAAAGCAGCCAGGTGAAAAAACTCAGACCTGACTGATGTAATCTGCCAGAGAGAAGGTTACAAATTCGTACTTATTGGAAATTCATAACCTGTAAGTAGATCTCTCAGGGACCCAGGGCCCTGTGTCCTTTACACATTGGCAGCATGTAGGGGACGCAACCATCTGTGCGTTGCATCCTCGGATACTATACTGGCACAACAAAATGCATGTTATGCTGCCTGGCACCCACCTGCATTGCAGCACGACACAGAACTAGACACCCATCCCATTCTGCAGGACTTCTAGGATTTCAGACTGCGACTATCTTGTTTTTTATTTCCGGGTTCCTGAACCCCTGAAGGTCCAAATAAACCAAAGGTCCTGTGTGTGTGTGTGTGTGTGTGTGTGTGTGTGTGTGTGTGTGTGTGTACGTACATATGTATGTTTCTTGTAGCACCACATTTTAAACAGAGTTCCACTTGCTACCTGATGCAAATTATACATTTATTACTGACCTTCAGTGAAAGTCAGAAGCTGGTACTGCCTGTATGATCTTGCAAAACAGCTACAACTATTATCGAAACTTCTTACTCAAGTTCAGCAATTTAGTAGTTTTTAAACTTTTTTCCCCCCCACTGAAAATGTGGGCACCAGCAAATACATGCTGGTGATCCTAGACAGACGAATCTGAAGATGTTCGGGTTTGACTGTTGCAATGCCCAGTTTCATCTAGACAGCCACAAACCCAAATGGGCATCTCTCTGAGATTTTTGTTCTGTGCCATTTTTTTTTTTGTGGGTACATTTATCTGCCCACAAAAGTCCATCGATGAGGTACTGGTCCTACCGGGTTTGATAGCTGCATGGACTAAAGTATGGAGAGAACAAGTATGGTGTCGGATTTTCGTTCTGAGGGCCCTGGGCTCCTCCTTCTCCCTGTAAAAAAAAAAGGGGGTCCTGCGAAAACATTTAAGGGTCACAAAGAAATTCCTTGAAGGCCCCAATCATGCCAAGCAGCTGCTGTACAGGAGTAAGTCCACACACACACACACACACACACACACACACACACACCAGTGAAATTCCCACCCCCCAGCAATAATTCAGCAGCCCAGTTTTACGGTGACCGCCAATCACCCAGACAGTAGCATCTGAGAGGCTGACTGCTCCTCTTCCGTAGCATCATCTAACAGTCCCAACTACTGCCTGCCCCCACAGAGCAGACTCCTAGTCCCAACTGCTAGGTCCATCATCCCCACAGAGTCTGGGGTACATGCCCTCTCAAAACCTTTATTAAAGTAGTGCCTTTTGAGCTGAAAAGGCCTGTAAAAGTGCCATTTAGTGTTCATCTTAGATAAACTTGGAATTTTGCGTCCTCCAGAAATTCTTGAAAGCATGAATTCCCTACCAATTGCTCTCCCCCAGCCATTTAGCACCACATAAATAGGTGAGGAAGGGCAACTTGCAGCGCACTAGTTGAGAAGACAGGAATTTCTAGAGATGATACAGCTTGCAAAAGTGCACCCCAGTAGAATTTCAGAATGGACACTCATCCGCTGCAAACTGTGCTCCAAAACCCAGAATTCACTGAAGGGTGATGAAATGCTTCCATTTCCCTCACTCCCAACGGTATACCGACGGCGCAGTGACGTAAATACCCTGAAGACCATCACAGTGACATTTTCGTCAGTTCGCTGTGATGGTCTCCAGGTATTCGACACTGCTGTCAAGAGGGTGTTTGTCTCCTAACTAACTCCAACTGATTTAGTAATCTTTAGTGCGGGGGGGGCAGAGTCTCCTGCATGGGGGTGTGTGGAGGTGTGAAGCGCCCCACAGAAAACGCTTGTTCCCCCAGCGATGGCACAATACCAGTTGGCAGTGTTGTGCTGTCGCTGTGCCAATGGTCAACAAATTTCTTGTCGCCGCGGCACAGTGGAACCACTTGCCAACAAACCTCTTCAAGTCTGCTGGAACTGTGCTGAGATACATGGCCACAAGGATTCTGGCCATGTCTTCAGTATTCCACCTCCAACAGTTGGTTGATGCATATCCTGGAAGCACCCGTAAGTCCTTAACTTCCAAGCCCTTGAAACTTGCTCAAAGTTATAGACGGAATCAGTAGCTGAGATGGGACTTGAACTTGGAATCTCCGGTTTCATAGTTTATCTGTTTTGGCCATTAGATCATTACACTTCAAGGGTGAAACCCCAAAATTTCACCAGGAAGCAACAGAAGCATGAAGCTCAGACACTGTTTCATTTTAAAAAAAAAAAGCCACAAACTAAGTTCCCCTAAAATAGCGCGAGTTCAAAGATCTATTTTAAAAGGATTTTATTACTCATGTATCTAAACAGACAGGGACCAGAATACAATTAAACAAGTCCCACAGCAGCAACCCAATGGCATTTCACACTGTGTGCTTTATCAAGGGACTCAACGGCATTTTGCACGGCGTGCTTTATCAAGTGTCCCTGTGACTGTGGCGAGTTCGCAGTCGACCGCACAGGAAGAGTTCACTGTCAACTAGACCCATCCACCCAAGTTTCTGATGCCTCAGCATGGTACAGTCAAGGAGAACTCCATACTTCCATGGAACCTGAGGTCCCAGAAAGAGGCCTAGATAAAAGGTCCAAAGACCTAGTCATGGATGCACATGTACGAAGCCTGCCTTCGTAGGTGGACACCAGGTACCACACCTCAACCTGCAGTTCGCAGGTGTACGGCAGTCCATAGAGAAGCAGGCACTGCGTGCATGCATGTTGTGCTCCATTCCAAGACAGGTCGCAGAGGCTGATGCCGATCCATCACAGCTACCAGTTTCCCCACAGGGTCAGTGACATACCATGGGTGGCTGTCAGACTTACTTCGATTAATCAGCCCCTTTATCGGACTTCAGCAACGTGGTAAAATACTGAAGACAGGCAGCAATGCAAATAAAGAAAACAACATGGTGATGCAAAAGAATAAGTGGCAACAAGGTGAGCTGAGGTGCTGCGCTCCCACGGTGTGCACTCGACAGTGGGAAGACCAGAACCGAGGTTGGTGAGGGAGCCAACAACAGTTTGGCTAGCACGCTGCACCATACAGGGGTACACAAGCAACATGTCCAGTAGCCGTGGCTGTGCTCAGTGGCCTTGGCAAGACCCCTTTACTAAAAGTTTTGCTCTAACAGGGCATTACTGCTTTCACCCCAGATCCAGGAGTGTGAATCAATGGTGAAGACTGATTCTTGGAAGATCTCGCCTTCTGCCACATTGTTTACTTCTGAGGTCAAAGTCATTGAAGTCACAGTACTGATCAGCAAGATCTGTCACTATCCAGCTATACGATTTTTCTAAACATTACACGCAATTCTAGTGCCACTCATCTTCCAGTTACATCAATTATCGGATCCGTTCTGAAAATTATCAATGTCTTTTTCTTGGGGGTCTCCTGCTTTCCCTTCTGCTTTCAGCCCAGCAAGGTTCTGTTGCCATGGACTATTCATTTCACAGAAAAATTGGTGAAAATTGTAATTTTCAATATTCCTATGAGTGGACCAGGGTTACCTAATATTACCAGGCACAAAATCTAAATGGCAAAAGAAAAAAAAATGCTTCCAACATAGAAAGTAGCATCTGATTACTTTCACAGACTCATAAACATTCTTGCGTTGTGTTACTTTTGGCAGGACTAGCTCTTTAAATAGACTGTAGTCCAAGGAGCCCAGCAGAAATATTCCTGGCAAGACCCAGGCTGCAGATGTGGGAAATGACTCTTAAGTGTACACCTGACCATCTGTGAAAATGCTCCAGTTCCCTTCTGCTTCCTGTTGGTCTGTAGGTGCATCTATTCTCAAGGCCTTCTTCTCTTCCTGCTGTACAGGCTGTTCCCATCAGAGGTCTCCCCAGGACTAGTCTGCATGCAGTTTTTGACATGCTTTGCAACTGCAAATTATTCATTTTTAAATTTTAATTTTGTAATTTACCAGGATAGCCCAGCTACAATGCAATATCTCATTTTCAGTGGGATCCTACTTTTAAACATTTTTACAGCTGTGAGAACTGCTGAGTTGGCTGGTTAAGTGACTTGCTCAGTCACACCGTGACTAACTTAGTAGCTCTGGTGGGATTTGAATCAGAGTCTACTGATTCCCAGTCCTGTACTGCAATCCTTAACCACACTACCTCCCTGAAAGTGGCCTTTATAAAAGGTTGCTGTCAGTCTCCAATTTGTTCATTATTTGTACACCAGGGCCACAGGTGTAGCAACACATATGCCACATATACCTTGTCTTATAGATTGCTTTTTTCTTTTTGGGGGCCTCCAATTCTGGACCCTAGCCACTCACACTGCCTCACTGATCTCTCCCCCATACTGTTGATATGGTACAACTGTTGTATTTGAATTAAATACAATGCTAAATACACATAACAAAGTACTGCTCTAATTGCTGTGATCCTAACCAGCAGAACAAGTTGATTCCAAATTGCAGTAGCCAGTAAATGGTTACACTACTCTGCAATTATAACGGTACATTTTGATAACTTACATAAGAACATATGAAATTTGCCAACAGATAAAGGCCCAAAGGTCTCTCAAGTCTGCTCGATTTTGCAGCTAGCCCCCTACTCAGCTGCTGCTCCCCCCTTCCGTAACATTTCCTCTTACCCTGTACCAGCCTCTTTTGAAGCAGCTCATTGTTCTGCAGGATACCACTTCCACCGGCAACACGTTCCACTCGGCCACTACCCTCTCGGTAAAAAAGTGATTTCTCATCTCTCTCTCTCCTAAACCTACCTCCCTCCAGTCTCATAGCATGGCCTCAAGTGTCCCTCCCTTCCCTCACTTTGAAAAGTCCCTCCTTCCCAGTCCTGTTTATGCCTATCATGTACTTAAATGTTTCAATCATATCCCCCGTCCCTCCTCTCCTCCAGCAAGTACATGTTCAAGTCCCTCAGTCTGCTCTCGTATGGTAAATCCCCCAGACCCTGGATCACCTTTGTTGCCCTGCGCTGCTGCCCCTCCAGCAACTTAATGTCTTTCTTCAGGTACAGGCACCAGTACTGCACGCAGTACTCCAGGTGTGGTCTTACCAGTGATCTATACAATGGCAGAATAACCTCTCCCCTTCTTGTGGATATACCCCTGGCAATACAACCCAGCATCTTACTGGCCTTTGCAGCAGCTTTCCTACATTGAGCTGAGTTATTCACTGAACCCATTATGATTACCCCCAGATCCTGTTCTTCCTCAGTCATGGCAAGCTGTATTCAACCCGGCTGGTAGCTCCCTTTTGGGTTTTTTGCCCCAAAATGCAGCACCTTGCACTTTTTGGCATTTAACTCCAGTTGCCAGGTGTCCAACCAGGTCTCCAGCTTTGTCAGATCCTCCTGCAACCCCTGCCATCCCCCTTGGTTATTCATCACCGCTCTCATCTTGGTGTCATCAGCAAACAGAATGATCTTGCTCTTGATACCCACCGAAATGTTAGCAATGAATATCCTACTTGGTCCCAACACTGAGCCCTGCGGAACTCAGCCTGTCACCTCCCTTGGGGATGAGAGCTTCCCACCCACCACCACTCTCTGCTGCCTTCCACTTAGCCAGTTCCCTACCCATCCCACCACCCTGGCACCCACCCTGGTGCCTTCCAGCTTAGATCCTAGCCCCCCATGTGGCACAGAGTCAAATGCCTTGCTGAAGTCCAGATACAGGACATCTACTGCATGGCCCCCATCCAACTGTCTAGTTACCCAGTCGTAGTATTCTACCAGGTTGGTACGACAGGATCTGCCAGTGACAAAGCCATGCTGTCTGCTGTCTGCATCCCATTGGCCTCCAGAAGAGACACCAGCCTCTCCTTCAGGATTGTCTCTATCAGCTTCCCTACGATGGATGTGAGGCTCACAGGTCTATAGTTCCCCGGTTCATCCTTGGGGCCACTCTTATGGAGGGGTTTACGATTCATCCTCAATATGGCTCCATGATGCGGTTCAACAACACTTTAGAAACGACCGGCATCACAGTAATGGGGTTATGTCAGCCTGATTGTGGCTGACGCAACTCGATTATCTCTGGTCTGTTTTCTGTTCGGGGAGGCTTTGCTCTGAACACACCATGCGGGGGCTCTGCTTTCACACACCCCCATACTAAATATAATCAACTCCGAGTCTGAGTTGATTAGAGGAGGGGGTGCAGGACCGGGAGACAGTGTGCCCCTGCAACCTGTCAGCGAACTGTCAATTTTGTCAACAGTAGTGCAGGTTGATGTGTTGGTGTCGCGGACCATAGCACACACCCTCCAATCCCGAGGTACACACCCCGAATCCAATGAGGCACTGAACAGGCCTGCCAAGGGCCCCACTAGGACCTCTGCCAGTTCTTTCAGTACCCTGGAGTGGATGCCATCTGGCCCTGGCACCTTGTCCACCTTCAGCACCCTACTTTCTGTGATTACCCAGTTTGTTACCTCCTCTCCCTCCTTTTCTGCCCTTCCCCACCTTGGGTATCTCCCCCTCTTTCTCCTTTGTAAATACCAAGCAGAAGTAGTCGTTAAGTGCATTTGCCTTTTCTCCCCCCTTTTCCACCCATCCCCCTTCCCTCCTAATCCTTCCTTGCAGCTCCTTTTCTCCCTGATGTACTTGAAGAAGTCCTTCTCCCCCTTCTTAATGCCTTGCGCCAGCCTGAGCTCCTTAGACACCTTTGCTGCTCTTACTGCCCTTGTCACCTCCTTTGCTACTTTCAGGTACTCCTCCCTGTCCTCCTCCCTCCCGCCCTGTTTTCTTGCATCTCCTAAAGGCCTCCCTTTTCCTCCTTACCTCTTCCATAACACCCCTGCTCATCCAGCTTGACTTTTTCGACCTAGCCTTCTTACCATGAGCCCTGCTGCAGGATTTGGTCGTCTCTACTATCCCCATTTTTATGTGCTCCCATCTCCAGTTTGTGTCCATACTAGGCTGGATTCTGACTAGATACCCTCTTACTACTTGCCCTATCCTCGCAAAATCGGTGTTGGATACTACTCACTCTTTATCCATCTTCAACGTGAACCATACTGAATGGTGGTCACTCCCTGCCAGTGGTTCGTCCACCCTCAGATCCCTCACATATTCCCCATTAGTGAGCACAGGGCAAGGGTGCTGTCCCCCTGGTTGGTTCACTGACCATCTGTACCAGGAAGCTGTCCTGGAAAGCTTCCAGCAGTACCTGCTCCCATCTACTGTTGGTGGGTGGGGTACCCCAATCTACTCCTGGTAGGTTGAAGTCCCCTACAACCACCACACTACCCTTTCTGCATCTCCTCCTAATCTGTTCTGCTATTTCCCTGTCCAACTTCTCTGTCTGGGAGGGCGGGCTATACACCATTCCCATCCAGACAGTACTATTCTTGGAATCCTGCATTAGCAACCATAAGAACTCCGTACTGCCCTTCTCTCCTTCCTCCCTTACACACGTCAGACCTTCACTCTCATATAGCGCCACCCCCCCTCCCACTTATCCTATCCCTGCAGAGTATCTTGTACCCTGGTACCGCCAGGTCCCAGTCATGGTGTTGGGTGGACCATGTTTCAGTGATGGCTGCCATGTCCACCCTCCTTTATCATGAGGGCCTGTAAAGTCATCATTTTATTCCCCAGGCTTCTAGCATTTAACTCATTACCTCCAATAGCTGCTTAAGAAGTCTGAACTATCCACTATTTACCTGACACAAAATGGCCACCCAAGGTATAATGAATTAAGGTGACCACCTTCCATCCTTCCTTCCCCCTGCCCTCCCCCTCTTGCATCCCCACTTTCTCCCAGCCTCTTGCTCCTGTTTTGGGGGGTAAGCTCGTGTGGCTTCCCATCCTGTGGCCTCTGCATGCCCACTCTCCTCCTGCTACCCCCTGCTCCTAGTTTAAATTCTCAGCTACCTAAATGTACTCTCCAATCCTGTTTCAACATATTCTTGTCCTCTTCACTTAAGTGCAGTCTGTCCCTAGCAAACAGACTACTGTCCTCCCAGATCCTACCCCACCCTCCCACCAACCCATATCCTTTGTCATGACACCATGCCCCAAACCATTTGTTAAAATCCTCAGTTCTCCATTTTCTTGCCTTGCTCACTTTGGGGACTGGTAGTACCTCTGAAAAAGTTACTAATCTTCCAGCCCCTTCGCATAATGTTCCAAGCTCTTCAAACCTCTTCTGAACCACATCTATTATCCTGCCAGCCAGGTCGTTTGTCCTCAAATGTAGAATTAAATGGGGTTTCTCTTCCCCTTCTAGCATACTTCAGGACTGACTGCCCTACCCTTTCAGCTGTCATTCCTGGCATGGCCTCCAACCAAATGCAACTATGCCCTTCACCCTTGCTACCCCACCTGACACCTCTTAGTACTGAATCACCTAATATTAAGATTCCCTCCTTACTTCCATCTGTCTGCTTCCCTACCACCCTCCCTTGCCTCTCCAACTCCTCCTCCTGCACGAGATTCCCCCTTCCATCCCTGTTGCAATTTCCCCATCAGTATTTTCTCCCTCTCTGTATTCATTCAGGTTACCCACTTCCCTACTACACACATCCTTCCCAACAATTGTGAATTTGTTGCCCGACGACTCTACTCCTATTCCTCCTTCCCCCTTCCCCATGCTATCCCGTCCTCCCATTCCAACTATCTGTCCTGTGCCTCTTCCCCTTCTCCCCCAAACCCTGCTTCCTCCTTCCCCTATTGCCTGTCCCCCATTTTCATTCCCCTTACTCAGTGCCCCTAAGCCTCAGTCCCTCTGGCTCATAGCCCCCTCTGCTAACCTGTAATCCCTGTAATCTCTCCCCCTCCCTGACTGCACCAATTGACCCTCCTCCCTTGCTCCCCTCCTTCCACCTCTCTCTGTTGAACCATAACCTCCCATTGCCTGTCCTACCTGCCTCATCTTCTCCTGTAGGCCTAGGTCCCCCTGGCGCATTGCCCCCTCCACTAACCCATAACCTCTCCACCCCTGACTGCACTACTTGACCTCCCTCCTCTCCCTACTGAACCATAACCTCCTGTAGCCTGCCTTGCCTGCGTCCGCTCCTCCTGCAGACCATTGATCACTTTTCTGAGTTGCCCAATTTCGTTAAACACTAGACATCCCCCTTTCTCCATGCAAGATTAAGAAATATCAGTGTTCTGCAGTTACTGCATCCTACCACCCATTCTACTCCACTATGTGCCCACCAGCGACCCCCTTTTCTCCCCATGCCTTCCCCCACCCTTCTCTATCCCCATTAAACATGTTCGAATCTGGCAATTTGCATATACCAGTGCTCAATGAATACTATCTGTAATTACTCTACCAATGCACAGCTTTCCCAATCGAATTTTCCTCACCAGCCCACTTCTTCTTGCACATATAGCCCCATGACAATCCCCTTCAAAGACCTGCCTAGGTAATGCCTTATACATTTTATATGCCCTACCCATGAGATGCCTCCTCAGCTGCTCACACAGATTATGTATGTGTGTATATGTGTACACACACACACACACACACACACACACACACACACACACACATATATATATATAGAGGCAAAAACTCTGTTTAATGCATTAGTTAGGGTTGTTCCACAGCGACAAAAGTGAGAAATTTGCTGTTGGAGTTGAAAACCCCTTGGACCCCGCCCACCCCCAACACGGCATTGGGGTGCGCATTGGGATTGTCAGCCCTAACTCTCACCCCATGACATGTAAAGCAGCAGAAGTATAGGAGAATGGGATGAGAGTTGGGACCACGATCTGTCATGCCCAATGCGGTTGGGGGGGCAGAGGTTTCAATCAACAGCAAATTTCCTCACTTTTGTCGCTGTGGAACAACCCTAACTAATGCATTAAACGGAGTTTTTGCCTCTAATTTCCTTCTTTTGAGAATGATAATGAGAAATAGTGAATGTAATGCAGCGGGGAGGCGCAGGCCCAAGTGATGTGTGTGGCATACTAACAGGGACAGCAACGCAAACAGAAATGCTAACAGTGGTGCACATGGTAACACAAGCATGAATGAGAACAGAAAGGGTAACACATGGTGGCGTAGCACGGAAATGGTCTGCCACGTGATGTGTTGTCACATAGTAACATGGTGCCTGAAAACAGAAATGTCAATGGGCATGGTGATGTAAAGTGAAACAGTAAGATAAACAGTACTGTAGACAGAAATGGCAAAACATAACAGAAACGCAAGCGCAAATGAAAACACAAGGATAAATTGCATGGTGGCGCAGCGTCCAATGGTAAGTGAAATGGAGTGCGGATCCACAAGCGGAAAGGGCAACAGTAACAGTAATGTAAGCACAGGCTGGTTTTCCCAAAACCTGCATTGAGAAAGACAGTGAGTACAAATAATGTATGCAAAATAATGAGTATGCGCAGAAAATGAGATCTTGGAATACTAAATACATTATATCTCAGAACCGCATGAATGAAAAAAAATTTAAAAGTCATATTATTTACAACTGTCCTGGCTAATTTGAATCTTAGCCCCACTAGGGGCGTAAGAACTTTCGACGAAAAGTCCGTATCTCAGACCGCTTCTCGAGATCACGGCCCTGAAAGGCGCGGCGAACACGCAGAATGTTATCCTATGGGAAAAAGAAAAGTTCGGCGCCATACCTTGCCTCTGTAATGTTTTTTCACCAAACTACTGAAAGGCACATCTGTGGGCTGTTGGCTGTCTTCCCTCCAAATTTCAGGAAAAAAGACCAAACCGTTATTTTGCAGCAGGGCTCCAAATGATTTCTGTTAAGTGTCGGGCGCCGTAATGTTATCCTATGGGAAAAACCGTCAATTTTGGAGTGCCGTAACTTTGCCGCCATGTGATATTTTTTCACCAAAACTACTGAAAGGCACATCTGTGTACTGTTGGCTGTCTTCCCTCCAAATTTCAGGAAAAAAGACCAAACCGTTATTTTGCAGCAGGGCTCCAAATGATTTCTGTTAAGTGTCAGGCGCCGTAATGTTATCCTATGGGAAAAATCGTCAATTTTGGAGTGCCGTAACTTTGCCGCCATGTGATATTTTTTCACCAAACTACTGAAAGGCACATCTGTGTACTGTTGGCTGTCTTCCCTCCAAATTTCAGGAAAAAAGACCAAACCGTTATTTTGCAGCAGGGTGCCAAAGTTCTGTAATGCTTCAGGCGCCGAAATGTTATCCTATGGGAAAAACTGTCAACTTTGGAGTGCCATAACTTTGCCGCCATGTAATATTTTTTCAATACAACACTGAAAGGCACATCTGTGAGATGTCGGCATGCGCTCCCAAATTTCAGCCCAAAACTCCCAACGGTTATTTTGCAGTGCAGTGCAAAGAATTGCTGTAATTTTCCCACAGACTAGAAAATTACTGTCGCAATTTTGTAAAGCTTTCACAAATATTTCTGTACACTTTCGTGAGCACGAAAGTAATTTCATGAAGTACTTTTCCAGAAATTTGAAAAACATATTTCTGGGTGTTTACCACAAAATAAAGACATGGCAAGCATCCTCAGGGCCCGACTAGGTGAATACAAAAAATTAGGTTGCTAGAGGGTCCCAAATTTAAATGCCAACCATTTTCTGATCACCAACTGAAAACAAAATGGCCGATTCTGGTAAAGTAACAGGCCCATTTAAGAAAGTAAAATGCATTTGCGAAAGTGTTGAACTTTTGTTAACTTTTCCCATTGACTTATAATGGAAAACTGTTTTTGAATAACTTTGAACCGTTTAATATTTTTTTCCACGAAATCTTGAAGGCACATCGGGGACCCGGCTGCCACGTTCCCTGAAGATTCGGACGATCCACCTAAACCGTCGACCTGTGGAGCGACCACAGAATTCCAGAAAAGTGAACGCGCTACAGATCACACTTAACTCCGCAGCCGTATATCCGACTAGTACGAAACTTGGCAGATCCCAAGGCCTATGGTTCTTGATCATAAATTCCAAATTTCAGGCAAATCCATCAAGCGGTTGCAAAGTTATTAAGGTGCAAAGTTTTGGGGTTTAACATAGAAATGTCCTCAACCCTAACTTGTAGCACTCTACTGTGCTACCATAATATATATATATATATATATATATATATATACACACACACACACACACACACACACACATACACACACATACACACACATACACACCCCTGTATAGTGCACTAACATTGAGATGCCTTACATAGCTGTAGATGCATATACCTGACTGTCCCTCTTCCCTACTTAGTCATTATTGCCATTAAATAGTCTCACCATATTCCACAGTCCAATCTGCAAATAGTGATCAGCCCTTTTCTAACCGCTTTTCCTCCTCTTCTGCATAAAGCCCTTCACCTAGAGGTCAGCACCTTCCACTGCTCTGTAGTCCCAGGCTCTGTGCTCCTCCCTGGAGATGGCTGTGCCTCCTTCCCTAGGCATTTAATAGAGGTCGAGGCCAGCGTGGGTGGGCAGGAGAGAGGTCAGAGCTGGGGTGAGCAGGTGGGGGAGAGAGAGGTCGGAGCCAGGGTGAGCGGGCAGGAGAAAACTCACTCCTCCTCTGGCTTTAGACTGGGGCCAAGAGCAGCGGCAGGGCCTTTTAAAGGCCAGCCGCACTTTGAAGAAGTTATCTTCTACTCGGATTGGCTCCTCCTGGAGTCAAGACTTATGTGGCAACTGCCACAGGAATTACAGCTGTGGCTTCTTGCGCAACAACGGACGCTGGATCAAAGTTCCTCCTCCTCTGGCGGCTCTGGCTGCTTTAGCAGCGACAGCCTCTGGACTGACCTCCAATTCCTCTTGAGCTGCTTGAGCGCTGGATTGACCAACTCCTCCTCTGGCTTTAGGCTGGGGCCAAGAGTGGCGGCAGGTCCTTTTAAAGACCGGCCACACTGACAACAGCACCCTCTACTCTGATTGGCTCCTCCTGGAGCAGAGACTTATGTGGGAATTACAGCTGCGGCCGCTGCTTCTTGAGCGGCGACGGCTGCTGGATCAAAGTTCCTCCTCCTCTGGTGGCTCCAGCTGCTTGAGTGGCGACAGCTGTTGGACTGACCTCCAACTCCTCTTAAGCTCTTTGAGCAGTGATGGATGCTGGATTGACCTCCAACTCCTCCTCTGGATTTAGACTCATACAGAAAAAAAATGCAAGCCAAGAAATACTCTGATTATAGCACATTTATCCTGCTGCCACACTGCTTCATTCCCTAGCAAAAAAAAACTGCAGTGCAGTCACACACAGTGTGCTCCCCCACTGTCTTGTACATTGGCTCCCACTCTTCCTCTTACTGCCCCCCACCACTGAACCACAAGATGACACATCGGCAAATGTTCAAGCAGCTCTAGCTCTGCACACAGAACAGCCAACATCCTTGTGTGGCTCACCATGCTCTCACCCCCACCTACATAACACTGGGTGCTTTACTTAAGCCCAGAGTGGGGTGCTTTCCTTAAGCCCAGCATGGGGTACTTCCCTAATGGCATTTTCTTTGCTATACCTAACCCTTGGGACAGCGTGAAGAAAATGTGACATTGCAGTTTGCAACATTCCAGTCACTTCTTTGCAGTGTTATCAGTGGTTAGATTGGAAACGATTAAGTGAGAAAACTCTCACCTCTAAAATTCATTGGGAAGTGGAACTGTCATCTCTAGATGGGGCAACTCTCTTATACTGTTCAACAGAGAAATATGACAGATGTGCAGGAACTCTCATACAGATTTGTAAGAGGTGGTGGAACTGGTTCCTGCGGATTCCTGCCCAATTAACCCATGAGTTTTAGCATTTGTACTAGTACAAGAATTTAGCTTAACTCCCCAGGCCAGAACACAATATATTTAGTCTTGCCCATTTGCCATAAGGTTCCTGCAACAAACAAAAAAAAGTCATCTTTTAACTTGCACATGATCAGCTTCCCGTACATTGGTTTGTTTCTAATTTTACACTACCATGCCGCAGCTGCTTTCACACTGCTATCGCTGACATCAGCTCACTTCCTAAAAACTGCAGATGATTCTGTTTTCTCTTTCTCTCTCTCTCTCTTCTGCCAGTGCAAGCATTTTTCAGAACATAAGTCATACCTTACTACCCTCTCACATCCTGAGGACTTCCCTCACTTGAACACTCAGAATACTGCTGTCCAACATGGAGAAGGTGCTGTAGAATATTGCTGTCCAACATGGAGAGGGTACTGTCCCACACACAGTGGAATAAGTACTTACTAAAATGACATTTTTTTTTTTTTTTTTTAACTATTATAATTATTATTATTATTATTATTATCTGGCTTATTCCCCCCAACCAGAGTTTCTGGTCCCCCTGCTCTGCTCATCGCCCCCCATCACCAGGCTTACCCCACTGTGTTGAGCCACGGTGGGGCACCCCTCCCAGGAAACATGGTCTCTAAGCCATGGCTTGCCCCAGGGTAAGGTCACAGGAGCGGGCCCTCCCGTGGACTTTTTGTCTGTGGTGGAGCGCAGCAGAGGCAGGGCCATCATTAGTAGCCAGCATTGTTTGTTGCTTTTTCCTGGGGCAGGGACATGCAATGACACCAGCGCCCGCCCCTTAACATGTGGCGCCAGCCGTGGCGGTAACTCCAGCCTCCTCCAGAGGTTCATAGTGCTGGACACTCTCCCCCGCCTCCCCACGGAGGAGAGCAGTCACTGGATGCTCAATCCTTTCCCTCGGCCGCGCTCTGACTCCCAAGTCTGTTCCAGAACCTGGGATGTCGGTACCGCAGACAGACTGACATCTTGCCACTGCACCAGCGGGCTGGCAAATAAAAGTTATTTTAATGACTGATAATGGCACAAAGCCAAAACCTTAAAAAAAAAAAAAAAAATTAAAGTTAAATGCAACTGCTACAACAATAATGTTTTTTATACGGTTACTTTAGTTGTTATTAAATTATTGAGCTCAGTGCAACACTGCAAAGGCTGCACTGGTCATAGCTCAAAAAACCGGGATGAAAATGATTGGTGCAACCGACCCCGTCCACGGGCCTCAGTGCAACGCACCTTCATTGGGCATCAATGCAATGCTCCTTCAGTAGGCATCAGTGCAATACCTACTGTACCACTGCCACCTGGGTGACCACAGGTGGTAGTAGAGCCTGAGGCACTGAGAAAAGGCATAACAAATTACAACAACACTAAAGGGTTTAAACCATGGATTAAATTGGACCCATCACTGCAGAAATGTAATTCAAAAGAGGACCCAACAGTGCTGTGTCAAAACAAATCAAAACCACACATATCCACAGCAGTGTGCCTAAGATTGGTTCATAAAAGTATTCTGTACAGTTCACTTTCCGATCTTCTAATACTGCAACACAGCAGATGTATCCCTCTTGGCCCACTGACATGGGCAAGGGGACGGGAGGTAAGTTCTGGCCAGGCTGCAACTTCTGCCCTTTTGGTGCTTGTTTGTGCTGTCTTTGGGTGGGAGGCTGATGGCTCCTGCATGGGGAATGCTTTACTTGCCCTGACTTGGTGATCAGATGTCAGCATTCTGGGGTGCAGGGTGCAATATGAACACGGAAATGCCACAGCATGCGCAGGGTGACACCAGAAAACTCTTGCACCCCATGCCACTGACGTCCTGCCCCACCTCGGGATTCTTGACGATGCCGGCCTGAAGGCCCCTACCACAGGGGAAAGCAGTGGGGTTGGAAGGGGTAAGTGGTAGATAAGGCAGGCTGGGAGATTGCCCAGATGGTTGAAAGGGGCAATGGTAGCCAGCTCACTGGCACGGCTGTAGGGCTACAACTCACAATACCAACAACCCAAGTCTGGAAATGACCTTGGGCAGTCAAGGCCCGGCTGGGGAAGGAAGATCGAGCATACCAGAGGATGTTCTGTTCCTCTGGGAGGGAGGGCTGTCACTGCCCCTATCACAGTGCCACTTGGGTGATCACAGCTGGTAGTGCAGCATGCATGGGAAAGCTGGTGAAGGGAGGTTGGCCCTGGCCTGCGTAAAAGCATGCCTGCATTCTTCTGACTGGGCTAGTGGGCTGACGTCCCAGAGGATGGGACCAGAAAACACCAAAACAACCTGCCTCATGCACTGTAATTTGGGCATGCTCAGGCTCTGACCTTGGACACTGCCTGCCTCCAAGTGGAACCCCGGGTACCTCCGCCTACGTGATCAGTAAGGTGGTGGTACCAAGGTACAAGAAACCAAACACTTATAAAAAGAAAGGAACAGTGGTGGTGAACTGGAGGAAATTAAGTAAATTATAAAAAGGGTCAGACGCAATACTGGTTACATGGGTTGCTAGTGTAAGCCTGATCTGCATATAAAACAGACAGAAATGCTTTAAATATTAGATTCATTATCATCACTTACTACAGAAAAGAGAAGAAAGACAGAAGGAAAGTCAAGCTAGAGATCAAAAGCACATCCTCATCGTCCAGGCAACAACCACCACCAGCCATATGCCGTTTGGTACAGGATGCACACACAGTGACAGCTGTTATAAAGCCAAGCAGAACTTTGTCGGCAGTAGTATCTGGTCCACAACGTAAAACGTAAGCATATACAGTAATCACAACTTCGACTGCATAATTATAATTTAAATATAGACACATGCGGTTGACAGCACAGCATGGTGTCAAGGGGTACCAGATGTCGAGCAGACACTACACGCCTTCAGAAATCGATCAATCGGTTCTTTAAAGAGTATACTATCCTTCACTCTCCTTCAAAGCCATGATTAAACAGCAGACGTTGGGGTTTGATCAGTTATTCATAGGATACATCGTTATGTTTGACTTGTAACAACACTAACTAGTGACTTTTCAAAGCTCTTCCTCCTCCTCCCCATGAGAAGATATGCTCTTAGAAAAATTCGGCAGCAACTCGCGTATGCACGGATAGTAACAAACAGTTTGATCTGCGTGTGTAAAAACAAAAAAGGAAAGGTACGTTCTTTAAAATTAAGTCGTGCCCCTGAACAAACAAGGATGCAACTGGAAACGGTACACATGTGGGTCAAATTAAGCTTTTAGTGGTGTGTTGATGACAATTTGTTAAATATACAGATGGTTTCCAAATACAGTAACATCGTTTTAGATTAAGCTACGCTAGCTCCTTAACTTTTGATACAATTTTTTTATTTTAAAGTATATCTCAGCCCATGAACAGCCATATACAATACGTTGGCAAACACATGCAAAATGAAGCAGCAACGTGTTCCCTTCCCAATCTTTTTTTTACGTTTCTTTTGCTTTCAAAGCCCCGCTTCCAAAAAAAAACACTCAAACCACCCGAAGCGACACATCATTGCAGCCCGCGCTGCGGGCGGGAGGTCTGAAAAAATCTAAGACTTTGCTTGTCACTTCTGCAGCACATACATAAGGGCATCCCGGCAGCAAAGAGGAAGTAAAGACGGGGCTTCCCAGCGGCCAACCAGCCCCCCCAGTACTCACTCACCAGCGTGTACCGTATCCCGTCCTTGTCGCCTGGCGTACCCTCACTGCTGCGCCTGCCCCGCGCTCTTGTTTATTGAATGCTGGGGAATTCAGCTGTGGTGGCGAAGGTGATGCTGCAGCTGCCCCGTCCGCTAACTCTCATTCATCACCATGGAACTGAATGCGAACGCTGCTGCTTCCACCCTGCGATGCGCGGGCCGCGGCACCAATCAGCGTACTCAGTTCGCCTTCCTGTCCAGCCCAGCTGAAAGGCTCAGCAGCGAAAGGGGCGGTGCGTTGACAGAACAATGCTGGCCAGACAATCGCTTTGCAGCCCTGTGCTAGACAGGAGGGGTATGCGGGGAACTACGGGTTGAGACTGAGAGAGAGAGAGAGAGAGAGAGCACAGAAGGCTACGAAACATAATGAAAGTAAACTTTATCGGAGTTTTCTTCCATTAATATCTTTCAACTGTCCTTCGTTCAGGGTCGTCCCTCATTTTACCCTTCACCCATAGGCCACATGGAAAAGAAGCCACTGCTCACATAGAAAAGATGATGTACAGGTTGATGATTTTGAAATAGAAATTCTTAATATTATACAATGCTGAAGCACTGGTTTACAGAGGGTTGTGAGCATGCATCTTGATGATTGATGATCTGTCTTGTTCCTCATTTTGAGTGCCTGTGTTCCTCATTTCATTGACAATTTAAGGGTTTTATTTAATTAGTTATTTGAAAATTGGTAACTGAAAAGGCACACCATCGTGACCCGGGAAAGGGAATTCAGTCAAAGACCATGTGCAGCATTAGTGAAAAGATGCAAAATAAAGTGTGAACAGTGTACAATTCAACACATTACAAGTGCAAATTACAGAGGTGCCTGAAGTTGGTGCAATGAGCAACTCCAAAGCCCAAATTAAAGTGACAAAGAGGAGGTTGAAATATGACAGTACAATGATAGTTTGGACAATGACTGAACCCAGGAGGATGCCCAGCAGCAGGGGTGGAAAGATCTCCGGGGCAGGAAGAGGGGCTGACAGAAGCAGGAGGGGTGGGGAGGAGTTTTAGATGGTGCCTAAGGAAGGAGGGGAGAGAGGAGAGGAGCAGTTTCCAGAGGGAGGGAAGGCGAAGGCTGACTGCCCAGCAGAGGAATAAAGGCATTCAATAATTTCATTCAACACAGAAAAGTGCAAGGTCATGCATCTTGGGTACAGGAACCAGAGGGCAGGGTATTGCATGGGGGGCAGAGATCTGGAGGTCACAGAACAAGAAAGAGACCTGGGCATCACTATATCTGGGGACTTGAAGGTGGAAAGGCAGTGCGGGAGAGCAGTGGCTAGGGGTGATGGAATGCTGGGATGCATCGGAAGGGGGATCACCAGTAGAAATAGGGCGGTCATAGTACCCTTGTACACCCATCTGGTTAGACCGCATTTGGAATACGGAATCCAGTTCTGGAGGCCATACCTCAAAAAGGATGTGGGGAGGCTGGAGAGAGTTCAGAGGAGAGCAACAAAGATGGTAAGAGGGTTGAGCCACCTCTCCTATGAAGAAAGGTTGAGGGATCTGGACATGTACTCCCTGGAACAGAAAACGGAGAGGAGGAACATGAGTGAGACCTTCAAGTACCTTAAAGGGAAACAATGGAAAAGACAAAGCTTTCCTCAGACACTACAGAAACTCTCAATTAGTGCTTTCAGACAGTAAAACTTTATTTTATGATTTAGAACAGCTACCCACAAATTCTACTTCCTGTTGCTGGCAGCAGCCATTTCATGAGCAGCAAGCTCACTGTATGCTAATATGCCTGTTTGACCTCAGCTATTGGTTGACAGGACATATTAGCATAAAGTGAGCTCTGGAAGCTCTTTGCTACTCATGAAATGGTGGCTGCCAGCAACAGAAAGTGAAAGTTGAAGGCCACTGTTTAAATCACTAAAAAATCAATTAGAGTAATTTGTTAAAAAAAATGTTACTGTCTCAAAGCACTAATCAGGCATTTTTGTAGTGCCTGGGTAAAGCTGTGCCATTTCCACTGTTTCCCTTTAAGGGTATAAACAGGGTGCCGGTGGAAAGCATCTTCCAGATGAAGGAAAATTAGAGGACAAGGGGGCTTGGCCTGCAGGTGGAGGGGGGGGCAGTTCAGGGGTAACATTAGGAAGTACTATTTCAAAGAGAGAGAGTGGTGGGTAATTGGAACAGACTCCCGGAGGAGGCTGTTGGAGAAGAAACAGTGGAGGGATTCAAAAGGGCATGGGACAAACACAGGGGGGTGTTGAGGGTGGGGGGGTGCAGGTCCAGGCGGATAGCTGGACAAATGGGCAGACTCGGTGGGCCTTGTCGGTCCTTTTCTGCCATCCCATTTCTATGAAAAGGCTGGGGAAGGGAGAAGGTGTGAAGATCTCTGAAGGGGAGGGAGTATGCAGCAGAGGGAATGCGTCAGAGGAGAAGGCTAGGTAAGAAGGTAGGGATCCAAGCCAGTATTTGGAGATGGAGGCACAGTGGGACTGACAACATGAGGGTAGGGGGAGGATGGATAGGGAGGAGCAGAGGCAACAGTGGTGAATATGAGGGGAGGAGTTGGTGGCAAAGTGAAAAAAAGGCATTACAGAGGATGTCCAGTATGGGAAGGGAAGAGGAGGGCTAAATGCCATAGATCACATCCACATAGTTGAAGACCAGGAGCACCATTTTTGTAACCAGCTTCTGGCGGACATGGGGAGACGGGCAGTCTTTGTTGAGAAGGCTGAGTGGTATGTTTCAAGTCAGCACCCTTCAAATGATGGCAATCCCTTGATGTTTTTGTTTTTTTTTGTCAGTAACATTTTACTGAATTTTAAACCAAATGAATAAACCCATACGTGATATTGTTAACTATACATGTTGTCTACTCATACATAAAAATTTAATTCATTTATACATAAAAAGAATATCAATTAGTCTGATCTCCTAATTTTGACCACTAAGATGATGGGGCCAGCCTGGAGTGACATAAACAGTACCAACTGCAAAAGAAAAAAACAGAGAGAGTTACATTAACTAATTAACTGACTATAAGATGCTAGAAATGCATTGTTTGCCTTTTTTTTTTTTCCTTTTTCCATAAAGCTTTTTACCATGTTAGAGATGATGGGCGTCTGTCTCAGCACTGTCCCCACACACAACAGCACGGGCTACAAGGGAGCAGACAGGGCTTCAGCAAGCTCCTACTCCCACTTTTTCATTTTCTCCCTAACCTCTGCCACGGTGACACATCAGTACATGCACATGGAGGTGCGCACGTCCTGCAGAACCACAGCCTCGCCCTTAGAACCACCTGCTTACAACCTGCACTGCCACCAGGCCTCCATGTGGTGGCAGTCAGAGGTCGAAATGTCTGGCCACCCCTCCCAGGGAGAGGAGAGCAGTCCCTGGGATGCACAATGCTCTCCCACCCCGACAACCTCTGGCAACCAGTGTTCATTTCTAAACACGGGTCGCTGGCATGGCAGGATGTAAGGTGCTCAATGCCTTAGCCCTCCATGCCACTGGGCCAGCTACTGTTTAAGTTATTTAAAGATTTAAAGACAGGAGGAGCAGTTTGTTCTTTGAGTCTGATGATTTTAGGGACATAGACTAGTGCCATAAAAAGCAGGGGGAATTGCAAACAAGCATTTGTCCATGCTAAACGCTTGCTTGTAGTGTAACAGGGCTTTAAATAGCCCCTGATGTTGTTGGGACGATTCTGAAAAACATAATGGGCTCAATTTTTAAATGCTGATGCAGGTCTTGCAGCAAGCTCTGTGTCAAACCCCTCCTTGGTGCTGCTGCTCCAAACAACTTTGCCACAACTGCACCCGATTTTGGTAGGTCGGATGCAGTTCCAGCACTGTACCAAATTTACAGCAGCTTGTGCCAAACATTTGGTGCAAGCTTTGTAGAAATGTATCACGGGATTGCCGTAAGCTAGACCAGAAAAGTTGGTCAACTTATGCAATTACACAGGATCGAAAATGATCACCAACCAGGAGAATGCTACAAGCCCTGTGTGCCATATGTTTGACGCACTAGGGTCTTTTGAAAATCAAGCCCAATATCTAGACACAATTTAGCTTATATTTCACCCTTATGTAAATATTGTCCTTATTTGAGTATTACTAAGGGTATTTACATGGAAACAGGATTGCCGTATTTGCTCTGTCTGCTTTTCTACTTCTGCAGTCACAGTTCTGTTTATGACATCCCAGTCTGTTGCTGTGGAGATAATTATAATGTCATAAACATGGCACTATGATGCCATGTGTAGACATGCAGCTTAAGTTAATAAAGTCAAAGGGACAGTTACCTTGTTATAGTGTATATTAGAACGTCATTCTTGACAGATTTCCATGCCTTTCAAAATGTGGTTCTGCTACACTAGTGATGTTCGCAGTGCAGCAGAATGAAAGTTGTTCTGCTGCACTGTGGACGTCACTCAGTAGGAAGCACGAGCTGAACAGTAAAGCATAAGTAAACACATGGCTCATGTCACTACGTGTATGTCAAAGCCCAACGGAAATGTTTTTCACTCGGTAGCTCTGTCGACACGTCTGCATACAAGTAGTAGTTAATTTATTTAAACATCCCTCTCACACAGATGTCAGCCGCAGTTTTATCAAAGCCCCTGTCAGACTGCCAGCAATTCATTTTAGAGCAGGAAAATCTGAAGACAGCAAAGAAAACTGAGAATATTAGGCAGATTCACAGTTACCTCAAAGACAACAATGAACATCGCGCTATTCAGGACATCCCTGCTTGTGAACTAGATCTGCTACTTTCAGAATTCATTTATACAATTAAAAGACTTGACAGAACTGAGTATGAGCCGTCCACTTTATGAGGTATGCTTGGTAGTGTTGACTGTCACTTGGAAAAGTGTGATCACAAAGAGTTCATCTACAAATCATTAGAAACAGCCTTCCCAGAAACAATAAAAACAGTCAAAGCTAAACAAAAGTACCTTAAAAAAACTTGGTAAAGAGAATAAGCCTAATAGAGCTGAAGCCCTCACTGATGCTGACGTCGAAATACTGTACAGCTCTGGCACACTCGGACAACATAACCCCACAGCACTGGTAAATCTCATGTTCTTTAATGTAGGCCTGTACTTTGTCCTGAGGACCTCAGAGCAATATAATCTTAAATGGGGAGAGTTGCAGCTCTGTCATGACACTGAAGGAGTACCATATCTGGAGTTCAACAGGCAAACGAAAACTAGGTCTGGTGAGAACAGAAGAGATGTTAGACCGATAAAAACATGTATGTACCAGAGCCAGATACCTGAAAGAGACCCAATTTCTGCCTACTTAAAATATAAGTCAGAAAGGCCACCAAAAATGTTAGACCCCAAGTCACCTTTTTACCTGGCACCAAATGTGAAACTGTAAGCCAGGTATCTCACATTGGTTTCATGCCATGAATGTATGGGGAAAATAGAATTTGTGGAATGATGAAAGCCATATGTAACCCCTAGGTGGCGCTATCCCAAGGGCTACTAACCCCTGCCTGTATGGCTAGTGACAGGTTGAGGGGCCTCGGTCCTGGACTGCAAATTGAATTCAGAAAGCTCCTGTAGTCCGGTTACATTTTAGGTCCCACCATAACTGTTTGGTTCCATTTGCAGTCCAGGACCAAGATAGTGGAGACAAGCAAAACAGTCCTTGCCACAAAGAAAGCAGGTTAGACAAACTACATTATCATTATCACTGTAAATGATTTTCAGCAAATAGTTACATCTTTCAACAGAGCTGCCTCTCAGATTACTCATGCTGCAATTAGGCAGCTCTTAAAGAGACAGTACACAGAAGCTATACAAGCTCTGGTAATCACATTTAAGCTGCTAAAATGCAGGACACCAGCCTGGCAGTGAGCATTTAGGCAAGCTCCAGGAAGACTTTTTGGGAACCCCCATTTGTAGAGGGGTTACATATGTTTGTACTTATTTTATATTTATCTAGTGTGCTGAGGAGTACATCATCATGACAACATGCATGCCAGCCCAGGATCTGGATATGGGATGTTGGAATGCACCTCACATTGCTCAAGGGCAAGGGTGACTGCAGCTTTATTTTTTTATTTTCTAAACATATGCCGGAATTCAAGAGCTGTTAACTCCAGGTGCACTGCTGTTGCTGCTGTTCAATACGTGTGCAATTCATTAACTGGTGGTAAGTATTTCTTAATTTGTGATGGTCTTTGTTGGGCGGGTGGGCGGCGGGAGGAGGTGGTTGAGGTCAGGTTGGTGGGTATGGTTAAGTATTAAGTTTGTGGTTACTGCAGGACAGAGATGTCAGACTTTGACAGTAACTATCTTATATATGGCTCTGTCAATATTCAGGATTTCCGATGCTGGGGTGCGTAGTATGTTACCTCTCTCCAAATGTGGCTGCTGGGAGTTGGCTGTGCTCATCAGACATAGTCTGTTCATGTCAAGTGTTCCAGTTTAAAAGCTATTCCCTGCATACCTCTCAACCTTTTGTCTCCCAGATGTGGAACATTGTCTCTCAAAATGTGGAACAAATGAGCAAAATGTGGAACACTTAATCATATCTTTACCTAGGAAGCTCAGAACACTGTTAAAATGTTTGCATTTATGTTCAGAAATTCTGGTATTAATTGAATAATATATTTTTGCATCATTTACTATGTATTTTTGCTTTAAAATGTTAATACTGAATGTGGGACAAGTCCTCACAATGTGGAACAAGGAGGTTTTGTGAAGTAAAAGGAGAAACATTCCTCATAATGTGGTACAGCTGAGAGGTATGATTCCCTGATTTAACTATAGCTTCCTGTAATGATGGTGTTGAGAGGGCATCCAGTTGTTGTAACAATGCTAAGAATGTTTTCTTCTTTTTTCTTATTGCCAGACAGGTACAAAGTACTTGAAGTGGAATGGCGGCTTGGTTTTCTGGTGAACATTTGCCGAAGCATCCCATCTCTGTGTGACATTGGTGACTAAATAGAAGTCGTCCATCCTGGTGTGTGGATGCTGGATCAAGGTGCTGCACCTGCGAAGTGTGGGCCACTGCTGACAACTAAAAACATATGGTTATTTTTGGTGGAAGACTGCTGGAGGAGGAGGAGGAGTAATTTCGCTGAACTCAGAGGCAGCATTAATGTATACTGAGTAACGTAGTACTGGCTGTGCACTGTCTGACAAAGTTATCAATGTCATTTATATAGTGGTGGCACACTCACTAGACATTCATTTATGGTGTCATGGAGGAGGTACTGTATATGTGGAAATGGGGGTGCTGGTTGTGGGGTTGGGGCACAACACCTTTAGCCTCCTTCCAGTGACACATCATCCATGAAGCAGCCCTCATAGTCTTCAAGACTGGAGTCATCACCAGGTAGAAAGTCAGCATTGCTGCTTCATCTACCTCCCTACTAGTAGAGGCCTTACCACTGTGGACGTCTTCGTTGTCATCATCCCTGAGACACAGTTCTTGGGGCAACACCATCAACATAACTGTGTTATGTGGACTGTGAGCCTCATTAATTTTTATAAATGTTAGGCTGGAAACATTCTTTGGTGACAGATTTGTCCTATGGTCACGCACAATGGCCCCAGCAGAACTGAACACCTGTTCCACACTGACACTGGACGGTGGGAAGCTGAGGTATTTAAAAGCAACAGATGCCAGTGCAGGCTGCTCACTCACTTTGCTGCCCCAGTACACCAATGACTCATCAGTGATGCCAAGATGCTTGCTGTCTTCCATGTGGGCATCCACCATATGTTGTGCTGCCCTGAGTCTTGCTGCCTCATCATGCTCCTCCTCCATGTCTTCAATTTCTTCAATGCCCACCTGGTGCAGAGCATCCCAAATGGGATTACCTGCTGTGCTGCGACTTTGACCTTTTGTCCAATGTGGTGGCCTCTGATGATTTACTGGTGGTGATGGTGGTGGTAGCAACACCTGGTATTTCTTTATGTGCCTTTTGTGTCTTTGCATTATTCATCTGTGCCCCATGTACCTGTCTGACAAGGTAATTGGTCAATTTCTCCACTCGCACATGACCCCCTTCAATCATGGCAGGCAAGCCACATTTGTACCGTGGATCCAGCATGGTAGCAACAGCAAACTCATTAGACTGCATAATGCCACAGATATGTGTATTGCTGTCCAGTATATGGAGCATGTGACCCATTGCATGAACAGAACTCTGATCATCACTTTCCTCCATCTGGTGAAAGACATTTACCATTGTCTGCCTCAGCACACATATCAGGGGTATTGACTGACTTATGCAGGCAGTGTCCCCACTCACAGCCTGTATTGCATGCTCAAATGGACGCAGAATGCATATTATGCCATGCATTTGTCACCACTGCTCCATTGTTAGAGCGATGGACACCCCAGCACTGTCCCTGGTGGTGTGCAGCAGTAGGTAATCTGAAACTGCCTTATCCTGCTCATAAAGCCAGTCCAGCATGTACAGCATGGAGTTCCACCTGGTAACAACATCAAGCTTCATACGGGGCTGAGGCGGATGGTTAGTGCGCTGCAGCTCATGCAGATGGTCACGGGCCTTTGCAGAATGGGTAAAGTGAACACATATGCAGCTGGCGACAGACAGTTTTTTTTTATTTCATCCTGATTCAGAAATTGCTGCACAATTAGATTAAGGCAGTGCACCAGGCAGAGAACTCTAAAAAAAAAACACTGTCACTAAAATACAAAATCACACATGCCCCCACAATGCAAAGCATCATGGGCTGCATATGCAAATCACCACAGAATGTTATGTTGGTCCAACTTTAAGTAGAATTTGCTGGTGCCGAAAGGCCTCTCACACAGTTTGCAAAGGGTGCTGTCACTAATGCACTTAACCACATTGGCGCTATTGTCACTGGCAATAAACCCCGTTGTGAGCGACTGTGCATTGATCCACTCATCAGTGTTATTTAGCAGCACATTCAGCATTTTCTCAGCAGTGTGAGACCCTGTAACACTTTGCATAGTTACAATTGCATTCTGTCAAATACCAGGTGTGTTGCTACCACCACAATTTTGCTTTATGCAGCTTTTGCCAGGGCCCAAATCAACAACCACCCCAGGTACCTGTGCTCAGTGTGCAGTTATGCACAGACATGAGCTGCCCGCTGTCTGCCCACTTGTCCACATATCCATGCTAAGGTGGATATATTTTGAGGAAGAATGCTTCATGGCATGTAGGACAGACTGTGAAACTCTGCTGTAGTAGAGTTCGGGCATGGCACATTTGGAGAAATACGTTCGCGATGGCACTTGCCATTTGGGACAGGCACGGGCCAACAAATGGTGGAATCCTGCATTCTCCACAAAGGAGAAGGGCAACAGGTCGATGGTGAGCATTTCAGCTGTGGCTACATTCTGCTCACATGCGGCAGCATGGTTGAGGGGGTACTTTGAGTGCTGCTCAAACACACTCCTCAATGTGGGCTGCATCTTGGCAGCGGGTCAACAAAAATGCTTTACTTGTGCCACCAGTGTTGTTCTTGCTGGGATGCCAGGTGACTCTTGGGGCATAGGATGTGCAGCATGTATGAAACTGGTTATATTGCTGGATTTGGGGCCTGATGGTTTACTTTTATGACTCGTGGGAGTGGCAGCTCCACTGCTACTATGTCCACTGCTCAGGAGAGAAAATGATTCCTCACACTCCTCCTCCTCCACCGACCCACTCAGCCCTCCCTCTTCCTCCCGCTGTATTGCACTGCTGTCACTAACATTAAGCTTGACAAGGGAAGTCCTGCCAACAGCTATGGTATCTTTCTGGTGTTGGTGCCAGTACAATGGGTGCTTGTTTTTCAAGTGGGCGTGCTACCCACCGGTGCCTAGATGGCTGCACTTTTTTCCACGACTTACACGTGCTTAACACAGCTGACCAATTGCCATGGTGTCATCAGCTACATCAAGCATGAAAAAATCCCAAACTAGGGACTTTGCAACTCTAGATTTGACGTGATGGGACTCAGACTTGTACAGCATAGCCAAAGGTGTGGAAGTTTTTGCTTTTGGTGCCACTTGCATGATATCCACCAGGCTACGTTTGGGAGGTGGGGTGACTGGACTGCATGTTATAGGCTTGCTGATATCCTCACCCTCAGTCTTGTCATCTAAATGGGCTACATCATCATCACCCTTCATCTTGTTCACTTCTGGCTCCCACGGGGGATCCAACACATCATCATCTGTACCAAAACATATTATATCTTCCTCCTCATCCCTATCACTGTCTACTGCCAGACAAACTTTTCCCTTCTCTGGCATCTCCTCACTTGTAGGGGGAAGGGCTGACTTTCCTTATTTCCTTCTCCCAGAGAAACACACTGAAGCTGAGCAGGAACAGCAGTCACACTGACAACTTTTTTGACCTCCTCCTGGACCTCTGTGCCTCCATTGGTGTGAGTGTCTCCCTTATTCCCATTATCATCCCCAACAAGCATACTAGCTACAGACTGGGCAGTAAAAAATGAGTCACAGACTTCAAGCCGCTTGATTATGCTGCTACTGTCTGCCACAGCAGCAGCAGCGGCAGAGGCCACAGAGGGCACAGATTCACAAATAGGTTTGCTTTTTCCATCAGACTTCTTTGAGCCACCTTTCAGCCTAGCATCTTTACCTGAACATCTCTTGGCAGGCATATTCATTTTTTATATAGTAGCCGACTAGGTCAGGTAGTAAACAGTGGTATAACAGGGAGGAAAGGGATAATATGGTAAGCAAATTCAATCAAAAAACAGGAACGCTGCAATGCAGAGGCTAGATTACAATTTTAATATCTGTGAGCAATTAAACAATGCAGTGTACCTGGATATGGACAAGTCAAGTGGTCAGGTCACTGTACATGAATACTTTCAATAAAGAAAATAAATCACAAAAGTGATTCAGCAGAGGGAAACAGGAACAGAACTACTCAGTCAGAAGAATGTAGTAACGGTTCAGATAAAGTGACCCAAAAAAACAGTCACTAAGTAGCACACAAACTACCAATCTTCAGACTTAAAAGAAATTACAGAAACTCACAACTTGTGAGAAATATGTTAAATCTTAGGAACTAGCCTGCTCTACTTTCATTTCTCACACACACACACACACCACACGGTCAACCCTCCCCCACTCACTCCCTCATAGACACAGAGAAAACTGAAACACTAAGTTTAACTAACTATTCTCCAAAGATACAAAAACAAAAAAATGTTCACTAGCAGCACTAGGAACTAAACTTGCAATTTTGTGAGCAATTAACTCTCAAATATCACAAAAAAGTGGTTTTTGAAGGGGTTATTGGCTGTGATGCACCACACTGAACTGCTCTCCGATTCAACAGACAACATACTGTGCAGGAAACACCCTATGTCTAGATTTCAGCTGTTCACCATTAATGCACTGCACTGGCATAATTGTAAAACAATTGCAAAATTGAAGAAAATGGCAAAATTCCGCCTCCCGGGACCAAAATTGGCATAATTTGGGCATAATTTCACACTTTGCATGAAAGCTGAGCTGGGGGTGAATTTACGTTATGCCTAGACAAAATATTTCATGTAATGCGGAAATTATGCAAAATATTACGCTAGGCATAATTTTTCGATTTTGCCCATCTCTACTTGTGAGCCAGTTTTTAGCAGTAATAAGGCAGATGCTCAGCAACTTATGGCTTAGAGGTGAAAGCAGCATAGGGGGAGGATGAAAGCATTAATGTTATCTGAACCCCAGGCAGTTCTCCTAACTCTAGGGGGATTTAAAACTGCATGGGATAGACATAGGGGAGCCATCGCAGTTCAGAATAGAAGATGGAGCTGTAGATTAAGTAGGATTTGCAGCATTCTTGCTAGGAAGGGATACAGGGCAGACTAAATGGGCCTGTCGGTCCTTATCTGTCATCAAATTCTATGTGTCTATGTTTTTCCAAGGCTGGAAAAAGGGCATGGTAGGGGACAACCCCAAAAGATGTGCGCATGAGTGGCTGAAGTGTTCCCACAATTTCTCCATCAGAAGGCTCCCCTCCCTTGTAGGTACTTGCTGTTGCACTAAAGGGGTACAGCAATACCTTATTATAACCTTCCAGTAAAATTCTTTCCAAATGTGGGAAGATATAACTGCATGCACTGCCGTGGTATGTCTCTGCAACAGGGCTGGCTTTTTGGTTTCTGGAGCCCCCAGCAGAATTGGTGAAGTCATTGGGCCTCCCTACTTGGCCCACTTTCACCCCATGTGTTTGACAGGAGCCCATACATGCACAATTTTATTTTGTTTTCAGCACAAACAGTGGTATATTTAAATTTCTTAGGGGAGACAAGCAGTGTTAGTCCTTGAGGCTGTTTTTCCCATCCCACCTATTGCTGCCATTCCACCTCTTATTGACTGGGTCATAACTTGATGACTGGGTCATAGTTTGATGAAGCATTTCATTTTATTTTATATATTTATTTATCAAGTCTAGGATTACAAATACCTTTGAGCCATGGCTCTTTTACAAAGGTTCCACGTCAGAGAAATACAAATTATGGGGAACATCAAGACAGGCATTACAACAATGTGGACATTACAAACAGAGTACAGATTAATACAGTTCAAGACATTTCATGACATCATAATGCCATATCAGAAGGTGTTGCATAGCCCTTTGTTGGTGTTTTTTGAAGATAAGATAAAAAGAAAAACATTTAAAAATAATTAAGGTAAACTGTTCTAGATGGGATGTAGTGAACTAACTGAATGATGAACACAAAAATCGCCTATCTCAGCTGCACCACCAGCATCGTCTCAAGCAGGTGGACTGATGAGATAACGCTGTGGTTTGAATGCAGTGGGTGGATGGAGGCACCCGGTAAGGAGAGGCAGGAGACAATCTATAAGTTTGATGCCCAACGGGCTTTATGCATACCACAGGAAAAGGGTAGACATGATCACAAAGGAAGAGGGGAACTAGACAAAACAAGAACAGTAAGTAACGTTCTATGATGTCCCTAAGAAGTGCACCTTGGCCTAAGGCCACTGTCTGTTAAGGTCTATACTATGCTTACACTACATGATTTGGTAAACAGTTTCAGAACATCTATTACTCTGTAATGATATTAGACAATCACTGCAGTGAACAATAGAAACCAGTTGCAGACCCAGAGGGGCCGGGTAGAGTAACCACCTCTAAGAGTCTATTGGTGAAAGGAAGTCCAACTTTTTCCTACCATCTTCATGCACACAGCTGAAAAGTGAAGAAGCAATGGGACAAAAGGGAGAATGGGGTTCCTACTTGGTACCAAGCTACACCTATGTAAAAACCTAGGAGAGGTTGGAGGGTATGTGAGAAATTTTTAAACAGACCCTGATTCTTCAGCCAACCCACTCTCTAAGGTTGCTGGAATACTTTAGCATAAGAGAGCTGGAATCTGCTGAGCTCTTCCCCAGCACAAACCCTCGACCAGGGCTGTCAAGGATGAAGAAACAAAGACTTGGCATTGAATCCACTTGAAAGGATTGCCAAGGGTGAAGATCCACTGCAATTTCCCCGGCACAAACCCTCGACCAGGACTGCCAAGGATAAAGGAACAAGTACTTGGCATTGAATCCACTTGCAAGGATTGCCTAGGATGAAGATATGCTGCAGTTTCCCCAACACAAACCCTTGACCAGAGCTGCCAAGGATGGAGGCACGTTTAAGCTTCTTTGGCGAAGGATCCACGAGAGGATCACCAAGAACAAGTTGGATCCCAGAGGAGAACACAGTGCAAACAGGATGAGACAAGTAGGAAGAGTAGGATGCAGGCAGAAGGTTGTGGGTTCTAGGGGGGAACCCAAGATGGCGGGCATATGCTGACACGCTAGGACGCTCTGTTTCCTTTGCTTTTAAATTTTTTTGAATGAAGAGAACTCCAACTCCCCTCCATGTTACTACAAACCAAGAAGTTTATTGCCAAATCCAAGTCGAAGAGGAAGAAGGGATCTTCCTCATCTAAGACTGATACGCCACTTCGCAAAGGACCACTCGACACTTGCATTGCCGGATTACCTGCCTCGAGTGAGAGGCTGGTGCAGTCCGGCATTAAAGGTGTTCTAGCAGATGCAGAGAACTCGGGGAAACCTCGTCCAGGAGAAAGAGCTAAATTTTGATAATTCAAACACGCAAGTTCTCTGTCCTATCGCTGAAACAAACTCTCGATTATTGGAAGAATCTTCATCCACATTGCCGCTTACTAGTAAATCGGATAACACCAGCATGCTGAGTGTTTTGAGAACTGCAAACTGTACTGTCGGGGTGAAGATAGGAGTTGCGGTGAGTTTAAATGTTGTGCCACAAAATCAAACACTGGGTACAAGGGCTCAATCCCCTTCTAGCCTGCCTTACTGGCCTTATGCAACTATTTTATCAGCACCAGCTAAAGTAGAATTCAAGTCTCTTAAAGAGGCGTCAGTGTCTTTTACAAATCTCTTTGGTTTTCTTTCTTCTTTTGATTAAAAAAAACTGGATCTCCTGATTAATAGATCAGAGATATTAGAGAGAGAAGTGAAAACAATCAAAACTGAGGTGGAGACAGTTAGAATAGTACAAAAAATGACTCAAGAAGAAGTGGCAAATATTTGACAAAAAACTCTGACAAATGAGGCTCTTGTAACTACCAACCTTAAGGCTATATTAGCCCTACAAAGAAAAACAGAAAATACTGAAAATACGCTTCGCTATAAAAATCTGTGGCTGGTGGGTGTTCCTAACATATATGATAAGGCTTATGATTCTGTCAGAGATCTTCTAAAATATTTATTTATAACTGTGCATAAACTCTCAGAAAATAATCTACCATTTTTGACTAAGGCTTTTTGGGTGCCTACCCGGCAATCCAATTTAAACTCCCAAATAGATCCTGTCAGCCAAGATGTCAGTTTCGGTCTACTCTCTCGTGATACAGCTGAGCTTCTGGGTCAAGCACAGTCAACTGCTAATTTTTTCAAATACACAACAGGCCCTAAGAGTATGATTTTATTCACATTAGCCTTTGATACTGACCAAGATCCAATCCTTAGTACTGCAATAAAGATGGGTGCATTAAAGTTTAAACATGTCCTTTGCCATATATTTCCTGACATTGCCCCAGAGACTCTCAAATGTCGTAAACAATTTTTGCAGTACAAGGAAGACCTTAATGATCTAGGGGCAATATTTAAAACTTTATACCCTGCAAAATGCATGTTGAACTGTGGAGAAGAAAAAAGATTATTTTTCGATCTCGAGTAGCTCGAAGATTTCATTCTGTTGAAAAAGACTCAAACATTTGAACAAAGCTGTGCTTCAGAATTGGATGAGCAGGAGGAGATGCCCTCCCTAGAAGAGGAAACTTAAATTTCAGGACTTTCCGGACTTTAATAGCGCTCTGTGCCTTCAAATGTACTCTCAGCATTCTCAGTATCTCCTTTTTAAATGTGATCTTGATTAATAATGAAGATTAGCTGGGTTTAGAGATTACAGATTATTGATTATGGCTTTGTCCTAAAAGCTTGTGTCTGACACCCGCCATAGGTTGAATTAGCAGTTTCTTTAAATTTTTCCCCCTTCTTAACACTGGGACTCGAATGAACTTTGACAGTTAATCCCAAATAGTTTTTCTATTTTTTGTTTGTCTTTCATCTTCTTTAGAGGACTTTATCTAAGGTTGCTTTCTACTGTATTCTGCATAACAGAATTATAATTACTAAAATTTTGTAATGACCTATATCTGTTACAGCAGTTATTATTGACTCTTATTGGACGTAATATAATCTTATGTATATTTAATTGAAAAAAAAAAAAGGAAGAGTAGGACGCAGGACAAAGATCAGAGCCCTGTAGTGTCCAGAACCAGAAAAACAACAAACTGGCGAACGCAGATACACACTGGCCACATCGGACTCAACTATTGGCGAACGACAGGGAGTGACAGACAAAGCTTCTTCCAGGACATTCCACTGCCAGGCTGACCAAACCACAATGAAACCAGGAACCGGCGGTCATGAGTCACACATGGTTGCATCAGTTTCGACCAACGGCGGATGATAAGGAAGGGTGTTGCTGGGGAGTTCTTTGCTGGCTGGAGACTGCTTCATTGAAGAATCAGCTGTGAACAACCCCACCAAGGGTATTGCGGCAGAAGATTGAGTCCATACACATTCAGTTGGCACTACAAACACTGGTAAATACACTTTTCACTGCACCGAGGTGTTTGGTTGTTGCTGGGGCAGTTTGTCAGGAACAGGGGTAAATTGCTAGAATCCAGGGCAATTATTTGTTGCAGGGGCAATTTACCAGGAACAGGGGCAAATTGCTGGAATCCAGGGCAATTGTTCATTGCAGGGGCAATTTGCCAGTAGCAGAAACAAATCACCAAAATCTAGGGCAACTGTTCATTGCAGGGGCAATTTGCCTGAAGCAGGGGAAAATTACTGGAATCTTTGGCAATTGTTCATTGCAGGGGCAATTTGCCAGGAGCAGGAGCAAATCACCAAAGTCTAGGGCAATTGTTTGTTGCAGGAGCAATTTGCCTAGAGCTGGGGCAAATTGCTGGAATCTGGGATAATTGTTCATTGCAGGGGCAATTTGCCAGTAGCAGAAACAAATCACCAAAATCTAGGGCAATTGTTCATTGCAGGGGCAATTTGCCTGAAGCAGGGGACAATTACTGGAATCATTGGCAATTGTTCATTGCAGGGGTAATTTGCCAGGAGCAGGGGCAAATCACCAAAGTCTAGGGCAATTGTTTGTTGCAGGAGCAATTTGCCTGGAGCTGGGGCAAATTGCTGGAATCTGGGATAATTGTTCATTGCAGGGGCAATTTGCCTGGAGCTGGGGCAAATCACCAAAATCTAGGACAATTGTTCATTGCAAGGGCAATTTTCCAGGAGCAGGGGCAAATCACCAAAGTCTAGGGTAATTGTTCATTGCAGGGGCAAATAACCACAATCCCAGTATAACACAGTCTTGGTACTTTGCAATCAACACAACATTTCAGATACTAGTCAATACACAGTTTCATCAGATGACAGTCACCAGATGGCAGTTGTGTGCTAAGCACCCTTTACTTACTGACCCTTGACAATAGTATTACACTTGTGGGTTACTTATAGTACTAGGACCTGGCTACCCCTGAACACCCTTAGCACGATGTCCTCTTTTCCCTTGATCTTCCTGGTCTTTTAAATCTCTGGGCCACTTTAACCTATGGGCCTACTTTTGGCTCGACCTCCTTCAACTGCTATGGAGGAGCTACATGCTGGGGCCCCTGTACCTGTTGGGCCAGTCGCTACCCCTTTAAATCTGTTGGGTCAGTCTTGCTGGGCCCCTTGCACTGCTTACTCAGCCTATGCTGCTGGGATCTCTCCTCTACTGGGCCCTTTTAGCTGCTGTGGTCCTGTTTGCTGGGCCCCTTTAAATCTTCCGGGCCTTTCTCTGGGCCCCTTTAAATCTTCTGGGCCTTTCTCTGGGCTCCTTTAAATCTTCTGGGTCTTACTGCCCTTTTTATATCATATGCTGGCCTGACTTTGGCCTAGCTGTCAGTCACCTAAGGCTTGTCCCGTCCTCAAGCCGTCCACCTATTGAATATTTAATAGGTTCCCCTCTGGGCCTATGGCAGGCCCCTCCCCATGGGTGTCACTGCAGCTGAATGATTTAAATAAAGAAAGGGCTTCCCGCCCAGTTCCCCGGTAGTGCATCTAGCGCTAAAATAACTTAAATCAATTTTTTTATTTAAAATAAGCCGGGCAGCCGGCACTCCTCAGCGTGCTGCCACCAATTCACCGACCTGGACCCTGGTGAAGCTGGTGCAGGAGAAGGGAGGTCTCTGGCAGTGGGAGGGAGCTGTGGGAGGAGGTATCAGACAAGCAGTGGATGGCAGGGGACCTTTCGAGGGCTGATGACGGCTTTGCTGACGTGATGTGGCTCTACAGCGCTGCCAATGAGGGACCAGAGCATTTTGGGGCAGCAAACAAAGAAAAAAACAAAACAAAAGGAGCAACAGCAGCCCACACCATAACATCAGAAACAGGAGAAGTCTTCCTTTCTCTTTTTGCTGTCATGACCGCCAAACGGATGCCGCTCCCAGGACAGGAGCACCACAGCACCTAAGACCTCTTCGCTAGTCAAAAGAGAGACACCGGAGGAGTCGACAGGACCACTTCAACAAGCCAAGGTAAGCAGAGTCCCCGTCACACTCCTGTGTCCTCTCTACTCCACGACCAGCCTGAACAACCATGGAAAAATGGCTCTCCCCATTTAAAAGGTGCTTGGGGTTCTAGTTCTCGAATCCTGAGCCTGTGCCCAAAACCAACGTCCAGGAATTCAAACAAGCACCACACACTGGCCAGGAACAGCAGTTCCAGTGCATGGGTGCCCACTTTCGTGCTGCCTGCTCTGAGGGGGGGAGATAGAATGGAGCGGAACAAGCAGCAGAGAAAAACTTTTCTTTTTCTTTTCTTTCTTGGCCCTGCCTGGCCATAGTGGAGGGAGGGAAAACATGCACAAGAGCCTCTATACCTGCCCCCTTCTTGCCCACACTGACAACGGAGCACCCCAGGGCACACTACTTAATAACAGAAGCCTCTTATTTCTGTAGTGCCCCCATACTTTGGGGCATTACAGATTCGGGCCTGCCTTAAAATACATGTCCCCATGTATTCTCTTCTAACATTCTATAGAACATTTCTTAACTATTACTTCTATGGGTGTCTATAACATTTTTTTTAACTATCTTTATTTTTCCTTTTAAAGAAATTTAACGATATAACATTGTCCACAAACTACATACAACACATAAAAGTTTGTAACAGATATAAGACTTGTAACCAGACAAAATAAATAATAACATAAAACAGACCATACATTAATACTAATACATTAATTTAAATACTGCAGCAAGTCCATTTTAGGTAGGGGAAAGGCGGCTCAGTTCCATGTTCAAAAAATAAGTTCCTCTTTCATTAATACAATTTAAAGTTTATTACTCCTTAATACAGTTATTTAAATGCTTGTATAATTTTATAGAAGAATTTGGGTCATGTCATGAAGTTGCTAAGGAATACATTCTGGATGCAGTGGAGATATATATATTATCCATCTTTTCCAAATGATTTCAAATCTATCTTTCTTTTTGTTCAATAAAGCAGTTAAGGATTCCATCCTGTAGATGGAGGTCATTAGATCTTGCCATTGCATTAGAGTTATCTGGTCTAGCGTTAGCCATTTCCTTGTAATAGCCTTTTGTGCTGCTAATATATAACATTTTAATAATATTCGGGTGTTTCCATCTCTGCAACCTGGGGGGAACACAGAGAGCAGAAACAAATCTGAAGTGAGTGTAAGTGCAGGCGTGAAGATAGACCTTAGGCTTCCCTGGAGCACATTCAGAAAGAGCCTAAGTTGAGGACAAGACCACATGACATGAGCCAAGGCAGCAGATTTTTCCCCACCGTCCCTCCAGCATTCTGAGGAAAGACCCAAGTGAAATTTCACTTGGATTCTAGGAGTCCTGAATTACCTAAGAGCTATTTTCCATGAAAATTCCTTCCAGGTAGGTGCTCCAATGCCAGATTGTAAGTGTGCTAAATGTCTGTCCCATGTTTCCCTGGAGATCTGAGTGTCTAGATCTGACTCCCAAGTCCATCTGGTTTTGTCCAACATGTCCCCCTGTAAGGTTAATAAAGCTCTGTACAAGTAGGAGATAATATGCTCTAGATTGGCTCTACCTTCTACTATAGCTAGTAATATGGGAACCAACCCTGGGGTGGAGGCTGAGACCCAAGCGCTAGGCGAGAGGGAATTAATGAAATTCCTCATCTGAAAATATCTAAATCTGTCTTGAGGAAGAAGCCCATATTGCTCTGTCAGAGTAGAAAATGGTAGCACTTCTCCTTCACCAACAAAATGGGCCACCAAGTGAAGCCCTGCCCTTTCCCATCTCCTAAAACTCAAATCCAACTTCGAGGGGTTAATGTCTGTATATGGGATTGAATACAGGAGGGGTCTGCAGACAGCTAGTTCCTTCCTGGATAGGGTCTCTCTCCAGGAATGGAGAGTAGCCTCAGTGTAAGGGTTGGCCACCCCTTCCCGCATGAGGGATTGGGGGTGCGAGAAGAGTCCTGGTGACCCAGTGAAGGTCTTCCTCATTCATTTCCAGGTCCTTCCATCTTGCAGTGTAGCCATTTTGGAACCAATAAACCATCATCCTGAACTGAGTAACTCTGTGGTATTGTATAAAGTCTGGAAGAGCTAACCCTCCATGGGCTTTAGGTAATTGGAGGACTGAGTATTTGATTCTTGGTCTGTGACATTGCCACAGGAAGGTTGAGATTCTATGATTTAGATCTCTAAAAAATTCCTGTGGAACCCATAAGGGAAGGGTTTGAGCAAGATAGAGAAATCTCAGAAGGAGAACCATAACGAACTGCCTCCACGCTTTGTATAAGGGGAATGGGTACCACGGCCCAGCTCTCCAAATCTCTAGTCAAGGACTCCAGGACAGGGCTGTAGTTGTACTTGAACATCTCTGCTTGATCAGAAGTAAGTTTAACCCCTAAATATTTAATACTAGGGAGGTCCCATTTAAATGGGAAATCCACTTTAATTTGTGGGGAGGGTGAGTAATTCAATTTAAGTACTTCTGTTTTGTTACAGTTTAATTTATATCCTGCTACTCTGCCAAACTCCTCTAAAGTCTGCCAGAGGGGGCCCAAGGAGTCCTCTGGGTTCAATAAATAGATGAGCAAATCATCAGCATATAAGGCCAGTTTATGAATCCCATCTCCCATCTCCAATCCAGTTATATCACCATTTTGCCATACTGCCTGCGCAAGTGGCTCTAAGTACAAGGCAAACAAGAGCGGAGATAGGGGACACACCTGTCTTGTGCCCCTCTTCAGGGGCAGAGGAGCTGAAACCCCTCCATTTATTTTGATAGAGGCAGATGAGGAGGTGTATATGTTTTCAATAATTGAGACAAATCTGTCAGGCAAGCCCATCTTCCGGAGGACTGCCCCCATAAAGGGCCACGCCACCCGGTCGAAGGCCTTCTCGGCATCCAGGCCCAGCATTAGGAACTGGGCCCCCGACCGGGCAGCACAGTGCATCAAATGAAGGGAATGTTTTATATTTTCCTGAGTTTGTCCCCCTTGTATGAAACCCATTTGATCCTGTGCAACCAATAAAGGCAAGATCAACTTCAGTCTACCTGCCAAAATCGACGTGAAGATTTTACAATCAGTATTTAATATCAAGATTGGGTGGTAGGGTGAACAGTTAGTTGCATCTCTCCCAGGTTTGGGTATGCTGGTAATAGCAGCATAGTTCCAACTCAGTGGAACTGGGTGTCCTTCCTGCACCTCCCTGGCCACCTCAAGTAGTGGGTCTTGTAGATGTTTCCTGAAGGACTTATAAAAGTCTGTCGTATACCCATCTGGTCCTGGGCTTTTTCCAGATTTAAGTGCAGCGATAGCCTGTTGAAGTTCCTGATTAGTGATGGGCCTGTCTAAATCTTGTTGAAGGGATTCTGATAGGATGGGGAGCCAAAGGGGTGACAAAAATGTCTTAATGGCCTCAGGGTCTACTAACTGCTCTGGAGTGTAAAGAGTTTGGTAATGACTCATAAATGTCTCCATAATATCCTCAGGTGATTGCACCAGTTTTTTAGAATTTGGGTTCCTGATTTGACTAATCGTGGAGCTGGCTATTTTACGCCTCAATCAATGTGCTAATTGATGAGTGGCCCAAGGCCCTCCCTTGTAATATTTTTGCTTTAAATATTGCAAGGTATGTTCTGTGCTAATATCTAACAGGCATTGAATCCGCTGCTTTATGGCCGATAACAATGGAGTCACTCCCCTGTCTCCTCCCGCATGCTGTTCTTGGAGGATTTTAAATTGTTGTTGCAGGGTGGAAAGCTGCTGGTTTTGTCTCCTTCAATAATTGGAGGCATATTTTATAATGTCTCCTTGGAGAACCACTTTAATGGTGTCCCAGAGGGTAGCTCTGTTTATTTCTGGTGAGTCATTCTCCTGTAGAATCTGGGGCAGTCTGGTATTTACTATGTCTTTAAATTCAGGCAAATTCAGTAAGTAATCATTAAACTGCCAAAGCCTTGAGACTTTACTTTCCGCCCATAGCAATTCAGTGGTCACCTGAGAGTGGTCCGAGAGGACAGAAGGGACGTGTTTGCAGTCCTTCACTAGGTGGAGGCACTCTCTTGAAATATGAAAAGAGTCTATCCTTGTATAGACCCCATGTGGGGCTGAGTAGTGCGTATATTCTCTGCCACGAGGATGGAGAATTCTCCATATGTCTACCCATTGGACTTCCCTAAAGTATTTACTGGTTGATTTTTGGGTTGCTGATCTCCTCAACGCTTTAGGGTTAGTAGTGTCTTCCTGGGTATAAATTTGATTGTGGTCCCATCCCTACAATCAGGGTACCCTTCTGTAATTCTGTTATCTTATGACATAAGCACCTTATAGTGGGGCCATTAGAGCCTAGAGGGATATATGAAGAGGCCACTGTTTAATAGTTTACCCTGCAGCTGTCCCACTACTATGGCTAATCAGCATTCTAAATCAACATAGGAGGCTTCCAGTTGGAATGAACTGTACCTTGGGATCATTACAGCCGTGCCCCTACATTTCCCTCACTTAAAGGAGGAGGCCACAACCTCCGCAAACCCAAATTTCGTTAGTTTCTGGTGCTCCGAGTCACTCAAATGAGTTTTCTGCAGCATCACAAGCGTAGGTTTTTGTTTTTTAATATGTGAGATGACTCTATAGTCTATAACATTTTTTCTAACACTTTAACATTTCACTTGAATCTCTATGTAAGCTTACTTTAGTTAAAAACACTCTTAAAACATCTATATCTTTAAGTAGAACTTTCTTATTTGCTAAACTAAGTGACCATGTTCTTCTAATTGCTCTTTTAGGGACTATCTATAAAAGGAAAGTGCTAATTGAAGGGCTTCCAGTTTGTAACTCCTAGAAGGGAATACCAAAAGTGGATCTCTGTGACCTATGAAGCTGAAAAGCTACTGGTTCTACAGAAATATGCTCTGGTTCTAAGGGACTACCTGCTAGTCCTGGTAAATTGGGAGGTTCTAGATTTATTACTGGTTCAGCTACAGGGTGATTAACTGAGCATACATGGGAGGACCTAACCCAGGGATCCATACACTATTTTATTAATGATTCTAGTTCCATCATTTTGTGGGTAGGGTTCTACTGCCTCTCCTCTGGTGTAAAGTCTCTTGTAGTCTCGGTTGAAGCATTGTCTCTGAAGCTACAAGGTTTAAGAAAATTTTGATGCCCTATCTTCGTGCCACTACCAGTTTCTTTCTGAATCTTGTATACGGATAAGTCGGGGTAGGGGGTTTCAACAATACAGAAAGGTTCTGTTTCCCATCTGGTTGCTAACTTGTGACATTTCTGAGTCCTTGTTAGCAATACCCATTCTCCAATCTGCAGTGGGGTTGCATTGGCTTTGGCATCATATGTCATCTTTTGCTTTTGTCGCACCTGATTCATGTGTTGGCTTACAATTTGACCAGCTTCCTGCAATCTTTTGCTGTGTTCTTGTACCCAGTCTGTAACAGGTGGTTCATTCGGTTGGACTTCAAACACTAGAACCATTGGGAGTCTACCATGATGACCAAACATCAGGCAGTGCGGGGTATATCCAGTCGAACAGTGGACAGTGTTGTTGTACAAGTAGGTGAGTTCCAGAAGTAAGGCTGGCCAATACGGATGTTTGTATTCAGGTAGGGCTCCTAACATACCCAAGAGTATCTGATTCATTCTTTCACACAGTCCATTGCACTGAGGGTGATGGGCAGTGGTTTTTACTTTGTGACTGCCATACAGGGTAGAGTTCTTTAAAGAGCTGTGATTCAAAAGCAGACCCCTGATCAGTCAAGATCTTGGTTGGATATCCATATGGGCGAACAAAGAGTTTCAAAAATGTTTCAGCTGTGGTTTGGGCAGACAGATCTTTGACGGCACTGACAAGCGTGACTTTGGAGTAATGGTCTACCATCATCAGGACATACTTTTGACCATTAGCACTGGGTTCTAACTTGAGATGGACTAAAGCAACTATTTTCAGAGGTGCTTTGCTGACTATGGGATGGATGGATGGGAGCTCATCAATTGCTCTTGTCAGGACATTTTAAACTGCAAGCTGGGCATTCTTCACACCATTTTATGACATCAGCTCTCACCCCAATTCAATAAAATCTCTTCCGAATGATGGCCTGTGTCTTTCTGTGACCGAAATATCCAGAGTGATCATGATAGGCCTCCAGTACCACTGGTGCACTTCCTCTTTGAGCAGTTGTCTGGGAGATCTCACAATGGGTAGTCAGATCTTGGCTTAGTGGAATGAGTCTAGAGTTCTTCATGATCAAGTGGGTTTTGTGCATCCACAGCTTCACTGCTTCAGGATCCATTCTTCTACGTTCTTGGGGGGGCCAGACTCTGTCCTGTCAAGATATATGTCTTTCTCTGTTTGACCACTGGGTCTTGGTCTTGTAACTGTACCCATAAGTCATTTCATTCTGCAAATTCATCTGAAAGTTATGGTTCTTGCTCCACCTCTGTACACACAACTGCACTGGTTTGACAACAGGCCTGTACTATCTCTGTCGGTACCCGAAGGAAAGGTGGCATCTCCAAAAGTGTATCATCAGTCTCACTTTCTATTTGGTTTGGTACTCTAGATAGTGCATCTGCATTGGCATTGGATTTGCCCAACTGATATTTTATGGAGAAATGGTAGTTGGCCAACCTCGACACCCAACTTTGTTCAACAGCTTCCAGCCTTGCAGTGTTTAGATGTGCCAGCGGATTATTGTCTGTGAAAACAGTAAAGGGAGTGGCTACAAAGTAATGCCTAAATGTTTCAGTGACTGCCCAGACCAAGGCCAAAAATTCCAACTTAAAAGAGCTGTAGCAGGCATCATTCCATTCTGACCCTCTCAGATCACGACTTGCATATGCTATCACATGCTCGATGCCTTCTCGCTCTTGCACTAACACTGCACCCAGTCCTTTGTTGTTCACATCCGTGTGTAGCTGGAATGGTTTAGAGTAGTTGGGGTACACTAGCACAGGTGCTTGAGTTAGAAGCTGCCTCAGCTTGTTGAAAGCCTTTTGCTGCTCTGCGGCTCACTTGACTGGCCAATTTTTGGGTATCTGCCCTGCTTTTGTTCCTCAGAGAAGTTCATTAAGGCTCTGTTCACACTTGTGCTTTTAAAATGTTTTAAGTGCCTTAAAATGTTTTAAAGCTGTTTAACCACTTTGCATTCATACTTATAATGAAATTGAAATGTTTAAAAAAAACGTTCTTTAACCCAGCTGAAGAGGTAGTCTTTAGTACAGTTTTTAAAACGTTTTAAGTCAAGCACGGTTTTTCTTGTGAGTGTGTACGCAAACTGTGTTGTAGCCTAGCAGCCCCAGTCATCCAATATCCCACAAATCCCAAGTGATCACCTGGGGCCAAACGCAGAAGTGAAAGTGCGGTAAACATGTGTAGCTGTCAAAACAAACATCATGATAATTTATGCCGCAAGCTGGTCAGAGGAAGCCACCAAAATATTGATTGGGTACTGGTCAATGGAGTCTGTGCATGAGGAGCTAAATAGCCACTGTCATAACAGTAAAATATTTGAGCAACTCTCAGCTCATCTGGTGGCCCGTGGTCACGATAGGTCAGCGAAGCAATGCAGAGAGAAGATTAAGCAGTTGAAAGTGCGATATCATAAAGTAAAAGACTCAGACCATAAGTCGGGTGCTGGTAGAGTGACATGCCCATTTTATGAGGAGTTAGACTGAATTTTGGGAACTTGTCCCACTTCGGTACCACCTATTGTAATACAGAGTGGTGATGCTGATGAGGAATGAGTACATGCCATACTGAAGATGTGACATACAAAGTTTAATATACTGACAGTATGCATAATTATTTTTTAAAATAGTATCCCACTGTCTACCTGATGATACTCCACAAAGAGCATGGTATTACATTCTGCCTGTATTGATGCTGTGCCACCAATGCCTCATTCGTGCAGAAATTATTTTAAAGTTCTGAAATAGTTGATGGTAGTGCACCTGTCCACAGCCTAAGTTCTCAATTGATGGTGGAAGGTGCTTTTAATCCACATTGTAATGTGCATGACCTGAATCGACTATATCACCAGAATCTTTACACAGTTTTCCCCGATTAGTCAATTGAGTATGGTGTCTGAATAGTGGTGGGATATTTGCAGAAATTCTTCCCTCGTTCTGTCATGATTGCTACCCTCCCCAATAATAATACAAATAAATTGTGCTTTGATATTTTTCTTGCTTGAAGATTTACTGTCATTACACAGTGTCCCGGTTGACCTTCATGTTTTAATGAGGGGGGTGAGTGTTTAACAGGAGGACCATCATGTATGCATTGTTAAAGGAGCCCGCTTGTCTCTGGACTCCAGTGCTGACTACACTGTGGCTGACCAGCCTTGGCAAGACACATATAATCTGTCTCACCTGTGTCATGACAATGTAATCAGGCTGTCAAAAAATAGTGGCATACAAATGTTGTAATGCATATAATGGCCTGCAAACATATATTAATGTACCGAATATCTTTCCTGCATCATTACTGATATGTCCACAAAGAAGCTGTGCCCTGAAATGCAGTGCAGGGAAATCACAGCTTGTTCCATTACCACTATGTAATGGGTTGCTTATTGTTTCAGGAATAAACTCACCACAGATAATTGTGGTGACAAATATGCACATGATTCCGATGTAAACCAAAAAGAAAAACAGCTATGAGTTCCTACAGTACTGTCAGCCTGATTCCATGAGGTAACATTGAAATGTCTGTAAAATCAGTGTCAGCCTTTAAATGCTATAACGTTCTTGCTGTTGCAGACAATGACATGTCAAATACAAGTGCAAGCACTGAACCTCAAATGAATGATTCATCTGAAAGAGTACCAGCAGTTGAACTTTTGGATGAGGAGGAATCAGGCCCTTCTAGTTCCATCAGTTCATGTTCAGAATCACAGCGTCCTCCAAAAAGAAGTGGATCAGAACCCTTGACTAACCTAAGGAAAAAAGGAAATTGTCTCGGATACAGAAAATCATTGGAGGTGGCTTTGAGCCCACCAGGAAACTTATTGGGGAGCAGTATAACAAGATGCTGCAGTTGGAGGGTGAAAGAGCGGCTGCAGACAGAAAAATGGAGGAAGGAATGCAGAAGCACAAGACTGAGCAAAATGTAGCATTCTTCAAAACATTGCTGCAAATTATGTGCCCACAAAGCAATGTCCAGCAGTCAGTTCCAACAGTTTCTCAGGCAATGACAGGTACTCAATCAAACTCGAGTACTCAGGGTTTTAATTAACTCTAAAAATTGATTAGTGTTTTGCTCATAAAAGTGCTAAAATTTTGTGAAAAAGCATATCTCTTGCCTCACTGTGTTTAACAAACACAGCACTTTTAGAAAATCTATATAAATACTTTCTGTACAGTTAATATTGTCCCAAAAAAAACTGCTAATCAATTATTTAAAACCCTGAGTACTCCATATCAGCAGCTGAATGTCCAGCAGCAACCCATACATAGCGTCATGCAGCATGCATATAATTACCAACAGACAGCATCTAACTATGACCAATACTCGGGGTACATGGTGGGTGGGAAAGCTAGAACCATGACTGAAGAGCTATTTTCAGAGACAATGACTTGGACTGATCTTTGAAAAAAAATGGTTCACAATCAGCCATCTGCATGTTAGTGAAAATTGATTGCTTACCAATAAGTGGTATACCGCCTGTGTTTGTGCAGTATGCTGTTCAATACTGATGTGCTGTTATATGAAAAAGTAAAGTTCGAGTTAAAAGATTGAAATGTTGTAGAACACATAATAAAAAAAACTGGACAGTTGTATGACTGGTATTAAAACTTTATGTTGCACAATGCATGTTTTTTAAAAGTTTAATATAACATGACTTCAACTTATTTGATTTTATAAACTACGTGTTATAAGAATTGCAACTTTAAAACTGTTAGTAAAGTTAATACGTTATTACAAATGTCTTCAACTGAAAGTTGTCAATGCCTTATAACTTGCATTATTTTTTGCCAAATTCCTTGACTTGCAGTACCAAAGGTAACAGTTAACAAGTTTTCAAACATTTTAACACAAGAAATATGTGATTATTAACTTGACTGTACATGTGTTTCCTTTTCCTTTTTTTGTCAATGACAGTTTGCTGTAATTTGTGTCAATTAAATGGGTACAGTGACATATAATTGCGCAATACATTGAAGCTGCACAGGTGACACATAACATAAGCTGAAATTAATGTGTCATAAAACTGGATGTCAGATGATGTAGAAGTCCATATATGGACATTGCATATAAAAAAATATTTGCCAGTATATGTGTCCAGGATATTAAGGGCAAGGTCCATTTTCAGCAGAAAAGTGGTGAGCAAGTGCATCTCTTATCAGCATAGCTTGTCTAGTTTGTGCAGCTATAGTCATGTCCTCAGCAATGTACACTTCTTGGTCCAACTGCTGAGTGCTGTCCTGATCATCAGACTCCTTCCAGGCTGAACTGAATTGTTCAGCCTTTCCCTCACAAATGTTGTGCAGAACACAACAGGCAGATATTACCATTGGCACATTGTCAATGTGAAAGTCTTTGTCTTTCAGAAGACACCACCATCTACCCTTCAATCTACCAAACACACATTTGATGACCATGCGAGCCCTACTCAGCCTGTAGTTAAACAGTCTTTTTACTCTGTCATCATAATCTCAGCACAGCTTCATAAGCTGCGGCAATAACAGATAAGCTGGGTCACCAGTGATCACCATAGGCACCTGCACATTTTGAATCACTTGTTGCAGTGGCGGGAATAGAGTAACCTTCTGTCCCTTCTCAAACAATGCACTATTCTAAAGTCTCGTGCATCATGCACCTTTCCTGGCCATCCCACATTTATATCAAGGAACTGATATCTGTGATTCACCAATGCCTACATTATTATCAAATAGAAACATTTCCTATTATAGTACTCCATACCACTAAATGAAGACAGATAATAGGGAAATGTGTTGCATCTACAGCACCCCCACAATTTGGAAAACCCCAGTCTTGTTCAAAACCAGACACAACATCTTCCACATGTTGTACAGCTATGACCCGTGGCATAAGAATCTTAACTAAAGCTGTGCACACATCCAACAAAATATGGCAAACAGTCGATCTACTGACTCCAAAAAGATGGCTCAGAGTACAGTACTTTATATTGGTAACCAATCTCCACAACACAATAGCCACATGCTTCTCAACTTTAATTGCTTTTCATAGTTAGGTGTTTTGTCTTTCTATGCGTGGTCCAATCTCTGTGCAGATCCAATTAAATGCGTCTTTAGACATCCAAAAATTCAACACCAATTGTTCATGGCTTCACGTCATAACAATCTTTTCCCAGCAACTGTCATTGCTATCCATGATCCAGACTGTACGCTGCACTGTACTACCCATGTAGGAGCCTGTCAAGAAATTCTGTACATAGCACAAACTTTGAGCCAATGTCTCTGTTGGTTGGGCAATGGTTCTTTGTCTGTTCACCCTAGCTTGGCAAATCATGTTAAGCTTTTGTCTCATGATCCTTTGCCACACAAGAAATTGGAAAGCTGCCATGATTAAAGCTATTTGAACTGAATTAATCAGCATTGAGGAAAGTAATAATGCACTAGCAACTTGAGTATGCAAGTGGTGGATTAGATGGTGTTGCACTGGATGGGCAACAAGAAGATAACAGCAGTTTTCTAAAATTACAACTGTCTGCAGATGTTTTTCATTTGCAGTGGGTCAATTATAGTATTCCTCAGGTTGGTGTCTACAGGTACTCATAGAATTGTACTGCAATCCATCTGCGGGACCCACACACCATGTAGAAACTTATCCCAGTATGTTCAAGATCTGTAATATAAGAAATATCCACATGTAATTATCATGGGTTTATGCAGACCCCACCCCAAACAAAAAACAGTGTTGGCTTATTATTGTATCCCCCACCCTACCCTGAACACCAAGTATCATGAAATAAAGTTGTAAAAAAAACACAATGAAGTTAAGACTGCTGTATCGCTTCACTGTTTTCTCACATTTGCAGATGCCACAGTTTAAGCATACACATACAGTGTCACGGAGAAGGTCACTGTAGTAGATTGCCATAGCCACTGCAGGTTACTGCAACTTGCCACATGGATAGTAAAACTGCAAAACACCACAAATACACTTCATGCACACCTGCAATAGGCAAAGTGATAAGCACTGCAGAAATAAAGAAGTATGCAGTTGTGGAATCAAAAATAAATGCAGGGTTGACATTTTTGGTGGTTTCACCGTCTGTCTACTGACATACAGGGAGAAGGTCAATGTAGCAGTAATTTTTCAATGTGCAAGTTAAGCTAACGGTTGGCAGTTACTTCTTTTGTCCCGTAAACTGCTTCAAAAAGCAGTTGAGGTAATGACTGCATAATGTAACAGCATCAGCTGTCAGCTTCAGGAATCACCAAAAAAAATATGCACTTCACAGATGGTCAGACACAATGCAATATGCGATATGTAGACACAGCAGCTTGAAACAGAAGTGGCAACCATTGTGTGAGTTTATCCTGCTGCTGCTCAGTGATACACCTATCTTCACACAACCTGCAGCACCACTGCCAGACAGGACCATACAAAATGAGACACATCACTGAATATTTTAAGCCTCTTGCTTGTCAGCCACTATTGTTCTTCTCTCACTCAGTAGCTTCCCGCAGGGCTTTATCAATGTAAAAACATTTCTACTGTTATCCAACGAGGATATACATGTTGCTAAAATTCACCTTAACAATGAACTACAGGCTACCATGCAGTGTAAGTCTGTCAACAGAAGCGCTGTGATGACAGCTTGGTCTCCACAGCATTTGTAAACAATGTAAAGGATGCTGGGACCACTAGGCACCATGAGATACATCACTCGTCGCGCTACGAAATGGGTTACCTCTGAAGCGAGTTTGCAGCCAAATATGAGCGGGATACCGTGTTTAAAACCATTTCTTGAAGCCTAACAAGTTTTTTCAGAATTACATTGTGGACACACAAGCACGGTAGGCTTAAAACTTTTTTTTAAACCGTGTCAAAAAATGAATCACAAGTGTGTATAGGGCCTTAATGGAAAAGCTATCTTGGAGAAATCTTTGACAAACTACCGATAGTATCCAACGAAACCTAGGAATGTTCTGACGTCCTGAACTGTTACAGGGACTGGCCATTCTCACATGGCTTCCAGCTTTTCAGGGTCAGGTGACACACTGGTGGCTGACACTATGTGGCCCAGATAATTCACTTGAGATTGAAGAGGACAGCACTTGGATGGTTTTGCCTTCAGACCGTACTGGGTCAGTCGAGCAAAGGTCCAACAGATGGTCTTGGTGGTTCTTAGAATCAGTGGCGGATCCAGGATTTTACAATGGGGGGTGCTGTGCCTACTTGATATGTAACTTTTTATGTTTTTAATCCTTTATGCTATCCTTTTTATTGCATTTCTGACTGAAAATATAAACATTACCTGTAGTTCTGAATGTATATTTTCTTAAAATCAATATATGAGACTTCTCCAGCAAAGTGAAATGCAGTAGCAGCAAGCAAGTAAGTTACAATGGAGGGTGCGCCTGCACCCATTAAAACCCCCTAGATCCGCTATTAGAATATATAATAATGTCATCCAGGTATAACAACAAAATGTCAACATTTCGGCTTCCCAAACAATGTTCCACTAGTCTTTGAAAAGTTCCTGGGGCATTGTGTAGGCCAAAGGGCATGAGGGTGAATTCAAACAGGCCATTGGGTGTTATAAAGGCAGTTTTTTCCTGATCCTCCAGAGCCATGGGCACTTGTCAGTACCCACTTGTCAAGTTGAGAGTGGAGAATACTGTGGCAGACTGTAGGGTTGTAAGCGATTCCTCAATTCTGGGTAAAGGGTAGGGGTCTTTGTGAGTGATATTGCTCAGTTTTCAATAGTCTACACAGAACCAAATCTTCCCATCTTTCTTTTTGACCAGGGCAATGGAAGCAGCCCAAGGACTGTGACTTTCCTTAATGACTTTCATTTCTCGGATCATCTCCTTTACAGGCTGGTACATTACCTGGGGAATTGGTCTGAATCGTTCTTTTATTGGCGGTTGCTGATTGGTAAGATGTGGTGCTGCACCTCTCAAGCTAATCCAAAAATCTAGTGGATGTCGACTGGAAGCCTCTTGATTCTTTATCACTACTTGGATGACATTTGCCTTTTGTTGTTCTGTAGTCTCTGGAGTACCCAGGTTGATCTCCCATATCCATGCTGGTACACTGGGGTCACAGTGGTTCTCAGTCTCTTCCACCCTGATGGCTAGTGTTCCTTGGTCCTTCTGGATCTGGTCTTCTGGTTCTAAAATGTCCTGCAGAGACACGGAGTGTAACTGGGCAACCAGCTGGTTGCAATGGAGTCGCACGTCGTGATTCCCGTAATTGATAACCCGGACAAGGATCTTTCCCTTTCATGACCAAGGCAACACCTCTGGCCACCAGAATGGGTTCTTCTTTCTCGTTAGGGTATAGTTCAACCAGGGCATCATAGTCCTGACCATGAGGGCCCACTTTGGCCTTGCACCACAAGGTGGTCTTCGTTCCTGGTTTCAGAGTAATAGATTGGGCGGCAGACACCTGGACCTTTCCAGTCTCATCAGTTTTACTCAAAGTGTTGCTTGCACTGAAGAAGATAGATCATCTGCTGCAAGGCTGATTTTTGTACACAGGGAGACCTTTTTGCTTGGGTCTGCAGGATCTGCACCAAATCCTCAAAGCAGTGCTGGAGAATGTTAATTCCAAGAATCAGTGGTGGCAAGTTGTCGCTCTCTGTGTCACTGATGATTATTCCTCAACAGTCTAGTACATTTTTTCCCAACTGGATGATCGCTTCCAAATACCCTAGGTATGGAACCTTGGCTCCATTACTGGCAATCAAAGTAATCCAAGACTTTGGAGGTGGCTGAAGATCTTCCATTGTCCAATGTTGCTGGAAATATCGCCCTTTGCATGGTCATAACCTGGGACCCTGTATTCAACAATGCCATCAGTTCTACTCCATCTACTCTGACTAGAACAGTCAGACTCCTGCTGATGAAGCAAAATCGATCCATTACTGTGAGTGGACCTGGTCAACCACTCTTCAAGGATCAGCCCCCATCCCCGTAGACTCCCTGTTTAATGTCACTGCATGTTCTGAAGGCTGCTGGCATCATTTCTCTATATCGCCACTGATACCACATCTTTGGCAAATTGGCCTTTCTTGACTGTTGAACTGCTCGGTTGAACAGCTTCCTTCTCCCCTTCTGGGTCGGAACTGGGGGTCATCGAACCTCCTTCCTCATTCAATCTGAATCCGGGGTGTGTCTCTCCTCCAATCTTCCTTAAGTCCTTTTACTTCTTGACAGACTTCTGTCATTTTCCCCATCAAGGTAGCTATCTGTTCCACTAGTTCCGAGTTCAGGCTGGGGTTGGTTGCAGTGGAACGGACTGGCGCCTGAGCCATCTGACTGCACAAGGGTCGGGAGTCTGGAAGATAACCCGGGTACCCACTCATCGATTCTCGACTGTATGCCCTTTCTTCATTGGACACTCCTTCACTCAGTGATCACCTGCACCTCGGGTCTTCTTGTGCCAATCCTTCCATTGGATACCCTGGCCGTGCTGCACCTAGCGGCGTCACCATTTTGGGGTAGGTCATGATGTCTTCTCCCACTCTACCTGGTCTCAACACATTGATGGCTTTCTCTTTAAAGTACAAGAAATCTGCTTCAGGATCCTGGAGCTGTAACATACAGAGCTCCCTCCTCACGGCTTCACTATGTGCCCCTTCTACGAATTTCTCTGTTAATATGTGGTATGGATCAGTAGTCTCTCTGGCATCCACTCTCTCAATTGCCCTCAATAGCTCCTGAAGACTCAGTGCATACCCTTGGAGAGGCTCTTGAGGCCTCTGGGTATGTGAGAAGAATTTCATCTTCAAACTGGATAGCGTGCGATTATCAAATATCTGTTGCAACCTTTGCAGTATCTGATCATCCGGGGTCTTCACACCTGCGGGCCAGGACTGAACTTCTCTGTGGGCCACACCTTTAAGCTGTCCAATAAGTATTTCTACTTTCTGTCTCTCCGGGATTTGATATAGCTGAAACATGGCTTGGATCTTAGAGCGGAACTCACCCAAGTTACTAGTCCCACTTCCATCCCTTTCTCCTGTGAACTGGGGAAGCCAAGGCACCCCAAAATAGTACGGTATTGTCAGGGGTGAGGGGGGTAGGTTCTCTCAGTCTTCCATCCCAGTCTCTATGGATTCATTACCTATGGATGCATTGTCCCCTCCGGACAATACACTATTGCAGCTCAGTACTGCTTGCATGTTACTTTAGAAGCTCCAACTCTGGACTCCTTAAAATTTATCCTGCCAACTACACCAGAAGTTTTTGTTGTGTGGTGAACTAACTGAGTGCTCACCATGAAGATTGCCTATCTCAGCTGCACCATCAGCATTGCCTCAAGCAGGTGGACTGGTGAGACAACGTTGTGGTTTGAATCGGGTGGGTGGATGGAGGCACCCAGTAAGGAGAGGCAGGAGACAATCTGTAAGTTTGTAAGTTTGATGCCCAATGGGCTTTATTCATACCACAGGGAAAGGTAGACATGGTCACAAGGGAGGAGGGGAACCAGACCAAACAAGAACAGTAAGTAATGTTCTATGATGTCCCTAAGAAGTGCACCTTGGCTAAGACCACTATCTGTTAAGCTCTATACATGCTTATGCTACATGATTTGGTAAACAGTTTCAGAACGTCTATTACTCTATAATGCTATAAGACAATCACTGCAGTGAACAATGGAAACCAGTTGCAGACCCCAAGGGGCTGGGTGCAGTAACCACCTCTGAGAGTCTATTGGTGAAAGGAAGTCCAACTTTTTCCTGCCGTCTTCCTGCGCACTGCTGAAAAGTGAAGCAGCAATGGGACAAAAGGGAGAACGGGGTTCCTACTTGGTACCAAGCTACACCTATGTAAAAACCTAGGAGAGATTGGAGGGGATGTGAGAGATTTTTAAACAGACCCTGATTCTTCTGCCAACCCACTCTCTAAGGTTGATGGAATATTTTAGCATGAAAGAACTGGAATCTGCTGACCTCTTCCCCGGCACAAACCCTCAACCAGGGCTGCCAAGGATGAAGAAACAAAGACTGACTGAAGCTCCTTGGCACAAACCCTTGACCAGGGCTGCCAAGGATGAAGGAACATGTACTTGGCATTGAATCCACTTGCAAGGATTGCCAAGGATGAAGATCTGCTGCAGTTTCCCCAACACAAACCCTCGACCAGGGCTGCAAAGGATGGAGGCACATTGAAACTTCTTTGGTGAAGGATCCACGGGAGGACCACCAAGAACAAGCTGGATCCCAGAGGACAACATGGTGCAAGCAGGATGAGACAAGCAGGAAGAGTAGGATGCAGAATGAAGATCAGAGCCCTGTAGTGTCCAGAACCAGAAAAACAACAAACTGGCGAACGTGGATACACACTGGCCATGTCAGACTCAACTATCGGTTAACAATGAGGAGTGACAGACAAAGCTTCTTCCAGGACGTTCCACTTGCAGGCTGACCAAACCACAAGGAAACCAGGAACCGGCGGTCGTGAGTCACACAGGGCTGCATCGGTTTTGATCAACACCAGGCGATAGGGGAGGGTGTTGCTGGGAAGTTCTTCGCTGGCTGGAGACTGCTTCAGTGAAGAATCAGCTGTGAACAACCCCACCAGGGGTGATGCAGCAGAAGATTGAGTCCATACATATTCAGCTGGTGCTACAAACACTGGTAAATACACTTTTCACTGCACCAAGGTGTTTGGTTGTTGCTGGGGCAATTTGTCAAGAACAGGGGCAAATTGCTAGAATCCAGGGCAATTGTTCATTGCAGGGGCAATTTGCCTGGAGTAGGGGCAAATTGTTGGAATCTGGTGCAATTGTTCATTGCAGGGGCAATTTGCCTGGAGCAGGGGCAAATTACTGGAATCCAGGGCAATTGTTCATTGCATGGGCAACTCGCCTGGAGCTGGGGTAAATTGCTGGAATTTGAGGCAACTGTTTGTTGCAGAGGCAATTTGCCTGGAGCAGGGGCAAATCACAAAAATCTAGGGTAATTGTTCATTGCAGGGGCAATTTGCCAGAATCAGGGGCAAATCACCAAAGTCTAGGGCAATTGTTCATTGCAGGGGCAAATAACCACAATCCCAGCATAACACAGTCTTGGTACTTTGCAATCAACATAACATTTCAGATACTAGTCAATACACAGTTTCATCAGATGATGGTCACTATATGGCAGTTGTGTGCTAAGCACCCTTTTCTTACTGACCCTTGACAATAGTGTTACACTTGTGGGTTACTTATGGTACTAGGACCTGGCTACCCCTGAACACCCTTAGCACGATGCCCTCTTTTTCCCTGACCTTCCTGGTCTTTTAAATCCCTGGGCCCCTTTAACCTATGGGCCTACTTTTGGCTCAACCTCCTTCAACTGCTCTGGTGGACCTACTTGCTGGAGCCCCTATACCTGTTGGGCCAGTTGCTGACTTAAATCTGTTGGGCCAGTCTTGCTGGGCCCCTTGCACTGGCTACTCAACCTATGCTGCTGGTCTCCCTCTCCTCTACTGGGCCCCTTTAGCTGCTGCGGGCCTGTTTGCTGGGCCCCTTTAAATCTTCTGGGCCCCTTTAAATCTTCTGGGCCTTACTGCCCTTTTTACACAATCTGCTGACCTGATTTTGACCTAGCTGACAGTTATCCAAGGCTTGTCCCGCCCTCAATCTGCCCACCTACTGAATATTTAATAGGTTCCCCTCTGGGCCTATGGCAGGGCCCCTCCCCATGGGCATCGCCACGCCTAAATGATTTAAATAAAGAAAGGGGCTCCCACCTGATTTCCCGGTAGTGCGTCTAGTGCTAAAATAACTTAAATTTTTTTATTTATTTAAAATAAGCCAGGTGGCCAGCACTCCTCAGTGTGCTGCCACCGACTCACTGACCTGGGCACATGTGAAGCTGGTGCAGGAGAAGAGAGTTCTCTGGCAGTGGGAAAGAGCCATGGGAGGAGGTATCAGGCAAGTGGTGGATGGTAGGGGGCCTTTCAAGGGCCGACGACAGCTTTGCCGACACAATGCGGCTCTACAGTGCTGACAATGAAGAATCAGAGCATTTTGGGGCAGCAAACAGAAAAATAAAACAAAAGGAACAACAGCAGCCCACACCAGAACATCGGGGACAGGAGAAGTTTTCCTTTCTCTTGTCGCGGTCACAACCACTGAACTGACACCGCTCCCAGGACAGGAGCACCACAGCACCTCAGACCTCTTCGCTGGTTGAAGGAGAGACATCAGAGGAGTCAACAGGACCACTTCAATAAGCGAAGGTAAGCTGAGTCCCTGTCGCACTCCCGTATCCTCTCTACTCCATGACCAGCCTGAACAACCACCGAAAAATGACTCTCCCCTATTTAAAAGGTGCTCAGGGTTCTAGTTCTTGAACCCCAAGCCCGTGCCCAAAACCAACATCCAGAAATTCAAACGAGCACCACACACCAGCCAGGAACAGTGGTCCCAGTGTGTGGGTGCCCACTCTCATGCTGCCTGCTCCAGAAGGGGGGGATAGAATGGAGCAGAGCAGGCAGCAGAGAAAAAACTTTTCCTTTTCCTTTCTTTCTTGGCCCTGCCTGGCCATAGCAGGGGGAGGGACATGCACAAGAGCCTCTATACCTGCCCCCTTTTAGCCCACAGTGACAATGGGGCACCCCAGGACACATTATTTAATTACAGAAGCCCCCTATTTCTGTAGTGCCCCCATACTTTGGAGCATCACGGGCCCCCCCCTTAAGCAGGGGGGCCCCCCAGCAACCGCAGGGATTGCTGGTGCCTAAAATCAGCTATGTTTGCCATTCTTTGTCAGCAGTAGGAGAGACTGAAGTTGAGTTCCCAAACTCTATAAACTGTGTCCACTCTGTCTCTGGGCATTGGGGCCAGGGCTCCATAGGAGACCAGTCTCTCCCATTGTCAAAATACATGATCTAAGGTGGCCAGCACAAGGAATGGTTAATAGGGCAAGGAATGTTGCAGGAAAGGGGCCTGATGTAACTCCTTGCTTTCAAGGACTCACTGGCAGATAAGCAATGCATTGGAGGTCTACTTTTTTTATTTTTTTGAAACCCTTTTATTTAAAATTTAAAGAGTTACCCATTTTCCAAGCACAGTAACTCACTCCAGAGTGGGTGTGTTGGGGTATGCCCACCCTTCCAGGGCTGTAAGGCCCTCCACCTGCAGCAACGGGTCTTACTACACCCCTGGGCAGGTGGGTATAGCCCAACACTGCCCACCCTGTCATGCATTATTCCTTACAGATCTACTTCATTATACATACCTTTTCAACCACCACTGTTGATCATTGCTCATTTTTCTTTTCAAATCCATTTCTTGAGTATCGTATTAATTTAACATGTTAGGACTATAGTTTTGTGAGTTGGAGTTAGACCTGATGTCCAAAGTATCACAGAAAGTTAGGGAGCACGGTCTGTTCCATGCTAGTTCTTCTTACTCACAAGAACAGCAATGTTAATCAAAGGGTGTTATACACACACAGCTTATAAAAACTAATGAAAACCTGTAGCAGCCATATTTAAAGGAGCTTTTTAAGGTGAGGCTCACTTTTGGGAAAATTGTGAAAAACTCAATATTTAGACTTAGTTCAAATTATAGTTGATATATTGTCTGTATTTCTCTTCTCCTTTGTTCTTTAGTACTACGTTGAAAAGAACAGGATTCTTGCCCCCAAGGAGTCCATTTGCTTCTGCTGGTCAGTCTTTTGCTGAGATCATAATCATCTGTGTGTGACATCATAATATGTTGATGTGGAAAGGATTATGATGTCACAAACAGAGACGTGTGACTTCAGCAAAGGATTACACAGCAGGAACAGATTAGCTGTAGGGGCCAAGGATCCTGTTTCAGTGTAAATGAACCTTGAAATGAGACATAAAATGAACAGAAACATAGATGATCTCTCAAATATAAGCTCAATTGCATCAAAATACTGTGTTTTTTAAAGTTTCTCACTACTGACAAGTGCCATCTAACAAATGCTAGCACTGTGCAGAATGCAGAATTCTGCTGTTGTAGGTGGTGCAGATTGACAATTCTACTTCCTAAATGCTGTGTGGAATGTTGTGTTAAATTCCATGGAGTTCTGAAAAACATTTCTCTGTAAACCATGCAATAAATTTTTTTGTGGATCACAAACCACAGAATATTTTTCCACAGATTGCTGAAAAAGGATGCATAATTTACATAAACTACAGATTATATGGAGCATAATGGATGGGAACCAGTTAATAACAATGTTGTGTTCCCATCGAGAGGTTGTCATGACAACATAGTAAACCTCTAAAGCAAAGCTCAAGAGGTTTACAGTTGGCATGATGACCTCTAGTTAGAAACGCCGCATTGTTGTTAACTGGTGCCCATCCATTGTCTTTTATAGTGTATGGGCACCTGTTAAATGAAATTTGTCCTTGCTGTACTTCTTTTTTTCAATAGCGCCGCTCTCCTGCAGGGCCAGCTCTCACCGCCATGGTCATTCGTCGTACGCTGAAAGGTTAAGAGATGCACACGCGCAGAGCTGTTCACATTGTTGTGGTATCATTGTGACATACTCAAGAGGGTATAACAAACTCTTGATGTTACAATGATACCATAACAAGGATAGGAATTTATTGAATTCCATCTCTAACAACTCTCTCCCATACATTATTCATTTATCAAAACCATTTTGCTTGCAAAATGTCAAAATCCCACTACCAATAGAATTCCATGGAATTTTCCAAAATTTTGAGAAATGAAATTCTGTTCAGTTGGAATTCTCAACATTCTGCACAGCCCTGAAACATGCTAAAGTGGTCACAGAACAGGGGCAAAGGTCATCGTACAAGATAGTAGAAAAAGGGAAATGTAAAATGAATAAAAATGTATCCGTACAACACTTTCACCATAACGGGAACTGCAGAGTTTAGTCTGGTTCTACCCAATCACAGACAGTAGGTACTGGTGCACAGGGATGTCTCGTGGGTTGCTCACATTCAGACAGCATAGAAACACAGACACTGCTAGTAGAGGCCAAGGATGCATCCAGTCTGCACAACGAGGCATTCCTACCTCACCTCCTGACCTAATGTCCGGAACAAGTATCAAACCCCACTCCCTCTGATGAATCTTTCCTCCCTAGTTCCCTAGAGGAATTGTTAGTCCCTCTACCATGTCCCAGCCATGTTTGAACCCATTTATAGCCCCTCAACCCAATACCTTTGCTGGTAGTCTGTTCAATGGCTCACCAACCCCTCAGCAAACTAGAACTTCACATCCTCCTGAATATTCCCTCTACCCATCTTTACTCATGCCCCTCATGACTGCATCTTTATTCCTGTTATATAGATCCTTACTGTTCACTCTTCTTCCCCTTAGGAACTTGTAGGTCTTGATCATATAGCCCTCTCCCTCCTGGCCTCCAGCAAGTATATGTTCAGAACCTCCAGCTGTTCCTTATAGGAGCTGCCTTGTTGGTTCTTAATTGTCTTAGTGATCCTGTGCTGCACTGATTCTATCCCTGTCCTTTCTCAGGTATAGATTCCAGAACTAAATGGTATCCCATCGATAGGGCATGGGAAATAAGGTGTCATAATGTGGGCATTGTGATGAGGTTGAAAACAATAACACCAACTGGGATATCAGAGTGTTTCCAATGATAAGCGTCTTGGGGTGTTCCCTCTCTCCTAGGTTGTGCGCACCTCCATACCATGCTATGGGTGGAGGGTATTACATATATGTTGTGAGGGGGGTTGGGAAAATTAAATGTGGACTGCTTCCATGGGCTATGTGATGTTACGGGAGGGTGGCACAATTTGAAGGTGCTCTTTTTGCATGGGCCATTGTTTTTACATCCTAATTTCCCTCACCCTACATAAATTTGCCATAAAGTGGGTGAACCAAACTGGCTATAGTATTCCAGATAAGGTCTCACCAGTGACCTATATAGGGATTATACCACTTCTTTTCTCCACTGTCAGAACCCCCCTCAATACACCCCAACATCTTAGTTGCCTTAGTGTAAGCATGGTTACGCTGACTGGTTTGGAAGTCACTGTTAACGTCTCCCAGGTCCCTTTACTTGGATGTAGGTCTCTGCCAGTCATTCACTGTGGTAGCCTCCTATTTTACAGTCACTTTTAAAACAGGTAGGATTTTTTTATTTGTTTAGCTACCCAATCTATGCATATTTTGGGAGAAACCTGTTTTAGCTGGCTTTTTCTAGCTTCGAAGTCAACATCATATCATCTATTCAAAACTTGGTGTGGACTGTAAACGTTAACAAGAAGTAACTCATCTGAGAAGAGTGTGTTCCAAGGATGCTGGCTCACATATCTGTAAGTTCCCCAGCTTATGTCGATACTATACACATCTGGAGGAAGTGTCCCTGATTTCCAGGCAAGCATCATCTTCCCCTCCAGTGGCATCAAATATATAAGTAATATTGTACGACTGAGTGTGCATTCAGCCATATTCCTTGAACCGGTGGGGTGTGCATCGCAAATCCTTTAATGCACACCCCAGGATTTATTACTGCACTTATAAAATTGCCATCTGTTCCTATAATGCAAATAAAAAATAACAGAAACTCTGTGCTTGGTTCTGCTTGGTATGTAAAATAACATGTCTATAGGAGATGTAAATGTAAAACTATGTACTCAGTTGATTAAATAGTCTGATATCTGCTATTTAACCAGCAGGTGTCACTGCTGATACAGTACTTGGTATTCACTTTTGAGTGCAAATATGGATCTGTTCACTGTGGGAGCTGCTTGCTCCCAGTGCGTGCTTCTCCTTCTCCCCTTCTCTTCCTCTCCCTCTCCCTTTCCCTCTCTCCCTCTCCCAGTCTCTCTCTCTCTCCCAGTGTCCAAGGCCGGCTCTGCCAGGTGCAGTGTTTTGTGACCATAATCAGGGCTGTGGTATTTGCAGCTGCCCCCTGTCCATGAATGTGTCATTACTCACTCACAGCTGCTGACTGTGCTTGTTTACCATGTTCATTGAGTAATCTGAATTTGTTGAAATATGTTGAGGGCAGCTTATATTATAGCTACTGTTTGAAAAATGTTTGTTATTACAGACACACTCTATATGATATGACCGGGGGTGGAGGTTAGGCAGCACACAGTAAAGGAGGACTAGGGAACTTAAATTATTTTACAAACCTGTGGGAGATACTGACAAATGCGATGGGAGACTGGGAAGGGGTGTATTTCACAACGAGGAGGCAAGTTAATGAGAATGGATCAGTTTTTAATATGAGGGTAGTGAAGCACAGGAATTCATAAATAGTGGTTGTTGATTTTTTTTTTGCATGCAGAGATGTGTCAGAGTATTACAGTTTTTTTAGCAAGGGAATTTAGGTCAGGCACCTGACCAAACATCGATAGCTTTTCAATACAGTCAGATGATTTCAGTCAGCTGATAACATTTCTGGATTATGCCTTACCAGTTTATGTCTTAATAAAATACAGTATAAGCTGTAAACTTCACATGACTTACTATTTAAATGTTTTATTTATTTAGTTAGTTAGTTTTTGTTGACCGGGTTAAGTGCACTAGACAAATTCTGCCTATTTTCAGGCACAACCCCGGGGAAGGGGATACAGATGAATGCCAATTGAACTTGAACCAGATTAAGCTGTTGGTGGTATTTTATTTAGTGAATGGGGGAAAATTTGGCCAGGGCACCAGGGAAATTCCCCTACTCTACCTGCAGGGGCACTGCTTCCTGTGAGCAGAGGGGAACCCTTTGTCTGCTGTACCAAGATGGCCACTCCTATGGATCTAGGAGGAGGAATGTTTGCAGGAGAGGCAGAGGAGATAGCCTTCTCCCCTGCTCCTTTGAAGCTAGAGACTGAGACAAATTTACAGTTTAATACCAATGAGGATGATGTTCCTGTATGGTACTTTGACTCTGAAATGGACTGGTCACAACAAGAAGCAATATCAAATGCTGAACAGATACCTTTACATTGTGAATATGAGAATGCAAATGCAAGTGCTAAAGAAAAACTGTTGCAAGAATCGATGGAAAAAGAGGAGAAATGTAAAAAAACAAAGAGAAGCTCTGCAAGCTGAGTTGACAGCTTTACATACTGTTTCAAAGACAGCAGACCCCGCTGACTCATCATTGTGCCACATCAAAGGATGCCGCTGGACAGACAGAGTATTGAAAATGTCAGTAATGTCCTGTTGTCAGCTGGCAGCTTAGAACAGCAATCTGCTACATTCCAAAAGCCGAAAAAGCAGGACAAAATAAAAAAAAAGCAGCAAGCGTTCAAAAGGGATTTCGTCTTGGAATGTCGCAACCACCAAGTGCTAACAAACAGACTAAGTCCTTGCAAGCTAAAGCCACCTCCTTGAATAATCAGTTTTCCAGAGCACTGACACCGCAGACATCATCCAGAATTCGGAAACTGCTCTGCAAAATGAGCCGTCGGCGGCACAAGTGAAAGGCTCAAATTCAATTGCACCTGATAACGCTTGGTCGCCTGCTCGAGCATTACAAGAAGTAGGCTGGTTACAAACTGAAAACAGACAGTGGCTGGCAGATCCTAGTGATAAGGACATTAAAAGATACAGAGAACAACTCCATTCTTCACAAGTAGCTACCACCTCTGCAGCAGTAAGTGACGAAACAGAGCTCCGCAAAGCAGGTAAAGAAACTTCTACAATGGGCCCCAACATATCTGAGACTGTATTGCCATCTACACTGATGAGTGCTAACTTTCCTAACCTCACAAACCCACAGGTTGATCTAGATAATAGAATGGGTCCTTCTGAAGAAATATTACAGGATCCCTCAAAAAATGTTTGGTTAAATCCTGTGGGCTCGATTCTACAAGAGTTATGCCTGGCATAACAGCACTTGCGCCAAAAAGAATGGCACAAGTAGCAAGTTACACCAGCAGTTGCGACGTGTGGGATTCTACAATGTGGCCTGCAACATGCTGCAGGCCACTTGCACCAAAGAGCAGTTACGCCAGCAGTTGCGCCATAAACCCCCTGCGACATGGCACTAGAGGGTTTATGGCAGGAGTTGCACTCTATTGTGGTAGAGCAGCAACAAAGTCCCCAATGTCGGGATTCTACAAGAACCCCAAGAGAAGAACTGTCAATGTAAGTTACACCAGCATTTAGCTAGCATAACTGTACATACATCCTCCGGGGGTTCTGTAGACCCACTGCACCTACTCCAGAATGTGCCCCCCATGCCCAGAACACCCCCGTCGGTGCCCCACAGGGCAGTCCACAATCCCCACAGCCCTTGATCCCCCATAGCAGAGGTGGCTAGCTGGGCATCATGCTCCCCCAGCCCCCAGAACCCCCAAACCCTATATGCTCTGCAGGGCAGGCCACACACAACATGCCCCTGATCCCCACACCGCTGTCAGCCCTGCAGGGCAGCTGTGCCCCCTCCAATTCATGCCCCAACCTGATGTTTTGCCGCATTCATTTCTGAGTGTGTCTATACAGTAAGTGCTCATACGGAGCTCAGTCGGCGGCTGGCATTGGAGGTGAGAGGTGGGCTGTGCCAGTCGCTGGCTGGGATGGGTGGGGAATGCGAGTAGACTGGCATTGCTGGTGGGGCAGGTGGGGCCACTAGACTACCAGGGATCTCGGGCTTTACTTTATTACCATTTGTGGCAAAACATCAGGTCGGGTGCATGGTTTGGGGGAACTCCAGCTGCCCTGCGGGGCTTTGGGGGCACTTACGCTGTTGAAGGCGACTTGCAACATGCCCCTCAGGTACACTCTTAGGGTTGTCGCATTCTTCCGCATGTTGCAAGTCACGGGACTTAGCCGCGGAGACCCTGCCCCTTCTAGAATAGGGTGCAGGGTCCATGTCGCAACAGCATTTGGCGCTAGTCACCTTTGGCGGTGACTTGCAACAAGCTTCTAGAATCAGGCCCTTTGTTCAAGCTTTCAGATTTATTTCAGAATAAAGGGGAATCTGCCCCGAGGAAAATTGCTGTTACGTTAATATTCAAGGGAGGTATGGAAAATCCCCCAGACAGATTGTATGTGGCCAAACAACTATTGAAGGATACCATGCTTTTTTTTCTTCTGAAATATTTGTCCGGATTCCTATAGGAAATGGTCATTTTGACATTAGTTTCAAGACAGTATTCAGCCTTGACAGATTCTGGGCACGGTATCGGACAGTAAAAAATAGCCCTCTATAGATTCTCCACATGGCCATCCCTCTTACGAAGCCTGCTATCAAAATTATCACGGTCTTGTTTCATAATGAGGGAGTCCATGTAGAGGATATCCTCTTCTGGCTTAGGCAATGATGCGAGGTTTTGGACAGACCAGCCCCCATTTTGGATAGTGAGCAAATTTGGAATGGGGGCTGGAAAATCAAGGTAAAACTTTACTCCACCAATAACGGTCCAGTACATTTGCCTAGCACCTTCTATTAAGGTAAGGATGGGGAGGTATTGTTCTATATAGGGCAGCCTAAGTCTTGCTTCAAATGCAGTTCCGTATGCACCCTAGTTCTGCATTTATTTATTTATTACATTTTGGTGACCAGGTAAGCCCACTGGGCCCCGGAAGTCTGTTTATCAGGGGCGATCCGGGAAATTACATAGCACAAGAGACAAGTACAGCATTAGTTCAGTCAACAGGAATCACACCAATACAGTTATGGCAACAGTACAGAAGCACAGCAGACCAAGCGGAATAAATAGATTGATCAGGAGTGGCAACAATGTATGAATATTAGCAGTTTGGCCTAGAGTATAGGACACTGGTGGAGGAATAGGATCTGGTAAGTCATTTGTCTCCAGGTTCCTGTCAGGAATCGGTGCAACGGCAGGAACTGAAGACCGATAGGTGGGCCTTAAGACTAGTGTGGAAGTTTTTGATAGTGGGGGCTTTCTGCACCCCAGGGGGGGAGCTGGTTCCACAGTGTAGGAGCAGTGAGGGCAAATGACATACCGCCCACCTTAGTTCTAACCCTGGGAACGTCAAGGAGAGTACGGCCAGTAGAACGTAGTTGTCAGTGGTTGGCCTTCACAGAGAGGCTGGGGGGGGGTTGGCCTACTAACTTGTATGCTAGACAGAGCAGGGGGTATTGGAGGTGCGCTTCCAGTGAGGGACAGTTTAGGAGGGATAGGGAGTCACAGTGGTGATACTTATGGTTGGCCTAGGAGGCGAAGCGAGCCACCTTGTTATAAAGTACCTGAAGTCTGTTCCTCTCCAGCTTTCCCAGCCCTTCCACAACTGGGGCAGCATATGTGGGTGTCGGGAGGAGGACGCTGGTGGCGATTGAGATTCTGGCTTCTGGTATGGGCTGGTCTTTCAGACGGTAGCGGGTTCTCAGTTTCCTGTGTAGAGTTTTAGTGACCGGGTCCACGTGGTTCCTCAGGGCGAAGGGTATTTCAAGGAGGGCACTACTTCTAGGTTTTTGCCAGATGCAGTTGTGAGGTGAAGGTGCTGTGTTCTGTCCTGACCAAGGGATCTAAGGCCGAACAGCATTGCCTTGGTTTTGGACGTATAAAGGACCATTCTGTTCTCGGTGAATCAGTGCTCCAGTGACTGGAGGTCATCTTGGAGTAGGGGGCTAAGGTATCTCAGGTTAACGCTGGCCCGGTAAATGACTGCATCATCAGCATACTGGACAATGGTGCTCCTGCCGCAGTGGTCCGATAGTTCATTGGTGAACAGGGAGAAGAGGAGGGGGCCAAGTATTGCCCCTTGGGGCACCCCCTCTTTTAGTGGAAGTGGCCCAGATGAGGTGTCCTTCCACTTTACTCTCTGTATGCGGCCAGGTAACTCTCGAACCACTTCAGGGTGTGGCAGTCGAGGCCTGTGTTGCTTAGCTAAGTGAGTAGGAGGTTGTGGTGGACTAAGTCGAAAGCCTTGGAAAGGTCTATGAAGACCGCACCAGTGGGGGTACCCTTGCCTAGGTCTAGGAGAATATCTGTTGCAAATTTGGTCAGAGCTGTGTCTGTCCCGTGGCTGGTTCCGAAGCCTTGCTGGCAGGGAGAGAGGATTTTATGGGCCTCTAAGTAGTCACGTAGTTGCCCGTAGATCAGTTTTTCCTGGGATTTTAGACAGGATGCAGAGCAGGGAGATTGGTCTGTAGTTGCCAATAGACTCCCAGCGGCCACCCTTGTGGATCGGGACCATGTGGGCTTGTTTCCACTGTGTGGGGACAGCACCCTCCTTCACTGAGCAGTTGATAAACCAGGATAGGGGTCTGGCCAGGGCCAGGGCCCCGTTCTTCAGCAGCTTGGGGTGAATCCCGTCGGGTCCCCCAGAACCAGAGGTTTTTCGAGTTTTAAGTTGTGCTAGCACCTCTTTAGGCTTGACAAGCCTTAGGTGGAAGGATGGGCGGTTGAGATCAGAGTGGAACCCTTGTGCTTGGGGCAGTGGTGAGGAGGTGGTAAGGCAGTCTTGTGCGGGTCTAGGTTAGCGAAGTGGTGGTTTAGTGAGGTGGCAATTAAAGGGTCCTCATGAATTAGTTGTCCATTGACCTTAATGGGGTCGGGTTCGGACTTGCCATTCCCTTTCACCAATTCATTGATGTGGGCACAGAAGAGTCTAGGGTTCCCTAGGTGTTTTTTCTGAAGGTGCATGACATCATTTTTTGCTTTTTTTATGGCCAGTTTGCATTTGTTCCTGAGGGTTTTGTATGTCGTAAGGTCTGCCTGGAGGGTGGAATGCTTGAACTTTTTTCAAGCCTTGTCATGGTGCATCATGAGTGCCTTTAGTGGGGGTATCCATTTGTAGCAGCCGCCCTTGGCGCGAAGTTTTTTCATGGGAGCAAGGAGGTTGGCTGCCTTATTTATCAACCTCTGGAAGAAGGCCACAGCCTCGTCCAGGGTAGGGAGATGCTTGATTGGGTGCCAGTCTAGGTTGCTTAAATGATAGGAGAATTGTTTGGGTGTGTATTGGGTGAAATTCCTTATGGCCAGAATGCGTGGTGGCACTCTGGGCACCCTGTTCTTCCAGACGCAGAAGATAGGGGAGTGATCACTCAAAGCATCAGCCAGGATGCCAGCAGGCTGGATATTAAGGGGGTTCATCACTAGAGCCCAGTCAAGGGTAGGGTGATTCCATTTTGTGGTTCAGTCTGGTGGGTTCGGAGATCACCTGTACAAGGTTTTCATCTTGTATCATGCCCAATAGGGATTGGGTGGTATCCTGGGCCCAGTTCAGGTTGAAGTCTCCCAGGATGAGGAGTTCAGTGGCGACATGTTTAACTGTATCCTGTAGAATTGCCTCCAGGAATTGAAGGGCATTCTTAGGAGGGTTGTATATTCACCCTATGGTGAGGTGCTTGCAGGAGCCCAGGGTGATGCGTACAAAAATTGATTCACTGTCAGTTCTGGCATTGTGTTGCTGGATGACCTCGGTTGAATTAAGTGTATCTTTTACATAAATGAGTACCTCTCCCCCTCTTCTGTTGGTCCTGTCTTTCTGGTAGGAGTGGTATCCCTGGGCAGTGACCTCACATGGGAGGATGTGAGGTTTGAGCCAGGTTTCTGACACAGCCAGGACATCTGGATTGTAAAGATCCAGCCAGGCTTGCACTTCGTGCATCTTAGGTCGCAGGCTGCACGTGTTCATGTGCACGATCTGCAGGCCCTTTGAGGGCACCCACTGAGGGTCCTGCAGGGAGGATATCCAGAGATTTCCAGGAATGGGATCTGGATTCGGTTGAATATCGCCTGCCAGGAGCAGGAGGATGGGGTAAAGGAGTGAGAATAGTCCTATTGAGTGCGACCTCTTTGTGTAGTGGGTGATGGAATACCAAGCAACTTTCTTGACAAGTTCAGATGCTGTCAGTAAGGATTGGAGACTGCTTTAGTAGGGGGGATGGTCTTTATAGTAGGGGAAGGTATTAGGCTGTTGGGGTTCGTGTAAGTTAGGGTCTCCTGCACTAATGAGCCAAACCACCCAGAGGAGGGATAGGATGTACACAGTTGCCAGAAGTAAGCCTCTGTTCGTCAGGTAGTGCCAGGGTGTGTCAAGCTGTATCAACATGTCCTTGACTAGTGGGGACCCTGGGGTTGCAGAGGTTGGAATTGTGGGTATCCTCGGTTGGCTGTCTTAGACCACCGTAGTTAGAAAGGACCAGAAATTACTGAGCCTGGCTTGTTAGCTATTCCCTCTATGTCCCGTTTGGGTATTAATCATATGTGGAAACAGTAGCAAGGCACTTCAGAGTAAATGCCATGTACCTAGCACCTAGGCGTCTACTTCTCTTTGAACTCAGAGTAGATCGTTTACATAGTTGGATTAGGACATTAGTACAAGTTCTTATTACTATGCGCTATCTATTAGTAGCCAGTTTCAAGGAGGAGCAATGCAGATAAAAACAGTTCCCATATACAGTGAATGTACATTCACCTAGATGCAATACACCTAGATGTAGTCACTTCCTAGAATATGGTCACCCTTCCTCAGCCTGTGTTAACCTATTTAAATGCAACCTCTGTGAGAACATGGGTCACAGGTATGGCAAATGCCTTTGGGCCTCCCATAATAGGGAAGACTGACCCTCACAGGAGGGGTTGATCAACAAAGCGCAGCAGTTGCAAGCCCAGAAAATAGCAAATGCACCTGTCCCAGTTCCTCTTACCCCTTCCCCAAAGTGAGGAACCCCTTGCAAGAGAAGAAAGGGACACTTAGGTTGTTGTTGTGCAGGTAACCCCAGATAAGCAGACAAAAGGGATTCCCACCTCTCAAGGCACAGACTCTGAAACTCCAAGCAAGTCAGGAGAAGAAGGACATGACCCCTCCCCCCCCCGGCCAAGAAAGTAAATTTCAGAAAGTACCTGCTAAAAAGAGGAACCAGTTAGGGAAGTCTCTAAAGAGCAAAACTACAGGAGACTCCAAGGGAACAGAGTTCTACGGAAATGTGGAAGAAGCGGAATAAATGTTCTGCCTTGGCCACTGACAAATCAGAAGAAGACTCGGGGGAGAGCTGTCTGACTCCTCCTCGGTAAGTTCTGCCACTACAGAGGTCACTTCTGATACAGAAGGGGGTGGGGGAGACATTCACGTATTATACCAAAGGACTAGGTGGAGGAGATATGGTAAAACTCCTTGAAGTTTTAGACATTAGTCCTCTCCCTCCCACTCTTCTGCATCAATGAGCTCACTTACCACTCTGACCATCAAATGTCAATAGTATAAAGAGCCATGCAAAAATGGTCACGGTATTGGGCTCATTATTGAAAGAGAAGAGTGATATTCTTTGCATACAGGACATCAGGATCAAAACCAGTCCAGAACTACAGCAAGCCTCCAAGCTCTGGACTAAGGGTCCTGCCTTTTGGTCAATAGGCCAGGAACTCTGTGATGGGGTAGGGATTTTATTAAATAACTCCAACATTAAAGTTTCTAGATTGGTTGACATTGAGCCTGGAAGGGCCCTAATGTTAGATTTTTCAATGTACTCACAAAGGTTTAGAATCATTACCATCTATGCCCCACAAACCAGAGCACTCAGAGCAGCGTTATTCAAGCAGATACAACCATACTTATTTACCCCAAGATTGTTGATCTGGGCTGGGGACTTCAATTGCGGGGTGGACAAAACAGACAGAGGTCTAAAAACAGATAAACTTTTCTGCGATACTACCGCCCTAAACAGTATACTTGCTAACACCAAATTAATAGACCCTTATTGGCATATTTTTTCTACGGGGGTAACACCTACTTCAGATGTCATCTATCTACTAGGATAGACTTTATTTATTTGAATTTTGGTGACTGGGTGAGTCCACTGAGACAATACAGTCCCTTTTTCAGGGGGCAACCCGGGTATGGATTGCATACAGTAGAAGTGCAAAATTAACAGAGTGGTAATACGTTGGACATCAATAGTGCAAATTAACAGAGAGGTATAACTTTACATTCATTTCAGCCATCCTGATCATCTCAAAAGTAAGAATTTACAGACCATAGATCAGTCATACTTAGTATTAACTGGGGGGAAGCCCCATGGAGCAGAAAGAACACACAGAGGGTGAATAATTCAGTGATAAATAGTGAACATATCAGAATAGCCTGGAAAAAAGAACGGCAGGCAAGACTTTCATTAGCTGAAGTTTATGATAATGCTGCCACCTGGTGGGAGGAGACAAAATTATCATGGAAAGATTTCTTTCAGAAAAAAAGCCTGAGGCACAGCAACTGGTACAATAGAGAGCCCAGTTGCAGAAACTCATCTCGCTCACTGAAACCTCGAGACTGAACTATGGACCCCAAATTATAGAAACAAAAAAGCAGATGTTCAGGATGCAGTATGATAGGGCAAAATCCCTAGAACAGGAACTCAGATTCGGGACCAACATGAAGAAAGGTTCTATTGATCCTTTTAAAGAATGTAAAGATAGGATAGACCACGGAATCATCACTAGGATTAAAACTGAGTCAGGGCAAATTATCTCCTCTCCTGAAGGAATACTAGAACAAGTGGACACATATCTTAGGGAGACATTTGAGCACACCCCCTGCATCACAGAAGGTAGTTGTATGCTGGAAGGTCTATCACAAACCATGGTGTAACCCCAGGGGTCGGGTTGATGGTATTTTTGTGTTATTAGCAAGTGCAGTGTCTCCACATGTTGCTCGGCATTTTGGCTAGGTTTGACTTCTAGTCAGGGGCACCCAAGTAACTCCGGACACAGGAAGCAATAACTGTAATGTCCAAACCAGAAGTGGGATTCTAGAGTGTGACTTTTATTCACAACACAGCTGAACAATAAAGCATAGATGGACCCCCATGGGGCTACACTCCTGGTAATGTAGATTCACAGAGATCAGAACACATCTTCTACACACTGTAACCCTCAGGTTATGAAACACTCTGGGCACTCAGCCCAAACTTGTACTCTTCTCTGGATTTTCTTGGCCTGGCACATCCGACCAGCCTTGGACTACTTCCCTGCATGGCACATCCAGCCAGCACTTGGACCACTTTCCATATGGCATGGAACATTTCTCGGTGGCTCCCTAAACCACCCATGAGCAAAAAAGGCTCCATAAGGGAAACTTCTTCCATCTAATCCCATGTCTGGGTACTTTCTTCGAGCACTGGCCAAGTGCCCGGAAGAAAGAAACAGGTGTCCCAAAGAAAACCCATAGAGGTGAACTGACTTACTCCAGATTGGGGGGGGGTCTCCCACCTCTTGCTCCCATAATTCATACCCGGCCATTCCTTTGTCCTAAATCTTCTATGAAAACTCTAATGATCGTAGAGTAACACTTTAAATGCATTTCACATTCAATCTACAGTCTCTGAAACTCCAGTGTGCTGACTTGAGGCATACTTGTTAAGTGGCTATGTCCATCCCTGTAGACCCCCACTGATTAATGATGTCCAAATCCCACACTCTTTAAGCACTGTACTTGGCTGTCCTTTCCTGACCCACGGTAGCAGATACTTAATACACACTGTCTCTGGTGAAACATATGCCCTTTTTACAGAGCAGACTCACCGCTGATTGCAGATGCCCCACAGGCTTCTCTCACAGGAATACCAAACGAATTCTTCATGGTGCCACAGCACACCATCAGGCAGCTTTCTTTCTTCACCTAGCCGGGCCAAGGGATTGCCCCTGGAAGCTGGCTGTTGGCTCCCCCCATCCCCGCAGGGATGAGGCACTGAACCAACTGGGGAGTAGTCTCCACCATTTCAACTGAAGTACTTCTGTATCCTTCTTATGGTGAGAACACACACCCTTACAGACAGTAGCGCTGGTCAGAGCTGAGGGCTCTGAGGGACTGCACACTGCAGTGCACCTCCTCCCTCCACTGAGTCTCCCACTAAACTAACTCAAAACCTCCCAACATTCTATCTAACTCCCAGCTGCAACATTCCAGTGTGGCTTATGCTGCTGCGAGAATTCTATATGATGTCATCCCTCAGTCTTAGCTGAGACTGAGAACAGAGTGAGACACTGTGAAATCCATTTAACTGGAGTTTCACAAGCTGCCTTCCCTGCCTGACACTAGATCTAACTGGGATTCTTGTAACCCCGGGTGACAGGGGGGTTACACCGGTAGATGATAGAACTTTTCTAATAGCACCCATCACTGTAACAGAGGTAAAAAAAATGCTATAAATGGGCTTAAAAATTATTCTGCCCCAGGAACTGATGGCATAGGAGCAGAACTTTATAGGACTTTTATTGAAGATCTAGCTCCAGCCCTTGAGATTGTCCTTAATTGTTTGTTGCAAGAAGGGAATTTGGCAAATCCAATGGATTCAGTTACTTTAATCTTATTATACAAAAAAAGGAGCGAAAGAAGTCTTACAGCATTGGAGGCCTCTCAGTCTGCTAAACACTGACCTAAAGATTGTGAGTAAGATCCTGTTGAGCAGACTAGCAGCCATAGCAGACAAGGTTATCAGTCCTTACCAAACTTGTGGCATACCTAATAGAAGTCAGTATGACAATCTAATCATACTTCGAGATATATTTCACAAAGCTGAGAAAAAGGACTTACAAGGATACATACTTGAAATAGACCAAGAAAAAGCTTTAGACAAAGTTTCACATCAGTATCTATACAAAATACTTAAAGCCTATGGGGTACCGGACGAATCTGTAAACTAGATAAAAATAATATATGATAATGCCTCCCTCATTCCCAACATTAATGGATAGTTAGGGAAAGAAATGAAAGTAAAAAGAGGGGTGCGGCAGGGATGCCCTCTCAGTCCTTTGCTCTATGTGTTTTGTATAGATACTTTTTGAGAAAAATAGAGCAATGTCTGCAAATTAAAGGGCTAGCCATAACTGCAACATCCTCCTCCATCAAGATGCTATCATATGCAGATGATTTGGTGATATGTATAGACCCCATAACAAAAGAAGATTCACTGACAGAGATTTTTCAAGATTTTACAGATTGGTCAGGCTCCAAAATTAATTACACCAAGAATAAATGTGTGGCACTTGGTGATACTCCACTACCTGAAAAAGACACATTTGCAGGTATAAAACTATCTAGAGGTGAAATTATTATTTTAGGCATTACCTTCAGAGGGGGAAGATATGGCTAAACAGAACTGGGAAGCAGGAATGCAGAGAGCCAATAGAATGGTAAACTTTTGGAAAGGGCAGCAGATTGCAAAAAGAAAAAGAATCTTGTTAATTCAAACTCTTTTACTACCAGTGTTCTTGTACACACAGATACACAGATACACAGAAATGTGATGGCAGAGAAAGGCCCCTCAGCCCATCTAGTCTGCCCAACACTATACCTCCCCCCATCTGTTCTGTTTCCACCCTCTCTTCCCAACCCCTTAAATCTATTCCAAGCCCTCTTGAACCCCTCCACCATTTCAGCTGCCACCACCTCCTCCAGCAGCTTGTTCCAGGCCTCCACCACCCTCTCTGTGAAAAACTGCCCCCTGACATTTCCTCTGTATTGCCCACCTTACAGTTTGAGGCTATGTCCCCTCGTGTTCGCTCCCTTCTTCGATTTGAACAAACTATCACCCTCCACCTTGTTTATTCCCTTCAGATATTTAAAGGTCTCAATCATGCACCCCCATCTCCCTCCTAGTCTCCAGAGGGTACAAATTTAGCCTTCTCAATCTTTCCTCATAGGGTACATCCTGCATCCCTCGTACCATTTTGGGTTGCCCTTCTCTGCACCCTCTCCATCAGCTCAATATCTCTGCATAGGTGAGGCTTCCAGAACTGCACGCCATACTCCAGATGCGGCCTGACCATGGTTCTGTATAATGGCATTAGCACCGGCCTCTTCCTGCTATTAAAACCCCTCGTAATGCAGGCTAACATTCCATTTGCCTTTCCCACCACCCTGCTACACTGGCTGCCCACCTTGAGGTCCCGTGCTACCATAATCCCCAGGTCCCTTTCTGATTCCTTTTCCTTAATCACTACCCCCAAGGGAGTGAGGTTCCCTCCTATTTCTCCTCCCCAGGTGCATCACAGAGCACTTTTGTGCATTAAACTTCAATTTCCAGGTGTCTGACCACCTCTCCAGCCCCCACCTCATGGCTTACACCACTCTGGGTGAGTCCACCCTATTGCAGACCTTTGTATCATCTGTGAACAGGCACACCCATCCCTCCAGACCCTCTGCTAGGTCACTCACATGGATGTTAAAGAGTACTGGCCCTAGCACTGACCCCTGTGGCACCCCGCTGGTCACCGCCCATTCCCTGGAATGTGTCCCATTTACTACCACCGTCTGACTCCTTCCCTTCAACCAGTTTTCCACCCACCTGGTGATCCTGTGGTCCACCCCTAGTCTGTCCAGCTTATGCACCATACCGCCCTGCGGAATGGTGTCGAAGGCCTTACTGAAATCCAGATAGGCCAAGTCCACCACTCCTCTCTGGTCCACTATCTGTGTTACCCCATTGAAAAATTCTATCAGGTTAGTCTGACAGGACCTTCAATTGGTGAAGCCATGCTGCCTGTCATCCTGCATGCCATTTATCTCCAAGTATTCTATCAAACTGATCCTAAGTAGCATTTCCATTACCTTTCCCTCGACTGAGGTAAGACTAATGGGACGGTAGTTTTTGACCTCGTCCTTCCTCCCTCCCTCCTTTATGTAGTGTGACCACCTCTGCCCTCCTCCAGTCCGTTGGCACCACCCCTGTGACCAAGGACAAGTTAAACAGCCTTGCCAGGTTCAGCGCCAGTTCATCCTTCACCTCCTTGAGAACCCTTGGGTGTATCCCATCAGGCCCCATTGCCTAGTCCACCCTAAGTCTACCCAGCTCTTCCCTTACTTCTTCAGTTGTGAATTCTGCCACTCCCGCCTGCCTGTGGCTGTCACCCTCCCCCAACGGTCCTGGGCTCCTACCTTCTCTTTCTTCTGTGAAGATTGAGGCAAAATAGCTATTTAATGCCTCTGCTTTTTCCAAATCCTCTTCCAGGATTTTACCACTTTCCCCCTTAGTCTTCCAATCCCATGATGTGCCCTCCTCCTTTCTCCAACGTACCTAAAGCAGGTTTTGTCCCCCTCCTTTCCTGCTTCGCTAGCCTATCCTCAGTAGCCTCCTTTTCCCTCCTTATCTTTTGCCCTGCCTCCTTTCTTTTTTCCCTGTAGGTTTCCCTGTCCTCATCCTTTTGTGTCTTCCTGTACCTCTTGAATGCTCTAGTCTTCTCCTTGACCCCCAACGCCACCTCTCTAGTGACCATAGAGGTATTTTCCATCTTCTGTTTTTTCTCACCCTTCTTATATATGAGTCCATGGCTTTATACACTCCAGTCTTAATGGCTGCCCATAAAACCTCCACCCACTGCACATCCTCTATTTTCACCATTTTTTCTCTAACTACCTTCCTCATTCCATGGAACTCAGCCTTCCTGAAATCCATTACCTTGGTTCTCATCCTAACCCTCTCTCTGCCCGCTCTCACCCTAAATCTGACAGCCCTATGATCACTGGTGCCAAGCTCTTCCCCCACCTCCACTTCCTGCACACTTTCCCCATTTGCGAGGACCACATCCAACAGGTTTTCACCCCTAGTGGGCTTACTGACCCTTTGCTGTAGGAATATGCCCTGCAGAGCATCCAAGATGCCCCTGCTCCTCATGGAGATTGCTGTCTGGGCCTTCCAGTTTATGTCCGGAAGGTTCAAGTCCCAAAATAGCACTATTTCCCCTTTCTCTGTCATCCTCATTACTGATTCTACCAGGTGTCTATCCCCTTCCTCCCCCTACATAGGAGGCATATAGACTACCCCAACTCACAGGTTTTCCCCTTGTCACCTGTCTAGGGTGACCCATATTATCTGTTTCCTCTTCTTCCTCCTCCCATCCCTCCATGGTCCCAATCCCATCCTTAACATATAATGCCACCCCCCCTCCATCCCTCCCGATCCTTCCTAAACAAACGATACTCTGGGATCACAGTCTCCCAGGTGTGGTGCTCGTTCCACCAATTCTCACTCTCTGCTACAATATCAAGGTTCTCCTCCATCATGGTGGCCTCCAGTTCTCCCATTTTTTTCCCCCAGGCTCCTGGCATTTGCAACCAAAGCCCTCCAACATGTATCCCCATCCCATCCGTCCCTGCTGCTAACTGTTTCCTTGATGAGTGTTGTGGCATGGGGGGAGGCTGATAGCTTTCCTGCTCTGCCTCCCGTAGGGATGGCCCTGTACTTAGCCCCCCGATCTAGTTTAAATTGAACTCTATTGCCATGAAGTCCCCCAGTTTCCTCTTTAGTGTAGCTGCCCTTGCAGAGCTCAGATGCAGCCTGTCTTGGGCGTATAGCCCCTCCTCCTCCTCCCATGTACAGCCCCAGTCACCTAACCAGCCAAACCCCATGCAACTGCACCAACTTTGTAGCCAGTTGTTGAATGCCCTTATCTTTTTCTTTCTGGGTGTGCTCGCTCTAAGTACTGGCAGCACCTCAGAGAAGAAAATAGAAGGAAAGACAGTGTTGCTCCTACAGAATCTAGTGAGTTCCTCAAACCTTGCCTGTACTTCCACCAGACTTTTCCCCTCCAAGTAATTTGTGCCCAGGTGAAACACCAGATGTGTCCTTTCATCCTGTTGCTTACCCCAGGAAGGAATATGATGCCTCACCTCCAGCGCCATCATCCCTGGCATGCACTGTATCCATACTGCATTATTTTTTGCTCCCTTCCTTCCCCATTTTAGCCCCTTAATTATTGAGTCCCCCAAGAGTGCCATCCTGCTTCCCCCTGCTTCCTGGGTGTCCTTTTGGCCTCCAGCCTTGCTTCACAGGGTTTGACTCCCTTTGGCCTCCCCCTCATGTTCCCTCCTGATCTGGTTGTTTCCCCTGCTGGTCATTTGTTCCCCCTTTCCTAACCTGTCATGATGTTTACCCACACCTAGCATCATTCCTTCTTCACCCTCTCCCTTTAGCCTTTCCCCCTACCCCCCCTCCATACCTCTTCAACCCTTGCACTTCCACCTGGCTTCCTTCATTCCTGCAACCCCCTCCTGCATCACATGAGCAAACTTTGCTTGGCCCCTTCTATCTGCTCCTGGCTCTCCCCCATCTGCATCACTGTGTGTGATTTTGCCAACTGTGCTTGATCCCCCTCTAACTGTTTCTATCCCGCCCACCCTTACAGAAGGTTTTGAGCACCGTACCCCACTTAGTTACAAATTCCTCCACAGTCTCTAGTTGTTGCCCTGTACAGTGTTTTCTTTCAGGCCTTGTGCGGCAGCCAGTTAAACCCGGTTAAAAGAGAAGTCACTTACAGGAAGCTAGAGGAAGGAGGCTTAGATATGATAAACCCTGGGGCATTCTACAGCAGTACTTTTTGACATATAATTTTGGTAATGCTCTAAAGCCAAGGGGAAAAATATGGAAGGATCAGGAAGCAAGTTGGATTAGCCCATTTAACAGTTTGGGCCCAGAAAAAATCAGGGTCCCTGCATAGAATCCCTGGAATCCCAAAGTATGGCCTAGAGCAAATGAGAAATCGGATCAAATGGGACATTACCAGTACTTGTTTGCAGGTTAAAAATAGAAAGGAAATATATAGACACATTATTCAGAAAAAGAGAAAGGAAGAGAAATTGCAGTTCTCAAGAGAAATTGCAGTTCAATCTGGACATGTTAAGATCAAAAAGGTTATCTGATTTTGCATGGGTCTCTGTTTGACTTAGTTTATACGGTAAACTGAATGTGAGAAATAATAACAAGCACAAACAGATTCAGGATAGGTACTCCTTAAAACAACCATGTATACAAATATTAGAAACCCAAGATCACTCATTCCTAGGGTGTGAATATGTAAGACTATTTTGGAGATACCTAGTGAAAGAATGGGGGGAACCTCTATTTTGTAAGCTGACATATGCAACATTGATATATGGGAAATTTGATGGGGAGTGGGGAAAATATTGTCCTGAAACATTATACACAGTGTTAGTTGTAGTCAGATATTGTATCTGGCAAGCCCGTTGTGTGTGGGTAACACAGCAAAGGCAAGTGGCCTATGTTGAGTTGTATAGAAATATTAGTATCTCTCTCCAGAAATTATGGGCATTAGACGACAAGAGATATAAGGATGAGAAATTCAAATTATTATGGCTAAACTGTGAAAAATGGGCTAAACCCCCACATGAACAAAAGTTGTAACATTAGAACTTGTTATTTTTGAAGGTTTTTTAAATACTGAATTGTATATTCTGGATGTTTTAATTTTTTACTTTTAATAGGTAAAAAATGTAAGAACAGCATGCATGAATTTATGCTATGTTCAATATGTTTATTTTCTGTTTGTAGTCCTATCAAATAAAAATGCCCCTACTCCTTTTTCAAGAAGTGCCATGGAATCTTTAACATCCACCTGAACTACCACCAGAACAGGCAGATGGGGCCTCGGTTTAGCATCTCATCTGAAAGACTGCACCTCATGAGTGCAGTACCCCCTCATGCTACACTACAGTGTCAGTATTGGGATTTAACCCAAGTGCCTGGTTTGGGATAGAACCCACAGCCTTCTGATCTCCCAGCATCAGAGGCGAGTGTGCTACCTGCTGAGACACACTGAGACACACACACACACACACACACACACACACACACACACAGACACACACTTTAGTTTCAAAATCAGATAGGAATCCTTTTCATTCAATACTTATATGCATAGATGCCAAGACCTAAGGACTGTCAGGAAGGAGGTTTTGAAGAATAGCTGCAGAAAATCAGACTTTACAGAACTTATTATGGGATCTTTGGATGGGAGAGGAGAGCTTATTACTATTTATAAAATGGACAAGAAAAATGTAATCATCTAATTGGCTGAGAACCTCTCCAACCCGTGTTATCCACTGATTACATGAGTTGTAGTCCCAGCCAAGTCGGCCAACTCACATTAAAAAAAACAATATCTACACTCCCCTCTCCTCACAAATGAAATGGAAGCCATAATTGATTGCAACCAAGATGGTCCATGGACTAGGCGGCAAGCCACACCAGAAGAGGCTGCAGGACTTGAACATATACACCCTTGAGAAAAAGGAGGGAAAGGGGTGACATGATCAAAACATCCAAGTGCCTGCATGGGATAAATAGGTTGAATGCTAAGGAGCAGTTTTGTTGAGTTCAACTTCTGGGACAAGAGGGAGCTCACTTAAACTCATAAGGTGGATATTCAAAAGGGACAGCCATAAGCACTTTTTTACAGAAGGAGTATTGGACAAGTGGAACAAGCTGCCAAAGGAAATGGTACAGGCCACATCAGTGAACAGCTTCAAGCAGGGATGGGAAAGGCACATGGGCTTAGTGAAAAAAGAATGGGGGGCTAGAAACAAAGGGTAGGGATGCCCATTAAGGCCCATGCAGGGTAATTATGTTGAGTGGGCAGATTGGATGGGCTAACAGGCCTTTTTCTGCCATCATTGTCTATATATCTATGAGCTGAACATCAGACACTCAGAATTTCTCTCACTTTTTCGTAGCCAGCACCCTCCCGCTGAGTTTGTGCCACAGAGACATTCCATCCTGTTCCTCAGATGGGCAGTGAGTTTGTTTTGCTTCTCTTCCTCAACCTGAGTGCAGTCACGAGTCTGGCAAGTCATCAGAGCACTGCAGCAGGACAGATCTTGCCACATCAGGAGTGCCAGCGCAGGAAAAAAAATTCAAGATTAGAAAATAAAAGCAAAAAGGGTTCTGGACCCATTTTATAAGTGTGATAAGACACTCTAAGAATGTACCATTATAAAGGAATAACACACAACAGGGTGTGTGTCGTGCTAAGATAACTTCATGCTTCAGGTGGTTGGGCACAAGGCTGCAGGCCAAGTGTGTCCAACACCCAAGAAGTGATGTTATCCCAGCACAAAACACACCCTGGAGTGTATTATTCCTATTATACAATGGCTTATTTGACAACGAAAAAAATAGAAAAAAGATTTAAAAATTTATTTAAAAACAGATTTTTAGTCAGTTTTAATGGGGATGTATACACTGTAAAAAAATAGTGCAGAATGTAATTTTTTGCCAGTAGGTGGAGTTGATGTGCTGTTGGTTTGCTTCTGTCTTCTACCCCCAAATAAGTGATGACTTTAGGCTTTGTCTCCTCCTCAGAGCCAACACCCAGCCAAATGTGCCTCTCATCGATTTCATGTCTTCTGTCCCTATTACTTACATACGACAAGCTGCAGATTCACTTTGTGGCACAGTCATGTCACTTTTGTACCCTCTCCCAATGCACTGACAGTTACAGTTCTCTGTGCCAGTCATTCAGTTCCATACCCCCGTGACCATTACAGCATTTCATTTTTCCCAGTGGTTTGGGTGTGTCTTAGGTTCTCCTGGTACAGTTGGCAGGTGTTTGTACTGGGAGAACACTGAAATGAAAGACACTGGTGTGCTTTTGAAAAGCACACACTCTTTGGGCTGGGAGCGGGGACTGTACTGAAGGGAAGCTGACAAAGGCTTTCATCCTTTCCATTTTATTTAAAAATGGTACGAAGACATTTGCGTTGGTATCTTGCACAAATTCAGTCCTCAAATGTGAGCTGAAGTCAGGATCGCAAGGACCGCAGTGGCTGAGCTGATTGGTGAGATTAGCTACCACTGTCCTGCAGGACTAAACAGATTACAGGTACAGCTTTATTGAGGAGCAGGGCTGGGATGGTGGATGTGCGCCAGCTAGAACTCAGAAAACAAATTGAATTTTCATGCCAGCTGTTTTCCCCACGAACTGAGTGTCGTCAGTGAACCGTGTGACCAGCAGTTACATTCCTTGCAGTTAAGTGAAGCCTCTGGGTTTGGGGAAGAAAACAGATGTGAGAATTCAATTTATTCAACCATATATGCTGCAGTCTCTGCTTTTTTTCATTAATTACCAGATTACAGAACATGAGCAGAGGACTGTCCTGAATGTAGTTGGCAGAATGGCTGATTTAGGTAGTCAGGAGCAGAGTACGTTTATCTGCTACTTTGCAGTTACAGTATCAGATACCCTTTCTGTGGTGCTTTGTTCTTCTTACTTTTGACCTAGTCTTCTGTGTGCTGGGACTAGATCCGTGATGTTTTGCTGGGATAACATCACGGGTCCAGTCCCAGACTGACCAATCAGGGGCCAGCATTCTTTCTTGCATTGCATAATGGTCAATAATCGCACTTCTCTCTTGTGTGTTAAGAAGCATTCACTGCAAGTACCTTGTGTCTAACAACACGCTCAAGAAGTATGTGATTATTGATACATATTCCACCATTCTTTCATGCCTTATCGCATACACAGTATGAAAATAAAATTATGAAGTGACATATTAAACATGGCCACGCTTTATCTAAAGTCCTGCTCACAACAAGGAACATTCTCATTCACATCTAACAAAAAAAAATATATTTTAATGATTAGAAGGGAGACATCAATTTACCATTTAAAATGTCAATCACAGGAGAGTGAAATGCCACAGAGCAGCTCTATTAATATTTCTGTGACAGGAGGAAGGCAGCTTCAGCCAGATTTGGAGTCAGCAACTCGCCCCACCCCCATTTTGGTTTACAGCCCCTCCCAAAATGTACCTGCTTTAATTCCCCTGTTCTTCTCTTTCACATCCACAGAATACAGCATCGCTCCGGCGGCTCCCCCAAGGGTCTGTGAGGGCAGAAGGACGCCCTTCCCCACGACAGGCCATAGGTACACCAGCAAGCTCCGACACAATTTCTGACCGAGTTGTATGTATCTGACCGAAGAGCTCCCCGCCATCGCTTTGCTCCGGCTCCCCTCCACCCCCACCACCACCCTTGGTCGTCAGTGTATTATATAGAGAGGGACATGAGAACCAATCAGCCTAGTTTTCCCATCAGCAAACTATCCCATCCCACCACTAGAGGCTGCTACTGCAATGAAGAACTTTTTTACTATGCCACTCTCAGCCACTAAGCTTCTTTCTCTACAAATATGCCTGCTACTTCAATTACCACTCTCCTGCCCTTTGCTTTCCTACCTCACCACTCCCCATTTCGATTTCCCTTTGTCTCCCTTCCACTCTTTCCCCAACCCTCCCGTTGAGTTACCCCCTCCTAACCCTCTCTGGCTCATCACTTCACTTGAACCTATGATCCTTCCTCACCTTCCCTTTCACCAAACCCTCTCCCTTCTACACTCCCCTCAACCTTCCCCAACCATTCACCACTCACTGCTCCACTCACACCTGCTAAATCTTCAGGCCTTTCTCCGGGGTCTAAACCTGCAAGCTCCGCCACCTAGGTGTAACAAAGCAGATGCAAGCAGTCCCCCCGCCTCTCCTTACCCCTGCTACTCTTACTTCTGGCAGGTGATATACATCCAAACCTACATAACATGAGCAGAGGACTGTCCTGAATGTAGTTGGCAGAATGGCTGATTTAAGTAGTCAGGAGCAGAGTACGTTTATCTGCTACTTTGCAGTTACAGTATCAGATACCCTTTCTGTGGTGCCTTGTTCTTCTTACCTTTGATGCAGTCTTCTGTGTGCTGGGACAAGATCCGTGATGTTTTGCTGGGATAACATCACGGGTCCAGTCCCAGACTGACCAATCAGAGGCCAGCATTCTATTTTGCCATTGTATAATGGTCAAGTATCACACTTCTGTCTTGTGTGCTGAGAAGCATTCATTGCAAGTACCTTGTGTCTAACAAAACGCTCAAGAGGTATGTGATTATTGATACATATTCCAACATTCTATCATGCCTTATTGCATACACGGTATGAAAATAAAATTATTAAGTGAAATATTAACCATGGCCATGCTTTATCTAAAGTCCTGCCACCTGCTCACAACAAGGAACATTCTCATTCACATCTAACAAAAAAAAAATATTTTAATGATTTGAAGGGGAACATCCATTCATCATTTAAGATGTCAATCACAGGAGAGTGAAATGCCGAAGAGCAGCTCTATTAATATTTCTGACACAGGAGGAAGGCAACTTCAGCCAGATTTGGAGTCAGCAACTTGGCCACCCCTTCCCCATTTTGGTTTACAGGCCCTCCCAAAACGTACCTGCTTTAATTCCCCTGTTCTTCTCTTTCACATCCACAGAATACAGCATCGCTCCAGCGGCTCCCCCGAGGGTCCGTGAGGGCAGAAGGGCACCCTCCCCCATGACACGCCACAGGTACACCAGCAAGCTCCGACAGAATTTGGAACCGAGTTGTATGCATCTGACAGAAGACGTCCCCGCCATCGCTTCGCTCTGGCTCCCCCCAACCCCCACCACCACCCTTGCTCATCAGTGTATTATATAGAGAGGGACATGAAAACCTATCAGCCTAGTTTCCCATCAGCAAGCTATCCCATCCCACCACTAGAGGCTGCAACTGCAACGAAGAACTTTTTTACTATGCCACTCTCAGCCACTATGCATCTTTCTCTACAAGTATGCCTGCTACTTCAATTTCCACTCTCCTGCCCATCACTTTCCTACCTCACCACTCCCCATCTCAATTTCCCTCTGTATCCCTTTCACTCTTTCCCCAAACCTACCGCTGAGTTACTCCCCTCCTAACCCTCTCTGGCTCATCGCTTCACTTGAACCTATCATCCTTCCTCACCTTCCCTCTCACCAAACCCTCTCCTTTCTACACCCCCCCCTCAACCTTCCCCAACCATTCACCCCTCACTGCTCAACTCACACCTCCTAAATCTTGAGGCCTTTCTCCGGGGTCTAAACCTCCAAACTCCACCCCCTAGGTGCAAAAAAAGCAGATGCAAACAGTCCCCCCGCCTCTCCTTATCCCTGCTACTCTTACTGCTGGCAGGTGATATACATCCAAACCTAGAGAACATGAGCAGAGGACTGTCCTGAATGTAGTTGGCAAAATGTCTGAGTTAGGTAGTCAGGAGCAGAGTACGTTAATCTGCTACTTTGCAGTTACAGTATCAGATACCCTTTCTGTGGTGCTTTCTTCTTCTTACTTTTGACGCAGTCTTCTGTGTGCTGGGACTAAATCCGTGATGTTTTGCTGGGATAATATCAAGGGTCCAGTCCCAGACTGACCAATCAGAGGCCAGCATTCTTTCTTGCCATTGTATAATGGTCAATAATCACACTTCTGTCTTGCATGTTGAGAAGTATTCATTGCAAGTACCTTGTGTCTAACAACATGCTCAAGAGGTATGTGATTATTGATACATATTTCAACATTCTATCATGCCTTATCGCATACACAGTATGAAAATAAAATTAAGAAGTGAAATATTAACCATAGCCACACTATCTAAAGTCCTGCCACCTGCTCACAATAAGGAACATTAAAAAAATATGTATTTTAATGAATTGGAGGGGAACATCCATTTACTATTTAAGATGTCAATCACAGGAGAGTGAAATGCCACAGAGCAGCTCTATTAATATTTCTGTGACAGGAGGAAGGCAGCTTCAGCCAGATTTGGAGTCAGCAACTCGGCCACCTCCCCCCCCAATTTGGTTTACAGCCCCTTCCAAAAAGAACCTGCTTTAGTTCCCTGTTCTTCTCTTTCACATTTACAGAATACAGCATCGCTCCAGCGGCAGCTCCCCGAGGTCCTTGAGGCAGAAGATGCCCCTACCCCCACGACAGGCCACAGGTACAGCAAGCTCCGACAGAATTTGGAACCGAGTTGTATGCATCTGACCGATGAGGTCCCCGCCATCGCTTCACTCTGGCTCCCCACCACCCTCACCACCACCCTTGGTCATCAGTGTATTATATAGAGAGGGACACAAAAACCAGTCACCCTAGTTTCCCATCAGCAAGCTATCCCATCCCACCATTAGAGGCTGCTACTGCAATGAAGAACTTTTTACTATGCCACTCTCAGCCACTATGCTTCTTTCTCTACAAATATGCCTGCTACCTCAATTTCCAGTCTCCTGACCTTCGCTTTCCTACCTCACCACTCCTCATCTCGATTTCCCTTTGTCTCCCTTCCACTCTTTCCCCAACCCTCCCGCTGAGTTACCCCCTCCTAACCCTCTTTGGCTCATCACTTCACTTGAACCTATGATCCTTCCTCACCTTCCCTCTCACCGAACCCTCTCCCTTCTACACCCCCCTCAACCTTCCCCAACCATTCACCCCTCACTGCTCAACTCACACCTGCTAATCTTGGGGCCTTTCTCCGGGTCCAAACCTCCAAGCTCCACCCCTAGGTGCAAAAAAAGCAGATGCAAGCAGTCCCCCCGCCTCTCCTTATCCCTGCTACTCTTACTTCTGGCAGGTGATATACATCCAAACCTACATAACATGAGCAGAGGACTGTCCTGAATGTAGTTGGCAGAATGGCTGAGTTAGGTAGTCAGGAGCAGAGTACATTTATCTGCTGCTTTGCAGTTACAATATCAGATACCCTTTCTGTGGTGCTTTGTTCTTCTTACCTTTGATGCAGTCTTGTGTGTGCTGGGACTAGATCCGTGATGTTTTGCTGGGATAACATCAAGGGTCCAGTCCCAGACTGACCAATCGGAGGCCAGCATTCTTTCTTGCCATTGTATAATGGTCAAGTATCACACTTCTGTCTTGCGTGTTGAGAAGCATTCAATGCAAGTACCTTGTGTCTAACAACACGCTCAAGAGGTATGTGATTATTGATACATATTCCAACATTCTATCATGCCTTATCGCATACACGGTATGAAAATAAAATTATGAAGTGAAATATTAACCTTGGCCACGCTTTATCTAAAGTCCTGCCACCTGCTCACAACAAGGAACATTCTCATTCACATCTAACAAAAAAAAATATTTGAATGATTTGAAGGGGAACATCCATTTATCATTTAAGATGTCAATCACAGGAGAGTGAAATGCCACAGAGCAGCTCTATTAATATTTCTGTGACAGGAGGAAGGCAGCTTCAGCCAGATTTGGAGACAGCAACTCGGCTACCTCCCCCCCATTTTGGTTTACAGCCCCTCCCAAAACGAACCTGCTTTAGCTTCCCTGTTCTTCTCTTTCACATCCACAGAATACAGCATCGCTCCAGCGGCTCCCCCGAGGGTCCGTGAGGGCAGAAGGACGCCATACCCCATGACAGGCCACAGGTATACCAGCAAGCTCCGACAGAATTTGGAACCGAGTTGTATGCATCTGACTGATGAGGTCCCCGCCATCGCTTCACTCTGGCTCCCCACCACCCCCACCGCCACCCTTGGTCGTCAGTGTATTATATGAGAGGGACACAAAACCAGTCACCTAGTTTCCCATCAGCAAGCTACCCCATCCCACCATTAGAGGCTGCTACTGCAATGAAGAACTTTTTTACTATGCCACTCTCAGCCACTATGCTTCTTTCTCTCAAATATGCCTGCTACCTCAATTTCCACTCTCCTGACCTTCGCGTTCCTACCTTACCACTCCCCATCTCGATTTCCCTTTGTCTCCCTTCCACTCTTTCCCCAACCCTCCCACTGAGTTACCCCCTTCTAACCCTCTTTGGCTCATCACTTCACTTGTACCTATATCCCTTCCTCACCTTCCCTCTCACCGAACCCTCTCCCTTCTACACCCCCCTCAACCTTCCCCAACCATTCACCCCTCACTGCTCAACTCACACCTGCTAAATCTTGAGGCCTTTCTCCGGGGTCTAAACCTCCTGAGCTCCACCCCCTAGGTGCAAAAAAAGCAGATGCAAGCAGTCCCCTGCCTCTCCTTATCCCTGCTACTCTTACTTCTGGCAGGTGATATACATCCAAACCTACATAACATGAGCAGAGGACTGTCCTGAATGTAGTTGGCAGAATGGCTGATTTAGGTAGTCAGGAGCAGAGTACGTTTATCTGCTGCTTTGCAGTTACAGTATCAGATACCCTTTCTGTGGTGCTTTGTTCTTCTCACCTATGATGCAGTCTTGTGTGTGCTGGGACTAGATCCGTGATGTTTTGCTGGGATAACATCAAGGCTCCACTCCCAGACTGACCAATCAGAGGCCAGCATTGTTTCTTGCCATTGTATAATGGTCAAGTACCACACTTCTGTCTTGTGTGTTGAGAAGCATTCATTGCAAGTACCTTGTGTCTAACAACACGCTCAAGAGGTATGTGATTATTGATACATATTCCAACATTCTATCATGCCTTATCGCATACACGTGTAACCCCCCTGCAAATGGGGGTTCCCAAAAGACTTCCAGGAGCTTGCTTGAATGCTCCAAGCCTGAATGGTGTTTGGCGTTTAAGCCATTTATCAGTGAGTGTTTTTAGAACCTCTGGTACTGTCTCTTTAAGAGCTGTCTGCTTGCAGACATAATTAGTTATGTGGGGGACTGTGTGTTTCTTTGATGAGTACCTCTCAAGCTGCTGCCAATTCACTCCATTTTGCAGTCACTAGGAGTGCAAAGGGAACCTATCTGAAAGATGTAACTGTTTGCCAGAAACCATTTAGAGTGATAATGAAATTACAGTTTATCTAACCTGCTTTCTTTGCAGTCAGAACTGTGTCTGCCTAGTTCCCCATTCTGGTTTTGAACTGCTGAACTGGACCAATCAGTGTGGGTAAGCTAGCTCTAAAATGGTGCCTTGACGAATCAGAACTTGGACTCATAATCTGAGCCAGCCACAAGAGGATTGTATGGGCAGTGACTCTGGGAGATGTAGTTTAGACTTCAGCACCTTTTTGGACCAACAGCAGCAGTCTATTTGAGTGACAGCCAATCCAGTCAAGAACTGGGAGGAACTCAAAGGAAGTGCCCGGTTTTGTCGGTTGGAGTTTCAGTTGAGCTTTGGCAGTGAAGAAGGAAGGAGCCCTGTGCCTTTTCAGTGTGCAGTTTAGTCAAAAGTGTGTAAGGCCCAGAGTTCCGGTCTGCAGCTTGTGTAACTGCTTGTTAGGACTGAACTGTCCTGTGAAAAGAATCAAAGGATCTCTGAAGAGTAGAAACCAGGCTCACCCTGTAGAAGACTGGAGAAATTATTGAATTGCACTCGGTCTGTCAGGAACTGAATCTGCTGTGTGTTCTCCGGGTATTGTGCAGTAATTGTGATCGGGATAGAGAAGCAGCCTGCCTGGTATAGTACTCTTTTTTTTTTTACCATATAAATGTGTGAAGATTCTCTTGGAGCTCAAGAGTAGCCCTGCTGATATTGAAGGACCCTATCTTATTTGGAGGTCGTGAGTACTAATTCAGGGTCGCTCCCTGTTGAATTGCCACATTAAATCCAAATGGAATTACTGTACTGCTGACTGTTTAATTTTCCTTTCTCTGTGTGAAAGGGCCCTACCAGCTGCCACAGTTTGGACTAGCCACTAGGGCTTGGGTACCCAGGGACAGTAACTGATAGGGATAGGCCTGTGCACAGAGCCATAGGTAGATTATTAGAGTGATAAGCTAATTAACCTGATTTCCCCTGTCCTTGTTATATCCCCTCAAATAAATCAGAGCTGCTTGTTTCAGCAAAGTTATACTGCCTGGAGGTATTTGTCTATGTTAAAGTACTGTACTGTGATTGTTGCACTGTATCTCATTTCACAGGAGGTCCCAGTGCCAGAACCAGTCCTGGGGTAAGTGTATACTGTGAAGGTAATTCTGATATATTGTGTGGGCCACTAGTGGGAAGAAAGGGGGGTTGCAGTGTCCCAGAGGGCTGTGACCAAGTTAGTTTAACTATTGCAAACCCTGACCTCTGGGTGGAGGCACCCGCCATTGGATCCAGGCCCCTCAACCTGTTAGTGGCAAATCAGGCAGGGGTAGTAGCCCCTGGGATAGCGCCATCTAGGGGTTACACACGGTATGAAAATAAAATTATGAAGTGAAATATTAACCATGGCCACGCTTTATCTAAAGTCCTGCCACCTGCTCACAACAAGGAACATTCTCATTCACATCTAACAAAAAAAAATATTTTAATGATTTGAAGGGGAACATCCATTTATCATTTAAGATGTCAATCATAGGACAGTGAAATGCCACAGAGCAGCTCTATTAATATTTCTTTGAGAAGAGGAAGGCAGCTTCAGCCAGATGTGGAGTCAGCAACTCGGCCACCTCCCCCCCATTTTGGTTTACAGCCCCTCCCAAAATGAACCTGCTTTAGTTCCCCAGTTCTTCTCTTTCACATCCACAGAATACAGCATCGCTCCAGCGGCTCCCCCGAGGGTCCGTGAGGGCAGAAGGACGCCCTACTCCAAGACAGGCCACAGGTACACCAGCAAGCTCCGACAGAATTTGGAACCGAGTTGTATGCATCTGACTGATGAGGTCCCCGCCATCGCTTCACTCTGGCTCCCCACCACCCCCACCACCACCCTTGGTCGTCAGTGTATTATATAGAGAGGGACACGAAAACCAGTCACCCTAGTTTCCCATCAGCATGCTATCCCATCCCACCATTAGAGGCTGTACTACAATGAAAAACTTTTTTACTATGCCACTCTCAGCCACTATGCTTCTTTCTCTACAAATATGCCTGCTACCTCAATTTCCACTCTCCTGCCCTTTGCTTTCCTACCTCACCACTCCCCATCTCGATTTCCCTTTGTCTCCCTTCCACTCTTTCCCCAACCCTCCCACTGAGTTACCCCCTCCTAACCCTCTTTGGCTCATCGCTTCACTTTAACCTATGATCCTTCCTCACCTTCTCTGTCACCGAGCCCTCTCCCTTCTACACCCCCCTCAACCTTCCCCAACCATTCACCCCTCACTGCTCAACTCACACCTGCTAAATCTTGAGGCCTTTCTCCGGGGTCTAAACCTCCAAGCTCCACCCTCTAGGTACAAAAAAAGCAGAGGCAAGCAGTCCCCCCGCCTCTCCTTACCCCTGCTACTCTTACTTCTGGCAGGTGATATACATCCAAACCTACATAACATGAGCAGAGGACTGTCCTGAATGTAGTTGGCAGAATGGCTGATTTAGGTAGTCAGGAGCAGAGTACGTTTATCTGCTGCTTTGCAGTTACAGTATCAGATACCCTTTCTGTGGTGCTTTGTTCTTCTTAACTTTGATGCAGTCTTCTGTGTGCTGGGACCAGATCCGTGATGTTTTGCTGGGATAACATCAAGGCTCCAGTCCCAGACTGACCAATCAGAGGCCAGCATTCTTTCTTGCCATTGTATAATGGTCAAGTACCACACTTCTGTCTTGTGTGTTGAGAAGCATTCATTGCAAGTACCTTGTGTCTAACAACACGCTCAAGAGGTATGTGATTATTGATACATATTCCAACATTCTATCATGCCTTATCGCATACACGGTATGAAAATAAAATTATGAAGTGAAATATTAACCATGGCCACGCTTTATCTAAAGTCCTGCCACCTGCTCACAACAAGGAACATTCTCATTCACATCTAACAAAAAAAAAATATATATTTTAACGATTTGAAGGGGAACATCCATTTATCATTTAAGATGTCAATCTCAGGAGAGTGAAATGCCACAGAGCAGCTCTATTAATATTTCTTTGACAGGAGGAAGGCAGCTTCAGCCAGATTTGGAGACAGCAACTCGGCCACCTCCCCCCCCATTTTGGTTTACAGCCCCTCCCAAAACGAACCTGCTTTAGTTCCCCTGTTCTTCTCTTTCACATCCACAGAATACAGCATCGCTCCAGCGGCTCCCCCGAGGGTCCGTGAGGGCAGAAGGATGCCATACCCCACGACAGACCACAGGTACACCAGCAAGCTCCGACAGAATTTGGAACCGAGTTGTATGCATCTGACTGATGAGGTCCCCGCCATCGCTTCACTCTGGCTCCCCACCACCCTCACCACCACCCTTGGTCGTCAGTGTATTATATAGAGAGGGACACGAAAACCAGTCACCCTAGTTTCCCATCATCAAGCTACCCCATCCCACCATTAGAGGCTGCTACTGCAATGAAGAACTTTTTTACTATGCCACTCTCAGCCACTATGCTTTTTTCTCTACAAATATGCCTGCTACCTCAATTTCCACTCTCCTGCCCTTTGCTTTCCTACCTCATCACTCCCCATCTCGATTTCCCTTTGTCTCCCTTCCACTCTTTCTCCAACCCTCCCGCTGAGTTACCCCCTCCTAACCCTCTTTGGCTTATCACTTCACTTGAACCTATGATCGTTCCTCACCTTCCCTCTCACCGAACCCTCTCCCTTCTACACTTCCCTCAACCTTCCTGAACTATTCACCCCACACTACTCAACTCACACCTACTAAATCTTGAGGCCTTTCTCCGGGGTCCAAACCTCCGAGCTCCACCCCCTAGGTGCAAAAAAAGCAGATGCGATCGGTCCCTCCGCCTCTCCTTATCCCTGCTACTCTTACTTCTGGCAGGTGATATACATCCAAACCTACATAACATGAGCAGAGGACTGTCCTGAATGTAGATGGCAGAATGGCTGATTTAGGTAGTCAGGAGCAGAGCACGTTTAACTGCTGCTTTGCGGTTACAGTATCAGATACCCTTTCTGTGGTGCTTTGTTCTTCTTACCTTTGATGCAGTCTTGTGTGTGCTGGGACCAGATCCATGATGTTTTGCTGGGATAACATCAAGGGTCCAGTCCCAGACTGACCAATCAGAGGCCCGCATTCTTTCTTGCCATTGTATAATGGTCAAGTATCACACTTCTGTCTTGCGTGTTGAGAAGCATTCATTGCAAGTACCTTGTGTCTAACAACACGCTCAAGAGGTATGTGATTATTGATACATATTCAACATTCTATCATGCCTTACACGCATACACGGTATGAAAATAAAATTATGAAGTGAAATATTAACCATGGCAATGCTTTATCTAAAGTCCTGCCACCTGCTCACAACAAGGAACATTCTCATTCACATCTAACAAAAAAAAATATTTTAATGATTTGAAGGGGAACATCCATTTATCATTTAAGATGTCAATCACAGGAGAGTGAAATGCCACAGAGCAGCTCTATTAATATTTCTGTGACAGGATGAAAGCAGCTTCAGCCAGATTTGGAGTCAGCAACTCGGCCACCTCCCCCCCATTTTGGTTTACAGCCCTCCCGAAACGAACCTGCTTTAGTTCCCCTGTTCTTCTCTTTCACATCCACAGAATACAGCATCACTCCAGTGGCTCCCTCGAGGGTCCGTGAGGGCAGGACGCCATACCCCATGACAGGCCACAGGTATACCAGCAAGCTCCGACAGAATTTGGAACTGAGTTGTATGCATCTGACTGATGAGGTCCCCGCCATCGCTTCACTCTGGCTCCCCACCACCCCCACCACCACCCTTGGTCGTCAGTGTATCATACAGAGAGGGACACGAAACCAGTCACCCTAGTTTCCCATCAGCAAGCTATCCCATCCCACCATTAGAGGCTGCTACTGCAATGAAGAACTTTTACTATGCCACCTCAGCCACTTATGCTTTTTCTCTACAAATATGCCTGCTACCTCAATTTCCACTCTCCTGCCCTTTACTTTCCTACCTCACCACTCCCCATCTCAATTTCCCTTTGTCTCCCTTCCACTCTTTCCCCAACCCTCCCGCTGAGTTACCCCTCCTAACCCTCTTTGGCTCATCACTTCACTTGAACCTATGATTCTTCCTCACCATCCCTTTCACCGAGCCCTCTCCCTTCTACACTTCCCTCAACCTTCCCAAACTATTCACCCCACACTACTCAACTCACACCTGCTAAATCTTGAGGCCTTTCTCCGGGGTCCAAACCTCCGAGCTCCACCCCCTAGGTGCAAAAAAAGCAGATGCAAGCAGTCCCCCCGACTCTCCTTATCCCTGCTACTCTTACTTCTGGCAGGTGATATACATCCAAACCTACATAACATGAGCAGAGGACTGTCCTGAATGTAGTTTGCAGAATGGCAGATTTAGGTAGTCAGGAGCAGAGTACGTTTAACTGCTGCTTTGGAGTTACAGTATCAGATACCCTTTCTGTGGTGCTTTGTTCTTCTTACCTTTGATGCAGTCTTGTGTGTGCTGGGACTAGATCCGTGATGTTTTGCTGGGATAACATCAAGGGTCCAGTCCCAGACTGACCAATCAGAGGCCAACATTCTTTCTTGCCATTGTATAATGGTCAAGTATCACACTTCTGTCTTGCGTGTTGAGAAGCATTCATTGCAAGTACCTTGTGTCTAACAACACGCTCAAGAGGTATGTGATTATTGATACTTATTCCAACATTCTATCATGCCTTATCGCATACACGGTATGAAAATAAAATAATGAAGTGAAATATTAACCTTGGCCACGCTTTATCTAAAGTCCTGCCACCTGCTCACAACAAGGAACATTCTCATTCACATCTAACAAAAAAAAATATTTGAATGATTTGAAGGGGAACATCCATTTATCATTTAAGAAGTCAATCACAGGAGAGTGAAATGCCACAGAGCAGCTCTATTAATATTACTGTGACAGGAAGAAAGCAGCTTCAGCCAGATTTGGAGTCAGCAACTCGGCCTCCTCCCCCCCATTTTGGTTTACAGCCCCTCCCAAACGAACCTGCTTTAGTTCCCCTGTTCTTCTCTTTCACATCCACAGAATACAGCATCGCTCCAGCGGCTCCCCCGACGGTCCGTGAGGGCAGAAGGACGCCATACCCCATGACAGGCCACAGGTATACCAGCAAGCTCCAACAGAATTTGGAACCGAGTTCTATGCATCTGACTGATGAGGTCCCCGCCATCGCTTCCTCTGGCTCCCCACCACCCCACCACCACCCTTGGTCGTCAGTGTATTATATAGAGGGACACGAAAACCAGTCACCCTAGTTTCCCATCAGCAAGCTATCCCATCCCACCATTAGAGGCTGCTACTGCAATGAAGAACTATTTTACTATGCCACTCTCAGCCACTATGCTTCTTTCTCTACAAATATGCCTGCTACCTCAATTTCCACTCTCCTGCCCTTTGCTTTCCTACCTCACCACTCCCCATCTCGATTTCCCTTTGTCTCCCTTCCACTCTTTCCCCAACCCTCCCGCTGAGTTACCCCTCCTAACCCTCTTTGGCTCATCGCCCACTTGAACCTATGATCCTTCCTCACCTTCCTGTCACCGAGCCCTCTCCTTCTACACCCCCTCAACCTTCCCCAACCATTCACCCTCACTGCTCCAACTCACACCTGCTAAATCTTGGAGGCCTTTCTCCAGGGTCCAAACCTCCAGCTCCACCCCTAGGTGCAAAAAGCAGATGCAAGCAGTCCCCCCGCCTCTCCTTATCCCTGCTACTCTTACTTCTGGCAGGTGATATACATCAAACCTACATAACATGAGCAGAGGACTGTCCTGAATGTAGTTTGCAGAATGGCAGATTTAGGTGGTCAGGAGCAGAGTACGTTTAACTGCTACTTTGCAGTTACAGTATCAGATACCCTTTCTGTGGTGCTTTGTTCTCCATACCTTTGATGCAGTCTTTTGTGTGCTGGGACTAGATCCGTGATGTTTTGCTGGGATAACAACACGGGTCCAGTCCCAGACTGACCAATCAGAGGCCAGCATTCTTTCTTGCCATTGTATAATGGTCAATAATCACGCTTCTGTCTTGTGTGTTGAGAAGCATTCATTGCAAGTACCTTGTGCCTTACAACACGCTCAAGAGGTATGTGATTATTGATACATATTCCAACATTTCATCATTCCTTATCACATACGTGGTATAAAAATAAAATTATGAAGTAAAATATTAAAGATGGCCATGCTTTATCTAAAGTCCTGCCACCTGCTCACAACAAGGAACATTCTCATTCACATCTAACAAAAAAATATATATTTTAATGATTTGAAGAGGAACATCCATTTACCATTTAAGATGTCAATCACAGGAGAGTGAAATGCCACAGAGCAGCTCTATTAATATTTCTGTGACTGGAGGAAGGCAGGTTCAGCCAGATTTGGAGTCAGCAACTCAGCCACCCCCCCTCCCCATGTTGGTTTACAGCAGCTCCCAAAACGTACCTGCTTTAATTCCCCTGTTCTTCTCTTTCAGTCCCCATCCTCTCCTTACTGCTGGCAGGTGATATACATCCAGACTCTGGCCCCTCAGCAACAAGTCGAACCTCGCTGGTACCTGCACCCAATCACAGTTTTTCACCTGACTCTCTCCCAAAGGGCCTCCGCATATTCCACATTAACGTTAGGAGCCTTCTCCCTATACTAGATGCCCTCTTCTTCTGGGCAAACCAGTACCAACCAGACATACTCTGTATCACGGAGACATGGCTCCCTGCCAGAATCTCCAACCCCTCTCTTGCCATCCCAAACTACATCTTGTTCCGGCAGGACCATGGCAAGCAAGGCGGGGGGTACCGCTATATGTCAGACACTCTATTACATGCACTGTTACTTTCAAAGAATCGTGCCCATCCTCCCACGAATCCCTAGTCACTCACCTATCTTTTCCTTCATCCATGCCCCTTTACATAGGTGTTCTGTATACCCGCCCTAAGCCTTCACCCGACTCCCTCGTCATGGCCATCTCTGCCATTTCATCAACCACTTCAAATGGCAAACTCTTTCTACTAGGCAACTTCAACCTAGTCTGGCTCTCCTCCTCCAACAAACCAGATGCCCTGAAGATCAAAGCCCAAAATCTCTCCCAGCTAATCCAGGAGCCCACCCAACTAAACCACTGATCTCAAAAACACACCCTTCTAGACTGGATTTTAACCACCCACCCCCACAGAATCACTGCCTCTGGCATCCCCTCTGATGCCTTTAGCAACCACTGTATTACTTACTGTATCCACAAAATCCATTCACCACAATCCGTTCCAAAATTCATCTTATCTCATCCCCTACATCTCCTCGATGAATCTGCCCTACACCATGATCTGTCAAATGCGGACTGGCTTCCAGTCTATGACTCCAAAGACGTTGACATCGCCCTATCCCACTTCTGCAATATTTTCCTAAGTACATGGGACTGCCACACTCCTCTCAGGAAAGCCAGAGTTAAAAAATACCATCACTCCTGGATCACGGCTGACCTCATCACCTCATGTCATACCAGAGACAATACAAAACTTCCCTTGCCTCTTGCGACCTCCTATCCTACAAAATTCTCCAAGACAAATGCACCAAAGCAATTCGACAGTCTAAATCCCAATACCTTAAGGCTCAACTTACCCTTCACCAAGCCTCCCTGGTGTCCTTCTGGAAGGTGATAAACTCTCTCATCGACCCACCCGCCAAGCAAGCCAGTCCAAGCCTCAACATTGATGGCAGAATTACCTCCGATCCTGCCACTGTATCTGAACTATTCAACTCGTTCTTCATCTCCTGTGCCCTGCCTGACTCACCCCCTCCTCCAACCGCCCCCACAGATTCCCCACCACCACCAACACGGCTTCCACTTTCCATCACTCACACCCATGGAAGTCTACACTACACTCACCTCGCTGAACCAGTTCAAAACCAGCCCTGATGGCTTGCATCCTAAGCTGCTCCGTATCTCTGCCTCAGCCATAGCCGCACCTCTGACATATATACTAAATCTCTCACTCACCACAGCCACAGTCCCCTCCGCCTGGAAACTCGCCAAAATCCTTCCTCTCCACAAAGGTGGCGACACCTCCGTACCGGAAAATTACAGACCCATCTCACTCCTCCCTTCCCTCTCCAAAATCCAAGAATCCCTCATGCTGTCCAAATTGTCCTCTTTCCTCTCAACAAATAGATCTCTCTCTCTCCCCCTTTCAATCAGGTTTCAGAAAATTTCACTCTACTACTACCACCGCCACCTTATTATGTGTAACTGACTCTATTCTCTCTGCCATGGACAACGGCCAAACCACTACCGCCATGGTCTCCCACCCTCTGCTGCTTTGCAAATTAAGCTCTATCAGCCTTGCCCAACCTGCCATAAACTGGTTCCACTCCTACCTCCAGAATAGGAAGCAGTCAGTACAAATAGGCGACACCCTCTCCCCCCCCACCCATCCTCTCGAGCATCCCCCAAGGCTCCATCCTTGGCCCCATCCTTTTCTGCCTATTCATAACTGACCTTCCATCTGCCTGTCTCTCCTCAAATGTGCACCTGTACGCTGATGACACCATCGACCATGCTTCAGGCCCCTCTCATGACAGTGTGCTCCCAAATCTCCAAAGTGATTTCAACAGAGTACAAGCCTGGCTCCTGAAAAAACAGCTAAAACTTAATGCCAAAAAAAACAGTGACCATGGCATTCGGCACCAGACAAAAGCTCACCTCCCTACCTGCCCCACCACTGATCTCCACCTTGGACAGTGTTCCCCTCGGGTCAGTACCCATTTTTAAGTACTTGGGGGTCTGGCTGGATACCCACCTCAACTTTTCCACATCAGTGCCATCTGTACCAAACTCCAGCCCAAACTGGCCATTCTCTATCACCACAAAGCCAGACTTTCCCTTCTCACCCCGGAGTGAACTCGTATGCATAACCATCCTACCAGTTCTGGACTGTGCAGATGTCATTTATGGCACAGCCCCTACCTCCTCCCTTTCAAAACTTGACATCCTGCTCAATTCTTTCATTCGATTCGCCACTGCCTCCTCCCGCACTCACTCATCATTGCCTCCTATACTCCACTCTACCCCTGATGCCACTCTCGCAAAGGCAGACTGCCCACAGCGCCTCCCTCATAGCCAAATATTGGCTTGGCTAACTTCCCCCTACCTCTCTTCCCACCTCTCTCAAGCCATCTCCCCAGGCTACTCACTCCACCATAGACATGCATGTATCTGCCCCCTCTCTGCCTCTGGGCAAGCGCCTTTTCCTACTGGCTCCCTCTCCTTTGGAACAACCTCCCACCCACCCTCCACCAGACCTCCTCCCTATCAGCCTTTAAACAACTACTCAGGCTCCTCCCTCCCACTCCCTGCCCAAGTTGCTCATCTGATCCCTCCTTAACTTGGCCCTAGTATTTACCCTCAGTGGCCACTTCAGGTAAAATATTACTGCACATGTCAGCCCCAAACCGCTTAACCACCTACCTACCGTACTTTCTGTGTGCTAGTCTAGCACACTCTGGACAACCACTACTGTAAATAAGTCTTTATATACACTTGTAATATACTGTAAATACAAACTGTTAGTAATGAAATGTCACGATGTTCTTCTAATTGGCTGTTCCAGCAAAAATTGTTACTTTACTGCCTACTACTATGAAATGTTCTTATGCTGTACTACGTGTCTGAAACTTGATGTTGCTTGTACTTCTCTGCCTTCTACAGTGTACACTTTGTACCTAGGTCGCACCTGGAAACGACCCTTGGCTCAGTGTGCCTTTCCCGGTCACCAATTTTAAATAAATAAACAAAAACTTAGTGAACATTTTGTTTTTACAAGGGCATACCAACAAAATAGGTATGTGCTGTGTTCATTGATAACCCCCCCCCTTAAGTAGCAACTCCCATAAACTTTGAACTCTCTTTTACAAAATAAACCTTAAAAAGAGGGGAGAAAACAGCAATTACAAATACAATATTGCACTCACATATAGAATCATTTATTGCACTGAAGTTATGTAAAGGAGAACTGCACTGGACCTGTAAATCACGTTTCCCTGTAGAGGTTGATTTTTTAATTTTTTTTTAACTTTAGATTTTTATTGCATTTTTTCATATATAACATCACAGAAATTGGACATAAACAAACAAACATTCATAAATAATACATAAAACACTAATACATAAAACACTAAGTGCCATGTAGTTAAATAACTTAAACAGGTTATCTACAAGTAAAGTTTCCAGGTATAAAAGCAAACATTAAGATGTGGGAATTTATCTAGCTTCTAAAACTTCTGATCAGGTCACCAGGTAAGAAATCGGCTAGGTCAAAGTACATATGAGGAAGATATTTAAAACTAAAACATAGTTCTATAATAATTTGATTTGTATTGCTAGCGTTAAAGGTCACAAATGGAATTGCATGTAAGTTTAGATTAAGACAGAATAAATTCCTTGCTCTCTTTTTAGAAAGGGTAGTGTTATCTGTAAGGGGAGGAGCATGTCATGTTAGAAATAGCTAGAGTAAAGGATTTCAGTTCACCCCACACCCCTAATCATGGAACTAAATCCTACCTCTGTGCCATAATGCATAGGATCCATCTTCTCCAGAGCAGTTCAAATTGGGCCTGCCTCTTACTGACAACAGCTGTAAGATTTTCCATCTTATAAACAGAGATCATCAGGTCTTGCCAGTGAGTCATCAAAATAGTTTTATTAGTGAGCCAATTCCTGGTAATTGTTTTTTGGGCTGCCAGGAGCATTATTCTTAGTAACTTGGCTGTGCCCTCATCCCTATAACTAGGTGGAAGGTCTACAAAAAAGTATAATGTGGGGGTTAGAGTAAGGCTTGGGTCAAAAATAGAGTGTATGGCCTGTTGCGACTCCTGGAAAAAGGATGCTAATGAAGGGCAGCTCCACATTACGTGAACCAGGGCAGCCGCAGACTGGCCACAGCCCCTCCAACAGTTCCTGGAATTTTCCCTTTGTATTTTCCTGTTATTGCTGGGGTTCAGAAATATCTAGAGAACATTTTCTATGAGAATTCTCGCCAGCTCACCGCAGACAAACCCCAATGAATTCTTTCTAATGTTTTGGACCATACTGTCTCAGGAATTGGGACTCCCAAATCCTCTGTCCAGGCCCGTTTAATGGATTGTACTTTGTCCCCTTTCCACTGGAGGAGCACTCTATATAAATTAGAGACAATCTTATCTTGCGCTGAGTGGCTCTCCAGAGCTGCCTTAATAAGGTAGACAATTTGTGGGGGGGGATCTCTTCTCTCGGGGGCAGGCGGAGGGATTGAACAAAGTTCCTGGCCTGGAAATATCTAAACCTGTCCTGCCATGCTATTCCATATTGGGTTACCAGCTCCTGAAATGATAGTATACCTCCCTCCCTCACCCAGGAGGTGCCAAACCAAGAACAGGCCTCTCTCTTCCCAATGTCGAAACCCCAAATCCCACTCAGCGGGTGCAAATGTCTGCTCATATGGAAATAATTTTAGTAGAGGTCTCCATATTAGGGATTTATCGTCCAAAATCTCATACCAATTGGATAGAGTATATATTGTGTATGGATTCCCCACCCTCTGAATGAGCGGGTTCCCCCTCCCAGAGAGAAGGAGGCTGTTCAGGTTGGGGAGCTCTCCAGTTTCTAAGGTCTTCCACTTGGCAATATATGCTTCACTTAACCAATAAAATACTGTGCAAAGCTGAGTTGCTTGATGATATAGTCTTAAGTTAGGGTGGGAAAGCCCACCTTCCTTTTTTGGAATCTGCAATACAGATATTCGAATGCTAGGTCTCCACTGCCTCCAAATAAATCGAGCGATTCCCCTGTTCAATTGATTAAAATGTGAAATTGGGATATGCAAGGGTAGTGTCTGCGATAGGTATAATACCTTGGGGAGTAGAATCATTTTAATTGCTTCTATCCTCTGTGTCACGGGAACTGGTATAAGTGCCCATCTCTCCAAGTCTGTTTTTAAATGCTCTAGGATGGGGATAAAATTAAGTTGAAAAATCTGGGTGTTGTTTAAAGACAGGTGGACCCTAAGATATTTCAAATGTTCTCTGTCCCACCTGAAGGGGAAAATATCTTTTATTTTCTCCGAAGGGGAGTAGGATACCGCCAGTAACTTGGTCTTGGCAGTATTCACCCTGTATCCTGCTAATAAGCTAAACTTCTGTAAAGTGTCCCAAAGGGGAATTAGTCATTTTTCTGGGTTGTTGGGGTAGATTAAAAGATTGTCTGCATACAGAGCGAGTTTATGAGCCCCCCCAGGTGCGCCCCTTCTATTTCTTCGCATTGCCTAAGATCTTGAGCTAAGGGCACTAAGTACAAGGCAAATAAAATTGAGGAAAGGGGACATCCCTGTCTTGTTCCCCGGAGCAAGGATATAGGAGAGGAGACCTCCCCATTTATTTTAATAGAGGCCTTAGAGCTTCTATATATGCTATTAATTATTTTAATGAAGTCTGTTGAGAACTCAAATGCTTCTAATGTCTGAACCAGGAAATTCCATGCCACCTGGTCGAAGGCCTTCTCCACATCCAAGCTCAACAGTAGGAAAGGGGACCCTGACCAGGCAGCGTGGTGAAGGAGGTATAAAGTCCTCTTGATATTGTCCTGGGTCTGTCGGCCAGAACAAAGCCCGTCTGGTCATAGTCAATGAGCCTGGGGAGGACTCCCTCAAGACGCTTTGCTAATAAAGATGCGTATAACTTATAATCTACATTTAAAATAGATATATATATATATGATTCACACTGGGTTGTATCTTTGGCCGGTTTCAGGATATTGGTGATAACAGCTTAGTTCCAGGTCTGAGGAAGGTCCTCCCCCTGCTGAGAGGCTCTACAAACATCCAGAAGAGGCAACTCCAGTTCTTTTCTAAAGAATTAAAAAATTCAGCAGTATACCCATCAGAGCCTGGGGCCTTGCTTGTTTTTAAGGAGTTTATTGCCCCGGTTAGCTCCAACAGGGAAAATGGCTTGTGTACTTGTAACCTAAGTTCAGGGCTGAGCTTCAGTAATCTCAATTTGGAAAGATAATTCTGAATTTGTGAGTCATCAGCCATTTGTTCTGGTGTGTATAGGGTGCTATAATATTTCCTAAAGAATTCCAGGATCTGTTTTGGTTGCTTCTCTAACTGACATGGTTTTGGGTCCCTAATTTGGGCTATTGTAGTTTGGGAGGTCTTCTGTCATAGGCGGTGAACCAGGAGACAGGTAACCCTCAGTCCTATTTCGTTAGAGGCTGCTTTTCAAATGCTGGTTTGAATTCTGTTACTGTTCCATCTCTACAGGCTGTTTTTGTTATTTTAGTAGGTGTCTCTAAATTCACACAAGTAGTAAGCATCATTTTAGAACTGTATGAGTAAGTAATAAGACATGACAGGGAGGTGATTGTCATGGGATAAACACCCAAGCAGGTGCATAGAGAGGGCCGAGGGCCTTCCGCCCCGCGAGGGTGTTCATCCCATAATAGCTATCTCCACAGAATGCCTTATTGCACTTATAAAATGGGCTTCCTAGGGGGAAAAATGACATTAAAAAATTTAAAACACACTGCTGGTCCAAATTAGGGCTGAGTCGCTTGCTCCTCACCTCCCATCGTGCCAGTGATCCAGGTTTTAGAACAGACTCAGATCACTGGAGGTTTACAGAGGGGAGAGAATCTAGCATCTCCAACACTGCTCTCCTCTCTTGAGGAAGGATGGTCAGCCCTCTTGGTCTCTGACTGTCACCAGGTGGAGGACAGGGGGTAGTGCGGGATGTGAGTGACTCAATGAGAGAAGGGGCCATGCTTCCATAGTGTGTGTTTACTCCTACAGGCATGTTCTTACATGCCATTTTGGCCCAGGGAATTGGGCATAAAATGGGAAAGGGTCTTAGGTCATGAAGCCGTGCCTGCTCTCCTCTGGCCCGCACTATCACCTGGCCACCAGCATCTAGAAATCTTGTATAGAGGGGATGGTCCTCCCTCTCCTTGACCCACAGGGGGGCAATCTGCTGGTTCACCAGTGGCTGGAGGAAATGAGTGATGATCAGGGGAGCAGGGACATGGCATTTAGTCACCACCTGCAGCCCAGGGAGGAATCCCTATAAAGAAAAAAATTAAAAACACATTGATAACATTTTCTACTGCAAAATTTAAAAAACAGTCTTTTTTTAAAATATATTGTACTGTAGGTGGGGCGGTACACAAATTATGATTGATCAGTATTAATGACAGTTTTGAAATTTGGTAGATGTTGCCGGCGTCTCTGATCCACCTCTGAGTGGTTCAGTGAGCCATCCAATCCTTGGTAAATCAAAAATGAGAGGTACTTTCCTTTCCATTGACTGTTGTCACTTACATTGCATCTGCCTTCTAAGTGGTTCGGACTGGTGTACCGCAAGGGACAAAGCCTCAGGGATATTCTAGTCCATCTCTTAGATGGCATTAAATAATGGCAGATGTAAGCTAAGCAGAGCTGTACAGTGGCATTGTGGAGGAGCAGACTGCAAACATTTATAGACATAATCTACTTTATGCTCTGGTATGCAGTTATATTTGTTGGTTTTATAGTTACAGGTAATTCAAATAATTTTTAATCAATCTTTTAGCACTGTCTGCATTTGGGGATTATGTTTCTATTTTCATATAGTGGTTGGAACCTAAGCAATCTGGAGTGTCTGGAGAGCACCAGAACCCCTGGAAAAGTTAAGCCGGCAGCACATTGGCACAGCAAACCAAGAAAAGGAGTAGCGGAAAAGAGGAGCAGAGGTGAATGGGGGTTCCTGGAGATGGATACAGAGGTTCAGTGGAGTAACATGAAGTGGTAGAGTGGAGCAGAATTGAGTGGCGAGAAACATAAATATAAACAGCCTGGATGGAGAAGCATGAAGATATAAGGAGTAGAGAAGTGGAGAAATGAGGCAAGAGAAGTACATGTTTAGAGGAGGTTTTCAAATTGAGGTTTTTGAACTATGAACATATCAAGAAAATTGGTAATTTTCATGTCTCTCCTCACTAAGGAAAGTGTTTGCATTAAAACTAAAGGTGGCATGTAGCTTCTGGGAATTAAGGCTCAAAGATTTTTGTTGAGGGCACTATATTGGCACACTTTAAAAGATTCAAGAACCCTTTTACTTTTTACTTAGAGGCAAGCTCTAACTGAATCAGTTTACATTTTTGCACACTTTCTGTGTTTATTTAATTATTTATGGCATTTTGATAACTGGGTGAGCCCACTGAAACCAGAGGTCTCTTTTTCAGGGGACCCTGAGTTAGTTACATACAGTAAATGCAGGTACATAAGTCATAAGGAAGACTGGACAGATGTGAGTAGCACAATTCTATACATAATCGACAGCACAGATTATATACAGCTATACATGAACATTTAAATAACACCAGTCTGGCTATAGAACAACAGTGAGATGACATGAGCAGTAAATTCAGCAGAATAAATTGTCCAGAGAGCAGTACAGTAAGGCAGTGGCCGAGCTGTGTTTTGAAAAAGGTGTCTTGTGTGCTTTCTTTCTCAGTGGGGATCTGCAGCATCCAATCAGGAAGCACCACAGTCCCCAGGAGCCAGTCCAATTACGGGGATTGAAGCCTGACAGCTCCAAGCTTGGAGCTGACCAAACGTACCTGCTTTCCTTGGTCAAGGGGTGGCGGGCTGGATGCAGAGGTCCTGCCACCAGCAGGTAGCAGTGCCAGGGCCACTCAGCCAAAGTGGAGAGCCTTGTTTGGGCTTGTGTCTGCTTTCCTTGGTCAGGGGTGGTGGGTTGGATGCAGAGGTCCTGCCACCAGCAGGTAGCAGAGCCAGGGCCACTCAGCTGAAGTGGAGAGCCTTGTTTGGGTTTGTGTCTCCTTTCCTTGGTCAGGGGGTGGCGGGCTGGATGCAGAGGTCCTGCCACCAGCAGGTAGCAGAGCCAGGGCCACTCAGCTGAAGTGGAGAGCCTTGTTTGGGCTTGTGTCAGCTTACCTTGGTCAGGGGGTGGCGGGCTGGATGCAGAGGTCCTGCCGCCAGCAAGTAGCAGAGCCAGGGCCACTCAGCTGAAGTGGAGAGCCTTGTTTGGGCTTGTGTCTGCTTTCCTTGGTCAGGGGGTGGCGGGCTGGATGCAGAAGTCCTGCTGCCAGCAGGTAGCAGCACCAGGGCCACTCAGCTGAAGTGGAGAGCCTTGTTTGGGTTTGTGTCTGCTTTCCTTGGTCAGGGGGTGGTGGGCTGGATGCAGAGGTCCTGCTGCCAGCAGGTAGTAGCACCAGGGCCACTCAGCTGAAGTGGAGAGCCTTGTTTGGGCTTGTGTCTGCTTTCCTTGGTCAGGGGGTGGCGGTCTGGATGCAGAGGTCCTGCTGCCAGCAGATAGCAGCGTCAGGGCCACTCAGCTGAAGTGGAGAGCCTTGTTTGGGCTTGTGTCTGCTTTCCTTGGTCAGGGGGGTGGCAGGCTGGATGCAGAGGTCCTGCTGCCAGCAAGTAGCAGCGCCAGGGCCACTCAGCTGAAGTGGAGAGCCTTGTTTGGGCTTGTGTCTGCTTTCCTTGGCCAGGGGATAGTGGGCTGGATGCAGAGGTCCTGCCACCAGCAGGTAGCAGTGCCAGGGCCACAAAGCTCGAGTTCCAGTAAGGAATAAACAAAGTGAATGGAGAAGAACTACTTAGAGTAGCATGAGTAACAGTTCAAGGACTCAGGGGCACAAGTAGAAACTGATGGCAGGGAGGTTCAGGAGGGATATTGGAAAGTTTTATTTTCCAGAAATGGTGATGGAAATGTGGAATAGTCTGCCAACTGAGATGGCAGACACCAAAACCATAAATGATTTCAAGCATAGCTGTGACAAAGTGAAGGGTATAATGGTTACTCACGCTGATAGTAGTAGGGAAGGAAACAGGGGAGTGGATAGTGAAGGCTAGTAGACTGTATAGACAGTAAGTTCCGAGGTATAATAGGGGAAATAGGGGCAGACAGGATGTACCATTTTTTTTGCTGCTATCATTGTTTATGTTTCTGGTTTCTATTTTTCTATGATCCCTGACATTTAGTTGCCCCATCTGCCAGCAGCAAATCTGAGCCCACCTACCAAAGCCATCCAGCCAGGTCCCTCCACCCCTTCCCCATTGGCCCCCCATTTACCCAAGATTGCAACCACTTCCCTGTGACTGTGATGGATACAGTGTCTTAGCTCATTACCTTGGCTGACAACTGTCTGAGTGAAAGAGAGTGAAAGAGGGTGAGTGCGCACCTACTGTAAAACATCTGTTTCTATAGTAGGTGTGTGCTCACTCCCTGTCACTCAGAAAGTGGCCAACTGAGGTGGTGAGCAGAGGGGCCGGACCTGTCACTGTCACATTGGGAGGGACTGGCAGCTGGGATAATTTATGAGCCACCGTGGGGAGAGGGGTGAAAGGACCTAAATGGGTGGAATTGGGAGTGGGCTCAGACTTACAGTCAGGGTCATCCAGATGCCAGGAAATCCTCTTAATAAACTAATCAGAGGCATCTGAATAGTGATTGGGGTTGGGGAAATTCTAGATGCCAGAGATCATTTTACTAATTGGGGTTATCTGAATGTGATTGGAGGGAACTACTAGATGCCAGGTATCATTTTATTATAATATGAGGGACATCTGAATTGTGATCAGGAGGTGGGGGCTGGGAATGCTCTGTACAATTCCTCCATGCAGTGATGCACAGAGGCATTGTGCAGAGGTGTTAGTTAGTCCATATGGGCCAGCAAATGTCCCATTAGCACCTTTCCTGCCCTATGGACTTAGCATGCTGAGAGTTGAAAATGACTCATGGGGTAAAGGTGCTATCCTATCTGGGACATGCTTACTCCCTTTGTTCCTCTGAATCCCTGTCCCACTGGAGGCTGTGATAGTGCCTAGTCATGTCACAGTGGGCTATCCAGTGGGAACCAGTGATCACTGTACAGTGTGGTTCAACATTGCAATAGGTGCAGAGGCAAGCCACAAAAAGACGATGGTCCTGGACTTTAGTAGGTTGGATTTTAAAGAAATGGGAGACTTCTTCAGAAGCAGCCTAGCAGGGGAGGATATTCAGAGATGGGTAGAGGAACAATGGACAAAATTAAGTAAAGGTATAGCTGAAGGCAACCAACATCTGCATGAAGGAAGTGAGCAAAAGCAGAAGGAAACAAGCATTTGTCAGTGTTGAATGTTTTCTTGCTGGCATTGACATTGGTAGTGCAGGAGAAAGAGAGATGCATAATAGGAATGGCAGTGAAGTATGGAAGTGACGCTAACCTCTGTGTCTTTGGGTCATCTGCCAAGTGACGCCAACCTCTGTGCCTTTCGGTCATCTGCCATAACACTCATGCCATTTCACCTCACCCTACCCTGCAGGCTCCGACAAGTGTCTCATTGTGCCTTGGGGTCATCGGGCCTTACGCTCACCCGATTCTATAAGGAAATATATTGAGATGGGTGCAGTATAGGAGAATGGGGTGAACTTTGGGGCCAAAGAGTCCAAGGCACACCTTGATGCATGTCGCAGGGTGGAGTGGAATGGCATGACAACTACAGAAGACAATCCAAAGTCACCCCCCCCCCAATACCTATCAGTCTCTACAGGGTGGGACATTATGGTTAGAAACCTTAATGTCTTAGGCTTTTGTTGGTACTTGCACTCCAAATTTTCAACATGAGCTTTTTGTGACCCCACCTTATGAAAGCATTTGGGACTTCTGCTCATGAACAGTGGCACTGTGATTTTGTTAATGTGTCCTGAACGTTGATTTCCCACAGCAACTGTGGCATTCTGTGCCAGATGTGCAGAAACACATTTTGGGTAGGATGTGAAAAATGACAGCTCTACTGTTTATCAGGATGTGTGAAAAAATGGCAATGTTGGAAATCTGGAGTGAAAATATTAAAAATTCTCGAAGTTACAAGTGTGCATGGAAGCTGCGCTATGCACACTCGTAACACAGTCATTTTGTAAAATTTGTTCACCAAATTTTCAACATAGAAACATAGGCATTTTGGGAGCCCATCTTATGAACAGTGGCACTGTTTCATTACTCGGTCCCAAAAGGTGATTCTGCACAGTGACCGTGAAATCATCTTTCTGCACTGAATAACAAAATGACAGTGAATGAGTTCATGAGATGGGGTGCCAAGAACCCCATGTTGAAAATTTGGAGCCAAAACTTGCAAAAATGGATGAGATATCCACCTAAGTTGACCCCCATTGATGCCATTATACAGCTTACCAACATTTCTTCAGTTTGCGGTCGGCTTTGAAGAGTGCAGATGTGTTCCCACTCCACCAAAGATCACAGCGCTGGACTCCAGAGGTAAGTATGGGGTGAGGGGGGTGTGTGTGGGGAGGTGGGATACGCAGAGGGTGAGTTCAGGTTGGGGGAGGGGACCCAACGGCAATTGACCATTTTCTTTGTTCTGTAATAACAAGCATTTGTCAGTGCCAAATGTTGCTTGCTTCTATGTGCTGTTTAGGTATTTGGAAGTCATTGGAGTGCAAATATTGAAAATTCGTGAACTTATGCGCGTGCATAGGAACTGCACAACGTACACTCATAAAACAGTCATTTTTAGGAATTTATTCACCAAATTTTCAACACAGCCATTTTAAGACCTCTGCTCATGAACAGTGTCACTGTGATTTTCTTAATGTGTCCCATACATTGAGTTCACACACCGACTGCGCCATTGTGCACTACATGGGCGGAAACATGTTTTGGGCAGGATGTGAAAAATGACAGCTATATTGCTCATAAGGAGGTGTGGTAAAATGGCAATGTTGAAAATCTGGGTGAAAATATTGGAAATTAGCGAACTTCACGAAGTGCGTAGGAACTGCATAGCACACTCGTAAAACAGTCATTTTGGAATGTTTTCTGAAATTTTCAACATAGGCTTTTGAGAGCCCACCTTATGAACACTGGCAGTGTCATTTTCGTTAATCAGTCCCAAAGGTGATTTCACGTGATCACAAATCACCCTTCTCGGCCCGATTAACGCCATGACAGTGCAAGAATTCATGGTGAGGGGTCCCAAAACCCCATGTTGAAAATTTGAAGCCAAAATTCCCAAAATGCCTGAGATATGCAACAAAGTTGAAAAACCCTATCTATCCTATTATACAGCTTACGGCATTTCCTCAGTTCGCGGTTGGCTTTGAAGAGTGCAGGCGTGTTCCGGTCCACTGATGATCTCGCGCGAGCTCCGAGGTAAGTATGGAGTGAGGGGGTGGGAGGCAAGATGCGCAGTGGGTGGGTGCGGGTTGTGGGAGGGGCAGGGAGACTACGAGGGAGCATTTTTTATTCACAATTTTTTTTTTTAAGTGAGCGATGCGGGGCGTTTCCCACGCTCGGGTGGGCTCCTAGCATGGCAGCAGGAAAAGCTGTTCAGGGGCATGTGGAGCCAACGGCGGATTGGGCACCCCCGTTGGCCAAAACAAGATTTGCCACGCTGGGGTGGGCTCCCAACCATAGGCGCCGGGTTGTATGGGCCCGTGGGACATTAGCCCCAGCAATATTTTTTGACCTGGGCTGAGCCCCAGCAATATCTTGCCACATGCTGCCTTTCCCTTTCTTTAATTTTTTTCCCCTGGCTGGTTTCTCTGTCACTCTGTCGCCCACCCTCTGCTGACTGTGACCGCGCCGCCCCCCCTGCACCCGCCCTGCGCTTTGCCCGCTGCTGTTTAATTGACTGGCAGTGTAGCTGCCTGTCATTATTTAAAATTGGCACCTTTCTTTGCCTGTTTTGTTTATCGCCCCCCCCCCAGAAAATCATTGTGAATGGTTGGCAAGTACACTGTGATTGGCCAGGGGAGGGCTTACTGGGCACGATAGTTACGCGTGTGCGTGTGTGTGTGTGTCGGGTTATTCTGTGCGCGAGGAGGTGTGGGCGCGATGGTTTCCATAATGTAATGTGGCGGGCTGGCCTACAAGAAGTGGTCGAATTATGCCCAAGAAAAGAGAAGCTTAGCCGGAGAGGGAGAGAATTCAAGCGCGAAAGACTGGTGCGGGGGTGCGGCAGGAGTTGGCCAGGAGAGAGACGGAGTCCACCGGGAGTCGCCAATTGGGAGTCTGGGACACCACTAGGCACTGACAGAAGAAAGGTGCAAGGTGGAATGCCAGGCTGAGCAGCAGATAAGTGGTGCTGCATGGAGTGGAGCGGAGCAGAGGGGAGGGGGAGTCAGAGGTGTAGAGTGAGTGGGCGAGTCGGGCGACGGACACATGAATATGCAGCGTGGGGTTGGGTTGGTTTAGGCAGGTGGCAGGCCTGCAAGCGGTTAAAGTGACCAGGTCATCGGGTGATGACGGGATCCTTTGGTCCAGGCAGCACCAGCACAGAAAAGCAGCCAGCAGGTCAAGGAGGAGCGAAGTGATGAGCAGCAGAGGAGGAGAGCGACAGCACATCCACCAGCATGATGCATCATGATCCCCACCAAAGGTAGGCAGCTGCTGGCAGCAGCAGCAGAAAGAAAGAACTGAACAACTGGTGCTAATGCAATGTTGTTCGCCAAACATTTTTAACAAAACCCTTCGAGTTTTATATCAGGAGGGAAGCAGGTAGTACAAGTAAGATAAATTAAAATGGTGTATAGACAAGCAAACATAACCGAGGCAACAGCAGAAAATATCAGCATTGCAATATTTTATGAGATGGAAGCACATGCTGATTGGGGGGGGGGCAGAGTAAATCAATGCAGGCAGTCAATTTTTATTTATTTATTTATGGAGGATCCAGAAAAGACCTTTGAGTCAAGGACTCATTTATAAAGGTTCCATGTCAGACATATAGATTACAGAGACAACATATGCAAGTGGAGGTTGTGCAAATCAAACCCAGGTCTGCTGGATGTACCAAGCAATCCACAGCTTATTACTATAACATTTAGGCTGTAATGTCAGTCACTTTTTATAATAATTGCATTTTTAGGCTCCACTCTTGGACTGATTTGAAAGGGGCTATGAGCATTTCACATGCAAACTCTTAGAAATTATATGTGGCATGTGACATATAACTGTTAATCCAATACAGTCTAATCAGTTGGTCAGCATAATCTGTTCCCTCCTGAGCTGAGGGCAACTAGGGGTCAGAGTTCATTTGCTTATCAAGCTTCACATCAGTGGAATCCTTTACCTTCTCATTTCAGCACCTCCTGCTAGTCACTGTATAGTGTTTGAAGCATGGGTGGACTGGGTGGAATGCATCTGAAATCTGTGTAAGCCTTGGTGGGCACCTGCCCATTGTTCTTCAGTTTCGATATCTCTGTGTTTATTGATTCGATAGTATTGCTGTCTGAATGGGTTTTTTGTACATAAGAACTCATCACTGCTAGCTTACCAGAAGCCCCTGGCAAATGAGATGTAAATCGGATGGGTTGCATTGTCCTGTCACATCAATACATTTACTGATGCACTCACTCTGTTCTTTGCTAATTATAAAAAAAAATCTATTAATCTATTAAGGTATCTATAAATGAAATACCACTCATTTTGTAGATAATTTTGTGTCGCACAACTTTCATGCTCACAGCACTATGCTATCTTTTTTCATTTTAAAGTTATTTGCATTTGAATATAGTTAGTACTGGTACTAAGGCTGAACATTGTAAATGAGTTACAGAGTGATTGTGACATATCCACTATGTGTGTAAATCTACTATGTGTAGAAATTATACGTGACTTTGCAATACTATCCCCAAAGGTGACTGGTCAGTCCTGATAAGCTCAGCAAGCATGCTGGCCCAGGCCACATATACCACATCTGTGTACTGCTTTCCCTCGGAATTCTTTCTTCTGTTTTAACTAGTATTTTGTCAAGTAAAACATCAGCCCCAATTTTTGTAGGGCATGGAGCTAATCATGCTACTGGGAACAGCATGGTCAGTGTCACCTGGTACATGCCATTAATCTAATGTCAGGAACACACTGTATATACTGCTGTGCCATCTGCCATGCAAAAGAGGAATTCTCCCTGCATACAGGGTACAGCTTTATACACAGTGGTTCTGAAAGTGCTAAATGGCCAAAGTCGCAGCACCTTTACCATAGTGCATAGCAGTGCATTGTGCTTCCCAGTTTCCGATCACCAAACCAATTCCCAATAACCTCGTCTTGTACAGATCCATGGCATATACTGGTCCCACACCCCTCAGTTGCCATTCTGATTCCCACATGAACATGTTATTCAGTGTTCCCTGGCATCTTGTGGACCCCCACCACCTCAATCACTGTTCTGAACCCAAATAACCCTTTATCTCAATCCCTTGTGTCTAGTCCCTCCACTTACCCAAGCTGGCAACTTCCATTGGGTGACTGTGACTGGCACAGCCCCTCCGCTCACTATGTCTGCCTTCTGCCATCTCAGTGATGGCGTGCGAGCTTGCAGCTACTATAAAAACAGCTGTTTCTACAGTAGGCGAGCACTTATTCCCTATTATTCAGACTGCTACATTAGGGAGTGAAGAAAGGCAAATAGAGGGATAGTGAGGCTTAATAAAGGGGAAGGTGGGTAGGCAGGCAGAGAGGGACAATGAAAAAGCAGGGAAACTGAATGAATATCTCTGCTCAGTATTCACAAAAGAAGAGGAGGGGGAGGTACCTAATCCAATCAATAGAAGCACTCTGGATAGGGGAGGTCGATACCAGTCCTTTCACAGAAGAAAGGGTTCTGAAAGAACTCCTAAAACTGAAGGTGGACAAAGCAATGGGGCCTGACTGAATCCACCCAAGAATTCTAAAAGAACTCAGGGGAGAACTAGTGACACCACTGCCACTCCTTAACAAATCATAGAGTGGTGTGGTACCTGAGGACTGGAGGAGGGCAGGTGTGTGATTCCCTTTCACAAAGTGGGAGCAAGACAGAGGCAGGAAACTACAGACCTGTCAGTTTGACCTCAGTGGTGGGGGAAATGATAGAATCGCTTCTGAAGGAAAGAATTGTTGAGTACCTAGAGGTCAGTGGGGGCACAGGACCCAAGGCACCGTGGATTAACAGTGGGAAGGTCATGTCAGACGAATCTAATTAATTTCTTTGACTGGGTGACCAACATGGTAGACCAGGAAGAGGCTGTGAACATGACCTACCTAGACTTTAGCAAGGCATCTGACACCGTCCTGCACAAAAGATTAATAAACAAATTAACCAGCCTGGGAGTGGGTCCCAAGGTGGTAGCCTGGGTAAAACATTGTCTGGACAACAGGACACAGAGGGTAATAGTAAATGGAGTCCACTCCAAAGAAAGGGGCTGGGTTACTAGTGGGGTACCACAGGGTTCGGTACTGGGTTTGGTCCTTTTTACTGTCCTTATGTGACATTGCAAGGGGACTGGAAGGAAAAGTATGCCTCTTTGCAGATGACACAAAGATCTGCAACATGATTGATACACAATGGGGGGGTGGAAAGGATGAGAAGGGACTTGGCAAGGTTGGAGGAATGGCCATAAGTATGGTAGCTTAGATTCAGTGCAAAGTAATACACCTGGGAAGTAAAAACCCAGGGGAAGAGTACACAGTTGGGGGGGTAGTAACAGCAACAAAAAACAGGAAGTTGTTATCTCTATGTATAGACAGTTGGGGAAACCCCATCTCTGCAAGGACATAGACAGGATGGAGGCAGTCCAGAGGAGGGCAACTAAAATGGTGCAGGATCTGCAACAGAAGCCATATGAGGAGAGACTAAAGGAGCTTAATATGTATACCCTTGAGGAAAAGAGGGAGAGGGGGGACATGATAGAAACTTTTAAGTACCTCAAGGGAATCAACAAAATCCAAGAGAGTAGCATCTTTCAGAAAAAGAGATGTGCAAGAACAAGGAGACACAATTTGAAGTTAGAGGAGGGATGGCTTGGGGCAATGTGGGGAAGTATTTTTTCACAGAGAGAGTGGTGGACACATGGAACAGCCTTCCTGGGGTGGTCATGGGGTCATAAACAGTGGGGGAGTTCAAAAATGCATGGGACAGACATAAGGCAATTCTTGTGGGGGGTTGGAAGAAATAGGCTGTTGGTTAACTAGGAGCTGCAGCTTATCCAACAGGTAGGGAAATAGGCAGACTAGGTGGGCCAAGCAGTCCTTATCTGCTGTCAGAGTCTATGTTTCTGTGTTAAACACTTTTGCCGGAACTGTTCCCAATTTTCTATCAGGTGCAGTTGAGACAATTTCTTCAGTTTATGGCAGCTTGCCCCAAATATTTGGTGCAAACCCTATAAAAAGGGTTCCATGAATGTTGTAAGATCAGAGCAAAGCTGGTCTAAGCTGTGGCATTGGCGCATGGGATTGAAATTCTTATCACCAGCCAGGAGAATACCATAAGCCCCATGCACCAATCAATTGGTGCACGAGGGGCTTGCGGCATTTTCAGGGCTTTGAAAATCCAGTCTCCTCTCTTTCTTTGCTCCTGAAGTCCAGCATCCAACAGGGGGCTGTGTTAGCACAGTTTGTATGCACTCCCACATGGCCTCTTGTGCAATGTACATTTTTTTGTGCTAAAAATGTCTGCTATATTAACTGCTTGTTTTATTTGATGTAACCCCACATTATGACCAAGGTGCTCTACTCCCATAGACACCTGGTGGTGGTGCATTGACCTCTGACCCCCAGCCGATGGGGCGGGTCTCTGACCCCTAGAACCCCGATGGTTCACCTCTGACCCCTGGCCAGGAGGCGGGGCCTTGAACTCTGACCCCTGGGCCCCACCAAAAATTTTACAACAGCTCCTCTGCTCCCAGCGTGTTGCGGGAAAGCTTTTGGGTGGGCGTGCAGCCTGGAGCCAGTGGGATTGGGCACCCCATCGACTATAACAGTTTTGCCACGCTGGGGTGGGCTCCCAGCATGGCACCTGGACAACTGTGGGGCGCGGAGCCTGACGGGAGACGGGCACTCGCCGCCACACAGTGTGTGCGCATGACATCAGCATGCAATATGCATGCTTGTGCGCAGGTGTGATGGGGAGAGCTCTGCTCACTGAAGCAGAGCCTCCTTTGAACTGTATGCCACTGCATTCTCAGCTTGTCATAGACAGCTGCAGCAGTGATTGGGGAACTGGGGCCGTGCCTGCAAACACACTGACTGCATTGGAAGATGGGTTGACACACCTCCGAAAACTCGGATGATGGCACTATGTATCTTGCACATGCATGCAAGCAACATAAAAACGAAAGATCACCGTGGACCATTTTCTTTTTTTGTTACAGGTGTAAGGAAAATGTTAAGCATACTGGTGTGGTTTCTATTGTGTCCCATGAGTTTACAGTGTGATGTTAGCCACACTGTGGTGGTCAGGGGCCCAAAAATGCTGATCCAATTGGCTTTTGAAGACGGAAGCACACTAGGGTGGGTTCCCAGTGCCCACCTACAATCTTGGGGGTTAACTATGCTGACAGAACGGGCACCCCCGAAGTCAACTTGCTGGGGATTGTGAGAGGCGGACGGTGACAGCAGCAACCATGTTTATTGAAATGTTACACCAGGCAAGGAAGGCTCTGCAGTGATGGGGAGCACCTTCATTGCAGCGGCAAAATTGTTTCAAGTTGGTGGCACGCTTTTGCAGTGCTGTCATAGACAGTGTGCTATTTCATTCATGCCACAGAGCCCAGCCAGAAAATGGAGTGGCGCCACTGGCCAAAACACGACCGCACCTCCAAAACCTGCCACCACAATGTTGTCTGCACTGTGTGTACAAGACAACATAAAAAGGACCATTATGGTACTGTAGGGAAGTGGCCATGAAGGTGTCTGAAGCACATCCCCCAACCAGTCTGGTTAAGCAATTCCTACGCTGTTTTGGAGGAGTGGGATAGCCCCACAATGGCACCCACAGCCGAGACCAAGGTGGATGGGCAGATCCTCCAGGATGCAGTACCAGGAAAGGGGGAAAAGAAAACCCCAGAGAAGGCTTCTCCTGGTGGGGAACTCAGTTGTCCGAGGAGTGAAATTAGGGAAACCTAGCAGGAAGGACAGGGAGGTAAAGTGCATTTCAGAAGGCACTGCATGGTGGGATGAGAAGGGGATCAATAGGATCACAAGGGTAATGGCAAGGAGGGAGGAACTGGATGTTATCATCCACCTGGGGATGAATGACCTGGCAGGAGAGAAAGTGGAAGTAGCTAGATTCCAAAAAGATTTCAGGAAGTTGGGGGAGCCTAAAGCAAGCAGAACACTTCAAGGAGGCAGTATAGCACAGTGGTTTAAGGCTCTGAACTACAAACCTGGAGACATGAGTTTGAATCCCACAGCCCCCACTTGCATACTGTGTGACCCTGAGCAAGTCACTTAACTTTCTTGTGCTCCCACGTCACACCTGTAAACAAGCTTCAGCTTAGTGTGTCTCTTCTGGTAAAAAAAAACAAAAAACATTCTGTTTCCTTCTCAGAGGTGCCACCTGTCCATATGCAGGGGAACGGCTAGGGCACTCCACATCCAGTAATTCTACTCCTGGTTGAAGGAATGGCATGGAAGGAAGGGTTATGGCTTCATGGGGGACTGAGGCCCCACCTGGACAGATGAGAGCCTGTATAAAGATAGTGGCCTGCATCCGTCAGAGAAGATGACCCGAGTAAGAAGTATGAATGCTTCAGTGACAGGCATTTAAAATGGCCAGGAGAGGGGGGGAGTCAGGAAGGTCAGGCAACCTAGTATCTCCCGGGCACAAGGTACTTGTAATCCTAGACACAAATAAATAAAAAAATGAATAAATAAAAAATAAAACATGCAGGAAAACTAAGTGAAGTCTGGGACACTGAGAGCAGGAGGAGAGTGGGAAGCAGTGAATTCTAGGCCACATGAGAAACTGGGGTGGGGACAAAGCAGAGAAGGGGAAGGGGAAAGAAGCAGGACAGCAGCAGCAAGAGAAGGAGGGGGATAGGATACAAAACATGGAAGGCATGATAACAAATGCCCGCAGCCTGGGAAATAAAATCCCAGACCTGGAGGCATTGATAGTAGAGGCAGACCTGGACATAGTAGCAATAACAGAGACTTGGTACACTGTTAATCATGGGAAACTGATGTACCAGGTTATGCTCTGTTCAGGAGGAGTGGGAGTAAAAAAGCAGGGAGTGCGGCCCTGTACATCAGAGAAGCTATAAAGGTGACAGAGGTGCAGGGTAGACAGGGGGAGGCTGAGGCACTGTGGGTCATCCTTGAACCTGGCAAAGTCTCAGCAATATGAATGGGGGTGATCTTCAAGCCTTTGGCACAGGGGGAAGAAGTGGTCAGGGAGCTTGTGAATGAATACACAATATGGCAACAAAAGGTGAAGTCCTGCTACTGGGGGATTTCAGTATGCCAGACGTGGATTGGTCCACCCAAACAGCTACTTCAGCCAGAAGCAGAAGCATCCTGGATTCTCTACAGGGGACAGGTCTCAGGCAGCTTGTGCTTGATCCAGAGAAAAGGTCATTCTTGACCTGATACTGACCAATGGGGACAGAACGCAGATGTCTGTGTGGAGGGGCAACTGGGATCCAGTGACCACCACATAGTGTGGTTTAGCATGGGACCTGTGACCCAGTCCAGTCACACAAGGGCAAATGTTTTGGATTTCAAGAAGGCAGACTTCACTGACAAGGGGAGATGCACCAGAATAGCCTTCTTTGGAAGCCTGTAAAAGGGTGGCATTCAGGAGGTATGAAGAAACACAGAAGAATGAGGGTAGAGAGGTGTATCAGGTAAAACAGAGGGAAGCAGGTAAGGTAATGAAGGGATCAATGGCTCAGACAGAAGAAAGCATAGCCAAAGGGTATCAAAAGAAGACCAGACTTTCCTCAGGTGCATAATTAAGGAAAGGAAGGCGGGGGAAGGATTCAGAGGATAAGGATGACGACAAAGGGAGACTGCACAGAGAGGATCAGAAAAAAGTGTACATCCTGAACAGATAATTCTACTGTTTTCACAGTGTAGAGAGGCAGGGACAGTTCACCAAGGAGCAGCACAAACACTGGAGGGGGAAGTGGACACAAGTTCATTTTCAATGGAGAGAGTATCATTTATTTATTTTTTTTTTTACCAATTATTTTGCCAGTAGCATTATTGATGGGACTTTAAATTTTAGGGTGGACAAGGCCATAGGACGGGATGGATACACCCAAGGGTATTAAGGGAACTAGGCAGGGAGGTGCTTGTTGCACTACTCATGGCCTTATTCAACAACTCACTGGAAGCGTGAGTGGTTCCAGAGGACTAGAGGAGAGCAGACATAGCCCCATTTTGTAAGAGCATCAGCAGGGAGCAGGCTAGCAAATATAGTCTGGTCTGTCTTACTTGAGTCATGGGGAAATTAATGGAATCCATACTAAAAGAGAAACTGTTACGAGTATCTTGAATCCAGTGGGCTACAAGACCATGGACAGTACAGATTCATAAGGGGAAGGTCATGCCAAATGAATCTGGTAGATTTCTTTGACTGGATGAACAGGGAAATAGGTAAGGGGAGAGCAGTGGACATGATTGATCTAGAGTTTAGCTAGGCCTTCAGCTCTGTGCCACACAGGAGGCTGATAAAGGAACTGAACGGCCTAGGAATGAGATCCAAAATGGTTAATTGGGTTCAGTGTGCCTGTGCAACTGGTTTTGTGCTTGTGTAACAGATAATCTTTGGCTGTTCGCCTCTCTAATCATGGGATATACCACCTTGTATGGGTATGAAGAGAAGGAACCCTGGAGGAGGGTTCCACCCCTTGAGGTGCCACAGGAGTGATTCCCTTAGCTAAAGGTACCTTAGGATGAAGCCCATGGGAAAGAGAGGCATGCCACTGGAGGAGGAAGGGTGGATGGCGGGGCAAGGAAAAAATACTTGTAAGTAGAGTGAGGAGAGCAGCCCTTAAATGGGCTGAATGAGGGTGTGTCCTGTTGCACTGCCCCCTTGAACTACAGACTTTTGCCTTCCAATTAGTACAGTAGCTAGTTAATGGATAAGAGACAGAGGGTGGTGGTTAACAGCACTCACTCTAATGATGGGAGATTGACCAGTGGGGTACCACAGGGCTCAGTCCTGGGGCCAGTCCTTTTGAACATAGGGGACACTGCAGAACAACTGAAAGGAAGGTATACCTTTTTGCAGATGATATCAAAATTTGCAATAGGGTGGGCACCCAGGAGTGGTGGAGAGAATGATCAGGGATCTTGTGAATTTTGAGGAGTGGTAAAGCATGGCAGTAGGATTCAATGCCAAAAAGTGCAAAATCATGCACCTAGGGCATAAGAACCCAAGAGCTGAGTATAGGATGGGGGGGAGTTATTGACAGTCAATAAACAGGAAAGGGATCTTATGGTTATTATGTCTGAGGACCTCAAGGTGGCACTGTGACAAAGTAGTGGGTAGGGCTAGTGGGATGCTGAGGTGTGTAGGGAGGGTATCTCCATCAGGAGGATGGAGATGGTGTTGCCAGACCCCCACCTGGAGTGCCATGTAATTTTGGAGAACAAACCTCAGAAAGAACATAAACAGGGTGGAGGAAGTCCACAGGAGGGCAACTAAAATTGTACAGGATTTACATGAGAAGACCTAAGAGGAGAGACAGAGGGATCTCAGCATGTACATCCTAGAAGAGAGGAAAGAGAAAAGTGACATGATACAGGCCTACAAGTATCTCACTGGAGTGAACAGGGTCCAGGGGAGTCTCTTTCAAATGTGAAATGGGGAATGCAATGAAGCTGTGGGGGGGGGGTCAAGAGAGATGTGAGAAAATATTGGTAAATGCCTGGAGCAGATTGCTAGCTGAAGTGGTGGAGGCTAAAACAGTAGGGGGCTTTAAGCATGTGTGGCGTTAGACATAGCGGTATATTAGAGAAGAGGTGGGAGGGTCAATGGAGATCAGACAGCATGTGAGGAGAAAGATGAGGCAGGAAACATCTAGGCAGATTCTGATGACAAATTCAGTGTTTCTGTGCTTCTATGTTTATGATCGCACACCTACTATAGAAACAGCTTTTACTACAGTAGGCATATGGTTGTGAACTGTCATTCAGTTTGTGGCTGCTATGGATGTGAGTGGAGGGTCTGTGCTGGTCACCGTACAGTATAGGTTGAAGGCAAGTGGGAGCAGTTGTAGTAGTACTGGGTGGGCTGGTTGGGGGGAGAGATATTATACTTATGGGGCAGGTGAATCACTCAACACCAAGGATGTGGTATGGAAGAATTACAGCTCTTGCCAGACTGCTAACTGGGGCACATGGGAAACCCTGGTCTGAATATCAGGCAAATTGTACTGAGGAATTACTGATCTTATCAAGTGTCTGACTGGGGCCCAGTTGATCAGCGGTAGGGAGTCTGCTGTCTGCTGGACACATGGGATAGATATTTTATTACACAGGCATGCGACTTGGGGGGATGGGGCACTGGACAGTTATGCCATGTACCAGTGGAGGGACCAGGGCTAGTGGTAACCTGACACGGTCAGGTGTTGGTAGTGTAGGAACGCACAGTCCGTAACACCTGGTTTGGGGAACCAGTAACTAGTGTTGGATTAATTGATAGCTATACCTCCTCAAGCCTCCCAGCATGCCGATGTGCCTATGTGCAAGGTGCTGTCAGCTGCTTTACATTGGTGCACAAGGATGGATTAGGGCCACTTACAAATGGGCTAGTGACTTGGTAACCAAGCAATCATATGACCCTGTGCAGTACTATCCTGTTTTAGGGGTGCAAATTGGGATTAGCAAATTGTTAACCTGTCTAACACTTGCAAAAAAGCTTGAATATTTTGCCTTAGGGCTTTTTAAAACCATTGTAACTGTTAAATGAACAAGGAAACACCCCGGAGTTGTGGCTGGCGACAATGCACCTCGGCCCCATGTCCACTGCCAGACCCCGCTGAGAGAAGCCACATCTTCAGTGATCAGAGGAAAAAGAGTCGGTAAAAAAAGAAAAAAAATTTCCCAAACAGCATTCCCCCTTTTGATTTTAACCCAAATTACCTTTTGATAATGCAGCCACCAAACTACCTGACTATCTAACTGCTGCAAGTATTACCAAACCCAAACCCACTGGTATCAGTTCAGAAAGATGACCTGACTTTTGTTCCTGGGTACCTAAATGCCAAGCTGCGGGCCTGAGGTGCAGCTGGTCGGCTGGCACTGGCACACCCACCCTGAACCAAACAACCCCCCACATGTTCCCCTTGATTGCTTTAAATCTTGAACTGGCTTTCAGTGCCAGTGGACTTGAACACAGATAACTACATACAGTATATATATTCCCCAGGTGCAGGGCAATTCCTGCCCTCACTCACAGCTCTGCTGTATTAGTCTTAGGATGGCACACATGACTGAAGTCCTGGGATAGATGGATCAGCAAACGCAGAACCAGGCCTGATGCTTAACACTTGAAGGTGTAGAAGCAGCAGCCTGGATCTTCAGTGTGACCCAAGGTCTTGCAGCCTGCCCCCCCCGTCCCACTGCAGGGCATCACACTAGACCCACCAGCCACAAAGGATCCAGACATGGGGAGCGTCCCCATAATCTGGCTCCACCACAGGTCAGAGCACCTCAGTCCCCAGTTACAAACCCACAATCCCTTGCCACCAGCAGTCAGTGAGCTCCCTACCTGGCACATTTAGGATGGATTCTTCAGATGATTTCCATCCTTTCCTCAATTACCTGCTACAGTGTGTAGTCAAGCAGTCTTGGCTACTGTCTCGAATATCAGACTCTGTGGGGGGAGACTGTGCAGAGTCTGAAAATCCAGGGATTTAACACAACAGTCTCCTGTCTTGCTGCATCTCAGGAGCAGACTGCAGGCACCCACCCAGACAGCACCCGCTCATCCCCCTACCCCTACAATCTTAACTCCGACACAGTGGCCACTCTTGTGCTCTGGCTCACACACAAGTTGAGCAACTTTTTTTTTTTCAGAAATACATCAAGAAGGTTCCCTTTCTCACCGTGCAGGTGCTAGTCGACTCCGGACAGAAGAGTCTCTCTTTTCAGCTTCTTAAAACCTGGGTTCAAATCCAGGTTTCATATCCATTTTCAACAATCCAGTTTCTTCTGCCAAAAAACAGTCCTTTAACATTTGTCTTTTTTTTTTTCCTGTTGATGCCTTGTCGTTGCCAGAGTCAGACAGAACCTTTTACACTTTTTCTTTTTAATCATTGAATGTTTTTTTCCACCTTGCTGCAGAGCAAGCAGCGGAGGCATCCAGCCTCCAGCTTGACCCGCCCAGAGGGCAGCGGGCTCACTCAGCCAATGGGGATCGGTACAGCTGTTCCCGACCTGCTGGGAGGTTTCCTATGCCTACCCAGCTGGGCCGAGACCAACCCCCCCAGAGCAATTCCACGACAGACCTCCAGGCGGGTCAAGCATGGCCATCATGCTGCTCATTCACATCCAGTCTTTTTCCTTCATTGCCCACTGGAGTGCGGACATGCAATGATGTTCGGGCACAACATACAAACATCCGCCGCACTCCCTCCATGTTCACCCACGCTGATAGTGCCCCCCGGTCATCACCAGGGGCCACTACAGCACACTGAAGTCCCTTCACCCTTCCCAGGGACAGAACAGCAGTCTTACTGACACTAGTTCCTATCCCTCCCCTGCTGACCCCCGATGACCCGGGCTCATTGCCGAATACGGGTCACCGGCATAGTGCGTGGTGTGGCATCCAGTGCCTCAACCCTCAGCGCCACCAGGCTGGCTCTTTTACATTTTTTCCTACTTCTCTCATCAAACATCTTTGGTCATCCGTGTCTCGCTGATTTAGCGCAGATAAAACTAAAGAGGCTTTCTCCCTATCCTCTTGACACAAATCCATTTTCTTAACCTTTTTTTCTCAGTCCATTTAACCTTTACTCTGAACAATTTCACCACTGTGGTGCAATTTCTCTGGCAGCAACAGAATACTGCAGATCTCCCTCTCTGCAGAGCTGCCCACAAATCTTTTCTCTCTCTAGATGGAGAAAGGCACAATCAGCTATGGGGGACAGATGGTTGGCAGCTCCTCTCACAGCCCCACAACCCCACCTTCTCCCTAGGGGCTGGAGACCCCCTCCCTGTGGAGGGGCTTCCACCAAACTGAACTTAGAAACCAAAGTTCTTTCCCTGTGGGAGCTTTCTGGCAGCTCCCATTTGGCAGGAGCCACTGTCAACCAAAATTAACATGTGCAGAGTTCCTACGACACCTCACTGGTTGCTGAAAAAGATGCCCAGATTGTCCCCGTTATTTTTCCCCAAGAGTCTTCACTGAAGTTCTACTCTTTAGCAGCCTCTTCCCTCTGATGGCCCAACACAAGATTTAGCATTTTTATGTTTGCTTGCACGAATGTGAAAGAAACAGTGCCACCATACTAGAATTCGTAGGTGTGCCTCCCCGACTCCAATGCCCTGGTCTGTTTTGCAGGCACGGCTGCACCGTGCCAATGACTGTCCGAGCTGTCTATAATAGCGTTCAGATGCAGTGGCATACAATCAGAGGAAAATACCACCACAATCAGCGGTGGTAACGTGTAGGCAATTTGCATACTGCTGATGGCAGTGTGCAAGTTGCCTACATGTACGTCTTCACTGCATCTGAACTGTCATAGACAGTTCATTGTCACCCCCCACTTACGTAGCACACTGGGAGCCCACCCCAGCATGCTCATGTGCTCCCCTCCACCCGCATGCACTGTATGACTGACAGGGGTGCCCAATACCCCACCGGCTCCACTGCCGCCCCCCCAAAAACTTTCAGCTGCCACACTGGGAGCCCACCCCAGTGTGGCAAAAGTCCTGTGTCATCTTCCTGTAGATGATGCCACGCTGCGAGCCCACCCCAGCATGGCAAAATTTGGTATGGCTGATGGGGGTGTCCAGTCCCTCATCAGCTCCACTACCACCCCCCAAAAATAACCTTTCAGCTGCCACACTTGGAGCCCAACACAGCATGGCAAAAGTCCCACATCTCTTCCTGCAGTAGATTAAAAAAACTAAAAAAAAAAAAGGTCCCTCGTTGACTGTCTTGCCCCCTTCAACCCGCGCCCACCCTCTGTGCACCCACTTCTCCACACCCCCAACATTCTTGCCTCCAGAGCCCAGTGCAACGATCTTTGGTGGACCAGGAACATGTCTGCACTCTTCAAAGCCGACCGTGAACTGAAGAAATGCCAGTAAGCCGTATAATGGCATAAATGGGTTTTTTTCAACTCCGGTGCATATCTCAGCCATTTTGGAGAATTTGTTCACCAAATTTTCAACATGGGGTTCTTGGGGCCCCACCTCATGAACTAAGTCACTGTCATTTTGTTATTCGGTCTCGAAAGGTGATTTTGTGGTCACTGCGCGGAACCACCTTTTAGGACTGAGTAATGAAACGACAGGGCACAGTTCATGAGGTAGGCTCCCCAAAACCCTAAATTGAAAATTTGGTGAAAAAATTCCCCAAAATGACTGTGTTACGCGCGAGCATTGCACAGTTCCTAAGCACGCTTGTAAGTTCACAAATTTTTAATATTTTCACTCCAGATTTTCAACATTGCCATTTTACCACACCTCCTTATGAGCAGTACAGCTGTCATTTTTCACATCTCTCACAAAATGTGTTTTCGAGCATATAGCGCACAATGGTACAGTCGGTGTGCGAAATCAATGTCTGGGACAGATTAAGAAAATCACAGTGATACTGTTCATGAGCAGAGGTCTTAAAATGGCTGTGTTAAAAATTTGGTGACAAAAGTCCATAAAATGACTGTGTTATGAGTGAGCATTGCGCAGTTTCCATGCACCCTCGTAAGTTCATGAATTTGTAATATTTTCAGTCCAGATTTTCAACACTGGCATTTTTCCACACCTCCTTATGAAGAGTACAGCTGTCATTTTTCACACCATGGCCGAAATGTGTTTTTGCACTTATGGTGCAGAAATGCGTGGTCGCTGTGGGAAATCACTGTTCGGGACAGATTAAGAAAATCACAGTGACACTGTTCATGAGTGGAGGGTGTGCGTTGCCCAGTTTCTATGCACACTGATGACTTCACCAGTTTTTTTTATATTTTCACTGCAGATTTTCAACACTGCCATTTTTTACACCTCCCCATGAACAATACAGCTGTCATTTTTCACATCCTGTTCAAAATGTGTTTTCACACCTGTGGTGCCAAATGGCATAGTCACTGTACAAAGTTAGCTTTCAGCTAACAAACTGATATTGCCACTGTTCATAAGGTGGGAGTCACAAAAAACCCATGTTGAAAATTTGGAGTGAAAATACCAACGAACACCTGAGGCATTAGTGTTTCCGACCATAACGCCCCGCCCTGTAGAGACTGACAGGCATCAGGGGTGTGACTTGGGATTGTTGCCTGTAATGCTCATACCATTCCACCCCCACCCACACCCTGCAGCCAGTAAGTAGCACTGAGGTGTGCTTTGGACTCTTCGGCCCCAAAGTTCACCCCTTTCTCCTATACTGCACCCATCTCACCGTATTTTCTGATGGAATGGGGTGAGCATAAGGCCCACAGACCCCCCAAGGCACACCATGACACTTGTTGGTGTCTGCAGGGTAGGGTATGGTGAAATGGCATGGCTGTTATGCCTGATGACCCAAAGGCACACCCCAATGCCTGTCAGTCTCTGTAGGGTGGTGGTGGGGTTGGCATCAGTTAAATACTTCACTGCCATTCCTATTATGCATCTTTCTCACTCCTACACTACCAATGCCAATGCGTGCAGTACTGGTGTCCGTATCTGAAGAGGGACATTAAGTTACTGGAGGGGGTGCAGCGCAGAGCAACAAAGATGAGCAAGGGGCTGGGGGACTTATCATACGAGAGGAGGTTGAAGGAGTTGAACATGTACTCACTGGAGGAGAGGAGAGACAGGGGTGACATGATTGAAACCTTTAAATACATGAAAGGAATAAACAAGATGGGTACAGAGGGGCTGTTCAAAGTAAGGGAGGGGAGGGCCACCAGGGGCCATGATATGAGACTGGAGCGAGGAAGGTTCAGGAGGGAGATGAGGAGACACTTTTTTACAGAGAGGGTGGTGGCTGGGTGGAATGCATTACCTGCTGAAGTGATATGCAGTAGAACAGTGGACTTCTTTAAAGGAGGATGGGACAGGACAAGGGGGAGGGTTAATGAAGGGGAAGAGTGGAAGGGAGGGGCAGCTGCAGAATAAGGGGTGCTAGCTGCACATTCAAGCAGACTTGATAGACCTCTAGGCCTTTATCTGCTGCCAAATTTCGTATGTTCGTATGTTTGTATCAAGCAAACATTTGACATTGACAAATGCGTGTTAGTTATTTTCCAGCCAGTCGCTAATGCTGAAACTTGTTTTCCCCAGCACCAGACAGACTGAGAAATATGTGTAGTATATTAGCAGCAGGAATGAGGAATAAATGTTCTGAAATGACATGGCCGTTATGCCTGACGACCCAAAGGCACATCCCAATGCCTGTCAGTCTCTGCAGGGGGGTGGTGGTGGGGTTGGCATCAGTTAAATACTTCACTGCCATTCCTATTATGCACCTTTCTCACTCCTACACTACCAATGCCAATGCCATCAAGCAAACATTTGGCATTGACAAATACTTGTTAGTTATTTGCCAGCCAGTCGCTAATGCTGAAACTTGTTTTCCCCAGCACCAGACAGACTGAGAAATATGTGTAGTATATTAGCAGCAGGAATGAGGAATAAATGTTCTGAAATGACATGGCCGTTATGCCTGACGACCCAAAGGCACATCCCAATGCCTGTCAGTCTCTGCAGGGGGGTGGTGGTGGGGTTGGCATCAGTTAAATACTTCACTGCCATTCCTATTATGCACCTTTCTCACTCCTACACTACCAATGCCAATGCCATCAAGCAAACATTTGGCATTGACAAATACTTGTTAGTTATTTTCCAGCCAGTCGCTAATGCTGAAACTTGTTTTCCCCAGCACCAGACAGACTGAGAAATATGTGTAGTATATTAGCAGCAACAATGAGGAATAAATGTTCTAGCTCTACCTGGATTAGGTGAGTGGGGGACCACCAGACTACCAAGGAATTATTATTTTTTCATAGTGTCCAGGACTGACAGTGTGTGTGTGTGTGTGTGTGTGTGTGTGTGTGTGTGTGTGTGTGTGTGTGTGGGGGGTTGCTGGAAGGCTGTGTGTGTACAGTTAAACACACAATTCCCAAAATCATTAACTAGCACTAACCAGGCAGTGTCTTAGCACTTCCAGAAAGCATTTAATATACCTGTACACCTTATATGCATTACAGTAACCCCCAATTGTATGGGCACCTGGTTGCAGTTAGTAATCCTGTGCAAAAAAAAAAATAGTGCCACGGTTAGCACTGCACAGAAGAATGCTTTTTAAAACAGTACCAGGCATGCTTATCACAGCGCAGTGCTAATACTGTTACAGTGGTATGTGGGCCCCGATTCTCAGATTAGTGTTGTGCACTCCTAAGTGCTGCACCTGAGATACTGCACAGCCACAGAAGGTGGTGGTAAATGGCACTCACTACAATGAAGAGAGAGTGAGCAGTAGGGTGTCGGAGGGATCAATAAAGGGACATGTCCTCTTCAATGTCTTTATAAGTGGCATAACAGAAGAACTGGAAGGGAAGATGTGCCTTTTTGCAGATGACACCACAATCTGTAATAGTGTTGATAGGTGCAGATGGAGAGAATGAGTAGGAACCTTAGGAAACTTGAAGAGTGGTACAGGACATGGCAGCATGACTTCAACGCCAAAAAGTGCAAAATCAAGCATATAGGGAATAGAAACCTAGAGCCTGAGTATAAAATGTAGGGGGAGGTACTTATGGTCACTAAGGAAACCTTTTATATAGCACTGTGCTCTGTATGCAAGAGCGGATTACTCATTTTCATGGCTGCAGTAGTACATATGCACATGCACATGATCAGGGTAGCATCAGGTGATGCTGGCTAAGGCACCGATCCAACCATGCTGTTCCCACATAATGTAATGTAGCTCTGCACGCTAACCTTCTGGAAATGGGGTCCTAACTGACTAAAAATCCTGGTTGATGCCTCTTAAGATGCAGAAGGTAAACATAAAAGGATTATCTTATCTATCTCTTTATGTATTGTTTTATCATATTTTGCTTGCAAAACCTTTATCCGATTTAAAAACATTGTGATGTGACTTAAAATGTTTATAACAAACTAGTTAAAATACAGTTGTTTTTCTTTTTTTTATTTAAATGCTATCTTTATTTACTTATAAAAACAGAGTCTGGTGGGATGGCCTAGCAGCTTGGTGGTGATTGCACTGCCACCCATGCCAGTGGTCCTGTTTTGGGGGTGGACCTGGGTTGCAAAGGGGTGAGCTGGGGGAAGGTATGATTGAGCATCTCGGGGAATGCTGTCCTCTCAGTGAGGGGAAGTCTGACCACCCTGTTCTTCAACATCCACCTAGCTGAGGAGGGCTGGCAGGGCAGTGGAGTTGCATAAGGGGCAGGGCTCAGGCAGGCACAAAGCAAGCATGTGCCTTTATATGCAATTGCATCATTGCATGCTTGGCTGCCCAGGGGATGAAACCAAAGGTAGAAACCCCCCAATGGCAGAATGATACAACAACCTGCAGCAGATTCTGCACTACTAACCAGGATCTGCTCCTGTCTGAGCATGTGTCTCCCTGTCAATGGCCCTCCCCATCCTGGCCCCAACATGGGGGATGTGTGTGTATGTGTGGTGGGGGGGATCTCACAGCAGGTACGACCCGGGGATGGTAGGTAATTGGGCTGGAGATGTCAGTGGCCAAAGGGGTCAAAGGGTGACTAAAGAGATACAAATCTATATGGGGGAAAAAAAAGAAATAAAACACAGTTCAGTTTGAGAAGCTCAAACCCCAAAACAGACTGTGAATGCCTCCAGTGAGGCATCACAGTAAAGTTATTTAGTATAGAAACAATGCAAATTATATGCATATGCCAGCTAACCTCCTGATGAGAATTGGATACTGAGGGGTTGCAAGGAAAAAAGTATATTTTTGTTTCTTAATCAAGAAACTTGTTAAACAAAACATTAAAATAAAAATAAAAACTAAATCAAAACATAGTACAAACTAGCAAAGCTTTTGGCTTACACTATCACAGCTGAAGTGCTTCCCAAGCATTCAACTCAGCTAAGTTGTTGGACTAACACAGTAATTAATTACATATAAATCTGATCAAAAATTTAACTTGGAAAAACACATGCAGCCCCCTAAGTATATCTTACGAATATCCAGCATTAGCTTCCTATATAAATGTGTCTAACAGTAAATGAAGGCAGCAATTTAAAAGAATAAACTACATCATTTTAAATTAATTCTAAAGGTTTCTTGTCACATCACAATGTTCTGAAATTTGATTAAAGGTGTGCAAGCAAAACAAGATGTAAAACCCCGTAAAGAAGTAGAATAACAGATAGCCCTGTTTTATTTACCTTCTGCTCAACAAACATCCTCTCAACAAGCCAGCAGCTCCCTGAATGCAACAGGATATGAGTACAAAGCCAGCCATTCAAAGGGGGGTTAATTTCAGAATGTAGTCCATTTCAGTATATAGTTTATTTGTTTCAGTATATAGAGTATGTGAATTTTCAGTCCACAGTGTATGCATTTCAATACATAGTGTATGTGTTTCACCATGTAGTATATTTGTTTCAGTATATAATGTATGTATTTTAAAATATACTGTGTATGTATTCAGTATATATTTCTCTCAGTATATAGAGTATGCAACATTTTTCAGTAGAGAGGGTAAGTATTTTTAGTATATAGTGTATTTGTTTCAGTATATAGTGTATGCAGATTTTTTTAATGCACAGTGTATTTATTTCAATAGATAATGTATGTATTTCAATATAAAGTGTAGAAGTTTCATCATATAGTGTATTTGTTTCAGTAGACAGTGTATGTGCTTTTTTCAATGTGTAGTGTATGCATTTCAATAGATAGTGTAAGTATTTCAATATATAGTGTATGCAGATTTTTTTCAATATATAGTGTGTGTTACAACATATTGAGTATTTGTTTCAGTAGATAGTTTATGTGGATGTTTCAGTCTGTGGTGTATGTATCTCAATAGGTAGTGTATATGTTTCAGTAAATAGTACATTTGTTTCAGTATATAGTGTGTGTGGATTTTCAGTGCTCAGTATGTAGATTTCAGTAGATGATGTATGTATTTCACTATATAATGTAAGCATTTCACTATATAATGTATGTGTTTCACTGTATGATATATGCATTTCAGTATACAGTATATGTATTTCACTAGATGATGTATTTCAATAGATAGTGTATGTGATTCACTACATTGTGTATGCATTTCACTATATGATGCATATATTTCACTATATGATATATGTATTTCACTATGTAGTGTATGTGTTTTACTATACAGCCAGAGATTATGAATTATGTCCCTAACGGCTTGCCATAGCCATTGGTTCCTAGCGTCTGTCTCCCATGTTAATGGGACACACTTTCCCTGTTTTGGTGTAGGAGACATTTATCTAGCTTTGATTTAAAAGCCAGGAATGTGTTGGCATCCATAACTTCTTTAGGCAGTTCATTCCACAGAGGTATAATCCTCTGTGTATAAAAAAAACTATCTCAAGTTTCTTTTTGGGAATGTAAGTTTCAGTTGCTGATTGCAACTTCTTAGATAGTTATTCCTGTTTGCAAGTGTTATTCCCAGACTGCCCATGAGGGAGGTATCTCTGATTAGTTTGTACATAAGGAGGAGTTCCCCCAGTACACCTTAGTTCCAGGAGATAAAGATTCAGTATTTTTGATCTTGTCTCATACACCTCATCATTGATACCCTCTATCATTTTGGTTAACCTCCTCTGCACCCCTTCAGACCTGTCACATCCCTCCTCGAGTGGGGACTCCACAAGGGGGTGCAATAGTTCAGATGTGGTCTAACCAGTGATCTGCACAATGGGATTAAGCGTAATCCATTTCTGGATATGAAGGCCTTTTTAATACACCCTGTGATCCTGTTCGCTCTAATGATGACCTCATTACAGTGTGAGCTAAATGTTAGGCCCTTGGAGATTAATATCCCCAGGTCTTCTTCACTGTGTGTTCTTAACAGTTCACTGTTTAGTGTGTAGTTGCTTAGGTTATTTTTTCTGCCAAGGTGCAGTACAGCGCACTTGTCGATGTTAAAATACATGCCATTATCCTGAGCCCATCTCTCTAGTTTCAACAGATCTTGTAATAGTTGTGTACCATGTGTGTGTCTCACATTTTTGGCCACTAGTTTGGTGTCATCTGCGAACTTGATGTAGACATTGCTTACTCCTGTGTGCATGTCTGCAATGAATAATGAAAATAGAGCTGACCCCAACACTAACCATGGGAGGGCACAACATTTTTCATGTCTGCTATCTGATACATGGCCTCTTATTCATACCTCTGTGTCCTTTCTGATAATCATGCATCAATCCACCTTGTTAGTGTCTCATTCAAAACTAGCTTGGACATTTTCATCGATAGCGCATCATGTGGTACTTTATCGAAGACTTTTTTAAAGTCAAGATATATGATATCAACTGGTTTTTGGTTATCAATGCAGTGGCTGACCTTATCATAAAAAAACAAGATGTTTGTAAGGCAAGATCTGTTCCTTCTAAATCCATGTTGTGTCTGATCACATAGGTTTTTGCTGTCTATTTCATCCTCTAATTTGTCCTTGATGATGGAGTCCATTAACTTGCAGGAAATAGCTGTTAAACTTACAGGTCTGTAGGTGCCTGTTGCGGTCTTATCTCCTTTGTTAAAGATTGGTACTACTACTGCGGTCTTCCAGTCTCCTGGGACCTCTTCTGATGTTAGAGACAAGTTGAAGATTTTGTGAAAGGGGTTAACAAGCCAGGAACTAACTTCTTTTAGCAGTCTTGAGTGTAAATTGTCTGGACCTGCTGATTTGGAAGGGTCTGTTCCACGTAGTTTGTTGAGTATTTCTTATTTTGTTATATTAATGGGTGTACTATTAGTCTTTTAAGATCTTGTATTGGAGTTGCATTTTGTGCTTGCATCCCTAAGCCCACTTTGTTCGTATACAGAACAAAAATATTTATTAAAAATCAGGCCTGGTCTTTTGGGTCTGAGTATTCAGTGTTGTGAGATATTATGGGCCCTATAGTTCTGCCCACTGCTTTATTGTTTGTGTATGCAAAGAAGGACTTGCCATTATCCTTTGTTACAGCTAGCCTAAATTCTGCATTTTGTTTTTCTTGCTTAATACATTTCTTACTTACTCGTAGGTGCTGTTTATATTTGTGGATGTTGTAGGGATCGCTGTCCTTTTTCATGGCCCGGTATGCTCTTCTCCTTTTTTGTAGTTGTGTTCTGACTTTATGGGTATACCAAACTGGAACTTTTCCTCTCCCATTATAAAGGGCCCTGTCAGGTACATATATATCCTCTACTTACAGTAATTTACTCTTAACCCTTAACCATAATTCCTCAGTTGATAAACTGTCATCCTCCCATTTCCATTCTAACAATTCCTGTCTAACTGTATCGAAGGCTGCCTTATTATGGTTTTTGATAATTGTATGCCCCTGGATATCATTTGGCCTAGTAATAATTTTAAATGATATTGTATTATGGTCCCTGTTTATTAGGGGTCCATGGGTCCTAAGTTCTTTTATGGCTTTGGTTATATCTGTAAGAATTAGGGCTAGGATATTATTGTTTCTGGTGGGATGATCCACCACCTGGTTTAGTCCATGCTCATAACATACATCCACCAACGACTGTTTCTGCCCGTTAGTTGCTGTCCCTGTGGTCCAATCTATTCCGGGCATGTTAAAGTCTCCCAATATTCTGACATTTTTATTGTTAATAGTCTCCTTAATATCTTCTAGTAGACTAATATAGCCTTTAGGTTTGTATCTGGCGGCCTGTAACATAGTCCCAACAGGAGGCTTTTCCTATTTTCCATCTTGAGCTCTGTCCATGGTAGTTAATTTTTAAGGCCCATGTGGTACCCCCTGTTAACTTGTGTGCACTGGATTCCATCCTTAATGTAGAGTGCCACTCCACTGCCCCTTCTTTCCTCCCTATTTTAGTGTAATAATGTGTACCCTGGGATGCTCCTTCTCCAAGCTGTGATGTCTGTCCACCATGTTTCTGTTATGGCAGCTACATCTATTTCCTTTTGTATCATAGTCATTTTTTAGTGCTAGTTAGGCTTCTGGCATTTGCTAGCAATATGCACAGTTTTTGTTTATTTGTGCCTGATTTCACATTAGCATGGACTCTAGATGTTGTTCTGCTGTTAGTGGTTACCCTACACCCCTTCAGACCTAGTTTGTTTAGATATCAGCTGGTTTGTTCATTTCATTATAAAAAATATTGGCCATCCCAGTGGTGCAGAGGGTTGAGGTGCTGGACTAAACACCTCGTGTCATGCCGGCGACCCGAGTTCAGGAATAAGCCAGGGTCATCGGAGGTCATGGGGGGGGGAGGATGTGAGCCAGGCTGCCGGCTGGCAGCTCTCCACCTCAGCAGGGAGTTCTCAGCCTCTCGGAGCATGGCCATCCCCTGGTGGAGGCCAGAGTTATGGTGTCACTCTGAGAAGAGACAGCGTTAGGCCAAGGGGGGGCAGATGAGACCTAGCACTGCAGCTGTGGTGCACATGTGCACATCCACGCAGATGTGTCACTGCTTCTGGGATTAGGTCACACACACAGGGAGAAAATGAAGGAAATTACGAGGGCTGCCTATGGATGAAGCCTACGGGCTGGACTCTGGGGATCTGTCGGGGTGTGCAATGGTGCTGCAAGACCTTGAGCTCCGGTAGGGTGGCAGATGATCAGGACAACCTGCCATAGGAGGATACAAAGAGTTGAAAAACAAATTGTAAAAAATATTGCCTAATAGCCATGAGCCCTTCCAGTTTAAGTGAAGTCCATTGTAGCTATATAGGTCATAGCTTGATTTAAACATTTCCCATGTGTTGGTGCATCTAATTCCTTTGGTGAGGCACCACCTTCTTAACCAATTATTGTATGCTTGGATGCATTTAGTTCTTTCAAAATCTGCCCTGGGAACCAGGAGTTTCTCCGAGAAATTAATTTTTGTATCGGCTTGTTTTAACACAGTGTACATGACTTCTGTGACATTTATTAATTTGTCTACAGCTCTATACCCCAGGTCATTAGTCCCTGCATGCATCAGGACTGTTTTTGGTATATTAGTTTCTTTTAGAATGTCTGGCAGCATGTCAGTAATTTCTGCTATCATTGCTCCCCTGTAGCTGCAGCTGGTTGTGTTTAGCTTGTTACCTCTAGTCGAGTACCTATCTGTAAACGTAATCACGGAATCCCCAAGAATAAATATCTGTTCTTTTGGGGTCTCCTGTATATTTTCAATAATAGGTTCTTGATCTGTGTTTGGTATTGCTGTCAGTTCCTTATGTCTGGCATCACCAGGCAGGTTAGTTCTGTCCAGGATTTCCTCCCTCGCTACTATATATCTAATAATTCTTGTGTTTGTGTTTCAGTATTGTCCATCAGATTTGTTAATGGTTGCACAGATTACTTAGCTCAATAGTACCTAAAGCTCTCCTTCCATTTATGTTTCTCTGTCTTATTGTTACTGTAGTCCAGTCTTCTATGTTTCCCTTCCTTCCTCCTCATCCTTCACGTCCTCCCCATCCCTGTGTCTCTGAGGCATGTACCTTCACTGACTACAGTGTTGCCAATGATATTCCTGTTAATTTCCTACAGCTGTGCACTAAGGGCTAGTACCTCGTTGTTCCTGTCAGCTAGTTTTAGCTACAGGTTCTGTAACTCTTTGCAAAGTTTGCAGGAATATATTTAAAATGCAACGTCCAGTTTAGAACTAAACAAGTCCCATGAGAAACACTTTATTCCCATCTCCCCTGTGTTAAGGATGACTGTGTTTAGATCCATAGTGTCTCTCCCTGGTTCCTTCTACCTTGGGTAACAACCATCCCCTTGTGCACTGACCTTGTCCTGGTTGACACGGTAGACACACATGTGTCTTTGTGCATGTCTTGAAGTGCAGCATACACATACACACCCCGCTCGCATGGGGCTTGCTTTTGTGCACCTCAATCTGGATGTGCTGTTCCAGATCACATGACCCCATGACTTCCACACAAGCTAGCGAGCCTAAATAAAAATTTTATACTGTGTTCCGGCCCTTTCAAGAGCCTCCAAAGTAGTCACAATGAGGAATAGGAGTAAAGTAAACAGATTCCTTGCTCAGGGCTTGCTTTTGTGCATTATGATCTGGAAGTGCTGTTCCAGATCTTGTGACCCCATCACACTCACACAAGCTAGTGAGCCGAAATTAAAATTGTGTAATGTGACCTGGCCCTTTCAAGAGCCTCTGTACCCCTAGGGTTGTTGCTAGCACTGATAAAATTAAAATAAATTGCCTGGGTTTTGCACGGGGTTGTAGTCCTGTACTCTGGTCATAGGACTACAAACCTCAGTACTACCTGTCTCCTAGCATCTCATTGCTAGAAGACCTCGATATATCTCTTTCAACAGATAAAGTGTGGTAATAAGATGTAGCCCTGCTAACCCCACTGTCTCACCACCAAAGTGGTCACAATGAGAAACAGGAGCAGAATAAACAGATTCCTTACTCAGGGCTTGCTTTTGTGCACCGCAATCTGGAAGTGCTGTTCTGGACCATGTGACCCACTCTCACTCCTGCACAAGCTAGTGAGTCAAAATTAACATTTTATAATGTGTTCCAGCCCTTTCAAGAGCCTCTGTACCCCTAAGGTTGTTGCTTGCACTAATAAAATTAAAAATAAACTGCCTGAGTTTTACACAGGGTTGTAGTCCTGCACTCTGGCAATAGGACTACAAACCCCAGTACTACCCATCTCCTATTGTTTCATTGCTAGTAGACCTCGATATATCTCTTTTAACAGATAAAGTGCAGTAAATCAAGGTTGCAAAAAACTTCAAACTATTTCATTACACTCGGTAGTCAAATCAGCTTGATATGCAAACAAATGCAATAGTGAGAATTAAAGGCTCATTAGTTTCAAAAAATCATTCATCACCTATAACAGCAGGTCACTCACATCCTTTAATGAATGCTCACTCGTCATTACTTGAATGACATCATCTTGAAGCCCCATAGACCATTATAGATAGAGGAACATCAGAATGGTAATTATCAGGGCATACAAACACTAGAGGGATTCAAAAAAGAAAATTCAGCTACAAAATAATAAAAAGCAAAGACAGGCCATACAGGGGGACAGTGCTTGCATGCAAAAGGAACCAGAAAAGGGTAATGCATCAGAGAGAGTAGAATTAATTAATGCTGGAAGTGAAGGGTATTCATCAAAATTAAATGCAAAATCATTCCTACAAAATTTAAAACAGATTCTGTCATCCTATGTAGATGGACTTTCCTTGAAACTCCCAACTAAGTGCTCACCTGATATACCACACTTATGGCCACAAACAGAGAGTCAACAGGAAAGCCCAATACAAAATAAACATGTAGGCAGCAAAACAAATGGGTGAGGAAAAAATGTGCCTTTGAGCAATGATGTTGCATTAAAATTGACACAATGAATATATGTCACAAATAGTTTCTTTGTTAACAACAATAGCTGAAAAAGAGTCAAATAGATTGGATAATTGCAAGTCACATAAACATCAAAAATTACTAATAACAGAGAGGAAATTAGAAGGATAATTGAACAAATGGCAGAAAGGGAAACAACAGAGATAGATAAGCAAGTGAAAGACATCTAAACCAATAGAAGGATATTGAAAGAAACACAAATGAACCAAGAAAGAGATGTAAACAACAAGATAAAGGCATACAATGTGGGGAACAAGTTTTCAATAAACAAAAGGGTAACAAGATAACAACATAAAAAATTTATACATAACACAAAACTGGAAAACATAGGAAAAATTTGATGAATTTTTCAAAAATCAGCAAGAAAGAGGGAGATAAAAAAGGGTACAGATTATCAATTATTTTTTTGAAAGGCATTTCAAAAACAAAAACCGAGACCCCAGAGCCCATTATAATAATGGCCTATAAATGATTTATTTATTTATTTAGATTTTGTTTACCGGGTAAGCCCACTGAGACCAAAGGTCCCTTTTTCAGGGGCAACCCGGAGTTAGTTACAGAGAGGACACTAAAACAATAATTACATTAGCTACATCTGTTACACCAATCTGTTACAACAAATAGTACAATGATAACATTTATAAAAGGACAGTAATAGGGTTCATACAAGGCTCATATTATAAACAGTATGTTTAGACCACACCCATACAGAATGTTTAGACCATACACATTATATACAGTATATACATCAGTTTCGCCAGTAATCAGAGTCCATATTAGCATTTCATGTCAAGGCGTAGAGAGAGTTCAGAGCAGTACAAACAGCCAGGAGGACTGTTTTGGGGAGCTAGCGGTTACAGCCACAGAGGCTAAGATTGAGAAGATGTAGTTTGAGTCCATTTTTGAACTGTGTGAGGGTGGGTGAATTTGTCAAGGCAGGTGATAGAGAGTTCCATAGGTAAGGGGCAGCAAATTTGAAGAAGCGTTTGCCATAGTATGAGCATGTTCTAGGGGTGACTAAAGGGTGACTTGCAGTTGAGCGCAGGGTTCTGGTATATTTTCTAGGGGAGAGAATTCCTCTGAGATGAGGAGGGGGACCTAGGTAAGAAAACTTGAAAGCTAGGCAGGCAATGGGATAGGCAAGCTTATGATGGAGAGTAGGCCAATTTAGCTCCTTTAGAGCCTCACAATGGTGTCTCCTAGGAGAGGAGTTAGTGGTAAAATGGGCCACTCGGTTATAAAGTACAGAGAGTTTATTGTATTCCATCTCATGGAGGAACTGCAGAAGTGGAGCCCCATATAGGATGGATGGAAGGAGATTGCAGCAGGCTATTGCACGACATGCAGTAGTGGATAAGGAGTTCCCCAGGTGGTAAAGGAGGCCAAGCTTTTGATGGGTGGACCTGGTTATTGAGTCGATATGGGATTGGTAGGACATTTCTTGGTCTAGATGGACCCCAAAGTATTTGAAACTAGACATGACCTCAACTCTTTTTCCTTGGCTGGTACAGTTCTGGAGGAACTGGCTTCTATCAGAGCCCAGGCATCTCGAGCCAAACAGATGAGCTTTAGTTTTCATCATTGAGTTTAAGGGAGTTTGAGGAGAACCAGGCCTCAAGGGTGGAGAGACTATCCTGCAGCAAAGTTGAGATGACACTATGTTGGGGGTCACTGCAGTAAATGACAGTGTCATCAGCATACAGAATGAGATTGCTGCAGGGGCTGTTTCCCTCAATATTATTGAGGAAGAGTGAGAAGAGCAGAGGGCCCAGGATTGAGCCCTGAGGTACCCCAGCAGAGACCAATCTAGGTCCAGACTGTGCACCCTTCCAGCTGACCTTTTGGGAATGGTCCCCCAGGTAGCTCTCGAACCAGGAGTGTGAGTGTTGATCCAGTCCTAAGGTCTGTAGTTTGGAGAGGAGGAGATTATGGTTAACCAAATCAAAGGCCCTGGATAGGTCAATGAAGAGGGCTCCCGTTGGGAAACCTTGATCCATATAGGAGAGGATGTCCGTAGTGAGTCGGATAAGTGCAGTGTCAGTGCCATGACCCTTTCTAAAGCCATGCTGGACATCAGCCATGAGAGAGTGCTGCTCAAGGTAGTCTAGTAGTTGGTTTGAGACTAGCCTTTCCTGAATTTTTCCCAGGGGACTGAGAAGGGAAATAGGTCTATAATTTCCCAATTTGTCTCGGGGCCCACTTTTGTGTACAGGTACAATGGTCGCTACCTTCCACATTTTTGGGACCTTTCCTTCCTGAAGTGACCTATTTATAAGTAAGGTGACAGGATGGGCAATAGCTGGAGCGACAGCCCTCAGAAGGTGAGGCTCAAGCTGGTCATGCCCTAGAGAGGAAGAAGGGTTAATTTTGCATAGGAGAGGTAGTACCTCTGCCTGTTTGACCAGTTTTAGGTGAAATTGGGGCCGAGGGTGGACCCATGCATCTCCAGAGTATAGGTTAGGCCCATGGGGGGCCAGAGGGGGAGACCCACTCGGGATAGAATAGGAGGCACAGAAGGCCTCAGCAACCATGGCTGGGTCATTTGTCAGAGAGTCCCCCACCATGATGGAGTCAGTTTGACTAGTTGAGGGGCCCTTGATAAGCAGATTTAGGTGGCCCCAGAATTTTTTGGGGTCCCGTAGGTGCCTAGTTTGTAGGTCATTTAGGTATTGAGACTTAGCTTTTTTTGAAGATTTTTTGCACTGTTTCTCAGCTCTCTGTACTTTTCCCAGTCTGTTGGGCTGCCAGAGGATTTGAAGGTACCCCAAGCTCTGTCCCAAAGGAGCATGGAATGCTTGAGGCAAGGGCTCAGCCATTTATGACATTTTCCCTGTACCCTGAGTTTTTTTATCAGGGTGTGACTGTTAGATGCAGACAAAAAGGTCTGGGTGAAGTACTCAAGAGCCTCGTCGAGTGTGGGGAGAGAGGTGATAGGGGACCAGTCGGAGTTCCACAGCTGGGAGCAGTAGTCTGCAGGTACAAACCTACTGTAGTTTCTGGCTTCGATGATCTTTGCGGCAATTTTTGGGGGCTTGTTGGACCATATGCAGAAAGTGGGCGAGTGATCGCTCAAGGGTCAGCCATAATCCTGCAGCCAGAATACGGCCGGGCAGGAGGCGGGATCCAATCAATGAGAGAGTGGTTTCCAGACTTGGGGGTTGTGTCTTGTGGGGAGGTCGATGATCTGGGTAAGAGGTGAGCCAAGTAATGGGTTTTTAATAGAGGAGGAGAGTAGGGATGGCCAGTGGAGATTGAAGTCCCCAAGTAGTATGGTTTCCCCCAAGGGGTAGTCCTCAAGCTGTCTAGTTATGGCTTCCAAGGAGAAGGCAGCAGATTGTGGGGGGATGTATACACCTCCTATGGTGAGGGGTTTGGTGTTACCAAGTAGTACTTTGACGAGCAACATTTCAGCCGGGGGTCACTATGAGTGGGGGAGTCCAGCTCTGAAGCTTGAAGGTCAGTGCTGACATAAATAATGACCCTACCTCCCCTTTTCCCAATCCTGTCTTTTCGATAAGGTATCCCACTATGTCCACTTCATGGGGAGGATCTGAGGTTTGAGCCAAGTTTCTGTCAAGGCTAATATGTCAGGCTTATATAGAGCCACCCAAGCCTCGACTTCATGGAATTTGTGCCTTAGGCTATAAATGTTCATATGAGCGAGTTTGAGCCCCTTGGTATTAGCCCATGCAAGGCAGGAGGGGTTGTTTAGAGTAAGATTTGGGGAGATAGGACCTGGATTAGATTCTATGTCACCCCCAAGGGCTAGGAGGGTCCTGCACAGATTGTCAGGAGGTAGGTGAGGAGGGGGAGGAGTCAGTCGTACATCGCACCCCTTGGGGAGAGATACCTCGGCACCATCGTGTCCTGACAGGGATTGGCTTGAGAAGGCCATATTAGGAGGAGTCACTTAGGTACAAAGCAAGAGAGAGCTTAGTAAGAAGGCACTAGTATGATCTAATGTCTGGCAAAGAGGTTGGTATAAGGTTGAAAATCAATGGCTTTGCCAGAGGTTTGCAGGATTAGTATGTTAAGTAATTAACATCTACGGGAAAAGTAAAGGGGAAGGCCAAGTTATTCTTATAAAGTTAAATGTCCTAGTGCAATAGGGAAATATTGCTAGGGATTGGGGAAGCAAAAAATTGCAGTTACTGTGCAAGTTTGAGAGAGGAGACATCTGAGGGCCTCTAGTGGGGAAACTGAGAAGTGAGATAGGAGAAAAGTGCAGTGCTGAGAGTTTACAATGGGAGTGGTTAGTTATCCCAGTGATGACAAAGAGGCCCCTAGTGGAGGAATTATATAGGCTGCAAATGGTAAAGTGAGCTGATAGGTATTATCAACTCACATGACCATCCCAGCAGCTATATAAGTGAAACGCCGACCTAGAGTGGTGGTGGGGGTGGCGGGGCAGAGCCATATTCAGCTACAGCCTCTCAGCAGCCAGGAGGGCTCGTGTGGTGAGGAAGCAGGAAAGAGACAGAAATGGAGCAGCTGGAATCCTGTAATGGGTAAGCTCCCTTGCCGTACCAGTTACTAGCTTCCGTTGCCCTCCTAGGCTTTTTACCTGGTTTGGTGGTGTGGTGTTTCGGGGGGCGGGGGAGGGCTGGAGCAGAAGCCCTCTCGACCTCGCAGGCAGTCCACCTGAGAAGGAGAGATAAATGTCGTGAGCACAGGCTTTTGAATAGTGAGGAGAGAGGGGGAAGGGGGCATACAACCAACTGAAAGTTAATTTTATACAGTCATTAGCAGGTTTAAAGGACAAGGAACACGCTAGCATCCAGCAATATATTCATTAATGGAGGCTCATATAATATCAAACCCTGATGCTTTATAAGAGCGCACTTCGCACAGAGATTATGCTCGTTCCACAGGAGTTAAGACTGGGGCAAATGATCAGGAAAAGTTGCAGCTCTGACCTTGAAATTTTTACTGTGAACGAAAATCTAGACATCGCGTGTACAAGAAATGAGTTTTAAATTAACTTTGAAAGAGCACACTTAGCCTTTAAGGCAAGGATAGGTTTAAGGCACCAGATAAAGTACCAGGTAAAACAATTCATTAAAACAATTCATGGTTGGGGAGAAACATGATTGCAGCTTAAGTTTAAAGAGCAGACTTAGCCTTTAAGGCAGGAATACTATTAAGGAACCATATATAGTTCATGTTCAAGCACAGGATTACTGGTTACAATAAAAATAAAACAGTCTCCATGTCTGCGCCGATTTAAAATGGTGCCTGGCTACAGCTACAGCCTCTCAGCAGCCAGGAGGGCTCGTGTGGCGAGGAAGCAGGAAAGAGACAGAAATGGAGCAGATGGAATCCTGTAATGGATAAGCTCCCTTGCCCTACCAGTTACTAGCTTCCGTTGCCCTCCTAGGCTTTTTACCTGGTTTGGTGGTGCGGTGTTTCAGGGGGCGGGGGAAGGCTGGAGCAGAAGCCCTCTTGACCTCGCGGGCGGTCCACCTGGTTTGGTGATGCGGTGTTTCGGGGGACGGGGAGGGCTGGAGCAGAAGCCCTCTTGACCTCGCCAGCGGTCTAAGTTCTAGGGAATAAAATATCATACAGGAAATATGGGAGCTTAGTATGCCTAGTGATAAATAATACTACAAATATATGTTTCATATTGCAGGCTGCTGATGAGTTTTCCCTCTTGGCATTAAAGTGGCATAAGATCTGAACAAAATCTGTAAAATGAGACAAAAGAACTAAGGGGCAGGAAGTGAGTGATCACAGAACCACCAAGGACCCACCATCCTAGAAGGGCAAGAGTAGCTCTCCGGCCCCCTCTAGCTGCTGGAGGTCTGCCTCTGAGCAAGTAAGTGGTCTACTGCGAAATATAGCATATTCTTGTCTCAGAACAGGACAATCAGGAGCTTAAAGGGCACACAGGCAGAAAGTAAGGAGAGAGAGAAAAAACAGAGAAAGAGTAAGGATTGCAAACAGTTAAGGGGCCAGAAATAAGACATGATTGGAGTGGTGCAGTGCAGTGGCTGTGGAGCAGCAGTCTTCCGGAGATGTTCTGGAGGATGCGGTGTTGTCCCATCTGCAGGCACCTCTCTGGGCTGAGGGAGGAGGTCGCTCATGTCCAGGCTGAGTTGGCCAGGATTGTGGGACCTCCTCTTCCATCCAGGGACCACCAGTGCCACTGCCGTTGCCTCAGAGGTTGCCAAGAAAGAGGATGGCTTGGACCACAGTGGGCTCAGGGAGGGTGAGGTGGTGGAACAGAGGCGCATCCCTCCCATTGTACCTCCACAATTCCCTATGCCATTCTGGCAAAGTGTGGTTCCTCTATGGAGGCACCCACAGTGGAGACCAAGGAGGATGCTGGGAACCTCCACAAAGGAGACCCACAGGAGGGTGGCAGGGGACCCTGCAGGGGAAGGAAACAACTCCTGGTGGGGGACTCCATTGTTAGGAAGGTAGAACTGGGGGAGGAAGGGGAGAGGGAGGTAAGGTGCCTGCCTGGCGCCATGGCTTGCAGGGACAGGAAGCGAATCCTCAGGATTACCGGAGCAGCTGCACAGGGGAGGGAGCTGGATGTCATTGTCCACCTAGGGACAAATCACCTGGCTAAGAAAGGGATTAGAGAAGTGCAGGAAGAGTTTGTGGAATTGGGAGGGCCTTTAGTCAAGTAGCACGCACGGTAACCTTCTCGGAGGTGCTACCCATCTGGTATAGGAGAGGCTGGTGTTCCGCACCATGGGATTCAATCAGTGGTTGAAAACTGGTGTGGAGCTCAGGATTTGGCTTCATTGGGGACTGGGGTCCACCTGAGTGATGCATGCTTCATACTGGCATGATGGGCTGCATCTGTCCGGAGGGAACCAGGATCCTAGGTGATAAGTTTAAATGCTTCATTGGCAAGCTTTTAAACTAGCCAAGGGGAGGCACTGAAAGGAGCAGAAAATCCTAGCCCCCCCCCAAATAATCACGGTGGTAAGTGAGGCAAACACCAACATAGAGGTGTCGATAGGGAGAAGGGCAGGGGTAAATGAAGAAATTGACAAAGGCAAGAAGGACAGGGATGGGGCAAAAGGGAGTAAGAGCATCAGGAAATGGAGGGTAATGAGCACCAATGCCCGTAGTCTGGGCAATAAGCTCCCTGAGCTGATGGCCTTAATGGAAGATGGAAGACGGATGCCTGGATATCGTAGCAGTCACAGAAACATGGTACACAGAGAACCATGACTGGGATGTTAACATACCAGGGTACATAACCTACAGGAGAGACAGACAGGGGAGAAGAGGGGGAGGAGTAGCTCTCTATGTAAAGGAAGGGATAAAAGCAACTGAACAAAAGAGTAAACAGGGAGGAGAGGAGGCACTGTGGGTCACCTTGGAGACTGGAAAGGGCACCACAATCCGCACAGGGGTTGTGTACAGACCCCCATGTCAGGGGGAAGGAATGGACAAGGATATGATAGAAGGCATTCTTAGAATGGCAGAGAAAGGGGAGATACTGTTGATGGGAGACCTGAATATGCCAGATGTTAACTGGAGCACATTTGCTGCAGCCACATCCAAGAGCAGGGCCATTCTTGATGCCCTACAGGTGGCAGGCATTAGACAGCTAGTTTGGAACCCACTGTGAGGGAGCAATCTTAGACCTCGTACTCTCAAACAGGGGCAGTGAGAGGATCTCAGATCTAGAAGTGGGTTGCCATCTGGGGACAAGTGACCATCAAACAGTGTGGTTCATGTTAAACTCAGCTACAGAGTCAAGCCATACAAAAGTGAGGGTACTGGACTTTAGGAGGGCTGACTTTGGCAAGATGGGAGAGTGCTCAGAAAAGCACTAGCAAACAGGCTAGAAGGAGGTGTGGAGCAACAATGGGGAATTATCAAAACTGCCATCACAGAGGCAACAAGCCTTTGTGTGAAGCAAATGAACAAATCAAAACGAAAGAAAAAAGCCACTATGGTTCTCAAAAGAGGTGGCTGTGAAAGTCAGGAAGAAAAAGATAGCATTCCGGAAGTATAAGGAAACACAGAAGGAGCAGGACAGAAAGCTGTACCAGTTAAGGCAGAAGGAAGCAGGGAGGGAAGTCAGAATAGCAAAGGCCCAAACTGAGGAAAAGATAGCCAACTCAGTTAAGAAGGGGATAAAACCTTTATAGGTACATCAGCGAGCATAGAAAGACAAAGGAGGGATAGTGAGGCTGAATAGAATGAACAGTGGGTGGGCAGAGGGACAGTGAAAAGCAGGAATACTGAACGAATATTTCTGCTCAGTATTCAAAAAGAGGAGGGAAGTGCCTAATCCAATTAACAGAAAGCACTCTTGATAGGTGGGTCGATCCCAGTCCTTTCACAGAAGAAAGGGTTCTGCAAGAACTCCTAAAACTGAAGGTGGACAAAGCAATGGGTCCTGATGGAATTCACCCCAGAATTCTAAAAAGAATTAAGGGAGGAACTAGTGAAACCACTGGCTACTCTTTTAATAAATCATGGGAGGATGGTGTGGTACCGAGGACTGGAGGAAGGCGGATGTGATTCCCCTTCACAAAAGTGGGTCCAAGACAGAGGCAGGAAACTACAGACCTGTCAGTCTGACCTCTGTGGTAGGGAAAGTGATGGAGTCACTTCTGAAGGAAAGAATAGTCGAGTACCTAGAGGCCAGTGGAGCCCAGGACCCAAGGCAGCATGGGTTCACAGCGGAAGGTCAAGTGTCAGGACTAATCTAATAGATTTCTTTGACTAGGTGACCAAAGTAGTAGACCAGGGAGGCTGTGACATGGCCTACCTAGACTTTAGCAAGGCATTTGACACAGTCCCACACAAAGATTAATAGTCAAATTAACCAGCCTGGGAATGGGACCCAGGGTGGTAGCCTGATAAAACATTGGCTGGACAACAGGATACAGAAGGTAATTGTAAATGGAGTCCATTCTGAAGAAAGGGGGTTACTAGTGGGGTACCGCAGGGTTCAGTATTGGGTCCAGTCCTTTTAATGTCTTCATAGAGACATTGCAGAGGAGTGGAAGGAAAAGTATGCCTTTTGGAGATGACACAAAATCTGCAACAGGGTTGATACACAAGGAGCGTGGAAAGGATGAAAAGGGACTTGGCAGGTTGGAGGAATGGTCAGAGTATGGCAGCTAGGATTCAGTAAAGAAGTGCAAAATAATGCACCTAGGAAACAAGAACCAGGGAAGAATACACAATGGGTGGGAGGTAGTAACAACAACAAAAAGGAAAGGGACCTGGGGTAACTTATCAGATGACCTTAAGGTTAGCAAGCAATGTGAGAAGGCAGTAGGGAGGGCTGGGGGTATACTGGGATGTATGGGAGAGGCATCAGCAGCAGAAAACAGGAAGTTGTTATCCCTCTGTCCAGACAGTTGGTGAGACCCCATCTGGAGTACTGTGTCCAGTTCAGGAGACCCCATCTCCGCAAGGACATAGACAGGATAGAGGCAGTCCAGAGGAGGGCAACTAAAATGGTGCAGGGTCTGCAAGAGAAGCCGTATGAGGAGAGACTAAAGGAGCTTAATATGTATACCCTTGAGGAAAGAAGGGAGAGGGGGGACATGATAGAAACTTTTAAGTACCTCAGTGGAATCAACAAAGTCCAAGAGGGTAGCATTTTTCAGAACAAGAGACTTGCAAGAACAAGGGGACACAATTTAAAGATAGAAGGAGGGCGGTTCAGGGGCAATGTGAGGAAGTATTATTTCACAGAAAGGGTAGTGGATGCATGGAACAGCCTTCCTGAGGAGGTTGTGGGGTCTAAAACTGTGGGAGAATTCAAGAATGCATGGGACAGACATAAGGCAATTCTTGTGGGGGGTAGGAAGAAATAGGCTGTTGGTTAACTAGGATCTGCGGCCTATCCTGTAGGTAGGGAAATGGGCAGACTAGATGGTCCTAGCGGTCCTTATCTGCCGTCAAAGTCTATGTTTCTATGTTTCTATGTTTCAAAATATAATAACCATAGAACTATAAGGGACAAAAAAAGGGAACGCCAAGATACATGTGCTGGATAATCAGAACCAGAAAAAAATAACGGATTATGTTAGGATTCCAGAAATGACACTTAGTCTACAAAAGGCTAGGTATTTTACACCATGGAAAGTAAAAAGTTGATTAGAAGAAGGAAATAATACAAGGGCTGAGAATTAGTAGCAGTGTAGTGCTACAGGAACCAGAAATAGATTCCTGATATATTGAAATATATGAGACAAGTTCAATGGTAAATTCAGTGCAGAAAGAGGACAGCAGTACAGAACTAGACTGACTACACCCTAAATTTGTTTCAGCAAAGTGTATCTAGCTAGTAAGATGAAAGGTAGCTGGTATTTTGAATAAGAAAGATGACAAAAAAGTGGTTTGAGTCTATATAAGGAATGCCTAATGTCATACTTCCTTAGTTTTCAGATCCCTGCTGGACTGACAACAAATATGGGAGAGCATGTGGTGATCTTATTTCAATGTTTTCAACATCAGTTTTTGAAAATGTACAAATTTCATCTGGTGGGCATCCTTTTTATGTTGGCTCGCGCTTGCATGCCAGCCAACATATTGCAGTAGTAGCAGATTTGGAGGTGCAGTCACTGTGGACGAATGCAGGGCACACATCAGTAGGTGCGTCCCTCATTCCCCAATAAGCCAATATACAGGTGCTGGCACCAGGCATATGTAAAGTGACCACCAGATCTAACAAAAGTGCCACTGCAATGAGAGGCAAGCTCTTCATGCAGTGGCACAATAACACTCCTCCCGATGTGCCTTTATTGGAGATGTTTTCCAGTAAACATGGCAGCAGTGAGTGCTGCCGGCACAATGCTGACTTCAGGGTACCCAATCCCCATGTCAGCATGCCTGACCCACTTCATTGCGCGGTGAGGCTCACTCCCTGTGGTATAATCTCCCTCCTCCCATTCCAATTGTGTGAGGGGTGCCCAATCCCCTCGGCATCATGCGCCCCAACAGTCTTTCTTTGCCGATGGGGGGCCCAATCCCCATCAACTTCAGTCCCCCTGTCCAGTTCAATATACCAACGGAGGAGCCCATTCCCCATCGGCATAATATCCCCAACCCCCTGATTTGCACTGTGTGCCAAGGGGATGCCCAATCCTCCTCGGCATCATGCGCCCCCCCCTTTCTGTGCTGATGAGGGGCCAATCCCCATAGGCTGTGGTCCCCCTCCCCATAATGCAGGTGGTACACTGAGAGCTCACCCCAGTGTACCAAGCAACACCTGCAAAAAAAGAAAACCAACTCTCATTGTCTTTTTTTTTCCCTGTGAAACAAGAAAACGGTCCCTCATGGTCTCTCCTGCCCCATCCCCCACCCACGCCCACCCTCTGTATGCCCTGCCTCTCCACACACCCTACTTCCCATACTGCCTGATGATGATCTTCGGTGGACCGGGAACACGTCTGCACTCTTCAAAGCCGACCACGAACTGAAGAAATGCCGGTAAGCTGTATAATGGCATAAATAGGGTTTTTCAACTTTTATGCATATCTCAGGCATTTTGGGGAATTTTGGCACCAAATTTTCAACATGGGATTATTGGGACCCCTCCTCATGAATTCAGTCACTATCATGACATTATTCAGTCCTGAAAGGGGATTTCGTGGTCACTGCATGGAATCACCTTTCGCGACCAATTAATGAAACGAGCAAAGCCACTGTTCATGAGGTGGGCTCTCAAAAAGCCTATGTTGCAAATTTGGTGGAAAAAAATCCAAAAATGATGGTTTCCATGCACGCTCGTAACTTCATGAATTTGTAATATTTTCACTCCAGATTTTCAACACTGGCATTTTTCCACACCTCCTTATGAACAGTACAGCTGTCATTTTACATATCCTGGCCGAAATGTGTTTTCGCACTTCTAGTGCTGAATAGCACGGTCGCTATTTTAGGGACAGATTAAGAAAATGACAGTGACACTGTTCATGAGCACAGGTCCTAAAATACCTGTATTGAAAATTTGGTGATGAAAGTCCATAAAATGACTGTGTTACAAGCATGTATTGTGCAGTTTCCATGCACCTTTGTAACTTCACAAATCTGCAATATTTTCATGCCAGATTTTCAACACTGGTATTTTTTCACATCTCCTTATGAACAGTACAGCTGTAACTTTTAACATCCTGCCTGAAATGTGTTTTCGCACCTGTGGCACACAATGGCGTGGTCGCTGTGGGAAATCAACTTTTGGGACAGAGTAACAAAATCACAGTGTCACTGTTCATGAGGGGAGGTCCCAAAATGCCTATGTTGAAAATGTGGTTAAAAAAATCCCAAAAATAATTGGATTACGGACGTGTATTGCGCAGTTTCTATGCATGCTCATGAGTTCACCAATTTTTCATATTTTCACGCCAGATTTTCAGTGTTGCCATTTTTTTTTACACCTCCTCATGAACAATACAGTTGTCACTTTTCACATCCTGCCCAAAATATGTTTTCGTGCCTGTGGCACCAAATGGCACAATCGCTGTGCAAAACCACCTTTCGGTTAACAAACTGGTAGTGCCGCTCTTCATGAGGTGGGGTTACAAAAAGCCCATGTTAATAATTTGGAGTGAAAATACCAACAAATGCATACGGTGTTAGGGTTTCCAACTGTAATACTCCACCATGTAGAGACTGATAGGCATCAGAGGTGTGACTTGGGATCATCGGCTGTAATGCTCACGCCATTCCACCCCTGTCCCCCCACCCTGTTGCCAGGGACAGGCATTTAGGTGTACCTTGGAGTGCTCAGCCCCAAAGTTCACCCCATTCTCCTATACTGCACCCATCTCAATGTATTTCCTTATGGAATGGGGTAAGTAAAAGGCCCAAAGACCCCAAAGCACACCACAACACTTGTCAGTGTCTACAGGGCAGGGTGAGGTAAAATGGCCTGAGCGTTATAGCTGATGACCCAAAGGCACACCCCAATGCCTGTCAGTTTCTGCAGGGTGGGGGTGAGGTTGGCATCAGTTCAATACTTCACTGCCATTCCTATTATGCATCTTTAACTCCTGCACTGCCAATGCCAATGCCAGCATGACACCATCTGGTATTGACAAATGCTTTTTATATATCTAATGTTATACTATTTAATAATACTGCAATTATAAGTGTAATCAATGCCTATGTCCCTCCTGTAATTAATACCTACATGGGGAATTCAAGCAAAACTATTGAATATATTATAGAGAAAACTGGGCTAGAACATTCAGGAGCTACCATATTAGTTGCTGGGAATTTTAATGCAAAAATTGGTACACTGAATGAAGCAACTTCTCAACAATGCAACATAGATGATACATTGTTTATCCCCCTGTACCAATCAGAAGTCAAAAGAAAAACAAAATAAGAGCGGTATAGAGCTTATGTCCCTGATGGCAAAAACAGCTATGCAAATTCTAAATGGTAGAATTATAAGAGCTCGACATGGGCATGTGACTTTTCCAATCCAGAATGGAGGGAGAGTGCCAGACTTGGTCTTAGTGGATATATTTTCAAATAGAAATATAAACAAAATGGTAGTCAAGGAGGTATGAGAGAGTGATCATTTTCCCCTAGTTATTTCAATTCTTACCACAGATATACCTGATAAAAGACCTGGATAAGAGATAAGAGAAAATAAGAGTATTCGCAATAATAAACAAATTGGTGGAAAGCCTATATGAAAGAAAAACAAATATCTTGGATAATCAAATAAATATTGAGTTTTCAGATTAATAAATAGAACTGTCAAATAGGAATAAAACTGAAAAAATACTTTATTTAGTTCTTAAATATATAATCCAACAATTATTAAATTTAGTGAAAGAAAGGTCAGCTCAAGAAACAACCCAGTGCGTCATTTTAAAATAACTGGATTTATAGTAAAAAAAAACAATAAAACAGCACTCAAAGGCCCAGATATTCAAAAGAGTTGAGCCAAGCGCAATAGGGTTGTGCCTGCGCAAGTCCGAAATGCGCCATTCTGCGATATTCAGCAGGAGGCAGTTGTGCCCCCAAATCATGCTGAGCAACAGCACAATGATAATGAAGGCATGCACAACCGAAGGGGGAGGAACCAAGCATAAACTTCACAGCCCGATATTCAGCCCAGGCCGTGCAGAGTTATGCAGGCGCAACCCCTACCTGCGCCTGCACAAAGTTACGCTGAAAAAAAAGGAACAAGTCGAGGGCCACCCACAGGTGAGCTGCCGCATTGCAGGGCGCAACACAGCAGCTGCCACCTGTGGGTGGCCCTGGATTGTTCCCCCGCTTCTGGTGTGCCCCCATGCCCTGATCGCGGGCTGAAATTGCCCCCCAGTAGCCCGATCGTGGGCAGAACAGTAGTGTTCCCGAACAGCCCGACCATGGGCAGAACAGTAGTGTTCCCCCAGCAGCCCGATAAATGGGCAAAGTTATACTCCCCATTGGCCCGATCGCTTGGGCACCAAATGTCCCCATCCTCCGAGTAGCCCGATCGGGCTAATGGGGAGAATAATGTTATGCACATGATCGGGCTGCTGGGGGACTACTGTTCTGCCCGTGATTGGGCTGCAGGGGGCGTCGGTCCCCAACGGCTGCTGCTGGCAGGGCGCAAGGCGTAAGTCATCGGGGATCGGTGCACCTGCATGCTAATGGCCTGCAAATGGGGCCATAATCAGATGCAAATGGCCCCCCATACGCCTTGCATAGATTATGGCCCCATTTGCATGTCACCCTTTGAATATCACAGGTGCTGTGCATGGTGCAATGGAACTTGCGCCACCGCATCTCAATGCTCCACTCTGACCACTTGCGCTGGCACAGTTCCACTGCGTCATGCACAGTGGGTGTGGCCAGGGGGCGATATTCAAAGAAGTTGTGCCATAGTGCAACTCCGTTGAATATCGCCCTGGCCACACCCCTGCGCAACTATTTTGAGCGGCGCAGGGGCTTGCACCACAAAATGGCGCAGTTTGAATATCTGGGCCAAAGACTTCTTTCAAACTTTGACGTTACTACTTTATTGTGCAGAAAAGGAACATGGGCAACGGTCCCAGCCACAAACTTGCCCCAACGTTTCATGCGAGCACGCTTTGTCAAGAAGCTGAAGTGCTCACCTGGTGACTATAATTTATACAACGCTCCATAAAAATAAACAGATGCAAATAATTTAAAAACAGGTACTAAAACATGAAAAATTTTACTTCGGACTTAATCAAAAACATTAGAAACGATGCTAAATAGGTCTCATTAAGTTTGAAATAGCGAGAGATACAATTTTTACATCATACGATTGGTAAAGCAGACTTCTTGAATACAGAAACATCACATAGTGAGCGTGGCATATAGAAATATGTACTTAAAAGATAATAATTTGATCATGCTATGATTCAGTTCTCGACTGCCTACTAGTACATAAACAAGTTGCCTCTCACTACTTTTTACACCATCAAGAATCAATATGTTTATACAAACAATGTGGAAGATATGTATACTATTAAAGGCAATACAGATGTGTCTGCAGAATGCAGATGCAGGTAAGATTACAAAACACTGCGAGACAATGCACTTTTAAAATGTTACCCTCCTGTATATACTAAATATCACATTTATTAGCAAATGCAAGCTAAAGAAAAAAGTTGGGGGGTAAGGGAAAATAAATATGACCAAAACACAAGACCGCAATGCAATGATCAATCAGTATGTTTACATAACGATGTGATAAAAAAGCATAATTTAAATGGTAATGTGTGTAGATTAAGAATGTCATTGTGTTATTTTAATGGCATTGGAAGAAGACAATTACTCCTAGCACAAAGGAATGGCTGCAAGATCTTTCCATAAGGGCCAGCTATGAAAGAGTAGCCTATCTTAAAATTAACAGGATTGATAAATACTGTGACAAACGGGAATCTTTCTTAAAAACTTTGAAAGAATAAATCTGGAGTTTAGCTTTCAAGATGAGTTAAACTTTGTTATTGTCCGGTTAGCCCCCAATCCCCCCCCAAAGAAGACACACACACACACACACACACACACACACACACACACACACACACAGATCTTTGAAAAAAGGGTTGCAGCTGTGTATTTATTTGTATAACACATTGAATATTAATATTTAACTTTACTGTTAATAAGATCTTTACTTAACTCTTTTATTTCAACTCTCTTTAATATTAATATTCTTATAATTAATGGTCTCCGTTTTTTCTCATAGAGAAAAGCGTGTGTTAAATCCCGTAACACCTGAGTAGGTGTTACGGCATTCACGCGCTCCCTCTGCATAGCAAAGCGCTCGAGACAAGTAAACAGAGCGCCAGCTTCCAACCGTCCCTTCTACCTCAAACATTGCTAACCAGAAAAACACTTACTTGTCGTCGATACCTCCATCGCGATTCAGTCACCTAAAACATACAAATATAACAATTTATTCTCCCGAACAACTTATCCAATACACACTTTTGCCACGATCCCTAACTCTCTCCCTTTGAACCCTAGCCTTTCCTCTGCAGGTCAAAGGACTACATCACTGCAGAAACAGGAAACTATACCGCACAATCTCCACACTCATGGACTTCTAACTGCTGTACCCATTTTATTTGATTAACAGTTTAAATAAATAGTTAACGTTCAAGCACAATTCAGTTTTCCTCACAGAAAAAACGTTCATCTGCAAGGTAAGCCTCCCAATCTTTTTTTACAAACTCAAGTCTTACCATAGAAAAACGGAGCCTTCAATTATATAAAATAAAATGTAGGGGTGAGTGAATTAACCTACAAATTTGACACACCTCTCATGTTGGATGAGATGAGAGCCTTCGCCTCGGGTTTATGTGCCATCCAACAACTCGGGTGTGTGTTAAATTCTCGTAACACACTGCACCCCATACTTTATCCTATATATTATCCTTGAGCAGCGTGCACTGCCAAGAGGAAGCGCCATACCTCCAGCCCCCTGTACCACCCATCTACATGAAAATCCCTGATGGTGCATGCCAGGGTATCACCCAGTAGTTGTGGGATAGCTCATAGGGCCAAGGTCCTGATGGCCACCCCCCCATCCGGCTCCACCAACCTTACAGTATGCACTGCTAAGATTGGACCGAGACCCTCCCCCCCATGTAGGTCCATGTCTCTTGGTCCACCATCCTCATGCCGGCCAAGGGTAGGGAGACCTTCGGGAGAACTGGCCTCGTCCCCTTGTTCCCCATTACCTTCCTCATGTGCTCCTCCCAAACCGCTTGCACGCTGAGACAGTTTGCAATACCCTCTTTACACTCCTTTAATATGTGATATCATGATCTATGCACTACTACTACTATAACACCATGCTGCCTAATTTGATTTCAGTTCTTTAACCCATCACTGAGGTATACCTATTAACCACTCCTACCCTTCTTGGTAATATCCCATAACTGGTGGTCCCATTATTATGTATGGATTGTTATTTGTTTTTGTTTTTTTGTATTTATTTTATTTATATATATATATATTTTGTTTTTTATTCTGCATCTGGTGCCTAACTCATAACTTCCCTTTTGGTGGAGGTGAAAAACCCGGAATACCCCAGTAGGAGAACAACTGGAAAAAGTCACTCCCCAACCCCAACTGCAGCCACCCCGAGTAGATCGAAAGGGGACAATATCTCCCTGCCCCTATTTTTCCCCCAAACTGAGGGCCGGGAGGTTGGGTGTTCAATTGGATGAAGGAGAAAAAGGGACCTGACCAGAGCTGACTAGATAGATATCCCTCTTTCTCCTCCCCCCCCCAGAGACCCCTCCCTTAGGGCATGGTGATACCTCGCCTCCAGGGTGTGTCCAGGGCCTGCTGTCCACTCCCAGAGACAGGTATCCAATTATTTGCTTTAGCCAGGGGGGAGAGGGACCCCCGGACAATTAGTCGGCTGCTGCAATGCTTGGGCAGCCTTGTTCATTGTCCAGTAGGCCCCAATTCCCTCCCCCCCTCTCCAAAGAAGACACACACACAGATCTTGAAAGAAATGGCCGCAGCCACGTATTTATTTATATACACACTGAATATTACTATTTAACTTTACTGTTAATAAGTTCTTTATTTAACTCTTTTATTTCAACTCTCCTTAATATTAATATTCTTATTATCCTTGAGCAGCGCGTGCTGCCAGGAGGAAGCACCATACCTTGAGCCCCCACACCACCCATCTACATGGGAATCCCTTACGGTGCGTGCCAGAGTATCACCCCATGGTTGAGGGATAGTTCATAGGGCCAAGGTCCTGACAGTTATCCCCCGTCCGGCACCACCGACCTAGCAGTATGCACTGCTGAGCTTGGACCGAGACCCCCCATGCGGGTTCAGGTCTCTTGGTCCACCATCCATATGCTGACCAAGGGTAACAAGACCTTCAGGAGAAGTGGCCTCCTCCCGAGCTGCCACAGGCCAGACCAAATCCGACCCCCAAGCTGCTAGCTCAAGCCTAACCTCCAGATCTTCCTGAAATTTTCCAATAAGAAATCCAAACCTTTCATCTGCACTTGCCCATTCTCCCCCACCACCAGGCCCCGGTGGGTGTTGTAAATCTTATTATGCCTCAGTGCCATATCCCCCAAGGACTCCATAAAATCTCTCATCTCCCCATTAATCCTCATGCAAGCTCTGTTCAATGCTGCTCCTCATCTTGCATGAGGCCAGCTCATCAGCATCAACATGTGTGACCAGATGAGAATAGTATGGGGCCACAAGGCCTTAATGGAAAATAAATCATCCTTCATTACCTGCAGCAGAGTCACCATCTTCCGGTGGCCAAGATCCTCGCCACCCAGGTGGATTAGCAAGATGTCCAGCTTCCTCCTCCTCCTGCCAATCTCAACTTGAAGCTTCAGAAGCACCCCCCAATGCATCCCTTGGACTCCCATCCCCTGAATTTAGGCTGCATCTCGTGAAATTGACAAGTTGCTTCCCCCTGGCTGGCTGACCACTCTCTTCGCTGCCCGCCAAATGAAGGGGTGTCCACATATCCATCTGCTCCTAGTGTCATCCTCAGGGCCTGCAGGAGACAAAATGCATTACTGCAAGTGTATTCATATATAGCGCAAGAATGCCTGGGACCTCCACCGCCCCAGTGCCTGAATCTCCAAATCAGACAGGACCAAGCTCCTGGAATTTGTTGCTGCACCTATCCAGAAGGAGTGAGTACCATATTCACCATCCTCCAGCCCCACATGCTGAAGTGCCTTTTTTAGGATGAACCTGAATTGATATACTGTAACTGGCTTACCATCCTGATGATGGAAAAAGGCCTCACCTTGCTTAGCGCAGGATGACTGGCAGTCGCTGATCATGCGCTCTACCAACCAACCAGATCCCGCTGGTGCCCTCAGTTTGTACCAGCATCTTGCCCCTCGCTGCTCTGTCTTTGACTTACCTAAATGAATGTAAACCCTAGGCCCCACTGAGACTACATCCTGTGCTAACAGGCCAGGGTCCCTTCTCTTACCTGTTACCTGAGTCAGCTCTGACACCCTAAATGCCCCACAGAAAGCTACCATAAAAAGTGTTTCAAACAATCAGGCTTCATACTCATTCCAGCAGACCATGGGCAGGGACACCCAAAGGCTGGACAGAATCACCAGGGTAATGGATCACGTCGCATCCTGTAGGCTAGCCTCCTCCCTCCCCAGCCCTCCAACAGCTTACGCACCCTAAAGGCCTTAGTGTTATCCCCTGTGCCCATGGCCCTTGTCAACCATGACAAACCTCCCAAGTGTTGACCCATCACTCCTGGCGAACAACCTGCCCTCTTCCCTGCCATGATGTATCTGCACAGTTGGTCTACCAGAATGGGCTAAACATCTGCCCACCCTGCTGCTTTCTGTGTGTTGATATAGTGTTCAACCCTCCCCGCAGTAAGCCTCCCTTTTTCTGGGCGCAGTGGAATTACCTATGCATCTCCAAGTCTCTTGGTCACTACCTCCCAGAGGAATGGGGGGGACCCTGCGTGGCCATTGATCTGCTCCTGGTGCCAACTCAAAGAATCTCTGCCATTGCAAACGAGATAAAGCATCGGCAATCCCATTGTCAACTCTTGGTACATGCACTGCCTTGAACATAATGTTAAACAGTAAACATTTTAACACGAGAACCCGGATTAAATCCCCCAATGAACCCATTGGGCCCAATTGCTGATTGATCATATGCACCACTCCCATGCTGTCTGACTGGAAATGCACTGCTCTGTCCCTCAGTCTAACTCCCCAAACACAGAGAGCCACCACCGGGAAAAATTCCAGCAGTGTAATCTGCTTGCCCAGTCCTGCTGTCAGCCACTGTGCTGGCCACTGTCCTGCACACCATTCCCCTTGGAAGTAGGCTCTGAAGCCACTTCCTCCAGCCACATCAGTGTAAAGTTCTAAGGACTCCCCACCCCAGGCAATTTGCCACAGGGCCAACCCATTGAAATGGTCCAAGAATATGCGCCAGACCTCTATGTCCTCCCTGAATTGCTCTGTGACCCTAATCCTGTGGTGAGGCTTAACACACCCTTGCCCCCTCTTTGCCAGCTGATGCATAAAAGTCCTTCCCACTGGAATGACCCAGCATGCAAAGTTAAGGTGCCCCACCAACTGTTGCAACTCCCAGAGCGTAACTTTTTTCCTAACCATCACCCTACACAGTAGCCCTTTTAACATTTCCAGCTTATCCTGAGGCAGTCTGCACAACCTGGCCCTTGAATCAATTTCGATGCTCAAGAAGGTGTGTATACTTCCTGGGGGCTCCAACTTCCCGGCCACCAAGGGTACCCTGAAATCTTTGCACAGCTGTTCGAAAGCCACCATGGTCCCTTCACAACGTGGTGACCCTGCCAGTCCCATGAACAAGAAATCATCATGGTAGTGCACAATGGCCTGACTATGCACCATCTGTGCAGTAACCCAGTGCAACAAGGAGCTGAAGTGGTCAAAGACTGCACAGGCAACCGAGCAACCCATGGTCATGCAATTGTCTACCTAGTACAAACCCCTCAAATTTCATGCCCAAAGGCACCCTGTTATTGGGATGGACTGACAACAAGTGGAACGCGGACTCAGTGTCCGCTTTCACCATGAGTGTAACATGCCCAGCAGATCGAACTACCTCTAAGGCTCGATCAAAGGACTGATAATGTACTGATATATGCAGAGAATCGTTCTGATCATTCACTGAGTCGCCGTCAGGGTATGACATATGATTGATCATCCAAAACTCGCCCGGTGTCTTCTTGGGAAGCAAGTCAATTGGTGAAACCCGTAAATTACCCCAAGGGGAGCTAGTGAATGGTCCGCTCACCCACCACAGTCGCCTCTCTTTTGCCAGTTTATCCTGGACAACTTGTGGATGGTCCCTGGCTGACATCAAGTTATCCACCTTGTATGCCTTGCGCGGGCCCGAGTATGGTAGCCTGAAGCACTTCGTGAACCATTTTTCCAACAAATCGGCAGCAACTCTGTCCAAGTACTGGTCCAGCCATGGCTTAATCTTTCTTATCTGCACCGTTGTGGGAAGGCTTCCCACCTTGGGGCATGGTAAACCTCTCCCATGTGCCTTGTCTGGACCCTCTCCCTCCTTGTACCAATAAGCACTGCAGAAATGTATGCTGTTTACCACAGGCCATGCAAGCGTGTTTAAACCTACAACTGTTGCATGTGCACTTGTTTTGGTTGTAAGCATAGCACAACTGCTGTGCCATGCCCTCCAGTTTGCACTGGGTAGGTCCCTTTATGGGGAGACCACTGTCCATGTGCTGCACTCCCCCACCTTACATGACATCCACCATCAAGGCCATGTCAAGCTTCCCCTAGCCCAACGCAGTATCCACCTGATGCCTGCTATGAAACTCTTCGTCATAGTCAAGTCAGGCCATCCCTTTTTTCTTATGCATCAAGGTGATACAATGCATATAATTAAGCAGTTCCACCCCCTGCTTCTCATCTGCCTGCAATAGGACCGTGGCATATATCAGAAATGCCGCCACCCAATTGTCATGTGTCCTGGACACCTTCACCTTCTTGCATTCCTGATCATCACCCTTCTCCTTCTGCCCCTCACTGGGCTCCACGGGCCAGTTTAGGAGGGGGAATTTTCAATTGTGTAACCAGGAGTGGCACACTAAGCTGAAAGCTTGTTTACAGGTGCGACCTGGGGCACAGGGAAGTTAAGTGACTTGCTCAGGGTCACACACCATATGCAAGTGGGGGCTGTGGGATTCAAACCGAGGTCTCTAGATTTGCAGCTCAGAGCCTTAAACCACTGTGCTATACTGCCTCTTGATATCTCTACATACTCCCAGTTCTTAATCTGCTGCCTAACCTCATCAGTCAAATGTGTGCCCACCGAAGTATCAAGCCTAGCACATGGGTTCTCTGGTGGAGGTGGCGCTGGCTTATTTGGTAATAGCCCATCCTACCCTGCAGCATCCCCACCTGACGGCACTGGTACTTTCTTATTCTTAATTTCAGCTACCAAGTCCACAACCACCCCTACTAACTACTTAAGCTACCCATTCGTCGCTGCTCACAAGCTGTCCTCTGCTCCTGGCTGCAAGCCGCCTACCCCTTCATCATCGAAGAGTCCGGAGGCCGTGGTGATTCACCGCCATCCATCTCTAACATGCCACCTTCCACCAGGTCTTCCAAATCCTCATCAGACTCCTCGCCCCTGATAGCCCCCAAAACCTGTTTCACCTGACTGGCCTCTACCTGTGACCCTACAGGTTGCATCTTACCTTCAGTGCGAGGCACCTTCGCTGGCTGTACTGGTTTTCATGCTCCTACTGTCTTCTTCCCGGTTGATGCCAATGGCTCTTCCAGGCCCTCCAAGCAGGCCTCCAGCTATGCCACTCCTTTTTACTTGTACAGGGAGCTCGGCTTCTCCTCAGCCACTGCCAACGTCCTGGGGGACAGGTTCCTCTTCCTGATGGATATGATCCTGTAAAGACAACTAAATCCCCCCCAACAGAAATAATTAGAAAAATAAATCTTCCCTGAAGATATTTAGCATCTGGCATGGGTGAGAAATCGTGGACACTCAAACCTCGATGGACTCAATAGAAAAAGGAGGGGTGTACGTGCCCTCCTGGCAGCACCTCGGGCCATAGGGACCATGAGACCCCCCTCTGATGGAATTAACCCCTGGTGACAATCCTGGCCCATTGGCAATGCCCAGCACATGCTAGTTGTATCTTCTGAGCCTCAGGCTGTATCCCCTCCCTTGCTTTAGCCGAGGGGGAGAGGGGCCCCCTGGACAATTGTCTGGCTGCTGCAATGCTTGGCTAGCCTTGTTCAATGTATTATAGCCTTCATTTTCTGTTTTTAGTCTTTACCTGCTATATCTTAATTAGTTAGAGATAGGTTTACCTTTCTAACAGTTCCCCCTTCCCCTTCCCTATATTTTAACTGCCTGATTCATCCAAGTATAATGTAAAATAAGTTGAATGATACTTCTTAGAGTGATGCTTACTTTACCATATTAATTAAGCTCTTACTGTTTTTATTACACATTCCGTTGTATGTACATTTTAACATTTTCAATAAAATATGGATTACAAAAACAAAGAATGGTACTATTAGAAGAGTCAAGCATGGGCCCGGAGGCCTGGTGGGAAATTATTAAAAAGGGGCTCCTGGAGGCTACCAAGGCCTGCACGAGGGAGAGATACAAGTGGGGCAAAGCAAAGTGGCCGAGCTGGTGGACAAGGGAGGTCCAGGATGGGGTGAGGTAAAAAAAAGGCTGCTTATAGTCGATATAAACATTCTCAGGGGGGCTACATCCAAGGAGAAGGAGTATGATAAGGTAGATAGGAGGGTCACCAGGGTGGTGAGGTCGGCCAAGGCGGGGGCAGAGCTGAGATTGGCATAGGGAATTAGAAGGGGGAAAGGGTTCTTCAGGTATATCGGGGAAAGAAGAAAAGGGAAGGAACAGATTAATAGATTGAGGATGGAGAGTGGATGGGTGGAGGAGGCAGGGAGAAGACGGAGGTACTAAATGACTTTTTTGCCTCTGTCCTTACCAAGGAGGATGGGGGGAAGGCACTGTAAGGGGACAGGGAGGGGGACTGGCAGATGAAGAGGGGGGAAATGGATTTTAAAATCCCCAATGGGAGGGTATGGGAAGCCCTCAAGGCCCTAAGAGGGGATAAAGCACCAGGCCCAGAAGGGATCCATCCCAGGGTGCTTAAGGAGATGGCTGATACCCTGGCCACAACCCTTGCAGACCTATTTAACTCCTCCCTGCAGTCAGGATGAGTGCCTCATGACTGGAGGATGGCCCATATCGTGCCTATACACAAGGGCAGCTCATGAGAGGAGCTGGGAAACTATAGGCCGATTAGCCTAACATCGCTAGTGGGGAAAGTGATGGAGGTCATTTTGAAGGAGAGGCTGGAGGGGGTTCTGAAGGCATGGGGTTACATACATGATTGTCAGTATGGCTTTGTTCAGGGCAGATCATGTCAGACCAACCTGTTGGAGTTCTATTAAGGGGTGATGAGGGTGCTGGATCAGGGCAGGCCAGTGGATGCCCTCTTTCTGGACTTCAGTAGGACATTTGACTCGGTGCCACGTCCTGAGCTACTGGGGAAGCTGGAGGATATGGGGGGCAGATGGTCAGATGGATAGGAAACTGGCTAGCGGGGTGTGTACAGAAGGTGAGGATGGGGGGAGGTCTCATCCTCTAGGTAGGAGAGTCATTAGTGGGGTCCTTCAGGGGTCGGTACTGGGCCCACTCTTGTTTAACACCTATATTTCAGACATCAGAACGGGTATCAGGAATGGGATGAGCCTCTTTGCCGATGACTCGAACCTGTGGGCAGTGGTGGAAGGGGAGGAGGGGAAGCTGGCTCTCCAGGAGGACCTGGAGACTCTGGGGAGGTGGTCAAGAGCATGGAAGCTAAAGTTTAATGCTGGGAAATGCAGGGTTCTACACCTGGGACCCAAAAACCAGCTCATGTATACACATTGGGGGGCACTGCAGGTTTCTAGGGAGGGAAAAGGACCTCAGCGTGGTGGTGGATGCCAAAATGAATAACTCAGAGTAGTGTAGAAGGGCTGCAGCCCAAGCAAATAAAATGCTAGGGTGTATAGCCAGGGGGGTAACCTCAAAGAGTCGAGAGGTGCTCCTTCCGCTGTACAATTGCCTGGTTAGACCACACCTTGAATACTGCGTGCAGTTTTGGCATCTCTACTTAAAGAGGGACATTGCTCTTCTGGAAACAGTCCAAAGGAGGGTGACCAGGATGATACTGGGACTAGGGGAAAGGCCCTATGAGGAGAGACTGGAGGAGCTCAGCCTGTACTCACTGGAGGAGAGCAGGAATAGGGGGTATATGATAAAGGTCTTCAAATATCTCAAAGGAATAAATAGAGTAAGCCTGAGGTTGTGCTTCATCTGAGGGAGGTGGGGGCCACCAGGGGTCACTCAATGAAGCTGGATGGGGGGAGATTGAGGGGGAAACAAGGAGATGCTGCTTCACTGAGAGGGTGGTGGAGCCCTGGAATGTGCTGCTAGGGGAGTTGGTGGCTGCTGCAACTGTGGAGGGATTCAAGAAAGGCTGGGATAGGCATAGGGGGAGGGTACAACCCAGAGCCCCGCTGCGGGGTGGGGGACCTTGAAAGGAGGATTAGGGAGGGGAGGGGCAAATAATGGTACCCTGGGAAGGCACTGATTATCAAGCAGACTTGATATACCACAGGGCCTAATCTGCTGGCTTCACAGTATGTTAGTATGAACAAAAAAAAATTCTATGGTACAGGGAGATGGAGAGTGAATGCAGATGCATGTTAATGTAATGAAAATGAAAGATAACTGTAGTACATTTCATAGGTTTCATAGGTTTTTTCAAGCTAGAGAACAATAAGTCCATAATGCTTGCCTTTTAATTTTTAGCTATAATTACATATATTTGTCTTTATCTGACATCACCTGATCCAAGTTGTTTTTGAATATATCCATATTTGCACTTTCTACTACAACAGTAGGAAGATTATTCCATATTGGGATTGATCTTACACTGAACCAATTTTTTCTCCTTAATGACTTCCATTTTCCAGTCAGCAACTGTTTGTTATATCTATGACTACTAAGTCTGAATTTGGATTCAAATAAACCTATCCCCTCAGTATGTGTAGAGTCTTGTAGTAGGCCATAAATGAGGCACAGATCTCCCCCTAAGCCTTCTGTATTTTAAGGTATACAATTTCAAATCCTTCAGCCTATCCTCGTAGATTTTCCTTTTCATTCCTACTACTGCCCTACTAAATCGTCTCTGTACTTTTTCCATTTTGTGTATGTCATCCTTTGTGTACGAGGACCACACTTGCATGCAATACTCGGAGATGTGGTCTCACCAGAGCACTATACAATGGCAACAAAACTTCCTCTGTCCTACTTGCCACATGTCTAAATATACAATTTAGATTCAGGTTTGCCTTTTTAACTTGTTTGTTACAATGCAATTTAAATTTTAGATTGGGGTAATGATAAGCCCAAGGTCCCTTTCTTCTATAGTCTGGTGCAGTGTTTTGTTCGCCAATTTATACGAAAAATGTGGGTTATATTTTCCCAAATGCTTCACCTTACATTTGTCACTATTTAATATTCATTTCCTCTCATGGGCCCAATTTGTAACTTCATCAAGAAAGTTTTGCAGGAGAATGTTTTCATCCTTATTGTTGATAATAGAGCCTATACGGCAATCATCCGCAAACATTAGCAGCCAAATGTTATATTTGTTCAATTTTAAGGAAGAAATATAAATATTAAATAAACAAGGATCCAGCACTGACCGCTGGGGAACACCACTAGTCACATGTGCCCATCCTGATAGTTTCCCATTTATGACAACTCTTTGTTTCCTATTCCTAAGCCATTTTATTATCCAATTTACAATGTTTGAATTCAATTTAGCTTCCCTTAGGGCATTGATAAGTTCTAAATGTGGGATTTTATCAAATGCTTTTGCAAAATCAATGAACACTAAATCTACCGAGTTGCCTTTATCAGTTTCTTCAGTAACCTTATTATAAAAGGTCAATAGGTTGGTTAGGCATGATCTTGATTTGGTGAAACCATGTTGGTAGTTATCAGTAAGTTTACTATGATTTATATGTTCCAAAATAATTTCCTTAACAAACTGTTCAAGGAGTTTCCCAATTAGTGATGTAAGACTTATGAGTCTAAAATTTGCTGGCTTGTTCGTAGGCCCTTTTTTGTGTATAGGGACAACTGTTGCAACCCTCCAATCATTTAGAACTTCCCCGATATCTAATGATTGTTGGAATATATTAGTCAGGGGTAGATAGATCTCCTTGGCAAGTTCCCTTAATACCCTTGGATGAATATCGTCTGGACCAGGGGATTTGTTGATATTTATTTTATTAAGTTTATCTAAAACATCTTTAGGCTGAATTACAAATCTGCCAGGTATGGAGCCATCCAATTCTTTTATTTCACCATGGGAAGTAATATTGAAAACTGAAGAGAAATATTGATTCTGGATATCTGCTGTTTCATGTTTATTTGCTGCACAACCAGATTGTGTGGTAAATGGGCCTATAGTCTTTGAATTACCTTTAGTTTTGTTTATATAAGAAAAAAAGGATTTCTTGCTGTCCTTCACCCTTGATGCTAATTTTAGTTCAAATTGGGTTTTTTCTAGTCTTATTTTAGTTTTTATTGTTTTTAATAAATCCCTATATTTCAAGTTAAGATGCGTGAACCCTTTTTGAATTTGTTTATATAGTTTTTTTTTTTTATTAATTAAAGTTTTTATTTTAGGAGACATCAATCCGGGTGTAGGCTTGTGATTTAATTCATATTTGCTTTTAGTAGGAATATTTGTTTTAATAAGATCCTTCAATTTGTTAGCCAATAATTGCCATTTAGCCTCTACTGATAAGTTTGTAAATAAGACCTGCCAATCCCAGCATCTTATGATATTTCTCATGTTTACAAAGTTAGCTTTGGTGAAATTTAAGACTCTAGTTATACCAGTAGCTGGCATGGATTTACTATTTGTAATTTGAAAATTAACAGTATTATGATCGCTGTTACCTAGTGGTGCTTTAACATCAATTTGGGTTACACAGTGGGCAATATTTGTTAGTATAAGATCTAATATTCTATTGCCCCAGTATTATTTTCGACCAGTTGTTCCAATCCTATTTCATTGAATAACTCCACATAACATCGATCAACTTTATCTACTGTTGGTGCATGATCCCAATTTACACTGTTTAAATTGAAATCCCCCGTAATTACATAATTATTTGATGGGTCAAGGTTTTTAAGATAATGTAATAATTTTCCATCATTATCAGGATTCATGGAAGGAGGTCTGTATACTAGACTCAGGATAAATGGTGGGCCTATCTGGGGTTTTACTCTAACCCATAGTGTTTCAAGATCTACCTTGTTGCTAAAGGGAACTGCATGTCTTTGAGAACCATTCACAACTATTTAAACAAAGGGAAGACACTGACAAAGGGTTTTAACTTCCTGCATATGCCCCAGGCCAGTGTTCTAGGAATTGAACACATCCTTTGTCTTGTTACTATAGATCAAACAGTTTACTGGTTATTTTCCTGTGGATTTGATTATTTTACATCATTTGGCAATGGGGCAAATCCTCCCCCTGGAGGCATACCACCAAAATTGATCTGTCTCTGCTCATGTGTGAGCCTTGGGCACATCTAGCAGCATTGTATACAACTATTCCAATGTTGCATTTTCGACATTACCACCTGGCATACTACTGTTCAAAAAAGAAATGCAACCTCTCTCTGACTGAACTCTGCCTATGCACCCTGAAACTTGTGCTCCTCCTCCTGCTGCTATCAGGGACTGTTCACCCTAACCCTGGACCAAACACCTCCAACCAAAACAAACCAGCAGGCACTCTCTCAATCATGTGCCTGAACATCTGCAGTTTACTTCCGAAGCTTGATGCACTGCAAGCCTTTACCACCCAACACAACCCGGATATTCTGTCAGTAGTTGAAACTTGGCTCACCCCAAAGATTCTTGACCAGGCAATCACCCTTCCTGGCTACAATGTCTTCCAGGTTGATCGTAAGTCCAAAAGAGGCGGAGGGTGTGCCTTATATGTGAAAGACACTTTCCGAGGACACCCCATTGATTCCAATCTTCCAGCAACACCTGCTCAGATTCTTCCCATCAGACTCCTATTAGGCGCCCACAATAAGGCACTAACAGTTGTCGCTGTTTACATACCTCCTAAAGAAAAGGGACCTGGTCTAACCGCTGTCCTTGACTTTGTCAAATCCCACCCATCGGACTCCGAAATCATCCTTCTTGGTGACTTTAACATTAATTGGCTCTCAGCTGAATGTGGGTCATTTAGGACTCCGTTATATCAGCTAACCTGACTCAAATGGTTGACAATGCAACCAGAAAGAACTACAGAACTGGGACCTGCACCCACTCGACTGGATCCTAACCAACCACCCTCTCAGATCACGGAACCTCAGTCCTCCCTGACTCACTCAGGGACCACTCTCCCATCAGCTGTACCTGGTCAAACAAATTCTATAAGCCCCCTCCAAAAATCTTCACCAGCAGAGTCCTACCCCGTGGTCAACTACCCCACCTCAAATCACACCTCAGTCTGCAGGACTGGTCCCCCATCTTCAAGGCAACAGATACTAATACTGCACTGGAGCAATTTATTCACATTTTCAATGAAGCCTGTAATAAATTTGCCCCCCTCAAAAAGCGTAAAGTTAAATCGCTCAGTAACCCTTGGCTGTCAGGAGACCTCCTAAAAAAACTTAAATCCAGGGACCACCTCTGGGAACTGGCTAGAAACCCGTAAGCAACTCGACATCCAGAATTATAAATGGGCACGGAACGACTGCACCAAATCCATTCGCAACAGAAATCTGACTACTATAAAATGCCCTCACTAACTCCTGGGGAAATGGGAGGGATTTCTGGAAAAACATTAAAGATGTCACTGGGAAGCAGTCAAAATCTCCGCTAACATACTCAACATAAATGGGCACACTACACTCGACTCTAAAACTATTGCGAACACTTTTAACATCACTTTCACTGACCTTAGCAGTGTTCTCCCCTCCGACTTCTTCCAAGACGTGTCAACTCCCATCCCCCAACTCCTCCACCCACGCCTGTCACCCACCTTTCTACTTTAAAGCACTAAAGAAACATCAAGTCCGAAACTACATTGCCAAAGCCATCAGCAAATCTAGAACAAGCAATGACACTCTTGACCTCAAGCTACTGGCCCTAACGCTTGACGAGGTACTTGGGCCCCTCACCAAGATCTTTAATCTCTCTCTTTCCTCTAGCCAATTCCCAGACAAATGGAAAATGGCCACTGTTAGCCCAATTCACAAAAGTGGTGATAAGGCTGACCATGCAAACTTCCGTCCTATCTCCATTCTGCCTCCCCTATCGAAGGCACTGGAACGTATAGTAGCAGACCAACTTACCGAGCATCTGGACAATTATAATATTCTCTGTAAACAGCAACATGGCTTTAGAAAAGGTCATAGTACATCCTCTGCCTTACTCGAATTCACCAGCTCCATTCACAGCTCCCTTGACAATGGACAACTAACTGGTGCTATTTTCCTTGACCTGACCAAAGCCTTCGATACTGTCCACCACTCCCTCCTGCTGAGCCAACTAAAAAATGCTGGTCTCTCCAATGATTCAATCTCTTGGTTCAAAAGCTATCTTGAAAACCACACCCAGCGTGTAAAAATTGGAGATGTGCACTCTGATTCCAGACCTGTCCTCTCTGGAGTCCCCCAGGGTTCAATACTGGGCCCCCTACCTTCAGCCTGTTCCTTAACACCCCACCGACTCCTGCACTGAACATATCACCCTGTATGCCGATGATGCAGTAATTTTGCCACACACCAGGACCCAAAGAAATTGCAAGAAAATCTCCAACTCGGCTTCTCCTCAGTTGAGAATTGGCTCACAAAGCACAAACTCATCCTTAATCAAAAAAAAACAAAGGACATGATCTTCAGCAGCTCCCATAATAAACATAAGCACTTCCAACTCTCCGTTATCACCAGACAAGGTGCTGCACTGGAACAGGTCAAAAACTTTAAATACCTCGGGATCAACCTTGACCCTCACCTCTCCTACACTGCCCACATTGACCATGTCGCCAAAGCCGCTAATTCCCGGCTAGACCTGCTATTCCTTCATAGGAAACACCTGACACCTGAAGCCCTCACTGTCGCTGTCCAGAGCTCCATCATATCCATCATTGATTACGGCATTATCATTTACGGCGCTGCTACAACCACCGCACTCAAACATGTATCCACCGCCCTCAACAAGGCCTGTCGACTTGTCACTGGCTCCCAATGCCTAACTCACACCTGTGACCTCTATTCTCAAACTGGATGGTTGAATCTTGCCAATCAAATAAAACACCAAACTTGTATTACTACTAAGAAAATCTTGCTGGACCTTGCCCCCTGGAGTCTGTGCCCTCATACAACTGAGAATCCACACCCGACATACCAGGGGATCAAAACCTCAGCTTCTGCAAGTCCTGCATTGCCGCACAACACAAGGCCAAAGATCCTTTGCTTACCGGGCCACTAGTTGGTACAATGGTCTTCCCAGCAACATCTCATCTTCACTATCGCCAGCACTTTTAAGACTCTACCGCCTAACACTGACTGCCTCCAACTCTGTGACTGTTGTGGCTAAACATATCTTTTGGTTCCATAGCTGAAGATGCCCTTTTGGACCCACATCTATTCCTGCACTTTGCCAGCACCCCTTCCTATCTTCACCTCCCTGCTGGCCCATGACAAATGCCACCTGGCTGCACTACCTCTATTCTTATCCGCCTTCCACCTCTCCTCTCTCTGTCCCCTCAACTTACCTCCTCTTCTCTCCCATCCACTTAGTCTCCCTGATTTCACCCTCCTCCTTTCCCTTTCTCTTCCCCAAAGTTTCACCTTATTGTTCTTTTTTCATCTACAAGACTATGTGTTGTTTTTTTGTTTTTCTTAATTTTATAAACTGTTATCTTTGCTTATGATTGTCTCAATTGTACCAATGACATGGAACCTTTGTAAAATGCCTTGGCTCAAAGGTATTTGTAATCCTAGAACAAATAAATAAAAATAAAATAAATAAAAGATCAGTACCATCAATGATTTCTTTGCTATCAATTGATTGATGGACATATATAGCTACCCCTCCACCTTTTCTAAACACTCTCTATTTTTAAAATATAGATTGTATCCCTGGATACTTTTATCCCAGGAATCACTATCATCCCACCAGGTCTCAATAATAAGGGCAATGTGAATGTCAATCATCCCAAGGTATAATTTGAACTCATCAAACTTGTTTGTTAGACTTTGTGCATTTAAAAGAACCCCATTCCAACCATAATCTTTTATTTTGTTGCAGTTTTGTAGATAATTTCTTATTTCAGGGGTAAAGCATTGGGCTTCACCCCCCTCACCCAGTTTAAATGAAATGCTATTACCCTGTTGATTTTGTTAGCCAGCATCCTGGTACCAATCTGGCTAAGGTGAAGACCGTCGCTTTTATAACATTTAATATTTTTAAAAGTCTGAGTATTATCCATAAATCCTATGTTTTCTATCATACAAAATTGTCTTAGCCAAAAATTAATTGTTTAGCTTGTTCATTTTTGTATGTCTGATTTCCTAGTAATGGTAAAATACTGGACAAAATGATGTCTTCCCCTCTTTCTTTGATCCTTAAAACAATATTTTTATAGTTTTCCTGGATATCTGTCAAGGCTCATTTAGATAGATCATTCACTCCAACATGTAGGATAACTAATGGTTTGTGTGTGTTTTCAAGTAACCCATCTAGTAGTCTGACAATATCTCTGGTTTTAACCCCTGATAATGAACTTACAGTTGTGTGTGCCTTTCACCCTTCACATACAATAGTATCAATTCCTCTCAGTATCGAATCTCCTATCACTACAACATCTCTTTCTGTAGTAGATTTTTTACATGTTTCAGTTGGAAGTGATACACTAGTGTAGACATTTTTTGTAACATAGTCTCTAGGGGTCTAGTTTTTTAGAGGTTCGATGTTTTCATCTGCCAGTATTTCAAATTTGTTATATAAACTAATAGGTTGTATATAAGTTTTAAACACTTCACATGGAGTGGATGTATTAGGTTCTTGAACTCTATGGACATGGGGAAGAGTTTTAATTGAGGTCTTCTTATGAGTATCATTTTGTTTTAAATTTGCTTCTATAACGTTCCCATCAATAGTTTGCCGATGAGATATTTGGGCTTGGGAGGATTTGTTTCTAGGGGTTTCTTTATTATGTATTTCAAAGTGCTTAATACTTGCTTCCTTGACTGCATCATCAATGAATTGTTCCAGGAGCGTTATTTCTTTTTGTGTTTCCAACTTTTCTTTTAGATTACAAATGTCCTCTTGTAATGTTGTAATAATTTTACATTTTTCACAAATAAATTCGAGATCTGGAGTATCCTCCACATACAGTACATTAGACACTGTACACATACCTTTCTTTTTATACTTCTGCCTTTTTTTGATTTCACTTGTGCCATGTTTGTAAATAGTTATTTATACTCAGTATTCAACAGTAATTTTTTTTAAGCTGCCCAGCAAACTTACCCTGTCAAGGTCACAGCATCTCAGCGGATACAGCAGACACGCGCAGACACGTGTGTCTCTGCGTGCGTCTCCACGCGCTGTGACACGCGCCCCACTCTGCTCACCCCACTCGCAGCAGGGTTCACTAATATAGCCAAAAATGCCCCAGAAGGTGATTTAGAGGGGTCACAGCTGTTCAAATCAAAATAGTGCAAAAACTAATGTTTTTTTATCTGTGCAACATCCAGATATATAAGCAAGATGCTAGGAGAGCTGTAAAGCGAATCGAGGCGCGAGCGTTTGAAAACACAATTGCTTTCCCAATGTAGACCGAATGCAAGTCTCTCAGCCTGGATACCTCAAAGGGTAGCAACCAGGGCTCCAACAGTTTAAAAATCACAATTTACAAAACAATATCAGTTTCATTCATATGTAGACACTGGAACACTTTAAAAAAGGTATATTCCCCCTTCTAGCTGTCTATTGCAGCTCCCACAGCCATTTGGTATTAGAGCTAGCTTGTTGGTTTGTCTAGTCACCCCACTCGCAGCAGGGTTCACTAATATAGCCAAAAATGCCCCAGAAGTTGATTTAGAGGGGTCACAGTTGTTTAAATCAAAATAGTGCAAATTTGGTCTTGGATTGTCCATTGACAAGGGAATTGAGAAATAAAATGCTTGCCCTAACATTTAAAATGCTAGATGTTCCAGGCAATAGAAAAACTGTATTAGAGGTCATGCTATTTAGTGACAGCAAGAAACATGTTGCAACTTTTGTTTCTCAAGCACTGAGGACACTTTATTAATTATGATTGTTATGAATGCCGGTAATTAAATGTTTTTAATGTTTATATGTATATTGTATGCTTGTTATCCTGCTTTTTATGTTTTTTTGTATGTAACAAACATGTGTTTTTTTAATACATACTATAATAAACTTGAATTTGAATCTAAATTTGAGTGGTGCATAGGCCATAACTGGGAAGATGTCCTATTTTAAATTAAAGAAAGTTGACTCTTCTGTAGCAGTTTTAAAGTGCAGAGACATCCTGGAAGTTCTGAAGGGGGTGGGACTGAGACAGTTTGTGGTGGAACCTACTCGGAAGGAAGTTATTTTGGACCTGGTGCTCACTAATTGGGAAAGAGTCATGGATGTAGAAGTGGGTATCCACATGGGGTGCAGTGATCACCACATGGTGTGGTTCAGCATTAAGACGGCGGAGGAGACCAGCCACACAAGGGTGAAGATCCTGGATTTTGGCAGGGCAGACTTTGTAAAGATGGGGGAATGTTTAAGCTCTGGGAGAAAGGAGGAGAGGGATGGGCGTGGATAAGCAATGGGCAGATATAAAGGGAGTTATATCTTAAACAACACGTCTATGTATTAGGCAAATAAGCAAAACTAAGAAGAAGAAAAAACAATCTGGTTTTCAAAAGAAGTAACCAGGAGGATGAGGGAGAAAAGGGAGGCATTCAGAAAATACAAGGAGACACAGAAGGAGAAGGACAGAAAAGCAAATCTGGTTAGACTGAGCAAGGGTCAAGGTACAGACAGGAAATAATAGCCCAGGCAATCAAGAAAGGAGACAAAACATTTTTTTAGATACATTAGTGAAGCAAGCTCTGGCAAAGCCACTAACACTGTGAATGCATTAACTAGATAAGGGTGTTTCATGGGCTTAAACATAAACATTTATTTATTTATTTAAAAAATATCAGATTTATAAACATTTGCATCAGAGACTCATTTACACAGGCATCACATCAAGAAGACCAAAGCAATTCAAACAATATACAATAGCTAAAGCAAATAGACATCAGGAGTCAAAGAGAAGTTCATAGTGTTCACATGAAGGCTGTTGCATCCACTAACTGAATCAAAGTACAGTACATTGAGAAAGGGTATATTTAAGCAGAGGCGAAGCCGAGTGCTTCCACCACCCCAGAGTGATGTTATTACACAATAACACACACACTGGAGTGCCTTATTGTAATTATACAATGTCTTGTTGTTATATACAGAATAAAAAATATATTTTAAAGGATGTTTTTGTTAGTGTGGAAAAATATTTCTTAAGAGAAAATGCAAGGAATGATCCAAATCCAAAGCTACGGTGATGTTACTGTGTAATAACATCAGTGTTTCAATGGGTCAGCAGCCAATCAGCTTCTTACATTTTTCCTTGCCATTGTATAATTAAGCAATAATGCACAACAGGGTGTGGTATATCATGAGATATCATCACGCCTCGGGTGGTTGGGCACGAGGCCACGGGCCAAGTGTGTCCAACAGCCCTAGAAGTGACGATATCTCATGATATACCACACCCTGGCGTGCATTATTGCTATTATGAACTAGGCTGTGAAGTTAGTAAATTGAAAGAAGAGTCATTTTTTAATTTTTAAGCATTTATTTCTTGTCTGAATATGTTTGTTTTAAAGAAGAAAAAAATAGTTCCTTTTTTGAGGCAGTATACTAATGTATAACTTAAATGATTATTGCGGTATTTTCTTTTTGTTATTTAAAATAGCTTAAAGTAAGCAAACAGTAAAGCAGGAACATGTTTTACATACTGTGTATGGTAACATTAAACATTTTAGATGAAAATAATTTATTTGTACTTTTCTGCGGTATGGTAAAATCTAAACATTTAAGATAAAAATTATTCTTTTGTGCAGTAGTGGTGGTAACAGTCATACTAAAGCAGTTGCTTATGAACAGTAACAGTTATACATTTATTTTATTTTTCATTTTCTTTCTCTTTGTAATTGTAAACATTAAATGGGATATTGCCAGACATTGTGCCTACTTGTATGTAAGGGAAAAACTGTTTGCTTGAGGGCGGTATGCAGAGGTCTTCAGTTAAGGTTTCCAGTCAGCTTTGTTTTGTTGCCTGTACGGTAGATGGATTGGATGAGGTCGTTGAGGGGATACCCTGTTCTTGTTGCTGTGGGTGGAGCTGTAGGAAAGAGAAGAGACGTTAGTGTAATGCGTAGCCCAGGTTGTTTTTTTTTGTGAGAGGACGAGTTGAGTGTTGTTGTGGAGCGTTATCGTGTGTGGCCCAGTGTGGTGGGAATTTCTGCTACATCAGAAAGGTAAGCGGTATGAGGGAAAGGGTTCTGTGCAGCTTTTGGGAGGTGCATTGTCGAGTGAATGTTTGTGGGCCACAAGTTCAAAACTGCTGAAGTCCGTGTTTATGTTGTGATTAGCTGTGTGCGACTTTTTGGGGAAATGCAGGTATTTTTTTTTGACTTACCAGAAGTGATGGTGAGTCCATGTGGGATGGAGTCATGTTTTCGTCATCTTCTGTGGCTGTTGAGATCTGTGGAGAAGAAAAAAACATAGTTAGACGTTATGCAAATGATCGGGGGGGTGATGTACTTACCAAGTCGTCGTCTATATTTGTATTTGGGCTTGGCTGCTTCTATATTTGTATTTGGGCTTGGCTGCTGGGTTGATTTATATTTTTTGCTTGGGACTGGTGTTTCTTCGGGTGGGATTGTGGGTGGTGAATTCTCTTTTGGGATGCTGGCTAATTGGGTAACACATTGATGAGATGTTTCAGGCAGTTCCGTGTTGATGTTAACTGTCGTTAGAATTTTGCTCCACTGCTGTCTGTCCATTAAAGTGGGCTGCCAATAGCTTCAAATTGATGTTTCAGATTTGTGGCCAGTAACAGACATTATTTCTTTTGTTTCTAGTCCGGCTTTAGAGAGAAGTTGCACTGCGGTGCTTTGTAGGCTGTGATTTGTGTATATTTTGTCGAGGTTTACTTCTTTGCAGATTCTGGGGAGCATAGAAGCAAGGTAATTTACACCTAAGGGTTCTTTACTGTACCATATAGCTTGTTTGTCTAGGAAGGTTTGTGGTAGTCATTTGGGATGGCACTATAGCGCAGGGGCATCCGGTGGAAGCTTTTGTAGGTACAGCTCGAGGCTTCTGACAGGGCACAGTGGGTCAGTGGGGTTTTCAAACATGAAGCCGCGTGTACTTTCTTTATTCCTTTCTAATGGGTCGTTGTGATTTTTTGGTGTACTCATTACACGCTAGAGACACATACCACAACCCTTGTTCGTTGCTGTGGAAAACAAAGCTACTTGGTTTTAACTGTCGGACTCCCTCTTTTCCTCGTCAAGCAAAATGAAGCTGTAAATCTAGTCAAACCTTGCGTAGTAAACCTGGTGCTGTGTTTGGGTTAAGGGCTGCTGAATTTTTAATGAAAAGTAGATGCTTTTCAAATTACGCTGGGTGGTGTTTTGTTATATCCTTTCCTTCACTCTTGATGTTTTTGATAACTCCAATGAATACGTTGTTTGACGTCGTGAAGGAAGGGTCAGTCATTAAGCAGAAATTTCTGTTAAGAGACGGTTCATTTAAAAAATGGTTAAGACCAGCTCGTATTCCTGTGTAACCAGTTATGCCATATTCTTCCTCATTTGTTGTTCTAACACTGCCATAAAATTCACAAAGCAATGTGTTTAAATTTTCAGATGTTACTGTTGAAAAGTCAATGTCTAATTTTTTTTCTGGCAGCCAATCTTTAAAGACATTCGCTGCCCACTTGGTTTGACGTTTGGTATTCTGCTCATTTTATTCATTTCTATTGAGTTTAACTGTTCAGCTGTAACCTGTATATGGAATTTTACATCCTTTTTTACAGTTGGTTTACTCATTTTTTTTTTGAAATTTTGTCAAGGTGTGTTCAATGCCCAAGTTGAAGTTTACCTGGTAAGATGCTGCTTCTGTTTCCATTTGAGGTAAGTGTCGATTTCTGTCAGGGGTGTAGTGATATGGTATTTGGAAGGTTTGGTGTGTTGCTGGGTCTTTTTTTTTGGTGTGATGATGTAGCTAGATATCATCACAACTTTACTGAGGAGCTGACCAATCAGAGTCTAGGATTTTTTTTCCCCTAGTTCATAATTAAAAATAATGCCACCATATGTATTACAGTTACCTATATGTTTTGCAATTTATTCTATGCACTGTTATAGCAATCAACTCAACAGAACCAGGCCATCATATACTTGAAGGTACTGTACCCTAACTGAAAACACTGCTGAGATAACTATGTGTTGTGACAACGTGGAAGATAAACACAATGTTGAGACAAGTTTTTGAAGACATTTGATGTGTTTAATTGTTTTTTTTTAGAGATTGATATACAGTTCACACACAAAATTCATATAATATAAAGTGCATATGCCCAAATGCCACATTTCATTACAAGCTGTTCTCTTGAAGGAAGATATTACTATATAAGGCCTAAAAATGGGCATCAGGTAAATGTAAACTGGAGTAGGTGTGTTAGTGAGGGTATTGCATAGTTTATCTTTTATTGCTGCTCCACCGGATCAGCAATATTTGCACAGGCTGTGCCCAGTCCAGATTTTACAGCTCTGGCCTGGGTCTGGTGATTTGGGTTTTACCCATACCTCACTGCATGTGGCTTAGTGATATACTGTATGGATGGCTACAAAGTCTAACCCATTGAAGACTGAAGTTTTAGAAAATCATTATGTTTAAAATGCCAAGACTCACTCTCCACCCCCCATCACAATTAATCCTCTACCAAAGTTATGCTTAAATACTGGTGCTTCTACATCCATACCACTAAGCTTTTAATGCCTGCCAACATGCCACTTCTGCTGTTATGAGCTCTCCCATCCATGAAGTCCCATTCCACTTGTGGCAACCCCCAGCCCCAAAACCAGGTAATTTTCTAAGGAGCAGCTCTTTACACCATATCAACTACATTACTGCTAAACTCCTTATTTGTAAAAAAAAAAATTTCGAGATTTTTTTTTTGTAATATATGCAGAAAGTTCTGACTGCTACAAGATAATGAGTTAACTTTCTGTGGATCTAGTATAAAGGCAGACTCTTCCCACTAACCTATTATTATCCATTTGAATGCTTGACTGGGCATACAGGCATCTACCCCACCTATGGTATTCCTGGTTAGGCATGTAGTGGGCTGAAATGGGTGAGGTGAATTTTACCTGTTTTTAAATCATGAGAGGACAAAGTGCTGGTTAGGGCAGCAATTTGCAATCCTTATAAGGTTAAGCAGAAGAGGTGGCCATAGACACTCAGGAAAACCTCATTTGGAGGCTAAGCGTCTCCCTGCTACAAGATAAGGATATTCAAAAGCAAATAAAGGACCATCTAAAACAGACAACCATAGATAATAATATACAAGACGTGAATCCCGGGGTTTGATGGGACACAACAAAAGCCATGGTAAGGGGGAAAAATAATAGAAATAGCCTCAAGACGGAAGAGGGAATTACTACACAAACAAAATGAATTAGAAATGAAAATAAAAGACCTAGAAGCACAACAGCAAGTTAGACTAGACAGACATTGGGGAATACAACTGGGAAAACTAAAGAAAGAATCAAATCAAAAAGTCTTGATTATAAGGTAGAACAAAATCTCAGATATTTAAGACAGATATTATGAAGGGGGCCCAAGGGCCTTTAGATTAGTTCCAAGAAGTGTTTAACCCATTCTACTTCTAATAGCTTTCTATGATGTCTGTACTATTCATTGGTAATCTGACACAGAATGACTCCCAGAAGATAATAAGTTAACTTTCTGTGGTCTCAATTAACTCCTCAAGCCAGAGGAAAAATAGTGCTCTAAAGCTTCCTATACACACACAGGCACAGAAACTGGAATTGCAGGTTCCAAGGAGTATAAACTTGCCAGGAATGTTAGAAAAAACCCTCCCCATTCATTCATAGGTGTCAATGAATGTATTTGTTATCCACGCTGGTTCATCTTCTTGCTTCCCTCATGGTAAAAATGTGAAATTACATTTGTGTAAATGAGTGATAAATAGCTTGTCCAGGGGGATGGCAGCTCTGATAGTTGTTCCAGTCTTTCTTTTCACTGATAGAAACTGAGCCAGGAAAAAAGTAAAATACACTTCATCACAGACTGCGTTTACCAATTACATGAACCTGCATGATTTATCTATAAAGACAATTAAAAATGTATTTCTAAATGCATTACTAACACCAATACTTTCAAGGTTTTGAAACTACTAAAAAGACAAACTATATATAGATAGATAGAATATGGTAAACAAATACCGTTAATCCCAAAAGCTAAACTTTGTTTTTAGTATATACATGTTTAAGAAATACCTGAAAGCTGAGACTTTCCTTTTGAGACACCAGGTGACTCTGATAATCATTTGTTCCAAGGGTTTTTAAGTCAATTTGAAGGCATTAAGTATTATCTGTTCTCCTAGTCCTTAACAAAATGCCGGGATTCCACAGACTTGTTCTGTTCCTTGGTCCAGATCCCAAACTAGTGAGTCTTCTTTCAGCATGATAGATCCACCTCATGCCCCTCCCACATGAATAAAAAAAAGGTGGTCTGGATCTTTAGGAGCTTCTTGGTGGAGGTGGGTTGGATCTTCCTTCCACCCAAAAAACAATGCTGCCTCCCACTACTCAGGTTCCAGTTCTTGTACCACCCATTTAAGAAAGAAAATAGTACCCTGCAATCATTGACTAACATAAAGGCGTATTTATTTGAGGGTGGAAAACATTTCTTGGAGGAGGGTAAGGCGGAGGAGACTATTTACACTTTCAGTCAGTTCCACGGACAGAAAACATGACATCACTCCTTTTGTACATGCAACACTCCTGTTGGCTATGCTCACAGTCATAAAAAGAAAGACTAGAAGAGGGATTGTGCGACTAAAAAGGGAAGGGGGAGGGTCTGCTGAAGGGGACCAGGAAAAGGCAGAAATCCTGAATAAATATTTTTGTTCAGTATTTGCAGAAGAAGAGGATGGGGTAGGGACCACAGATGCATGGTAAAGTTAGCCAGGGGAAAGGGTCAGAAACCAGTTCATTCACAAAAGCAAGTGTTCTAAAAGAGCTAGAAAAGCTGAGGGAAGGCAAGGCAATGGTTCCAGATGAAATACATCCCAGAATACTAAAGGAGCTCAGAAAGGAGCTGGGAGCACCCCTGGCAAACCTGTTCAATAGATCATTAGAGATTGGGGATGTCCCAGAGACTTGGAGAAGGGTGCATGTCTTCCCTCTCCACAAAAGTGGGAGTGAAGAGGAGGCAGGAAATTACAGACCGGGCAGCCTAACCTCAGTGGTGGCAAACTGATGGAGTCATTACTTAAGGAGAGAACTGTATCATATCTTTAATCCAGTGGACAGCTGGATCCAAAGCAGCACAGTTTCATGGCAGGTAGGTCTTTCCAGACAAACTTACTGGTTGATTTCTTCGATTGGGTGACCAGGGTGATTGATGGGGGACAGCGGATGTGGCCTATCTGGATTTTAGTAAGGCCTTTGATAACATCCCACATTGGAGGCTAATACACAAAGGGTGGTAAACTGGGTTAGAAATTGGCTGAATGGAAGGACTCAAAGAATGGTGGTGAACGGAGTACAGTCCAAGATTAGGGAGATGACTAGTGGGGTGCCTCAGGGTTCAGTGCTGGGTCCAGTCCTCGTTAATGTTTTCATTAGCGACATTGCAGAGGGACTAGAGGATAAGGTGTGTGTATTTGCAGATTACACAAAGATCGGTAGTAGGGTCGACACACTGGGGGGGGGGATGAGAAGTGACCTGAGCAAGCTGGAAGAGTGGTTGAAAGTATGGCAGCTGAGATTCAGTGCCAAAAACTGCAAGATTATGCACTTGGGGCATGGAAACCAGGGAGAGGAGTACTCATTGGGGGAAGGGTGAGTTTTTGATGGCCACAAACAGTAAAGAGATCTGGGTGTGATTATATTGGCTGACTTAAAGATGGCCAGACAGTGTGAGAAAGTGGTAAGCAAGGTCAGCGGCATGCTGGGATGCATAGGGAGGGGCATCACTAGCAGAAGAAAAGAGGTAGTGATGCCACCCTACAGATCACTGGTAAGACCTCATCTGGAATACTGTGTCCGGTTCTGGAGGCCATATCTCAGGAAGGATATAGACAGAGTGAGGCTTTCCAGAGAAAGGCAACAAAGATGGTACACAGGCTACACCAAAAGACATAGAGAAGACATTGGAAGGCCTCAATATGTATTCACTAGAGAGGAGAAGGGATGGGGGATATGATAGAGATGAGTCTCACTCAGCCCCAGGTGGCCATTTTGAATAAGGTTAAGCATAGAACATTTCAACTCACGTGTGAGTTCTGGGGCTGATACCTCAAGGGCATAAATAAGGTACAGGAGGGGAGCCTCTTTCAGAAAAGAAAATGATCAGGAACAAGGGGTCATGAGATAAGGCTAAAGACAGGTAGAATCAGGGGTGATGTGAGGAAGATTTTTTTACAGAAGGAGTGGTGGATGCATGGAATAGCCTCCCCATAGAGGTGGTGGGGGCTTAGAGGGTGAAGTCATTCAAAAATGCATGGGATTGGTACAAAGGATACATAGCAGCAGGTGAAAAAAGGGTAGCAAGGAACAGGGTGGCGGGTAGGAAAAAGTGGAAGACTGGATAGGCCAGGTGGTCCTCATCTGCCATCAAACTTCTATGTTTCTAAAGTGTTTTTTGTTTGTTTGTTTTCATTTTGTTTTGGTGTTTTTTATTGAAAACTGCAACTTGCAGCTAATTTACTTTATCCTTGGCTCAGAAGCATTTTCTGTTTTAATTACAAACCGCCAATTTGATGGTTATTTAATTTGCAGGAGTGGAGTTCATAGGAATGAAAACCACTGAGTTAGTGGTATTATCTAGTCTGCATAATACAGTATTAGAAAAAATTACTTTTGAAGATACAGGGCTGGTTGGGCTTGCAAGCAGTGGTGGGGGTGGGGTGCACTGTATATATTGTAGGGTGACAGGTTGAGCAACTCATTTGGCCGAGTGAGTGAGCAGCTGGATTTAGTGTTAGCTGATGCAATTGTTAGGGTACGCCAGTGAGTGAGAGTAAAAAAGCTGCCAAAATCCCATCCTCCTTCCAGTGCTGATTAACCCACTATTTCGTACAATTGTCTAGAGCACCACACACATGAGAGAGACCACACTATGCAGCCATGGGAGAAAGAGAGTACATCTCCCTCTCGCCCTCCTGAGTGCATCAGGGTATGCAGTGGGAGCTGTGGGAGAGAGAGAGAGGGAGAGAGAGAGAGAGAGAGAACAGTTTGTTGTTTGTAATGTCAGTTTTTTTCTTTCTTTCTCTCTCTCTCTCTCTCTGTCAGTGAAAGTTTCAATGGCAGCTGGTTTATTTTTGGTTTGTTTGGCCACCACCAAGTAAGAACAAGCATTTGTCAATGCTGAATGTTTGCTTGCGGGCATTGGCATTGGTACTGCAGTAGTTAGAGAGATGCATACTAGGAATGGCAGTGAAATATTGAACTAACGCTGAGCCCCACCCCCAACCTGCAGAGACTGAAAGGCGTTGGGGGTGTGCCTTTGGGCCATCAGTTATAATGCTTACACCATTCCACCTCACCTCACCCCACCCTGCAGACACCGACAGATGTCATGGGGTGCTTTGGGGTCTTCATCCCTTATGTTCACCCCATTCCATAAGGAAACAAGCTGAGATGGGTGCAGTATAGGAGAATGGGGTGAATGCTAGGGCCGAAGACCCCAAGGCACACCTCAATGCCTGTCAGTGGCTGCAGGGTGGGGGTGGAATGCTGTGAACATTATGGCCGACAAACCCAAGTCACACCCCCGACGCCTGTCAGTCTCTACATGGTGGGGCGTTACGGTTGGAAACCCTAACACCCTGGGCATTTACTGTTCTTTTTGCCCAAAATTTTCAACATGGGCTTCTTGGGACCCCACCTCATAAACAGTGGCACTATCATTTCGTTACTCAATCCTGAAAGGTGATTTCGCTGAGTGACTGCTCCATTCAGCGCCACAGGTGCAGAAACACATTTTGGGCAGGATGTGAAAAATTACAGCTGTACTGTTCATGAGGAGGTGTGACAAAATGGCAATGTTGAAAATATGGAGTGAAAATATTAAAAACTGGAGAAGTTACGAATGTGCATAGAAACTGCGCAATGCACACTAGCAACACAGTCATTAATTGGAATTTTTTCACCAAATTTGCAACATGGGCTTTTTGGGACTTCCTGTCATGAAGAGTGGCACTGTCGTTTCATTAATCAGTCCTGGAAGGTGATTCCATGCAGTGACCACAAAATCATTTTTCGGGACTAAGAAATGAAATGACAGTGCCAGTGTTCACGAGGTTTGTTTGTTTGTTTGTTGAATTTTGTTAACCCGGTAAGCCCACTGGGCCTAGAAGTCCCTTTTACAGGGGTGACTGGGGGGAGGGGGATACACATGGTAAGCAACTGAAATTGAACCAGACTAAGCTGTTGGTGGTATTTTTAGTGAATGAGGGAAATTTGGCTAGGACACCGATGAAATTCCCCTACTCTGTAGGCAGGGGGTGCTGTCCATCTGCCTGCTGAGCATGGAGGAGCCCAGTGTGGCTCTGGTGTTGGAAGGAGGTGGTCATGAAGTGAGTGAGGTCTCCGAGGTGGCTGAAATGCACGGCGCTTATGGCCAGCATATCGCCTCTTCACCCATTGAAGATCTGGAGAAAACTGGAGTGGAATCATCTTCAGCTGAAACGGTGAATTCAGCTTTGTGTGCTGACATTCTCTCTATTCCTGCCTCATGCTCAACTATGAGTCTTACAAACAAAAAGGTTTACTTACAACAGCAGCTTTTACTCTTGTATTCGGAACTCTCTGAAGAACAACGACGTCTTGAAGAAGAAAAGAACCGGAAGCACAGTTTCGATGCTACTCCCCCATGCTCTGCTAAAGTTTTTCCCAGACTGGTGGCCCGATTCTAGAAGGGTGGCACAAGTTGCCGACGAACACAACTTGCGCCACCAGCAATTTGGACATTGACCCAGCGCCCTATTCTAGAAGGGGCAGGGCTTCACAGCAAAGTCCTGCAACTTGCGACATGTGGCAAGTTACGCTGCACAGAGGGTGTACCTGGCCAGCATGTCGCAACCCGTTGCCACAGATCGCAAGTACACCCCCCCACCCATGCCCTGATCCCCGGGTTGCCCGCTGCAAATGCTGCACGTCACCTGCCCTGGTAGTCCAGTGCCCCCCAACTGTAAAATAATAACAGATTCCCGATTCCCTGGTAGCCTAGTGGCCCCCCAAAACTGTACATTAATAAAATAAGAAGATATCCCCGTTTCCCTGGTAGTCTAGTCCCCCTCCCAAACTGTACATTAATAACACAGAAAACAATCCCATTACCCTGGTAGTCTAGTGGCCCCCTACCCAGTCGTGCCATCCCACCAAACACCCCCTCACCCATCCCCAGCCAGCGATTGCCACAGCCCACTGTCACAAACCCACTCAGCAGGTCAGCCCTCTACTCCCAAAGTGCCAACCTCCAAGCGCAGTCTTGTGAACAGTTAACAGAACAAGGTAACCCTCTTGTCTATTTTTGTGGATTCGAATCAACCTTTGGTCTCAAGTCTTGGAGGGATTCAAACTGTGAACCTCTTGTTAGCGTAGCCAATGCACAGGCTCAGATAATTCTGTCTTCAGGGGGCTGGATATCCTTGCCTATGGGCACCTAACCAGATGTACAGAAATGAACCCTTAAAAATTGTAATAAAAGACCTCAGTTTTAAAACACTTACCTTTTTCCAGTTTGGTATCACCATGCAAGTTTATGTCCAGTGTCTACTTTAACCATATATACGCTACTTGTAAAGGAAAGAAATCAAAGACAGACAAAGTAAGCTCTAAAAATAGAGTTTTACTAAAATAGATAAAAAATATGTAACACATAAAATACAGAACTATTATATCACAAGACATACAAATCTCTTAAACAAAACAGGTTTTAACAGTGCAATTCCTACTACAGTACTTAGATTTGTCTCTCTCTCTAAATACCTGCTTAAAGTGCTCACAGATGTTTCTTTGTCAGAGTCTAGATAGAAGTGTCTCTGTCTCTGAAGTAAAACAGAATATTCCTTAAAGAAAACTGTATTTGCCAACCCCTTTGTGTGAGGTCATCTAGCTCCTCCTCTGTCAGAATATATAAGGAATATATCTATACAAAAACAGGATGTCTTTTCAAAGTATTAAATTCTGTAATCCTCAGCACAACTTATTTTCTCTTTCAAATTACATTTCTTTGATCTGTGATCAGTTTCCCCTTCCCAGGACATCAAAGCCTCTTTTATGACTTTGCACTAAAACGTCACAATCTGCTCTTGTTCCTCTAAATGTTGTAAAAGTTAATGAATTTCCCTCTTAGCAACTACAGCTATAATTAACTTAGTTAAAGTCTGTAATTAGCTTCAGGTCTTCTAGGTAACACTTTGTATCTAAAACCTGTGTGTGTGTGTCATACTCACATGCTGTTTCAGCATTTTTCAAGAGAGACAGTCCATAACCCATTTTTATATTACAAAAAATGATACAGTGATCAGAACCAGCTGTCCAAGTTTCACACCCACCTCTCACCTCCACAGCCAGCAGCCAACTGGGTGCAGTAGCGCTACTGACAGCTCAGAAATTAATTTCTGAGCATGTCTGTGCAGTGCTAACTCTGCACTCAGACAATGGCTGGCCATGGAGGTGAGAGGGCTGTGCTGAGCCGCTGGATAGGGATGGGTGGGGGTGCTTGTGACTGGCACGCTGGGTGGAGGGCCACTAGACTACCAGGGTAACGGGATTGTTTTCTATGTTATTAATGTACAGTTCGGGAGGGGGAGCACTAGACTACCAGGGAAATGGGGATATTTTCTTTTTTTATTAATGTACAATTTGGGAGGGGGGCACTAGATTACTAGGGCTGGATTATTGCTGCATATGCAGCGGGTAACTTGCGCTTCAGGGCACGGGTGGAGGGATGGCAGCGTTTCCCTGTGGGGCTTCTGCCAATGGCTGTTTCAGGGGGCTGGGGGTATGGGTAGCCCTATGGAGCCCCACTGGAGTGTGCTGGGCATGGGGGGCACTGTGCACTGTCCGCTGGATAGCCAATGGGTCTACAGGACCCCCAGGGGCATCTGTAAGTTATATCAGCTAAATGCTGGTATAACTTACTTTGCCGAATCTCTTCCGGGGGTTCTTGTAGAATCCCGATGTGGGCACTTTGTGGCTGCCCTTCTAGAATGGGGCACAACTGCTGCCGTAAACCCCTAGCACCATGTCGTAGGGGGTTTGTGCAGTGTAACAGCTGTTCGGCGCAAGTGGCCTGCGACATGTCGCAGGCCACTTTGTAGAATCCCACATGTCGCAACTGCTGGCATAAGTTGCTACATGTGCCATTCTGTTTGGCACAACTGCTGTTATGCAGGTGTAACCCTTCTAGAATCACGGAACTCTGTTGCCAGATGTAGATGGTCGGACGTCTTTGGATAGAGACACTGTCCCTGGAGGTCCTGGCTGGTCCCCAGATCGAGCCCTATGAGAGGCCGGTTGGCGGCAATTGCCGTCTGGCTCCTAGAGTGCTGCAGTTGACATCATTAGTCCTTTGGCTTCTGATTTGACTTCTACTTCCTCAACTACAGACACTCAGGCTATTTCTCCAGTACTACCCTTGGAAGCCTGCTCGACTTCCGTTACCGCTGCAGAGGACCATCTTCGTCGAGAATCCGACTCAGGTAGCATTTCTTTTTCCCCTCAGTCATCTTTGCCCAACACTGCTGTTACTATTAATGACATTTCTGATCCTGTTGCCCCACCGCTCCCTGATATCTCTACCGAGTCTGGAGCTCCTGACTTAAATGAACCTGATACGCCTGCCTACCCCTCGAATGCAGATTTATTCCACAAGCCTGTGGAACTGGCCAAATGCAGAAATGCCATTAGATTGCGCTATCTGGGAGGTATGGAGCAGTTTCCTGATAGATTTTTTGTGGGGCACATTCTGCTTAAGCAATCTTTGGGTTTCACGCCATTTGAGGTGTATGCTCTGATTCATGCTCCTGGGAAACAAACGTTTGACATCAGTTTTCAGACACCTGACATCTTGGAAAGGTTTTGGGTAAAACATATGACTGTTAAAATGAACCCATTATGAACATCTTTTCAGGTGATTCCATTGACTAAACAAACTTTTTGAGTGATTACTGTCTTATTTCATAATGAAGGTGTCAACATTTCTGATATTTTATATTGGTTGGATAAGCACTGTGATGTACAGGGTACCCTGGACCCCATTTTGGACTCCGAGGGTTTTTGGAATGGGGGGTGGAAGATTAAGATAAAGCTTTTCCAGACTGATGAGGGGTTGGAACACCTTCCTAATTGTTTTTATATTGGTAAGCATAAAGGCTTTATTTTTTACCTAGGCCAAGTCAAGCGTTGCTTTAAATGTGGGTCAGTTCGGCACCTCAGTTCTACCTGTCAAGTTGTTCAGCGTACCTTTTGTGGGGAAATGGGTCATTCTTCAGTACATTGTGTTAATACACCTAAATATAATTTGTGTGAGAAAGGGGGTCATGATTTTATGTCCTGCCCATGGGAAGCACATAATACAGGGGATGCAGATTTTGGAGTACAGGATTTTTATGTTCACAGGGCGACTAGATTGGCAGCTCACAGACACCATTTTCCTTTTGATCCATAGCCCCAAAGGAAACAATCTCTGCCTCAGCCCAATCCTACCTCTGGAGCACCCTCCTCTACTCAGGCCCCAGAATCTGTGCCTGAGGTTCTGGTATTGCCACTGGTAGCTCCTATATTGTCTCCCTTGATTGGCACCAATGAAGTTTCCTTACTCCCAGATAGTGGGGATGTTATGCCCCCTTCCCCCACCCGCAGTTCCTGTGGTTCCCTTGGAATCCAATGAGGTAATACCGTCTCCCAGTTCCCTGTCTCAACTACCTGAGCCTTCCTCCCTTCTGGGCCTTCCTCTGCCCAAAAATAGGTACTCGGTTTTGCCTGCAGATACTGGTGGGGGTGACCTAGACTCTGATGTTGCCTCTCTGGCCTCTTCCCAAATGGAGATTGTTTCCCTAATCTGACTCTCGGGCTGTTCCCCCTTGTAAAGGTAAAAATAAACACAGTCTAGGGCCACGTGTAGCTACCAGGAAAAGTTCAAGGAAACCTCCCTCTGGTACCTAACCCACTGCTTTTGTTACCATTCAACCCGGCTATGAGTTACACATAGCCAGTCTCAATACTAATAGTATCCGATCTGATGTCAGGATGTTGGCTACTTTTGAGCTTTTTTCCTCTCTCAAATTTGATATTGTATTTTTGCAGGATACCAGATTGTATACTGCACATGATTTTCAAACTGCTTCCGATGCCTGGATTTGGGGTCCTAGCTATTGGTCGGGAGGTGAAGACTGGTGTTGTGGTCTGGGGATTTGTTTCACTACTCACATTTTAGTCACACATATGGTTGATATTTTTCCAGGCTGGGCGTATCTTTTGGATGTTACCTTGTTTAATGTTGATTTTCATCTTATCAATATATATGCGCCCCAAACCAAGTCGGATAGAATTTCCCTGTTGAAGCTTATTCATCCATATTTATTTACTAGCAAAAATGTGTTGTTTGGCAGAGATTTTAACATTAATCGCACTACTCAGGATAGACATTTTAGTACCACTAAATTGTACTGTGACACTGCCTTTCTCAATTCTTTATTGGCCCAGTGTGGCCTACAGGATGTTTTTCTCCTTTCCTATAATCCAGCACCCCCATACTTTTTTTCAGGGTAAAAAGTCATCTCGTATTGATTACTGGTTTTTGTCTCCCTCTCTTCAGACCAAGTCCCCTTTGGTGCAATTGGTGGCTACTTCAGATCATGGTTTGTTGTATGTTACCATTTCTAACTATGCTGGTACATCCAGGGGTTTGGGTAATTGGAAGTTAAATTAGTCATTATTAGATATTCCTGAGGTGAAGGACGGTTTTCTTGCCACAGTCAAAGCTAGGAAATCAGTACTTTGTCTCTATGATAATAGACAAGACTGGTGGGAGGATACAAAATTAGAATTTAGATTATTTTTTTCAGAAAATTGGTAGGCTTTTGGGTAGACATAAGAGACAGGAATATTCTGTGTATAGACAACAATTGCTTGTTTTTAACAAGTGTCTTCAACAGGGTCTTGAGACTTATTTGCAGGAATTTCAGTCTTTGAAAGTTGCCCTAACTAAATTGCAGTATGACTGTATGTCCTCTCTATGACAGGAACAAAGGTTTGAGATGCATGGTACGAAAGCTCACACAAATCCTTTTGATTTTTGCCAAGCTGCACGTCACCATAAAGATATTAGGACACTTACCTCTTCTACAGGAGAGTTTCTTTCTCATAAAACTGATATTTTGTGTGAAGTGGGTCGGCATCTAGAGAGCTTGTTCTCTGCTGACCCTCATCTCTCCGACTCCCATATTATGCAATGGCTGGATTCCTGTACTTTGAGCACTGTGCCCGAATATTTTTTTCCTGGTCTTTTCCATCCTGTTTCCCCAACTGAGGTTATGGAAATCATTTCACATTTGCCTGGGGGTAAAGCACTGGGCCTCGATGGGCTCCCATACGAGTTCTATAAGTTGATTAGTCCCTTACTGGCAGAAGAATTATCTCTACTTCTTTCAGACAGTTTGAGGGACAATAAATTGACCCCTAGTATGTGTGATGGTCTTGTTATTTTACTGTATAAACAGGGTGACAGAACGGACCTGCAAAATTGGAGACCAATTACTCTTCTAAATACTGATTATAAGTTATTGACAAAAATTTGGGGTCTCCGCCTTTCTGCTTGTTTAGTGGATGTTATTCACCCGACTCAGCTTTGCTAAGTCCCTGGCAGAACCATCACAGATGGCCTTATTTTAGTATGTGAAATCTTTTTCCAGAGAGTTCTCGGGAGAACTTCTGGGCTTTTGTTTTAGTTTGGATCAGCAAAAGGCATTTGATAGAGTGCCTCACAGTTATATCTGGACCTATCCAGAATGAAATTTTCCCTCCCTCTTATTTCTTGGCTCCGGACTTGTTATACTGAGGCCCTAGCTATCCCTTTTGTGAATGGCTGGTTAGGGAAGCCAGTGAAAGTGACTAGAGGTGTTCGACAGGGATGTCCTTTGAGTTCTCTTCTTTATACCTTAACCTTGGAACCTTTATTGGCACGGCTAAATGCTTCAGATAATATTAGAGGTCTTTCTTTGCATAGTATGTGTCCTGAAGTGAAGACAATAGCTTATGCTGATGATCTATGTCTCTTTTTTAGCAGATCTCCCATCGTGCCATGCTGCAGAGGCCTTGCTGTTGGCATATGAGGAGGGCTCAGATTCACATGTGAGTCTCTCTAAAAGTAAGTATCTCTCCATAGGTCAAACTAGTATTGATGCTCTTACTATTATGAAGATTCTGGCTTGAGTAGGTTATTACAAGATTTTGGGTATCTATTTTGAGATGGAAGACCCCTCCACCTATAATTGGGATTTGCTACTTAAAACTGCTCAGCTTAAAGTATGGAAATGGAATGCATGGAGAATGTCAAAGAAAAAAAGGTTTTATATGGTTAAAACTTTTTTACTTAGTTTGTTTTTGCATCTGGGGGCTGTTTTCCCTCTTCCAGCCCTATTGGATACTAGTGTTTATGGCATATTTTTTCAGACAATCTGGGGAAGCAGACTGAACCCCAATAAAAGAGGTGTCTTGTATCAGGATTTTGCCTGTGGCAGTATTCAGATGGTGAAACCGATTGCTTTTTTCTTTTCCCTTTTTATTTCTACAAACATTAGTCCCCTTTTCAAGTCAGTAGATAGGGTGTGGCGTCCTTGGGTTTGGGATTCTATCTCTCTCTGGATTAGCTTTTGGCGCCCCTTAGAACCGATTCCAAAGCAGAAATCTCTCACAGGTATGCCGGATTATTTTAAATCCTGTTTTGCTAAAGTGAAACTCTGGGGACTTTTCCGGCAACATATTGAGACATATTCTAGGAAAGAACTGTATAGGGCTATTGTGGACCGGCACTTTTTGTTATCATTGGATTTTGCTGTACATCCACCACATCACTTGCAGCAGATTGGCAATATGTTAACTTCTAAGACAGTCCCGGCTTACATGTGGGATGTTTTATGGTTGGGTGCACATAATAGACTTAATGTTAAAGGTAACCTTAGGCATAAAGGTTTGCAGGAAAGTCCGAGACAGAATTTGTGCCATGCCCGTGGAAACTGTTGCTCATTTGTTCTTTGATTAGAAACATAGAAACATAGACTTTGACGGCAGATAAGGACCGCTTGGCCCACCTAGTCTGCCCATTTCCCTACCTACAGGATAGGCCGCAGATCCTAGTTAACCAACAGCCTATTTCTTCCTACCCCCCACAAGAACTGCCTTATGTCTGTCCCATGCATTCTTGAATTCTCCCACAGTTTTAGACCCCACAACCTCCTCAGGAAGGCTGTTTCATGCATCCACAGATTGTCCATATATCTGTCAGTTTTGGGCTTATGTTCTTTCTAAGTGGCCAGATTCCCCCTTTGGGTCACTGACAGCAGAAATTCTTCTACTTGGCATTTTACCATAGTCTTGGGACAGGTACCGTGCTGATACTATGCATGTGATTTTGGCTTGTGTAAAATGTCAGATACGGCAGTCACGTTGTGCTTGGTCCCTCAGACAACACTTTGTGACCCCTGAACAATTGTTTTGGAATATTTCAGCCATTCTCCAGGGTAAAGACCAACACAGAGTCCCTGCTGCTCAGTTTAATATCTATTGGAAACATCTGAATTGGTTCGATACTGGATGAATTGTTGATTCCTTCTGGATGATTTGTGTCTCTTTCTTAAACTATGTTGTTTTCTCAGTTATGGTGCACTGTTTATTTTTTCTGATTTTTTTCTCCTTAAGATTCTGTCTACTGTTTGTTTTTTTCAGCAAAAACACTCTTGTGTATTGTGTTTTCAGTTTTGACTAAGTAATCCCCCTACTTTTTTGTGGAAATGGACTGGAGTTTCTATACAAATATGGATCATTTATGTTTGATGATCATGTATGCTGTAATACTTATTTCTGTTTTTGATTATTTTCGTTATGATTTTGTATAAAGAAATACTATTTTGTATATTTTGTTTTCAGTTTTGATCAGAACATTCCCCTACTCTTTTAGTAGGGATGGGATGGGGTTTAGGTACCGATACAGATTATTTATGTTTACAATTCATGTAGGCTGTAATACTTATTTATGTTTTTGATTTCCTTCATTTTTGATTTTGTATGAAGCAATACAATTTTGTGTATTTTTGTTTTCAGTTTTGAATAAAACATTCCCCTACTCTTTTCGATAAGTGCCATAGGATCTTTAATATCCACCTGAACTACCACCAATCCAGGCAGATGGGACCTCGGTTTAACGTCTCATCCGAAAGATGGCACCTCAGAAGTGCAGCACCCCCTCATGCTGCACTACAGTGTCAGTACTGGGATATTAACCCAAGTGCCAGATATGGGAACTGAACCCGAGGTGGGGTCCTAAGAGCCTCATGTTGAAAAGTTGGGGCCAAAATTCCTAAAACTGGCCGAGATATCAACCTAAGTTGAAACCCCCCATTGACTTTCATTATATGGCTTACCTTGAAATCTTCAGTTTGTTGGTTGGCTTTGAAGAATGCAGACATGTCCTGGTCCAGAGAAGATCGCTGCTCCCGACCTCCAGAGGTAAGTATGCAGGGAGGGGAGGGGTGCGCAGAAGGAGGATGGGGATGGGGAGGGGGACGGCGAGACAACATTGGGCCAGTTTCTTTTTTACAGGTAAAAAAAAAAAAACAGGGAAGGGCGGTTTTCTTCTTTCACAAGGGGGAAAATGTATTTATGTGGGCACAGTGGGGTGGGCTCCCAGTGTGCCACATTAATAGGAGGGGATTCATGCCGACACAGGGATTGGGCACAGTGATGTCGGCTTTTCAGGAGTGTGTGGTGAGCAGCAGGAGCCACCATGTTTTGGCACACTGGAAGGGGTTCCCAGTGTGCCACATTAATGGGGGGGGGGTTACATGCTGACATGGGGACTGGCCACCCCGATGTTGGCTTTTTGGGAGTGTGTGGCAGGCAGCAAGAGCCACCATGTTTCGGCACACTGGGGAGGACTCCCAGTGTGCCACATTAATGGGGGAGCTACATGCCAACATGGGGAATGGACACCCTGATATCACCTTTGTGTGGAGTGTGTGGCCAGCGGCAGGAGCCGCTATTGTGGAAAGTTGCTCTGCAGCTACTTTATTGAAATGTTTCACCAGGAAAGGCACACTGAGCAAACATGTTGCTCGTAACTCCAGCCATGCACATTACTGTGCACTGTAATGCATGTGACCAGAGTCTTGTCATCTGCCACTGCAATGACGAACCTGTCCCTGATTGTAGTGGCAGATTTGTTTCAACTGTTTGGCTCTTCTTGAAGCTGCTGTCATCGGCAGCATGCTCACTGATTGGTGGCTGAAGGACACACCCAATCAAGCATCCGCTGCATTGTCCACAACACTGATACACCTCTGAAATGTGCTACTGCCACAAGATGTTTCTTGCTCATGTACGCAAGCAAACATAAAAACAGATACTACCATGGGTTAAATTAGGCAGGAACTCACAGGAAGTCAGTTTCACCTCATCTGATGCCTTTCTCCATTGAACACTATTGGAGAGTTCCAGCTTAGGTATGACAGTTCCACCTCCTGCAAATGTTGAAATTATTGTTCCACCTCCGAAGCATTTCCAGTTTAACCACAGGATACTACAGGTATAACTAGATAAAAACATAATCACTGTGTAAATTAATAGGGAGGGTATGGTGTCATAAGGAGCAGGCAGCAGCTGCAGATGTCATGAAGAGTGAATGAACAAGGGAGGGGGGACGTGCTTGCTGTCTGCCATCCCATGTTCATTTGCAGTGTAAGGAACTGGGTGATAGGAATCAGAGGCCTGCGTAGAGAAGTAATAAAGAGCATAACAATAGGTAAGTGGATAGGTTAAACAGTTTATTTTAAATACTTAGGGCCAGATATTCAAAACTTTGCCCCGGGGCTAAATCAGCACTGCCCAGCGTACTAAATTAGCCCAGATCCAATAGCTCGCTATATTCAAAAGGGATAGCTCCGATGCTAAATCTGCTAAATATAGCATGCTAAGGAATCTGGACAAACTGGGCTGGGAGTGCAGTGCAAACATAGCCCAGGAATAACACAGCTCTGAATATAGCAACCAGGAAGTGCACACCACAACAGCAACCAAGTTCACAGCGACATGAAGGAAGGTAGAGGTGAACTATGTGGCCAATTTATGTGCCAGCAAAGGTGTGGAATCAGTAAAGCTGCAAGCAGCAGCGCATGTGCAATTGCATTGTGCAAAAATGTACAATATTTCTGAAATGTTTGTGCCGAGCTAACACATTTGCACAGGTTTAGCGCAGAGCCAAGCCGTTTGTCCGGCGGAATCATGTTTGCCCGGGACTAAACTTTGCTATATTCAAAAGTGACATGCAAATGAGTCTACTTAGGTAGTCTCTGGGCAAACATCCAGATTAGCATCTCATTATGCCCTAATTTGCATGCAGTTTGCCCAGCGTTACTGCAGGGTCCCAGAGCTCCACCTGTAGGTCAGTCTGGAAGTACAGGGGCTGGCTGGGTCAGCCCACAGCTCCACCTATAGGTCAGTCTGGGAGTGCATGGTGGTATCTGCAGGCTACATTTATACAGTACAGCATAGCATATTGTGCCCCAGGGGACTACACAGCACAGGCTTGGGTGGTTGTGCTGCATGCAATTGTCAAATGGTAGTTCAAGCTGTAGTGCACAGCAGGCACTACAGTAGGAAGGGGGCCAGTAGTGTGAGGGATACAGCAGTGCCTATGGTGTGTAGGGCAGTGATGACCACTGCACTGTACACAGTGATAGGCCCAACTTGCAGGTGCTTACAGACAGTGGACATTACTGTTATGCTGTTGTGTGAGCCACAGATGCTCCACCACTGGCATGGGATGCTCACAGTGACATATACACGGTGGCTGTGTGTGCTGTGGTGTCTGTACAGATGTGCAGTATGTGGCTGGGGGGGGCACAATTCGATCAGACAGGCACACTGGCATTGGAGTATTTCCAACACTGGCCCATGTGCACAGCGAGCTTGTCCTAGTCTTGTGGCCGCACCCAGTCTGTGGTGCAGCCTAGCCCCTCAACACCCTCCATGCCCACAGTGCTGCATGTGTGCGCTAGCATCTGTTGGTGTCCACCGAAGGGTGGTCTGCAGGTGTGTGCTGTATGCCTGCACTGCCATGGTGTCCATTGGGAGCCGGGTCACCTCATCCTGCCCCATGCCACACACTCCCTGTCATCCACTGAAAAAGCTCCCCCAAATCTTCTCATGCCACATACTCCCTGGCATATACTGGCACCCCTTCTTTTCTCCATATCAACCACACCCTGTCATCCAGTGGCACTCACCTCCATCAACCTGCCTTGTGCCAAGCACTCCTAGGCATCGAAAGGCATTTCTTTCCCCACCCTCTCAAATAACATACACTCCCTGCTGTACAGTGGCACCCCTTCCCTCACCTGTCCCTTGCCAAACACTACCTGGCATCCAGTGGACCCCCTCAGCCTGCCCATGCCCTCCCAGGGCATCCACTGGCTTCTCCTCTACTTTACTCCCTGCTAATCACTCTCTGATATATAGAGGTAACTCCTTGCCTCACCAGACCCCATGCAAACCACTCTCTGATATATAGAGGTAACTCCTTGCCTCACCAGACCCCATGCAAACCACTCTCTGACATCCAGCAGTACCACCTTGCCTTATTGGGCACCATGCCAAGCACTCACTGTATTCACAGGCACCTATTGCTCGCCTTGCCAAATGAAGCAATCTCTGGTGTCTAGTAGCAAACTTTCATCCTGTACTAAGCCATTCATGACATTTAGCAGCACCCCTCCCTCACCCAGCTCCAAACACTTCAACTGCATTCTCTGACATCCCCCTGCCTCACTCACACCATGTCAAGAACATTCATGACATCCAGTGGCACATCTCCTTCAACCCACACCATGTTAAACACCTCCATGGCATCCAGTGAAGCACCTCTGCCTCACCTCATACCATGCCAAGCACTTCCACAGAATCCAGAGTCCATGGCATCCAGTGGCACCTCTCCTCACCCCCACACCATAGCAAGCACTTCCATGGCATCATGTGGCACCTCACACTATGTCAAGAACTTCCATGGCATCCACTGGCACCTCACTCACCATACCAAGCACCTCCATGGCATTCAGTGGCACCTCCCCCACAGCAAGCCTAACATCCATGGTATCCAGTGGTAACCCTCCCTCACCCCACACCATGACACATTCTTCTATGACATCCAGAGGAATCCTCTGCCTCACCCCACACTGTGTCAAGCACTTCCATGGCATCCACTAGCACCACTACACCAAGCACTTCCATGGCATGCAGAGGCATACCTCCCTCATCTCACACCATAGCAAGCACTTCCATGGCATCATGTGGCACCTCACACTATGTCAAGAACTTCCATGGCATCCACTGGCACCTCACTCACCATACCAAACACCTCCATGGCATTCAGTGGCAATTCTTACTCACACCACACCACACCATGCCAAACACTTCCATGACATCCAGTGGCACCTCTCCCTCACCCCCCAGCATGCCTAACATCCATGGTATCCAGTGGTAACCCTTCCTCACCCCACACCATGCCACGTTCTTCTATGACATCCAGAGGAATCCTCAGCCTCACCCAACACTGTGTCAAGCATTTTCATGGCATCCACTGGCGCCATCACACCAAGCATTTCCATGGCATGCAGAGGCATAACTCCCTCATCTCACACCATGCCCAGCACTTTCATGGCATCCACTGGTATAAAGAGGCATCAGTACCTCCCTCCTTCTGCTTGTTATGCCCCTCCCAATGCACGTCAACATTCTATTTGCCTTTCCCACCGCTTTGCTGCATTGATGACCTACCTTAAGGTTGCCTGATACTAAGATGCCCAGATCCCTCTCCTGCTCAGTTGGCTTAATTACCCCCCCCCCATAGTGTAAGCTGCTTGTAACTGGCACCTCTTTCTCACCCCCACACCATACCAAGTATTTCCATAGTATCCAGTGCCACCCACTGCCTCAATCACACAATGTCAAGCACTTCCATGGCATCCAATGGCAACCCTTTCTCACCCAACACCCTACAACCGACACCATGACAAGCACTTCTATAGAATCCAGTGGCACCTGACACCATGTCAAGTACTTCCATGGCATTCACTGGCATCTCTTCCTCACTCCACACCATGCAAATCACTTCCACAGCATCCAGTGGCAACACTTTCTCATGCAACACCCCTAAACTAACACCATGCGAAGCACTTCCTTATAATCCAGTGCCACCTCACACCATGTCAAGTATTTCCATGACATCCACTGGCATCTCTTTCTCACACACATATCTCATCCCACACCATGTCAAGCACTTCCACAGCATCTAGTGGAATTCTCTGTCTCACCCCACACCACGACAGTTTGCATGCTGTTTCCTCCCCTATTGTACCCCCCAATACCCCACTCCATGGACCTCCTCCCTCTGCCATTCCTACTCCACCTCCCTCTCCCGACCCCCCTTTCCTGGATTTCCCAGTCTTCCCCCTCTAGCTTCCCCTCTCCTCCATGCCCACCCTGCCACCCTTCTTCTTTCTTTTGAAAGGCCACCTCTGCTGGCCACCCCTCAAGCTCCAATCCTACCTCCCCCAACTTAGCTGGCCCCTCCTGACCTCAGCGTAAGCCTTCCTCCTTTCTACCACCCTGATGTACCCTAGTACAGTATTGCTAATCATTAATGAATTTGTTTCTTATATAACTGGCTGCACTGTGCCATAGCCGATGTTGATAAACTAAATGTTTTATGTATTGTAAACTGTTCTTGATATTGAGTTATGTATCATTTTTGTAACTTCCTCAATGATGTGGAACCTTTGTAAAAGAGCTATTGCTCAAAGTTTTTTTCTGACTATCTAAATAAATAAATGACAAGCACTTCTGTGGCATCCAGTGGCACCTGACACTATGTCCAGCACTTCCATGACATCCACTGGCACCCCACACCATGCCAAGCACTTCCATGGCATCCAGTGGCATTCCATATCACCCCACACCATGACAATCGCTTCCATGGCATCCAGCTGCACCTTTCCTCACTGCACTCTATGTCATGAAATTCCATGGCATCCAGTGGCACCTCTCCTCACCTGCCACATGCCAAGACCTTTCGTGGCATCCACTGTCACCTCACACTATGTCAAGTAGTTCCATGGTATCCATTGGCACCCTCTTCCTCACCATGCCAAGCAGCCCCATGACATCCAATGGCAACTCTCCCTCAACCCACACCATGTCAAGCACTTCCATGGTATCAAGTGGCAACCCTCCCTCACCCCACACCACACCAAGCACATCCATGGCATCCAGTGGTACCCCCCTCACCCCACCCCACACCAAATACTTCCACGGTATCTAGAAGCATCCTCTGCTGCACCATACACTGTGCCAAGCACTTTTATGGCATCCACTGGTACCTCTCTCTCACCCCACACTATGCCAAGCACTTCCATGGTATCCCATAGCAACCCTCCTTCATCCCACATCATGCCAGGCACTTCCATGGCTTCTAGTGGTACCACCTCCCTCAACCCACACCATGCCAAGCACTTCCATGGCATCCAGTGGCAACTACGCTCACCCCACACCATGCCAGGCCCTTCCACGGTATCCAGTAGCACTCTTTTCTTCACCCTAGACCATGTAGACTGTACCGCTAGAAATAAATGTACCTGGGCTATCCGCAAGGCCCCTAGAATTCTGCGGCCGCAGAATTTTCCGCAGAACTTGCAATCTACCGCAGAACTTCTGTGGTGCCGCAGAATTCACTCTTCTTGGTAATTTGTTATTAATATTTCTATTTATCCATACAATCTGGTTCCCTTCCCCTTTTTTTCTATCTAAAACCCCCCTATATGCTCAGAATGTGATGTTATCTTTGCTATAACATCATACATTAGATAACGAAATGGCTGCATTCTGCAACAGAAATGAACAGTCACTTGTCTACCACAGCTCCCACTGCCAGAGATTGTGGCACAGCACATCATTCATGGTGATATTTGCTCAACCTGCACTACAGCCTAATACAATTTTCAGTCTTACATTATTGCGCTAGGGCCAACTTAAACAAAACCTTGCCAATAGCACAGACTTGTTAAATCCATACCTCACTTTGTACAAACCTATTTGTGCCTTTAAGGTATAGAGATGCCATCTGAAATTAATAACTGGTAAAATGAATTTAACTGTCATTTTTAAGAAAAATAAAGTAATTATGGCCAGTAAAGTGAAATATAATAATGTGCAGACCTGTTGAAAGAATAGACCTGTTAAATAAATAATTGCACTGTAAGCATTTTTGCCAGGGTTATTGATTACATATTGTCATTGGTTGATAGAATCACCTAAAAGTTATGGAGAAATGTTGTGTGAAGTAACAGCTGTTGGGCCAGAGGGTAGCATGCTGTGTTTCCGTGCTGGCAGCTCAGGTCCAGAGATTAGCTCTGGGAGCTGGCTGGGCAGCACAAGGATTGGTGGAACACATCACTGCTCAGAGCCTGGGAAGGTATGGTGCAGTGTTCTGTCACATGGTGGACACATTGTGATGGGCTGGAGAGCTCTATCTCACAATCGGTTCACATGCATGTCATGGCCTGATGGTGTTACGCAGTGTGTCAGGGTAAGCAGGTTGACATGAAAAATGAGTTTTGCAATAACTCCTCTATTCCATTTCCATTGGGATCTGTATGAATGAGGATGCAAGTTCATGGAAATTAAAAAATATATATATATATATATATAATATACACACACACACATATATATATACAGTATCTCTGTCTCTCTCACCGCACACACACACACGTTTGTATATATGTTACAGATTGCATATAAATATATAAGTGATACACAGTGGGAACCTCATGAGTGGTGTAGAAAGCACATACAAATACATAAGTGATAGACAGTGGAAACCTCATTAGTGGGATAGATAGCATGCATATAGAAATACCTTATTTATCACATAAGATTCCCTCTGCATATGTCATTTATGCAACAGGCTAGGACCTTAAGGGAGAGACATTTGTTTTGCTTTTTTAGGCATAAAATTATTTTTATAAGTCTGTTATTTTTTGAACTAGTGTTACTGTGCTTTCCACCATCCTAATTGCTATAACCTCTGCCATGAAAGTGAAGCCAGGATGACAAGTTGACACTGTGATGTGGTAGTTTGTTAGTGCCGCAGAACTTCCGAAGAAATTACAAACCACTGCCGCAGAAGTTCTGCGGCAAATGGTAATCTTGCCGTAGAACTTGGATCCACTGTGCCGCAGAAAAGTAGGGGCCCTGGCTATCCGTAAATCCAAGGCTGAACACTACAGATCCACCCTTGCTTCCTCCTGGGGCTTGTCCAGTAATTTCTGGAACAACAGCAGGAACTTAATGGCAAGGCTGTGACCCCCTCCCGCCCATCTCTTTGTTAACGGCGCCTTGTCTACTGATCCTATGGCTGTTGCTGACTGCTTAAATAGTTCCTTCTCTGACCTCTCGGCTGTCCTCCCTCAAAACGTTTTTGACCCAGTCCCAATCCCCTCCTCCAATCCAGTTGCTCATCCCCCATTCTACTTCAAGGCCCTCTCCCCTCATGAAGCAAGGCCCTACCTGCTCAGATTACTTAAGGGCACGGGTCATAGCAGTGACTCCCTCAACGCCAAACTGTTTAAAAGGGTCCTAGATGCTGTTCTCAGCCCCCTTACCAAATTGCTGAACCACACCATTTGCCTTAGTCAATTGGCCCTTACCTGGAAAACAGTAATGATCACCCCTCTTTATAAATCTGGCGACCTGACCTCCCCCAGCAACTATCGCCCGATCTGCATTCTCCACCCCCCCAACCCCGCCAAAGCTCTGGAAAAAAATCATGGTCATTCAGCTCTCTGACTGCCTCTCCACCTATAACCTCCTCTGCTGTGAACAACATGGTTTTTGTCGCACACACAGCACCACTACCGCCCTTACCGAATTCTCCAATTTCCTTCACACTGCTCTTGACAAAGGTCATGTTGCTGGCTCTGTCTTCATTAACTTGTCAAAAGCTTTTGACACTGTCCACCACTCCCTTCTCCTCTCTCCTCTCCAACCCCTTGGCCTCTTGTAGGGTGTGTCGAATTGGTTCTCCAGCTACCTTTCCTCCCGAATCCAGTGTGTCAAAATCGGGTCTACCATCTCCTGCCCCCAACAAGTTTGTTCCGGTGTTCCCCAGGGCTCCATCCTAGGGCCCTTGCTTTTCAGCCTCTATCTGAATTCTCTCCCCTCCACTTGTAATGGAAACCTTCTACTTTATGTGGATGACACTGTCCTGTTTGTCTCATATGCTGACCCTCTCCTTCTACAAAACTCCCTGCAGGACTCCTTCACCCAGACTGAATTCTGGTTCTCTGACTACAGGCTGGTTTTGAACTGAAAGAAAACTAAAACCATGCTTTTTGCACATAACCAGAGTAAACGTAAAGATTATCCACTCCAGGTTTTATCTAGCACCCTCTTCCCCCATGAACAAACCTCCTCCTTCAAATATCTTGGCGTTCTCTTTGATCCCTCCCTATCCTTTCATGACCACATCCGCTGCCTTTGCTCCACCATCAACTCTAGGATAGGCCTACTGTATGGCCATCGTGACTGTCTCCCCACTGAAGCACCAAGGCTGGCCATCTCATCCTCAGTACTGTCTCTCATGGATTATGGTCTGCTTATTTATGGTGCTGCTGACAACACTTCTCTGCACAAAATTAAGCTATCCCTTAATAAGGCCTGCCGGCTGCTTACAGGCTCCCCACGTCTTACCCATACTTGCACACTGTATTTCCTCTCTAACTTCCTTAATCTGGAGAAAAAGCTTATCTATCAATCTTGTCTCTTGACAAAAAAAATCACTGCAAGTCAACTCCCCCTGGTCTGTCTTCTATCATAACCCTATCTACCCCCTCCCTCTCTACCCACAGCACTTTCCGCCCCTCTCTGCAAGTCCCCAGAGTTTGGACCTCCTTTGCACAGAGGTCATTCCGTTACCATGCCCCGTCCTGGTACAATTCCCTGCCTATTGCTATCACCTTCCTACCAAGATTGGGGCCTTTTAAAACTGCTCTCAAGAACAACCTCATCTCCTCCCACCGCTGTGACTGCCCTTGCTGTGTTTTCCCCTACCTTTACTCCTCTCAGTCTGCCTATTTTTGACTCTGCCCTTCATGTGACTAATTATAGCCCACATTATTGTTTATGTATGTTTATTATTGCTAATTTACCTTGATGTGGGGCCTTTGTAACCAGCCCTTCATTTTGACTGTTTGCTTTTATTTGAGCTCATTTACTTTGTTTTCTGTTGCTTGCTATTAATGTATTTGTCTTCCTGACAAGGAGCCTTTGTAAACGAGTCCCTGACTCAAAGGGCTGTAATTCTGATTACTTCTTAAAATAAAATAAAAAATAGAGTGCTTCCAAGGTATCCAGTGGCACCCACTTTCTCCTTCCACACTATATCAAGTACTTCCATGGGATCCAGTGGCATCCCCTGCCTCACACCACACCATGCCATACACTTCAATGTCATCCACTGGCACCTCCTCCCTCACCCCCATACCTGGGGTACATGGTATATAGTGTACCCTATGCCTCACCACACACCATGCCAAGCACTTCCAAGGCATCCAGTGGCACCTTTCCCTCTCACCACACCATGCCAAGCACTTCCATGGCCTTCAGTGGCAGCTCTTTCTCACCCCCCCACGCCATGCAGAGCATTTCCATTGTATCCAGTGGCATCCCCTGCCCCATCCCACACCTGCTAAGCACTTCCATGGCATCTAGTGACATTACCTGCCTCAACCACACCATGCCAAGCACTTCCACAGAATCCAGTGCCACCTCACACCATGTCAAGTACTTCCATGGCATTCACTGGCACCTCTTCCTCACCCAACACCATACAAAGCACTTCCATGGCATCCACTGGCAACCCTTTCTCACCCAACACCCCACAAGCAACACCATGCCAAGCATTTCCATAGAATCCAGTGGCCCCTGACACCATGGCAAGTACTTCCATGGCATCCACTGGCATCTCTTCCTCACCCCACACCATGCAAAGCATTTTCCATAGCATCCAGTGTACCACCCTCACCCCACTTCATGCCAAATACTTCCATGGTATCCACGGGTACTCTCTCACCCCCATACCCTGCCAAGCACTTCTATGGCATCCACTGGCATCTTTTCCTCACCTCACACCATGCAAAGCACTTTCCATAGCATCAAGTGTACCACCCTCACCCCACATCATGCCAAATACTTCCATGGTATCCACGGGTACTCTGTCGCCCCCTCACCCTGCCAAGCACTTCTATGGCATCCAGTGGCATCCCTTGCCTCACCCCACACCATGACAAGCACTTCCATGGCATCCAGTTGCATCTCTCCTCATTTCACACCATGCCAAGCACTACCATAACATCCAGTGGCACCTCACACTATGTCAAGAACTTCCGTGGCATCCACTGGTACACCACACCATGCCAAGCACTTCCATGGCAACCAGTGACATTCCCTGTCTCACCCTACACCATGACAATCACTTCCATGGCATCCAGTTGCACCTTTCCTCACCACAGTCTATGCCATGTACTTCCATGGCATCCAGTGGCACATCTTTTCACCTGACACCATACCAAGAACTTTTGTGGCATCCACTGGCACCTCACACTATGTCAAGCACATCCAAGGTATCCATTGGCACCCTCTACCTCTCAATGCCAAGCACCTTCATGGCATCCAATGGCAACCTTCCCTCAATCCACATCATGTCAAGCACTTCCAAGGTATCAAGTGTCAATTATCCCTCTTCCCACACCACACCAAGCACATCCAGTGGTACCCCCCTCACTCCACCCCAAACACTTCCATGGTATCTAGAAGCATTCTCTGGCTCACCTCACACCGTGCCAAGCACTTCTATGGCATCAACTGTCACCTCTCTATCACCACACATGATGCCAAGCCCTTGTATAGTATACAGTGGCACCCACTTCCAGACCTCACACCATGTCAGGCACTTCCACGGTATCTAGTGGCACTCCCTTCCTCACCCCAGACCATGTAGAGCACTTCCATGGTATCCAGTGGCACCCCTCCTTCACCCCACATCATGCCAAGCATGTCCATGGCATTCACTGGCACCCCTTTCGCACCCCACACTACACCAAGTGATTCCATAGTATCCAGTGGCACCCCCTTAATCACCCCACACCATGCCAAGCACTTCCACTGCATTCACTGGCACTACTCCCTCACCCCCACACCATGTCAAGCACTTCCACATTATCCAGTGACATCCCTTGCCTTGCCCCACACCATGTGAAGTACATCCATGGCATCCCCTGTCACAACCCACACTATGCCAAGAATGTCCATGGCATCCACTGGCATCTCTCCCACACCCCACGCCATGCCAAGCACTTCCAGGGCATCACTGGTACCCCTCCCTCACCCCCCACATTATGCCAAGCATTTCTATGGCATCCAGTGTACTTCTGCCTCACCCCACACCATGCCAAGCAATTCCATGGTATACAGTGTGCCCCTGCCTCACCCCACACCATGCGAAGCACTTCGATGGCATCCACAGGCACATCTCCCTTACATCATGCCAAGCATTTCCGTAGCATCCACTGGCACCTCTCTCGCTCTTTCTCTCTCTCTCTCTCTCTCTCTCTCTCTCTCTCTTACCCCACATCATGCCAAGCATGTCCATAGCATCCACTAGCAACTCTCTCTCTCACTCTCACCCCACATCATGCCAAGCATGTCCATGGCATCCACTGACACCTCTCCTTCACCCCATGCCAACAATACATGGCATCCACTGGCACATCTGCCTCACAACACACTATGCCAAGCACTTCTATGGCATCCACTGGCACCTCAGCCTCACTCCACACTATGCCAAGCACTTTGATGGCATTCAGTGGCAACCTTCCTCACTCCACACCATGCCAAGCACTTCCATGGCATCTACTGGCACTCCTGTCCTCACCCTACACCATGCAAGTACTCCCATGACATGCAGTGGCACCTTTTCCTCACCACACACAATGCCAAATACTTTCATGGTTTTCACTGGCAACTCTTTCTCACCCCCGGACAATGCCAAGCATTTCCATTGTATCCAATGGCATCCCCTGCCTCACCACATGCCATACTAAGCACTTCCATGGCATATAGAAGCATCACCTGCCTAAACCACACCATGCAAAGCATGTTTATGGAATCCAGTGTCAACTCTTTCTCACCCAACACTCCACAACCAACACCATGCCAAGCACTTCTATGGAATCCAGTGGCTCCTGACACTATGTTAAGTACTTCCATGGCATCCACTGGCATCTCTTCCTCACCCCACACCATGCAAAACACTTTCATGGTATACAGTGTACCCCCTCACTCCACATCATGCTAAGCACTTCCATGGTGTCCAGTGGCATCCCCTGCCTCACCCCACACCATGTGAAGCACATCCATGGTATCTGTGGCACATCTCCCTCACCCCACACCATACCAAGCCCTTCCATAGCATCCAGTGGTATCCCCATCATCACCCCACACCATGTCAAGCACTTTCATGGTATTAACTGGCACCCCTGCCCCACTTCACCCCTTCCTGACTTATTCCTTAATTTTATAACACAGACAAAAAAGGCAAATGAACACTGGGTATCCAAAAAACACAAATTCAGCTTCAGAAGTTAAAACGTGTTAGGATAACTTAAAACCACTTTTTTGAAGGGCTTCAAATTTTTATGTAAAGGTTATCCAAGGCTTGGCTTCAGACCATTGAACAAGACAAATAGTTTTCCAAGTGCCATATAAACACAACCATAGTGACTATAACATGTTTTTCCAGTCGTTAAATTCCCACAGGTTCTATAACATGTTTTCAAACTGTTAAATTCCCATAGGTTTAACATACCCTGCACCAACACAGCGGACATAGTTCAAGGAAAATGTCCTTGAAAGTACACCTGATGGTTTTACTCTGCTATAAAAACATGAGCATACTATCCTCTTATTGTCAGTGTATGCTCTAACTCAAGAGAAGCAATGAAGACACTAGTCCTTTTAGTGCTGGTGACTGCTGGGGTTCTGGCTGAAGAAATAAAGCCAGGTAAGGTTTATATATAATTCACTTCAATTATTGCTAATATAGCATATTTTGTACAGTGTATCTCAAAACACTAATCCAAAGAAAATAAGTATGTTAAGGTGAAGAACAGTAACACCAAACTAAAATATTATAATAAATACACAAAAAGATCATGATTACCAGTTAGGACTGATTACAACTCAAAATGAGTATCTAAACATATAGAATAATGTATGGGGAAGTGTGTATAACAAGAGTTTTATGCACATCCAAGGCACAGAATTCCACATAAACCCCGGAAAAAAAGCTAAAGGGGTTTATAAAAGCATGCCACACCAAAGGTGAGTGTAAAATTCATGTTTTTGGCATCTCTCCATGTTCTGTTTTATACAACTGCTGGGCAGTGTTTTCTCACCTTAAAAACACTGCTGTGCATTTATACAAACAGTGTGGCCAGTAGACTGTGCAGCTGATCAATAGCATGTTCAAGCTGAAGCGCGGTTTGTACTTTTACTTTTTTTGGTTTTTTTGTGATCGTGAACAGAGAGACAGATGCCCAGACTTCAGCCAAGGTAAATTCCTGTGTCAATCACAGGCTTTGGGAAATTGTAACTTTGTAAAATAAGTCACAGAAACTTGTGAAAGGAGGTGCTGAGGTGCAGTGTGTCCTGTGTGCAGTGATGTGTGCAATTATAGCCAGCTGGTTATAACCGTGAATTATAACCGGGTTTACATATGGGGGAAAACACCACATTATGTTTCAGTTACACATGTTCTCCATGTACATGAGAGTGTGTAACAGACAAGTACCTTCCTCTTGGACACAGCAGTATATGCTTTTATACCGAAAATGAGACACAACAGTACTTTCATGTTTGATCTGCCTGGCTAAATGCCCACCCACTGTGAAACTACCCAGCTGTTCTGTGAACAATGGACATTAGCAAATGTCACTGTGTGATACCAATATAAAGCACTGGAGCTTTGCTCTCTTGGTTTATGTGTTATCACACACCTCAAGCATGTATAAAACACATCTAACACCGCGGCCCATACATAATGCTATATAGATAAAACAGATACTGGCCTAATGTGCTTTGATAGACTCAGAGGTGGGGTGGATAGGCAGGAAAGCAGAACTATTTGTTGTAACTTCTGTATTGTTCTATGTGGCATGTCTTTATATTGTATTTTTTGACACTGAACATTCTGTAAATGAGATTAGAATCTCATAAAACTCATCCTGTAATCATAAACATAAAAAGAAATAAGAAAGAAGGCAGCTAGTAAGAGTGAGTACAACATATGTCTGAACACTGGTGTTGGAGTCTTCACACTAGTACTCATTCTGGAATCCCTTCAAAATACTGGTGGCCGACCCCACAGTGCCGAGCAATGGGTGTTCGCTTGGCACTCTGGCAACCTGGGTTCACATCTCAAACATGTTTGCCAGGAGTGGAGGTTGGCAGGGAGGGAGTTCAGAGCATCCAATGGATGCTTCCCTCCCAGAGGGGAGGGTGGAGTAGCGTCACTCCTTAGCAGGTCCTGGTGGAGGCTTGTGGTGACATCCTTGGCAGTGTGGGTGACCATGCACCGCCAGATGTCCCCCACCCCAGGTCACCACTGCTGTGCACACCTACGTGGGAGGTGGGTGGGACAGAAAATGGAAAATGGCCTGTTTCAGCTCTGCTGGATGATGGCCTTTGTCCCCATCATGCCACAATCCTCAGAGCGCATCACTTCCACCCTCTGCACCTGGCTTTCCAGGTGGGCAGCATTCAGACTTCTCCTCTTCCCCATTCTACCTCCCTATGGGTGACAGTGGTCCTTTCAGTAGGGTTAGAGCCAGAACCCTCCGGACTTCAGGTTAGTGAGATTTGGTGATGGGTGCTGGCAGCAGGGGTGTGACTGAAGGGTAAGCAGGGAACTTCTACAGCCCAAGTGAGTGGCAGGCTGGAGGCTGGGGTAGGTGGAAAATAGATGAAGCAAAAAAAAAAAATACCGATAGTGAAATACCATCACATTCTTGGTGCATTGCCCCCCAATCATGGCAGCCCTGGAGCAGAACCCCTGCCATCGCCCACCTAATCACCCTACTATCAAGCCTGGCAAACTACCCCCTTATCTGCCTAACAGGGGACTTTTCCTGGCATCAATGTACATCCTGTCTCTCCTCTGGGTAGACAGTCTCATGTGCTTAGGGGACCCTGATAACACTGGACCCAGACATTAAAATATGCATTCCTGAACTCATACTACTGCCCTACCACCCCAGGCACAGACTCCCTCCTGATTGCCTATGAGCGCGCAAAAAAGGGCATATGCAATGTAGCTCTCCACTACTCATGAAGGCTTCTCCAGCATTAACAACTTCCATCTCCCAACCCCAAACTACTTTGCCTGCTAGCTGCACTACTGCTCCTATCAGGTGACATACAGCCTAACCCAGGTTCCCCAGCTGCCAATCTCTCAATATCCTCCCCTCAAGATCCACACCGGATATCCTCCAAGTGACTGAAGATTGCGCATATGAATGTCTGCAGCTTATGCCCCAAGATCCATGAAGTACAAGCTTGGTAGGATCTCTACAAGCTGGATATCCTTGCTGTCCCTGAGACCTGGCTGAAGGCTCAAACCCTTTCGCATGAGGTTGCTGCCTTGGGGTATAACACCTTCCGCAAGGACAGGGATATCAAAAGAGGGGGAAGAGCACTTATTTATGCTAAAGACACACTAGATGCATTGCTCATATGTCTGCAGCATGGGGACCGTGTCAATGGCAAATCGCTTTTCATACAGATCACCCTTGGCCTCTCAAAGTACCTTACCATTGGGTGCATTTACAACCCTGTCAAACTCGCCCTCCAACCCCTTGAGTCTCTCACCAAAGTCCTGGCTGAAGATGTCTCGAATGAGCTCCTGATCCTAGTGAACTTTAACCTTAACTGGGCCCATTATTCGAATATGGCTGTCAAGGCTCTGCTTCAAGATGGCAACCTTGAGCAAGTCATTACAGATGCAACTAGATTAAACCACAAAACAGGGAACCACTCCATCCTAGATTGGGCTCTGGTGTCCAACCCATCCAACATTCAGATGGCCATCACTATGGTAGATGACCTGAGTGACCACTCCCCAATCTATTGCACTTGGGAGAATAGAGCACCCAAGGTTCCCCTAGAATACTCACAGCGTGGGACTATTCCAAATTCATAGCTGACCACTTCAACAAGCATCTCAGCAACCTTGACTGGAGCCCCCTAAGACTCCTCCCAACACTAGATGAGGCACTGGACTACTTCTAGAAATCATTCACGACTGAAGCCAAATTTTTTGCTTCCTTGAAAAAACTGCAAGCTAAAGGTAGCTGCTATAAGTGGATCACCCCAGAACTCAAGACCCTGATGGTGTGCCATGACTAGGCATGGAAGAAGTACAAGCATTCCTCACTCTCAGCTGACCTTGTGTCTTATAAGACCCTCAGGAATCAATGCAAGAGAGCCGTCAAACTTGCTAAAAGGGTGTATGTCACACATATCCAGAAATCCAACCTAGGCAATCCTAGGTTATTCTGGTCCCACATTAATGAACTTATCAAGGGCAATGGCAAGTCCCAACCTGGTCCTATCGAGGTCAATGGCCAACTATTAAATGACAGCCACCAAACTGCCTCCTCCCTTAACCTGCACTTCACCAACCTGAACATCTACAAGACTGGAATACCCCCTATAAACACTGAGTTCAGAACATCCGAGACCCCCTGCCTCAACTGACCTCCATTCCACTTGTGACTAGTCAAGGCAACGGAGGTTCTCATCCTCCTCAAGTCCCTGAAAACCAAGGGATCCGGAGGATCTGATGGGATCAACCCAAGGCTGCTAAGGGCCACAGCTCCAACCATCTCCAGACCCCTAACCAGGCTCATAAACAGATCCCTACTCGAAGGAGTCGTCCCTGACATGTGGAAGCAGGCCCATGTGGTTCCCATCCACAAGGGGGGGCTCCAGGGAACCTATTGGCAACTACAGGCCAATCTCCCTGCTCTGCACCCTAGCAAAAATTCAGGAAAGGCTAGTCTACGGGCAAATTCGAGACTCACCAGATACTAGCTCCATCCCAACACGGCTTCAGAAAAAACCATGAAACATACACTGCCCTGATAAAATTCTCGGTAGATGCACTTGGTGCCATGGATAAAGGGATCCCAACAGGGGCAGTCTTCATTGACTTATCCAAGGGCTTTGACCTTGTGAACCACCAACTCCTGCGGACTAAGCTGAGTAGGTTAGGCCTAGACCCCCCCACTCTCTCACATGGTTTGAGAGTTGCTTATTCGGTCGAACACAGAGAGTCAAGTGGAAAGGAGCAATATCCGATCCGCTTCCCCTAAAGGAGGGTGTACTGTAAGGGTCAATATTGGGCCCCCCCTCTTCTCCCTGTTCACCAATGACCTAAGTGGTCACTGTAGGGGTAACGCAGTTGTTCAGTATGCAGATGACGCTGTCATATACCGATCCCTGGACAACCTGGCTGACCTGAGCCCTCACCTCCAAGCTGACTTTACTATGCTGGAGACCTGGCTCATAGAGAACAGAATGGTCCTTAACACAGGCAAAACTAAGGTCATGCTGTTTGAACTAAGATCCCTAGGCCAAGACAGAACTCAATCATTACCACTCACCTCTGTTTCTGGCAACAGTATTGAAGTGGTGAGTTCCCTAAAATACCTAGGCCTAACGCTGGACAAGGGCCTCACCCTAAAGAAACATATTGACCAGGTAACCAAAACCATCCACAGCAAATTAGGAACTCTTTACCACCTAAAAGACCAGGTGATCCCTGAGGCCAGGATCACCATAGCCACAAGCGTCCAACCCCCCACCCTGAACTACGCCACGACTCAGTCATGCAGAACATGGCTAAACTCAAGATCAACAGACTGAATGTGCTGTATAACAAGGTGGCTCACTTTGTCACACAGTCTCACGCCAGAAGCCATCACTGTGATGCCTTAGCACTCCTAAATTGGCCATCACTGGACTCTCACCTCCAGTACGCCTTGCTCTGCCATACATACAAGCTACTCCGCTCTTCACCCCCTACCAGCTTCACTGGGCTCCTTGCCCTCAAGCACTCCAGGTGGAACCTCTGGAATACAGGGCGAATCCTTCTAGAAGAACCCAGAGTGATGACCAAGGCAGGTGGCAAATACTTAACCTTCTCTGCCCCTTTGCTATGGAACAAACTCCCACCCACTGTACAGGAAGCCCCCTCAAAAAAAAATTCCATACTAGGCTCAAGGCCCAACTGTTAGATGCCAGTATATGCCTTTACCATGATACATGAGCTAACCCCCTTACTCCCCTACCCCACACCATTCACAACTGTACAAATACTGGTCTTCACACCTAGAACCAATCCTCATCTTTGTATCAAATTTTTATCACAAAATCTAAAAACATGTACTGTGCTACCATTCTGTAAACCACTGTGTATGCCTTAAAAACATGTACTAAGCCATCACCTTGTAAACTACGATGTATGTCTTCCTCTGTAATGCAACCTGGGTCGCCCCTGAAAAAGGGACCTCCGGGGCTCAGTGGGCCTACCCGGTCACCAAAATTGAATAAATAAATTCTAAACAGGGTATCCAGATGACTTTTAAAGCCTATATATTTAAGTTTTGGCAAAGATACTTAGCTGGGTATCACCTTTGTACAGTATATGGGTAACTCCCATATAGTCATGTGAAACATGAGTGGGGTATCCAATCCTATCAAGCATAAGAAGCTACTCTCCCATCTCAAACAATTATGTACCCATACTGTATTTCTACAAGGGACTCACCTTATACCGGCTGAAACACATAAAATAGTAAAAAAGGAGTCTGGCTAGGGCTTCCATGCATGCCTCATTTCCTATAGGAAGAGTACGACCACACTCATTCAGAAGAATATCCCTTTCAAGTTGAGGTGAAGGCTGGCTGACACAGACAATACTATTTAGTGCAATAAAGCTTGTATGGAAATTAGATCACACTAGAAATAGTTTTATGCCCCTCATAATATTATGCCACACCACGAGCTGGAGGCATAAACCCTGAGGGAGGGATTTTGAACCTCATCTTCATGATAATATCTCAATGTGGCATTGGAGTCAGAGATAAAAAAATCAGGGGCAGGGCAGGGTCTCAGATGTCAGACCAAGATGCATTCAACAGGTTCTGCAAAACCTGAATTTAATGGACACATGAGGCTCAGATACCCCACTGAGAAGGAATATTTGTATCATACAACTCATGGTCAAGAACTGATTACATGTTTTCCTAAATCTTGGTGTCACAGGTTCGTAAAGGTGGATATTGGCCCAATTGTGGTATTGTTACAGTTGCCTGTTTCTTTTCACACCTATACCAGTACAGGAACTCTGCCAATTGAACAGCTCCATCCTATCTTTCTTATGGCTAAACAGTTTCATTCCTTAGTACAGGAGGAATGGAACAGATATCTGGAGATCACTGGACCATCGGTAACATCTCAAGCCATCCTCTGGAGGAAGGTGACACATATATGAGAGGGGGCAATAATTGCATGTCTGGCAGCTGTGAAGAAGGCAGTCAAAGAAAAACAAACAGACCTCTATCTGGAGATTAAGAAGCTAGAATGCCAGGCTAAAATGAACTTCTCCTCAGAGATGTCCATGGCTCTTAGTGTAACAAAGTCAATGCGTATAAGAGTGGGGAACAGATAGGCCCCATTGCTGGCTTGGCTCTTGAAGTGGAGACAGGTCTCCAACATCGTTATGAGTAAAACTACCCATTCTGTAGAAAACGTAGCCATGAATAAGCAAACTAACCAAGCATGTGTAAAATTCTATTAGACAGTAGATACTTTGGAAGCTTAAGGGAAAGAAGATCAAGGTCAAGTCATTTTGAAAGCAGACTGACCACCCTTAAGCCATGGAGGAGCATGTGTGTTCACTGGGGGCTCACTTCACAGCTGAAGAGGTAGTAAATGCCATCAAAGCATCACAAAAAAGGCAAGGCCAGTGAGCCTGGTGGCTTCCTTGCCAAATTTTATAAACTGAAGAAAAATGAAGTTGCAGGATTATTAAAGGATGTTTTTGAGGAGCCTAAAGGGGTTTGGAAGACACTGGGTATGTGTTGTGATGCCTCAGTTGTCCTCCCCAGGAAGGTCAAGGATGAAACCTTGTGCTCTTCATAAACTCTATCTCAGTGGTAAATGTGGTCACCAAACTGCGGTGCATGACCAGATTCTGTTCGATATCACTGGCAAACAGGGGAAGTAGAAGGCAGGGGAACAGAAATTTGAGGAGGGGATTATTTTTCTATGTGGGCCAGTGGGGTGGGGTCTAGGTTTGAGGGCCCGAAGGGGAGGGAGGTGGCTGAGGGGGAGGAGGTTCAGGTGAGGTGGAAGAGCTTGATGTAGAAGGGGGAAGGGAGGGTTGAGGAGGTGAGGGGAGTGAGGATGCCTGCAAGAGGGGGAATGGAGGGGCTGATGTAATGGGGGTGTGTGGTAGTAATGGGGATACAGAGGGTGAGTAAGACTAGGAGGATGGCAAGAAGGGCCGAGGAGAGCATCCTATCTAAGGGTGGCTTTATAGCCAGGGACAGGTGAGAGGACGAGAATAGAGTGTAAGTTGTTATTTTTATTAATTTTTTTTTTTAAGCAGGAGAGACGCACTAAGCTGAAAGCTTGTTTACAGGTGCGACCTGGGAGCACAAGGAAGTTAAGTGACTTGCTCAAGGTCACACAGTATGCAAGTGGGTGCTGTGGGATTCAAATCCAGGTCTCCAGGTTTGCAGCTCAGAGCCTTTAACCACTGTGCTATACTGCCTCCTGTTACCATGACAGCAAGTAATACAGGTCAGGATAAGGGTGGCTGAAGTCAAGGATGAGGGTAGGTGGCTTCAGTGGCACAGTGGTAAGGCGTGCTGCCTTTGGAGGTGGATCAGGGGTTCGAATCCCTGGGTGAACTGGTAGAGAGCTGTGAGGTGGAATACAGGGGAAACAGGTTTGAAGGGAGAGGAGAGGAGAAGTAGGGAGGAGGGGACAAAGAGCAACAGCTAAAGGGGAAGAGACAGGGAGCATAACAGTGACACCTAGTGGGTGGTCCGTATAAGATCCCAATAGGAAAGTGGTCTAAGTTTCTATCATGTCCCCCCCCCCTTCCTCAAGGGTATACATATTAAGCTCCTTTAGTCTCTCCTTGTATGGCTTCAGTTGCAGACCCTGCACCATTTTAGTTGCCCTCCTGTGGACTGCCTCCATTCTGTCTATGTCCTTGCGGAGATGGGGTCTCCAGAACTGGACACAGTACTCCAGGTGAGGTCTCACCAACTGTCTGTACAAAGGGCCAACAACTTCCTGTTTTCTGCTGGTGATGTCTCTCCCTATACATCCCAGCATACTCCCAGCCCTCCCTACTGTCTTCTCACATTACTTGCTAACCTTAAGGTCATCTGATATGATTACCCCCAGATCGCTTTCCATTTTTGTTGTTGTTACTATCCCCCCCCCCCCATTGTGTAATCTTCCCCTGGGTTTTTGTTTCCCAGGTGCATTATTTTGCACATCTTTGCATTAAATCCAAGCTGCCATACTTCTGACCATTCCTCCAACCTTGCCAAGTCCCTTCTCATCCTTTCCACGCCTCCTTGTGTATCAACCCTGTTGCAGATCTTTGTGTCATCTGCAAAGAGGCATACTTTTCCTTCCAGTCTCTCTGCAATGTCACTTATAAAGACATTAAAAAGGACTGGACCTAGTACTGAACCCTGTGGTACCCCACTAGTAACCCCTCTTTTTTCAGAGTGGACTCCATTTACAATTACCTTCTGTGTCCTGTTGTCCAGCCAATGTTTTACCCAGGCTACCACCCTGGGATCCACTCCCAGACTGGTTAATTTGACAATTAATCTTTTGTGTGGGACTATGTCAGATGCCTTGCTAAAGTCTAGGTAGGCCATGTCCACAGCCCCTCCCTGGTCTACTACTGTGGTCAACCAGTCAAAGAAATCAATTAGATTCGTCTGACATGACCTTCCCGCTGTGGACCCATACTGCCTTGGGTCCTGTGCCCCACTGGCCTCTAGATACTCAACAATTCTTTCCTTCAGAAGTGATTCCATCACTTTCCCTACCACAGAGGTCAAACTGACAGGTCTGTAGTTTCCTGCCTCTGTCTTGGTCCCACTTTTGTGAAGGGGAATCACATCCGCCTTCCTCCAGTCCTCAGGTACCACACCATCCTCCCATGATTTGTTAAAAAGGTTAGTCAGTGGTTTCACTAGTTCCCCCTTTAATTTTTTTACAATTCTGGGGTGAATTCCACCAGGTCCCATTGCTTTGTCCACCTTCAGTTTTAGGAGTTCTTTCAGAATCTTTTCTTCTGTGAAATGACTGGGATCAACCCCCATCTCCAGAGTGCTTCTGTTAACTGGATTAGGCACCTCCCCCTTCCCTCCTCCTCCTCTTTTGTGAATACCGAGCAGAAATATTCGTTCAGTATCCCTGCTTTTTCACCGTCCCTCTCTGCCCACCCACTGTCCATTCTATTCAGCCTCACTTTCCCTTCCTTTGTCTTTCTATGCTCCCTGATGTATCTATAAAAGATTTTATCCTCCTCCTTAACCGAGTTGGCTATCTTTTCCTCAGTTTGGACCTTTGTTATTCTGACTTCCCTCCCTGCTTACTTCTGCCTTAACTGGTACAGCTCTCTGTCCTGCTCCTTCTGTGTTTCCTTATACTTCCTGAAAGCTATCTTTTTCTCCTTGACTTTCACCACCACCTCTTTTGAGAACCATAGCAGCTTTTTCTTTTGTTTTGATTTGTTTATTTGCTTCACACAAAGGCTTGTTGCCTCTGTGATGTGCCAGTGACATGATCATGATTATTGCCAATATTTTACCATTGCTAGTAATGCATTACAAGCATTGTACCAAGAATACACTTATGTGCTGTCTGTGTATTCTTCTGAGAAGTTATTGTATAGCATACACTGCCATCATGCAGATTTATATAACACTGAACTTATTTTCTGTTTTATGTATGTCTTTGTTCTCATTTTAGCTGATTTTACACATTTTGTGTATTGCTAGATAACACTGTGAAGCCACCCAACATTTGGCCAATAGGGCTTGCTTTGTATATCTAACATATTACGAATGTAATAGTTACCATGGTTATCATCCAAGTATATAAGTCTGTGCCCACCATTTTCCCGCTGAGACCATCTTCATCCCCAGGGGGTATTGGGAAAGTCTGGATCCTAGTGTCTATATCAGCAAAACTCTTATTAGGGCTGTCACCATCAACTGTGAAAAATACAGTAACTCCATACACTGTCTTGAAAACGTGCCCCAGTTATTATAACACATAATGCCTGTGCAAAGTGTGTGTTATGAGGATTTTTTACACAACCTCAGTGTGTGATAATCTCATAAACCCATCGAACTTCCTTCTCAGAGTTTATGGATTATCACACACCATGGGTGTGTGAGAAATCCTTATAACACACCTGCATGGGCATTACTCTCTAATTCTTATATTATAATTATTGTATTTTATTATTCCCTGACTGTGTTTCCATATGCTGTTGTGCAACACTTATGTATTACCCTGTTCCATATATCATTGTTCCTAATTTGTGTACACTGACCAACCCAGAACCTCTTTGAAAATGAGCTTGTTCAATGGAGCCTTTTCCTGGTGAAATAAATATAGAAAAACAAAGAAATGCAACAACACTTGTAAATATAAAAAATAAATACTTTGATATGGAAAGAAATATAGACAGAAACATGTATTACTATTCTCTTAAGTCTGGATTTCTTATCCATATGGCTTTCTTAGGAAACAATATACTCCTGGCCACCCTGGTCTGAGATTTTTGACTGATTGATAAAATTTTATTTTTATACAGGATACAAATTGTTGGGGTGTTATCCCCATTTACAACAATGTCCTGTGGTCTTAATAAAATATAAAACATACATGAGTAATACATTCGATTTCATACCAGAATAATAGACATAACATACATCAACTTTCATATGCATACCAAATATCTTATCTAAAACATTGACAATTAGTGGTCAAATGGTTCTGCAATGCAGATTTGAAAGTAGATAAGTTATTGATTGATATTATCTCATATGGCAGTTTATTCCAATTTCTGGCTAGACTATTTTGTAGGGTGATGTCACCCATCCTGTTAAACAGTCTAGTCATGGGTATTTTTTGAGAAGTTAGCAATGTAACCAATTGATTATGATGAGGTTCAAGTTCCACCAAGTGGGCTAAAGGATGTTTATCCTTCTGATAAATGATCCTATGACATAGTACTAACCACAAATTAGTTCTTTGGACTTCAGGTTGAAGCCACTCCAGTCTCATATATTTCACAGTGATGTGCCCCGTGGCCCTTTTAAAAACCGGTAACTTCCATTTTGGCTCAGTGGGCATCTGGCATTAAGAATGGCTTCAAATCTGCCTGCTTGAGCTAAGACCCATGTGGATATACCCCACAGGGCATCCCCATTTAGTCACATCATGGTCCTTTGCTATGTCACCTGAAAAGTTCATTCCATTTTCTTCTAGAGTCTTCTACATAGAAGCATATACTTGATTGATGAGACTCTGACCAGTATGGTCATCTTGACTCATTGCTAGCCATGTTATTTAGGAGTCTTGCTCCTAATGAACCACTCAATACCTCAATCACCCTCTATTTTGAGGGCTAGCTACAATTACTGTGGGGGTTTCATTGTGGACTGGCCTTCACACAGATGGTTATGCTCCATTCCATTCACATTTTAAGTGAATATGTACAGAACCAGTACTCAGCACTAAGCAACACCTGTCCTGTTCTTTCCCTCCCATTGAGAAGATGGCTCACTCCAAGTTATGTTCAAATTAACCAGATATAGGAGACACACAGAAACAAAAACTAAAAGGAAGTTAAACTATTTTCTTGTAGAGTTTCTACTAACACTTACAGGTATATTAAATTTGCACTTGAAAAGCTGAAGCTTATTACTGTTGTAGATATGAGGTATCCCCTCCTACCTGTAGTCCAGGGTGAGACTGGTATATTAAACATGAGGTAATTACCTCTATACATAATGTGACCCCTGTGATGTTAACCAATCAGGGTTAAATTGTTTTCCCGACTGGAGTGGGACCCAACACTCAATATGATCTATATGTAGTGCTGTCTGTTTATTGTACTATAATACATGGCTTGGCCTTTCCCCACAGGACAACTAGTTTTTGGAGCCATCTCTTTAAAGAGCTAGTAGTACCCTACCCCACCCAAAAAAAAAAGCAGATAGTCAATGTTTCAAATTTTAAGTAGTCATCAGTCATAACTTTTCATTTCTGAAGTATTGTTCTTTTTCCTTGTGCTCATTAGAACATTTTCTATGGCACAGTATTATGCTGGATGGGTGGAATAACACTCTGCCTGGTATCTGACATATATAGTTCTGTTCCACCCATTGCATCGTCAGCACAGTGACCTCAGTGACTGTGACATCACAGGTGACTGACATGGCATCAACTGAGTGGTTCTTCTTGAGCAGCTGTAATGTCACAGTCAGTGAGGTCACAATATTGATGGTGTAATGGAACAAACAGAGCTAGATATGTCAGCTACCAGGCAGAGTGCTGTTCCACACATCACATCTACCAACAGCAAGTAAAAAATCCTCTAAATTAACCAAAGCACAAAGGAAAAAGTACCTCAGATATAAAGGGTAATAGCTCACTGCTTTTACAAAATATTAGTTTTACAGTACAATGGTTCTTTAACACCCCCATAATAGCTGATAGGTATCCTACAATAAAGGTGACATTAGAGAGGAGACGTCTGTTGGTTCCTCAACATTTAATATCATTCCAATACCCTAAGAGAAAAGATGGTTCTGTAACCAGCCCACCAGTGCAGCGGTTGTACTGCTGCTTGCGACTCCGATGACCCAGGTTCAGAAGCGAACGCTCGGGATGTAGGGGGGGCAAGCCCTGAGTGAAGATGGCAGCAGTAAGTCCTGGTGAAAGTCGAGTGACTGTGCTGGGGTGCCCGGCAGATGGGGCCAGCTGGGCAAGAGAGGAAAAGAGGAATGGAAAAAAATAATAATCTATTAGAATAAGCCCCAACTACAATTACATGTTGAAAGCCAACTAGTCTTTATCCTGTACATTTCTTTTTCAGAAAGTCGATGGGTTAATGATTACGACAAGCCACTATATTTTGTCTGCCCTGAGCGGGCTTCCATCAACTATATTTCAAGGTACATGACCTACAGTGTTCAGCAAATCAAATAATTTCTGTAAGTTGTTAATTCTTTGAACAGCTTTATTTCTTGTTTCTTTTCATGGGAAGGATATTTGTTGTGGCATTGTATTTTTCCACAGTAATAACAATCTGAATATGACCAGATGGTTTCTGGGAGTTGGCTACTCAAGCTCGAAATGATGCTATGTGTGTGGCTACTGATGAATCATCATAGTTAGAACTGTGAGGCCAAAGCAATGACTAGGGAGGCAATAACCCTGAGCAAACTAGATAAAAAAAAGAACAGTTTCTTACCTGGAACTCTTGATCTTCTGGAGTAGGTATGGTTGTTCATGAAACAAAGTTCCAGCCCAAGCCAAAGGCAAAGTAAAGTTCATTTTTCTGGCGCCCTACTCAAAAGTCTCCAGGTGCCTTACAAAGGAAGGCAGAAAAGCATCATAGTAACAGATAAGTGGTATATACAGTATAACTTACAAATAATAATTACCTAAAGAAGTAGGCTTCATTAAATAGATGAGTTTTTAAAGAGCTCTTAAAGGCCTCTGTTGTGTGGGCAGAACTGACACCAGGAGGCAAGGAATTCCACGCGAGCTGTGCAGTCACTCCGACTGTCCTGTCCCCCGACAGTTGTTTTTGTTTTGTTATGTTATGTCCCCTCCTCCCAGTCATCCCTCCTTCAGAGGAGCACCCCATCCCTGTCACCCCGACATCCGCCGGGACTTACCTGCCAGACATCTTCCCCAAAGGCATGCCCTACCTGGCGGGGTTGGCAGGATTCCCCAAGCCCCACCAGAGAACAGATCCAGTTTGGGCCAGCATGCCCAGCTGGTTGGGTGCAGGGCCTGCGGGTACTCATCCTGCTGTCAGGCTTTTTCCATTTTTTTCTGTTCCCAGGGAGACGCAGCATGCAATGATGTCATGATGCATGTCACAGGCTCATGTGCAATGTGCACCAGTGTCTTCCACGCCTCCTGACCTTACTGGCCCAGGCTGCCTGTCCCCAGCTTCTGCCAGGGGCCAGGCAAGCATTGGGCTCTGCCCATCTTCCCTCTTGAAGGAGGAGAGCAGTCCTATAGATGCTCAATCTTCCTCCCCCCGGCCAGCCCTCCGACACATTGGATTTGCTTCCAAATCCAGGATGTGGGTGTCACGAGTGGTAGCACTGCTGTGGGCCTGGGTACCCTGACAGTTTGAACTGAGATCTGGGGACCAACAGCAAGCCCACATCAGTGGAGTGGAGTTGGCAAATAGTAGTCTAAGGAGACAGGAGATCCTTATCGTAAGCAGGATGCAAACCATGTAGGGCCTTAAACGTTAGCACTCATAGCAAGAGGGGAAAATCAGGGATAAAAAGAATTGATAAATATAGTACTAACTGATGTTAATTTCAGTAATTGTTGTTACAGAACGGTGGACCTGGTAGCCCAAGCAGGGATGTCATGCTCCAACCGCAGCTGTTTAAAGCCACAGTGGGCTACCAGTGTTGTAGTGTACTGTGCATATGCTTTCCTCAGGGCATTTACAGACTTCTGATTTTGTCATTTTTAACAATGCAGTATACATTCCAATAGTAAAGAAGATCGAGTTTGGGATTTTACCTGCAGAACAACCTTTCAGCAGACTCCTAGCTGCTATTGGACCAATTACGTCAATGCATTTGATGAAGCATTTACTTTCTTCTGCCCTAATGATGGAGTAATTAATGGAATGGACAGTTACCATGACAACAGCAAGGAGGACAGAAGGTAAAAAATGTGTTTTTGCATACATTATTCCATAATATGTATTGTTTGTCATATTACTTTTTTATTAAATATTTAATTGGTTTTCTGTTATAGCGTTTTCCATTTCGGTCCCCGTATTCATTGCTGGAGTTTACTGTTGTCCAGCTTATCTCCCTCATCAGCTACTGAACTCCTCACCACCATATCCACTCATTCCTCCTCTGGTGAGTTGCTCATCCTAGGTGACTTCAATCTCAGTTGGCTCTCCCCCACCCTTAGCAAATATGCCAAAACATAAATTCCCTCCAGTTGTCACAGCTGATCTCTGATCCCACTCTGCTCAGTCACAGATCCCTCAACCACTCCCTTTTGTACTGGGTCCTCTCCTTGCACCCCCATCTTATTCTGGATACTGGTACTGTTTGAAGCCCTCAGTGACAACTATATGACCTTCTGTGTGCACAAAATACACTGTTCCAAAGCACCCACCAAATTCATTCTGATCTGATCCTTCCAATCTCTGGACATGTCCTCCCTTCATGCTGACTTGGCAGCTACTGACTGGTCCCCCATTTCTGCTGCCAGCAACATCAACACAATCCTAAAATTCTTTAATTCCAAGTTCTTGTCTGTTTGGGATCACCATGCCCCCCGACAGACATTAGGGTCTGAGGTTCACACCTACCCTGGATCTCAGCTGAGTTGCTGGCCTGTCATCGATCACATGACTGTGCCTGGTGGACTTACAAGTCCACTGGCTATCATTTTGATCTTACTAAATACAAAGCCCCCAGCAATGTCTGTACCAGAGCTACTGGGTTTACAAAGGCTGATTACTCTGCATCCACACTCCAGAATAACCTTAATCAATCCTTCAAGTTTTGGACGGCCATTCATGCCCTCTTGTCCCCTTCAACCCTTCCCCCCATCCTCAAGGTGGGCAACGCCCCTGTCTGTGATCCTGCCACTGTCACCTCATCTTTCAACTCCTTTTTTACCTCCTGTGCTCTTTTCCTCCCCCTCCATGTCCATCCCTCTCTCCCCATCCCTCCTCAACCCCAGCTCCATCCCTATCCCTACCACTCTCCTTTTCTTCACCATGTCTTTTGCTTCCTTCAAAGCCCTCTTGGCTCTAAACTATCAAAATGGTGGAAGCCTTGATGATCTTGAACCCAAACTCCTGTCTCTCTCTGCTCCTGCCATTGCTCGTCACCTACCTTTCAAACATCTCCTCTCTTGCCTTGACACATGAAAGCAGGCTATAGTCATCCCCCTTCCCGAAGTGGGTGAACCCTCCTTCCCTGGTAACTACCACTCTGTCTCTATCCTACATAACCTGGCTCAACTCCAGGAACGCCTTCCTCTCTCCTAACTCTTTTCTTTCCTTGATTCCCCCTCTTTCTTCACCCCTTTCCACTCTGGTTTTAGGAAGTCCCACTCCACCTCCCTCCTGTGACTCACTGGCTCCATCCTATCTATATGGATCAGAGCTTGGTCACTGTCACATTTTTGTCAGCCTAGCCAAAGCTTTTTCACCCACCCCATTCTTCTGGACAAGTTTAAGGCAGCGTGGCTCTCTCCTCACTCAGTTGAGTGGTTCAGTTCCTACTTTGAGGGCAGATCTCAAGCTGTCCATCTTAGTGATGACTTATCCCCTCCTCTCTCTATCTGCTCTGGTGCCCCCAAGGATCCGTCCTTTGCTCTATTCTTTTCTCCATATTTCTGAATGATTGTCCCTCTGCCTGTTACTCGGCATCCATTCACATGTATGCAGACGACACAGTCATCTTTGCCTCTGCCTTCATGGCCCAGCTCCAACTGGACTTTTTCAACATCCAGCGCTGGTTCTGGGTTAATCAGTATCCCTCAGAGTGAGGAAAACGATCTCTATAGCTTTTGGCACAAGGCAGAAACTAGATAGGCTACCCCTTCATCTCCTTCCATACCTTTGATGGTGTTGCTCTTAAGGCTGCTTCCTCCTTTAAATACCTTGGGATCTGGCTAAATCATCACCTCTATTTCTCAGTTCATGTGGATGCCATCTACCAGAAGCTTCACCCCAAAGTGGATTCACTTTACAAGAATAAAGCGGTTTCCTGCTTCCTGCCTGCAGCAATATAGTCTTGAAGAAGATTCCCCTGTCTTCGACTATGGTGACATTATTTATAGTGCTGCTCCCAAATCCACTTAAGCCAGACTGAACCCATTATTTCACTCCTTCTGCCGCTTTGCCCTTGACTGCCCCATAGAACCCATCACTGCTCTATTTATTCCTCCCTCTCCATTTCTCCCTTGATGCCAAGTACCTCGCTCATTGCTCTACTTTCATATGCAACTTCTGCCTTGAGACTCCCCCAACCTTTCCTCCTTCCTCAATCCCCCCCCCAACACACACACACTCCAGTCGCAGATCTGGCCCTCACTGTCATGCGCTCTCCTCCATAAAGTCCTCTGCTGGCCAAGTTGCCTTCGCCTTCTGTTTCCCCAAACTATGGGTCTCTTTTCCATTTTCCATTCCTACTGCTCCTTCCTCCCACTCACTCAAATCTCTCCCCTGTGAATTCACTACTCACTCGTGCAGTTGTTCATAACTCTGTGCTGTATTTTGCTGCCCTACAATTTCCTTCCCCCACTGCCCTTGCTACTGTCTTTATTCATTTCCCCAACCCACCCCAGTTTTCCTTCATCCTTCCCTGCTGAAGGAAGTGCCAACAGCAGTTCATTCAACCTTCTAATTGTTGTATCTGCACTTTAATTCTGCACCTAGCAGTGCTGTGTTCATATTCTACTGTGTTCCAGTTTGCACTTACATTATGTTTTTTTCAATTCTATTTTTGCTCTTAGGTACAGACGGAGGGATTTACCTCCCTTTCAGCACCCAAACCTCACGCCCAGCATCCCCTCCCAGGTTGCCTTAAACTGCGGATGCCTGCAGCTTTTAACCCGTGCAGTGGGACTCCCTCCAGAGGAGGGGGGGACCAAAATCTATGAGAGGCCCCAGCCAAGGCTAGCGCCTTGGGTATCATTCAAGCAGAGGTTTGGGGGTGTCACTGTGTTGCTGGCCCAGGGATTTTTCCTTGCGCATTTTCCCAGAGGCGTGGGTGCGCAATGATGTCAGCGCAGGTTGGGCATGCTCCCACACCCAATCCACAGACATCTGCTGACGCCTCTCCAATGTACAGTGGCTCCTGCTGTTACACAGCCAGCCTCCACTGGATGTCACTGACTTGCTGGGGAACCACAACCCTTCCCCCCCAAGAGGATAGTTGTCCATAGGATGTTCATCCTATCTCCCCCTGGCCGACCCTCTGATGCCCGGTGCTTGCTCACAAACATGGGTCATCAGTGCCACAGGCATTAGCGGGCCGGCCTCACTTACATTACTTATTGCTCTTCAGTTGCTTTGCCTTGATCATCTTGTTAATGTTATTGCTCCTTGTTTGTTTAACTTATATTTCTGATTGTGTAACTGACTGTTGCAGCTTTTTCCTGTGCTCTTCTGTCCCCCAGGATACATCTGGAAATGAGCTTTTTCAGCTCAGTATGTCTTTCCTGGTAAATACTTTGAAATAAATAAATAAATTATATATGTACTGTAAATACCCAATATATAGTTAACCCTTAGGCTGCCAACAGAATTAGTACGTATTGGAATTCTGGATTGATATATCAGTCCGCGGCCCTGCAAGGGTTAATATCTACATAACATTTATGCCATACCATCAGGCTACAACATGGTAAATAGTGATGTTTTTTGGCACTATGGCCCCAGAGTGATAATATCATGATATTATGTTTACTAATGCAGTACAGTGGCAATGGAGGTACAGAGTGCCATTGAGTTATGCATCCATCACCTTCATTGCAGTGTTAGTGGCTCAGTAGGTAGCACACTCGCCTCTGAGGCTGGGAGATCAGAGGGCTCTGGGTTCAGTTCCCACATCTGGCACTTGGGTTAATATCCCAGTACTGGCACTGTAGTACAGCATGAGAGGGGTGCAACACTTCTGAGGTGCCGTTTTTTTGATGAGATGTTAAACCGAGGTCCCATCTGCCTGGATTGGTGGTAATTCAGGTGGATGTTAAAGATCCCATGGCACTTATCGAAAAGAGTAGGGGAATTTCCCCAGTGTCCTGGCCAAATTTCCCTCATTCACTAAAAATACCACCAACAGCTTAATCTGGTTCAAGGTCAGTTGGCATTCATCTGTATCCCCCTCCCCCGGGGTCGTGCCTGAAAATAGGCAGGATTTGTCTAGAGCACTTACCCGGTCAACAAAAACTAAATAAATATAGTGAGGTTCTGCTTGGATAACATCACTGTTGAAGGTGGCCACTGAATAATCAGGACACAATATTTTTTTTCTTGTTGTTTTATAATAAAAGGTATGGCATGAATCAGATATGCCACATCCCTAACTAAAAACATCATGGATATTTTCCTTGGTGCAGTTTGACCTTTTGATATCACTCATGGCTTCACTACTCATAATATTATAAGATCAGACTGCACTCGGGAAAAATATTAGTGATATTTTCATTAGTGTCATGACATATCCCTTATTTATCAAACTGAGCATCTACAAACTGTTGCTCAAATCATAAAGCCAATGTAAATTATAAAATGGGTTTGAAAAATCATGAAACCTGATTGGTTCAGGGCCATCTTTACACATACTGCTATCTCAGCACAGCAGCACTGGATAAAGATCCAGGAGCTTCTTCACAATAAGATCAGTACTAATCACACATCCCTGACTGCCATCACAAACATGGCTGCCACCTTTACTTACTTAAAATCTTTAACTAGAACCTAAAAATAAAACTGCCTTAAAGAGCTAGTGTACTGCCTAAAACTAATATTGGTTTTTAAAAGCAGTCAACCATTACCTTTTATGTCTGAGGTGCTTTTTCTTTTCCCTTCATTTAATTAGAAGATTTTTTACCTGATGTTAGTAGGTGTGATGTGTAGGACTGCTCTCTGCCTGGCAACTGACATATCTATCTCTGTTCCCCCAATACGTCATCAGCATTGTGACCGCATTGACTGTAACATCACTGCCGCTTAGGATCAGCCACTCAGTAGCTGCCAGGTGAGTCACCTGTGAAGTCACTGTCAATGAGATCACAAGTAAATGATGTGTCATAAAGACAGATATGTCAGCTACCATGCTGAGAGCTGTTCCAAACAATATTTTCACAAAGAAGACTTTCTAATGAGCAACAGGAAAAAGAAACATACTTTAGAAATAAAAAGTTACAACTGACTACTTCTTAAAATGCGCATTATTTTTCCGTCTGCCTACTATGGCTCCGTTAGCTCTTTAAATTGAGTGAGTGAGTGAGGACAATTCTGCCAGAACTAAACAGAGATTTGAATTCTTGTATTCCATCCATAGTAAACATTCCATCTATTGAGTGTAGGAAAATAGAATAGAAACAAGGTGTGGAAAAAGGAGGAAATAATATAAAGAAGAAAGGTAAGGAAACTGGTAAATGGGGCAAGACTGGAAAAACAGTGTTTAAAGGCTAATTTAAAAAATTTATTTAGGTGTGCATTATATTTGAAACTGAGATGGTATGCCAAATATTGGGATGTGCTGGAACTATTTTGTTGGAGTGGATGAACGTTTTAAAAAAAAAATCATTAAAATGCTTAATGTTATTTTATTTTTGTGCATTTTTTCACCCACCAGAGAAAAAAAACTCTTGGGATCATTTGTTAATCAACATGAGACATTCTGAGGTGTGCTTTGTGGTGTGACAGCAGCACTTCTCAGGTGATTAAAGGCACTTGGCGATCCCTCATGCCTCACAACACACCCGAGCTGTGCAGTTATCCCACCACAATGCACACCCTGTCATGTATTACAGCTTACAAAGGTTGGAAATGGAACATTCTGATTGGCTGACAGCATTCCAAGACCCTTACCTTAAAAAGCAATAAGACATGATGGGGTTGTGCATGAAACAGATTTTATCGCATGCCCAGAGGCATAATGAGGCCGAGTGCCTTCAGCCCCTGGACGTGTGGTCAAATCTGTTCCATGCACACCCCTGAGTGTCTTATTGCACTTATAAAATGTGCTTTTATTCAAAAGAAATGTATATATATAGTTTGCAAAAAAAATTTAATGCAGACATTAGGGTTGTAGAGCATAAGCCAAGACAAAGAATGAAATATTAGGACGGGGTCTTTACGCATTACGAATCAGTGGTGGGTTTTACTTGAGGTTGTGAAACCCAATGCCCACCCCTTCCTTCCAGCCCATAGCCTCCTGTCCAAAGCACAAGATACAGCTCCAGCCTGGTGCCTCATAGTGATACAGTATGGCCAACATAATCTGTCAGAGCTTTCTTCATGCAGGGCCTGACATCACATTTGAACTCATCTGATCAGGGAAGGAGTGGGCATTAGGGTTGATAACCCCAAGTAAGACCCCACCACTGGTTCACCAATACTCCAAAGACCCAAATCCCTAATGTTTTTCATTTCCTGTCTTGGTGCGCTTTGCGTCCTAATGCCCTGATGTCTGCATTAACTTTGTTTTTTGCAAAGAATTTCCTTTCTTTTTGTGATAGTGGAATTGTATTCTCATCTGCACAGGTCCATTTGGAACCTGCACAAAATGAGATAAATACAATATTGGAGACAGTCCTGATCCAGTGCATGGGTCCAACAGGCCCTGGCCCATATGTCGCTACCTTGTGGGTGAGGTTCTTTAACCAACTACAGGGTATGGCATCTCTGCCAAAATACTGCTCCATCCCTACACAGGCTGGGGCTGGTGCTGCATGCTGTAGCACCTTTCCCATCAGCCTTGTCCCATTAAACCAGCTTACTGAGTTCACACCTGAACTCAGCTCACTGGCACAGTACGGCAGCATGTTCCCCAGTGGTGCAACGGACATCCCTGCAGACAACATTACTTAATAAATTCTTTGTTTTTCAATATTTTGGCCCCAAACTTTCAACATAGTCTTCTTATGACCCCACCTCATAAACCCTGTAAGTGAAAATGTTCAAATCCATGCCAAAACGCCATTCCGTACCACAGGTGTGAAAACACATTTCAGACAAGATGTGAAAAATGACAGCTGTACTGTTCATGAGGTGGTGTAAAAAATGGCTATGGTGAAAATTTGGAGTCAAAATACTGAAAATTACCAAAGTTATGCACATGCGTAGAAATATTTTTTAACGAACGCTCTAGCTCGCCCATTTTTAGGAATTTTTTCACCAAATTTTCAATATAGCCTTTTTTCCCTACCTCATGAACACTGACAGTACACTTTCATTATTCGGTCCTGAAAGGTGATTTCATCCAACGACTGTGAAATCACCTTCCAGGACCAATTAATGAAATGACTTTGCCAATGTTTGAGAGGTGGGGTCCCAAAAAGGTTATGGTGAAAATTTGTTGAAAAAATTCCTAAAAATTGCAAAGTTATAAGTTCAAAACACCACTGAAATACATTATGCAGCACATACCTTTATTCTTCAATTCATGGTTTGATTTTGAAGAGTTCAGATATGTCTTGGTCCACAGAGGATGACAGCATATGACCCCAGCAGGTAAGTATAGGGTAAGGGGAGGTGTGGGATGGTGGGTGCTCAGTGGGAAGATCGAGATGGGGAAGGGGATGGTGGGGACAACAAGGGATTGTTTTCTTTTTTCAGGTTAAAAAAACAAACACATCGCAGGATGTTATTTCTTTTTGCAGTTAACAGACAAAATAAAACTATTTCGGGACACTGGGAGTGGGTTCCCCAATGTCCGCAATTCTGGGTAGTTGTAAATACCAACACGGGGGGGTGGGACCCCTGATGTCGGCACTGTTAGTAAAACAACGGGCTGGGGGGCATCCAATACTGGTGGTAGGCATCCCAGTGTTGGATTTTATTAAAAAGTGTTAAATAAATAATAATAAAAATAATAAGTAAATATATTGCCACTGGGGATTGGGGCCCCCAGTGTGCAGATAACAGTTTATTCAACCACAGCACCATCAGGATGGTGGGGCTATAATGATAGTAGCCCCATCCTTGACCTGCAAGTCACAACAGCTGGTTGCATTATATGACATAGCTGTTGTTAGTAAATGAAAGCTGTGTCATATAGTGCAGCCAGCTGTTGTTGCAAAAATTCAGTTATGAGTAGAACATTGATTTTTTGAAATGTGCATGCTCAGAAACAGACCATTGTTCATAAATATTTTAAAAACCACAAAACATTCAGACCTAAAAACCTAAAAAGCACACACCCTGGACCAACCTCTATCAAACCTGAAAGTTTCAGGCTTCATGGCTCCTTTTTATTAAGTTATCGAATGGCAAAAAAAGTCTTAACATTTCCAAAAGCTGAGACTTTTATGTTTTTTTTTTGCACCTCTAAACCTTTGCTCACACTAAACCGATCTACATAAAACTTAAAGGATCAAGAGATCCTAGCACAAAGACTGTGCTTTCTGAATTCAATATAAATCAGTTGAAGGGGGACAGAGTTATTAAGATGCAAAAATTTAAGTGTAACATAGAAGTACTTACTCAACCCTGATATACAGGCACTATCATGCCTGTATAAGATTATTTAGATATATGTAACCCCCTACAAATGGGGGTTCCCAAAAAGTCTTCCTTGAGCTTGCCTAAATGCTCACTGCCAGGCTGGTGTCCTGCATTTTAGCAGTTTAAATGTGATTACCAGAGTCTGTATAGCCTCTGTGTACTGTCTCTTTAAGAGCTGCCTGATTGCAGCCTAAGTAATCTGAGAGGGAGCTCTGTTGAAAGATGTAACTATTTGCTGAAAATCATTTAGAGTAATAATGGTAATGTAGTTTGTCTAACCTGCTTTCTTTGTAGCAAGGACCGTTTTGTTTTGTCTCCACTATCTTGGTCCTGGACTGCAAATTGGACCAATCAGTTCTGGTGGGACCTAAAATGTAGCCGGACTACTGGAACTGTCTGAAGTCAAAATCTGTAGGAATTGTAGTTTTGAACTTTTTGCGCCTTTTTTGCAACTGAAGGAGGAGCTCTTGCTTTGATTGACAGCCAAATTAGCCAACCAAACCTTTTGGATCTTGGGGAAGTCCCGGGCTGCTTGCAATTTTCAGTTAGTTCTGAGCTGGGAAGTGAAATGAGAAGAGCTCAAGTGTATTTTGGGCAGCAATCCTGAGTGTATTCACATGGGAAAACTGTGAAAGGGCTGAGTTTTTGGCTTGCATGTCTGCTGCTGCTCCTGAGAGGGAGAGAAGAGAATTATTTTGGACTAAATCCAAGTTTGTGTGACTAAAGTAAGCTACTGAAATGGGCCAGGCTCAACCTGAAGAAGACCCAAGATTTTGCTGAATGCGATCGGCCTGTCAGGAGTTCCAGCTACCCCTAAGCTCGCTGTGTGCACAGACTTTGCGATTGTGACCAGGGAGCGCTTTGCCTGGTACAGTAGAATTCCCGTACATGTAAATGTGCTATGAGCTGCTAGTGGGTTGTGAGTTAGTTCCCCACTGTGTGAACTGTGTTCTGCTTGCTGGAAGCTGTATCCAGCCCAAAATGGACTGCATCCAAATTTGTCTCCATGCGGTCTGGGCCTTGCCAGACTGGCCCAGCCAGACTACCCACTGCACAGAGAAGCCATCGACGAGAGACTTGCCTGGGGATCAGCCCCCCTGCTCCATGCTTGAACAGGAACAATGCCTCTGTGACTTGTGTGGGCCCTGCTTCTCCTGGCATTCCAGATCAGCCACCTGCAGTCTCGATTTTTATCCAGCCTGTGTCCAGTCTTGGGTATCGTGAGTAAATATCAGGGTAGCTCCCTGCAACAACAGCTTAATCTGAGTGTGTCATCTGATTGTCTTGTTGTTTAGTTTCCTTTACGAACTGAGCCCTCTGGCTCCGTTATTACAAATACTGTGTACTGTGCATGTTGTGTTTTCCATCACAGGGCCCCAACCAGCTGCAACCCCGGGCAACAGTCCTGGCTAGCCCATCTCTTCTCCACCTGGGCACCCAGAGGTGTGACTGTGTGGGAGGGACTCAAAGCACATGCATAACTGCTTGATTGTTATAACCTTTAAGCTAATTAACCTGATTTTGCCCCTTCCTTGTTCAAGTCCCCTGAATAAATCAGATCTAACTTTTTCTGCATGTAATCTGACTGTGGTTCCAGTTTGTGCTCAAAGTACTGTACTGTTGCTATTTGCTGTGCATAACCTTGTTTTACAGGGGGTCCCCAGGGTTGAGCCAGAGGAACCAGCCCTGGTGGTAAGTGCAGACAGTGTGGGTACTTGTGTGGTGTACCAGGGGTATTGTGAAAGTGATTATTGTACAGTGTTCAGGCCACTAGAGGGGAAGAGGGGGGTTACAGTGTCCCAGAGGGCTGTGCCCAGGTTAGCTTGACCACTACCAACCCTGACCTCCGGTGGAGGCACCCGTTTCAGAACTCAGGCCCTTAATCTGCTACTAGCCAAGCAGGCAGGGGAGTAGCCCTTGGGATAAGCGCCACCTAGGGATTATATATATATATATATATATATATATATATATGTATATAGATATATATATATATATATATATATATACACACACACACACATATATGCTATTCTTATCAGAATTTGTTATAAAATAGTCTGAGGGCTGCCAGGGTGGATGTGTGGGTGGATATTTGTGTTTGTATGTGCCTGTAGGCTAGTTTTTGTGGATTTACATGTTTTTCTGTTTGGAATAACTTCGCCATTCTTGCACACAACATCTGTGAAAGTCTCCTGAACTGAATTTCTGCAAAACATAACCACCAGGTATCAACATTTTAATTTTAGATCAACTTTTTAGAAGCCATCCCAGTCTATCCACTAAGTCTGACAAACTTGGTGATGCTGGGTCCTGCGACTGAATTAACATTTTCGACTGACCTGCTCCGAAAGGAATTGTACTTGGGCTATTCAACAACCACTTTGAAGAACAAAGGAAACATATAGACAAAAGGAATTCACATCCTGCATATGCCCAGGCCTATCAGGAGTTTTAACACATTCTGTGACTCTGGACCTCAACATTTCATCATTTCCTCTGGATGTAATTTACCACCAGGTAGCAGCATTTTTCACTTTAAATCAACTTTAAATGTACTTGTCTCTAAAGGGCTACTCTACAACCACTTTGAAAACAAAGAAATCATACAGACAAAGGTTTTCACATCCTGCATATGCCCAGGCCAAAGTCCATCACATCGAAGGAATGTAACACTTTCTGTAACTCTGGACCTCTGCAGTTCCTCATTTCCACTGGATCTATCTTTTTTTTTTCCATTTGCTGCTTTCTCCTTGGAGAAGACCCTGAGCAGGCACTCTGCTGCTGTCCAAGCCCTCCAGGCTCCCTCCTAACTGTGCCTCTGCCTGCGGCCTGACCGGCACCTCCAAAACCGGACACTGCAAAAGCCAGCAAGCAACCACAGCCCTCCAGGACCTTTTAGCGGGATGACCAACACCTCCGAAGCCACCACCAGCACCACCCTCTCCAGCCAGCAACAATGCAGGGATTTATTTAACTCCAAAAATTGATTAGCGTTTTGCTCTTAAAAGTGCTAAAACATTGTGAAAATGCATAGCACTTGCTTCACTGTGTTTAACAAACATAACACTTCTAGAAAACCTATATAAATACTTTCTGTATGGTTAGCATTGTCCCAAGAAAAAAACTGCTAATCAATTATTTAAAACCCTGCAATGACAGGTATGGTGACTTTTTGACTAACCAGAAAGCAGCACTCTCTTGCCTCTGCAACCTGATTGGTCGGTCTCCCTGACTGTGCGCTCCTATTGGCCAGTTTCTTTTGAATTGCCTTGGCTCTACACTATGAACTTCCCTCATTCAAAGTTCTACTGCTTAATTCTGGCAAATCTTAATATTAGTGAAAAAAGTTGTTCGTAACTGTTTTAAAGCATTAGAGCATTCATTGCCATTTAGTTTTCAGTGTGCATATACTAGCGGGGCTGCCTCGGCACTCTATTAATTTCATTACTACCAGCTATTGTGAATTAATTTGTTCTGTTATTGATTGTTAAGCACAGCCACCTCAGCGCTCATACTGTCAAGAGTTTATAGCTCTTGAGTGAAACTGATAGAGTGCAGGTTCCGACTGATGGGCCTCGCCAACTCTTTCACCTCCCACCCTATCTCAACACTTATTTATAGCCCCTGAGCGTCAGGTGACCAAACTATGTGAATAACTAAGTACCCACTATCCCCTTAGCAGGTTATATTGTTCCACCTCTAGAGGGCACTACATTGATTATAACTAGCTGGGTTTCCCTTCTGGTCACTTCCTAAACTACAGCTACCCCCTCCATCTGACCAGTACCCCGTGCTCCCTGCTTAAAAATTCTTCCTGTTCCTAAGTCAGTTGCTCACTAATTTCTCCACCTTTATGAACAATGCATCCCCTACTCTCCTTTCGCCCCTTGTTCTGCTCATATCCCTCTTTTTGCCACCTCCACTTGCTCACTACTCATCTATTCCTACTAACTGTCCCACCCCCATCTGTCATTATGTCCAGTCTCCTACCCACATCCATGCTATCACTCCCCCCCCCCCATTTGAAATATGGTCTCAATCTTCCACTATTCCTTATGCGGCTTTGATAATGGTGTCCACTTTCACTGTGGTTCTCCACCTTCCTCCCTCCTCCACTCCCTTCTCAAAACTCCCAACCTCCTCACCAGCCCCCTTCAAACTCCCCTAAGCTCCACTTTCTTCACACTTATTCTCCTCTTGCTCTACTCCAGGGATATCCATGCCAACCCAGGCCCTATTGCCCCTAGCTCCTCTGGTGCTTCCTCCTCTACTACCTCCCCTCACTCTCCTCTCACAGCCCTCCCAAAGGGCTTAAAGATACTACATCTAAACACCCGCAGCTTGTTGCAAAAAATAGATCACATTCAGACCATAGTTTGCACTCTAAAACCAGACATTCTAATTGTAACTACCACCCCCCCACACACACTTTGCACAGGAAGCTACCCTCGACTGGGCACCCAAGCTACTTCAGACTCTTTTTGGTACCATCCCTAGCTTTGGGAATGTATACCAGGCTCATTACTTCTAAAGGTCAGGAAGGGGTTGGGCTGTACAAAAGCAAAATTCACACAAATGACCATTATACCCAGGTCCCGAGGAGAGAACTTTTGCTTATTACTATGCTTGGTCTGTACTTCTGGAGGGGTACCCAGTAATTCCACACAGGAAGCAGTAACAAGAATGTCCAAACCAGGATGGGGTTCTAGAGTGTGGCTTTATTCCAAAGATGGTACACTAAAGCAAAGGTGGACCCCCAAGATTCACACATCGTGGCACAAGGCAAGGCAGAACAACAGAAATCTGTAGTGGACAGAAACTCTAAATATCCCCTATATCACAGGATCTCGAATTCTCTTCAGTGGCAATGGCCTCAGCTGAAACACACATTTTCTTCTAATGGCGTTGGCCACAACTTAACACACAATTCCCATATGGCATAGGAGTTTAATATCTTGGCAATGTGGCAACTGGCCATGACGGAGCACACTGGTGCTCAAAAGTAGAACAACCCACACCAGAGGGTAAACTTTCTCTTCAGGCATTGGCCACCATGTCCTGAATAAGCAGGTACCCTTATGGAACCTGTAGTGCTAAACTGGTCACTCCAGATCGGGGGCTGCCCACCTTTTGCTTCCATGTCCATACCCAGCTATTCTTTCAGAGTTACACATCAAAACTTCTGGTAAAACAGTTAGAAGTATGCATCCTGGAATGACTTGCACATCCTGCATAGAAAGCACTACTTCTGAGTGTAGAAATAAAGTCCTAAACAGTGGGTCAAGTCTCTCTGGGGACCCCACGATTGTCAGCAAATTTTAAAAGCATGAGAACAGTCTCAAATTAGAACAGAATTGGTGTATATTTCCCTTTATCAGAGTGCACCCCAAAAAACAGGTACTTTCCTCTAGGAAGCACAGAGTCAGATTACTCACAGTTGAAGAAAACAAACAGGCAGCTTCAAAGTCCTGGATCAAATCAGAGGATTGCCCCTCGGATCCATCCTGGCAGTCCTTCTCATCTCACAGGATGAAAAATCAGGAACTCCTGCTGGACAATGGTTTCCACCACTTCTCTTGGCAGGCAAATGTTTCTCAGCACAAGGGTGAGAAAATATGCTGTCCCCACAGAACCCACACTGCAGCTCTTCACTCCTCAAACTCCTCACACTGAACTCCACTCACAGACCAACTCAAGGTTCTAAAACTCCCTACTCATAGGCAGCTGCCATGGCTATGCTGCTGCAAGAGTTCTAAATGACACCACTTTCAGCTGAGACCAAGTAAACAGAGAGGGAGCAGGTGAAAAACCATTTAACCAGTTATTCACCAGCTGCCTTCCCTACCTGGCACGGACACTGATGGGATTCTAGTAACCCCAGAGAACTGGGTGGTTACCTAATCATCTCAGAAACATGGCTAAAGAACACTATCACTGACTACTCGGTCTCCATTCCTGGCTACTCACTGCTAAGGCAAGACCGTTCTGACAGGTGTGGCGGCGTGGCCATTTACGTTCTAGCCTACATCCAATATTCCATCATCTACTCATCCTCTAATCCTGAGACCCATGATGCCCTAGCTATCCATGTGACCCTCCCTTTCACTCTCCCTATCTTCATAGCCAGCATATACTGCCACCAAAATGTCCATCCTTCAGTCACGCTAGACCTCCTGACCTCCATCACTTCCCTTGCTCACTCTGGGGAATTATTTATCCTAGGCGACTTCAATATAAATTGGTTGTCACCTGAAACTACTCAAACTAAAAACGAAATCAGAGCACTAAACCTCTCCCAATTGATCTCAGAACCCACCCGCCCAAACCACAAAACACAACTATGCTCCCTACTTGACTTGGCCCTTACCTCCCACCCCACCGTGTCATCATCTCTAGCATCCTCCCCAACACTCTGAGTGACCACAACCTAATATTCATAGTTAGGAAAGTCCACAGAACTAAATCACCACACAAAACCATACAACTACATTCTTTCAAGTCTCTTAACTTTGAACCTCTCCAGAGTAACCTTGTCACTTCTGATTGGTACCCCCAACTTCCCTCCCCTCAGTTGATAAGGCCCTTGCCTACTTCAAAGAAATCTTTCTTGTAAACTGGAATGCCTTTGCTCCACTCAAACAAACAAGAGTCAGAGATAACCACTTACCTTGGATAACCGCTGAACTTCTGGCCTGCCTCAGGGCTAGAGATCAAGAATGAAAGAGTCATAAAGCTACCCAGCATCCCAGTGACCTCACGAACTACCGCATGCTCCGAAATGCTTGCACCAGGGCTACAAGGTTAGCCAAGTCCGAATATTTAAAATCTGCCTTCATCGCCAACATAAATTCCCCCTCAGAGTTCTGGAAGGTGGTCCATGCTCTATTTACCCCCTCATCTCACCCATCCCCCGGTACTTAAAGTAAATAGCTCACTAGTGTCCAACCCACCAGCTGTAGCTGCGGAATTTAATCCCTACTATACCTCCTGCACCACTGAGCTACTGAAATCCCTCCCCACCTCCACCACCCTCCCACCTCCCCTTCTCTTTCACTACTGTAACCCCAAAGGATGCCCTTAGTGCCCTCCTCACCATCAGTCCCACTAAAGGTGCCTCCCCGATGGCCTTGACCCAAAACTCCTCTCCCTCTCCACTTCAGCTATTGCCTACCCCACCTCTGAATAATCCTAAATCTCTCATTGTCTACTGCCTCTGTCCCCTCTTCATGGAAACATGCAGTGGTCCTCCCTCTACCCAAAGGGGGTAACCTCTCATCCCCTGGCAACTATCGCACCATTTCTCTCCTCCCTACCCTTGCCAAGCTTCAAGAACACACTGTCCTCTCCCAGATCACCTCTTTTCTATCTGACACCTCTTTTTTCACCCCTTTCCAGTCTGGTTTCAAGAAAAACCCTCAACCCCCACCTCTCTCCTGCGGTTCACTGACTCCATCCTAACCGGGATGGACGATGGCCAAATCACCTCTGCCATTTTTGTCGACCTGGCCAAGGCCTTCGACACTGTCTCTCACTTCCTTCTCCTCATCGCACTCCTGGCAGCTGGCCTATCTTCCTTTGCCACAAACTGGTTCAAGGCCTACCTTATTGGCCGAACCCAATCAGTTAAGAACTTGGACACCACCTCCCCTCCCGATTAGCACTGGTGTCCCCCCAGGGCTCTGTATTAGGGCCCCTCCTATTCTCCATTTTCTTAAATGACCTTCCCTCTGTTTGCTCCCCCTCCTCCGCTATACATTTGTATGCCAATGATACAGTCCTGTATGCATCTGGCTCCTGTCCTACTGAGGTTACAACCAGCTTACAGCAAGACTTCAGTTCCGCTCTGGTTTTCTAACCATCAGCTTTTCCTCAATGCCAAGAAGACAATCTCCATGACCTTTGGCACAAGGCAGAGACTCTCTAGGCTTCCCTGCCTACCCACTTTCCACACCCTTGATGGGATTTTACTTGAGGACACATCCTCCTTCAGGTACTTAGGTGTTTGTTTGGACCAACACCTAAACTTCTCTGGACATATTGACACCATCCAGAAAAAACTGCACCCCTAGCTTGGTGCCCTGTTCAGGAACCATAGTTGCATCCCTCCTACGGCTAGGCATGAACTTGTTCAGAAGATGATACTGACCATTTTTGACTACTGTGATGTAGTCTGTGGTGCTGCCCCTAAGTCCTCCCTTGCCAGACTGGACACCCTCTTCAATTCCTTCTGCCACTTTGCCCTGGATGCCCCCTCTCGCACCAACCACTGCAATCTTTAGCGTCCCTATCCTTCCTCTCTCTTACAAATACATGACTCTCCCACTGTGCTAAATTCACCACCAAGCACTGGTTGGGTGAACTCCCTTCCTACCTCGCCTCCTCCTTTATAACACCCCCCCCATCCTCCGATTTCCTTAGATCAACCGGCTCCTACACCCAGTAGTCCCCCGTAGATCCACCCAAATCAGCCAATCCGGTCACTCTCACTGTCTCCCAAAAATGTGGAATACCCTCCCCCTCAAATCAGGCACTCATCCTCTGCCTACTCCATCAGGTCTGCCATCAGTAATTACCTTGCACCTAGCTGCTCCTGCCATGTCCCTTCCTAATTCCCTCCTCTAAGCTCTGGACAAACCCTACCCCTCTACCGGCACCTTCATTTTACCCTGTGAACCCCTCCCCCAAAATTTCTAGCTATCCTCCTATTCCCCCAAATTGCTCCCCCTTACTGGTCTCCCTTTATCTCTCACAGAATGTAAGGGACCCCAAATGCTCTCAATGGGTCCCTCTCCTACCCCGCCAAGGGGCTTGTATCTCCCATCTACTTCCTTCCCTTACCATCCCTCCTTTCTCCCCAAACTTGCAGTCCTCTTGCAGGGTTCTCAGCATCCTGAAGGGGGTCCTTCTGCATCTAGGCTTGTCTCCTCTCCTTCCCCTTCACCCATCTACCTGTCCCCCTAGCCTTTCCAGTCCCCTTGCAGGGTTCTCAGCATCCTGAAGGGGCCCTACTGCACCTAGGCTTGTCTCCTCTCCTTCCCCTCCCCATCTACCTTTCTCTCTAGTCTTCACAGTCTCCCTTGCAGGGTTCTCAGCATCCTGAGGGGGTCCTGCTGCACCTAGTCTTGTCTCCTCTCCTTCCCCTCACCCATCTACCTTTCTCCCTGGCCATCGCAGTCCCCTTGCAGGGTTCTCAGCATCCTGAAAGGGTCCAACTGAGCCTAAGCATATCTCCCCACTTCTATCTAGCCACTAGCTTGGCTTTCCATGACTACTAGCAAGGTCTAATGTATCCTGATGGACTGCTGATTAGGCCCCATCTCCTCCAAAGGTGCAAATTCTCTTCCCCTCAAGGGTTCAATTCTCATTTCCTCCCTCTCACATCACTCTCTTAATCCCTATCTAATGACCTTCCCCAACTCCCCTGCAGGGCATCCCGCATTCTGAAGGGTCCTCTCTTGGGTTAGGTCCTATTCCCCCTCCTAGCATTAAGACACACCTCCTCCTTCTCTGTCCTCTCTCTTTAAATCCCTACAGCCTTATCCCCCTTTCTATCTAGCCCCACAGCCCCCTTGCAGGGTTCCCCATATCCTGAAGGGGTCTGTCTGGGACACTGCTTTATCCCCTTCTCTCTGGTCCCCCCCAGTCCCCTTGCAGGGTTTCTCACTTCCTGAAGGGGTCTCCAGGGACACGACTCTTCCCCTTCCCTCTCCTTCCTCCTTTTCTTTCACATGAGCACTTGCTTACTTATTAACTCGGCACTTATTATTGTCCACTCTTTCTAACTATTATGTGCAACAGTGTTGTAACACTGTTTGTAACACATGCCTTACAACTGTATGTTAATGTTGATCATGTAACTTGAATGTTTAATGTCTCATTCCTGTTGTACCCCCCACCAGGTCGCACCAGGAGACAAGGGACTTGTCGCTCAGTGTGCTTCCCTGGTGAAACATTTCAATAAATAAATTAACTAGATGAATTTCTCACTTCAACACTTGCTAGAAGATTCTGCGTAACTGCAAACTCTCCTGTTCCTCTACTGACTTACTGGCCCTTCATGCACTTAAACGTAACTGAAAATAGGAAACACTTCTAAGCCCATTCGCATAAACATAAAAAAACAAACCAAGTCCTCAGTCAGCCAACTCAACAGGAGCTCCTCCCACCACAACAGGTATTTTGTTATCAATTAGTGGTGACCCATGGAGCATGAAAACAATCCTGAGCAGCACAGAGAACTCCCCAGCATAACCCGAAAACAAACACTTGAGATGAGCGACAACTGTCTTGACTGTCGCACTACCAAAGGCAGCCCTTTCCCCTGAACATGTTTCCTACACCTGCTGCTATGTCATGCAGTTGGAACAGGCCTCAGCAGTCCCATTGAGCGCTTTCCCACTGTTGTGATGTGGGTCTCTCCAGGCATCATTGGAAGGCACGGCCACAGCAGCTGTTGTGGATTTCGTTTTTTTATTAAATGGGATGGAGCTCCATACAGTAGAGAGTGAGAACGTTGTTGGTTTTTGTTTGTTTTTTTAAACCATGATCGACAGCAGCACTGCAGAGCACAGCAGGAATGGGCGAGGGTTTGTTGAAGGCAGGGAGTGTGTACACAGACCCACCACCGAGGAGCCATGGTGGAAGTCCTGTCTTCTGCCCCCCCCCCCAAGACTAGCAGAAAATGAGGAGAATGACTGGGAAAAGACTACAAAAAATGGTTATTGTGACCAGATATAGAAGTCAGCTTCCTCATGGTAAACAGGTCAGATTCCTCGTGGTAAACAAAACAAACAAAAATAAATACTCACACTAACAGATTTTTAACACTATAGGATGATTTTTCTTTTTTTACACTGCAGTCCGATCGGTATCGGGGAGAGAGTAGAGAGTGGTGAGCAACGTTAGCGAGGAATAAAAACATGGTGGCATTTAAATATTGAAAGTTCTAACTGCACATTGATTTCTTTTTTTTTTTTTTTTATTGCAGTCCTGCTTTTAGGGTACGTTACCTGTGCATGAAACAGAGTTCATGCACTGGTAATAAGCAATCAGAAAGCAGAGTTTCCTGTCCCCAATTTATAATCTCTGTTACACTGCCATGGTACAGCCTGAGTGCAATGGAGCATAAATTCTTCCTGTCAGCATTCCATCCTCTAGCACTGCTGAATGACTGGCATTATACATTCTAATTCTGAACCAGCATACCTAAACAGTTGGCGTGTCAACCCCTCATAATGAGAAAAACACTTTTAACACTTCTCTTTTGGAATAATTTTTATAATAGCAATAAGGCATTCCATGTAGCTAGGGTAAAAGTCAATCATCCCCTAGGAACAATGTGGTACTCAGCTGTATCTCATGCCAAATGACACCCACAGAGAGTGAATAACAGACTGTTACCATAACCCCTGGTCTTGCCTTATTGCTTAATTAAAGTTGTGAGTTGTCTAGAAAAAATGTCAACTATATTTAAAGGCTAGTAAAAAAAATGGCAAGATCAATAACTAATGATTTTCCACAGTATTTGATCAGCAGCTTATTTCAGTTCATAACAGATACATGCAAAACATCACTGACAAAAGGACATGTTCTTTCTGTTCTTTTCATATTTGGGGTTGTATTTGTAACACAGTGCACTTTAGCAAGCATGCAACTCAAAACATTTTTTTCCAAAAAGCTTGTTTCAGCTACAGTTCACAAAAATATTAGCATCCCTGCCAAATCTACTTTTTTAGGTGTCTTCTATGCTATGCACTGTGATATTTTTTCTGTTATTTTTGCGATGCTATCCTTTGCCAGGTCAACATTTATAAAAGAATATAATTTTGGTAGAACTAGAAAGTTTTAGAACCAAATAAATCTGGAAGATACCAGGAATCTTTTATAGTGAAAAAGGTAGGGGCATCCCCCCCCCCGTTTTGTTGCACTGCTGCTTTAATTAGAATATAGGCTCATTTGTTACTTTTTTATATAAACAGAAATTTGGGCATATGTGAAGTTTAATACCCCCCCCAATGTTGCTTTTCCCATGAAATGTTCATTTTCTAGTGACATAGTTTTAATAGCAATGGCCCCTGTGTACATGCATAGCCAACCCTTAGACACTTAGCCATGCATTGAGGGTTCCATGGACCTCCGGTGGCATACAGGGAAGGGATGTACATCCCTTCTGCACTGTATCCCCTGGCTGTTCATGCAGCTATGTGCACGGACGGTCAGGGGGCATGCCCGCAATTCATGCCAATCACAAAGACACATAATACCTGGAGAGGGGGCACAGGATACAGCAGCAGAGACCCTTCCATATACATTGTATGCCCCCCCAAAAAAACATGGGCTGCGGGACATCAGTCCCCCTCCCTACAGTGCTGCTCCAGCTCAGTGGTTAGAAAGGGAGGGCATGGGGCAGCCAGGCGGGCATTTGCCCTTCTTTTACAACTTCACCCTCCTCTACCTTGCCAGAATCCCCTGCTTGCATGCAGCAGGGGATCAACTTCAGGACCCAAGACAGGCATCTGACTGGATGCCCACCTGTGTCCTATGATCTGCCCCCACCCATCAGTACATCGGGGGGCGAGGATGAGGACAGGCACTGCGTGGTGGCACACTTTTGTGAATGCCAGCTGATGCACCCCTGTACATGAGTACGGACATGCAGTACCCTGTATCACTTGATACCTAGGTACCAATATGAGACTGGACATAACAACCACGGGGCTAGACAATAAAGAAAACATTCTGTAAAACTTAGCACAGTTTCTTATTAGGTTAATTCTAGCATTATTGCAAGAGTGTTCTTATCTGCTGGATAATTATATTACTCTGCTAGGACGCCGACAGTCACAAAGTTGCGACATCATCATTCCGCTGACAGTTAAAGACCAGTTGTATTATTAGTACTGTTCACAGTTTATGGACTAGGTTATCATACAGTTTAATACCAACATTGTGTGGCAGTGGGTTTATCACTTTTGGGAATCTTTAAAAACATAATATGTGGCACAGTTCAACTTATATATTCTAGTGTTGTGTATATGTATTTTTATTTGTATTTATTCTATTCATCCTTACTAACTTTGTTTCCATGGATACAGGATCCTGGCCCCCTTAAAGTTAATCTACCCTGCTATTCTTCCTTTGCTGTCATCACAATCTTCTGTTTTGTCATCATCCACAGCTACAAAACGGATAACATATATAGAACACAGAATGGATGATCCTACACAACACAGCTCTGTTTCCATTGAGGTCATGTGATGGCATCATACGGACCTCGAGAGCAAAGCTCTAGCAGTCTCTATGATGTCATCACATGTTTGAGATAGAAACACAGCCTTAGATGTGTATGATCATCCATACACTGATTCATATAGGGTATGGGTTCTCCCACATGTAAAAGGTTTTTTTTACAAGGGTTTCATAGCGTGTGTCCATGTTCCCACTCCTTCCCATACATCAGTCTGTGACCGCACCGCTTCCAGTCTGCTGACAGTCTGTCATTCCCATTCCCAATCCTCCGTCTATGTAAATATAAAATCCATGATCAGATCCTTGGTCAGATGTCTATACCATCTGAGGCCATACGAAAGCCTTCCAAAGTGATGATACTAAAGGAACTGGCTGAGGAGCTGGCAGGGCCACTGGCAGACCTATTTAATAGTTCACTAGAGTCAGGTGTGGTACCATAGGACTGGAGAACAGCACATGCAGTGCCCCTCCTCAAAAGCAGTCCCAAGGATGATCCAGGGAATTACAGACCAGTCAGTTTGACCTCCATTTTGGGCAAGCTCATACTAAAGGAAAGGCTAGTGGAATATCTAGAGGAGCATGATCTTCAGGATGAAAGGCAACATGGGTGCATGGGGGGGATATCATGTAAAACAAATCTGATTGACTTCTTTGACTGTGTCACTAAGACAGTAGACAGGGGTCAAGTGGTAGACATTCTCTATCTTGACTTCAGCAAGGCCTTTGACTCTGTGCTCCACAAAAGGTTGGTCAGGAAGTTGATGGATCTTGGAGTTGGGGAAAAGATGGCCAGATGGGTAGAAAAGTGGCTGAGGGACAGAACCGAGAGGGTGGTTGTTGGGGGAGAGTTATCTGGCACCAGAGAGATAACAAGTGGGGTCACACAGGGCTCTGTGTTGGGGCCGGTGTTGTTCAATGTCTTCACCAATGACATTGGAGATGGCATTAAAGGCAAAATGTGCCTATTTGTGGATGACATCAAGCTCTGTGAGAGAGTGGACACAGCTGAAGGGATACAGGACCTACAGGAAGATCTGGAAAAGCTGGGGAGGTGGTTCAGGATCTGGCAGCTTGGCTTCAATGCCAAGAAATGCAAAGTTATGCATGTTGGAGTCAAGAATCCCAGGACAGAGTACTACCTTGGTGGAGTCTGAGTATCTGCATCAGAGGAGGAGAAGGACCTGGGAGTAATGATCACTAGTGAACTGAAGCACTCCATGTAGTGCAAGAAAGCAGCAGCAAAGGCAAACAAGATTCTGGGATGCATAGCTAGGGGGATCAGTAGTAAGAGAGAGGAGGTTATACTGCCCTTGTACAGGTCACTGGTAAGGCCGCATCTAGAGTATGGAGTTCAATACTGGTGCCCACACCTGAAAAAGGACATTAACCTGCTGGAGAAGGTCCAGAGGAGGGCTACAAAGATGATAGCTGGTCAGCAGGGCAAGGCATATGAAGAGAGGTTGACGGCACTGAACATGTATTCCCTAGAAGACAGGAGAGAGCGAGGACATGATTGGGACCTTCAAGTACTTGAAAGGGATAAATAAGATTGATAAGGAGAGTCTCTTTAAGCTGAGTGGCAACCATTACACAAGGAGGTACAGTCTTAAGCAGAAGGGTGGGAGGTTTAGGAAGGAGGTCTGGAAGCACTTCTTCATAGAAAGGGTGGTGGACACTTGGATAGCGCTGCCAGAAGAGGTCATCTCGTTGAAGACAGTGGGCAGCTTTAAGAGAGGCTGGGATAGGCATGGGTGAAGGTAAGGAGCATGGATCGGGAGGATGGGAGGAGTGAGGAGGGAGGACAGGGACATTAGCTCAAGCTGTGGACCCTGCAATACAAGCAGACTTGATAGACCAAACGATCTTCTTCAGCTGGCTGCTTCATATGTTCACACCTGATGGTGTCGCACATAGCAGAATACTATCTAAGTAACATTACTTTGCACAATATCTTCATTCAACATACTCATATGGGCTAACTTCAGTACTGTGCTCTAGTTTAGGGTGCTTTCACCTCTCCTGTTCCTATGAATAGTGTAGGAACAACTCAACAGCATGTAAGAAATGTCTTGATGAACACAACGGCACACCTCAATGTTATTTGTGGCAGAAAACAGTACACTTGTTAGAAATAAAAAGCCAATACTGGGAAAATATTTTCCCAGAAAGAAACTCTCAGGTGAGTCTCAGTAACAACGTTAGAAAGAAGAGAAGGGTGCACCTGTGGGATGTTAGTAGCTTAGGCAAGGGAGGAAGAAGAAGAAGAAGATGCCCCAACTGGCATGTCGGCTGTTGTGGCTGCTGCACCTACATCCAGGTATGATTTACTAGAGCATTCAAGTCTATGCTCTGTGTCTAGGTAAATGATGTCTTTCTTTTTCTACAATGGGAGTGACTGCGGCTGACCACCCATGCAGCCACAGTGATACTGCTTGTGATGCCAATGACCTGGAATCAAGAATGAGCCAGGGCCAGTCAGGAGAGGAAGACAGATCATCCCATTGGATGCTTTTTTCCTCTGGGGAGAGAGTGCTGCATACCTCTCTGCTGTACCAGAACCTGGGTGACGACAGGTGGTGGGCAGGTCAGAGAAGGTACATATGTCATGCTGGGGAAGGGTGTGCATGTGTGTTGGTACATCTGGCTTGCAAGCACCCAATGTCATGAACACACTCCTGGTGGGAGGGGTCCTAAAGTGAAAAATAGGGTCTGCGGGACAGATGAAGGCCCAGCCGTTTGTGTAGGGAGCCATGATGTGGCTTCAGGACATGTCTCTGCTACAGCAATCAGAAGCTTGGGTTACTTCTGCAATGGAACTGGAGGCATAACCCCACCTTGGAGGAAAATCCATAATAGGAACTTTGCAGTGTGTTGCAGACACCCTGGTGCCCTGTAGGGTTCCTAAAAAAAGGTAGCTCTGAGGTCAGGTAGATGGGTAGGTGGCACTAGGTGTTGGTGGAAGAAGGTTCCTGCAGATGCCCTGAGGAGGCTAAACAAAGATGACAAAAACAAACAGTGGGAGTGACTGCTAGTAGTCTGGCACACTAATGTTACCAACTGATTGTTAGAAACTGGGAACTACCACTGGGATCGATGGTGTCTCACCCCAAATAGTACAACAGTGGAGGTCAAACTGATTACCTTTATGCAGGCCCTAAATGTGGCACTAGCTGAACAGTGTACTTGTGCAATTTGATTCTGCATGTTTGCATGTTTATACAAATACGCAATTTGTACTCTGCATGTTTGGATATATATGCAAATTTGAATATGGATTTCCACCACCTACGCCCAGCAAAAATTTGGATACAGAGGATGGAAAACTCCAAAATTCAGTTTATATGATTTTTTTTTTTTGTGATTATAATGCTGGAGGATAACTATGTTGTTATACCTGTATTATTCTGGTGTTTCATTTGAGAAGTACACAGATTCTAAAGGACCTACCTTCTGCATCTGCTGAAAAGTCTTTAATCAATGTAGTATATGTCTGGAACGTAACATTAAAATACTGTATCTTGATGGAGTGCATGTTATGTACTGGTACAGTGTTGTAATTCTCTGTTATATGTTACAAATATAGGACAATTTTAATGTTTATATCCCACTGAAAAATAAAATGTTACTACTTCTACTGTTACTAATATGAATAAATGTTTCCTCCTTGATCCAGTCAAATCTGAACTGATGATAATACTACCTTGAAGGGTGAAAAACACTGATATGTTTGCACATTTGCAGTGTAGGATGAACTGGGTTAGTTATGAGATGAATAAAGGTGTTAACTGACTTTACCATATTTTTCAGGTGGAAGTTCCACTGTTGCTCTGTAAAATCCGTTTGTAACAACCAGTGTGCCTGGACAGACTACGTAAATGACTTTGACCAGCACTTGAGCTTTGTAGTACCCGAAGGCCATGTTCTAACAGGAGCTTCTAGCTACCATGACAACAGCAAAGAGTAAGTTTTTACTGTTCCCATCCATATCTTTTATTTGATTTTTTATTTTTAAGTCTCGTATTACATATACCTTTGAGCTAAGAGCTCTTTTACAAAGGTTCCATGTCAGTGGAAAGGACAAGAGATTAAACAGGACAGTAAAGTACGGTACAATAAAGTGTAAATAGGAGGTACAAAAATCATAATGGACACAAAATCATAATGGAAAGTCAATGTAAAACAACAGAGACACATTATGCTAATCAGTTTCAGGCACAGGAAAATATGTACAGTACATTGATATCGGCCAGCAGGCTTTGTCAAAACAAACAGGGCACAGGGTGTAGGAAGGGATGTGGGAGGTGGGCTGGGAAGAGTAAGAGGGGAGTGGGAGTGGGAGTGGAGGATGTGAGGAGAGGTGGGACAAGGGGAGGGGGAGGAATGGTGGAGAGGGGGTAGGGGGATGCAGGGAGGAGGGGTAGGAGGCAAGAGTGCTAAGTTATTATGAAAGAGGTAAAGTGCTAAGGTTGAAGTTTCAGAAAACGTGGTTAAGGGAGACAGTCACGGGTGCTAGCTGTAGAGAGTAGTGACCGCAGCTTGGATTTGAACGGGCTCAGCTTAGTTTTGGAGGAGATGTCACTCTTGAAAGCATTCTTCCAGAGGGGGGCCCTGTAGGAGAACGATCTTTGCCCCTGGGTGGTTCAGTGATGAGAGACCTGCAGGAGGCAAGATTCAGAACCTCGGGTGCAGCCTGGATTACGAGAGGGGCTTAGAAGACCTTGTGCTCCAGGTAGCAAGAGGCCTAAGGTTATTTTCTTGGCTATCAGGCGCGTTTGGTACTTGAAGCAGTTTTTAAGCTATAGCCAACCAGTTAGGGCACAGAGGTCACCCGTGTGTGTGAGATGGTGGGCTCCTGAGATGAGACAACATGCCTTGTTAAGAGCAGTGGAGATATGCTGGAGAGCGGTATCAGTCGCAGGGCCATAGATGATCAGTCCATTATAGAAATAATAGAGCTCTCTACAGCTATCCTTAAGGCTTCAGGGGTCAGAGATCGCTTGTGTCTATAGAGTAGACCAATACAAATATTTATAGCTTTAGCAACGTTATCTATGTGCACCCCATATGATAGGTTGCTGTCTATGGTGACTCCAAGATACTTAAAGAATTGTACCTGTTCAAGGGCAGTACTAAGGCAGTTAGTGATAGAGAATGTTGCTTATGCTTGTTATGGGAGCCGCTGAAGAGCATAAGCTTAGTTTTTTTTATTGTTTGGTATCAACTTGTGATGACTAAACCATTTCTCTAACGAGGCAAATCCGAGTTGTAGCTGGTTCTCAAGGGTATAGGCTCCAGGTGAGTTGTGTAGATTACGGCATCATCTGTGTAGAGTAGGATTTGTTCAGGGCAGGAGCTTGAGACACTGTTTAGAAAGAGACTAAATAGAAGTGGACCCAGGATGGACCCTTGAGGAACCCCTGAGCAAAAAGGTCTCGAGTCAGAAAGGACGTCTACAATTTTGACTTGTTGAATGCGTTTATCCAGATAACTTTTAAACCAGGCAGTGGAGTCAGAGAAGAACCCTGCATTAAGTAGTTGTTCCAGTAGTAGAGGGTGATGGGCTATGTCGAATACTTTTGTTAAGTCGATGAAGGCAGCACCAACTAATTGACCGTGGTCCAGGGAGCTGTGTTGGGCGCACTGGATCATGTTTGTCAAGATATTCAGTAAGCTGGTCAGCTACAATGCATTCAAGAGCCTTAGAGAGAGGTCGTTATATGGAGATAGGCTGGTAGTTCATGTGAAGAGTCCTGTCTCCACTTTTATAGACAAGGGTAACCGTGGCTGATTTCCATTTATTGGGGAACTGTGCGAGTCTGAGTGAGAGGTTAAAGATCCTGGTTAAAGGTGCTAACACTTCCTCAAGGGTGAGGGACAGCAGTTTGAGGTCAAGGGAGTCCTCACTGTGTCTAGATATACCAATTGCTTTACAGATGTATTTTTGGGCTTCATGCAATGATACTTTGAAGTAGAATGGCAGATGACCATTCATTGGGGGAGAGCTAACAGGATTGGCTGGGGTGACATCTGCATCCAAAAAAGTCAGGTGGAAGAACCCTGCTAAGGTCCATGAATGCGTTATTAAAGGTATTGGCAATAGTTATGGGGTCCAGAGTTACAGTCCCATCAACGTCAAGTAAAGTGGGTGATGTTTTCCGTTTTTTCTCTGTAACCTCTTTGATATTATTCCAGGAAGCTTAACCATTGCCCCATGTGTCAGTAAGCACTCTCTTGTAGCATTTATTTTTCTCAAGGCGGATGGGCCTTGTGCAATCATTCTGCACTCTTTTGTATTTCTAAATGTCTGACTGCATGCCAGTGGCTCAAGCCCAATGCCAGAGGTGGTCCCTAGATTTCATATGAGCTAATCAGTCTGCAGAGAGCCAGGGGTTGCAAGGGCCTTTGATTTTCTGCTTTTTTAAGGGTGCATGAGAGTCACAGGCAGCATTAAAGGTGTTGATGAAATAATCAAGTGCCGTGTTGACATCCTTCGCACTGTCGATGGGAGTCCAGTCTTGCACTCTAAGGAAGAATTTGAGGGGTTCAAGATGACCCCATGCTAGGACCCTGCTTTTGATTGTCTTTGGTGGAGATTTGCAGAATTTGTTTGTCCATGCAATTTATTTTAATATAAACATTCATATTTATAAATATTTGCAATATTTCAAAATACTGAATTGCAAAACAAAACCTGTAGTCATTCATATCTTTTAAACTTGGAAAAATGTTTATGACAAGGATTGCTCAGATTCAGAGACTTGGAATCTAATTCGTCAGACTGCAACCCGACTGGTGTTATGTGACGCCGCAGCTCATGTACGGAATATACAAAACCTTAATTAAAGTCTATTTAAATAACTGGACTGAAATGGTAACTGTGATATAAACTGATAACCATTTGTATAAAACTAAAACATTTCCAAGGTGGTTCTAAAATAAAATTCATATTTTTGATTTGAGTGAGGTTTACACATCACATTTCCTAGAGGGTAGAAGTGTTTCATGTGCGGACACATCTCCTGGGTGCAGAGTGGTGGAGAAAACCTGGAAAAGGTCCAAGACTGGACATGATACTGACCTGCACCCATGTTTAGCAAGGGTGGTAAGAGCCAAGGATGCCTCCTGCAGTGACTCTTCATCCCCTTTTAAGTGCCAGACATAGGGTGACACTGATCATGGAGTCAGGCCAGGCTGTTCCTTTGAGGTAAAGCCAGGCAGCTACTAGCTGATAGAGTTGGAAGAGAAGCAACAACAGAAGACAGTTCAGGTGTACAGGGGCTCCTCAAGATGGCAAAAGACATGACGCATGGTGGCTAGAGGTCTGTGATGGGATGTTGGACTCTGTGATCTCCATTATTCTATGGTGGGGCTGGTGAGGTATGGGCTACTGGGGAGGGGGGAACCCAACTGCCCTATAACCCTTCGGCTGGGAGGCTTCCTCAAAAACGACCCTGTGAAAAAGCTTGCAGGGACTTGGGCTGGATAAAGGCAGCCAGCCATAATTAAGAACTGGGAGCGCCTGGCACAGAGGCAGCCAGTTATAAAGCACATGTCTCAGCACAGATGGAAAACTGGCTGTTCTAAACTAGAAATGACTGCTAAGATTGTCTGAGAGAAACAGAACAGTAAGGCTGAAGGAAATCTGAACGTATCTGACATATTTGCGAATACAGATCTGCCAGGCAGGCAACTCTCCAAGAAAAAATAGCAAATTCTAATTTGCAACTGTTTTTTTAACCTCTGAATAAAAACACTTTGTTGATTTTGAAAACTGTGTCCTCAAGACTGCATTCACATTCCACTATGCCCAGCCTGCTACCATACAACAAGGTTCTAATCAGGGGAGGTAGAAGGAATAAAGAAATGTACTTTATTGATTTACTGATCTTAATTATGTGGATCCTAGGCTGCCAGAAAAGTAAGAATGTATAGGAATTCAGGACATATATAGAAGTCTGTGACACAGCACGAGTTCTAAAATTAGATCCCATTATAATGTGAAATTTCAGCAAAGTGTCCGATACTGTCCCACACAGAAGGCTGTTTTTTTGTTTTTTTTCCAACTGTATTTCCTCCTGTCGTGACAAGGGGGACCTCTCTTAGGCATCCTCTCCCTGTACCTGCCCGCCTGAGATCCGCTGCAGGTCTATGACCCTTCTCCCTCCACCCCTCCTGCTGCCAGCACCCCTGGTTTAACTCACCCAGGGAGGGTAGCCCGACCACTTACTTGGGCTACTTGAGAGACAGACTCTGGCACAGGAGGGGGCGGGCTGAAGAGCGATGATGGCTGGCCCCAGTCAGATCCGGCGCTGGGCATGGAGGAGATGTGCCATCGCCTATCCCCACTTGCTGGGTTCTTCCATTTTCTTCCCCACCTTCCAATGCATGTGCACCTCCCGGCACTTGGCGCACGGCAACCCTGCCTGCATCGGGCACGCTGTAACGTGCTTGTCCATGCTTCTGCTACACCCTGGTCTCCACCAGGTGTCGCCAGAGCTCCGGACGATCCCAAGCCCTCCCCCTGGGACAGGAGAGCAGCCAGCCAGGTGTTTGATCCGATCCCTCACCTGCCAACCCCCGGCACCCAAGCGTGCTCCCAAATCCGGGTCGACGGCGTGGCACGAGGTATGGCGTCCAGCACCTCAACCCTCAGCACCACCGGGCCAGCCCACAGAAGGTTGGTTAAGATGAGTTGTCTGGACATGGGGCATAAGGTGATACAGTGGGTTAGAAACTGGCTGACAGACAGACGGCAGAGGGTGGTGGTAAATGGGATCCAATCTGGGGAGAGAGGGGTGACCAGCAGAGTGCCACAAGGATCAGTATCGGAATGAGTCCTGTTCAATGTCTTCATTAGTGACATTGCAGAGGGGCTGGAAGGAAAGGTCTGTCTATTTGCAGATGACACCAAGATCTGCAACAGGATGGATACTCCAGAAGGGCTGCAGATAGTGAAGAGGGACCTGGAGAAGCTTGAAAGATGGTTGGAGGTGTGGCAACTGAGGTTCAATGCAAAAAAGTGCAAGATAATGCACCTGAGTAGGGGGAACCCAGGGGAGACCTACATGATGGAAGGGAGGTGCTGACCATCACCAAAGAGGAGAGGGACCTAGGGGTTATCATATCTGATGACCTGAAGATATCAAAGCAGTGTGCAAAGGCTGCAGGGAGTGCCAATGGCATGCTGGGGTGCATAGGCAGAGGTATTACTAGTAGGAGGCAGGAAGTGGTGATGCCATTGTATAAAACACTAGTAAGGCCTCGCCTGGAGTACTGCATGCAGTACAGGTGACCACACATGCATAAGGATATAAACATGGTGGAGGCTGTCCAGAGAAGGGCGATGAAGATGGTGCATGGTTTGCACCACAAAACATATGAGGAGAGACTAAGACACCTCAATATGTACTGAATGGAGGAGAGGAGAGAAAGGGATGACATGATAGAAACTTTTAAGAACCTCAAGAACATAAACAAGGTGCAATTGGGAGATCTTTTCCAATATGGAAAAGATACCAGAACAAGGGTTCAAGATATGAAATTGGAAAGGGGGGAGAGGAAGATTATGAGGTAACATAAGGATGTTTTTCTACACGGAGAGGATGGTGAACACTTGGAATAATCTGCCACAAGAGGTGGTAGGGGCAAGCATAGTGGAGGGGTTTAAACATGACTGGAACAAGCACAGGGAAACCTTGGGCGGGAAGGGAGTGATGAAAAGCCATTGACCACTTAGGGAGAGTGAATGCATACATGTATAGGGCCTACGGGCAGACTGGATGGGCCTAGCGGTCCTTATCTGCCAATAATTTCTAGTTTCTATGTTTCTAAATCATACCTTTTTCTATTGAAACGTGAAAAATACATGGGAATGTGCAATTTAACTTGAGCAATCATCTATGGGTATAATAAAGTTAAAAACTGTATGCCAGCACCATACCAATACTATATACGTAACGTAAACAATTGTTCACCTCTGACCCACTCACCATTGCTAACGGCCTAAATGCAGCTTTCTCAGATCTAATTGCAGTTTTGCCTAACAACTTCTTCAACCCTACCCCCAAAACCCAGCAATATCAACACCCCCCCTTCCACTTTAGGTTTGTTACTATGAATGAAGCGAGTTCTTGCCTTAAAAAAGCTTTAGGGGGCTCAAACTATTGCAAAGATTCATTTGACTTGAAAATCCTTGCTATGGTACTGGACTCCATGCTCTCCCCCTGACAGAGCTCCTTAACCTCTCCCTATGCCTAGGGCAATTCCCAAATGACTGGAAGGTGGCCACCATCACACCTATACTAAAGAGTGGGGAACCCACATTACCTAACAACTACAGGCCTATCTCCATACTACCTCCCTTCTCGAAAGCACTGGAAAAAATCATCGCCCCCCAACTCACAGACTTTCTAATTATGCACAACATCCTATGTAGAGAACAACATGGATTTAGAGCTGGACACAGCACAACCACTGCCCTCTTAGAATTCTCCAACTCGCTGCACAATGCACTAGACAAAAAGCTGCTTGCAGGAGCCGTTTTCATTGACCTGTCGAAAGCGTTCAACACAGTCTCCCACTCACTGCTCCTAAATACTCTTTGCCACTCAGGCCTGTCCCCTGGATCCGTCGCCTGGTTCACAAGTTACCTCACAGATAGGTCCCAATGTGTGAAGATTCACAGCACCCTCTCACCCCCTCTACCTATCCGTTCAGGGGTTCCCCAAGGCTCCATCCTTGGCCCACTGCTATTTAGCATCTTCCTGAACACCCGGCCCAAATCCTGTCCATGTAACCTTCTGCTCTATGCAGATGGTACAGTAATGTATGCCTCCCACTCTGATCCCACTATCCTTCAGTCGTCCCTCCAATTTGCCTCCAATCAAGTAGATAACTGGTTCACTGACCACAGACTTGTGGTAAATATAAAAAAGACTAAATCTATGCACTTTTCACACCGGCAGAACAAAGAACACAAGGCCCAACTAACAATCCATTCCAAAGCCCTCCTCCCACTGGAACAGGTCTACACATATAAGTACCTGGGCATTACCTTCGATCCCAACCTTTCATTCCACCAGCATATTTATAATCTTTCCACGGCCATAAATATACGCACAGGACTACTGTTTCAACACAAAGCCTGCCTACCCCCAGAGGCCCTAAATATTGCAATTACCTCCTCAGTTTTCTCCCTCATTGACTACGGACTAACCATCTACTCGGCCGCTGACTGCACGGCACTAGATAAAATTCATCTATCCGTTAATAAAGCCTGTAGGCTCCTCGCTGGAGTGGATAGGCAAACCCACAGCTGCACATTATATGACCTTACAAAAATCCTCACCCTAGATGAAAGAGTGCACTACCAAACATGTCTCCTTGCTAAGAAAATCTAACTAGGCCTCACTCCCACAGGAATTTCAGCCTCCCTCAGCACGGCTCATACCTCTGCAAACACCCGTGCGGCTGATAAATTAATGTGGGCTGTTCCCAGGGTCACTACCACCCTAGCACAACGGTCCTTTTCATACAGAGCGCCATCCTGGTATAATGCTCTTCCCCAGGACATCACCTCCATCCCCAGACTAGGCCCCTTTAAGACAACCCTTAAAAAACACAATCTCCATCCACCACTGCCATTGTCCTCACTAGAGCTGACCTATGGGCTGCTTGAAACTGGGTTAAATACACATTAATCCTACTGCTATTACAATGCACTAATGAAAATGTTGGTAATCCAACTGCTCACTCCTCCTGCTAGCGCATATGCTACCATCTTCTAACTAAATGGTTGCCGGAGTACACAAGCTCCCTCAGGGCTTGTCTAGCTACCAAACTGTATAGGACTAGCAATTTTGCACACCTTGCTGTGTACTTTGTACCTTGTCTCCTATTTTCACTGTAATATTGTATACCACCTGCTACTTGGAACTCGCTGTTAACCCTGTTGTTATTTCTTTCCCTACCCCACTGTACTTTTGTTTAAAAGTTTGCCTCCTATTATGCTGTGTACACTGACGTGGAGCCTTTGGAAATGAGTCTATGACTCAAAGGTTGTATCCAATATTCTCAATAAATAAATAAAATAAAATATACAGATTTGAAATCCAGTGCTGTCATTACAGACAAGGTGCAGTCTGGATTTCTTGTAAAAATCACAAGCTCACCTGCTCATTTTCATGGTTAGTCTGATTAATATGTACAAGTGTCTACTTGTCATGTATATTTTTACAGTGCCAAATGCCAACAGCTAACAGTGGTCAGACTGTGCCATTAATAGTAGCATACTAAGGTTAGCTATACTGTCCGGTTCAGTAGTCTGAATACTGATATGTCCTCATTAGCAGCGCCATTTGGTGTCCTGGTTTGGTGCCTCGAGCACTTCAGCCTGCCCATTATGAGAGCTGACAATTGTCCTTAGATCGGCAGGTCAGGAAGGTCTCTGTTTTCCCATTTGTTTATACCCCTTTGTTGTCACTGACCCCACTTCGGCCCCTGGCCTACCCAGCCCCAACCCCCATCTCTGGGACGTAACTGGTTCAAGACAGTAGCCAGTGTTGTGGTGTGGAGCCTGTGACAGGCCGTCAGGCATCTTCCTGGATGGTGGGGGTTCACCCCATTCCTTGAGCTTAGAATGCTTGCCATTGCATGGGCTTGTGGTGTGATGATGCTACACTCACTCAGCACCTGTTCCTGACCCTCTGAAAGGCAGCCATTGCTGCAGCCAAGCGGCACAGATGCCACACCCCTCTCCGAAGGAGGAGAGTTGTCTGTGGGATCTCAATTCCTTTTCCTTCAGCTGGCCCCCAAGTGACCCAGGTCTATTCCTGATCCTGGGTCACCAGTGTGTCAAGTGATGTGACAACCAGTGCCTTAGCCTACCTGCCATTGGGCCAGCTTTCAGGAAGGGCTCAGAACAGGGACCTCCCCACACCCACCAAGTTTCTGATTATATTTCCTTATGTTAGAGTCAGGGCTTGTCACTGTAAGAGCAAGTGAAAATGATGCAGTGTCCATTCTTCCCAGTGCCTTCAATTACTTGGATTCCATGAAGGAGGTAAAGAAAATTTGGCTGCCAAAGGGTAATATCTGCTGAAACTGAAAAAGCATCCCCACTTTTAGGTTGTGCAAAATAACCCGTTTTCCCTTTTGGTGCTAGATACTAAAGATCTACAGCTCTAGGTATTGCCGGTAATGCAAACGAGCTGCACCAGGCTGCTGCGGAAGTGCCCTCAAGGGCCAGATATGTTAAGGGAATTGGTACTGATGTGATGAATGGGAGCTGTAGGCAGGTTCTCCAGCAAGTTCTTGCATGGATTGGAATCCTATAAAACAGAGAAATTCAATGTATGCTGCATATCCCTGAGGAACTTGCTGAAGGTCACGTTCTTCTCAGCAAAAGGGATATATATATGAACAAATCCATACTGTCTGAGGAAGACAAAGAAGTGACAGAGCCCTCAATGCTATAAATCTTTTCATGATATGTATGTATGAATGTTCACAGTCAAATTGGCTAAATTTCTTTTATCTTTTTTTTTTTCTTTCAGGGATCGTCGTTGGAAATACAAGTACTGCACTCAACGTTCATGTTAAACTAAAAATCATATAGACACATCTTACACCTTGAAAATTATAGCAATTCAGCCTTATTAATTTCATTTAGTTTCTAGTAGCATGCATGCCAAAAAGGATGTTGGGTTTACTGTGATTGCATAATAAAAGCATTTTAGGTTTCAGTTCAGTTGTTGTTTGTTTTCTTCAAAAAGAAGTCTAATGATTTCATAGAATAAAGTCTGTTGGTACTTTCGTACAGTATAAGCATACATATCAAAAACAACCTATTGTACCCACATCCCATCCCTGTTCATTCTGTTTTCCTCTTATCAAGGTCCCCATCATCCCTGCCCCCCCCCCAACCTCATCACCCACTTTCTGCAGGACTTACCTAGCTCCTTAAGTCCCCTGTGGATCACTCACACACACACACACACACACACACACAAACTCACACTCACACACACACTCCAGATTCAGAGCCCTGCCCAGTCGGTGGTGGCATGGACCATGTGGGGGGAGGGCAGGGAGTCACCAAGCCAGTCAGGGTTTTCCTCCAGCATTTCCTCCCCAGGGTTGCCAACATGCAACAATGCACAGCATGTGTATGCCTCTGCACATAGACGTGTATCTGCATCTGAGGACAACTCTCCTACTGCAAGGGGGATCTCACTGCCCTGCCACCTGAATTCCACCAGGTGGCACCCTAGGAGTGGGATGCCAGAATCCCCCCTTCCTGAAAGAGGACAGCTGTCTTATGGATCCTTCATCCTCTCTCCCCCAGCTAATCCTGGATGACAAGAGTCCCCTCCCGAACCCAGATTGTGGATGTGGCAGGCCGTAGAGCGACCCTCATTCCACCAAGCCAGTCTTTAGTTATCATTTAATGTTTGCTGGCTGAAACCTGTTTGCTTTTCCTGCAACAAATAGATTTTTAAAAGCTGTCAACTTCATTAACCACATACAGAAAACACTGCTAGTTGTTTGTTGGAGTATAGTTTTTTAACAAAGAACTCTAGGAAGAATATTTTTCTCTTTACAGAAACTTAGTTTTTTCTTGTTTCTTTTTTTTACTCCATTAACTAAATGTACCAGCAAAAAAAAAAAAAAACTCACAGAACAAAGAGTCTTTTAGGATATCTCCTCCATTTGGCCATACATTTGGAACCACAGCCACCAGACACTAGGTCCACACGGAAACTTCTGTTAGTCGGGGGTCAACCACGATGACACCATGTATTAGCATCCATATAAACATGGGCGACTCCATCGCTCCTCATTTCTTTTCCTGCTGTTAACCATGCTTGTCAGACCTGCTGAAGGAAACGTCAACTAGCTGATGCTTTATTTTAAACAGGCTTTTCCGGATTAACTACACTTGTTTTTAAGTGTGTATTTATTAATTATTCATAAATGTTTATTTATGCTTGAATTTTTACATTTATCTGTATAACCCTTTACAGCTTTATTTATTTATCGCTACTGTTTACCTTGCCTGTTTTTGATTTTGTAAGGTGCCCAAAGCCTCTGGGATTGGGTGCCATATAAATATATTTTATCTGACCTATTTCGGTACTGTAAGCGCAGAGATAAAGTTTACAAAGAAGACACACACATGGTTTACATAGATACATAGATACATAGACAGTGTCGGCAGATAAGGGCCTATGGCCCACCCAGTCTGCCCATTTGAGCTTGTAAGTTCAGTTTGTTTTCCTAGAAGTCTGTTGCACCTTACCCCTGACCTCCAGAATTCCTTTATGTCTATCCCATGCATTCTTAAATCCCGTGATTGTTTCAGCCCCCACCACTTCCTCTGGCAGGGTGTTCCACTTGTCCACCACCCGCTCTGAAGAAATTCTTTTCTCATGTTTCCTCTGAATCGTCCTCCTCCAACTTCATCCCATGCCTTCTAGTCCTGGAACATCTTTTTCGCTTAAAATAGTGTTTTCCTGCACTGTTCCTCCCTGTAAGATACTTGTATGTCTCTATCATATCCCTCTCTCCTCCTCTCCTCCAGGAGTACATGTTCAGTTCCTTCAACCTGTCTTCATAGGACTTGTGATGCAATCCATGCACCATCTTTGTTGCCTCCTCTGAACCTTCTCTACCCTGTCTATGTCCTACGTAGGTATGGTCTCCAGAACTGTACACTCTGTACTCCAGGTGGGGCCTCACTAGTGTTTTGGTATAGCGGAATTATGACCTCCTTTCCTGCTGGTAATGCTCTGCCTATACATCCCAGCATCCTATTTGCTTTACCTGCTGCCTTGTCACACTGTTTCCCTACCTTGAGGTCCATCAGAGATGATAACCCCAAGATCCCTTTCCTGCTTGGTGCATGCTATATCCTCACCCCCAACTGATATATTGTGCCAGGGTTTTGTGCCCCATATGCATTATCTTGCACTTCTTTGCATTGAATTTCAACTGCCAAACCCTGACCATTCTTCAGGTTTCTGCAGGTCTTCTCATTCTGTCTACACCCTCTGGTGTGTCTACTCTGTTACAGAGCTTTGTGTCATCAGCGAACAGTGAAATTCTGCCTTCTAGGTCCGCGCCATGTCACTGATGAAGATGTTGAATAGGACCGGTCCCAGCACTGATCCCTGTGGTACCCCACTGGTCACTCTTCCCTCTGTGGAGTGACAGCCATTTACCACCACCCTCTGTGTCCTGCCACCCAGCCAGTTACCTACCCACCACACTACTGTCCTGCCCACACCCATATTCCCCAGTTTGTGTAATAGTCTCTATGTGGCACAGTGTCAAAGGCCTTGCTGAAGTCCAGATAGGCCATGTCCACTGCCCTCCCTGATCCACCTCCCCAGTCACCCAGTCAAAAAATTCAATGAGGTTGGTCTGACATGACCTCCCCCTGGTGAAACCATGCTGCCTTGGGTCCTGTAGTCCATTGACAACCAGATGTTCCACCAATCTCTCCTTCAGTAGTGCTTCCATGATCTTCCCCACTACCGAGGTGAGGCTGACTGGTCTGTAGTTCCCTGCTTCTCTTTGTTCCCACTTTTGTATAAGGGACTACATCTGCTGTCCTCCAGTCTTTGGGTACCTCCCGGTTTCCAGTGATCGGCTAAACAGGATAGCCAGAGGTTCAGCCACCACCTCTCTTAGTTCTTTAAGGACCCTGAATGCACCCCATCTGGCCCCATTGCTTTATCAACTCTTATTACTTCCAGTTCCTTCAGGACCCTTTCGTGTAAAGGGACTTGTGTCCATTTCTGCACCATTCTCACCCCTTGTACTTCTTCAGACCCATTACCCTCCTCTTCCTCAGTAAAGACTGAGCAGAAATACCTGTTCAGTATGTCAGCTTTACTGTTGTCATCCTCCACGCGGCCCCCATCCTCCCCCTTCAGTCTCACTATCCCTCCCTTTGTCTTTCTTTTTTCACTTATGTACCTGTAAAAGGTTTTGTCCCCTCTACCCACTGATTTTGCAATGTGTTCTTCTGTCTGAGCTTTGGCTTCCCTTACTGACCTCCCTGCCTCCCTTTGCTTCTCCTGGTACTTCTCCCTATCCCCTTCTGCCTGTGTCTTTTTGTATTGCCTGAATGCAATCTTTTTGGCCTTCACTTTCTTTGCTACCTCTTTGGAAAACCATAATGGTCTCCTCTTCCTTTTCCTCTTGCTAACCTGCTTAATACATAATTCTGTTGTTCTTGTAATCCCCATTTTAAATACTGCCCACTGTTCCTCAACCCCTGATTCCTGTCCCATTCCCCTTAATGCCTCTTTCAAGTGTTTCAAGTACATGTGCTGTTTGGGCCTATGTGAGGACTTGTGAGATCTGCCAGAGCATTAATGCTACAAGGCAACACCAGAAGAAACTAATTTCCTTGTCTTTAGAACTTTAGCAACTGTGGAGAAGAAACAAGGCCCCGAAACTATGTCGCTGTCAATGTCAGCCAAGACAAGGCTGCCAAAGTCAAAGGACTAAGACAGAGAAAGGTCATCGTCATGGCCCTCTTCATCATCAGGCAATAGGCACAAGCACAGAGATAAAGCGAAGTCTGCTTCCTCAATGAGATCCTGGTCACCACTGAAACAAAGTAATCTTACTGAATCGTCGATCATTCTGGCAGTGTTGATGATGGTCCCCCTGACCATCGCTGAGACACCAAGGTCGGAGTCTGGCTTAGGCGCTGCAGTACCTACTATGGATGGTATGATGCCATCATCAGGCAAAGGCTTGTCATTGACACAAGTAGTCATGGCCCTTGGCCAGGGCATCCTCATCTCTCAAGCTGTGCTGGCATCATTTTCAGAGATGGTACAATGCATTCTGCCTAGTTTACCAAGCAGGCAGTAATTCCATCAATGGGGACTATCAGTACTTCAACCCCACTGATGGCTGCTTCCAGCATACAGCAGATTCCTCCTTCTCAGCTGCTACCACTGTCCCCAGCACCTTCCGTGGCTCCCTCAGCTTGGCAGAAGACACCAAGAGAAAGGACTGCTGTGTGACTGAACTTCTCTGCTGGGACTAAAGTAGAAGAACTTTTGTATTTGGACCTTTAATTTAGGGTAAAAAACTAACATACAAAACAAAAACCAAAAAAAGTGTGTGTTTGGGTTAACTGAACTGAATGGGTAACTGAAAAGTCATCTAGGTGTAAATCTCAGGTGACTGAAAGGACTTAACTGCTGTGAGGTTTAAATTACTTGTAGAAAGATCTGGTAAGTAGGGGGAGTGGCTTAGCTAGAAGGAAGCTACATTTAAAGACTGCCTTAGAAAGATTCTGCTAATAGCTTGGCAGAAGACACCAAGAGAAAGGACTGCTGTGTGACTGAACTTCTCTGCTGGGACTATATTGCCCTCCTTCCCTTCCCTCCACCCAAAGCTAGTTCTATTTTTATAGGCACAGGATTTGACTGACAACAGGAACTTCCTGTTTAGGGGCAGGAAGTGAGTGATCACAGAACCACCAAGGACCCACCATCCTAGAAGGGCAAGAGTAGCTCTCTGGCCCCCTCTAGCTGCTGGAGGTCTGCCTCTGAACAAGTAAGTGGTCTACTGAGAAATATAGGATATTCTTGTCTCAGAACAGGACAATCTGGAGCTTAAAGGGCACACAGGCAGAAAGTAAGGAGAGAGAGAAAAAAACAGACGAAAGAGTAAGGATTGCAAACAGTTAAGGGGTCAGAAATAAGACATGATTGGAGTGGTGCAGTGCAGTGGCTGTGGAGCAGCAGTCTTCGGGAGATATTCTGGAGGATGCGGTGTTGTCCCATCTGCAGGCACCTCTCTGGGCTGAGGGAGGAGGTTGCTCATCTCCAGGCTAAGTTGGCCAGGATTTGTGGGACCTCCTCTTCCATCCAGGGACCACCAGTGCCACTGCCGCTGCCTCAGAAGTTGCCAAGAAAGAGGAGCGGTTGGACCACAGTGGGCTCAGGGAGGGTGAGGGTGGTGGAACAGAGGCACATCCCTCCAGTTGTACCTCTCCACAATTCCTATGCCATTCTGGCAAAGTGTGGTTCCTCTATGGAGGCACCTACAGTGGAGACCAAGGAGGATGCTGGGAACCTCCACAAAGGAGACCCACAGGAGGGTGGCAGGGGACCCTGCAGGGGAAGGAAACAACTCCTGGTGGGGGATTCCATTGTTAGGAAGGTAGAACTGGGCAAGGAAGGGGAGAGGTAAGGTGCCTGCCTGGCGCCATGGCTTGAGGGACAGGAGCGAATCCTCAGGATTGCCGAGCAGCTGCACAGGGAGGGGAGTTGGATGTCATTGTCCACCTAGGGACAAATGACCTGGCTAAGAAAGGGATTAGAGAAGTGCAGGAAGAGTTTGTGGAATTGGGGAGGGGCCTTAGTCAAGTAGCACGCACGGTAACCTTCTCGGAGGTGCTACCCATCTATGGCATAGGAGAGGCTAGGGTGTTCCGCATCATGGGATTCAATCAGTGGTTGAAAAACTGGTGTGGAGCTCAGGGATTTGGCTTCATTGGGGACTGGGGGTCCACCTGGAGTGATGCAAGCCTATACTGGCATGATGGGCTGCATCTGTCCGGGAGGGGAACCAGGATCCTAGGTGATAGGTTTAAATGATTCATTGGCAAGCTTTTAAACTAGCCAAGGGGGGAGGCACTGGAAAGGAGCAGGAAAATTCTAGCCCCCAAACAATCACGGTAGTAAGTGTGGCAAACACCAACATGGAGGTGTCGATAGGGAGAAGGGCAGGGGTAAATGGAGAAAGTGACAAAGGCAAGAAGGACAGGGATGGGGCAAAAGGGGTAAGATCATCAGGAAATGGAGGGTAATGAGTACCAATGCCTCGAGTCTGGGCAACAAGCTCCCTGAGCTGGTGGCCTTAATGGAAGAGGGATGCCTGGATATCGTAGCAGTCACAGAAACATGGTACACAGAGAACCATGACTGGGATGTTAACATACCAGGGTACATAACCTACAGGAGAGAGGCAGGGGAGAAGAGGGGGAGGAGTAGCTCTCTATGTAAAGGAAGGGATAAAAGCAACTGAACAAAAGAGTAAACAGGGAGGAGAGGAGGCACTGTGGGTCACCTTGGAGACTGGAAAGGGTACCACAATCCGCACAGGGTTGTGTCAGACCCCATGTCAGGGAGAAGGAATGGACAAGGATATGATGGAAGGCATTCTTAGAATGGCAGAGAAAGGGGGATACTGTTGATGGAGACCTGAATATGCCAGATGTTAACTGGAGCACATTTGCTGCAGCCACATCCAAGAGCAGGGCCATTCTTGATGCCCTACAGGTGGCAGCATTAGACAGCTAGTTTCGAACCCACTCATGAGGGAGCAATTTAGACCTCAGATTTCAAACGGGGCAGTGAGAGGATCTCTGGATCTAGAAGTAAGTTGCCATCTGGGGACAAGTGACCATCAAACAGTGTGGTTCATGTTAAACTCAGCTACAGAGTCAAGCCATACAAAAGTGAGGGTACTGGACTTTAGGAGGGCTGACTTTGGCAAGATGGGAGTGCCTCAGAAAAGCACTAGCAAACAGGCTAGAAGGAGGTGTGGAGCAACAATGGGGAATTATCAAAACTGCCATCACAGACGCAACAAGCCTTTGTGTGAAGCAAATAAACAAATCAAAATAAAAGAAAAAGCCACTATGGTTCTCAAGAGGGGTGGCTGTGAAAGTCAGGAAGAAAAAGATAGCATTCCGGAAGTATAAGGAAACACAGAAGGAGCAGGACAGAGAGCTGTACCAGTTAAGGCAGAAAGAAGCAGGGAGGGAAGTCAGAATAGCAAAGGCCCAAACTGAGGAAAAGATAGCCAACTCCAGTTAAGAAGGGGATAAAACCTTTTATAGTACATCAGCGAGTGTAGAAAGACAAAGGGAGGGATAGTGAGGCTGAATAGAATGAACGGTGGATGGGCAGAGGGGGACAGTGAAAAAGCAGGAATACTGAACAAATATTTCTGCTCAGTATTCACAAAAGAGGAGGGGAAGTGCCTAATCCAATTAACAGAAGCACTCTTGATAGGGGGGTCGATCCCAGTCCTTTCACAGAAGAAAGGGTTCTGCAAGAACCCTAAAACTGAAGGTGGACAAAGCAATGGGTCCTGATGGAATTCACCCCAGAATTCTAAAAGAATTAAGGAAGGAACTAGTGAAACCACTGGCTACTCTTTTTAATAAATCATGGGAGGATGGTGTGGTACCCGAGGACTGGAGGAAGGCGGATGTGATTCCCCTTCACAAAAGTGGGACCAAGACAGAGGCAGGAAACCACAGACCTGTCAGTCTGACCTCTGTGGTAGGGAAAGTGATGGAGTCACTTCTGAAGGAAAGAATAGTTGAGTACCTAGAGGTCAGTGGAGCACAGGATCCAAGGCAGCATGGGTTCACAGCAGGAAGGTCATGTCAGACGAATCTAATAGATTTTTGACTGGGTGACCAAAGTAGTAGACTCAGGAGGGGCTGTGACATGGCCTACCTAGACTTTAGCAAGGCATTTGACACAGTCCCACACAAAAGATTGATAGTCAAATTAACCAGCCTGGGAGTGGGTCCCAGGGTGGTAGCCTGGGTAAAACATTGGCTGGACAACAGGACACAGAAGGTAATTGTAAATGGAGTCCACTCTGAAAAAAGGGCGGTTACTAGTGGGGTACCGCAGGGTTCAGTATTGGGTCCAGTCCTTTTTAATGTCTTCATCAGTGACATTGCAGAGGGACTGGAAGGAAAAGTATGCCTTTTTGCAGATGACACAAAGATCTGCAACAGGGTTGATACACAAGGAGGCGTGGAAAGGATGAAAAGGGACTTGGCAAGGTTGGAGGAATGGTCAGATGTATGGCAGCTAGGATTCAATGCACAAAAGTGCAAAATAATGCACCTGGGAAACAAGAACCCAGGGGAAGAATACACAATGGGTGGGGAGGTAGCAACAACAACAAAACAGGAAAGGGACCTGGGGGTAATCATATCAGATGACCTTAAGGTTAGCAAGCAATGTGAGAAGGCAGTAGGGAGGCCGGGGGTATACTGGGATGTATAGGGAGAGGCATCAGCAGCAGAAAACAGGAAGTTGTTATCCCTCTGTACAGACAGTTGGTGAGACCCCATCTGGAATACTGTGTCCAGTTCTGGAGACCCCATCTCGCAAGGACATAGACAGGATAGAGGCAGTCCAGAGGAGGGCAACTAAAATGGTGCAGGGTCTGCAGGAGAAGCCATATGAGGAGAGACTAAAGGAGCTTAATATGTATACCCTTGAGGAAAGAAGGGAGATGGGGGACATGATAGAAACTTTCAAGTACCTCAAGGGAATCAACAAAGTCCAAGAGGGTAGCATCTTTCAGAAAAAGAGACTTGCAAGAACAAGGGGACACAATTTAAAGATAGAAGGAGGGTGTCTAGGGCAATGTGAGGAAGTATTATTTCACAGAGAGGGTAGTGGATGCATGGAACAGCCTTCCTGAGGAAGTTGTGGGGTCTAAAACTGTGGGAGAATTCAAGAATGCATGGGACAGACATAAGGCAATTCTTGTGGGGGGCAGGCAGATAAAGGCTGTTGGTTAACTAGGATCTGCTGCCTATCCTGTAGGTAGGGAAATGGGCAGACTAGATGGGCCTAGTGGTCCTTATCTGCCGTCAAAGTCTATGTTTCTATGTTTCCCGTCATTGACAGAGACATCAATGACACGGTAGAATACAATCTTGATCTCATGGTATCAGAGGAGGATAATGAGAGAGGGCAGTATGTTGCACCTTGTTCTAGTTTAACCCTCTCATCCTGTAGTGAAGACTCAGTGATCTATACCCAGAGGTCTCCTCCTGTGGGTCCTACTTTCCAAGTCATGATGCAGCATATGCAAACTGCCATGGGCTTTGCTGTGGAAGAGACAGATTCCACGAAAAGGAACCTAATGGAATTTTTGGAAGTGCCCTGCACGCCCTGCACAATAATTCCACCCATTTATCCTGCATTAGAGGATGCTACCTTTGATGCATGGTATATCAAACTCCCTGCCTGCAGTTCCTAGAAAGGCTGATAAGCAGTATCCTGGCTCCATCTGCTTAGCCTTAATATGCCAACCGGCCAGAACAGACTCAGTGGCCATTCTGGCTGCTCATGATAGATCTCTAAGGCACCTAAACACATGAGTACTTTGCCTCCTGACAAAGAATCTAGGAAGCTGTATGTGATGAGCAAGCACATGTATACCTCTGCCTCACTGGCCCTTAGAACTGCAAATTATCAGACCCATATGATAAAATATCAGAACAGCCTGTGGAAAACAGCAAAAGTTGCAGCCAGGCTTTGTCTGAGGGCTCTGCCAAGCATGAGTTAATTAAAACTTTAACTTCTGGGGCTGAGGTTTGCTAACATTTGCTACATTCAGCTTATGATGTCTCTGATGCTTCTGCCAGGGCTGCTGCTTCTGGCATTTGTATGCACAGATATTCCTAGCACAGAGTTGCTGGCTTTGCTAATGATGTGTGGCAAGCAGTTTTAAGTGACCATTTAAAGGGACAAAACTTTTAGTTATGATGTTGAAGAGGCACTCAGAGGCCTTCAGACATCCAAAATGACCCTAAGGTCTGTCAAGTCCCTTTATCCCACTTCTACTAGGGGATGTGGATGGGGATCCTTTAGTCAGTCTATTGCCAGAGGTACCCGTGCCTTCCGTCAACAAGGCAGAGGCTAGGGAAGTGGCCCTTTGCCAGGCCCACTCCCCCCTGGTGTCACTGGAAAGCACCCAAAGCAATCAGTGCCGGTTGCTCTACCCTCACCAGTTCCACATGACTCTCTTGTGGATACAACTCCATGTCCCACTGTTACCTCCAGGGGTGGTTGTGGAGGGAGAATCTCCCTGCATCTAAAACAATGGCGGGAGATTACAACAGAAGAGTGGGTTCTGGAGATAATGGCAAGAGGGGATGCTCTGGAACTGCTCGAAGCCCCTCCGGATCATCCTCTGCCTCCTTACAGTTATCCTCTGGGCCATTTGTCCTTTCCAAAGGAAGATGTACAGCCATTATTCCAAACTTGTGCTATAGAACCAGTTCCTCCTCGAGAGAGACACAAAGGGTTCTATTCCAGATACTTCCTGGTCCCATAATGGACAGGGGATCTGCATCAGGCATTTGATCTCAGGGATATCAACTCCTACAAGGAATACAAAAAGTTTCAGATGGTATCCCAGCCAGCTGTGATTCTTCTTCTGCAAAAAAGGGACTGGCTTTTCTCCATGGACATGAAGGATGTATATATATATATATGTAACGATATCAGAAAAGCTCACAGGCAGTACCTCCACTTTGTGCTGGAAGAGGAGCACTGCCAGTTCACAGTACTGCCTTTTGGCTTGTTTTCTGCACCATGGGTCTCTACCAAATGCTTGGCAGTAGTAGCAGGAGCCCTTCGCAGGGAAAGCCTATATGTGTTCCCCTATCTGGATGACTAGCTCCTGAAAGCCAGCTTCAGGGAAGCTTTGTTACATATCCTGTCTCAGATAAGGCAATTGCTTGACTTAAGGGTCACAGAGAATGTGCCACAGTCTGTAGTGACTCCCTGCCAAGGACTGCAGTACATAGGGACAGTCTTGGATACAGAGAAGGGATGTGTTCTCCTGCCACAAGACAGGGCAGAAAACTGGATTGCTCAAGCACAGATGGTAAGCAGAAGTTGTTATGTCTCTGCAAGGACAATGTTATATCTTCTGGCTGTGGCCACTGTGACTGAGCCACTAGCCCACTTACCTATGAGAATACCACAGTGGACACTTAGGGTCCAGTGGGATCAGTTGAGGGACAAGCTGGACCAAATGGTTCTCATCACGTCCCCACTGCACAGAGCATTGTTATGGTGGCTGGATCGCGACAACCTCTTACAGAGCATTCCATTCCTTGTACCAGCTCCTATACAGATCCTCACCACAGATGCTTCATTCTCCAGCTGAGGTGCTCATCTAGGCCCTCCCCACGTATCATGGTCCCAGGTGGAGGCCAAGTTACACATCAATGTTCTAGAGATGAATACTGTCCTGTACAGCCTTCAGGCATTTGAGGAGCATCTAGGTCCAAGTCCTCTGTTAAACTAGATGAACAATGCCAGTGTGATGCATTACATCAACAAACAAGGGGGCACGCATTCCTATTCCCTATGCAGGGAAGCAATGAGAGTATGGTACTGGGCTCTGTCCTATGATATACAACTGCCTGCTGTGCATCTCTCAGGTCTCCAAAATGTCTTGGCATACAGGTTAAGCAGGTCCCAGTCCCAGATGCACGAATGAGAACTGCTGACCTCTGTGGTATATGACCTCTTCACAAAATGCGGTCATCCAGAGTAGGACCTTTTCGTGTCTCCCCACAACACAAAACTGTCACATTTCTGCTCACTCGCTGTAGGACTTGGAGGTTTCTGGTGAAATGTGTTTTCCTCTCTTGGAAAAGAAAATTCCTGTATGCATTTTCCCCCAGTTATCTAATACAGAGGGTGCTACTCATACTGAGGATAGAGGATGCCACTCTAATCCTCACTGCTCCACAATGGCCTCACCAGCTCTGGTTTCCACTTCTGCAACAGCATTGGAGCCTACTGTACCCCTACCTCTGTGTCGGGGTCTGTTGTCACATGATAACGGGTCCCAGGTCCCTCTGGACCTGAAGTCTCTGCATCTACATGCATGGTTCCTAAAGACATAGTCATTGCACATTTTGGAGGTATCCCTTAAGGTTGTCGATGTACTGATTGTGGCTAGAAAGCCTTCTAGCAGACATACCTATTCCTTGAAATGGAAGTGGTTCACTTTGTGGGCTGCTTCCAGAAACCTGGACCCATTTATATGCCCCTCAAATGTGGTGCTGGAATACTTGCTGTTGCTATCAGACTCTGGTCTACAATATTCCTCACTTAAGGTGCATTTGGCCGCTATATCAGCTTTCCATGACCCTACTGAGAACCATACGGTTGCCCAGTTAGAGGTGTCCCATACTTTTCCAAGAAATATTCTGCATATGAAACTTCCTATCTGCAATCCGGTCCCACCTTAAGACTTGAATTTTGGGCTTGAGAAACTGATTCTGGCTCCTTTTGAGCCTGTCATGAGTTGTGGCTTACATTTGCTGTCATAGAAAACATTATTTTTGGTTGCAATCACTTCTGCTCAAAGGATTTCAGAACTTCAGGCTCTAATGCGTGAGCCTCCTTATTTGATTTTTCCCACAGACAGGGTTTCTTTGTGCACAAATCCCAAATTTCTACTGAAGGTGGCATCTGAATTTACATGGAATCAAATGATACATCTTCCTGTTTACTTCCCTGAGCAAGCCAGTCAGGGTGAGGCATAGCTCCGTACTTTGCATATACATGGAATACTGAGATACTAAGTAAATCGCACTGAGAGCTGAAGAAAGTGCTCTCAGCTTTTTGTTTCATTCACCCCAGGGAAAGAGGGCACTCCTGTGTCTAAACAGTGCCTCTCCAAATAGTTGGCACATTGCATTACGTTCTGTTATAAGAAATATGGTAAGAAAACGCCTGGTGCTGTTCCTGGTTGTTTCACAAGGGGAATGATCACTTCTGCTGCTTGTTTCAGAAATGTTTCTGCTGCTGACATTTGAGCTGCAGCTACATGGAGCATTGTCCGCAGCTTCACTAAACGTTACAGTCTGGACACAGTTTCTCATAGACGTGCTGGTTTTGGGCTTGCTGTGTTGCAAGGCCTGCTGCTGTCTTGCATATACATGTCAGACTGTACCACTCTCCCAGTTACTTTTGGGACTGCTTGGCATTTGTTAATAGGGGTGGCCTAATGGAAGAGATATCCTTGAAGAAAACAGAACAGTTACATACTTAGCGTAACAGTAGATGTTTGAGAGAATCTCTTCCATTATCCATTAGGCCATGCCATCTCTCCCTCCATCCCCCTTGTGCTTCAGTCAGGGTTACACAAGATATCGTGCCTGATCCTAATCCATGGCTAATATGTCCAGCACTGTACCTTGCCTTGCATGCCAGGTGCTGGTCCGATCTTCTGGTTCCCCATGGTTGGAGGTCCTCTGAGCTTAATCTCCAGTGGGGAACTGAGGAGCGATGGGGCCACACACATTTATATACACACTGACGCATGACATCATTGTGGACGGCCCCAGCTAGCAAAAGTTTCCATGTGGTCCTAGTGCCTGGTAGCTGTAGTTCCAAAGGTGTGGCCAAATGGAAGAGATTCTCACGAAGATCTGCTGTTACAGTAAGTACACAACTGTTCTTTATTTGCTGTAACTCTTGATCTTCTTGAGTATTCCCTCCATAGGGCCACATTCTTGCAGAGGCACCAGAACATTTAAAGCAAACAGAGAAGGCACAAGCCATGTAGGGACGTAACAAAAAAAGATGCATAAAGGCAAATTGATTTATAAACTGGTCACTGAGAAAGGCACACAGAGTCAAGACTTGTTTCCAGGTACAACCCCATGTAAAGGTCACTGGCAGAATATATCATGTAGATGAAAAGAAAAACAGTATAAATACAGCACAAACACAGATTAGTGTAAGTGGAAAACAGTACTGACCTGAAAGATAACCAACAACAATGTAACCATGGTACGTAATGATAACCGAAATGAAAAACAAGGCACAAAATAACTAGGGTAAAAGTGGGTAATACTCGCATAAGAGATGAGAGACTAACTCATCAGAAAGAAAGCAATTAGACACAAAAAAATAACTGGACAAATATTTGGCAGCAAAAAACATGGGGCACACAACAATATGAATGTTGACAACAACTATCCCTTTAGATACAGTTTATAAAAATATGAACAATATAAATATGACAAAACAAAGACATTGTTAAAGATATGTATTTATTTATTTGAAAATTGGTGACTGGGAAAGGTACACTGAGCCAAGGCTCATTTCCAGGTGCTACACGGGGAAGGGAAAAGGGGATATATAACAGAGACAATTCACAGTTATAATAAATAGCAACTCAAAGAACACAATTTAATTACTAAAATGCAAAATGAGTAATCAAGGTAGATACAACAAAATAAGGCACATCAGTCAATGCTATGCTGGGCTAGGTGGCAAATACAAGGGGAACAGACAAGTAGAGGGAAAACAGGAGCAGGGTGAAGGAAGGCATTTCAGCTGATACTTGAGGGAGCCTGGGGAGGTAGTGAAGTAGAGTTAAGAGGGTAGTTGGTTCCAGGGTGATGAAAGATAATAGAAGAAGACTGACTGCCCAGCAGAGGAGCAGGGATGAGGAATGGCGAAGATGTAAGGTTCCCGAGAATGCAGGGAGTAGAAGGTAGAGGGGATGAGGGAGAGGAGAGGTAAGAGGGAAAGGACCTACACCATTATATGGATATGAACGAGGCACAGTGGATCTGGCAAGATGAGGGTTCAAGGAGAATGGCCAAAGAGGAATAAAGTGAGCAATGATTAGTACGAGAGGGGGAGTTGTTCACAAAGTGGCAGAAAGTGTTGCAGAGGTGTTCAGTCTAGCCAGTGAGGTTGAGGAAGTGGAACAATAGACCACATCTGCATAGCCAAAAACCGGGAGCAGCTTTTGGTGACAAGCTGATGGCAGAGCTGAGAGATAGACAGTCTTTATTGTGATACAATGCACCAAGTTTAGGGTGGAACTTAAAATGGATGGCGTTGATGTGGGCAGAGAAGTTAAGTTACACTGTCTAGTCATACACAGAGGCACTTGAAGGATTGAACCTCTTCTAGAGGAGTGCCATCCAAGATGAAGAATACAGGCAGATTTGGGAGTCTAGCCAATTTCTTGATAGAGCCAAAGGTCATAGACATAGTTTTATTTGTGTTGACCCAGAGTTGGTTTGATTGGAACCTGCGCAGGACAGTGTGGAAGTCATGCTGAAGCAGGTCTTACACAACTGTGATAGAGGGACCAGAGTTGTAGATGACTGTGTCATCTGCGTACATGAATGTATGCAAGTAAGTACAAGCCGAGGAGAGGTCATTAAGGAATATGGAGAACAGGAGGGGCCCCTGGATGGAGCACTGTGGGACCTCTGCCTATATGGGAAGTAGAGGTGGCAGGGAGCTACTAAGCTGTACTGACTGCAGGCAGCCTGAGCAGTAAGAACAGAACCAGTTGACAGCAGACACTGAGAGGCCTGCAGAACTCAACTTATCCAGGAGGAGAAGATGGGACACCAAGTCAAAGGCCTTGGCCAGATCAATGAAAATGGCAGCTGTGATGTGCCTCAATCCATCACTGCGAAGATAGAGTCAGTTACATGCAACAGGGAGGAGATGGTGGAGTGATGCTTCTGGAAACCAGACTGAAACATGGAGAGGAAATCGGTGGAGGAAAGGAAATCAGAGTCTGGTGCAGACAAGCTTCTCTTGCAGCTTATCAAGGGAAGGAAGGAGATACTTTCCATGTGCTAATACTGTCCAATGATGGCTGTGTCAAAGGTCAACATCAAAAAAGAATACAAACTGGATAAAATTGTATGTTATTTTTTTATATACCCCAAAAAGAAGACTATGGTCAGCTTGTCTGTGTGTGTTTTTCCACACAAACTGTTATATGCAAATCAAAGGTAGCATATAACTGTACTTATTCCACTTACAGAACATCTTGAGTAATAGTATGCACACTTGGGAACCTACCTGAGATGCCAAACATCTGAATGTATTACATATTGCAAGGGTGAGTTGTGCAGAAGCAGGACTGTAGATGAGATGGGGGAATAGAGGGAAGTGGTTTAGCCATCAGATACACTGCAGTTACATATTTGTCAAGAGCTAGCTCAAAGGACCTGACTGAATCACTGTACACCACACTCGCAGGTTATTCATTCCACAAAGGTACAACCCTCTGGCTGAAGAAATGTGTCCTGTGTTCTGCACTGAATTTTTGTTTTAGTCAACTGTAGATTGGGACCACAGTTGGCACCATGTTGATGGAATGTAACAGTTTTGTGTCCCTTGTTGCACTGTAAATGAAGATCATGTTAACTCTTGGCTCTTCTTTGTAAGGGAAGCATGTAATTTGGAGAGTCATTCCTCATATCTAGTTCCCTTTGAATTAGTTCAGTTCTAGTAGTTCTGTGCTGAATCTCCTCTAATCTAGATACCAGTTCCTTTTCTCTTGGTGCTCAGAACTGTCCACAGAATGCAGGGTATGGCCTAATCAAGGCTCTTTAGATATGCATCAGAACCGGTTTCTGCTTGTATAGTTTCTTCTTCTTCTGCTCCATGCAGTGTGTATTTTTTAATAGATGAGATTAGTAACATAGTATTTGATGGCAGATAAGGACTGCTAGGCCCACCCAGTCTGCCCATATTCCCTGCCTATATCAGTGGTCACTGACCCTACTTGGTTATTGGCTTTAGCTTTTCCTACCCACCTCTAGGGTCCCCTTGTGCCTATCCCATGCATGTTTGAATTCCCTCACTGTGCTAGCTCCCACAGTTTCCTGGGGTAGGCTATTCCATGCATCTACCACCCTTTCTGTGAAGAAAAACTTCCTCACATTCCCCCTTATCCTGCCTCCCTCCAATCTCATATCATGCCTCCTCGTCCTTGCATTGTTTTTTCTGTTTAAGATCCATGTCCACCAGGATGCATGGATCTTTTTTCCTTTTTTCATTGTTCAGCTCAGGAGAGACAATACCTTCTCACTTAGGTTCTTCAAGGATTGCTCACTGAAGCTATGAAACAATTGCCCATCGTCATTCTCTCCTACCTACCAGTTTTTGTGTTTTGGTGCACGTTCCAACAGGTTTTTATTTTTGAATACAATAGTTTTTAGCCAATTGCTTAAAAAAATGAATTATAGAATTTCCTCAAACTCACTGTGTTATATTTCCATTATGGAGAACACGGATCCTTTTCTGAATCAGATGCTTTGAGGTGGCAACCATTCAGAAAGTATTCTATTTTGATGTTTATTTTTCTGAAGCGTGAAACCTTACATTTGATGGAGTTAAAATTAATTTTGTTATTGTGCAACCATCCATACAGCAACTTTATTTAGATCCATTTGAAGTGGTAGTCTTTGTTCAATTGTATTTACTACAGTACATGACCAAGTTTAGAGTCATCAATGAATTTTGTTAACCAGCCATTGCATCTGCTACCTAAATCACTATTGAAAAGGTGAGGGCCAAGAACTGAGCCCTGGGGACTCCACTCATTACTGCTGCCTAGTCCGAAAGGAAGCCGTTTATTCTTACCTCTGCAGTTAGTTTGTCAACCAATTTTTGGCCCATCTTACTAAGGTATTTGGGAGACCCAAATGTTTTAGTTTTATTACTGAGTTCATTATGAAAACGGCATCAAAATTCTTGCTTACATCTAATACGATAACATCCACAGGAATGTTTTCATCCAAAGCTTTTCTAGCAAACTTATAAAAGGACATCCATTGTGTTACATTCCCCTTTTGAAGCTGTGTTGGTTCAGATGCTCCTTGTTTAGTGTAGTTACTGTAAGGAATATTCCACCATGTCTCTCACTATGCTCTCTAATTTAGAGATCACTAATGTGAGGCTAATTGGTCAACGGTGGATGAATTACTTTTTTCACCTTGAGAATGGAGACCACAATTGTGTCCCTCCAATCAAGAAGTATTTCCTCCTTGTGTAATGAGTAGCTTGTGTTAGCCATGGGGTCAGACAGTTTCTCACTTGGTGTCCAAATCACTCTGGGGGTGGATATTATCCAATCTGCTGAAATTATTAGGATTCCGATTTTTAAGTGCAACACTAACATCATCCATTTTTATATTGAATTCTATTCAACCATCTCTCGGACTCTACGAATGATCATTGATTTCTGATTGTCCAAAAACCAAGACAAAGTAATTGTTGGGTGAATGAGCTATGCGAGTCTCATCTGTACATATTTTATCATTAACCAGAACTGGGCCTACGGTACTGTTCGTCTGTTGAATGTTTGTCTCTCATGTACCAGAAAAAAAGCTTTTTTGTTATCTACTGTTTTAGTGGTAACTTGAATTCAGCTTTACTTTTTCCATTTTTTATTTTTTCAGTAACTCAGCTTTTTCTTTTGTTTTAGTTAAAATTTTAAACTGATGATATAGATTCTTTATTTTAATTGTGTGTCTCACCTGTTTAGTGTACCAGATGGGGTATTTACCATTTTAATCTCTATACAGAAAGTAAGGATACTCCATTTTTCTAGGACATTTTTAATTCCCGTTTCTAGTTCTAAAAATTTAGAGCTAATTATTGTGACGCGGACAGCCAGTTCTGAGTGCTGTATCATTTTTTTAATATAAAATGTATTACTGACTGTCTCTGCTAAGAATCTGGTACTCTTAGAATGACCTCACTCATCCCCCAACCCCAGGTTTCAGCTGAAAGATGAAAGCCATGAGAAAAAGGCTGAAACAGCATGTGAGATCACACACACAGGTTTTAGAGACAATGTGTTACATGGAAGGCCTTAATCAAGGACCTCCTGTTTTTTCTGAGTTAATTACAGCTGTAGTTGCTAAGATGGAAGATCATATCCATTTTATGACGTTGGAGGGAAAACCCAGCTTATGACACAGGAGTGCGAAAATCATAAAGATGCTTTCATGTCCTGAAAGGGGGAAGCTTATCATGAGAGCAAAGAGGTGTCATTTGAAGACCATATGAGTCATGTTGAGGGTTGCAAAATTAATACTTTGAAAAGACAACCTGTTTTTTTGTATAAGATATATATTTTTATATATAATCTGACAGAGGAGGAGCTAGATGACCTCACACAAAAGGGGTTGGCAAATACAGTTTACTTTAAGGAATTATTCTGTTTTACTTGGATTTTTTTTCTAGATTCTGACCAGGAAAGATCTGTGAGCACTATTAAACAAGTATTTAGAAAGAGAGTCAAATCTAAGTACTGTAAGTAGGAATTTGCCCTGTTTAAACCTTGTTCTTTTAAATGATTTGTATGTCTTGTGATAGAACAGTTCTGTATTTTGTGCTTGACATATTTTTATCTATTTTTAGTAAAACTGCTTTTAGAACATATTTGGTCTGTCTTTGAAATTCTTTTAGTTGAAAGAAAAGAATGTATGGTTAAAGCAGACAATAGACATAAGCTTGAGTGGTGGTACCAAACTGGAAAGAGAAGCGTCTTAAATCTGAGGTCCTTATTAAAGTTTTTAAGGGTTCATCTCTGTATACCTGGTTAGGTGCGTGTAGGCAAAGATATCTGGCCCCTCAAAGACAGAAGTATCTGAGCCTGTGCATTGGGTATGCTAGCAAGAGGTTAACAGTTTGAATCCCTCCAAGACTTGAGACCAAAGGTTGATCCGAACCCACAAAACAGACAAGAGGGTTACCTTGTTCTGTTAAACTGTCCACAAGACTGCGCTCGGAGGTTGGCACTTTGGAAGTAGAGGGCCTGACCTGCTGAGTGGGTTTGTGACAATTATCATTTTATTGAAGTTCACTTTTTAGAAATTCCTAATTTAGTGAGGCCTAAATGTATTGTTATGCTAGCTTCATAAATTTTGAACTGCACCATATTGTGATCATTGTTGCTCAGAGAGTTGTACAATTTTTAATTTTGATCACCCATGTTAATTATGACTAAATCAAATAGGTTGTTACTGCGAGTTGCTTAATTAATGTATTGTTTTATTTTGTGGGCAATGATAATTATAATGACTGGCATCTCCTTGGATGAGAATGATGTTTGGTTTATCCAGTTTGTGGATGGTAAGTTTAGCTCTGCCTTACAAAGTAAATGTTTACACTCCACAGGTTGCTCTAACTGTTGGAGCGGCTCTGAATCTTTAATATCTTTTGTGTCTGGCAGTCTTCAGCAAACTCCCCAAAGTAAATTCTTCTTACCAGTTCTTTCAGTGTTTCATCAGACTGTTTGTTGTTTCATCAGAGTCTAGTATATAAACGGCCATAGTGGCCTGAATATTGCTTTCAATGTACATCTCCACCTACCTTTCTTACTCCCCTGTCCCTCCTGAATACGGTATAGCTGTCAATGCTCCACCCCCCCCAAGATATCATTTTTATCCCACAGGTCTACTCCAATAACCGGTTCTAGGATAGTGGCTACTGAACTAGTTCATCTGGTTTGCCATTGAGGCATTTATGACAAGTAATTTTCATGGGTCAAAGTGCTTGGGAGGTCCAGATTCAGTGGCGACTCCCTAGACCTGAAACTCCTTGCCCTCACCATTGAAGAAGTCCTGACCCGCTCACCAAAATCCTCAACCGATCCCTAATGCTTTCTCAGTTCCCCCAAATATGGAAATCTGCTGTTGTGATCCCAGTTCACAAAAGTGGGGATAAGACCCTAACCTCTAACTATAGACCCATCTCCATTCTTTCCCCTCTTTCCAAAGCACTGGAGAGAATAGTTGTTGATCAATATATAGAATACCTTGCTAACCACAACCTGCAATGTCAGGAGCAGCATGGTTTTTGGAAAGGACATAGTACCACCACAGCTCTCCTTGAATTCACCACTTATATCCATAATACTCTGGATCAGAGACATCTTGTCAGTGCCACCTTCATCGATTTGACAAAGGCTTTCGACGCTGTCAACCACTCCCTGCTATTTGAACAATTATCTTGCCTTGGCCACTCAGATGACAATGCACATTGGTTCCAAAGCTACCTTAGTGACCGAACCCAACAGGTCAAAGTTGGTGAGTCCCTCTCACCTTCCCGTTCGATTCGATCTGGAGTTCCCCAAGAGTCCATCTTGCGTCCCTTACTTTTCAGTATTTTTCTGAACAATCTCCCTGCATCATGCCCTAACACAGGGTTTCTCAAATGGTGAGGCTAGCCTCCCTTGGGAGGCACCAACCTGTTGCAGGGAGGCTCAAGCAAATCTGAAAAAGTAATGTATTTGAATTTTGAGTTTAAGATATTTTTTGTGAAGGGATGAGGCAAACTGAAAAAGGATAACAGGGAAATTTATGTATTTATTTACATATTGGTGACCAGGAAAGTTACACTGAGCTAAGGCTTATTACAGGTGAGTCTGGGGAAGGGTAGCAAGTGAATACAATGCCAAAGGTAACTGCAAAGCAGTCAAGCAATACAAAATGAATGATAGTGCATCCACCACCCCTTCAGTAAAGAAGTATTTCCTCACATCTCTCCTAAACCAACTCCCCTCCAGCTTCATATCATGGCCCCTTGTTCTGGAGCACCTTTCCTCTGAAAAACACCTCCCACTTGTACATTATTCATCCCCGTGAGGTACTTAAAGATCTCAACGATATCCACCCTTCTCCCTCCTCTCCTCCAGGGTGTACATGTTCAATTCCTTTAGCCTCTCCTCATAGGAAATTTGATGTAGACCCTATACCATCATGGTAGGCCTCTTTTGGACAACCTCCATCTTATGTCTTTCCTGAGATGTGGCCTCCAAAACTCGACACAGTACTCCAAGTGGGGTCTTACTAAAAACCTATATAGTGGCAACACCACTTCCCTCTTCCTACTGGTAATACACTTACCTATACATCCTAGCATCCCACTAGCTCTCCCGATTGCTTTGTCGCATTGTCTGGCCACCTTAAGGTCATCCGATATGAATACCCAGGTCTTTTTCTTCCTTGTTCGCTGTCAGTATCCCCCCCCCCATTTTGTACTGCACACTTGGGTTTCTGTGACCTAAGTGCAATATCTTGCACTTTTTTCACATTAAACCATAGCTGCCAAACTTCTGACCACTCCTCTGGTCAATGCAAGTATCTTTCCATCCTTTGCACCCTCTCTGAAGTGTCCACCCTGTTGCAGATCTTGGTGTCATCTGCAGAAAGGCAGACCCTCCTTCCAGTTCCTCTGCTGTCACTAATGAAGACATTAAAGAGGAATGGCCTCAGTACTAATCCTTGTGGTACCCCACTGGTCACTCTCCCCTCCTCAGAGTGAACTCTATTACCCCTCTACGTCCTATCCCCTAACCGGTTTCTTACCCACGTTACCACCTTAGTCAGGGAAGGTTAAGGAGAAAAAGTCTGCATTCAAACAGTATAAGGAATCACAGACGGAACACGGCAGGGAACTGTATCAATTAAAGCAGAAAGAAGTGGGGAAGGCAGTCAGAAAAGCAAAGGCCCAAACCGAGGAAAGGATAGCCAACTCAGTTAAGAAGGGGGATAAAACCTTTTATAGGTACATTAGGGAACATAGAAAGGTTAAGGGAGGGATAGGGAAGATTAATAAAGGAGAGGGGAGGTGGGCAGAGGGAGACAGTGAAAAGGCAGAGATAATGAATGCTTTTGCTCAGTATTCACAAAAGAAGAAGAGGAGGAGTTACCTAAACCAAACAGTAGAAGCACTCTGGATAGTGGGGTTGATACCAGTCCATTTAAAGAAGAAAGAATACTGAAAGAACTTCTAAAACTCAAGGTGGACAAAGCAATGGGGCCTGATGGGATTCACCCTAGAATCCTAAAAGAGCTAAGGGAGGACCTAGTGACACCACTAACCACACTTTTTAACAAATCATGGGAAGATGGGGTGGTACCTGAGGACTGGAGGAGGGCAGATGTGATTCCCCTTCACAAAAGTGGGAGCAAGGCAGAAGCAGGAAACTACAGACCTGTTAGTTTGACCTCAGTGGTGGGGAAAATGATGGAATCACTTCTGAAAGAAAGAAAGAATTGTTGAGTACCTAGAGGCCAGCAGGGCACTGGACCCAAAGCAGCATGGATTCACAGCAGGAAGGTCATGTCAGACAAATCTAATCGATTTCTTTGACTGGGTGACCAAAGTAATAGACCAGGGAGAGGCTGTGGATATGGCCTACCTAGACTTTAGCAAGGCATTTGACACAGTCTCACACAAAGATTAATAATCAAGTTAGCCAGCCTGGGAGTGGGTTCCAGGGTGGTAGCCTGGAAGAAGACTGGCTGCACAACAGGACACAGAACGTAATAGTGAATGGAACACATTCTGAAGAAAGGGGTTACTAGTGGAGTACCTCAGGGCTCAGTACTGGGTCCAGTCCTCTTTAACGCCTTTATAGGTGACATTATGGAGGGTCTGGAAGGAAAGGTATGCCTCTTTAAGGATGACACAAAGATCTGTAACAGAGTTGATACACAAGGGGGTAGAAAGGATGAGAAGGACTTGGCAAGGTTGGAGGAATGGTCAGACATATGGCAACTTAGATTCAATGCAAAGAAGTGCAAAATAATGCACCTGGGAAACAAAAATCCAGGAGAAGAGTACACAATAGCAGGGGAGGTACTAACAACAACAATAATGGAAAGGGATCTGGGTGTAGTCATATCAGATGACCTAAAGGTGGGTATGCGATGTGAGAAGTCAGTAGGGAAAGCCAGGGGGATACTGGGATGCATAGGGAGGGGCATCACAAGTAGAAAAAGGGAAGTGGTTATCCCTCTATACAGACAGTTGGTGAGACCCCATCTGGAGTACTGCGTGCAGTTTTGGAGACCTCATCTACGCAAGGACATAGACAGGATGGAAGCAGTCCAGAGGAGGGCAAATAAAATGGTGCAGGGTCCACATCAGAAACCATATGAAGAGAGACTGAGAGAGCTTAATATGTATACCCTTGATGAAAGGAGGGACGGGGGGACATGATAGAAACTTTTAAGTACCTCAAGGGAATCAACAAAGTCCAGGAGGGTAGCATCTTTCAGAAAAAGAGATGTGTAAGAACAAGGGGTCATAATTTAAAGTTAGAGGGGGGATGGCTCAGGGGTAATGTGAGGAAATTATTTTTCACGGAGAGAGTGGTGGACGCATGGAACCGCCTTCCTGAAGAGGTTGTGGGGTCTAAAACAGTGGAGGAATTCAAACATGCATGGGACAGGCATAAGGCAATTATAGTGGGGGGTTGCAGGAAATAGGCTGTTGGTTAACTAGAATCTGCAGCTTATCCAGTAGGTAGGAAAATGGGCAGACTGGGTGGGCCAAGTGGTCCTTATCTGCCGTCAAAGTCTATGTTTCTGTGTTTCTATGTTATTGCCCACCCCAAAGCAATCAAACTTTTTTATCAGCCTCCTATGTGGAATGGTGTGAAAGGCCTTGCTGAAGTGTAAGTAGGCCACATCCACTGCTCCCCCCCCCCCCGATCCAGCACACTGGTTACCCAGTCAAAACAAATCTATCATATTTGTTTGGCATTACTGCACACTGTAAAGCCATGCTGCCTCAGGTCCTGCAGTCCACTGGATTCCAGGTGTTCCAACGATTCTTTCCTTTAATAGTGTTTTCATCAATTTCCCTACTACAGATGTCAGGCTGACAGGTCTGTAATTTCCCACTTCCTCCTTGCTACCACTTTTGTGAAGTGGGACAACATCCACCCTTCTCCAGTCCTCTGGGGTCACACTGGTCTCCACTGAACTGTTGAACAAGTCTGTCAGGGGTGCAGCTAGCATCTCCCAGAGTTTCTTTAACATTCTTGGATGCACCTTGTCTGGCCCCATGGCTTTGTCCACCCTCAGATCAAAAGGGACTGGTGTCCACCCCCCAATATCTCTTGGTGCTTATTTGTGCTCCCTCCCCTTCTTCCTTAACTGTGAATACTAAGCAGAAATATTTAAGATATTTGCTTTTTCTTGGTCCTCCTTAGTATAGCCCCCTGCCTCCTTTATTAACCGTGCAATCCCTCCCTCCCTTCATCTTCCTTTTCTTGCTGATATACCTGAAAAATGTCTTGTCCCCCTTTGATACTGTCTGCGCTATTCTTTCCTCAGCTTAGCTTTTGTGTTCCTCACTGCCTTGCCTGCCTCCCTCAGTTTCCTTAGATACACTTCTCTGTCATCCTCTCTCTGGGTCTTCTTAAACCTTCTGAATGCCACCATTTTTGCCTTTACTTTTTCAGCCACATCCCTCGAGAACCATAATGGTCTTCTCCTGCTTTTGCTTATTTGCCAGATGTACAAGTCTTTAGCTTTTATTATGCTCTCTTTTATTCTAGACCATTTTCCCTCCACCCTCCCCCAACCCCGACAGGTCTTCTTGGATGCACTCCCCCATCTTTGTAAAGTCAACCCTTCTGAAATCCAGGACCCTCACCCTTGTGCGGCTGGATTCTGCAGTTGTTCTTATATTAAACCATACTGTGCAATGGTCACTGGTCCCCAGAAGACTCCTCACTCTGACATCCACCACACTGTCCCAGTTCGTAAGTACCAAGTCCGGTATTGCCCCACCCCAAATAGGTTCACTAACCAGCTGCGTGAGGAATGCCTCTGAAGGGAGTCCAAGATGTCTCTGCTCCTAGCTGATGCTGCAGCAGGTAGGTGCCACTCTACATCTGGCAGACTAAAATCCCCTACCAGCACCACCCCCCCCTAGTTAACCATTTTGCCTGACTTCCAGCATCTCTGTCTATGTCCTCTCCTTGTATTGGAGGCCTGTACACCACTCCCATGCAAATGGCCGATCAATTTCCAGACTCGAGGTTGACCCACAACACTTCGACAACTCCCTGTCCTCCCTCTACCTCTGTTGCTTTGATGTTTTCCTTAACATAAAGCACCACTCCCCCACCTTTCCTTCCTACCCTGTCAGTTCTAAACTTTGTGTAGCCAGGTATGACCATTTCTCAGTCATGGTTGTTCGTGCACCATGTTTCAGTGATGACCACTATATCCAGGCCTGCCTCAGCCATGGTGGCATCCAGGTCTAGTACTTATTTCCCAGACTTCTAACATTGGCACACATGGCTGTCCAGATTTTGTTAGTCCTGCTCTTGTCCCTTCTCATGTTGTCTAGTTGTTCCCCTTTCTCCTTCGCATACTGCCTTCCTCTCCCCCCTTCCCCTATGCTGATCCCTTGCACCCTTGACTGTCCTTCATTTTGGTGGGAATCCTTTCCCCCAGAAATTCTCTACCCTCCATCACAGCCTGGAGGCAGTTTCTGCCACCCCTTCGCCTTCCGCTACTCCCCCCCCTTGGCTAGTTTAAATGCCAACTGAAGTAACACTTAAACTATCTACTGAGGACTGTCACTCCCTTCCTGGATGGATGCAGGCTGTCCTCCAGTACAAACTCTGATCCCTCCAGGTGAAGTCCCAGTCCTCAGTGTATCCATACCCCTCCTCTCTGTACCATTCCTTCTACCATGAGTTGAGGCCTTGGGTTGGAGCTCTCTCTCCTTTCCCATTGTAGACAGGCAGCACTTCTGTAAATGCTACAATGTGTGCTTGTCACAATGTGTGCAACCTGCCTAAAACCCTTCCCCAGCTCCCTAAACTGCTCCTGCACTGTCTCTGTCCCTTCCAGAGCTAGGTCATTCATCATGGACAATGACATCCAGCTCTCTCATCCTTCCTATAGCCATCGTGATCTACTGGATATGTTTTCTATCCCTCCAAGCTAATGTACCAAGTAGGCACTTAACCTCCCTCTCTACCCCCTTTCCTTCCCCTAAGTCTATCCTCCCAACTTAAGAGTCACCCCCTAGAAATTGCTTCCTCCTTCTCTTGGGGGGGGGCTCCTTCCCCCCTTCTGGGGACTCCATTTGTGCATTCCCCCACATCCTCTCTGTCCACCTCGGATGCCCCTTCACGGCAGTCTCATTCTGCCAAAATGGTTTCTTAGTGGCACTGAATGAGTAGTGTGCTTGTTACACCCTCCCCCCCCAGCCTTTTCAATCCTACCACCCCAACCCTCCTTGAGCCCACCTTAGTCCAACCTCTCATTCCTTCTGGCAACTTTTGAGGTAGCGATGTCTGGCTAGGTGATCCCTGGGTTGGGAGAAAGGGTCCCCCCCCCCAACTCTTTGCCAAAGCAACTCTGAGTCTCATGACATTCTCTTAACTCTCTGCCACCATTGCTTGGAGCCTTGAGACCTGTTCCCTCCACCCAGAGAGGCGCACACAGATGGGACAGCACTGCAGCCTCCAGAAAGGTCTCCCTGTAGACTACCACCCCACAACTACCACATTGCACCACTCCCCACATTTTCTTTTCCCTGTTCTTCTAGTCCTTCCCTTTTTTTGTCCCAGACCCAGTTGGGCTATGCTACTACCACCCAGTAACCATATGCCCTTAAACCCTGAAACTCACGAATACCTAGCAGGCTTTTTATGGCAAGTCCATACAACCTTACTATATCTAGCAATGATTTAACAGTAGGCTCCAATCCATGAATCACCCTAGCACCTAGCAATAGTTTACCTACAATCCCTACCACCTAGAAATGCACTAAAACCTAGTATCAGTTAAGAACAAACACCATCATACTAAAAACAAAGAAAAACAATAGCAAGCCCCTAAACCCACTGATACACTTCGCTGGCCTCCTAAGTACAGCTAATTTATTTATCTATTTATTGAAATGTTCACCAGGAAGGGCACACCGAACAACAAGTTGCTCGTCTCCCGGTGTGTCCTGGGGGAGAGGGTAGAAGGGTACAACATACACATAAACAGATATACAGATATACATATCATACAGAGTAGAGGGTAGTACAACTTACAAATATACATCATACAGGTTACAAATTGAACAACAGTTTCTAAGTACTGGGTTACAGACATTGTGAACATAAGTGCATCAAGAACAGCAAAATTATTTTACTAATATAAGATGGTAAGGAATACTATTAACATCAGCTTGGCCAGAGAGGGGAACGCACACTAACAGGTTAAAAAGCAGAAATGGGAAATAGGCGGTAATAGCCGGGGGGGGGGCAGGGGGACAGAGGTGAGGGGGAAGTAAGAGGTAAAGCAGGGTGGGTAATTTATTTGGTATTAGGTTGAGAAGGTGAAGGGTAAGAGATGCTGAATTACTTATTAGTACAGGTACAGTTTACTGATAGGAAATTAAGTAGCGCGCAGAGGAGAGGGAGTAAGGCAAGGATGAGAGACAGATCTGAGGAGGAATTGTGTTCCAAAGTTTAGGGAAGCGGTAAGAGAAGGCCATCTAACCAACAGCAGTGGATCAATGAAGGACCACCAATAAACGTGTGTTGTATGATCTGAGCGAGTGGGCAGGAGGTGGGAGGGTGGATAGTAAGGTGGTAAGATGTGGGGGGGGGGGAGAGTGTTCTAAACCAAAATTTGGACACAAATTTAGCACAGTGGAGATGTTGTTGGTTTTCAAGTGAGGTGAAAGCTAGAGAGTGGTAGAGATCACAGTGATGGGTGAGAAGGGAGGGGGAGTCCAAGGCGAAGCGACAGAAAGAGTTAAAAAGGGTGTCCAATCTGTTTAGGAAAGATTTGGGAGCAGCACTGAAGACTACATCGCAGTGGTCAATTATAGGTAGGATCATCTTCTGGACAAGTTCACACCTAGCAGGTAGTGGGAGGTAACTACGGTTCCTGTATGGAGCGCCAAGTTTGGGACACAGCTTTTTCAGGATAGTGTCTAGAAATGCACTAAAATGCAAAGAAGTACAAGATAATGCATATGGGGCACAAAAACCCTGGCACAATATATCAGTTGGGGGTTGAGGATATAGCATGCATCAAGCAGGAAAGGGATCTTGGGGTTATCATTTCTGATGACCTCAAGTTAGGGAAACAGTGTGACAAGGCAGCAGGTAAAGCAAATAGGATGCTGGGATGCATAGGCAAGGGCATCACCAGCAGGAAAAGGGAGGTCATAATTCCACTATACAAGACACTAGTGAGGCCCTACCTGGAGTACAGTGTACAGTTCTGGAGACCTTACCTACGGAAGGACATAGACAGGGTAGAGAAAGTTCAGAGAAGGGCAACAAAGATGGTGCATGGATTGCATCACAAGTCCTATGAGGACAGGTTGAAGGAACTGAACATATACTCCCTGGAGGAGAGGAGGGAGAGAGGGGATATGATAGAGACATACAAGTATTTTACAGGGAGGAACAAGATGCAGGAATACACTATTTTTAAGCGAAAAAGATGTTTCAGGACTAGAGGGCATGGGATGAAGTTGGAGGGAGGACGATTCAGAAGAAACGTGAGGAAGAATTTCTTCACAGAACAGGTGGTGGACAAGTGGAACACCCTGCCAGAGGAAGTGGTGGGGGCTGAAACCAATCACAGGATTTAAGAATACGTGGGATAGACATAAAGGAATTCTGGAGGTCAGGGGTATGGGGCAACAGACTTCTAGGAAAACATAAACTGAACTTACAAGCTCAAATGGACAGACTGGGTGGGCCATAGGCCCTTATCTGCTGACACTATCTATGTATCTATGTGTCCACATGTCCAGAGAATGTTAGGTGTTGGTCCAGCCACACCCCTAGGTACCTAAAATAAGTAGTGTCCTCAAGGACTGTCCCATCAAGAGTTTGGAAGGAGGGCAGAGAGGGGAGCCTAGAGAGTCTCTGCGTAGTTCCAAAAGTCATTGAGACTCTTTTCTTGGCATTAAGGGAGAGTTGATGGGAGCTAAACCAGTGCTGAACATTATTGAAGTCAAGCTGAAGTCTGGTAGCTACATCAACCGGGGAGTGACCAGATATGAAGATGACAGTATCATCAGCATACATATGGATAGAAGTGGAAAAGCAGATGGAGGGGAGAGAGGGTCATTTAGGAATATAGAGAACAAAATGGAGCCCAAGACAGAACCCTGTGGGATGCCAGTGTTGATGGGGGGGGGGATGTTGAGTCAGCTGTTCTGACTGTGTGCTTCCTACAAAGTAGGCGTGGAACCAGTTGGTGGCAGATTCAGATAGCCCTGCCGAGGAGAGGACATTTAAAAGAAGGGTATGGGAGATTGGCAAAAGCCTTTGCTAGGTCGACAAAGATAGTGGAAGTAATATGGTCACAGTCCATCCCTGAGAGAATGGAGTTGGTGAGTCTAATCAGGGAGGTGGTAGTGGAATGGTTCTTCCTAAAGCCAGATTGGAATGGAGTGAAGAAGTTAGAGTCAGACAAGAAGGTGGAGAGTTGAGAGAACGCCAAATGTTTTTGAAGATTAGCAAGGGTAGGAAGGAGGGATATGAGATGATAGTTGGCTGGAGAGAAAGAGTCTCCATCTTTAGGTAGGGGCAGGACAGTTGTATGCTTCCAAACAGAAGGGATAGTTGCAGTTGCAAAGGAATGGTTAAGGAGGTCAGAAAGTGGAGCTGAGATGGCAGAAGCAGACAAATACAGAAGCTTAGGGTCCAAGCCATCAGGCGAGCAACCCTTGGAGGGATTAAGAGCATGTAAGGCTTGAAGAGTGTCACCCTATAATGCAGCCCCCAACAGGCTTACCTGGGTAGGGGTCCCCTTGGTTTGGCAGGGGAGGAGAGTGACTGGCTGGCTTGTTGGGCTGACTCTGATGGGCAGTCTCCACCATCCTTTGTGTGTTGGTCCTTCATGTGGGGGGGGTCACCTGATGGCCTAGTCCTTAAGAAAGCCCCTGCCCACTTCCTAGTTCCCAGGCAGTGCCCAGGATTGGCTGCCAAATCGGGCATAGCAAGAGTGGCCCATGAAACCACAACTGTAGATGCAGCCATGCACCCTAGTAAATGTAGTAAGTCTTTTGCAAGTCTTGGCTTACCTGCTGTAGAAGGCTCTACTGTTGGTATCAAAGCTATAACTCCAGGCTGTGGGAGGAAAGCTTTCCCCTGCCAGGTGTTTAGCTCTGCTCCTATGAACTCCTGAACTTGCACAGGCTCTAATTGAGACTTCTGCAGCTTTATCAAGAATCCCAGGTTCTACAAGGTACTTTTCACCAACTGAACTGAGCACCTTGTCTCTTGCTCTGTTTTCCCTGAGACTAGCCAGTCATCCATATAGAGGAAAACTACCATGCCTTGTTTTCTCAGATGTGTGCTACTGCCATAGCTAAGCACTTTGTGAAAACCCTTGGAGCTGAGGCGAGACCAAATGGGATAGTTGTGAACTGGTATTGGCAGTTCCCCAGTCTGAATCTGAATATTTTATCTGGGATGACCTGACAGGGATATGAAAATAGGCATCATTCAGATCCAGGGAGCCCAGTCAATGACCTGGCAGCAAATATAGTATTATTGTTCTTAGTATGACCATCTTGAATTTTTCTTTTGTCAAGGGTTTGTTCAGAAACCTGAGATCTAAAATGGGTTGCCACTTACCATTTTTCTTGTGGGCTAGAAGTATCTTGAGAACAGGCTCCTTCCCCACTGGGAGGCAGAGACTTTTTTTATGGCTTTTGATATTTCCAGTTCTAAAAGACTTTCTGTGTGAGAGTGAGCTGGAAAACTCCCTGTTTCTGCAGGCTTAGAAAGTGTTTGAACTGCAGATACAACCCCCACTCCACTGCTTCCAGTACCCTCTTGTCTGTGTAATGTTTACCCATTCCTGGAAGTAGTGTACCAGTCTTCCTCCTACTGGCAATGGTTGGAGACTGGGGCAAAATTGTCAGGAGTTTTTTTTTTTTTGCTGGGGTTTAGGCACTGCAGCTGTAGCATTAAGCCTGGAATCCCCTCTTCCCCTTCTCCTGTAGTAACCTCCTTGGGACTGGTACTCCTAGGGAGCATAAGAGACTTAGGGCCAGATTTTCAGAAGTTTTAGATGACTGCAAGTATGGGTGCACCGATAATGCGGTGCATGGGACTTCTGGTAATCTAACAGGATTTTATATCCCGTGCAGCAACTGCCGCAAGTTAGACCAACTTTTCTGGTCTAACTTCTGGCAATCCTGGGGGCCATTTTTATGGAGCTTGTGCCAGATACTTGACGCAAGCTGCTGTAATTTGTAGAAACTGTCGTAACTGCACCTGAGATTGTAAAATCTGGCCCAGTTGCGGCAAAGGGTTTGGCACACAGCCAGAACCTAAGTGCCATTGTACAGGGCTGGACACAAGCCCTGTACCATATTTTGAAAATCCTGCTCACAGGCTCTTGGGAAGTATTTCCTGCCTCTGCCTCCCTTTCGTAGGACCTGTAGGTGGTAGAGGTCTTTTCCTTCTCATTGTTACTTTTGAAAGTGGTTTTGTATTCATCCACGTTTTTCAGGTAGACCTTTGTTTTGTCACCAAATAATGAATTTCCATCAAATGAGAAATACATAGCCTTATTTTGAGTATCCTGAGGAAGGATGGTAGTCCTCAGCCAGGACCACCTTCTTAAGGACACTGCATGAGCTAAAACTCTAGCAGCAGTGTTATTAGTGTCCACTACAGTATGAAAATATTTTGTGGCATCCAGGGCTGATCTTGCTGTGGCAATCAGGTTCTGTGCCCATTCACCATCCACTCTTTCTGCCAGTGCCAGAATTATGTTCCAAAGTGCTTTCTGGTACTGTGCTATATGTGCCAAGTGAGCTGCCTGCCTGATATGCAGTGAAGCTGTAGCATAAACCTTCTTGGCCACGGTATCCAATTTTTCAGAATCCTTTTCAGGGGGCTGCACAGAGTGATTGTTGCTCTCTCACAAGCAGCAGCCTATACTACTCCACCATGATCAGGATAGTCATATGGTTATTCCCACTCTCTGCTTGTCCACATTATATTTTCCTTTAATTTTCTTACCTATGGCTGCAGCTGAGGTGGGTGCAGACATGATTTTTGATATGGCCTTCTTAAGTGGTTTATGTATGGGAAAGTAGCATGTGGGAATAATAATAATTCTTTATTTGTACAGCGCCTTTCTTAAAACCAAGGCGCCTTTACAATAACTGCATATAAAAGAATAAAACAAACACAGATCCAATAACTGCTAAATTCATAAAATATAATAAAATATCATCGGGGTAGGCGTTTAACCATAAATGGGTTTTTTAAGGCCTTTTTAAATTCCTTCACGGGTGCACACTGCCAGAGTGGTCAGGGTAGAGCAATCCAAAGGCCGGGGCTGTGTAAATAAAAGCAAGGGCCCCCCGAAGATTTTAAAGAAACCCTCAGAATCTCTAGCAACCCCTCATCTGCCAAGCGGCGCAATCACCTAGGGCAGTAAGGTACCAGAAGCTCTTTCAAGTAGTCCGGGTCCAGTCTGTGTAGGGCTTTATAAGTCAGAAGACTGACTTTAAAGGTGATCCACCACTGTATTGGCAGCCAGTGCAGATAGCGCAGCACCGGAGAAATATGACAGATACGAGGAGTACCTGTCAATAACTGGGCTGCAGCATTCTGCACAAGCTGCAAGCAGTGGATATCAACCCATGGTAGCCCTAGACACAGGCAGTTGCAGTAATTAAGGCGCAAGGTCACAATGGCGTGGACCAATGTAGGCAGATCACCAGACGGAACTAGGTGCTTAATCCTGGAGATGTTCCTCAGATGGTAAAAGAATGATTTGACGACTGCCGACACCTGCGATTGCAGTGTCAGCCCATTGTCAGAGGTAGGGAGCTGGGTGCCACCCAGAAAAAGTCCTGAGGGCAAACCAGCTCCCAACCCCTCTATCCAGTGACCCGAGTCCACAATCATCACCTCCATCTTCTCCGAGTTCAACCTCAGCCAGCTCGAATTCATCTAGTTCTGGATTTCAAGTGAAGCAGTTGTTAAATACCATGAGAGCTCTATCCTGGTCAGGTGCAAAAGATAGGTAGAGCTGGGTATCATCAGCACAGCAGTGAAACCTCAGCCCATACATTCTTACAATGTCTCCGAGGGGCAGCATGTACACTGCAAACAACATGAGGGACAACACCGAACTCTGAGAAACCCCACAAGACAGAGAGACTGGGCCAGAGGAATTAATCCATGATACCACCCTCTGAGTTCTGCCGATGAGGAAAGATCTAAACCACCTGAGGACTGTACTAGACAGGCCACAGATAAACCTCAGGCATTCAAGAAGTACCCTATGGTCCACAGTGTCAAATGCTGAAGAGAGATCGAGAAGAACCAAGATGGAATGGCTCTTTTGCTCTCTTGCCATCAAGAGATCATTGAGCACCCAAACCAGCGCTGTCTCTGTACTATGCCTCTTTTGGCAACCAGACTGGAGTGGTTCATAAATGTCATGGATGGTCAAATGGTTCTCCAGTTGTACAGCCATTACTTTCTCAATCACCTTCCCCACAAAGGGGAAGTTAGAGATTGGTCTGTAGCTAGTATGGCAGTTTGGGTCCAAAGACACTTTCTTCAGCAGGGGCGTTGTCACCGCCTCCTTAAGGAAGCTAGGGAACTCACCTATCTCCAAGGAGCACCAGACTATCCGTGCTAGGACTGGGCCAATAATATCACAACAACCCTTTATCAGGGAGGTTGGGCCCGGATCAAAACTATAGCATGTAGGGTGCATACCCTGGACAATCTGTATGACATCAATGAACTCCGGATGACCAAAGGAACTCCAGGAAAGCCTAGGGACCATGACTGGGCACCGATCCACAGCTTCTCCCATAGAGGATGCAGGCTGGAGTGCCGCCCTGATGTCGGCCACCTTAGCCACAAAGAAGCGAGCAAGCTCTTCACACTCAACTTGCGGAAAGGCTCTTCGAACCTGCAGACAGGCTGAGTTGCACAGTCTGTCTACAGTTTGAAAGAGCTGAGCTGGTCAGTTCTGAGCTGCCACAATCTCCCTGGACAGGAACTCTGCCTTCTTATGGGAGATTGCAGAATGATAGACCTGATAATGTTCCATCAATCTAAGATGGTCGGCATCAAGGGCGGATCTCCGCCAGCAGCGCTCTAATCTTCATCCATGTTGCCGCATCTCCCTCAAAGTCCCATCAAACCATGGGGATTGAGGGTGAAGGGGGAGGACAAATATGGACAGGAGCAATGGAATCCAGAGCCAAGGAGATGGCTTTATTATAGGCCAAAACCAAGGTGTCTGGGTCACTGCTCACTCCAGAAAGCTCCGATAGGTCAAGCACCACCACCAGGCCCTCAGAGCTTACATCTTGCAAAGGGCAGTACCTGACCATCTCCACAGGGGTAGGCCTACAAAGGGGGGCACAAAAACTGAACTCCACGGTGTAGTGATTGGACCATCTGACTGGTTCCTCCCCCAAATCGAAGGCTTCAATCCCCAGGAGGAATACTAAGTCCAAGGAGTGACCACCTTTGTGAGTGGCAGAAGTAACAACTTGTGTAAGGCTCAAAGATGTCATCATTTGGAGGAAGTTTTATCCAAACTGCAAGAGTTCATCATCGACCCAGGCATTGAAGTCACCCAGGACCATCAGCCTGGGCGACTCAAATGCCATGTCAATCATGAAGTCCGCTACTTCCTGCAGAAACCGCTTCTCATCACCTGGTGGATGGTAGATGATAGCGATTCTGCAACCCACACCTGCCACTACAGTATACTCGAATGACTTGACCTCCTCAACTGGAACACTCATGAGGCTCAGTTCGGTCTTGAAACAGACCTCAACCCCTCTCCCCCCATGGTCCAACCTTGAGCGGTGTAACACTGAGTAGCCAGCCGGACTAGCAGCCTCTAATATAGGGCCTGCATTCTCATCCAGCCAGGTCTCGGTAATGCATGCCAGATCCACCGACCCAACAAGGTCTGCAAGAACTGCAGTCTTGTTCTTAATGTATTTGGCGTTGCACAACACTGCTCAGGTAGGACAGGCTGCTGGAGCTGCTTGGACTACTTGCCCACCAATATTGGCCATGCCCATGGGTATGAAAACCAGACAGCAAGGACTCTGTTCCAGATTCCATTTTGCCCCAGGGCATCTTCTGGATCTCACTACCCCAATATGATGGTCCTGCTCATTCGACCTCCACTGTTCACACCCCCACCGGACTCCCCTTCTCCCCCTACGAACAATACCCAATGCTCTACAGTGCTGGTATGTCGATTGCTGTAATGGGGGGGAGAGAAAGGGCAGAGGACAAATAGCACACGACCATGGGGACAGGCCTCCTACACATACTAAGACCTAAAAATACTAAAACACCCCTGAATAAATCCCCAATTAAATAACTAATGAAAGTCCCAAATTAAAACAAACCCCAATAGTATCCTTGAGACTCCCCACACGCTCTCACAGGGAAGAGAGACTCAAGGAAGCAAAATTAACTAACCTCCCCACCCAGAACAAATCTGTAGTACAATAAAATTACAGTACATTAAATTATAAAACAACAATCCAAACTCTACAGTCACTAAATGAATAATGTAGATGGCAGTCTGAAAAAAGGGTGATATATCACCACAGGGAGTCAGTCCACTTCTAGGAAGTCCAAAAAACAGTGTGAAATAAACCTTAACTAAACTGAAACTTAAATTAACTTCCTGCCACTAAATTAAAAATAAAATAAACGATATAAGATGCAATTTCAACCCCAGGCCCTCTCATTACCTGGAGGTATAAAATAAATCTCACTGCAGAGCAGAGTTAAAAGAAGAATTTAAATTAAAATCATGAGATGCAAATCTAACCATAAAAGAAGGGTTTAACATAAATTCCAGAAATAACCAGTGTAGATCGCAATTTCGACCCCCAGGCCCTCTCACTACCTGGGGGTCTAAAATAAACTGGGTGGTCTCACTGCCCGGAAACAGAGATTCAAAGAAAAAAGTTTGAGTTCTGACCATGAAATAAAGTTCCAATTGCAAATGAACTTTAATTCCCAGAGGCAGTCTCTTTCTTGTAAGATCCTTCCAGTAAATCCAAATCTTCTTAAAAGTCAGAAACATCTGATAACATTCCAAGTATCCCTTAAACCACGCCACACAGCCAGGAAGTAGTATTCTTCTTAGTGGAGCTACACCCGACATACCCATAAAATCAGCATCATCTTCCTCCTCTGTCTCTAGTGGAGGAATGTTGAGGGCATCGACCATTTGTCTGACAAATGAGGAAAAAGATGAATAGTCCTCACTATGCCCTGGAGGAGGTTTAAAGTCTTGCTCAGGTGCACCCTCTAATTTCATGGTGTCACCATCCTCCATGTGTACATAATATTCTTCTTCTTCCTCCTCCTCCTCTGCAGACAGATATATAGGAGCCTGAGCCTAGGGAGGGATTGGTGGCAGGTATCTTACTAAAATTTCCCATGGCATGGACTGCCTAGAAAAATTGCCACATTTTTGATACGTCCTCTGATGAGATAATTTTATCTGTGCCCCAGTATAGAGAAATAGACCCACTCACCAGTAGACTTTTTTTTATTTTATTTGCTTGTGAAAATTCCACAACCAATTAGATCAATGTTTTGGGCACAAGACCCAAGGCAGAATGGATTCACAGTGGGAAGGTCATGCCAGATGAATCTAATAGATTTCTTTGACTGGGTGACCAAAGTAGTAGATCAGGGAGGGGCTGTGGAAATGGCCTACATAGACTTTAGCAAGGCATTTGACACAGTCCCACACAAAAGATTAATATACAAGTTAGCCAGCCTGGGAGTGGGTCCCAAGATGACAGCCTGGGTAATGAATTGGCTGGAGAATAGGACACAGAGGGTAATAGTAAATGGAGTCCACTCTGAAGAAAGAGGGGTTACTAGTGGGGTACCGCAGGGTTCAGTATTAGGACCGGTCCTCTTCAATGTCTTTATAAGCAACATTGCAGAGGAACTGGAAGGAAAAGTATGTCTCTTTGCAGATGACACAAAGATCTGCAACAGAGTTGATGCACACGGTGGGGTGGAAAGGATGAGAAGGGACTTGGCAAGGTTAGAGGAATGGTCAAATGTATGTCAGCTTAGATTCAATGCTAAGAAGTGCAAGGCAATGCACCTGGGAAACAAAAACCCAGGGGAAGAGTACACAATGAGGAGTGAGATACTAACAACAACAAATATGGAAAGAGACCTTGGGGTAGTCATATCAGATGACTTAAAGGTGGCCAAGCAATGTGAGAGGGCAGTAAGGAGGGCTGAGGGGATACTGGGATCCATAGGGAGAGGCTTCACCAGTAGAAAACAAGAAGTTGTTATCCCTCTGTACAGACAGCTGGTGAGACCCCATCTGGAGTACTGTGTGCATTTCTGGTGACCCATTCTCCACAAGGACATAAACAGGATGGAAGCTGTCCAGAGGAGGGCAACTAAAATGGTGCAGGGTCTGCACCAGAAGACACATGAAGACAGACTTAAGGAGCTTAATATGTATAGCCTCGAGGAAAGGAGGGAGAGGGGGGACATGATAGAAACTTTCAAGTATCTCATGGGAATCAACAAAGTCCAAGGGGGTAGCATCTTTCTTAAAAAGAGGTGTGTAAGAACAAGGGGGCACAATTTGAAGATGGGGGGGTGGCTCAGAGGTAATGTAAGGAAGTATTTTTTCACAGAGAGGGTTGTGGATGCATGGAATGGCCTTTTGGAGGAGGTTGTGGAGTCAAAAACAGTGGCTGAATTCAAGCATGCATGGGACAGACATAAGGCAATTCTAGGGGGTTGGGGTAGAAAGAAGTAGGCTGCTGGTTAACTAGAATCTGCAGCTTATCTATTAGGTAGGGAAATGGGCAGACTGGGTGGGTCAAGTGGTTCTTATCTGCCGTCAAATTCTCTGTTTCCATGTTTCTATGTGGTTTTTTGACAACTTCTTCAGGATCAAACAATCGAATAAAACATAGCTTATATACATTTTTCCTGAATATCTATATTAAATGAAGCAAATGCTTCAAACAAGATACACATAGAATCAATACTTCATACTTGATTGTAAAGTTAAAAAGCTTTCACAAAATTCCCACCTTGATATGTGTAATTTGCGCTCCTTTTCAAGCTGGTACTTACACTTTCTGCTATACCTTTAAATCACAACCATGTTTATATTTAAACTACTAAACACCAATACAAAATCCATTTTATATACTGTATGTAATTCAGATACATTAAATCATTATATTTTCTCAACTTCAAATCATAAAGGGTAGTCTAAGATTAAATATACAGCTTCTTAATACCTTATTTGTTGTCTGTTGTAGTATTTGAACAATGATTTTCTCTGTAAAAAAATAAGTGAAAATTATTTTAAGGATTCTGCATCTCATTGTTTCAATTAAATCCTAAAATACTCCTTTTTATTTTACTTTGTAACTCAAAATAATCACTCTTACTTAAATTTAAAGCCTCCAGCTCCAAATGTATAACTCCCTTAGCCTACTTATTACGTAACAATTGTTTTCAAGTTGCTGTATAAACTCTGAAAAATCAACTTAAAGAGCACATATCCCAATGAATATTTTCTTTCCAAAAAAGTTTCTCACCGTTATCTAAATTTCAAATAAATCTGAGCTTCCCACAATATGACTTGTTTACTAAAACTTAAAAATTACAAAACATTGAACAACAGAGAATAATGAACTCTCCTGTGTCGTCTGGCTGCTCCTTTCTCCATTTAGGAGTGGCAGTGACGTTCTTTTCTTTAAATTTCTTTTTGGTACACACCACTTCCAGAGTCTGCTGTGAGGCATTTTTTATTTACATTTTTGCCATCACTGGATTCAGGCCCCCCCCCTTTGGACAACGTGATGTCTGAACCATCTTTACCAAGCCTATCAGAAGGCTGTGCAGCTTTACCTTTTTTCTTGACATCTTTAACATTATTTGCTGCTGAACACGAGGAGATGGACCCTTTAGATGCATGCTTTCTTCCACTATTGGGAACTCCATCAGAGCCCTTTTTTATTATTATTTTTAGGTGACATAGAAGCAGACTGATAAGGCATGCTTCTTTTTAAATGTTTACCCTTTTTAATTAGGTTTTTGGTCAAAAAAAAATGACAAGACATAAAATTTACAAAGTCATGTTGTGGACCTAGACACATTAAATATAGCTTGTGGCACTCTGCCCTTGCCAGGAGCTGGAAAAAATTTTTAAAATTTTTGATGGTCCACAAGGCAATTTGAGAGTACCCTGAAATAACAAAAATGATTTCCAAACATGGCAAAGTGCTCCCAATAGTAAACAAACTCTGATCAGAGACAACACGGCTGCTATGCTGCTTTTAAAGGGATGCTGTCACTTAAAATGATCATAGTTATGAGTGTGATAGCCTTCTTATGAACCCACTTCATGAACAAGTGTGGAGAAAAATGTTAAAACCTGCCCAAAAGGTGGTTTCGCACAAAGACAGCATCATTCTGTGCCACAGGTGCAAAAACACATTTTGATCAGGATGTGAAAAATGACAGTTGTCATGTTCATGAGGTGATCTAAAAAAATGTCTATGTTAAAAATGTGGGGTCAAAATTACCAAAGTTATGAGCATGCATTGCAACATTTCAACATACACACATAACTTTGCCACTTTTAAATATTTTGACCCCAAATATTCAACATAGCCTTCTTATGATCCCACCTAATTAACAAGGGTGGAAAAAATGTTCAAAATCTGCCCAAAAGGTGATTTTGCGCAGCAACATCATTCCATGCCTTAGGTGCGAAAACACATTTTGGCCATGATTTGAACAATTACAGTTGTCACACATGAGGTGATGTGAAGAAATGGCTATGTTGAAAATTTGGGTTCAAAATAATGAAAATTACCAAAGTTATGAGCGCGCGTTGCAACATTTCAACATGCACTCACAACTTTGCCATTTTTAAATATTTTCACCCCAAATTTTCAACATAGACATCATATGACCCCACCTGATGAACAGGGTCAGTGAAAAATTTCAAATCCCACCCAAAAGGTGATTTCACCAAGTGACCACGAAAACACCGTTCAGGCCCAATTTGTATAATTCCACCACCACTGGTCATGAGGTGGAGTCCCATAAAGTCCATGTTGAAAATTTGGGGGGAAAATATGCAAAAATGCCAAAATTATGCATCAAAGTTCAAAACCTCATTGAAACGCATTGAACCACACTTACCTTAGTTTTTTAGATACCAGTTGCCAGTTCAAGCAGTAAGACATGTCTTCAATCACAGAGTGGATCTTTGCCGTGTGACCTGTTCAGGTGAGTGAGGGTGTGTGGGGGTTGTACTGGGGGTGTGAGGTGGTGATTGCTGAGTGTGAAGCTAGGGTGGGAGGGGTCAAACCGGAGAAGGACCATTTTCTTTTTTTACAGATTTATGGGGAAAAAAAAATCAAGGAATGGGTTTCTTTATTACAGGTCCCATATTGGGACAGCGATCAAAGGGTGAGGGTGCCACTGTATACCAGGCAAACTTTACAGAGAATAGGTATCAAGGGGGGTGTTCCACGAGACACCACAGAAAACATTATAGTGGATGGGGATCAGAGGGGGAGGGGAAGCCACTATCCACCAGGGAAATCATTATAGGGAATGGGGCTCCGAGGGTGAGGGGTGCCATTAGACACCAGGGAAAACATTATAGGGAATGGCAATCAGAGGGTGGGGGGGTGCCACTAGGCACCAGGGAAAACATTATAGGGGATGGAGATTGGAGGGTGGGGGTGCCACTAGACACCAGGGAAACATTACATAAGTAGGAGGCCGGCGATTGGACAGTGGAGCAGACATGGCTTTTTATTTTTTTAATACATTTTCAGCCATAATGGGGAACTGGAACAGAAAAGGGATCAGAGGGTGGGGCATTAGACACTAGGTAAAAATTATATAAGCAGGAGGCCGGTGACTGGAGAACAGGGCACACACGGATCTCTCTCTCTCTCTCTTTTTTTTCATCTGCAACAGGGAATCAGAAGTGAATTGGAAGTGACGGGCAACAACAAAAAAGTGCAGCACCAGAGGGGAGGGGGGAGACACAAAGGAACAGAACTGTAGTAGCAGAGTGATTGTGCTTCAACTCCAAAATGTGCTTCATTCAGAATCAGGTGACATGCTTCCAGAGCCCCCTTTTCTCTGTGCAACAGCAAGACATCATGCATAACTTTTCTATGCAGCCATAAAAACAGCTCTTGTACTGAAAAAAAACTGTACCAAAGGTCAAGTCACAGCTCCTGTACCTGGAACCAATTAAGGTGAAAGGGCACAGACAGAAATAGCAAAAGCACTCTGTTATCTGTAGCGTGAATATAATTAAAAAATATTAGAGCCCTGCTAAAATAAGTAAACAGTGGTTTCGTTTGGGGCCAGCCTGGTGGCATGGAGGGCTGAGCCATCATGCCTTACCTACTGCCACACCAGCGCGCCATCTTCAGTGACGAGCATGGGTCACTGGGTGTCGGCTGTGGGGGGGAGGTGCTGGATGAGGATCTCCCAGCCTTAGACAGCCACCATGTGGAGGCTAGTGGTGGTGCAGGCATCGCAGGAGGGCCAGGTGCTAGGCTAGGGGTGGGAGAAGAGGAGTCATCTCAGGTTAAGGCATGCGTGCGTGCCTCCACGCACAAACCCCGACCTTGTTTGGGGCTCCAGGGAACAGGGGGGAGAAAAGTGGTGGAAAAACTGGGGGTTGGGGCTTAATGAAGCCCTCTCCCCTGGTGGCACCGACAATTTGCTCATGGTTCAGAGGACTGAGGGTTGGAAGTCTCAGGATGGCCACGGTGCTGAGAGGGATGGGCTGATACAGCCACCCAACCAGAAGAAGCACAAAGGAAATATGGAAAAGGAAAATATGGGAGAAAAAAGTGGTTTAGTTTAGGTAGCAAATGGCCAAAAACAAAGCCAGTTAGGGTAGTCTCCGGTTCCTGGGCATCAATCAGGAACTGGAGAGACCATAATTAGCAAAAAAAAAAAAAAAAAGAAAAACCTAGCTAATGCAAAGTAATTGAAAATCTAACTGAAATACTAACATACTAACATACTATTTGCCAGCAGATTAGGCCTTACGGTCTATCGAGTCTGCTCGAACCTTAGATCCTTAGTTGGGTGCCAAGACCCTCTGATCCCTTGTGCTCCAGAAACCCCTATCATCCATCCCCACCCCCTGGGACAGGCCATAATCTGATACATCCACTTTCTGTGTCTGTCCCACCCTCTCTTGAAGCCCTCCACTGTGGATCTCTGAACCAGCTCACCAGGCAGTGCATTCCAAGGGTCCACCACCCTCTCAGTGAAAACCTCCTCTTTTCCCCCTCACCCTTCCACCTTCCAACTTCAAACCATGCCCTCTGGTGATACCTCCTGCTTTAGTCTAAAGATCCCCTCCATGTTTACCCTATTTATTCCCTTGAGGTACTTGAAGACCTTAATCATGTCCCCCCATATCTCCTCTCCTCCAATGAAAACAGGCAGAGCTCCTCAAGTCTGTCCTCATACGTCAAAACTCCTAGCCCTCGTATCATCTTTGTTGCCCTCCTCTGTACCCTCTCCAGGAGCTATATGTCCCTCTTCAAGTGTGGTCTCCAGTACTGTACACAGTACTCAAGGTGTGGTCTAACCAGTCCATTGTACAGCGGCAGAATCACTTCCTACTCCTAGAGGTGATCCCCTTACGATGCATCCCAACATCCTGTTTGCCTTGCTAGCCGCCTCCTGCACTGCTCAGAGTTATTCATACATGCAACCACCATGACCCCTAGGTCTTTTTCCCCTATTGAGGCCTCCAGCGCCTCCCCTCCCAGGGTGTACCTGTGTTTAGGGTTTCCCCAACCAAGATGCAACACCTTGCACTTGGTGGTATTGAATTTTATTCCTATGTGAGCCCAGCTTTCCAGGGTGTCCAGGTCCCTCGCAGGACCAACCTCCCTCTCCCTCAACTACTGCTCCCATCTTGGAGTCATCCGCTAAGAGACTCATTTCACACCCTATACCCTCCCTGATGTCCGATATGTATGCATTAAACAGGATCGGACACAGGACCGAGGAGCCCTGTGGTACCCCACTACCAACCTCTCTAGGGGTTCGAGAGCTCCCCACAGACCACTACTCTGGGTGCGCCCAGCTAGCCAGTTTCAATCCATCTGACCATCAAAGGCCTACTCCTAACCCATCAGTTTCTCCACCAGACCATTGTGGGGGACAGAGTCAAACGCTTTGCTGAAGTCCAAGAATAATACATCCACAGGCTTACCCCTGTCCAGTTCTGATGTTACCCATTCATAGAACTCCACAAGGTTGGTTTGACATGATCTACCTGGCACAAACCCATGTTGCCGACTATCCAGACCTCCCACCTCCTCCAAGTACACCCCCAATCGTTCCTTTAGTATACTCTCCATTAATTTTCCCACCACCGAGGTCAAACTGATGGGTCTATAGTTACCTGGTACTTCCTCGACCCCTTTATGGATTGGCACCACATGTGCCTTCTCAATCCCTAGGTACCCTCCCTGTCTCAAGTGACCTGTTGAAAAGCTCTGCCAGGGTGCAGCCAGTATGTCCGCCAGTTCTCATAGTACTCGGATGAATGCCATCCGCCCAGGAGATTTGTCTTTCTTTAGGGCCTTGAGGGCTAACCACACCTTTTTGGTGGAGATATCATCATCCGTCCCCTCCACCTTACTGGCCTTTTTATCCTTACCCAGATGTGACACCCCTGGGGTTCTTCTCCCTCATTCTTGCTCCATTTCTGTTGCTCCCCTGCTCCCACTTACTGACGCTTCTATCCCCTTCATGCCTTGCTTTGTAGATATCCCATCCCCCTCCCTAGTGAACACAGAGGCAAAGTACTCATTAAATACCTCTGCCTGGTCCCTCGCCTCTTCCACCCACTCTCCTTTTTATCTCAATCTGCTGAGATGGCCTTTAGTTTTTCTCGCTCCCCAATGTACGGAAGAACCCCTTTCCCTTCCATGTATCCGTGTGCCAGCGCTGCTCTTTACTGGACTTTGCTCCTCACCATACTGGTGACTTTTCTAGATGCATGCTGGTACATTTCCTTATCCCTATCCCTCTTGTTGTTTTATATTTTTGTAGGCCCTTCTTTTCTCTGACTGCTACCTGTACCTCACTGGACCACCAGCATGGTTTAAGTGATCTTGCTCCTCACGCTTCAACTTAGCACAGATCCTGACTGCCTCATGAAGTCCCCTGCTTTATGACCTCCCATCTCCTTTCCACACTTGTCATTGAGGTAATCCTCCAAGTGATCCTTGAGAATATTTCCCATGCCCATAAAGTCTGCCCCCTGAAGTCCACTGCCAGTGTCCTAGATCTCCACCCTCCCCCATGCTTATTTGAAACCAGACAGTATTGTGGTCGCCCAGTCAGGGGGTCCTGTACAACCATGTCCCTTACCAGATCCCCATCTGCCAGAACCACATCCAGGACATGCCCTCCCTTGTGGGCTCCATCACATGCTGTGTTAAGAACACATCCTGGAAGCCATCCAGCAGCCTCTGCTTCTTGGCCACCTTAGAGGACATAGTTCCCAGTTTGTGCCTGGTATATTAAGGTCCCCATCAACACCACTCCTTCCCTTTTGGTCCACACTGGGCAATGATGTTGTCCAGCAAACCATCCTCTAGAACATCACCATCCCGGGGCCTATATACACACTCCAGCTTGACCTTATCTCCTGCTGGGATCGTAAGGTGACCCATAAGGCCTCCACGTTTCCCTCTGCCTCTTCTACCCTAGCAATTTCTATGTCATCTCTAATGAACATAGCCACTCCACCCCCTCTGCCCTCCTTTCTATCCTTCCTAAGCATAGTGTACCCCTGCACGTTTAGGTCCCAGTCATGGTTTTTGTTGGCCCACGTCTCCGTGACCGCCGCCACATCCACCCCCGAACAGCATGGCCTGGAACTCTGGCAACTTGTTTCCCAAGCTCCTGGCATTTACTAACACCAACCCCCACCCCTTATCCCTGATCTTCTTTGTCGAACCTCACCTAGATTCCTTATACTTCCATCCTCCCTCTGCTCCTCCTGAAACCTCCACCCCCAGTCCGCTTCCCCTCCCCTTGGGCTTGAAGGCTACTCATCTGGAGGAGAGGGCTTCTGTCAGCCCTCCCTAACCTTCCCTCACAAGTTTAAGCCCCACCTTTCTTGTATGTAGTCAGCCATCCCCTGTTTATGACTTCCTTCCCTAATGGGGCAAGATGGAACCTGTCCTTGGCATATAAGTCCCTTATCCTCCCAAACTCCATTCCAGTTCCCTAACACCCCCAACCCACTGTCTTCACCCCACTTCCTGAGCCAGTCATTAACCTCTGTGAGCTTCATTTTTTTCTCCACTGAAGCCTTTGGTACTGGCAATATCTCCGAAAAGGAAATGTTGCATCCATTATCCTGACAGACTCTGGCAAGTTCTTGGAACCTTGCTTGGATTTCCAAAACGCTATTTCCCTCTAGATCATTAGTTCCCAAATGCACCAGAAAATCCGGTTTCCCTCCACAATCCCTAACTATTTCATACACCATGAACTTTGCTCTGTGCACTGTCAGCCCAGAGATACTCAATACACGTTATAAATTAATTACAAATAAACCAAACTGTCTGGACAACTAGCCATTATTGGAGTTCACTACAGGGCAACTGCTCTCTTCAGGTGAAGAAACAGGTCTTTGCAATAGTCAGAGTGGAGTGTGGATGCTGAGTCTGTACTTATATTCCAGATTCTAAAATGTGCATAGGTTCTAACCTCCAGGGCATCACTCTCAACTGAGATGAGTGCACAAAATGTAAACATTAAAGTCAGGGATTCCTAGGGTTAGAAGGAGCCATGATAGTGGGTAGCATGCTCAGGTACCATGGAAAGGTGCAAATTATTAACTGGTAGTGGTAGATCTTCAAGAGGAGCTCTTGCAGAAGGCTACACTATAAGGATTGAAGCTGGCAGATGCCAGGACCCCACGGAAAACTTATAGCTAGCAGTATACAGCGGGGACCACCCCCAACAGCAGCCCGTCCCCGATGTCAAGTACAGTATAAAAGGGGCAGTCCCCCAGCACCACCTCAGTTCTCCCACCGGAGACCCAGCACAGATAAAGAATGGAGAACTGAGGAGGCTCTTCAAGCTGAGGAGGTATAATGGAACAGCTGATAATGCAGAGGAAGAGACCAGGGGAAAGGAGGGCAGGAAAGCAGCACCTGTTGCAAGAGCTTCTCTCGAAGATCTACTATTGCAGTAAGTTCTTACGTAATTATATTATCTCACTTCGAGGGGAAGCTCTTGCAGCAAGTTACACCATAAGGACTGAGTCCCAAGCAGCACAAGGACAAATCCTGATGGAAGGGCAGAGGAAAGGAGGCTGAAAAGCTGGATTCCTCTTGACAGGAGGCCCTGAAGGACAGCAAGGCCGAAACCTGTCCTTCTCCTGGAAGCAATGTCCACACTATAATGTTTAATGAAGAAGTGGACAGAGCTCAAGGTGACGGCAGTGCAGATATCTGCCGCTGACATGTTTCGCAGAGATGCAAAAGAAGCAGCAACTCCCCTGGTGCAATGGCCTTTAACTCATTCCTTCCTGATGACGCCATATGGCGTCATAAAAAAAATACCTCTTTTTCCTGATGACGCCATATGCGCCCTAAATCATATGCTGTAGTGCTCGGATGACGCCTGGATTACGCCCATATCTTCTCTTGGTGCAGCTCAAGCATTTGTTTACATTTGATGAATTGAGTTGTACCAGCTATTAGGGACATCGACTTACTGATTTTACCTAATATAATATGTATTCCCATTGGCTATTTTTGAGAAAACAAGCCTTAATACATAAAAAATAAATTTACTATTTTTTGCATGTGCTGTGTAAGATGTATTTTGTTCATTCTGCCATTAGCATGTATTGTAACAACAAATCATCTTATTTTAGTGTAACATGTTAAGCTGATCAGGTTGACACTATAATTTCATAAGTTATATTTTTTTTTATTCGAGCAATCCGATTGGCTGTCACCACTTTGGTGTATTTTTTTGTCTTTAGGGGTATTTTTCTACAATAACATGTTGTAACTGATATCATGATTGTTATAACTATTAGTCCATTTATACCACTAAGTGAGCTGAATATTTCTGTATTTAAAAATCGAGCTCTGTGATTGGTCAGATTTTCTGACATCACCAATTCTGAATTTAATTGGTATAAAGGGATTGTCTTAGATGCAGGCACCATGCCCCTGATGAAGCCTTAGTTGTCAAAGCGCCAGGGAACCTGCATGCAGATCTTTTGTTGTGCCTTCCACTATTCTATCAATGTGTGAGCCTGAAATGTTAGACTAAATCCTTATTTAGCATTCAAGCAAGGATACATATTTTTTTACAACCATCACTGGAGGGAAAGTGGCACTCTGGGCTCTGGAGTGTACAGTGATTTTTTTTTTGATGTTTCATTTAGGGGTCACAGCCCTCACCTGCACCTGCCCTAGCTCTGTAGTGCAGCACCATCTGGTCATATTGATCCTCACTGTTGCCATGCTTGCTGTATGCTTATTGTACATGTCACTATTTCCACTAACCAGTCAGAGTGCACACTGGGGCAGGAAGAGCATGGAGACTGGAAACTTAGTTTCAAGATGGAGGTGTTGCTCTTACCCTAAAATACTCACTTCATTTTGGTACCAAAACCTCGATTTGTAATCTGTATTTACTTTATTTGTTTTTATTTTCATTTATAAGTTTTCATAGTTGTTACTTTGTTTTGGGATAATTTCTGGTCATCCTGCGTGATCACATCTTATGGATCCGGCTGACATTCCTGATGGGAGAGAGTGTTTCTTATGCGTGTACTAAATGAGGTCACATGAATTCAGCGCCTTTTGTTACTTTTTAAAGAGTTTATGTTCAGATTATGGCTATGTTAAAATCTATGTGGCATGTTGCTCCCTGCGTTATGGATGATAAATGTGTTAGGGTCAGTAGCATGTTTGTCTCATGCTCTGTACTTGAGTCTTCTCCCTAATCCGCAGTTGCTGATTCTTTAAAATGAAAAAATAATGGTGTTGCCTTCAACTTATCTGGCACCAGTCCAGCCCCAATCTCTGATGCATTGTAAAGGCCAAATCAGTTTTGAATCCCTCCACAGTCACTGGTGTTGTCCATCGACTCGTATGACGTCAGTCCAGACTCAACCTCTGATGCACTGTAAAGTGTTCTTCAGATTCAAATCCCTCCACAGCCACTTGTAAGATCTGTCTCCTTATCATGTGTCAGTCGAGCCCCAAACTGTAGTGAACAGTGAAGTGCATTTCAGGTTCAGATCCTTCCACAGCTGATGGTGTTGTCATCGACTTACCATGTATCAGTCCAGATCAATCCCATAATGCACTGTGAAATGCATTTGATGTTCAAAACCCTCCACATCCACTGGTGTAGCCCATCAATTCATATGACATAAGTTCAGCCCCAATCTCTGATGCACTATAAAGTATTCTTCAGGTTCAAGTCCCTCCACAGCCACTTGTAAAATCTATCTCCTTATCATGCATTCGTCAAGCCCCAAACTGTAGTGAACAGTGAAGTGTAATTCAGGTTCAGATCCCTCCAGAGCCAATGGTGTTGTCCATTGACTGATCTGGTGTCAGTCCAGCCCCAACGTCTACTGCACTGTAAAGTGCTGTCCAGGTTCAAATCCCACCAGAGTCACTGATTTAGTCCATCTGTCCATCAGTCTTCAGTCCAACCTTTATCTCTGACACTCTGTGATGTGCATTACTGATATGGATCCCTCCTCAGTCACCATGGTGTAGTCCATTGTGTACATCAAGATTCATTCCAACACTACCCTCAGATGCACTGTAATTTTCTATTCAAGTTTGAATCACTCCACAACCACTTTAGTCCCTTGTGCTCATAATGCTTCAGACCAGCCCTTACCTCTGATGCACTGTGATGTGATCAGTGCCAGTGTATGACTTATACAGTCCATTCAAACGAAACATAGCACACAGTACACATGTGCACCAATGAGTATTGTTCCATGGTGCAGGCAAACCCAAACTCCTTCCCACCAACACAGTGCGCCATACTGAATGTTGCAACATATCACACGTGCATGCAGGCAAACCATGTGACACAGCACATAGTACACAACCTTTACAGATGCCCATGTCATCACCCTGTATGTGTACCCACAATGTTTCTGCATGGCATATGAACACCTTTACCAGGTGCAGGCAGCCCCACCTGCTTCCCCACAATTGTGTATACCCCAAGGGCAGGTGCCAATTCATGACGCAAAATGACTGCAGTGCTTATGAGCATCATTCCTTGGTACATGCATACCCACCCCCTTCCCCATGATACAGTATACCCCAAATTACCAGTGCCTTTTCAGCAATTTCATCATCCTATACGTATACCCATAATGTATCTACAGTGTATATTAGCACCATTATTACAGGCATACAGCCCCTCTCATTTCCCCAGAACATATGAAGTGCATCTGAGCCTGTATTATGAATGCAGCACCCCCACCCCCGCCACTAACACACAGTGCTACATCATACAGTCATTCCCTCACCTTAAACCATCCCATAATACAACCCCCAAAAATAAACTATACCAGGAAATTAAATACACAGATTTATGTATCATGATGTTTACTGAAAGACTGCAAACCTTTACATAAACAGCATCATGCTTCATTTACAGTATGATAAAGCAAACAGCACAAATAAAATACAGTTTCCTATTCTTATTATGGGATTTTATTACAAAAATAAAATAAAATAGTTTATTTCAATTAAATTATACATTTTAACTAAAGCACATATGCAATTAATCATAGAGAGACCTCCAGCACTAATAAATGTCTTCATTTCCTGTGTCAGCTCCCCTGACCTACACTGGAAGTGTTCTTCCTATTTACATCACTTGACCTCACAAAGCACTTCCTTCTTGCATCACTTCCTGATATGTCTCTCTAAGGTACTATGTAAATATGTTCTTACTAAACTGGGGGGAAAACAAAAAAATTGATAATCAGATTCATAAACTAAAATCAGTGGTAAGAAGAATTAAACACTGCAAAAATTCCAACCAGTGGAGTGGAACAAAAAAACTCAAACTGTAATAACAAGTGATTCAGATATTGATTTCTGACTAAAAGAAATTGTAAAAAAACTTGCACAATTTATATTTAGACAGTTACAGATGTTTATTGTATATTTTTAACAATTTTAATCAACAGTTTTACAGAAATTTAATATTTTTGCATGACTAACTAAACAGAGCATAATTATATTTAGATAAAATCATCAGAATTTATTAAAATATGAAAACAACCTTACACAACAATAAATCCAGTTAAATAGACATTACCAAACCTCGCTCATTTTCAAAAACTTTTTGTCCTGAAAAACTTTTCTTTTTACAGTTTTAAAATTGGATGTATGGTTTTTAAGATATGCAAATTTAAGCACAGTGTGTTTGTATGAATGCTGCAGATCTAAAATCCCTTCAGGCACACAGGTGTTCTAGCAGCAGGCAGAGGGTATCTGAACATTCTAAGTGACAATAGGATAGAATGAGTTAACCGAGCCTGGTAAAGGCTTGTCATATTTAATAACAGTAAACAATACACTGAACCAACCACTTAGATAACATTTGCTTAGAAACAGATGCCCCTAAAGTTCTCGGGGCGAATGAAACAAACAACTGATCAGACTTTCTGGAATAGCGGGTATGAGTCAGATAGTAGCAGAGGGCCTGGTGTACTTCCAGAGTGAAGGAGAGCCTCCCCTTGATTAGAGTATTCTGGATAATAAAAAGGAAGGTGAAGATGAATGTCCTGGCTAAGGGAGAATTCGGACACCACTTTGGGCAGGAACTTAGGATTGGGTGACAAGGACACCCGGTCCTTGTGGAAAACTAAGTAGGGCTCTTTACACATCAGATCCTGAAGCTTGGACTGTTCCGAGCAGAAGTAACTGCAACTAAAAATAGCGCTTTCCATGATAGAATGCGCAGCTTGCAATCTGCTGTTGGTTCGAAGGTAGGCAAAATAAGTTTCTCCAAAACAAACAAAAGGTCCCATGGAGGGACAGGGCTCCGGACAGGGGGTTTCAAATAGAGGATACCCCGCATAAAGGTGTGTATACCCTTGAGGAGAGGAGGGAGAGGGGGGACAAGATATAAACTTTTAAGTACCTCAAGGGAATAAACAAAGTCCAAGAGGGTAGCATCTTTCAGAAAAAGAGAAGTACAAGAACAAGGGGGCACAATTTGAAGATATAGGGGGGACGGCTCAGAGGTAATGTGAGGAAGCATTTTTTTCACAGAAAGGGTTGTGGATACATGGAACAGGCTTCCTGAGGAGGTAGTGGAGTCAAAAACAGTGGGGGAATTCAAGAATGCATGGGACAGACATAAGGCAATTCTAGTGGGGGGTAGGAGGAAGTAGGTTGTTGGTTAACTAGGATCTGCAGCTTTTCCGTTAGGTAGGGAAATGGGCAGACTAGGTGGGCCAAATTCTATGTTTCTAAGGTGCTGGGTAAATCAAGCTGGGCAAGGGCCTTGTCCTATACCGGTGCATGGTATGCGGACATAACGGAAAGATGCACCTTGATGGATGAGTAGCTCAGGCCCGAGTTTGATAGGGACAGAACGTAATCGAGGACTGAGTTTATGGGACAGGTGAAAGCGTCAAGGTGGTGAGCAGAGGCCCAGATGCAGAACTGCTTTAACTTCATAGCATAGGTGGCTCTAGATGACAACTTCGTTGCTGCAACTAGGACACCTGCCACTCTTACAGAGACACCAAAATGAGTCATGGCTAAGTGTGTAGGAGCCATTCATGCAGGTGCAGAGATTTCAGGTCTGGGTGGACTAGTGTCTCTCTCTCCCGAGAGAGCAAGTGACAGCTCAGAGGCAGAGGGATCGGGGGTTCTGCTGTCAGTTGCTGAAGCAGAGAGAGCAAAATCTGTCAAGGCCAGTAGGGAGCAATCAGGATCATGTCCGCTCCCCTCTGAATACTGCTTGAGAAGGACCCTCTGAATCAGTGGGAAGGGAGGGAGGAAAGGTGTATAGAAATCTTTCTGTCTAGAAAAAGGACACCGCGCCTTGCCAGAAAACACCAGGCGCTGGATCTAGTGAGCTGAAACTGGGCAGTTTTGCATTGAATGGGGATGCAAAGAGGTCCAGCTTGGGATGGCCCTATCTGTCGAAGAGGTCTTCTGCAACTGACTGTAGGAGCTTTATGGGTTTTGGACCATAACCGACTGAGGTCATTGGCCAGGGTGTTTAGTACACCTGGAATGTGAATAACTGAGAGTTCCAAGTGATGCTCGATGGCCCAGTACCAGACCCTCATGGCTTCCCTGAAGAGGGGGTACGAATGAGTTTCCCCCTACTTGCTGATATAAAACACCACCGACATGTTGTCTGTCTATATGAGTAGGTGGCCTGGTGCCAGGTCCATCTGCAGAGCTTGCAAGGCATAGAGGTTCACCCTCATTTCCAACACGTTGATATGGAGAGACTTCTCCAATGCAGACCATTGTCCTGAAGTCCGTCGGTCTGCAAGGTGAGCTCCCCAGCCCATGCCTGAGGCATCCATGATCAGGGACTGAGTGGGGGGGGGAAGAGACCTCCTGAAGGGCATGCCCTCGGAGAGGTTGGAGGGGGTTAGCCACCATTAGAGAGTCTGACGGACTGGTTACAAGACTCTGACAAGTTGGTCTAGGTCATACGTGCGCTGATCCCATTGTACTCGTAAGTGCCACTGAATCACTTGCATGTGAAGGCATGCGAATGGTACGGTTGCAATGGTTGCTGCCATGTGACCCAGGAGCCTGAGAACCATTCTGGCCGGGACTATACTGGCAGAGGAGACTACTCATGCATGAGCCCGAAGGAGAGCTGCTCTCTCCGTAGGGAGGAAAGTCTTGACTTGGACAGTGTCCAGAAGGGCTCCGATAAACTGAAGCTTATGGGTGGGCCGGGGGAGGACTTTGGAAGGTTCAGGGTGATTCCCAAATCTCAAAATAGGGAATAGGTATTTTCCATGGTGTGTAGCAGCCTTACCCTGGAGGGGACTCTAAGAAGCCAATTGTCCAGGTACAGAAAGATGTAGTGACCCCTTGCCCTGAGAGCCGCTGCCACTGCAGCAAGGCACTTTGTAAAGACTCAAGGAGCTGAGCACAGCCGGAACAGAAGTGCCTTTGAAAGAGGAAATGAAAGGAGCTGTGGTGGGGCTGGGTAATCAGGATGTGAAGGTATGCATGCTGCATGTCCAGCGAGGAAAGCCAGCCCCCTTTGTGCAACAGGGGGAGTAGGCCTGGAAGGGTTACCATCCTGAACCATTTGTACTCCACATTTTTGTTCAGGTTGCTGAGGTCCACGATGGGGCGTAGATCCCTGGTTTTCGTGGGAACCATGAAAAAGTGTGAATAATAACCCTTTCCCCTCTGGGAGGCTGGCATCGGCTCTATTGGCCGTTTGTCCAGTAGGGCCTGGATCTCCTCTTGGATGAGGGTTGCATGGGATGAGAAGTAGCGGGAGGGTAGCGGAGGGGTTGTCCGGGGTACCTCCAGATACTCTTATCGTGTGCCTCATTTTTATCAGCTGTAGAACCCATCAATCAGATGTGATTCTGCTCCATCCCTCCAGGTAGAGGGAGAAGTGGCCCCCCACTACCTCTCCCAGGGCTTCGGCTGGAGGACAGGGGCCAGACAAGAAGTCAGGTGGAGGCATTGGGGGTGGGAAGAACGGCCTGGAAGGACTTGGCAGCTCTGGGAGCAGAACCTCCAGGGTTCTGATAGGAGGTCTTATGCTTAAAAGCTCCTCACTGCTGCTGCTTATGAGCAGGGTGTTGAAAGGGCCAACACCAAAATGTCTTCTAATTGGACTGGTACATAGTCTGTATGGACCATATAGCCTTGTCTGAGTCTTGGAGATAGGTGATAATCTTCTCAGACTCCTCTCTGAAAAGGACCAAGCCTTTAAAAGGGGCATCCATGATACCAGCTTGGACATCCTGGGAGAAGCCCAAAACTCGGAGCCAGAAGTGCCTTCTGACGCAAACCCCTGTAGCCGCCGCTCATGCTGCAGTGTCAGCTGAATCATAAGGGGACCACAGAACGTGAGTGTCAACGTCTGATCCCATTTTCAGAAGCGTAAGTAATTCTGCCTTCTGGGTTACATCAGGCAGGGCCTTGGCTATTTCCATGCCCTGCTCTAAGAGGGCATTTTGAAATTGGACCATGTGTGTAAGGAAATTCAGGGAGCGAATGGTACAACTGGCAGAGGCTTAGACCTTCCTGCCAAGTTGGTCCATTTGTTTAGACTCATTGTCCGGAGGCTGAGTGCTCAGGTGCCTGGGTCATTTGGACCTATCATGAGCAGCTGTGACTGCCATAGAGTCCACAAGGGGTTGCTCGCCCAGAAAGAGTTCTTCCTTGGGGGCCCTGTAGAAGCGGTCTGACTTCTTGGGTATAACTGAATAAGTAGAGGGGTGCTTCCATGCGGCACTGGTGATGTCCTGGAAGGTGTTGACTATGGGTGGTACCATTATAGGCCTGGGGTCCTTTTGGAGGAGGTACTTGGCCAGGTGATGCCTCTCCCAGTTCAAATTCTCCATATTCCACCCCATGTTGTCCTGGATATGGCACATGACATCAATGAATGATGGATCATCAGGTGGAGACCTGGGGGAGTCCTTAGGTTCTGGAAGGGAAGGGAAGGAGTGCCCCTGGAGGAGGAGGACCTGGAAGAGGAGAAACATAGAAACATAGACTTTGATGGCAGATAAGGACCACTTGGCCCACCCAGTCTGCCCATTTCCCTACCTACTGGATAAGCTGCAGATTCTAGTTAACCAACAGCCTACTTCCTGCCACCCCCACTACAATTGCCTTGTGTCTGTCCCATGCATGTTTGAATTTCCCCACTGTTTTAGCCCCAACAACCTCCCCAGGAAGGTAGTTCCACGCATCCACCACTCTCTCTGTGAAAAAGGATTTCCTCACATTACCCCTGAGCCGTCCCCCCTCTATCTTTAAATTGTGTCCCCTTGTTCTTACACATCTCTTTTTCTGAAAGATGCTACCCTCCTGGACTTTGTTGATTCCCTTGAGGTACTTGAACATTTCTATCATGTCCCCCGTCCCTCCTTTCATCAAGGGTATACATATTAAGCTCTCTCAGTCTCTCTTCATATGATTTCTGATGCAGACCCTGCACCATTTTAGTTGCCCTCCTCTGGACTGCTTCCATCCTGTCTATGTCCTTGCATAGATGAGGTCTCGAAAACTGCATACAGTACTCCAGATGGGGTCCCACCAACTGTCTGTACAGAGGGATAGCCACTTCCCTTTTCCTACTTGTGATGCCCCTTCCTATGCATCCCAGTATCCCCCTGGCTCTCCTTACTGACTTCTCACATTGCTTACCCACCTTTAGATCATCTAATATGACTACCCCCAAGTCCCGTTCCATTTCTGTTGTTGTTAGTTGATAGAGCTACAGCTCGAGTCCTCCAAGGATGAAGACCTAGAATATGAGCATCGGTGGTGAAGTCCCCTGGAGCAATGTCTGTGCCTGTCCGATGATCCGGAAGAGGAGTGACATCTGCTTTCCTTGTGGCCAGTGCAACCACTGCGTGGTTTAGTCGGTTGATGGGTGGCTTCCCTTGGCTGAGGAGTGGGCTCCTTGGGCTAAGGGTTAGGCTGTTTAGGAGGTGTGGGATCCAGAGAAGGAGAGGTAGGTCTTGGTGAAAAAAGGTCACCTTTGACGGTGTTTCACCAGGGTGAAAGAGATCCTTTACATCTGACAGCGGAATTCTGGGCTCCTGAGCAGCCTCCAGTGTCGGGGGTGGCGCCGGTGCAGGAATGGGATCAGCCGGCATCGGTGGTACTAAGGTACCGTTGTCCCATGTCATCGGCTGGTTGGACAACATTATCACTGGCTCTGTCGTAGGGTGTGGCCATTTTGTCAGCCAGCGACAAATGAGGGTCTGGCAACATGGGGTTAGAGGTCACTAGGACAGATGCTGGGGACACCAGCGTTGATGAAACAGGTGTCTGCTGACGATAGTCCAGGGTAGCAGCTGGCATCTGCTTTGGAGATGCCCGATGAGAACTAAGTCCTGAGGGCGACAGAGGAGTTGCCCTCCTGGGGAAGGTGAGCTCCTGCCCTCGTCGTTGGTTAAGGGAGTCAGCGCCGGAGGAAGTGGCTGACTTGGATGACATCTTAGCCAGATGGGTGATGGGGAGGGACCCGCCACCCAAGAAGGATCTGGCTGAGTTACCTGGCTGTGAGCACAATGTCTGGGAGAGGGGCCGAAGCTTCAGGGGCTGAAGAGCCGTGGACGAAGTCCCCGACCCACAGTAAGCCCAGAGTTTGCCCCCAACTTAAGTGGGAACTAGGAACGAGAGTCCGTGGAGGACTGGTCCTTGTGTTTTTCATTATTGCGATGCTTCCCCAACGATTTCCTGTCCTTGTGGTGGTAAGAGATGTCTGAAGCCCCCCGAGACAGGGGAAGACGACAAATTCTCTCCCTGGGTCTCCATCCACAGAGCAGCTAGTTGTTTGTCTAGCAAGAAGGATTTCAGAGCTTTCTGACGGTGAATCATTGTCCTGTTGTTGAACTTCAGGCAATGCTTGCAGGCCTCGGTGTTGTGTTCTGGGCCCAGGCAGAGGAGGCAGGCCAAATGGCAGTCTTTAGATCGAATTTGCTTGCCACAGGCACTTTTAGATTGGTGCCATTCTATAGGCTGCGACAGGAAAGGAGGCATGCAGAGAAAAAAGGCTAAATACTGAAAGAAAGAAAATAACAGAGTTGGTAAAATGCGGTCAAAAATGGCGGTCGAACTAGAGCAGAAGGTGTCTGTGGAGCCGATGTGCATGGGTCAATGGCGGGAAAAGAACTGATGTGGTGCTGGGGAACTGCCTCTTTTATACTCTATGTGATGTTGGGGGCGTGCCGATGTCAGGGCAGTCCCCACTGTATACTGCTAGCTATAAGTTTTCCGTGGGGTCCTGGCATCTGCCAGCTTCAGTCCTTATGGTGTAACCTGCTGCAAGAGCTACCCCTTGAAGTGAGATCAATGGTTGCTACTGTAGTGTTACAGTAATTCCCACCCAGAAGCATAATTATGGTCATGCTAGCATAATGTTTTGATATTACCCAAGTGTAAATACTGCCAGCTAGCAACTACTCAGCTCCCAAACCTGTCTCTTGAGGGACAGCTGCAGGGAGAGGGATACGAGCTACTAAGGAGGAAAGGAATTCTCTAGGAGAGTGCAGCATGCCCAACAGAACTATGTCATCTATGAGTTTGGAAAGAGTGAGGACTGGTGTGACAGAGGGGTTGGCAGAGGTGGGCATGAGGAAAGAAGATAGATGGCATAGAAGGGTGTTAGATGATTATTTGAAGGCAAGATGCCAGGCATGTTGCTCATTCAGAAGGCCAACCTAGGCTGGAGTACATAACCCAGTGGCGAGTAAGGAGAGACTAGAGACAGTTGTGGGTGAAATGGAAGAAAGCATTTAATATGGAATCTAGTTTGATTTGGGAGGAATTAGGTGCTGTGCTGAAGACAATGTTGCAATAATCAAACCCTGGTAAACTCATTTTGTAAACTATCTGGACAAAATGATCCTCCCAGTATTTGATTATAGCAGTGTTGTATATGGAACAGTGCCCAAATCCTCCATAGCCAGATTGGGCTCCATATTCAAAGCCTTTGGCAATTTCACCCTCATCCTGTACTCCCTAGGTGTGGATGACAATGAGACAAAAGACCCAGCCCACTTCCAGGTAAATAAAGAAGTCTAGCAGCAGCAAGGAGGTAGATTTGCTGCAGTGAAGAGCCCCAAGCCTGGGGAGGAGCACTGAGGAAATGGAGTCAATGTGCGTACAGAAATCGAGATGTTGGTCCAGGCAGAGCCTGAGATATTTAAAAGATGTTACATATTCCAAGGGGTGGAGGGGGCATGTTATAACCAAAGAGTTATAAACACACTCATAAATAGAACAGGCATTTTCAAAAAGAGGCTCAGGAAATTTTTTTTTTTTTACAAACAGCTTAAATGCAGTATAATTGCTAAGTCTATCAGCTCCATATAGCATATTGCCCAGAAAGGTAATACTTCATTTCACTTAAAAACAGAAAGTGCACACAGACAATTCCTGTATATCCTACCAGCTATGCTGGAAACAACCACATGGCTAGTGACCCAGTAATGCAGTGTAATTTAACTACTAACAGCCAGCCCGCCGGCGCAGCGGTTGGATTTCCGCTTGCGACACCAGCGACCCAGGTTCGGGAACGAGCCCAGGTCACTGGAGGGCAGGCTGGGGGAGAAGGATTGAGCGTCCCAGGGACAGCTCTCCTTCTCCGGGGGAAGGGCAGGGGACTGGTCCAGCACCTGCTGGCTCCTAGCAGAGGCTGGGAGTATCACAGGACGCACGGCCTAATACTAACTGGGGGAGGAGCAGACGTCGGCGTATGCCATGACGTCACTACGCTGCCCGCGACGGAAAGTCAGGAAAATTGTGTGCTGGCCCTCTGGATGACGGCTCTCTGTTCCTAGTGGCATCCAGCGCCTTCCTGGTGCCTCCTGTTCCCCAGCAGCACTCCCGGGCCCTAGATGGATGTGCTGCGGCTACCCTTCCCCAGTGTCTTCCCCCTCAGAGGAGAGGGACCCGCCCGGTGAAGGGATACACCGGGATATCCCGGGGGTCGGCTGCGATCTGGGGACTACAGGAGGGCCGGGCAAGGACAGAAGAGGTCAGGGGGAACTTGTCAGAGCCTGAAGGAGTGGAGAACCAGCGAGCACAGGGCGGAAAAATACATAATACAAAAAAAAAACTACTAACATCACTCTGTGCAAGTTCTGACTGTCTATGACACAAAGAATAACATCAGGTGCAAAAAAAAAACAAGTGCAAAGCTAGTAAATATCAGAGACAAAATATCTCCAGGCTCCATGGACCTGGGGTTGGCGGGCTTAGACCTAGGTCACTAAGTCTGAGAGATTGCCTGGACTGGGGCTGCTGGGACTGAAAAGGCAAAAACTGAAAAGGCATTTTTTTCGACTTTTAGCCCTTGTGGTCCTCCTGCAAGGATGTAAGCGAATCCAGGGTGGCACTGGACTTAATTCTGGTGAGGTATCCATCCACCACTGGCCCAAACAGGTTAGTACCCAAGAAGGGGACATCCACCAGTTTATGCTGGGTGTCTACCATACAGGTGGAAATCTGCAGCCAGGCTCTATGGTGCATAGCAACTGCCTCTGCCACCAAATGGGTGCAAGAGTCACCTACGTCCAAGGCTGTTTTAAGCTGGTGTTTGGCAAGAGCGTAACCCTCTTCTCAGACAACTTTAACTGCCGACTGTAAGTCCACAGAAAGGTGGGGAAGGATGTGGTCCAGGATCCCCATAAGGGTCTGACCGAAACTAGCCATCATCACGGCAAAGCTCGCCTGTTGGAGACCCAGGGAGGATGCAACGTAAACCTTCTTCGCTGCATGATCCAGTTTCTTGGATTCTTTGTCGGGAGGCTTGTTGACGTGCCCAACACTCATTTCTGCAAAAGACAGACTCCGCCACCAAACCCTTGGCCGAGAGGTGATCAGAGAATCTGGGTAGAGACCCAGACGGAACCACGTACTTGCAGACCATATGGGTGAATGGCGCTGGGCACGAAGCTGACTGGCTGCCAAAGCGGGATCCAGAATAGCCTGCACCACTGGGAAGGCAACCCCTTGGGAATCATCCCGGCAAAGGATTTCCACAAGGGGATATTTGACCCGCTTCTGAACGGACTCCTGGGGAATCTCCACTAACTTGGAGATGAGACAGAGCAAGGCCCTGAAGGAGACTGGACCATGTTCGATTGTGAGCGCTTTGGTTGACTCGTGAGCAAAGCCCAGGGTCATAAAGGACTGCATGGAGGACCCCTTGGAGTCTGACTCTTCCTCAAATACCGACTTCATCCCTCTCTCCCCGTGAACCACCCTGGACTCATCCGTATGGGTGATCTGAGCAGACAACCATCAGGGAAGACTGGAAGCAGGGCAAGCAGCCTTGGATGGGGCCCCGTGCAAGGGCTGGTTAGGCAGAGGTTTCACCAGAACTGGTGGGGAAACTGGCATAGCTTTGACCAGACATGGCAGGATCAGACAGGGCCGAATCGGAGGGGACCAGAGTAGCACTGGGGTCTGAGGAATAGGCTGATCGTGGCTGAGGATCTATTGCTGCCACATCAGCTCCACGTAGCACCAGCGCAACTTACGGCAGAGTCTCTCATCATCCGAGGATGAGGTGGAGCATCAACAGTGCTTTCCAGTCGAAGGCCGAGAGCAGGAATGCCCAGATTCCCGAGATCGCAATCTTGACCAAGACCGGGTCCTGGACTTGAACGTCAACCAATGACTTGTCAATGGCAAGGAAACAGGGGGCAGGGGCTGTGTACTACACATGAGCTGGGTCCCACCGCAGAACCCCTGAAGGGGTAGTTTCCTGAGAGGAAACAGCCTGGTCAGTTAGCTTCTCCTGCCCCTCTTGAGAGAGGGCCGAAAGGACCACAGTCCAAGACAGTGAGTCCTCCTTGACCTCTTCCAAAAACAGATCAACTGGATCAAGAAAGATCTCAATTGGCTGGGGAAAATTGTTTAACCAGGAAAGGCACAGTAAGCTGAAGCTTGTTTCCAGGTGCGACCTGGGAGCACGAGGAAGTTAAATGACTTGCTCAGGGTCACACAGGATGCAAGTGGGAACTGTGGGATTCAAACCCAGGTCTCCAGGTTTGCAGCTCAGAGCCCTAAACCACTGCACTATACTGCCTCCTATATTTCCTGGGAGGAGACAGCCTCCCAGCCTGGATGACCTGCATCTCAGCCAACAGGCCTGACAGGGACACCATGAAGCTAGCGGCCTGTCCTTGGACTCAAAAAGGATTGGTGGAAGCTATGACTCAACAGTCGCCAAGCAATCACAGGAGTTGCGGGAATGAGAACAGCATGCCCATTCCCTGTCCCAAGACATACGGGTCTGTAGAGATTAGCACACGTTCCTGAAGGAGCCTGTGAATGAAGCCCCAATGCTGATGCCCACCGGGAGCAACAAGGGAGCTGAGTACGAGACTGCTACAGCCTGGGCCACAGCCTCTTCAAATGCAGCAACCAGGGAGGCTGAACCCACTGCCACCAAAACAGCCTTGCAGGTATCCTTGGACTGGACCGCAGGATCCTCCTGTTCATCCAAGTGGCCTAGGAGGAGATGAGTGTACCAGTTCTCATATGAGGAAGGAAGCAGAGACTTACACAGCCTGTAGGCCTGGGGTTCATGCTCTGCCCCAAGATAGTAAATGCACAAGGCGTGCGAATTGGTCCGTGACTTATTTTGGTTACACGAGGTGCACCACTTGAAACCAGGTCCAGTTTTGGGTTCTTCATGCTCCATAGTGGAAAAATAAAAGCCAAATAGCAAGACACAATTGTCTAAAAATTGTGTGGAAAACTGGCCTACATCGTGCACAGGGCGCTGCAAAGGAGACCAGACTCTTCCAGTGGAAAGGAAGATCTGATGTCATGGGGCGGAGCCAAGGAGGATATCACCTGGGTGACTAGAGGAGCCTAGCTTGAAGATGTTCTGGCTGGAATTAAAGAGAAAGGAAGACTGCCTAAATGCACCATATCCACATCCCTAGATCAAATACATACACTGACATTAGCTGTCCCCATACTTAATTACATGAATTGGTCTGGAGTGAAGGGCTTAGTTATTTCTCAGGGTGATAGCTGTAGGAGAGGGGGGCATGGTGGTGGATAGTGTGGATGGGAACCCTGTATGGACAATAGGTCCTGGGTTTGTTAGGGTTTATGGGCAGGCTGCATGGACCAGTGGTCTTTTCCTTCCATCACTGTCTGTTTCTGTGTTACTGTGGCAAAAAGCAAAGCTATCCCAGGCACTTTGCCCAACAAGAGCTTCCTCAGAAGAGCATGGCTGCCTGGTAATACACACCCATATAAATGCTAGTGCACCTATCACACCATATTATTTTTCAGCCAATCATTAATTGTGACAATATTCATCATATTACCCCAAACCAGCCACATAGTTAAAAACAAATACATACATGGTCATTAGGAGTCCTCATACTTAATTATGTAAATATGTCTTTAAACTGCAATGGGCATGCAAAAGAACCTCTCTGAATAAGGACAGCATTTTGTTGGACTTGTTCCCCTGTAAATCAGTGGAACTTAGAAATTTCTTAAATGCAGACATATAAATCCTGATAAGTTCAAATACAGAAAGCCTATAGTGGAGGTGGGCATATCTAGGGTCTTGAGTGTAGGATGGGACATGAGATCTGTTCAATTTTGTTCACAACCAGAGAGCATGGACACCGGTTTCTTTGCATTTAGGGTCAGTTGGTTTGAATGTAACAATCTCTGAATGGCATGAAAATCAGATTGCATTTGGGACTTGAGTGTCATGACATACCAAGGACCACTTGCAAAAAGTATTGCATCATGCATGGATATGAGATGAGAACCAGGCAGAGAGTAGGTGGTTTCAAGGGCCTTTAAAGGGCCCTGAAATACCATCCCTTTAACCTTACCTGTCTGATTAAGTTATTATTCTATTATTTATTGGCAACAAGCTTTTCTAAAATTAGTGGCTAGCTAGAACTTACTATATTTGTGGAGAAAGCCTCCTTTTCCTTATGTTTGTTGTGTTTATTGTAGTTAATGTCTTTGTCCTGTATGGCGCCTTGAACCCCAGGGAAAAGGTGCTGAAGAAATACAATTGTCTTGCCTTGATTAGGAAGACAGAGAATAGTAGGCCACTGGCTGAGCCTTGATGGATCTCACTGTCAATCCATTGGTGGTGGGGAATAGACCCACCTATGGATATGAACAGCACTCAATTTGCCAACAGGAGCTGAACCAGTTAAGGTCCAGAAAGGGATGTCCACTCACTGGTGCAGGGTTCAGGTACAGTAGCGGGGTGGCCAGCCCCCAACAAAATAGTCAAGCACCACAGGTGACAAAGATGATCCTTGGATTGGGGACAAACCGTATGAGAAAAGACTGAGGGAGCTCAACATGTATTCCCTGGAGGATAGACGGGAGAGAGGTGATATGATTGAGACCTTCAAGTATGTAAAAGACATGAATAGGGTCAGTATTGAGGGCATTTTCAGACTAAGGGGGGGGGACACGAGGGGGCATAGTCTGAAATTGGAGGGGGGAGATTCAAGACGGAAATGAGGAGGCACTGTTTCACATAAAGGGTGGTAGCGAAGTGGAACAAGCTGCCTAAGGAGGTGATATCGCTGAAAACTGGGCAGATTTAAGAAGGGGTGGGACAGGGTCAAAGGTAAGGTCAGACCTGAGGCGAAGATGGGGATGGGCAAGTTGGCAGACTGGGGCGACAAACCAGATGGATGAGAAAGGGGTGGGGGCAGCTGCAGTAGAACGGACTAGGAGCGGCACACTTGAACAGACTTGAAAAACCGTATGGCCTGCATCTGCTGACATTTTCATATGTTCGTAAGTGCTGCACTGCTCAGAAAAGCATTATGATGTTAGAACCCACAGAAGAGACTCCACTGCTCTTTTTCACGACAGTGCTTTTCTGAGAAGTGCAGTACTTGCCTGCTGTGGTTACCCAGAAAGCCCTGTACTGACTAACTTATACAGACAGAGCGACAGGAGACTGTGACAAAAGCTTTAGATAAAAATGGCCGAGGTGAGGAGGCCCTCATGCATTACAGTCAGGGTGGTGCAAGTGAGCTTTAGAAGGGAGGCACGTGGAATGGTTAGGCTGACAGACTGATAGCTGAGTAGGGGTAGGATGTGAAGGTAGAATGTTGGGCATAGACAAGATGCATCTTGGCAAGCGCAGGGAGGAGGGAGATGGGCAACTTGTTGGCTGAAGATGAGGTACCCTCTCCTTTCTGAAGAGGGATTACCTTTGCCACCTTTTAGATGTCATGTACTTGGCAGAAGAGGGAGAGGGTTAAAGGTGCTGAGATAGGGACAGAAATGACAGGCATAGCACACTATAAGGCAGTCAAAGCCATCAGGACTACTTTTTCACTTAAGTGAAGTGTTTGGAAGGCCCTGAGTGCATCAAAGGGAGAGACTGGTAAAAAGTTAATAAAGAGTCCTGGGGATATGTACTGTGAGACAAGAGGTCAGTAAGAAAGGACCTGGCTGTTTATAAAGTAGTTCCTAAAAATTACAACTACGTCAAGTGGGGGCATGGGAGAGTACCAGCATTCTGCAGTAAGGACGTGGTAGTCCGGGGGTTAAAAAAAACAGGTTACTCGCCTAAAACCATAGCTCTAGAAGTGGTATACGGTTCACATCCACACACTAGCAGTTCTTCCGTAACACTTGATTCGCCCAAATGTCTTTAAGCAAAGCTCCTCCCACCACCTGGGTAGTATACCCATCAGCTCTACCCTGTCGTCGAGGCACAGGTCAGGAAGCATAGGAAAAACCAGGAGCAGTTGTAAAATTCACAAAAAGTGTTTATTAGCACTAGCAGTAACATTAAAAAAAAATTGTTCAGTATAACTACAAAGGCAGAATAAACAGAGAAGATCTGAGTTTTCCTTCAATCTCTGTGTCTCTTGCAAGACATTTCAGCTCTACCTTTTAAGTCTTTGCAACCCCCCTTCTTAACAAGCATCCTGTTTTTTTCTAAATTGTTCTTGTATATTTCAGGCAAGTGCATCCAGAACACAATGTTCCCGAACTGAGGTCCCTTCTCCACAGCTTCTGCAAAAGGCTTAAAAATTGCATTTCAGGATAACCCCTTGAGTTCCCAATAGCTTTCAGCAATCATCTCAAACTATATATACATTTCAACAGTAACACTATATAATTTCTAAACAAAGGGATCCCAATATCAGTTACATTTCCACATAATTATTTGCATATATTTTTATACCAGCAGATATACAAGGGAGAAAAAAGAACAGCAAGGGAAGAGTGAGAGACAGTGAGAGGAAGAGAACTGCGAGATTGTTGGTGTGATCAAATCCTAGGTCCCACAGGAAAATTTGGTTGCGCAACCAGACAGACAAGAGACAGGAAAGGAAAGAACAGAACAGATCCCTGCACTCAAACTTTCTATAACAACTGGGACAGGGTTCTAGTCAACCCTGTCACATGCCCCATGATGTCAGATAGTACAAGTTACGTAAGAACTTACCATAACAGTAGATCTTCGAGAGAAGCTCTTGCAGCAGGTAACACAAAAAGGACTGCAGCTGGCAGGTCCCCACGGAAAACTTCTAGCTAGCAGTCTTTGGTGAGGACCGCCACCCGTCAGCCCGCCCCCGATACGTATGGTATAAAAGGTGGGTGATCCCCAGTGACCCTTAGTTCTCCCAACGGAGACTCTGGCATCGATGATGGAAGTTGAACAGGAACAGATAACCAAGGCAAATACCGCAGAAGGTAACCGGAACATTGCTAATTCAAGCCATGTGCAGTACAGAGTCCCCTAGGAGGAAGGTGGGCAAGAAACCATACCTGCTGCAAGAGCTTCTCTCGTAGATCTACTGTTACAGTAAGTACTTATGTAACTGTACTATCTTACTTCGAGAGTCAGCTCTTGCAGCAGGTAACACAATAAGGACCGAGTCCCAAGTAGTAAAGGAGACCCAGACAAGAATGGGAGGAGGAAACATATGCGAGCCAACAAAAGAGTGTGCTCAAGAAAGGAGTCCCTGTAGAACGGCAAGGCAGAAGCCTGCTCTGCGTTTGGAGGCCACGTCCAAACTGTAGTGTCTAACAAATGTATGGACAGAGTTCCATGTGGCTGCTGCACAAATGTCTGCTGTAGACACATTCTGAAGGGTGGCAAAAGACGCCACCACTCCCCTCCGTAGAGTGACCCTTCACCGAGCCCAGCAAGGATGTGTCATACTTCTGGTAACAGAATGTAATAGAGTTAACCAGCCATTCTGAAATGGTCTGTTTGGCCAGAGGCACTCCCCAGATCATGGGAGCAAAAGAAACAAAGAGCTGATCTGACTTTTGAAACTCTCTTGTCCTAGAGAAGCAGAATCACAAAACGAGATGAATGTCCAATGTGTGGAGAAGAGCCTCACCCCTATTACAGTAATCGAGATAGTAAGAAGGTGGATGTCTTGATTAAGGGTCAACTCAGATACCGCCTTCGGTAAAAACGTAGGATTGGTCCTCAAGGCCACCCAGTCCTTGTGGAAAATCAAATAACGCTCCTTACACATCAGGGCCTGAAGCTCGAAAATTCTTCAAGCAGCAGTAACTGCAACTAAAAATAATGCTTTCCAAGAGAGGAAGCGAAGCTCGCAATCCCTGGCTGGTTCAAAAGGGAGTAGGGTGAGCTTTTCCACAATGAAAAGTAGGTCCCAGAAAGGGATGGGGTCTCTAATGGGGGGCTTCAAATGAAGAATACCCCTTAAGAAGGTCCGGGCTACCTCCAGCTGAGACACAGTTCTGCCCTGGACAGAAGTATGATAGGCAGAAATAGTCGACAGATGTACTTTAATGGAGGAGTAGCCCAATCCAGAGTCTGAGTGGGACAAGAGATACTCGAAGATCGAGTTCACTGGACGGGCTAAGGGATCTAGGTGGTGGGTAGAAGCCCAGATGCAGAAGCATTTCCACTTCATGGCATAAGTGGCTCTGGTGGAAGGCTTTCCAGCTGCCACCAGAACAGTGGTCATCCTGTCAGATACTCCAAAGCTCAACCTGGCTAGATCCTCAGGAGCCATGCATGGCGTTGCAGTGACTGAAGGTTCAGGTGGACCAGGGTCCCCCTCATCACGAGAGAGAGAGCAGGTAAGTGCTCAGAGGTAGAGGAACCGGTGGTTTGGCTGCCAACTGTTGCAACAGTGGAAACCAGATCTGTCATGGCCAAAATTGGGCCACAAGGATAAATCTGTGCCCCTTCGATTCAGCTTGAGAAGTGCTTTCTGAAGCAGCAGAAAGGGAGGAAATGCGCAGAGGAACCTCCCGCTCCAGGAGAGGGACAATGCGTCTCGCTAGAAAACTCCATGCCCTGGATCTAGCTAGCAAAAATTGGGCAATTCTGTGATGATAGGGGAGGCAAAGAGGTCCAGTTCTGGCCTGCCCTATCTGTTGAATAGATTGTCTGCAACTGACTGCAGAAGGGCCCATTTGTGTGCTTTGGACTGGGTCCTGCTGAGAGAGAGAGTCTTCCAGGGTGTTCTGTACCCCGGGGATGTGAACCACCAAAATATCCAGGCTGTGGGCAATGGCCCAGTTCCAGATTCTCACGGCTTCTCGGCAGAGGGGGTAAAAGTGCATGCCCCCTTGCTTGTTGATATAAAAAAATCACTGCCATGTTGTCCGACTGAATCAGAAGGTGTCCCGGGCAGAGTGCCATGCTCAGAACTTGTAAGGCATACAAAACTACCCTAATCTGCAGAATATTCATATGGAAAGTTTCCTCGACCAATGACCAGGTGCCCTGTGTCCGGTGAATGTCCAGATGTGCTCCCCAGCCTATGCCCAAGGTACTTGGGTTGGAGTTTGCCTCTGAAAGGGCATCCCCTCTGATAAGGAAGGGGATGTCAATCACCAGCCCAGTTCTCAGTGAACCGGTTCCGACATGGAAACCAGAAGATCCATGTCGTCCCAATGTTGGTCCCACTGGACTCAGAGTCCACTGAATTGTTTTCATATACAATCTGGCTAGTGGGACTGTGACAATGGTGGTGGCCATATGGCCTAGGAGCCAGAGAATTGACCTGGCTGGGACTCTTAGAAGGGACGAGACCTGATGGGCCAATCCCCAGAGATGGAAAGCCCTGACTTCTGGAAGGCCTTCCCTTTGGTGCTGTCGAACAGTGCTCAGATAAACTGGAGGGATTGGGACAGAATTAGAAAGGACTTTGCCACTCTAATTTGTGATCCCTAGTTCTCTGAAGAGAGAACAGGTAGCCTGAACTGTGTGCTGCAGCTGTCCTATGGACGGGGCTGTCAGGAGCCTATCATCCAGATAAGAAAATACATAGTGTCCCCTCCTTGGGAGGCGGCTGCAACCACCGCCAGGCACTTGGTTAAAACCCTTGGTGCCAATGATAGGCCAAAAGGCAGTGCTCTGAACTGGTAATATCTCCCCTGAAACTCGAACCGGAGAAACCTCCTCTGCGGTTTTGCCACCATTATGTGGAAGCATGTGTCCTGCATGTCTAGAGATGCTAACCAATCCCCTTGATGGATTAAGGGCATGATCCCCTGAAGGGTGACCATCCAGAACCTTCTGTATTCTACAAATTGGTTGAGGTTGCTGAGGTCCAGAATAGGGTGCAAGTCCCCAATCTTTTTGGGGTCCAGGAAGAAGTGAGAATAGAAGCTTGTGCCCATCTGAAATGGGGGTACAGGCACTATGGCTCTTTTTGTCAGGAGCACTTGGATCATGCTTGAATGTGGTCTGCATGCACCTGGGAGGAGAAGGAGGGGCCTGTGTGGTGGGTTTTGAAGGAACTCGATCGAGTGTCCCTTGTCAGTGAGCTATAGGACACACTGGTCGGAGGTGATCTCCTGCCACCCTCTGGTGTAAAGCGAAAAACAGCCTCCAACCGCTTCATCCCTGGTCTCTGTGAAAAGAGAGGGTGGGTCCTGCAAGAAGTTAGATGGTTGTGGGAGGGTGGCCTGGGCTGATTTAGCTGCCCTGGAGGCAGGGCCCTTGCGACCATAATTTCCTCGTTGCTGCTGCTGAAAACAAGGTTGTTGTCCCCCTCTTCCTTGAAAGCGAGGTTTATGAAAGGGCCTCTGATTTGGTTATTACATAGAATGTACCAACCTAATGGCTTTGCCAGAGTCCTGAAATTTGGTGATTATCTGTTCCGAGTCCTCACCAAAGAGAATGAAGCCATGGAATGGCGCATCCAGGACATTTGTCTGTACATCTTGGGCGAAGCCGGAGACCTTAAGCTATGAGTGCTGCTGGATACACACACCTGTGGCCGCGGCCTATGCTACCGTGTCCGCAGAGTTGTAGGCCGATCGGAGGACATGTGTACCTACGTCAGAGCCTGTCTGCATCAGCTTTTCAAGCTCTGATTTTTGTGGGCAGTCCGGGAGCTCCTTAATTAAGTCGAGCCCCTGCTCTCTCAGGGCATTCTGAAAACGCACCATGTGGGTCAGAAAATTCAGACATTTGATGGTGCATGTGGAGGAAGAATAGACCTTCTGCCCCATGGAGTACAGTTGCTTACACTCCTTGTCAGGAGGCTGGATACTGAGATGCCTCAGCCACTGTGACCTGTCGTGGGCAGCTGAAATGACCACTGAGTCAGCCAATGGCTGCTCCCTCAAAAAGAGTTCTTCTTTAGGGACCCTATAAAGGCAGTCTACCTTTTTGGATATGGCTGGGGCTGAATGGGGGTGTTTCCAGGCCGCCTTGGTGACATCCGTGAAGGTGTTGACCAGTGGTGGAATGACCACTGGTTTAGGGTCTTTTTGACATATGTATTTCACCAGTCTTAGTCTTTCCGGGTCCAGATCCTCCATTTCCCAACCCATATTTTCTTGGATGTGTTGTATGATCTCCATAAAGGAGGGATCATCGAGTGGCAACTTAGGGGTATCTCTGGGGGTCTGGGGTGGAGATCCCTGATAGACGAGTGGTCAGAGGAAGATGAGTCAGAAGACCGGTCAGAATCCACCAATAAAGAGGAGGACTTGGATCTGGTACATTTGCATTTTGGTATATCACAGTCAGGGGAGCCTGAGGAGCTTGGGCTCCTTGGACTGGACCTGGAGCAGCGCTTGCAGGGAGCTTTGCCCTTCCTTTTACCCGTAGGAGGGGTGGGCTCCTTTCTCATGTCCTTGTCTAAAGGGGTGACGGGAGAAGAGGGCAGAGGGGCCCCCTGCGCCAGCTGGGGGGACCTTGGTCAGTGGTAGTTTCGGTGGCAACAAATCTGTGCGTAGTCTCCCACCAGTACCCAAATAGGTCTTTCACCTGGGACAGGTGGAACCTAGGATCTATGTCTGGCATTAGGCCAGACATTGGACCAGCACCTTGGTCCAGCCAAGAGTTATCTGGTGATGGCAGGTGGACAGCAGGCGACATTGGGGCAGTAACGTTAGACCCAATGCTAGTGGTCGTCATTCGCTGGCCCTGGGTAGGGTTGAGTCCTGACTGTTCATCAGCCAATGGTGAGGTCGAGACCTGTGATGCAGGGACTGTGTCATCGGTTCCGAAGGCCGGATCACCGGCGGGGCAACGTCGGTTGCCTATCATTGGTGGGAGTCCCCACCCAATGAAAGATTGGTCGATGAACATTTGTCCAACGACTGTTTGGATGTGGTCAATGAAATTTGTCTGATGACAGTTTGGTCGTCCTAGGAGGCTGAGAGGCTGACCTCCCGGAGGAGTACCCTGAAGCCTTGCAACTGTCCCGGGGGTCGGCGTCTGACACTGATGCCAACTGGGAGCGGCTGGACATTGGCTTAGAAAGCTCTAGATGCTGGCCTGTAGTCTGAGCAGAGAGAGAGAGAGAGAGAGAGAGGTGCCTAGGCCCATTGAAAGGCTTGATACACCACATAGCCAGTTCTAAGAAAGAGCCCCCAGGCCCATTGAAAGGCTTGATACACCACATAGCCAGTTCTAAGAAAGAGCCCCCCCAAAAAAAGGGGGATGGTGGGAGGGAAGGCATACCTGATAGCTGAGATCCCCTGGAAGATATGAAAATGATGTACCTACCATGATTCTTGATCTTTCTGTGCATCTTCACCATTCATCACTGGTGGGTTCTGGCCGGAGGAACAGGGCCCTGCGGGAACATTCTTTTTTCCCCTGGGGAAGGAGCCAGCATTGGGTTCGCACAACTTGCACCGCCGTAGACGACGTGGCGCCTGAGGGAAGGCCAGTAAACAGCGTTGATTCCTCCCTCACCTCAGTTCTTGGAAGCCGGAGAATGAAAGGAAAAAGGGGAAAGGGAAAAAGAAGAGGGCAGGCATGAGAGCCCAAATGATAGCCAAAAAGGAAAGGATATAAACTGAAAGTGATAAAAGCCAAAGGCAGAGGGCAGAACAACCCTAGGGGTCTGGAACATAGGGCCCCATCCCCTTGGCATGCGAGTATAGACAAGAGAGGAGAGAAAGAGAAGAAGGAGGAAAAGAAAAGGGAAGGAGGAAGAAGACCCCCCCGACTTCTCACAAGAGGAGAAAAGAGGCCATGGGGAGAAGTAGCACTCAGAGGGCTCCCTTCAATCTTGGTGGGAAGGGAGAAAGCAGGAGGATGGCCTTCAATGGATCTCAGTGTCTTCCAGATGTTTTGGGAGTTCCCTTTGGCCTGCTCCAGAGTGGAGATGTAGAAGTTTGCTTTAGTATCACGTATACTTTTAACACAGGCATTTCTGGCAGTTCTAAACGCCTGCCAGTCTGCCGGGTTCTTTGTGTGCCTCGTCTTAGCCCATAGCTTGTCTCTATTGGTAAGTGCAGATTTGAGATCTTGGGTGAACCATGGATGCAAGATTTTCCGCATCCTCATTTTAATAAGAGGAGCATGCCTGTTAATTAGGGTGGTGAGGTTGTCATTTAGGACAGAGATGGCGGCATCAGCAGATTTGACAAGATATAGGTCTTGCCACCTGATCGTAGCTAGATCGGTTAGGAAGTTTACTGAGTTGAATTTACGGAACGAGCGTTTGATTCTGAATTTAGGGTGCTGCTAGGTTTTAGATTGGAATCTTGTACCTACAACAATGCTGTGGTTGCTCATGTCATTATGGAAAACTGCAGAATGTGAGATTTTATGGGGATGCGAAGTTAAGATGACATCTAAAAGTGAGCTGCTGGCAGAGTTAGAAGCATTGATTCTTGTGGGTTCAGTTACTATCTGTGTAAGACCCAGCTCATCACAGATGGCTTTTAGGGAGTGGCATTTAGCAGTGAGCCAATCCATATTGAAGTCCCCTAAGATTATTGTTTCCCTGTTAGCAGCCAAAGTTATGGATTGCAACATGTTAAGAATTTCTGTGCCTCCTGACGGGGGTCTATAGCCACCAATGATTGTGATGCACTCTGAGGATGGAAGGTGAAGTTTATGAGACAATCTCGTATTCCTTGGGCTTAGTTTTACAGGAAATGCTGCTAACATCAAATTTGATTTGGCGATACAACCCCTCCCCCAATCCCTATCAGCCCTAAAGAGCTTGAAGTCCGTATAGTAATTTATGGATCAGTGTTGGTCTTTTTAGCCATGACTCGTAATTATAATCAGATCTGGTCAGTGTGGGCTGCCCAAACTTGAAGATGATCAAGTTTTTGAGCAGGCTTAGAATATTGACCATCATCAGTTTCATCCCAGGAGCAGCTGCAAACTCCGAAGGAGAAGTGATTTAAGTTGGGGGACCTGGATTTAGTTCGACATTGCCTGAACAGAAAAGGAGAATTAGAAACATTTTCTTGAGGGCATTTCTCAGGTAGAAGTGGGCTCTTTTCGTATGGGTTCTTGTGTGGTGTTGTCATTGAGGTACGTCTAGCCAGGGCATAGGAGATGCTGACATGGCCGTTAAAGGCTAGAAGGGGAAGTGCACGGAAAGACATTGGCGAAGGGAGGAGGGCCAGAAGAAAGGGATGAGAATTAAAATGAAAACCCGACAGATTAAGAGTAGGGAAGCAATATGAAGATGCAGCAGGAACTATGATTGTGGGTTCCCAGGCTGGGATGACATCTGACTTAGCATGAATCAGTGCTTTATGAGTCATACTTTTTGCCAGGATTAGAAGCAGAATGATAATTCAGGCCATATTGCCCATGATTGAGTACAGTGATTTGTATAGAAAGACCAAGAATTCCTCTAGTGTCAAGTCTGTATAACCTGCTAATGGAAAACTAGCCACTTAAAAAAGAGGACCTGCAAGAGGTGCTTGCTAATATCCTCAGCATTCTGCAAGCACTTAAGAACCTCTTGCTTTTGGGTAGACTCAGGAAGGGCCTGGGCCGCAGCCGTGTCCTTCTTCCAAAGGGAATTCTGGTACTTTACCATATGAGAAAGGTACTTTGCAATCCTTAGTCCAAGGGTGGAGGAGGCATAAACCCCTCTTACCCCAAAGATCAATCCTTCGGCACTCTCTGTTGGGGGGGGAGGGAGCTAAGGTGCTTGGGCAGACCTATCATGGGCTGTCTTAAGAACCACAGAATCTGTCTCTGGTTGGGCAGCGTAATGAGGGAGACCCTGAGGGGCATGATATAACTTAGCAGCCCTACAGGGCATGGCTGGCACCATGTCAGACCTGTGTCAGGCTGCAGTTTAGGCATTCCTCAAAGCAGGAAGTATCGGAGGAATGACTTTAGGAGGAGACTCCGGAATTTCTAAGAAATCCACCAAATCTCATCTGGCGTCATCCTCCTCCTCGATATGGAAGCCCATGGCTGAGGCAACTGCTTCATCACATTGAAAAAACTGAGTCCTCTGGAGGAGACCTAAGAGTATGCTTGGCAGAGTCTTCGCTGACTGAGGAAGCCATGGATCTGTCAGAGGAGAGAGGCTCTTCCTTCTCCTCCTCATCTGGAAGGATAAGATATAACAGTGACGTAAGAACTTGCCGTAACAGTAGATCTTCGAGAGAGGTTCCTGCAGTAGGTCTTCACAAGTAGGACTGCACCCCCTGGTGTCAGGACCGCACGGCAAATTTGTAGCTAGCAATCATCAGCGGGGACCACGCCTGGTGACAGACGTCGGTGTGACTACAAATAGGGGCGGTCTCCCACCCGCCCGGCAGAGACCCCTAAAGAAGAAGCAGGAAAAAAGGAGTGGAAACTCCTGGGACCCTGAGCCCAGGATAAAACAAAGTCCTGGGAAGGGGAAAAAAGAGGGAAAAACACAGGAGCTGGGGAAAGGTGGGTGAGAAATCAAGACCTACTGCAGGAACCTCTCTCGAAGATCTAAGATCTACTGTTACGGTAAGTTCTTATGTAACTGTTATATCTTACTTGGAGAGGGTTCCTGCAGTAGGCCTTCACAAGTAGGACTGAATACCAAGCAGTCAACTAAATAGAAGAAGTCAGAGACTAGGTTCCGAGAGGAGGAAAAAACGACAGTCTGTTCATGACAGAAGTCCTTGCAGGACTGCTAGACCAAATCCTAGAAGCAATGTCCAGACTGTAATGTTTCGTGAAGGTGTGGACAGAGGGCTAAGTGGCTGCTGCGCATATGTCCGCAGTGGACACATTTCTGAAAAAGGCAGTGGAAGTGGCCACTCCCCTAGCTGAGTGGCCCTTGACCATCCCCAGAAGGGGCTTCTCGTACTTCTGGTAAATGTAATGAATACAATTTGCCAGCCACCTAGACATTGTCGGTTTAGAAATAGCCTTACCTTGGCACTTGGGAGCAAAGGCTATGAAGAGTTGATCCGACCTGCGAACCTCCTTAGTCCTTGAGATGTAATATCTCAAATTCCTATGCACGTCAAAGGTGTGCAGGAGATACTCCCCCCTGTTGGGAGTGTTCTGGGTAAAACACCAGCAGTTCAACATTCTGATTTACGGTGAATTCAGAAACTATCTTTGGAAGAAAGAAAGGATTAGTCCGCAGAGCCACTTCTCTTTTCCAGGACAGGTGATGATGATCGCTCCCTCAGCTCCTGGAGCTCTTTTTCCATTGATGCCAGTCATTGTTTTAATAAGTGGACATCGATGGTCCTCTGGCGACGGGTGCGTGTGGACTGGTTGAAGGCCTGGCAGATAGAACAGTCTACGGTCTTGTGTTTAGGCCCCAGCGGGAGTGGTCGTCCCCATGTGGGATCTGCATGCAGCACTTGGAGCACTTTTACTTGGGCTGACGTGAAGACATGCAACGCTGGAGAGCTGAAAAAATTAACGGTACTACTGCAAAAATGGCAGGCGACTGAAGTGGTTCCACCGCGAGGTCAGACGATTCAGGTCGACAGCGGGAAAGAACTGGAGGGTGGGCAGGGAACTGCTCCTATTTATAATCACACATCCGTCACCCGATGCCGGGGCGGTCCCCGCTGATGACTGCTAGCTACAAGTTTGCTGTGTGGTCTAGGGGGCACAGTCCTACTTGTGAAGACCTACTGCAGAAACCCTCTCAAAGAAAGATCTGGATATTCCTCCTCGACATTGACCTGTTCCAGCTCCAGGTCCGACAACCGAGGTATCAACGAAGACCTACAAGGCAAAGATTATGGAAGCAGAAGTGGTGTTGATGACGCAGGCAATGTAGGCATATAAGAGCCTAAGTGTTGGATAAAAACTGTCATGAATTTGGTCAGAATGTCATTAAGGTCAATGACAGTAGATGGTGTGTCCAAGCAGGGGGTCACATGGCACAGGCTGCAATGACCCACCAGACTGACCTTGGGAGCTCCAGGAGCCCACATTCCGAGGGCCTGGGAAAGCATCAGGCCTCGACAGGAGGGCAGTCGATGATGGTCCCGTCATCAAAGGAGAGGGGGCTGATGAATCAGAAGTCAATGGATGGCCACTCTGTGCATCAGGCGTAGGCACTCTCAGTAGGGGTCTGGAAGGAAGAGAGACCTGGACAGCAGGCTTAGGCATCGGTGCAGCCAGAGCCAATGGAAGATGATGAAGAAGAGGCTGTCAGGGAGCAGGACCGCTGCTGGGCAGAACTGTCCCAATCGCGGTCCTTTTTATGACCTCCCCCGAGGACTTGTCTCGGGCCTTAGCGATCTGGGAGCTCGATGACCCTACCGGCGACTGGGAGGGACCCCTGCCCAAAACTGGCTACCTGTTGCTCCATAAGGAATTTCTTGAGAGCCTTTCTGCATCACCTGAGGATGGTTTGATTAAACTTCTGGCAGAACTCACAGTTCGAGGTATGGTCGAGCTCAAGATAGCAGACAGAGTGAGTGTTCGCATGAAGAAGCAAACTTTCTGCAGCGACGGAAGACAGAAGTTGAAGAAGTAACTCTCAACATAAACAAGGTAAAAGAATCTCTTTAGAAAAAGAGATTCCAAAAGAATAAAGTTAGAAAAGCCGTAGGCAAAAAAATGGTGTGAAACTGCGTTGGAGCTTCCGAGGAGACCTATGCAATCAAGTTGACAGCAGGAAAGAACTGAGGAGGAAGCAGGACCACTCATGCCTTTATAGGGTTGGTGATGTCAGCAGATGATGTCGGCGTGGGCGGTCCCAGCTGTACTGTTGAAATTCTTCCATGTGGATCCTGCTTCGCAGATGGTGAAGTTTCATCTGTGTACCTGAAAGAAACATAGAACATAGAAACAGTCTTTGATGGCAGATAAGGACTGCTTGGCCCACCTAGTCTGCCCTTTTCCCTACCTATTGGATAAGCTGCAGATCCTAGTTAACCAATAGCCTACTTCATTCTACCCCCCACTAGAACTGCTTTATGTCTGTCCCATGCATTCTTGAATTCCCCCACTGATGAGTGAGATACCCCAGAAGATATGGAAATTACGTACTTACCGTAATTCTTGATCTTCTTGGATGAAATCTCCACCACTCATTCACACTAATGGGAGTTTGCCAGAGGCGCTAGGACCCAGCGGGAGCAAACTTTTTCAGGAGGGCCAGCACTGAGATGGAGCTGTGAAGAAGCGGCACCACGAGCAAGGTGCATGCGGTATAGACCATCCCAGCATCAACCCTCCAACCGCCTCAGTGCCTTGTTTTCCGAGGAGGTGCAGTGTAACTAACCTAGAGAGGACTAACCTAAAAACCGGACATAAGATAGTCCAAATAACCCGTGTAAGAAGGGTCAACAATAAAGTCTTCACATCCCAGCCATTGAGGGAGTGAAGACCAGAAACAGAGAAGTGAGCTCGAGGGATGGTGGGTGGGCATGTGAATGAGTGGTGGAGACTTCGTCCAAGAAGATCAAGAATTACGGTAGGTACATAATTTCCATCTTCCTGGACATAAAGTCTCCACCACTCAGTCATGCTAATGGGAGAGTATCGAGTTAAATAATTCCCCCCCCCCCCGACGGGTGACAGGAGACAAAGCTCAATTTTTAGGACAGAAGTCCATTAAGAATTGTCCTGCCAAATGACAGATGTCATCTGGCATGGAAGTCCAAGGCATAGTGCTTAAAAACAGGTTACTCACCTGTAACAGTAGTTCTAGTAGGAGTGGTATATGTTGTTCATCCACACTTCTTGGCATATCCCTTTCCCTTTAAGGATCGCTGGAAGGTCTTCAAGCTGGCTCCTCCCACCCACCCGGGTGGTATATCCCTCGGCTCTGCCACATGATGCCAGATCTTAGCCTGCTGGAACCCAGGTGTTGTGCATCCACAGCCAGGGAGCTCGGGTGGGTCCATGGGGATGAACAACATATACCACTCCTAGAAAGTACAGTTATGTAAGAACTTACCGTAACAGTAGATCTTCGAGAGAGGCTCTTGCAGTAGGTAATTACATATAGGACTGACGCCGGCCGACGGCAGGACCCCACGGAAAAATTTCTAGCTAGCAGTCCCTGGAGAGGGACCGTCCCCACATCAGGTGACCAGCACCAGACAAAGTCGGTATAAAGGGGCGGTCCCGGATGCCTGCCTTCCAGTTCTTTCCCGCCATAGGCCCGGAAGGCCCGGACGAGAGAGAAGCAGATATTTTCCTCAATGGAAAAGCAGCTGAAAAGCCTAGGGATGGAGGGGTGAAGAAGAGTTAATGCAAGAGCCTCACTAAAGATCTACTGTTACTGTAAGTTCTTACGTAACTGTACTATCTTACTTCGAGATGGCTCTTGCAGTAGGTAATTACATATAGGACAGAATCCCAAGCAGTCTGGAACAAAATAAGGCACCGGGAGGAGGTGCTACTCCAAGAAGTAGCAAAGAAAACCTTGCAAGACCGCTAACCCGAAGCCTGCTCTACAGCGAGAGGCAATGTCCAAACTGTAATGTTTAGTAAAGGTATGGACGGAAGTCCAAGTGGCGGCAGCACAGATGATCGTGCTACAGCACGTTTCTTGAAACAAGTCGCAGAGACTGCTACTCCAATGAAAGTGGAGTGGTTCTTTACTTGACCTGTAGGGTCTTGTTGTACCTGTCATAACAGAAAGTGATGCAATGGGCCAACCATTTTGATTGGCATTGCTTAGAAACAGCATTGCCTTCTCTTTTGTGAGCAAAAGAGACGAACAACTGATCAGTCTTTCTGAGATCCTTCGTCCTATTGGTGTAGTATCTCAGAATCCTGTGAACATCCATGGTATGGAGCAAGTATTCTCCTTGGTTGGAGTACTGCGTGAAAAAGGCAGGTAATTCAATAGACTGATATAAGGTAGATTCCGCTACCACCTTCGGGAGGAACTTGGGATTCGTGCGAAGAGCTACTCATTCTTTGTGAAAATCAGATAAGGGATTTTGCACATCAGGCCTGAAGTCGTCGGAAATTCTAAGCAGCAGCAGTAATGGCCACCAAGAAGAGCGCCTTCCACCATAAAAATCTCAAGTTCGCGAAGCCGAGGTTCAAAGGGAGGAAGAGTAAGTTTCTCGAGGACAAAGTTTAAGTCCCAAGGGGGAGCTGGGGTCCGGACAGGGGGCCTGAGATGAAGGACCCCTCTGAGAAAAGTTTTAGATACCTCCAGTTGGGCAAATGCCTTATCAGTGAAAGGGGCATGGTAGGCTGAAATCGCCGCCATATGGACTTTCAAAGAGGAGTAACTGAGACCCAGGTTGAAAAGGTGACGCATGTAATCAAGGAGAATGGTCACAGGATAGGAAAAGGGCTCCACGTTCCTGGATGCAGCCCAGATGGAAAATCTTTTCCATTTCATGGCGTAGGTGGACCTAGTGGAGAGTTTTCTAGCCTCCACCAGAATCTCGGCCACCTTAGGAGAAACGCCAAAGCGAGATTGAGCTAGGTCTGTAGGAGCCATGCATGAAGTTGAAGGGACTAGAGTCCCGGATGTACCAGGGTCCCCTGATCCTGGGTCAGCAATCCTGGAGATAAAGGAAGAGGAAGAGGAGGAAATTCTGAGTATTGTTGTAGAAGAGAACCAGATTTGCCTGGGCCAGAAAGGAGCGATCAGAATCATTCTCGCTCCTTCCAAAGCAAGTTTCTGCAGCACACGAGGGACCAGAGGAATTGGGGGAAAAGCACAGACGAATCTGTCCTTCCAGCTTAGAGATAGAGTGTCGCTCCAGAAAGCGCCTCGCTCTGGAGTGAGCGAGCAAAAGGATGGAAGCTTTGCATTTTGGGAGGAGGTGAACAGGTCTATCTGAGGAGTCCCCCAAATCTGGAAGATGCTTTTTAGAACTTTTTCGTCCAGTTCCCACTCGTGTGGTAGAGCCGACGAGCGACTTAGCCTGTCTGCCAGGACATTGTCGACTCCCGGAACATGGATCGCTGTGAGGTGAAGATTGTGAAGCGTTGCCCATTCCCAAACCCTCATCGCTTCCCTGCACAGTGGGTAGGACTGAGTCCCTCCCTGCTTGTTGATGTACCACACCATGCACGTTGTCCGTTTGGACAGCTAGGTGACCAGGAAGGATGTATTGGTGAAGGGCCTGGAGAGCATACAGCACTGCTCGAAGCTCGAGCACATTGATGTGGAGAACTAACTCCAATTTTGACCATAGGCCCCGGGTTCAGTGAGGACCCAGATGGGCTCCCCAACCTTCACCTGAAGCGTCCGTGGTCAGAGTCTGATCGGGGGGAGGAAGAAAAAAGGGGACACCCCGGGATAGATTCTCTCGAACCATCCACCATTGCAAGTCTCTTACCATCGGCGAGGAGATCAGAACCAGATGATCTAGGTCATCTACCCGTTGATCCCACTGAGAGCGGAGAGTCCACTGAGAGATTCTCATGTGGAGGCGCACGCGCGGAACCGTCAGGATGGCCGCCGCCATAAGCTCCAGTGCAGACGGAGCACCGACCTCGCCGAACCCTCCTGTAATCCGGATAGAAGGGAAATCTGGGATTGAGGAGGCCCCTGTCCGGAGGCAGGAAGGCCCTGCAGACTGTCGTGACGGTGATTGCCCCATGAACTGGAGTCTCTGAGAAGGATCCAGGTGAGACTTGGAATGGTTGATGGTGATACCCAGGCCAGTGAAAACCTGCTGGGTGAGGGAGAGGAAATGCAGGAATTCCTTCCTGGACAGGGCCACCAGGAGCCAGTCGTCTGGGTAGGGAAAAACCTGAACTCCCAAAGTACGCAGGTGGGCCGCTACCACCGCCAGGCATTTGGTAAAGACTCAGGGAGCCAAGGAAAGACCAAAAGGGAGCGCCCGGAATTGGTAGTGGCCTCCCTGGAACACAAACCTGAGGTACTTTCGGTGCATATCCAGTGCACAAAGCCATTGGCCCGGCCGAAGCAGGGGCAAGAGGGTTTGAAGGGAGAGCATCCTGAACCTCTTGTATTCCACGTATAGGTTCAGGGAGCTGAGATCGAGAATGGGTCTGAGATCTCCCATCTTCTTTGGTACAAGGAAGAAATGGAAATAGTAACCCGTCCCGTGGAGGTGAGGGGGGATGGGCTCTATAGCCTGCTTCGCAAGGAGAGCAGAGATTTCTTCCCTGACCAAAGGAAGGTGGTCCCTTGAGTAAGAGGAGTTCAGAGGGGGGGTGACGTGGAGGTTTCTGCAGAAACTCTATGGAGTGCCCTTCTGCTATGATCTGAAGCACCCATGAATCCAATGTTATCCTCTCCCAACCCGGAAGGTGGAGGGAGAATCTCCCTCCTACCAGTTCCTCCGGGGCGTCCGGAGGTGGTGGGAGAGGGAAGAGTCAGGTGGTGTGAGGCAGCGCCGCAGCTGGGGCACCCGTTGCTTTTTTGGGCGGCGGGGGCCTGGCAGTTGTGGGGGCCTGACGTTTAGTGGCCCGCCTTCCCTGAGGTTTCGCTTGAGGCCGGCTGTGTCTGCGAAAGGGACGGCGCTGTGGGGATGGGGATGGTACATTGAATCAACAGATTTAAGGGACGTCCCCTTCTCCTGCAAATCAGTGATGATGTCCTTGACATCACCGGCAACACAGAACCCCTGAAAAGTGCTTCTTGAATTGCTGACTGCACCTCTGGGACCAGACCTGACACACGGAACCATGCATGACGCTCGAAGACTTACAGGCATGAGCTCAGATCCTACGGTGTCCACTGCATATAGTAGGTCGTCACTGAAAATATGACGACTGGCGACGCAGGCAGAACGGACCAGGTCGGCTAACTCCTGCTTGACTTGGGAGTCGGGCAAGGAGTCAATCTTAGATTCCATGCCTGGGTAAGGACAGCCTTCTGGTAATCCCCATATGTGCTACATAATTTGGGGCCCTAATCCCCAGTGTGGAAGAAGCATAGATCTACCTTCCATACTGATCCAGAAAGCGAGATTCCTTTATCTGGGAGATGAGCTCAAATGTTTGGTGTGTGCTGACCGCCGTGGTAGCCTTAATACAACCGAGTCTGCAGGGGTGAGAGTCTAAAATCCACCCTCCGGACCTAGGTATAGCCTGTTGGACTTCCGAGGAGTGGGGCTAAAAGCCGGCTGGTTGTTTCCAAATAGTGGAAACAAGGTGGGCGTGAAGCTCGATCCAGGTGGCACTAGGTAGGAGCCGTGAGAGCAAGTCCAGATGTTCGCTAATTTAACCCGTTGAGGATCTGGCTCTAAGGAAACGCCACTGATGGACTTCCTGGATCTTCCTGAGCAACTCCGTGAAGGAAGGATCCTCCGGAGGAACTTCGGAGGAGTCCTCGGCCGGGCTTGGACGGAGGCGCAGCTCGTCGTCTTTCTCAGAAGCTGCCATCGGAGGCCTCGAGGAGTCTGAGAGAGAAGAAGAAGAATTGAAACAGAGTGAACTCCCTGGCTGGCGTCTAGGGAGAGCAGGTTCATAAGGGGAATCTCGACGCGTGTCCTGCCCTCTCTGGATCCGGGACAGAGCCTGGGAATCCGGAGGCAGAGAGGAATGTGCCGTCTGGGGCGTCACAGGGCAGGGGTGGCACCATCACCATAAGGCAGCTCTCAACTTCCTTGGTGGAGCTGAGCCTTGTCCTCAAAGCCCACCAGGAGGCCAGAGTCTCGTGGAGATCCACCGGCCTGGGGGGCAGTGGAGGAAGGGAAGTGAGGATAGCTGCTCTGGGATGGAAACTATGAGGAGAATGTCCGTAACCCGGCTGCGGGAATACCGGAGCAGGGTACTGCAGCGTCGGGTACTGCGGCGTCGGTGGAGTCGGCGCCGGGTACTGCAGCGCAGGATACTGTGGACCTGGGAAAACCAGTGTCGGATAGGACGGTGGATACCCAGGCACCGGGGAAGCTGCCGGAGCAGACGGCCCAGTTGGGAAATCCACAGGCGGATCAACCAGGATAGGCCCGTGGGTTGGAGGGCCCGATGGAAGGGGAATATCCCCCGCCGGCATCGGAGGGGCCGGTGTTGGAACCGGCATCGGCAGGGCCAGTGTCGGAGCCAGCGTTGAGGCCGGCGTCAGGGGAGCCGTCGCCAGATCCGGCTCTGTAGGAAGAGGATCGGAAGGTAGCCCGGGATCCCGAGCCTCGTCCGGGGACGGAGGAGAAAAATCCCCGGGGTCAGGCAGGGGGGACTCGGGCTCCCCTGACGGTAGCGAAGGCTGCGGGGAACCTGGTACGACAGACGTGGCAGGGTCTGCAGTAGGCTCCGAGGCCCGGCGCACATCGGAGGAGCCGACATGTGACTTAGGGGCCGAGTCCCGGTGGACGCCAGAGGAGCTGGCGTCCGACTTCAGGGGCCCTCATCGGAGACGGGCCGAGGATGAGAACAGGCCTGGTCCGATGGAGACACTGCCGTGCGCCGCCCCGAAGGGTCGAGCGTCTTAGCGGCCTTCTCCCGGCGGACATCAGAGGAGCCGATGTCTGGCTTATGGGAGGCGCCCACACCAGTAGGCCGCAAGCCTGCGGTGGTACTGGGGGCTGGAGCCTCCTTTTGGCCGGAGGCACCCGGCGGGCTCGAACGAAACCCGACGGGCGGGCGGCGCCTCCTCCAAAGCCTTGGAGGCTGCCGTGAGGCGATCCCGGAGGGGACGTTATCTTAGCTGCAGCTCCGGCCGGAGTCGCGAAGGAGGAGGCCTTCTCCCAGTGCCTTTCCTTGTCCCGCTTCTTGTGTCCTTCAGGGAAGGTCGACGCCTGCCGAAGTTTCTTCAACTCCTTCTCCCATCGCGGACATCTTCTTCTTGAGGAGATGGGCTTCGAGAGACTGCTGGCGTCGTCTGCGGGTGGCTGCATTGAAATGAAGGCAGTGCGGACACTTGTCGACCGCATGGTCGGGGCCTAAACAGAAAAGGCAGAGGGAGTGACCGTCTTTGTGAGGCAGTTGGGCGCCGCAAGAGTCGCACTTATTTTTTGAAGGGGACGACATATACCGACGTTCACCTGATGATAGAAAATACAAAATACTGAAACTTTTCGGAAAAACCGACGAAGTAACAGGACTGAGCGATATGAACTTCACCGCGAGGCGCTGCACGAGCTGACAGTGGGAAAGAACTGGAAGGCAGGCATCCAGGATCGCCCCTTTATACCGACGTCGGGGCGGTCCCTCACCAGGGACTGCTAGCTAGAAATTTTTCCGTGGGGTCCTGCCGCCGGCCGGCGTCAGTCCTATATGTAATTACCTACTGCAAGAGCCCTCTCAAAGTAAGATCTACTGTTACAGGTGAGTAACCTGTTTTTCTAGGATCGTGGATATATTGTTCATCCACACTTCTTGGTAGATTCCTAGCAGTCTTCTGGGAGGAGGGAGGCAAGGCGCACACCCCCACTGATACCCACTTGTGGAAAAGAGATTGGAGAACTGAGGCCACAAAACCAGCATCCCAGCGTGACTCAAGGTCAATGTGCTAACGGGTAATGAAGGTGTTTGCTGACTTCCAGGTAGCAGCCCGACAGATTTCCTGGATAGGGATGTCCCTGGAAGCAGCCATCGATGCAGCGGTATGGTGGGTAGAATGAGCTCTTATCCCTCTGGGAGGCTCCATGCCCGCCAACTCGTAGCACAGACTTATGCAAGATGTAATTCACCTTGCAATAGTCCATTTTGCTGCAGGTCTGCCAGAAGCAGCTTCAGCATAGGTGACAAACAGCTGGCAAACCTCTCCCCAAATTTCTGCCGTCCTCTCCTTATAATAGGAGAAGGCTCGTCTCAGGTCCAGTGTATGGAGCCTGTATTCGGCTCCGATGTGTAATTAGGGTAGTATACTGGCAGAGTTAACACCTGGTTAAGATGAAACTCTGACACCACCTTTGGAAGGAATTTCCGGTGGGGGCACAGGACAACCTTGTCCTGTGGAAGACCAGATAAGAGGAGTCCACCGAAAGTGCCTGGAGCTCCCCTGTCCTTCTGGCAGATGTGATAGCCACTAGGAAGGCCTTCTTCCACACGTGTGACAACACACACTTGTGCATTGGTTCGAATAGCTTGCCCATGAGCTTTGCCAGTACCAGCAGTAGATCCCACAGAGGTCGAGGTTCACGCACCAGAGGGGATATGTGATCCATGCCTTTGAAAAAGCACCTGACCACTGTCTCCTGCGCCGTCGGCTGACTGGCCTGAGCCCGGTAAGCAGAGATGGCTGTCAGGTGCACCCTAAGGGTCGATGACCAAAGACCCCTTTGGACAGAGACCAAAGGTTGTCGAGAATGTTAGCCACTGGACAGGACAGAGGGTCCAGGCCCTTGCCCTGCCAACAAACGGAAAACGTTTCCATTTGAAGGCATAACATTTCCTACTCTATTCCTTTCTGGATGCCTCCACCACGGTGAGGACATCCTCAGAAAGACCCAAAGCCTGGAACTCTAGCCGCTCAGGTACCAGGCTGTGAGGTGCAGGGACTGAAGGTCCAGATGGTATACTTTCCCCTGACTGAGAGAGATCAGGTCTGGGTGTGCTGGAAGCCGCTCTGGGGGCCTGCAACTGAGGCTAAGGAGATCTGGATATCTGAACTGGCACGGCCAGTCTAGGGCTACCAGAATCACCTTCGCTTTGTCCCTCCTCACCTTAAGGAGCTCCTTGTTGATCAAGGGATATGGAAGGAAGGCGTAGAAGAGGCCTGGGGTCCATGGCCTCAAGAAGGCATCCCCCTGCAGCAAGCCCTGCTGAGGGGGACGGCCATGAAACAGCCCCAGCTTGGTGTTGTCCCTGTAAGCAAACAGGTCCACCATCAGTTTGCCCCAGTGGGATAACAGGCTGTAAGTGACCTCTGGATGGAGAGCCCACTCGTGGGATGTCTCGCCTAAGCGGCTGAGAGCATCCGCCAGATGGTTTGAGGCTCCTGCCACGTGACTGGCTAGGAGATCTGCCTCCAGACGGCTTATGGGGGTCCAGATGCGGAGCACCTCCATGCAAAGCAGATGGGAATGCATGCCGCCCAGTTTGTTGAGGTAGTACATGGTCATGGTATTGTCCGTCTGGACTTGAATCACTTGACCCGGAGCTGAGGAGTGAAAGCTGACAGTGCCACTCTGACTACTCTGAGCTCCAACAGGCTGATGTGGTATCGGGACTCCCCGGGGGTCCAGAACCCGTGGGCCCTTTTGTCCCCCATTTGGGCTCCCCAGCCCATGAGAGAGGCATTGGTCGTGAGGACAGCCGTCGGCTCAGGGCGGACAAACAGGATTCCTTCCTGCAACCGGTCTGGGGCAGTCCACCATTGGAGAGCGTTCCACATCTTTTGGGTTGCAGTGATCAGCTGGTCGAAATGACCGTGGCATTGAGTCCACTGGGCAGCCAGGTCCCAATGGAGGAGGTGCATGTGCCACCAGGCCCAACGGACCACAGAGGAGCATGCCACTATGTAACCCAGAAGGCACAGAAAGTCCCGGGCAGGGCGCAATTGCCCAACCAGAAAAGACTGGGCAAAGAAGGAGAGAACCTCTGCCCTGTCCACCAGGAGCCGAGCTCTGGCTTGACTAGAGTCGAGCTCCGCTCTGACAAAGCACATCACCTGGGAAGGCATGAGTTCCGACTTGGCCTCGTTGATCAGGAGGCCGAGTTGGGAGCAGGTCTGGAAGGCCAGGTCCCTGGACCTCTCCACCTCCTGCCGGGTGGGACCTGCTAAGAGCCAATCATCAAGGTAGAGGTAAATTCTGACACCCCCCCGGACGCCTGAGATGTGGTGCCACCACTGCGATGCATTTGGTGAAGACCCATAGGGCCAAGGACAGGCCAAACGGCATGGCTTGGAACTCATATAGGGTCCCTTCGGCTCTGAAGCGGAGGAACTGCCAATGAGATGGATGGATTGGGACGTGAAAGAACGCGTCTTGCAGATCCAGTGAGCAGAACCACATGTTTTGTTCCAAGGATGGTATGATCTGGGACAGAGTGACCATCCAAAAGGTGCGTGACCTGAGATACTGATTCAGGTTGTGCAGATCTAGTATGGGGCACCAGACCCCCGTCTGCTTGGGCACCAGGAAGTACCTGAAGAGAAAGCCTGGGTCTGCTGGAGAATCCGCCACTGGAACTACTGCCTCCTTGAGGAGGAGCTGGGTGATGTTGTTTCGGAGAGCCGACAGAGTATGGGTGGATACTCTTTCCTCCCGTGGGACGTGGGCTCGGCTTAGAGGGTATTGCTCGAATTCCAGAGGCAGTACCTGACCGACCACCTCAAAGACCCACCTGTCTGTGGTGATAACGGACCAGGTGGAAGGGAAGTGGCAGAGCCGGCCCCCCACAGGAGGACCCAGAACTGGTGTGATGGGAGAGGGGGTGGCAGCCCCCGACCCGTTACTGAGCAGGCTTGGAGGAGGATCCAGGACCTGAACCTCGTCCTCCTTTACAGACCTGGGAGGGCCCAGACTTGGGTCGGGGGCGCCAAGCTTGAGCCTGCTGCTGCTGCCCTCCTTGAAAGGAGGGTTGCTGGGCAGCAGGGGAAGAGTACCGAAAAGGCTTCTTCTTCTGCTGCTTCTTACTCGAAGAACCTTTAGCAGAAGTGGCGTCTAAGGTTGCATTGGACTGCGCAATACACTAAAGGTGACCAGCCACACCTGGGTCAAAGAGATTGATACCCAGGAGAGGCACATCAGCTAGTTTGTGCAGAGTATCTGCCGGGAAAGAGAAGAGCTTCAGCCAAGCCCTGCGGCGAGAGGCAACTGCAGCTGCCAATGAGCGGGCACAAGAGTCCCCAATGTCCAGGGCCGTCTGGAGCTGCTGTTTGGCAACAGCCCGGCCCTGGTCCAGGACTTGCTTGACCGTGGCCTGCATGTCCACGGGGAGCTGTGGGAGGACTTCATCCAAAGACCCCAAGAGGGCATAGAAGAAGTGTGCCATGATGACGGCCGAACTTGCCTGACGGAGGCCTAAAGACAAGGCTGCATAGACCTTCTGAGCTGAATGATCCAAGTTTTTGGATTCCTTCTCGGGGGGTCAATCAGTGTCAGCAGAACTGCCAGTACGCCTGAACACAGAGGCGGTCACCAGGTTCTCGGCCGAAGGGTGCTCTGTGAACCCTGCAAGGGACCCCATGGGCACTGCATACTTGCGGTCCATGCAGGCAGACGGAGCTGAACAAGAGGCAGGGCGCTGCCCAAGTTCCAAGTCCGGGCCAACTATGGCCTCGGCCACAAGAAAAGCCTCCATCGAGGTATCCCCTCTCTTGAGGATGTCCGTGAGAGGGTAGTCCATCTTTTTCTGGAAGCGAAGAATGCCCTGAAATGACGAAGGACCTTCCTCTGTCTCTATCCCACCAACCGATTCATCATTCCCAGGATGAGAATGTAGGCCAGTCTCGTCCGAATCCGAGGAATCTGGATACAATGGTCGACTGTCCAGGTCACCTTCGACTCGCTGAGGGCGGTCCAGGGTGACAGTGACCGAAAGACGCCAGGGAAGCCCGGTGCCTGGTCTAGCTTTCTTTGAAGGAGCCCCTCCCACAGGCTGCTTGGGCGGTGGTTACACCACTATCGGTGGAGAGACCGATATAGGCCAAACCGGAGGTTTCACCGGCTCTGCGGGTGGGGGAACTAACTTAATCAGCTCCAAAGGAGTTGGCTTCGGCTTGGGAGGCGAAAGTCAAGTAATGGCCGGGATAGAAGCCGGGATCGGCTTGTGACTGGTCAAAATCAGTTGTTGCCACGAGGTCCTCATAGCGCCGGAGTTTCTGCTGGAGCCTCTCCTCATCCAAGGAGGATGAGGAAGACCGATGGCCTCGCCTCTTTTTCGAGTGCTTGTGGCTCTTCCTTGGCATGTCGGTCGAGGGGGTCCTGGACCTCGATCAAGATCGGACAGGCCGATTCAGTCCCTCAGGAGACACTAGCGAGATTCCTTGTTTATAGGATGGGCTGTAGATTCCTGGGGGAGGACAGCCTTATCATTCTCTGCCAGGACCACTATGGCATCCGTAAAAGCTTGAGAGGCCAAGATGGGGTGATCCTTAGGAGGGGCATATTTCCTATCTATGGACTTGGCCACAGAGGGAATAAAAGCAGGATTCTTCCACACCATCTGGGAAAGAGTCTCGAAAGAGGGCTGTACTGGAGGGGTTAAATCCACAGGGTTCTCCAGAACATGAAGATATTGGAGCTGCAGAAGCTTCCCAGGAACGATTTTCGTGGTCTGGAAACTAAGAGTAGAATTTAACTTCTTAAGCAGAGACTTAAAGGAAAGGTCTTCAACAACAGGCTCTGCAGGAGGATTGATCCCTGCCCCTAGGGCAGAATCGGCATCAACATCATCACACAGCTGAAGATCCTGATTGGGCTCAAAATCATCACCTGACAGCCCAGAGGGGACTGTATGGGCAGGAGAGGAATGAAGGTTTGGAGTGATGTGGCTTGTCTGTAGCTCAGCGAGAGATTATTCCAGAGGGACAGTAGGCAGAAAGAGAAAGCAGATTGGCTAGATAATGTATGAGGATGAGGGAGGGAGAAGGAACAAGCAACTCTAGTGTGGAGAGTGTATGAGGAGGGTCTGGCTGGGGAGATGAGTGAGGTAAGGTAAGAAGGAAGTAGTTCAAACCAGAACTTAGCAATAAAAGTTAGGGAGTGGGTTTGACGGCAGAGCGAGAGGGGAAGAATGGGACAGGGAAGAGAAGGAAGAGTGATGGATGCGGAAGGGGGAATTAGTGGCGAAACGACAGAAAGCATTTAGGAGTGAGTCTAGTTTGGTGAGGGATGAAGTTGGTGCAGTGCCATATACAATATCTGTGTAGTCGAGCACAGGGAGTATGGTTTTGGTGCCCAAATCCCATTGCACATGGGGAGGGAGGCAGTCTATTTCGGTACATGACTAAGTTTAGGATGGAGTTTTAAATACAGTCAATATGTGTGGAAAACAGTTACAATTTATAGGCACAGCACTGGCTAATAGACTGTTTGAGAGGCCTCCACAACATGGAGCACATTCTCCAAAAGAACCAAAGTCTGGAACTCTAGCCACTCAGAAACCAGCCCGTCATGTGCAGGGAGTGAAGGTCTGTGTTCAGGATCTTCCTCTGTCGTCGGGTCAGCAGATACAGGTGAAGAGGCAACCGCCACGGGGGTCCACTGCCAAGATTGAGAAGATCTGGGTACCGGAACTGGCGAAGTCAGTCCAGAGCTATCAGGATCATCCAAGCCTTGTCCTTCCATATTTGACCATTACGTTGTGGATCAGGGGAAAGGGAGGAAAGGCATACAGGAGGTCTGGGGTCCAGAGCCCCGCAAAGTCATCCCCCCACACCAGTGTCCTGGACTTTGGGGGATGGGCACTGAACAGCCTCCGTTTTGTGTTCTTTCAGGAGGCAAACAGGTCCACCAGAGGAGTGCCCCATAGGGATAACAGGTGGCTCGCCACCTCCTGATGCAGGGATCACTCATACATTGTCTTGACAGCCTGGCTGAGAGCATCTGCCAGCTGTCTTCCCTTGTGACGTGGATCACCAGCAGATCTGCACCCAGGCTGTGCATGATGGTCCAGGTGCTGAGGGCCTCCTGACAAAAAGCAAGGAAGTGCATGCCACCCTGCCTGTTTAGGTAGAACATAGTTGTGGTGTTGTCCATCTGGACTTGTACGACATGACCCCTGACTAGAGGACCAAATTCTGTCACAGCTAGCTGCACTGCACAGAGCTCCAGCAGGCTGACATGATGACAGGACTACTTGGGAGACCAGAACCAACAGGTCCTGTGGTCCCCCAGGTGCACACCCCACCCCACTCCACCAGAGACACATCCATCGTGAGAGTGATGGTCAGTTCTAGGTGGACAAATGGTACTCCGTCCTCCAGATGTTCTGGGATCAGTCACCATTGGATGGTGTCCACATTGGCTGGGTCACTGTGACCAGCGGGTCCAGGTGTCCTAGTTGCTGGGATCACTGATGGCTCAACTCCCACTGTAGGTGCCACATTCACCAGCGAGCTCACCGGACCATGCTGATGCAAGACGCCTTGTACCCCAGCAGCTGCAGAAAGTCCCAGGCAGGACACAAGTGCCCAACTTGAAATGATCAGGCAAAAGGAGGTAATATTCAATGCCCGGTCCTCTGGGGGATGGGACTTGGCCCGTAGGGAGTCTAGCTCCGCCCCAATGAAATTAATCACCTACGAGGGGATCAGTTTGGACTTGTCCGGGCAGACCAAGAGGCCCAAGTCTCTGCAGGTCTGGAGGGCCAGGCCCAACAACCGCTTCACTGCCTCTTTGGATGGCCTAGCAATCAGCTAATCGTCCAGGCAGGGATAAACCCTGATGCCCTTGAGCTGCATGAAGGCTACCAGCACTGCCATACCCTTGGCAAAGACCCTGGGTGCAGAGAAGAGAACTGTATAATCTTGAACTGACAGAGCACCCCTTCTGCGCAGAACCAGGGGTACTGCCAGTGGGAAGAACAGATTGGGATGTGGAAAAATGTGTCTTGGAGGTCCAGGGAGCAGAACCACATGCCTTGCTCCAGAGACGGTATGAAATAGTTCAGCATGACCTTCCTGAACTTGCACTTCCTGAGAAACTGAATGTGAAGTTCCAGTATGGGGTGCCAGTCCCCCATCCGTTTTGGGACCAGTAAGTACCTCTACACATACCACTGACTTGCCAGGGAGTCTCGGACAGGGGCTATGACTCCTTCTATGAGTAGTTGAGCAACATCCTCCCTGAGGGCAGACAGCGTGTCCTGCCACACCAAGGACTCCCTCAGAGCATGGGATCAGTAAGGCAGGGGACAGCCTCAAAGTTGAGAGGCAACCCTCTGCTAACCACCTTGAGAACCCACTTGTCTGTTCTAATAATGAATCAATGAGGCCAAAATTGGTGAATCTGATTCCCACTGGGAGTTGGCCAGGGACTGGACAGGCAGGAAATGAACACCCCCTGACCCATCACTGGGCAGCTTTGGAGGGGGCACTGGCCGCTGAAATCGAAACGGCACCACTCTCCCTACCCTGCCTTTTTTTTTGGGGCCCCTGGCCAGAGAACACTGTCTTGGGGTGCCTGGCTTGAAACTGCTCCTGCTACCACTGTTGCTTCCAAGACTGCTGTGGCTAAAAGGGCAGAAACTGTAAGGTACTGTATTTTTCTTTTGCTTCTGACCTTTTGGATCTTTCTGGGACAAAGCCACAGAATCAAGGGTGGCACTGGACTCTCAATCCTAGCGAGATACCTACCAACTCCTGGACCAAAGAGGCTGGTGCTCAGAAAAGGGACATCAGCCACATTATGATGCGTATACACCATGAAGGTGGAGATCCTCAACCAGGCCCTGCGATGCATCACTATGGCCGCTGCCATGGCATGGGCACAAGAATCGCCAATGTCCCAGACAGTCTGCAGCTGGTGTTTAGCCAGTGCTTGACCTTGGACTTTGATGACCTTAACAGGCAGCTGCTTATTAGCAGAGAGGTAAATGTGGACAGTGTTGAACACTCCCAGCAGGGAGTGACCAAAGTAAACCATCATCAGGGCATATCTCACCTGACTGAGACCAACAGAGGACACATCATAGACCTTCTTAGCCGTGTGGTCAAGCTTTTTCGACTTCTTATCGGGGGGGGGGAATTGTCCATGTCCCCAGTATTCCCGGAAAATGAGTCACAGACCAGACCCTTGTCAGAGAGGTGGTCAGAGAATTCAGACAGAGAGCCAGTAGGGACCGCACATTTTCAGACCATAGGGGATGAGGGTGATAAGAAGGATCCTGCCAAAGCTCCAGAGTTGGTCCCATAATGGCCTCAAGCCATGGGAAAGGTGATCCCTGCGAATTCGTCCTTATCCAGGATGAATATAAAAGGGTATCTATCCCTGTTTTGAACTGGCTCCAAAGAAACATTCATGGACCCTGACATGAGCTGGAGGAAAGCTCCAAAAGACACCAGCCTATGGTTGGTGGTTATTTCCTCGACTGATCCCCAGTCAAACGTATGCATCCTCGAGGACTGCACAGAGGACCCATCAGGGTCATCCAAGAACTCCAAGACAGACCTCAACTTTTTCCTGCCATGAACCACTTGGGGGGTCATCTGAGTGGGTGATTTCCACAGATAACTGGTCTGGCAAGCCAGTCACCAGATGGGCATCCTTACCAGGTGCTATCCACACAGGCTGCTGTGGAGGCAGTTCCATCAGCAAGTGTAGACAAACGTGTTGTTGGTGATAGCTGTCTCAGAAGGACCATCATAAGCTTGACCAGCTGACCATAGGGATCGGAGGTACAGTCGCACACTGCTGCCAGAGGAGCTCCTTGTAGCACTGCCGCATTCACCAGCGAAGCTTCTTATCAGAGGATGAGCAGTGTTGATGGCAATGCATCCCAGTAAATCAGGATCGAGAACTTGGGGAGTCTCTCGACCTTGACTGTCTACCTAGGAGCCGATATTGAGGAGATGCAGGCGGAGGTGCTGTATACATGACAGACACCAGGTTCAACTGCATGACCTCCGATGAAGGCTGATCCTGAGTGGTAACGGCCAGGGATACCAACAGCATAACATCCTCCTGAGGATCGGGAAGACTGGGGTCTTGGAGACTGACCCATCGTCGACCCACCTCCGACAACAGGTCAACAAGGTTGAGAAAAATCTCGACTGCCTGATCGATCAGCATTGAACCTGTCAAGACTAACTGGGGTGCCGTGGACATAGTAACCCACCCCTTGACCAAATGTGGCACAGTCAAAGCAGAGTGCTCGAGAATCGAGCAGGTGGAGAAATCGAGGGAGTGAGGAGCGTGATCTCTCCTGGTCACATGACTGATGGCAGTGTTTTTTGGTTTTATGCTTCTTTCCTTGGCAGGCAGGGCTCTACCCAAAGGTCAGGAGGATCCGACATGTCAAGATGACCCTGCCGCAGCGAAAGCCACCTTGCGAGCACCCTTAGACCACAATTTTGGGTCTTGGTTGGTTGGCCGGCCGAGGAGAAAATGAGCCTAATGGTCGTCAAGCGATGATAACATCATTTGGCAAAGGCGACAACCTGCAGCGTAATGTGCCATCCCAAGGCAGAACAGGCATGACATGTGTGGGTCCATCCTAGACATCTTCTGCTAGCATGTGACACATTGTTGGAAGCCAGTAGAGGGCTTTGCTTCCTCTTGTTGCATTGGTTGATCGAGTGATGAGAACAGTACCAAGGAATATACTCAGAAGTCAAAAGTTAGAGAACTTTCACCAAGTCTGCCAATAGCGCACTTAACAGGCCCTAAAACGCATGAAGCTGCAAAGGTGGAGACCGAACTCTTCCACAGGAAAGGAAAATCAAACATAATGGGGTGGAATCCAGGAATATACCACCTGGGTGGTGGGAGGAGCTTTTCTTAAAGATGTTCTGGCAAATCAGCTCTTAAGGAAGAACTGCTAATGTGTGGATAACTGAACCATAACCACGCTCCTAGAAAGCTGAGCACCACCTTCCAGAATGTGGCTGGGTTTTTAGTGTTGATTTGAAAACTGGCCTGGAAATAGTTTGCCTTTGCAGCGTGAAGGTTTTTGAGGCAGGCACTTCAGAGTTCTCTGTAGCTGGGAAAGTCACCAGAGGAGCCAGAAGCCTTGTGAGTGGACCACACTGCACTGCAGATTTTCTCACAGGCTACCAGCTTTGCAGTAACCCAGGGGAAATGGGTAGCCTTCACAGCTTCACCTTTGATTTGCGGAGTTGGGATGGATGTGGAAAATATGGTTGTGTTGTGTAAAAAGGTGTCTGACCCCCCTTTAAACGTGCCTAAAAATGAGCTCCGCTTATTTGTAGCATTTTATAAGCATCAATGCCTGCTTTTACCCTTGTGAATGAACAAAGCTCACACACACTTTACAGTTTCATTAATGCTAGCTTTTATTTACACAGAACAGCTTCAGGATAAATGAAGAAAACAGTTTCAATGCTACCATTATTCACAATGCCTGGTCCAGAGAATTAATCTCCTTAAATATTGAAACATGATTAAAGAGGCAAACGTAAAAAAAAATTTCTAATAACAAAAAAATCATTACCACTTGCAATACAGAAATACACATCCGAGATAATTTTATATTTACGTAAAAATAACCCAAAACAGAAGTTTTTACAGCCAAATTAAAACGAACAAACATGAAAACAAAAACTAAAGCTAATTTCTGCTGCAGCATTTGTGCATATGCGTTTTCTGCTATAATTATTTCTATGTTGGTAACAAAATATATTCTGAATATTGCCACACACAGACACTGGCATCTTTCCTCCTGGAATTCAAACAGATAACATATTCAGATTTTGTTAGTGCCAAGAAGTTTTTTTCCCCACAAACTGCACCTTCTTAGCATATCTAAAGCTAGGAAAACTGCAGTCAATGGAGAAACACACTTCTATTACAAATCAGCTACTGATGTTTGGAAAGTAAGGAGACAAACTAGGCAGCCCGGCTGTTTGGTCAAGTTTAGTACTTCATCTTGCAACACACACACACACCAAAAATTGGTTTTACTGTACAAAACGTAGATACAATTACATCTACATTGTGATCTGTTCACAGACATTAGAAGTATAACACTTTTCCGTTTATGTTGAGAATAATATGCAAAGCATACCCTTCTATAGGAAGGTCTTAATACCCTGGGCATTGACAATTTTAATTAAAAATGTTTGTATAGCAGTTGCTGTGATGCAAACCTGTATGTAACCTTGTATGAAGTGATGTTATGATCAGTTTTAAGTGAACTCAAATAATATGCCAGTGACTGCTATGTATGAATTTGTGTACTACAAGATCAAAACTGTGTCATTTATACAACAGTAAAATGTTCCCTGGACTTTAAACAAGTTAGAAAGAAAGGGCAAAGAATAATATCATATTTGTACATAGCAAACATGATTTTTTTGCAAGCTATCAACTTACTGTGCATCTGTGGTTCCATTAGTAAAGTTAACAAAAAAAGATGCCAGTCCCAGGCAACAACACAGTAAGGAATGAATACAGGTTTGTGGTCCACAAATAAAGAGACAGTTAAATGAAAGCTCAGTACTGGCAGTGTGCAAAAACAGGCACACACTTTACACCCAAATTTTCTCAAATTCCTTCATGAAGAAGTTATATTACTGCATGACACTGTCATGAAAATCACAGCACCACTCCCAGGCACCTCAGTGCTCCGATCCTGGATGGTGATGCTATTTTATACATATAAATACTGCCATAAATATGAGAAAAATGCTGGCTGATTAAAAGGTTAACACAGGGGGACTGGACAACAGTTATCTTTTAGAACAAAGACCTATTTTAAAGTAATCTGGGCTTACCATTAGCTTTTGTTTGAAGTCCTAGTTGGCCAGGGTTTGTTTTTTTCCAGTAATTTTCATAGCCTTTTAGTCCTAGGTGCTCTCTGCAAATGATCTTTGTGCTTGGCTACAGTATGTTGTCACTTGGCAAATGGCTTTTTCTTTCTCTTTTCTTTCCCTATTTTTTTTGGCTCTTGAGCCAATCAGGCATTTACCCCTTGTCTACTCCCAGACATGCAACCCCCTCTGGCAATTTACCTGGAAGCTACTTGGGTGAGTGGTCCGTGAGTTATTACTCATGGCAGGGTTCCCCATGGGGAGAGACTGAGATCTACTATCTGGTCGGTCCTGTCCAACACTTACACCTGGCATCTCAAAAGAAGCTGGCCTGGGAATGTCAGACTGCACTGCTGCTGAGGGTTTCTGACTTCTGTGCTGCCTCCGGAGAACAGACGTGCAATGATGTCCTAGTGACGTCATACGTGCTCCCATGCCCAACACACCGATGTCCGCCTATCTTCCAATCCCTTTCTCTCACGGTCTCTGGCTCACTGACCCCAAGTCAATGCTAGAGGTTAGACCATCTCTGAGTACCGCAATCTACTCACCCCAGAGGAGGAGGAGGAGGAGCAGAGCTGTCTACAGGACACTCGATTCTCCTCCCCTCAGCCAACCCTCCAATGCTCTCGGATTGTTCCAGAACCTGGATCATAGGCGTCTTAAGCGGTAGTGCTACCACTTGTGCCAATGGGCCAGCTAAGGATTTTTCTTCAGCATCAATTTATACTGAAAAATGGAACAATGGCACAACAACAAGCTCATCTTATTTTATTTTTTTTAACCCTATATTTATGCTCCTGACTGCCCCCTCTCTCCACTCTTTCAGACTACGTCATCCTGCATGATCCTCTCTCTTCGGGGTCTGCCCCTAGAGTACACAGTGCCACTAACCTAGGTGTCCGGATACCCCCCGGGTAGGGGTGAGGAGGCACTCCCATTTTTTTTACCTCCAACCCTGCTTGCTGTGAAGTGGGACCGCACAGCTGAGTCTGCCCCGACGAGCCTGAGGATGTAGAGAGAGAGAGAGAGAGAGGAGTCATCGCCTAGGAGAGACAGGGGGTGATTTTTCCCTTGTTGGTCCCTGACGTTGGCATGCAATGAGGGCCAATGAGTAAGGAGGCGCGCTGAGACGTGCCTCCTGCTCCACCCCTCTGCAGACCTCTGCCCTATCCCTAAGTTGCTTCTCTCTTCTACTGCACCTTCCACCCGGGCACCCCTAGGTGGCGGTACTATGGCAGGAGCGTGCAGGTAACCCACCACCCCCCCAGAGGAGAGTAGCCACTGGGCGCTCAATCCTTCTCCTCCCGGCCGACCCCCAGTGGCCCGTGCTCGTTCCCAAACACAGGTCGTCGGCATGGTGCGAGGTAAGGAGTCCAGCGCCTCAGCCCTCCGTGCCACCGGGCTGGACAGCTCATCTTATTCTAAAATGGTACATGGTATTGGATTGCTCTAATTCCTGTGCTTATATAATGCACTTTTCCAACCTAAGAATATCAGGAGCTCACTGACTTGAGAATAAAGGTTATGAAGATTTGTCTATTAGGTCCCATGGCCTGCGATGTGGACTCTGAAGGCTAGCTGGGCCAAACTCAAAGACATCTGCTATAGCATTTTTGTTTTTTGCTGTAAATCCAAAAAAAACATTTCTGCATACTATATGCAAATTAATTGGCTGTAAGTGAAGTTTTAACTTTGGTGTGACAGAAATATGGAACAGTGGGTCCCACAGTCAGAAGAGAGGAAAGCGATATCTGGGGAAGGGAAAGACGATCAACCACTAGGACTACTAGATCTCTAAATCTAGTCTAGCATTAGGCCACGCTTGGAGCTAGGCAGGGAAACAGGCAAAGTGGATGGACTTCTGCCACTTTTTCTGCTGACTCAATCTATGCTTCTATGTTACAAATAATCATGTGTGCTGATGTTCTGTAGTAATAAACTACTATACCATCAGGCTTATTGCCACTGCCAAAACATGTACAGTGTTTTCAGCAGAAAAGCAAAATGGAAAAAATAGGGATGTATTCCTTATGTGTATGCAGTTAAGCTGCAATAACAACTGCACAGCACTGTGACTAGATTCCACCAATCACAGTATAGAACTGTTCTTTCCCATTTTATAACTGGATACACATGACAAGGTGCACATACTTTCACTGGAATTAAACATCTGCAAACTGATAAATGTTAGAGACTCAAACCTATAGTGTTCAATTTTTTGTCAGTCTGAAAATAAATTTATTTAAAAAAAGGTTAAGAAGCATAAAACAGTTTACATCAAAGACAAATTTACTTGCTACAAAAACAGGCTTCCTGTCATGCACAGGGAAAGTATACATATTTGTTGTGTGGTCCCACTTGTTTTATATGCTCAGGTTCCAACTTAGCACTTGCAACTGGAGATGAATACATACATTTACACAGGGCATAGCAGTCATTTAAGTCAAAAGAATATTCAATTAATGTTTTGATCCATGTTGCGGTATAAATACACTGCCAAAGGCATTAAGCTGCCTAGCCCAATAAATGAAAATTAGGTACTCACCATAATTTTTGATCTTCTTGGACAGTCTTCCCCATTTATTCACACTGCTGGGGTCTCAGCCGGAGGTGCTAGGATCCTGGGGGAGCCAAACAATCTACAGGGGGCTGGCGACGATGTAGACTGTGCACATGCATGGCATTGCAAGGGCTAACCTTGCGCTGCATAGCCTATCTCGGCAATGGCCCCCAACCGCCTTAGTATCTTTTTTACCAAGGAGGTGCAGCATAACTTAAGTAAGCAAATACTAAATCTAGTAAGGGCATTAAATAGCCCTTTAGACCCATACAAGAAGGGTCAACAATAACAACACAGCCCAAACTGAAACAAGGAAGGTGAAAACTAGGATACAGAGAGGGAGAGTGAGCTCGGGGGATGGTGTGTGGGCGTATGACTAAATGGTGAAGACTGTCCAAGAAGATCAAGAATTATGGTGAGTACATAATTTTATCTTCCTGGACATATTCGCCATTTATTCACACTTCGCGGTACAGTATCAAGCTCCGACAAATATCCCCCGAGCAGGGTGGTAGGAAACAAAGCTCACTCAGGACAAAAGTCCATTAAGGATTGTCCTGCTAAAAGAGGCGTGCTGCCTGGCATGGACATCCGGGGCACATGCTTAACAAAAGTGTGCACTGTGCTCCAATTTCCTGCTTTGCAAATTTCAGAAAGGGGGATAGAACAGATTTCTGCCAAGGATGTTGCAAGCGCTCTGGTTGAGTGGGCACAGACTTGGCCTTCCAATTTGACCTGAGCCATGGAGTAACAGTGGCGAAGGCAAGCCACTATCCAAGTGAAGATGCATTTAATTGTAACTGGCTGTCCCAGCTGGTTAGCACTGAAGGAAACAAAGAGTTGCTTGGAATGATGGATGTCCTTGGTTCCATCGGTGTAGAACCGGAGGGCTCTGTTCACATCCAGGGAGTGGAGAGTTCTTTCTCCCTCATTCTGGAAGTTAAGAAAATACGTGGGCAACACCAAGGGCTGGTTTAAATGGAACTCCGAAAGTACCTTGGGCAAGAACTTGGGGGGTGTGTGTGGAGCACCACCTTGTCTCTGTGAAATACTGTATATGGAGGGTTTGTTACCAAAGTGTGTATTTCAGAGACCCTTCAGGTTGAGGTGACAGCCACCAGGAAAGCTGCTTTCCAAGTCAGAAATCTGAGTTCATATGTAGCCAGAGGTTCAAAGGGCTTGCAGGTAAGTATGTCCAATACAAGGCTGATATCCCAGGGAGCGACAGGCTTCCTAACTGGGGGCCTTGTGTGCAGAATGCCTTTTAGGAACCTCTTGAAGAGAGGCAGTTGAGCCAGTGTAATTTTCTGGACTGGCTTGTGATAGGCTGAAAGAGCACAAAGGTGAACTTTTACAGAGGAATACTGTAGTCCTGCATCAGAAAGAACTAACAAGTATGCCAAGACTTTGTCCGGTGGACACTGGAATGGGTTCAAACAAGATTTGGCACACCATTCAGAGAAACGTTTCCATTTGGCTGTGTATGTCTTCTGGGTAGAAGGCTTGCATGGAGCCAGGAGGATCTCCAAGACCCTCTTAGAGACCCTAAACCTGGCCTCCTCTATCTCTTCAGGAGCCGAAGATGAAGGGGATGATGGACCAGGGACCCCTGTGTCTGCAGGTCCATCCACGGGGTGGAGGCTTCGGAGGGACCACAGATAACTTGTTGATCAATGGAAACTAAATTTGCCATGGCCAGGATGGGGTAATCAGAATCATTTCTCCCTCATAGGTCTCTAGCCTGAGCAGCACCCTCTGAAATAGTGGAAAAGGAGGAAATGCGTACAGAAAGCAATTTGTCCACCACAGGCCGAATGAATCCTGACAGGCAGTATAGCCTAGAGATTAGAGTAATGAGCTGTGAACGAGCTTGGTACATCCAGCAGACCAGACCTTGGTTTGATTCTCACAACCTCTACTTGCATACTGTGTGACTCTGAGCAAGTCATTTAACCACCCAGTGCTCCCAGGTCACCCCTGAAAACAGGCACTTGTGCCTAGTGAGCCTTACCCGGCTACCAAAGACTAAAATAAAAAAAAAATAAAGAATTTAGGCAGTTTTACAGTGAGTGGGGATGCAAAAAGATCCAGGTATGGAGTTCCCCACTAACAGTGACTGTACGATGTCTGGTGCTAAAGACCACTCGTGAGGATCCACTTCTGTCCAACTGAGTTGGTCAGCCAGATCATTCTGCTCTTCTGGCAGGTATACTGCCAGAATCAGAGCATTCTGCTCTAGACACCACTTGCATACACTCATTCCTTCCCTGCAAAGCGGGTAGGAGTGTGCCCCACCTTGCTTGATGATGCAGTGCATCACTGACTTGTTGTCCATCTGCAGAAGGATCACCTTGTGACTGACAAAGTCTACCAAGGATCAGAGTGCATAAAGGAGTACTCTTATTTCCAGAACACTGATGTGGAGATGATACTCCATATCTGAGTCCATACACCCTGGGTGTGATGGCTCGAACAGTGAGCCTCCCAGGAGAAACGCATCTGTGGTGAGAGTTATCCGAGACTCTGGTGGAGTGAAGGGAGACCTCGAATAAGGTTGTCCTCCTGCATCCATCATGCTAGTGACTGATGCAGTGGTTCTGTCACTTTGATGGGGTAAGACTGAGGATGCGTGGTTGGTGACCACTGAGAAATGAGCTGCCACTGAGTGGTCCTCATGTGCAGTTGTGCTAGAGGTACTGTGAAGACTGAAATGGCCATGAGGCCTAGCATTTGTTGTATGGAGTGAGCCTGCATCGAGCCATTTTCCAAGATGAAATACACCATCTGAAGGATGGCTTTCCTGCTGTCTTCCAGGAGGAAGGCTCTTGCCTTTCTAGTGTCTAACAGGGCTCCTAAGAAGAGGAGTTGCTGTGAAGGCTGAAGCTGTGACTTCTCAAGATTCAGTAGGACCCCTATGGAGGTTAGGAACCCAGTTGCTGTATTTACTGCCTCCTCTGTACCTGGTCGGGATGGACCTGCCAGAAGCCAGTCATCCAGGTTTGGAAATACTTGGAGCCCAATCTTTTGAAAGTGCGCTGTGAGAACTGTGAAGCACTTTGTAAAGACCCGAGGTGCCGAGGACAGCCCAAAGGGCAGAACTCTGAACTGATAGTGCTGACCCAAGGCCACAAACTGAAGGAACTTGTGGTGGCTTGGGTGTACCAGAATATGCTAGTAGGCATCCTGCATGTCCGGGGATGCCAACCAGTCCTGGGGTTTGAGAAGTGGAAGAAAGGTCCCGAGGGAGACCATCTTAAACTTCTCATGGTACAGAAACTTGGGGCTCATGCACCCCTGTCTTTTTCGGAACCAGAAAGTAATGATGGGAATAGAAGCCTGTGTTGCATTCTGCTTTGAGGAACTACTTCCACTGCCCTGTTTCTCAGTAGGCCCGCAATCTCTGAAGTGAGAAGGTCTGACTTGGCGGCCAATAAGGTGGGCTACCTCTTGGGTGAACAATCCGGGGATTTCTGAAAAGTTCAGTTAGTACCCCTTCCTAACGACTCTCAGGAACCATTTGTCGGTGGTAATGGAGTTCCACTAATATGTAAAAACAGGATAGACAACCTCCCACTGGAGAGGAGAGATCTGCCTTGCGCAGTTGAGGCAGAGCTGGGATCGAAGACTCAGAAGGTGGTACTGGGTGCTTCCATGGCCTGTGCCTTTTGCTGCATTTTCTTCTGCAGCAGAGGAGGTTGAATCTCCTCTCCCCCTCCCAGGAAAGGGCTGCCTGTTCCAAAAAACTGACGGCCTCTTCTTCTCTGAGGGGGCCAGTTTAGCAGACTTGATAGCTATTCTAGTCTTTTGAGAGGCCGTGAGAGACTGCTCTACTTGTTGACCAACAGGTAGGTGCCATCAAAAGGGATATTCATAACCTGTTGCTGAGCGTCAGAGGAAAATCTTGAGGCCCGCAGCCAGGAATGTTTCCTTATGCAGATTCCAGCAGCGGCAGCAAGGGAATCCGTGTCAAATGCATCCATGGCTGCCTTTAGCTGGTGACTGCTGGACTCTATACCATGGGTTACAGTCTGAAGAAGTGACTGCTTAGTATCCAACTCTGGTAGAGATTCCACCAGAGACTTAAGAGAGGTCCAGAGGACATATTTGTACTGGGAAAAATTATGTTGACAACTGGCAATTCACATCCCCAAAGTGGTTGCTGCTAAAGCTTTCTTACCCATAGTGTCAATCTTGCAGGATTCCTTATTATTTATTTATTAGCTTTTGTTTACCGGGTAAGCACGCTAGACAAGGAATGCCTATTTTCAGGTGTGACCCAGGAGATTACAAGAGTAGGTTTACAAGCAGAATGAGAACAATTACAACACAGTGAAATACAGGCACTGAACAGGGTGAAACAAATAAACAAGTACAAGATGATCAGATAAGCATATACATCAAGGTAAGAACATACACGCAGTAATAACAATTTTTTGGTATAACATGTGGGCTTTTAAGGTGGGACATTGGGTGGTTGTCCCGGTATAAGGATAAGTGCTGAGGTGCAGGAAACCATAAGAGTGGATGGTTCCCCTTTGAGCTCGGGGGGAAGGGGTTAGGAACCAGGGAAGTGGATGGAGCATACCTGGGTCCAAGCCAGAGCTGGAGGTACCAAGCAGCCTAGGGACAGTTAAGAGGCTGAGGCAGACTTCAGGTGCGACCAGTGGGAGCTCTTAAACATGGGATGGGTGAGACTACGTCTGATGGGTGTAGGTAGGTTATTCCAAAATCTAGGGGGGCAGACATCAAAGGCACGATCACCCACCAGAGTACGAGTTTTTGGGATGGGGGGGCGCAAGACAGCTGACCTGAGCTGGTATGATGGTAGAGCCGGTTGGAGGAGTTGAGAAAAGGTAGGTGGGGTGGCATTACGGACAATTTTTGCTGTGAAGCAGCCCAAGACAAAGGAACAATAATTACTTGGGGACATCCAGTGTAGGTTTTTGTATAACTCACAGTGATGGGTAAGCTGAGGGGCAGCGAGGGCAAAGCAGCAGATATTATTATAGGCCACATCCCATTTTGTGAGACTAGTTTTAGTAGTGAGGGTAAAGGTAGTCAGTCCGTAGCTGAGAGAGGGAAGAAACAATCCTTTAGCAAGGGCAAGGCGAGCAGCTGCTGTAAGGGACCCACGAGCCCTGTCTGCAAGTCCAAGCTTGATGTTTGTTGCCCTGCATATATTTTGAATATGTAGAGATAGGTCTGAGAGTCAAGAGTAACTCCCAGGTAATTAAAAGAGCATATAGTACCAACAGGTAGGTGCCATCAAAAGGGATATTCATAACCTGTTGCTGAGCCGCAGAGGAAAATTCTAAGGTCCACAGCCAGGAATGTTTCCTTATGCAGATTCCAGCAGCGGCAGCATGGGAATCAGAGTCAAATGCATCCATGGCTGCCTTTAGCTGGTAAATGCTGGACTCTATACAAAGAATTACAGTCTGAAGAAGTGACTGTTTAAACATGGGATAGGTGGGACTATGTCTGAAGGCCCTGGCACTGGGTCTGCAGGTAGGGGCAAATGAGCCGATGTAGTACCCACTGCTCCATAAGAGCTGCCCAGTGGTGAAACTGCCCCCTGGAAACAAGGTGAGCCGTAACCTCTTGAGAAAGGACGGCCTTGTCATTTTCTGCAACAATGACAATTTTAGCCACAATAGGCTGAAATGCCAAAACTGGCCTATCCTTAGGAGGAAAATACTTGCAGTCCTGTTGTCTTACAGATGGAAGGAATAGTGGCTGGCCTAGTCCACATTGCCTCCGAAAGGGTTTCAAAGGCTGGAGAAACCAGAGGTGAGGCTAACTGGTAAGTTTTGGACATGGAGCCACTCCAGATGCAGCCGTTTACCTGGGTCTGAGGCAGAAGTCTCGAAAGCTAAAAGTAGCCTGTATATTCTTCAGTAAGGTTTGAACAGAAAGATCTTCCCGAGGAACAAAAGCTGGAGCTGGAGAATTGCCCCCCAGGCTGTAAACATTTCATCATCACTGCCCTTCAGAGAGAATTCGGTCAGGGTCAGACTTGTCCCCCCCTTCCAAATCCTCCTCGGAAGGAGGAGCTGGAGAAGGTGTGGACCTTGTAAGGCCTCCTCCAGACCTTGGCATCGGATAGATGGGTGACATTGGCACTGCAAAGGGGGCCGGCACCAACAATGCCGAGCATGGCGCCAGCCCAGACAGCGCTGGCACTGGAGCACTCTGCAAAGGAACCAGTACTGGAAGTGGCACCATCCAAGTGCCCAGGTCAGAAGAAGCCAGAGAAAGGCCTAGACGCGGTGCCGGAACAGGCCTAGAAGGGCCAGAGTCCAAAACCAGGCCCAAACCAAACCTCGAAGTTCCAGCCGGCACCGAAGTGACCAGAGATGGTACCGGTTGCTAACCCTGCGAAGAGACAGAGTAAGGGAGGGCAGCAGGTAGAACCAGTGTCAGCGGCATGGTCACTGTCAAATGATAAGGATCTGTTGGCAGAGTCAAATGTTCCATCTGGTCTGAATATCCTGGTCATGGACCCGAAGAACCTAGGACTGAAGGCCCCGGCACTGGGTCTGCAGGTAGGGGCAAACGAGCCAGACGTAGTACCTACTGCTCCATAAGAGCTGCCCAGTGGTGGATCTGCCCCGGAAATCCGCTAGAGGGACAGAGGGGCTCCAGATCGAGACCTCGGACAACTGAGAACAGAAATGGTTGGAAAAACAGATGGTGCCGAAGGCTTCCTGCTCGCAAACCTAGAAGGCCTTTTGGTCGACATACCAGAGGGCGACCTTGAGCAGTAGTGTTTCTTCCTCTTCCGATGGGAAGAGGAAGAACCCAAGGTCAAGTGGCGCCGGGTCCCTGACCTAGATTGGGAGCGAGCCCTCTTCTTTTTGTGTTTAAGGGAGGACTGTCCTTCCCCCACTGAACACTGGACTGCCCATGGTGGGACCCATCTCTGGAGAGGGCGGCAGACCGGACTCAGCCCAGCTGCCAAAGCAGTCTTCCAAAGAAGACTCCCTACCACACCGTCACCATCCATGGTTGACTTTTTTGTTCAGTAGGGCTGAAGAAACTGATGAATCTTCTTTGGTTTTATTTCTCTCTCTCTCTCTCTCTCTCTCTTTTTTAAACTACAGAAAATAAACAGAAAATTAATACTGAATGAACTAAATGCTGCTGCTGTTGTACAGACATGAAGATCGGACTCCTAGCGGGCGAGCAATGATGTCACTCAACAGCAGGGAAAAAAAGAACAGGTGGTTGGGGGTCACTGCCGAGATAAGTCTATGCAGTGTGAGGTTAGCCCTCGGGATGCCGCGCATGCACGCAGCCTACCTCAGCACCGGCCCCCTGAAGATTTTTAGCTCCCATAGGGTCCTAGCATCTCCGGCTGAGAACCCAGTAGTATGAATAAATGGTGAAGACTATGTCCAGGAAGATCTAATGACGCAACAGATATCCCTTAAATATCAGTACAGGAAATTCTCGTGGCACTTGTCCTAACAGTTTCTACATACAGGAGAGGTATTTTGCTCATAAGTGAACTACGGGTAAGAGCATCTAATTATCAGAAAGGGACAAATGAAATACATTGGACACAGACACACAGGACAAGTATGTGTCAATTAGGATCACTTGACCCATATTCTGAGTTGACTTGGGGGCCTTTTCAAATTCCCCTGCAATGAGTAATGCAAAAATGTGAATAATCACGAGTTGTGGAGGTAGTTGAGCAAATTGTTGGCTGTATGGATGTGTGATTAATTTTTGACCTGATTATGTTACACTTCAAATGGTCCTTTTGTTAGACACACTTGTGTGGGAGTCAGTTCCCGCCAATTAACAGATCAGACAGAAGTATATGAAAGGTGGCCAATTATAGCAGTTGCTCCCAACACACATCTCTACTGCATGTCCTTCATCAGTACTTGGCTCACTAAAATGAGATTGGCCACCTTTGATAGAATGCTATGTACAATGTCATAGCATGAGAAACCAATGGCAAACAAAATCTACAACTTCTTTGAATACATCCATAGGTGGCAGGTATTCAACTTTGTCTGATTAATCATTTCTGTGGAATGTAAAGTGGGATCAAAACTGGGCCAACAAGATTTTCTTTGAATGTTTTTAACCCGATAATATTTACAGGGCCACTGAGTGCCTGGCTAGAATTTTTTCAAGCAGGTAAACAAGTACCAGCATTTTTAAACTTATTAGGAAATACAAGTTTGTACACAGTTCACCCATGAAGAAAAATGCTACAGAGTATGGATATTACAAACTATTTGTCAGCAGAAAAGGACCGCATGGCCCACATGGTCCCTGCCTAGTCTGTCCCAACTGGTCTCCAGTGACCTTTCATACTCCCTGCCTATTCACTAATATTCTTCTATGTCTCTCCCACGCATGCTTGAAGCCCCCTACTGTTTTCATTTCCACTGACAGTCTGCTGCAGGCGTCTACAACTCTTTGTGAATTAACAGTTCCTAACATCACTCAACCCCCCCCCAATCACATGCCCTATATATTCTGAAAGAATTACATACTCAATAGTTGGGGTAGTACACACGAAGGGTAGCCTCAGTCCTCCTTACTGGACATGGTAATTTACAGTAGGACATCAGGGTTTTAAATAAGCTGCGAAAACTGATTAGCACTTTGTGCTAATCAACTGTGAAGATGCAAAGCACTTGCCTCAGTTTGATTAGCAACATTAAAAATACTACAAATTACAGTATATATGTATATATAAACACACACAATTTAAAAAGAAAAGTATCCTGAACAAAATTTCGCATTAAAATTAGCTCTGTCTTTGTGTGATCTGTTTCAGTACACACTACAGACACTAATTTGCAGTATAGCCTAGGTTAGAGTAATGTAATGAGCTTGGTACAACATCCAGCAGACCCGGTTTTGATTCACACAACCTCCACTACATACTGTGCGACTCTAAGTAAGCACTTCGCCTCCCCTAAAAACAGGCACTTGTATTGGGCCATAGCGGGTTGCCAAAGAAAGAGTCCCCACTCCAGCAAACAAGGGTTTGATTCTCACAACCTCCAGCTGCATACTGTGTGACTCTGAGCAGCACGCAGCTTGGTGCCAAATTCAAAAGCAGCAAGCTGAGTGCGCGGTGGGGGGTGCAGTCAGTGCAGAGGAACTACTGGAGAGCCAGGGGACTGGTGTTTAACTCCCCTTGAGTGCCATGGAGTTCGGTGCTGTGCCACCATAATATATTAACAGTCTCACCACCGTGGCTCAGGTGCCGGCATTAACTCCCAGTAGTGCTTTGCAGTGGCAATGCAGAGCACTACTAGAGGCTGCTGGCACCGTGGTCAACTGAGCTGTTAATATATGGGTGGCTAAGGAGGCTCATAGTCAATGGATCACAGTTTTTTGCGATCCGTAAAAGAAATGGGTCGCACGTGAAGCCGATTCACATTGCAAAATGCGATGCGATACAGGCTATTTAAAACCCTGGGACATGGTCTTGTAACACAGCAGGGAGAGTAGGTGAGCCTTACTATGCCTAGAAAGGAAAGCAACACTATCGATGAGTGATGCTATCCCTCAATGGTTTAGCTACCCCTACCTCTGATGGTGCGGTTCTCCCCAAACACAACAGTTTATGACAGGCAGTGGTAATGCTTATCAAGTCTGTTGTACACTTGTATGCATTTCTCCTCATGTTTTGCCATCGATCTTTCTAGCATATCTCCACTGTAAATTATTTTATCAATGATTCACCTGGAAGTACAAATTACAAAAATAATCTGCCGTAGAAGGTGGAACATCAAACACCCAAATTTCAGCCTAACCAAAAGAGCTGTGCTATAGGTTAAAACTGCAAAGCGGCTGCATGGTGGGATTGTACTTCAGTCAGAAGACCAGCATGATGAAAATAGTACTTCGCTGTCAAAAGTAGTATGCAAAACCATATGTAGTACTATTCATTTTGAGTCTTGTTTATGTTATTTGTTTTTATGTATTCCAGAGCAACTCCCACCCACATTTATCACTTCAGCCTTTACAACCCTCAGACTTGTAAGGTGCACCCATCCACAGTAATGGAATGGGATATTAGTGCAATATATTGCCACAATACTACGTAATAAGACTAATGTTCTTGCATTCTATTACCTTAGTACCATGCACTGCATTTAGTTTTATTGCATAGTATGAAGGTAATAGAATGGGATTGTGTTGCCCTTATCAAATTATGTTTGTAGTACAATTTCAGTCTTGTTTAATCAGGCTACTAATAAAAGCAGATAACGTTATATAATGGGATAAGGCAAACATCACATCATACTACAACAATACAATGTGATGACACATACATCATTACATCAGACACCTATTACCACCAGTATTTCTTACATCAAGGTGCATTAGATATACAGCAAATATTGCGTATACCAGACTGTGTTTTTATAACTACATTTTTTTAAATTACACCCCATGTAACAACTAGGAGAAAATCATAAATGCCCAGATAGATTTCAACTTGAAATCACTCGAGGACACAGTCTATCCTGTTAGAAGAGCCAGTTCTCCAAAACAACCCCCACGGCCACCATTTCAACTGCAAAACACAAGAACAAGAGACTGCAACTACAAAAAAACAACACTCTTCTTGAGGCTTGGAACATCATGTTCTTGGGCACTGTGGCTTCTGAGAAACCACTCTTACTTCACAATTCTTTTTTATTTATTTTTGTTCACCGGATAAGTACTGTGAGCCAAGGCCCTTTTTCATTAACAACTCAAGGCCACTTTCTACTTCTGCTCCTATTTTTCCTCTCCAGCTGCCAGACCCTTCTTCAACTTGGTAATGCCCTTCAGCCCACTGTAGGCGTCCTTCAATAGTCCAATCTGCCACCAGCTTATGACTGACATTCTCTCCAGAATCCCCGACCATAACCCACCGCTTCTTCATTGTGGGTGGGACCCATCTGTAGTTCCCAAAGCCAAGAGGAGGATAATTTGCTTGATGGCATAGGTCTGGGAGAAGAAGCCAACAAGGCATGGGGGGGGGGATTGGACCCTGATGTGGCGTGTGGATGGGATGACTTCATCTACCTAGAACTGCTGGGCTATTTTTTTTTCCCCATGAAGCCCTCTCTTATCCCCCTCCAGGGTGAAAAGAATGCCAATCAGGGCTGCAGGAAGGGTGAGTGAGCCCTGCCCTACCTTCCTAACTCCCTACTGGCCCCACTCTGGGCATGCAATGCCTCTGCATCACTCTCCAGGCAAGTAGGTGCATGCCAACACAAGGCTGCTGCTGAGGGAACACTGTCCTTCCCACAAGACTCGCCCTCCCCCCTGGGCCAACAGGGAGCAGTCATGCAGCAGAAGGAGGTTCACTCCCTCCCCAGTGCAGGAGGCATCAGAAACAGATGATAGACCACCACCTTGCCAGTCAGCATCAGACTTCCTGGGCTCGAGGCATGAACCCGATTATTTCACGATTTATTATCTCCTCACCTGCTATTCTACAGCTTGCTGAGCCCAGTACTACAGTTGTCAGTGCGTGAACATTCAGGTTTATGTTATTTAAAAATACTTGCATTAAGAAATTCGGGTCCAAATTTTTCAAAATGAGAGCCACTGAAGAATTCTATGCCCAGATATTGTGACTCTGACATGGGAAAACTAAAAGGTACAACGTTAGGAAAGAAAATAAAGCAGTTTCTAGTTCAGACAGCATGTTTCCTATCATCACTGCTTTATTGGTCAGAGTTGTAGGATTCCTTGAGCCACCAAAAGGACCTGAATAGGACTCAACAGAGTCCAAAAGTAGCAGGTACTCAGAAATGAAGGGGGATTAAGGTTTACTTTTTTCATTCTTACTTTTTAGAGGTCAAACTATTTCCCTTACATTTACTTAAATGTTTAATTTCAATACCATTGCCAGTGTGGCAGTGTTAAACACAACACAACTCAAGCGCCCCAAGTTCGGGAATGAGTGGAGTCACTGGAAGGCTGGCAAGGAGAAGAGAGCATAAGCATCCCAGCTGACGCTCATTCCATGGGTGGTTGTCCATCAGGCCGTGCGAACGTCTCCTGTGATAACACAGGCGGTGTTGCACATATTCAGGGCAGTGGGAGGGTGAGTTGGCTGGCTTGGACACCCACTGCTTGCATTCCAGATCACATTCGTGCTGTCAACTTACGAGATAATATGAGAAACTGCTGGCCAGAAGCAGAATGACTCCTGCTCCCAGCAGGACCCGCGCCCGCCAGCCATGTTCCAGTTCCGATCACAGATTCAGTCACCGACAGCGGATCTGCCCTCTATCCCTAGTGGTCTAACCATGGTGAGGGGGGGGGTACGTAAAATGGGGCTACAGAAGCTGAAGGCAAGTCCTGCAGATGATGAGGTGATGGCGCTCGGGGTGCAGGTTGAGTGTGGCACTATTTGGGTTTGGGAACATAAATAGAAATTAAAATAAATTAAGTTGAATTTCAATGCATTTGATCATTTTTGGTTAATTCTTGCTCTTTGGTATTTAAAGACAGCTGATTTATGCATATTTTCCTTTGTAGCTTGCACTAGTATTTCATTCATTTTGTCCCTGATGTGTAGCCTATCATGATATGGGGCTTCTTCAAGGAAGGGTTAGTAGTTTATCTCCATGAACACAACAAAATGAACTGGGAAAAGAGGGCTACTCTGATTTCAGTCCTCCACAGAAAGAATATGACAGCAGAAATGCTAAGGAAGAAGTAGACCAGATGGTATTGGACGGATACCAAAAGAAATGTTTCGGTCAGGAAATATTCCCATAATAATACAGGACATTCTTCAAGACAACTGTGTCATTCTCTCTCAAATCTGTTGTACATACTTATATAAACACCATCTTCACATTAACAATTTTATCGTGATAGAAAGGAATTTAGAATGGCTATTAAAGGGCCGCGTGATGGCACAACGGGAAGCGCATCACGTTTCCATGCCGAAAACCTGAGTTTAGAAGCGAGCTTTGGAGTCAGCGCTTGGGTGACTGGGTTGGGAGAACATGATAATGGCAGTGTGTTCTAGCTGGGGGTTGGACGGCAGCACATTCTGTAGCAGCAGCAGATCCTACTAGTGGGAAGGGTACCTCTCAGCAGTATGACACTGCCTGCATGCAAGGCATCCCCCCCCCAAACGCTACGCGTGCCTCCTAGGGGCATGGGAAATGCAACATGCATTTGTCAATGCTGAACGTTTGCTTGCAGGTATTTGCTTGGTGTTTGGCATTTATGCAGGCCCCCCCCCCATTGTATCCATGTCCCTTCAGTATCCGTATTCCAACAGGGTACCTGTCTGCAAATCCTCTTGCATTTGATCAACATTTCACCCTCATACTTCTTAAGTGTCCGTCTTAGGAACCCTAACACCCTGGGCATGTTCCAGGGTACAAGCCGGTGTGGAAACTGTGCAACCCGCGCTTGTAACACAGTCATTCAGTGGAATTATTTCACCAAATTTTCAACACAGGCATTTTGTCACCTCTGGTCATGAACACTGTCACTATGATTTTCTGTGTACCAAACACTGATTTCCCACAGCGATCTCGCTATTCTGAGCCAGAAGTGTGAAAACACATTTCAGCCAGGATGTGAAAAATGACAGCTGTACTGTTCATAAGGAAGTGTGGGAACATGCACATTTTGAAAATCTGGAGTGAAAATATGACAAACTGGCGAAGTTACGAGTGTGCTTGGAAACTGTGCAACGCACGCTCGTAAAACAGTAATTTTTTGGAATTCTTGCATAGGATGTCTGCTCATGAACAGTGTCACTGCGATTTTGTTACTGTGTACTGAACATGATTTGCCACAGTGACCGTGCTATTCTACACTGGAAGTGCGAAAACACATTTTGGCCAGGATGTGAAAAGTGACAGCTGTACTGGTCATAAGGAGATGTGGGAAAATGGCGCTTGAAATCTGGAGAGGAAATATTACAAATTCACGAACTTACGAGTGTGAGTATAAACTGCACAATGCACACTCGTAACACAGCCATTTTATGGACTTTCGTCACTAAATTTTCAACTTAGGCATTTTAGGATCTCTGCTCATGAACAGTGTCACTGTGACTGTCTTACTCTGTAGCGAACACTGATTTCCAACAGCAACCGTGCTATTCTGTGCTGGAAGTGCAAAAACACATTTTGGCCAGGATGTGTAAAATGACAGCTGTACTGTTCATAAGGAGGTGTGGAAAAATGCCAATGTTGAAAATCTGGAGTGAAAATATTACAAATTAGCGAAGTTACAAATTAATAAATGAAACTACATAGCATACACTAAATAAAACAGTCATTGTTTGGATTTTTTCACCAAATTTGCAATATAATCTTTTTGACAGCCCACCTCATGAACAATGGCACTGTCATTTCATTAACTGGTCCCAAAAGGGGATTCTGCGCAGTGACTGCAAAATCACCTTTCGGGACTGAATAACGCCATGACAGTGACTGAATTCATGAGGAGGGGTCCCAATAACCCCATGTTGAACATTTGGTGCCAAAATTCCCCAAAATGCCCAAGATATGCACCAAAGTTGAAAAAAACCCTATTTATGCCATTATACAGCTTACTGGCATTTCTTCAGTTCGCGGTCGGCTTTGAAGAGTGTAGACGTGTTCCCGGTCCACCGAAGATCATCAAGCTGGGCTCTGGAGGCAAGTATGGGGTTGGGGACAGTAGGGAGGTGGGTGCGCAGAGGGTGGGTGTGGGTTGGTGGGCCAGGGACTCACCGCAGGACAGTTTTCTTGTTTCACAGGAGTTAAAAAAAAAAAAAAATTGCTTTTGGTACAATGGGGTGGGCTCCCAGCATGCCACCTACGTGAGGGTGAGTGTGTGGGGGAGGTGGGTGTGCAGAGGGTTGGGCGGGTTGGTGGGGGCGGACAGGAATTCAAAAGGAAAACAGGCGCTTTTGGTGGCAGCTGGGGTGGGCTCCCAGCATGCCACCTACGTGTTTACTGGGGGAGTGGAGCTGGCGGGGATTGGGCACCTCCGCCAGCCATACAGTGTGTGGTGCTGGGAGGCGGGAGCATGAGCACGCTGGGGTGGGCTCTAGCATGCCAACTGTTTTTGGGGGCTGCAGCCGACAGGGTTAGGCACCCCCGCCCGTACATGGTGTGTGCTGGGGGCGCATGAGCAGGGGAACTGGGCACCCCTCGTCCACACAAGGTGGGGGCTAGGAGAACAGTAAGGAGGGGGGGAAGAACATTAGCAGAGGGAGGAAGCGGGAGGGATTTCATGCCGAGCTGTGCATGACAGCAGTTCAGCTGTGCTGGTCTTCTCATATGCTAACTGCATACACGCTACCACCGCTGATTGCAGTGGACCTTTCTTAGAAGTGAAGAGCAACACAGCCTAACTGCTGTCATACACAGCTCGGCATGTATTGGTTCGGTAGGGTCGCGCCTGCTACACTGAGCACTGCATTGGGAAGGAGGGTCACACACCTCCAAAACTCATACTGTTGCAAGACGTTCCTTGCGCAAGCGAACATAAAAAGGAGGAAGAACACAACTGCAGCCAAATGAAAGTCTTCCCCCCTCCCTCAAGCCACGCACAATGACCAAGGTACCTGCTTCCACTGGATCCTGATCCCATGATGGACTCCTGCAGGAATTCTGGGATAAAGCCCCAAAAGCCCTGCCATAAAGGGGGTGGGTGGGCAAAGAAGCAAACACTTGAATAACTGGCAATTAAATTATTAAGCTCAGTTAATCATGGCAGTTTAAAGTTTCATTATGTAAGACAAGGGGTTCTCAATGCCAGAGTTTAATCCATGGATGTTGATCCACTCCTCCCAGAATAAATGGGCCATGAAGTGCAGCTTGACCACAAAAGTGAAGCGAGCACAGGCAAAAGTAGTACAACCCCACTGGGGAGGGTTGGTGGCAGTTCTGCTGCTTCAGTGACACCTGACAGTGGGTGAGGACACTCGTTCCCCTATCAGGGGGCTGATACAAGCACACAAGCCGGCATGAACCTGTGCAATTTTACAGGGTGGACAGAGAGTCAAGAATCACAGGAAGACAACACAGGAGGATAAACAGCAACCATCAGAATGATGGTACCTGTTTATTTGGGTCCTGGGCCCCAACTAAACCCCCACGCAACTGGATGAAGGTAAAGGAGATATCAGGTTTGGGAGGTGTCTGGCCCAAAAGGAGGCACCTGGCTGAGAAGCGTAAAGATAACTGAAAAATCAAAAGTCAAGCATCGCGCTTCACACAGTGCTCCTTGACCACAAGCATCACGCAGTTCACTTGGAACATGCAGCCGACACTGACCATGAGAGTCGCACAATGCTGACTGATCACAAAAGTGCAGAGCCTTCGCCAAAACTGCAGAAAGCTGATGGTTAGAATACAACACCCTCTGAAAAGGAGTGCTGGTCCTTTTCAGAGCACTTAGCATTTCAGGAAACCAGAGTCTGGCAAGGAGTACAGACTGTATCCTTCTTTTTTCTCTTAGCACTTTTACTTGGCAGTACTACTATATTATTTGTAAGGATGGGGGAAGTTTTACATGAGAGAAAACATGAAACCACATTTCTGCACAATGGATCTTACTGCGATCTTTGGAAAGATTTGGCCATTTTAACAGTTTCGTATAGGAAACAAATCACAGTTTTCTCTCAAAACTGGGAAGCATTTTTGTGCGAAATGGCAACTGTCACTAAATTCAGTCTTTTGGTGTGAAACTTCTGCGCAAGTCTCTTTTTGTCAGATCTTAAATATGGGGCGCCTCTTCTTCGTCCTATAAGCAGTTCATGGTTAGTTCACTACAAAAATGTCTTTTCTTACCATGTTTATGGCTGAAAGAAAAATCTGGTCTATCGCTTATTTTTATGCAGCATGAATGCTACATATCCAATTTCTCTTTGTTCAAGGAATGCTGTCGCCAGGCAAGTCTGCAGGAGTTGGGAACTGACTGAGCAAGTATTGTGAGCATGGGGAGGTCGAGATTCATGGGCTGCAGAGTTAAGACAGAGTTGGTCAAACTTCTCAATCCAAATTAAGGTCTGGGCCTTCAGGCTATGTCTCAGCGACTCCCTTGATCGCAGAAAAGCTAAACATACTGCCACTCGCGTTTTCCACACTTTCTGCAATCTGAGGCCAAAACAAGAGGGGATCTCTGGACGGGGGGGGCAGGAAGGGGGAGGAGCAAAAGGGTCATTTTCTGCTGCCACATTTATATGTTTCTATGATTCTATACACTAGTAAAGACAACTTACATTGCTCACATTATGTTCAACCTGGTGGATGTATCAACACTGGATAAAACAGGAGTTTTATTTACATATTTTGTCCTGGCAAAGGTTCAGCAGTTTACATTCGGGAAAGTGTTAGATTTTTATGGTATTCTTCCACAAGGCGAAAAGGGTAGAATAGTCTTTTAGTGCACAAACCCAAGTCGGAACAAGAGAGGCTACTTTTCTTGTTATGCAGCATTTGACTGGACTTGTTCTGGAACTGGAAAGAAGGTTCCCAAACCACTACAGCTTTTATGAGCTAGGAACAAATTATCTACTGCCTTAAATGTGAGTTATGATGGAAAATGGGCTTACTGTAAGAATGAAATCCTTTAATTAGTTACAGAAAAAATACCAAAAAAGTTCAAATATTAAATGAGCACGCAGCTTTCTGAATGCCTTCTTGAACAAAAACCATGTGGGGAAGTAGTTGATGCACAGCAAGCCTGTTAAGGATTAACCCTGAATGTGGTGGCATTAGGTGAACAATCCTTACACATCTCCACAAAGTGCACAGATCTTCAATATGGAGACCACAGCATACTATTTTAAAAACTGCTACATCTAGACAACATTGCAAAACCAATTGGAGGGGCTCCAGGTCCCCTGCAAAGAGGGGTATATTCCCTCCCCCCTTTAAAAAAAAATTGATTTTAAAAATAGTCTAACAGTTTCAAGGGAAGTACCATTTAAAATACTAACCCAAACCCCATCCCCACTTTTCCACTTGCTAACTCTTTGCCATCCATGGTTTTGCAAAAAACAAACACTGGCCCGTCATACAAAAGCATCTGTAAGCAAAACCTAAACCAGTAATAGTTCTGCTTGCAGGTTGCAATACTGGCTTTGCAAAGCCTCTTAAAATTGGGCCTTTGATGGATCTTTGGAAACATTTTTTAAACTAGCTAGGAATAAATATGGCTAATGCCAATTTCAACATGATATGTCCTCTTACATCCATTTCCCCACTTCCTTCTTATGCTATCAGTTGATCTGGTATGAGCTTGTCCCCTTTTTCGTCAATGGGGCTCCTACAGGCTGCTGCACTGTATCACAGATTATATCTAAAGACCGAAAGGACTTTTGCTATAGTGCAGCTACAGCATCCAGATGGCATGATGTATAGGGCAAGTAAACTGGATGTAGTAAATCACCTGCTTTTGAACTTGTTTTGTATTTATTTTTATAATAAAAACTTACTTTTTAGTTGGTTGATTCAGTGCAAGGGGGTCCCATCATCTCACATGAATGTGTAGTTCAACATCCCCAGGAACTGGCGTCACTGGCGACCCGAGCTGTGGAGTGGGGGTGGGGGTGACTTCACGGACAGCCAACAAAGTGCTGCCTGAAATCTATGGTTCCACAGTCACCACCATGCCATACACATGTAATATCACCTCCACTGTTTGTTACTTCTTGATGATTTTAGTGGCATTTTAAAAGGCGGAAAAAAGTAAACATAAAAATCTCTGAACCAGCAATCTGTGGGACAAGAGGACAACTAGAGTCGGGGCAAGCCCATTATTCTGCAGTTAGTTCAGGTAACTACCACTGGCAGGAAGTCATGTATTTATACAGAATTGCTGGATGGTGTGGGAGCAAACTTCACTGAAAATCCTAAGTAACTGTGGAGATTTACAGTGATTCTTGCCTTCCAAAACATGTCTGAAAGCAGGCGATTGACTAGCTCTGGACCTCCTGGTCCCAGTGTGTTAAAGAGCTGCATAGTTTACTTGCCCTTTAATTCATTTTAGCTTCATGATGTTTTCTTCACAGACTTTTCATCTAGTAAGTATCTGTCTTGATGAACTGCAGCAGCGCATGTCTGATAAACAAGACTGCAAATAATGGCCTGCAGTCAGGCTTAAAAAAGAATGACTGAATAGGGGGACAGCTTTACTAACTGTACCCTTTACTGCTATTAATCTTCAAATGACCTTGGGGTGACTGGAGGACAATTTGTATAAAGACTGCCAAACAGCACAAAAATCCCATTTACTCTCGCTCTCTTGTAGAAATACCAGTTTCAGGACATCAGCTCTTTGATTTTGCAGTCTGACAGTTTACCTACAAATTGATCCTGGGTCATCCCTGAGCTGTTCTGAAGGGTTCAGATTCACACTACGTTTACAAAGGCTAACCTGTCTATTCAAATTTGCAGATTTTTCCCCGTCACATGTTTAATACAGTCCCTTTAGCAAGGAAGAGGAATGGACATTTTGGCAACTAATACGAATTCCCCAAAGGCATAAGCATAACTTTCAAAAAGGCCAGCTTTACTTGAAAGAAAATTCACGCTTTTTAGTATTCATCTTCAGGTGCTACTCAAAGACAGGCTTCGTAAAACAAGTAACAACTTTAACTTCTTCACATTCGTGTGTGTCAGAGACAAAATGAAGGATCATATCAAACTAATAAGGTACTTGTATCTTGGTACCTCCAAATGTCACAGCAGCCAACTGGCAGCTGGAGACGGTGCACCTGTGTCTAAACAGAAACATGTAATAATATTAATATTAAACATTGCTAAATACCTCTAGTTATAAATGACAACATAAGGCATTAATGTTTGCATGAAGCCTTGAAGCCGACACCATCCGCAGAAAGGTTAGAATGGCGACCTTGTAGGACCCCCAGTACCCGTTAACTATTCGAATGTGTGGAAATGATCACAAAAAATACCACCAACAGCTTAATCTGGTTCAAGGTCAGTTGGCATTCATCTGTATCCCCCTTCCCTGGGTTGTGCATGAAAATAGGCAGGATTTGTCTAGTGCACTTACCTGGTCAACAAAAACTAAATAAATAAAATAAAAATAGTGTCTATAAAGGCAGTATACCGACTGCAACAAAGAGACTATAATAGCACCCATAGGAAAATTGTGTAAACAAAAATAAAAAAACAAACGGTCAGGTGACCCAAAAATGACTGCTCATTTTTCATAACGACATAGAGCAGGTTTTGTAGGCCTCAAACATTGAATAATACTGGTTGAGATAAAAAGCCCTACAAGAACTAAAAGATTTCTAGCAATTACTGGACTTGAGTGCAGTGCTTTAAGTCATCCAATCCCCCCAAGCTAGCGTATGGCTGGGGTTGGAGATGCTAGTGATACAATGTCAACGTTTTCATAAATTAAATATACGATATGAAGGTCTCAAGTGTTCATCTTGCTCTGGTAAATATTAGTACACAACTACAGCTCGGGTGAAAATACGGCGTTGGCAATAAAATAAGGTTGCAAACAAATGAAAAAGACGTCTGCTGAACCACAAGAAACTAACATCTCTTGCTATTTTCACTATGCAGGAAATGAACTGTGAGACACTGGACTGGCTCAGTGTTCAGGATCATCCAGCATTAGAAACGAGGAAAATCTATTCTTAATTAAATTGCTGGTTTTTTTTTTAATTGGCTAATTTTAAAGGGACACTGTCAAAGCTTTTTGCATCATACTATTTCTAGCTGAATACCATTTTATGAATGCTTACCTTCTCCAAAATTCATTAATATTGCTGGTTGTTTTATCTGATTCCTTTCTTAGTATAAGCAATGCATGCTAATGGCTTAATTATACCCATCCTTGTTTTGTTTCAAATCCCTAATCTACTCGTACTGCATACTTCCTGCATGTTAGGATCACCCCAAAACAGCGTAGCCACTCATGCTGCAATAGTCTCCTCTCCTCCCACTGCATCATGAGTGGTTAGACTGTGTTGGGATGTTCCGAAGACCAGGAAAAACGCAGTGGGAGTTGATCAAGGACTGTAAACAAACACATATTTGTATGGTAACACCAGCATGGTGGGAAATCTGTTTTTCACTTTTAAAAAGAAAAAAAAAAGGAATCGGAATCAAACTACCAGTTACAATAGCAATCTTTACAGAATGTGAACAATCATAATATGTGTTTTTAAACAAGAGACATTTTGAGGCCTAAGAGGGTTTGACAGTGTCCCTTTAACCTCTAGATAGTACGGCAAATGATGGGAGTTAATCTGAGTATAGTAGTTGCAAAACAAAAACAGCAACTCAGACTTCAAAGATGCAACAAAGTGGGTATAAAAGAAAAGAAGCGTATAACTGAGCCCATGGTGTGGCTGTGCTGGAAACCACATACTGCAACTTACAAAGCCATAAAGAAATGTTGCCATCGTTTCAAGAATGGTCTGTAAAAATAGCAATCCTGATAAATTTAACTAAACTATTAAACAAATCCATCTTGGATTACTGTTGTACTCGTAACAGACCAATAAATAAGGTAAACTGTAATTTAATAAATAAACTGTCAAGAGACACCATTAATGACATCACTGCCTACAGCAGAAGAGCAATATTTGCCTCTGTCCCAGCCCCACATTTAGTATCTGAGTGCATCTATACAAAAAAAATGTTGTTAATCAGTAAGAACACACTGCTACTACATTCTCTGCCACAACTAGACAGCACTTCAACAGAAGCTATACGGTAGGCTCAGTGCTATCTTCGGAACTCCGGTTGTTGCCACACTCCCTGAAAGCTTGCCATCTGTAGCCCATGAAGGTTGGGCTGATGGGTAGGTAGCTGAAACACTTATGCTTAATAAGGAAGTTCATGCCAAACGGCAAATCATATGAATCCATGCCTTCCAGAGACCGGTTTCCTTTGCCAACTCCCTTCTTCCATTTACGGATTCCTCTTTCCTCTGGAGTACCTGATTTGGAAAAAATAAATATTCTAAGTACAACAAAAGAAAAATAAATCATTCAAAGTGCTTTTACAATGGTACAGTTATGTACTTTTAATGTCCCTCCCCCCCCATGACATCCAGTGTGGACAACCCACACTTTCGAGAACTGCACATCTTCCACACCATCATCTTCTTCTACTAGAACTCCTTGCTGCCGCTACCTCGTGCAAGAAGGCAACAGAGAAGTAGGGCACGCAAGCCCCACCCCGGGGAAGGGAGCACCCTAGTGGATGCTCACACTGTCACCGGCTGGCCTTTGCTTTTGACAGCGTCCTCTGCTGGCCTCCAATTATGACATTCCAGGTTCAGGATAAGAATCCAGGTTTCCAGCATTCTGAACAGCCCCTATCACTCCTCAAAATGGAGCTGAGATTTTCTTTGTTTAAAAATTTAATTTCATAGAAATTATGCCAGGTGAGGAAATCCTAGGCCCCAAATCAGCACTGTGGCTGGCCTCCTGGCAGAAGTTTTGCTCCCGAGGGGAGTTAGTGTTAGTACCTCCCACCCAGACCCATATCCATCTCTCCAACTCTGCACTAAACATTCATTTGACCGTTTACAAAGAATGTGGTGTCAAAACCCACTGTTTAAAAATGAATAAATATATGTGACCAAACTCACCAGGGATGGTATTATCCAGAAGAAAAGCTACAGAGCCACCCACAAACATGGCTGTGGTGAGGAGAACATTCAGTACTTGGTCAATTTCTGTTATACCTGTCAAAGAATAAATTAATTAGGTGAAGACTGTACATGCCTTCCTTATTCAGAAAAAAATGCAAGTAGAAGAGTTCAGCATGTTTTAGCAGCAGTAAATGTACACAAGCTATTTCTACAAAATGAATACACAGAATGTACATCAGAAAAATAGCTCTTCTGATAGATGTGAAACACAATGGATTGTATACTCTGATCTGGGTTCTGATCAGAAAGCTAGCCATGACCCTACAGAGGGGGCGATGGTGGGCAGGCGAATGTTTCTATGGAGAAGATATTCAGGAAGACCTTTAATAACAATAAATACTGTTAACTTTCCATGCAGTCCCACTCTTGGGTCATTTTAGCAAGCTTCACCATAAAGAAGGATAGAGTCAGCTCTACCCTGGGGCTCAAAAGAGCTTCAGCTCTCAGAGTGGGGAGAACACCTGAGGGGAGGTTCTTCTTAGTCTGCCAAGAGGACCAAAGACTGCTCTGGGTCGGGGGGAGTGGGGGCTCTAGGTGCTGAGGAGAGGGATGGTTTTCAGAAAGCTACCACCTGACCCAAAGGAAGAAGCAAACCCCTAGAACTGGGAGTTAAGCAACTTATACCATGCCAAGGGTGCTAGTCAGGACAAGCAAAGCCAATACAACCATCTGATGCAGTCGGCTGATCAGACAATCTTGGAGGCTGCCTCATTTTTGTCATATGATGCCCTTGACTGTTGCAAAGCGATCTCCAGGCCCATTATGGAAATATCCACGGCCTCCTAAGTGGCACTGTATCGCAACTGTTAAGTCAGTGGTTGATATTCAGATGCTTTTGAGAGAGACACCCAGGGGTTAAATTGGGCAAGAACTGAATTCCACGTCCACTGACACCGTTTTCCATTGAATACAATGTAGACTGCCACCTCCTAGGGAAGACAGTTCAACCTCCTACAAATGTAGAGATTACATACATGTTCACCTCCTAAATGTTTCCAATTTAACCTCTGGAGACACCTTGTCTATGTGCACACTGGAATCAGATTCAGACTATAATTTCAGGGGAATCGACGCAGCTGTTTTTAATTGGAAGCAAATGTAAACTTATACAAAGTTGGGATCCTATTTCAATTTAAATCAGGTTCAAGTGCAAGGGTTCATTGACTGTTTTGAATTCAGTTACTTTGTGCATGTCAACCTGATTAGGAAGGAATTTTGATATTTTTTCTGTTTAATGTGCAAAAACAGGAATGAAAACAGATTCATAATCCTCAGTTACTACAGGCTTACATGTAGTAAGGCCATCACCGTGGAATCAATCCAGTTCATTCTCCTCACTCCAACAGCATGTAAACCAAAAGGGATTACTATCTGAATGACGTGAATTAGCAAATGAGGCATAAGTACTAGTTCATGTGAACATATTCAGAAATCATTACATTCTAACCTCCTGTTGCCTATTAAAACCCTCCACCCGATCCAGCAAAGAGGGGCTAAAAGATGTCCCCCGTACTAATCGGAGAACAGGCAAGGGCCAAGCATTTGTTCTGTGGTGGCTCCAATTCTGTGGAACGCCTTGCAACTAACTCTTTGGAAGGACCCTAATTTTTGTAAGCAATAATCCACAGTCAGGTAGGCAGCAATACTGTAATAACCGAACAACTGGGTTGTGAGGCCAGAGGCTCTACCAAGGGCCTTCAACCACCCAGGAAGTGAGGTTATTACAGCACTGATGAACATGCATAATGGATTGTTACACTTAAAACACTTGTAAAATTCTCCAGCGTCGGCATGGAGCTAGCAGCCATCGAGGACAGATGCATTTCCCTCGAGCTCCTGTTTAAGAGAGAATATTAAAGTGATGTTCCAACCTAAAGCTATGAGGTATTGGGCTTCATAGCCTACAATACTAAACTAACAGTTGCCAAAATGTAATTTAAAGTTCTTACTTTTGTTTTGGATGGGATCGTAACTAGTGTCGAAGCCTCAGCCAGCCAAACCCTTCCAGTTTCCTGGTGCCCCCGCTCCACCCCCGCGCTCTCTGAAATTGTGACGAGTGGTCAGGGACAGCGTGGGGGCGAGCACCATTCAAGTCTATAGGGGCTATTTTTAAAGCCTTTTTTTGCCATTGTAAACAGTCTTAGGAGAAAATTACAGCAGTTGCTTAACTAGTACTAGTTAAGAGACTGCTGTAATTTCTAAGACTATTAAAATGGCAAAAACACACTTTAAAATAGCCCTAAATTAAATAAGTCTCACCCCACACTCTCCTGGCTCACGTCTCAATTTCAAATCTTGAAAGTAAACTAAAGACACAGAAAACTTCAAACATAACTAGCCGAGGCTTGACGCCAGTTATGATCCTTCAAGACAAAAGTAAGAACTTTTATAGACATTTCCACTACCTATAAGACTCAGGCAGCTATAAGATATTGGGCAATGAAGCCCACTACCTTATACTGGAAATTCCCTTTAACTTAAAATTTGCCTTTTTAAGATCAAATGCACATGTTTAAGAAAAGCTTGTATTCAGTTGAGTCCAAGTCCCTGTGTCATGATTAGTGTTTCCTGAAAATATTATGCTGTTTGGTTTTGTAGTTTTCTCTAAATCAGCACCTGTTAATGTCCTCTGCAGTAACTGAAATTAGTGAAGATTTTTCTGTCCCTATCAGTGATTGATGACATCATTCTTATCTAGCCTGCTGCTTCAGCAATTAAGTTCCTGATTGACTGAAGAAGCTGTTGCAGTTCCCAGCCAGAGCAGTCAGTAGAGCCAATTGTTTTCACTCAAAGTTTGTTACTAGCCCGTCTGGTTTGCGTTTAGATAGATTAGCTTGAAATCAATCATTCTGTTCTCATAAAATGTTGATCATTTTAGTTTCAGTGCTGAACTGAAGTAGTATGAATGAATGTCTGTGAGAAATCACCTCTGTGTTACAGCTCTCAAGTTCATTCTCATCAAAACTCTGCATTGTTTTCTGTCTATATAACACAGGGTTGTTTATTGGATATAGAATAAATCTAAAGTTTATTAATTTATAGAAGCAGGGTGTCTGATGTAGCCTCCATAAATAGGTTCATGTGAGAACAATTTTTTTTATGTCAGATTGACATACAGGTGTCTGCCACTCTCAGCTATTTCAGGAACATGTACTGTATGAACTCACATAATTCAGTTCTTTGTGGGTTTCTGTATGAAAATACACCATGTATGTGTATAAGTAGAAATGCTATATAGCATCCTGATGCCCCTGTCTCCTGCCTGACTGTTGAGGCAGCAGCACTCTGCTGCCCCCTTTCCTCTGCCCCACAAGCTCCATCTCCTGCCCCCTTTTGAGGCTGCTGCTGCACCCCACTGTCTTCTCCACATAGTCAGGGCTGCTACACCCTGCACAAACAGTTGAGGCTGCTGCACGCTTCTTCTCTCTGTCTCCCACCCCCACATTCAGGGCCAATGCACCCTGTTGTCCTCCGTTCCTTTCTCCATAGTTGGGGCTGTTGCACTCTGCTAAGCCCTAGAGTCCCAGGTCCCCTGCCTTCACAGTTGGGGCTGTTGCACAATGCTGCCCCGGGCTACCAGAGGTGGGGTATTTGCTGCACCTGCTACCCACTTTCATTGCCCCAACTTGGCATGACTGCTGCACCACATGCACCCTGTCCCACAGTCAGGGCTGCCATAACCTGATGCCCCCTTGTGTCCTGCCACACAGTCGCGGTATCTGCACCATGCTGTCCTCTATCTCTGCCACCACATTCAAGGATGCTGTGGCCTGCTGTGACCTAGAGCCCAATGCCTCCACAGTTAGGGCTGCTGCTCCATGATGCCACTTGCCATAAGACAAGACAGGGCATGTGCTGCACCCTGTCCCCTGCCACCACAGCTGGGGCAGTTTTTCCCTGTTGCCCCCTGCCACCAGAGTCAGATCCTTTGCTACATCCTGCTGCCCATGTCCCTTGTCCCAAACAGGTATGTCTGTTGCACCCTGTCCCACAGTTTGAGCTGCTGTACCTTGATGCTTCCCCTGTCTCCTGCCTGAACAGTCAGGGCTGCTGAACCCTGCTACCCTCTGTCCCCCACCCTATCACACAAGATGAAAGTATTTATTTTTCTTTCATGCTGTTTGGGCAGTGTACCAAAGGATGTGACTGGTGGCAGGGAGCAGCATGGTGCAACAACCCTAAATGTGGAGCCAAGAGGCTCTATGGTGCAGAAGCCTTGACTGTGGTTCAGGACACAGTGGGGCATCAGGGTACAGCAGCCCTGACTGAGAGACGGATGCACGTGGTGCAGTGGCCCTGCCCATTTGGGGCAACGGAAGGGGGTAGCAGGGTGCAGCAAAAGCCCCACTTTTGATGGCCTGGGACAGAAGCCCCAACTTTGTAGGCAGATGCCCTGGAACTCTATGGCTTAGCAGAGCACAGCAGCCCTGTCTGTGGAGACAGGAACAGGGGAGCAACAGGGTGCATTGGCCCTGACTATGGTGGTGGGGGTCAGAGGGAAGCAGGGTGAGAAGCAGCAGCCTCAACTGAGGGGCAGGAGACAGGGGCATCAGGATGCCATATAGTATTTCTAGTGATACACATACATGATGTATTTTCACACAGAAGCCCTCAAAGAACTGAATTTTATGAGTTCATACAGTACATGTTCCTGAAATAGCTGAGTGTGACAGACACCTATTTGTCAATCTGACATAAAAAAAGTTGTTCTCACAGGAACCTATTTATGGAGGCTACATCAAAGACACACTACTACTATGACTTAAACTTTAGACTTATTTTTTATCCATTAAATAACCCTCTGTTATATAGCCAGAAAACAATGTAGTGTTTTGATGAGAAAGAACTTACAGCTGTGATACAGACAAGGCAATTTCTCACAGACATTCCCAAACAGGTGTGTCTGTTGCACCCTGTCCCACAGTTTGAGCTGCTGTACCCTGATGCTTCCCCGTCTCCTGCCTGAACAGCACTGAAACTCAAATGATCACCTATTTAAGAGAACAGAATAATTGATTTTAAACTAATCTATTTAAACACAAACCAGATGGGTTAGTAACAAACTTTGAGTGAAAACAATTAGCTCTACGGACTCCTCTGACTGGGAACTGCAACAGCTTCTTCAGTCAGTCAGGGTCTTAAATGCTAAAGCAGCAGGCTAGATAAATATGATGTCATTGCTCACCGATAGGGACAGACACATCTTCACTGTTTTCAGTTACTGCAGAGCACATTAACAGATGCTGATTTAAAGAAAACCACAAAACCAAACAGCAAGATATTTTCAGGAAACACTAATCATGACAAAGGGACTTGAATTCAAGTTTTAATTAAAAATATGGGAAAAAATATGGTGCATTTGATCATTAACTCTGCTTGTAATATGGCAAAAATCAGACCAGTCGAGAGAAGGAAGACAATTGGTTGAATTGCGTCAGGTGTCAGAACAGCAACATGGCATTATTCCACGATAGATGCCGTGTTGCCATTGGGAGCGTGCACAGCGAACCATTAGAGCACCCTTGGCACTGTGCACGAGCTGGAGAAATGCGGAGCGCACTGCTCGTTGGAGGCTAGTAAAGCGATCGGGAACGAGGGCGAGAGGAATCCATGCTTACTTCTCACTGTGAACGCGCTTAGAAAAGTATCAGTCACCAATGTTATTATAACGTGATGTCGACCAGTAGGTGGCGCGATGAACAAAGCATAAAATAGAAGTGATAGAAGAGAGACAGGCAGTGAAGCGATGTGTTTCGTGCTGGTGCACCTGTCAAGTACTGGAGAGAGTGAAGATTAAATTGTGCTCTTTCCCACCCACTCTGTGGAAAGTGTACCACTCGCACCAGACTCAAACATGAGTGGCAAGCAGAACTGAATAAGAAATGAGGTGCAAACAGGACAAAAGTGTCCTCGGTCTGTAAAAGCGCCACCTATTGGTGGGGAAAACGAGCAAGCGGTGTGGCAAAATCCCAATCTGTTGTCCTGGGCTGCAACTGTGAAGCAGTGGGCAGAATGGAGACGACACAGTATATATATGGAAGTCAGAAAAGTACTGGTTTCGATCCACTGAGGAAAGTGACTGATATATTAGCCGCAGCAGGATTCCATACCGAAAGTAGCAGGGCACCAAAGAGATAAGTGCTATACAGAACAAGAGTCCTATGCTATGTTCAAATCGCCACCTATTGGTTGTAACAGTCAACGCTGTGCTACACACTCAGCTCAGACAACTGCAGTCAGTTTAGCGGCATAGTAAGCCATGCAAGGAATAGATTCTCCCCACAATCCACCACAGCATGAATGTCAGCTGAAAACGAATTGTCAGCAATAAAGCAGCCGATTAGAAGTACCATGTTTTCAGATGTGATCATTCTTTAATGTCAATGTTACAACATAAAGCAAACTTGTAACTTTCCATAAATTGGTACACACTACATTACTGCATGTGGGCTGTACAACGTGCACGCGCATGATTCTAGTTACACACAGCCTTAGAAAGTAACAGAGCTGAAGCAGGAATGTGGAAGTGAAATAAGTCGTCCTTCTCATTTCTGTTTCATAGCAAGGAAAACAGTATGTAACTAATACTTGCCTTGCACTTGCCATGTTAAAGCGCATTAAGCCACTCAGAAGGTGGCATCTAATGGGGAATTAATGCATGGTTGTGCCACTGTAGGCACTCGACCTGAGACCTTGTGCCACAACGGTCCCAGCCATGCATTGATTCCCCATTAGATGCCACCTTCATCGTGGCCTAATGCGTACAAAAATCACAATAAGCATGTAACACAGATGTGTGGAGATCTATTTTACACATTCTGAAACAAACTCACAATGAGAAACCTGAAAAAAGGTACTGGGGAGGTCAGAGAGAAGAAAAGCCAGCAGGCCGCCTCAACCAGCAGCACGAAAGCAACTGCAGAGCCACATGTCCAGGATTACTCTAAAGGACGTCCTTCAAGCGATGAAAGCATCAGTTCTCAGAGTGGTCACTGGATCAAAAAGCCACAGACTTTCAAACCTGCATTACCTTATGTGAAACTCAGTGGCGGCAGTGTGAGAAGTGATGGAGGCAGCAAGAGCAGTACTGAGGGTGGTAACTGCCACAGCAGCTCTTGTGAAGGAAAACAGAGTGCTCAAACATAGTCTGGAAGCACTCGAAAATCACTCTAGATCACAAAATCTTAGAGTGCTGGGACTCCTGGAGACGTTAGAGGTGGACAACCCCTAAGAGAAATCCAGTGTTTGGACTGGGAGTCAAAAGCTCTTCAGGCATATCGCATCACTTTGCAACCCCCCCCCCTCCAGGAAGCCTCACAGACATTTCTGGTCATTCTCTCTGAGATGCACTAGAGGGACATCATTTTGGATACAGCGAGGCGATGGGACACGAACACACTGTATGATGGAGACCGTGTTTTGATCTATCTGGATCTCAGCTGTGTGACTCAAAGCCACCATACATCATCTGATGTCTTGAGAGCCCAACTCCAAACACTGGGAGTTATTCAAGCATTAGAGTACCTGACACAGGTGAAGATGGTATATGCCAGAAATACAGGTTACTCACCTGTAACAGGAGTTCTAGGAATGGTATATGTTGTTCATCCACACTGTCTGGCAGGTATACTTACCACTTTAAATCTTGCCGGAAGGTCTTCAAGCTGGCTCCTCCCACCCACCCGGGTGGTAAAACTCTCGGCTCCGCCCCATGGCGCCAGATCTGGCCCGCTGGAAGCTCAGGTTGTGCGTCGAAGCCGGGGAGGTCGGGTGGGTCGTGTGGATGAACAACATATACCATTCCTAGAACTCCTGTTACAGGTGAGTAACCTGTATTTCTAGGGACATGGATATGTTGTTCATCCACACTGTCTGGCAGACTCCTAGCAGTTCTCCGGGAGGAGGGAGGCAAGGCGCACACCCCCTACTTTGGGAATAGAGACTGGAGAACCGAGGCCCCAAAACCAGCATCGGCGTGACTCAAGGTCGATGTGGTAATGGGTAATAAAGGGTGTGCTGACTTCCAGGTAGCAGCCCTGCAGATTTCCTGGATAGGGGCGTCCCTGGAAGCAACCACCGATGCAGCAATGTAACGGATAGAATGAGCTCTTATCCTCTGGGAGGCTCCATGCCCGCCAACTTATAGCAGAGGTCTATGCAGGAGGTGACCCACCTGCCTATCGTCCGCTTGGCTGCAGGTCTGCCAGGTGCGGCTTCAGCGTGAGTGACAAACAGCTGCCGAACCTCTCCCAATTTCAACCGTCATCTCCTATAATAAGCGGGCGCCCTTCTAGGGTCAAAGTATGGAGCCTGTATTCGGCCTCCAAGGTGTGATTGGGGTAGAACACCGGCAGAGTCAACACCTGGTTAAGGTGAAACTCCGACACCACCTTCGGAAGGAATTTCGGGTGGGGGCGCAGGACAACCCTGTCCCTGTGGAAGACCAGGTAAGGAGACTCAATGCAGAGCACCTGGAGTTCTCCCACCCTTCTGGCTGATGTGATAGCCACCAAGAAGGCGGTCTTCCACGACAGGTGAGAGAGTTCACACCTGTGCATTGGTTCGAATGGCTTGCCCATGAGCTTTGCCAGTACCAACAGTAAATCCCACGGAGGTGGAGGTTCTCGCACCGGAGGGGAAATGTGATCAAGGCCTTGAAAAGCGCCAGACCACCTTCTCCTCGTACCGGACTGCCCTCGCCCGCTCGTAAGCAGAGATGGCCGCCAGGTGCACCTTTAGGGTCAGCCGACCTAAGCCCTTGACTAGAAAGGGACCATAAATAGTCCAAAATGCTTGCCAAAGAACAGGAGGAAGGGTCCAAGCCTTGCCCTGACACCAAATGGAAAATCTCTTCCATTTGAAGGCATAGCATTTCCTGGTCGACTCTTACGGACGCCTCAACAACATTGAGGACCTCGCCGAAAGACCCAAGGCCTGGAACTCTAGCCAGAACCAGGCGTCAGGTGCAGGGATTGAAGGTCCGGATGGAACACCTTCCCTGATTGACTGAGAGCAGGTCCGGGCGAGCTGGAAGCTGCCTCGGGAGCCTGGAGCTGAGGCTGAGGAGATCTGGGTACCAGAACTGGCGGGGCCAGTCTGGGGCTATCAGAATCACCTGTGCCTTGTCCCTCCTTGCCTTGAGAAGCACCTTGTGAATCAAGGGAAACGGGGAAAGGCGTAAAAGAGGCCCGGGGTCCACAGCCTTGAGAAGGCATCCCCCTGCAGCGAGCCCTGCTGAGGGGGGCCGGCATGAAACAGCCTCTGCTTCACGTTCTCCCTGGAGGCAAACAGGTCCACCTGAGGTGTGCCCCAGTGGGAGAACAGATCTTGTACTACCTCCGGCAGGAGAGACCACTCGTGAGATGCAGCCCCTATCCGGCTCAGGGCATCGGCCAGGGTGTTGGAGGCTCCTGCCACATGAATGGCTAGGAGATCCGCCTCCAGGCTGCGCACGAGTGACCAAATGCGGAGAGCTTCCTTGCATAGAAGTATGGAACGTGTCCCGCCCTGGCGGTTTAGGTAGTACATGGTCGTGGTATTGTCCATCTGGACTCGGACCACTTGACCCCGGAGAAATGGAGCAAAGGCGGTGAGAGCTAGGCGGACCGCTCGGAGCTCCAGCAGGTTGGTGTGGCATCGGGACTCCCATGGGGACCAGAGGCCGTGCACTGGGTGTTCCCCCAGATGGGCACCCCAACCCATCAGAGAGGCATCGGTCGATAGAGAGACCGTCGGCTCGGGGCGGACAAACGGGATGCCCTACTGCAGATGAGATGGAACGGTCCACCACTGGAGAGCGTTCCACATCTCCTGGGTCACTATCACTAGCTGGTCCAATGGATCGCAGTGTTGTGACCACTGGCTGGCCAGTCCCCACTGAAGGGGGCGCATGTGCCAGCGTGCCAAACGGACCACGCTGGTACAGGCCGCCATGAGACCCAGGAGGCGCAGGAAGTCCGGCAGGGCGCAATTGCCCAACCAGAAATGATTGGGCAAAGGAGGTAAGAACCTCGGCCCTGTCCGCCGGAGCCGTGCTCTGGCTCGAAGAGATTGAGCTCTGCCCGTGGAACAGGATCACCTGCTTCGCCTCGAGTTCGACTTGGCCTCGTTGATGAGAAGGCCGACTTGAGAGCAAACCTGGAGGGCCAGATCTCTGGACCGCTCCACCTCCTGTCTGGAGGGCTGCTATCAGCCAATCGTCCAGGTAAGGGTACACCCGGACCCCTCGGCGCCGCAGGAATGCTGTCACCACTGCCATGCATTTGGTGAAGACCCTGGGAGCTGGAGATAAGCCGAAGGGCATGGCTTGGAACTCGAAGAGGGATCCCTCCGCTCGAAAGCGAAGGAATCTCCAATGTGACGGACGGATAGGGACGTGAAAGAACGCGTCCTGCAGGTCCAGAGAGCAGAACTACACGCCGTGTTCCAGAGATGGTATTATCTGCGCCAGAGTGACCATCCTGAAGGTTCGAGACCTTAGGAACTTGTTCAGGTCGTGTAGGTCGAGAATGGGGCGCCAGCCCCCCGTCCGTTTCGGAACCAGGAAATACCTGGACACGAACCCCGGGTCTGAAGGGGGGTCCTCTACCTCCCTGATCACCTCCTTTTGGAGGAGGAGAGCGATGTCGGCTCGACGAGCCGCCAGTGAGGCTGCGGACCCCAAGGCCCCCCGAGGTGCGACGGCTCTGAAGGGCGGGGCCTGCTCGAATTCTAGAGGCAGGCCTTTTCCCACCACCTCCAGTACCCACCTGTCCGTGGTAACAGCGGACCAGGCGGAAAGGAAGTGTCGGAGCCGTCCCCCCACGGGGGGAACCAGGGGTGAGGTGACGGGGATGGGGGCGACACCCCTCAGCCCGTCACTGGGCAGGCTTGGAGGAGGGACCGGCCGAGGGACCTCCTGGGCCTTTACCTCCCTGCTTCCTGTTGGAGGAAGCCGACGGCTTGTGTTTGGGATGCCAAGCCCGAGCCTGCTGGCCCTGACGTTGCTGGGCCGGGCGCGCCGGGGGCGCAGAAGGACGAAAGGGCTTAGGCTGTGGCTTGCGGCCTTTGTCCTTCTTGAGCGAAGAGACCGGTCAAGGTAGCATTGGACTTTCGATCCTCTGCAGGTGACCTTCCACCCCAGGGCCGAAGAGGTCAGTCCCAAAAGGGACATCCGCCAACTTGTGCTGGGTATCCGAGGTAAAGGTGGATATCCTCAGCCAAGCCGATGGCGCTATGGCCACTGCAGCCGCCACAGACCTGGCACATGAGTCCCGATGTCTAAAGCAGTCTGGAGCTGCTGTTTGGCCACTGCCCTGGTCCCGCACCTGCCTGACCGTAGTCTGCAGATCAGCGGGAAGATGAGGGCGACTCATCAGGGAGCCCAACAGGGCATGAGAAAAAGTGCCATGAGGATGGCGAACTGGCCTGGCGAGGCCGAAGAGAGGCACAGCATAGACTTTTAAGCCGGCATAATCCAATTTCTTGGATTCCTTAGTCGGAGGTTTGTCCACATCCTGGCGCCTCAGCGCGCCCAGCAGCTGTGTAACCAACCCCTCAGCAGAGGGGTGTTCGAAAAAAACCGGACAGGGAACGGTGGGACCACATACTTCCTGGCCATCCTGGCCGAGGCGCAGGGCAGGAAGCAGGAGCAGAAGCTCCAAGGCGGACCCACTAGTGGCCTCGGCCACATGGAAAGAGCCTCCGTGAGGGAGTAACCCTTGGTCCAGAATCTCCGTGAAGGGATACCTGGCCCGTTTAGAAATGGTTCGAGCTTCATCCGGTGGACTCGAGATGAGCCAAAGCAACCCTAGAGAAGGGCCAATCGATCCACTGACTGTCCTCTAGGGACTCCAAGTCCACTCGCTTGGAAAAGGGAGGAATCATCTCGGACTCGGAAGAGTCCTCAAAAACTCCCTCGGGCCTGAGCCACCCTCCACCTGCAGGTCTATCGGGAGTGAGGGTGACAGACTATGGGGCAGAGCCGAGCCGACCGAGAACTTCTGGTCGGAGCCCCAACAGCTGTGGAGGCGGAGGTTCCACCAAAATCGGTGGGGCAGCTGGGTATGTGACAACCGGCCTGGGAAAAGCTCCTCGGCTACAGCGAGGGGTTGTTTGAGCACTCGGTGACAGACTACTTAATGGCGGGGAAGGCGACTGAGTCGGCTTATTCCCGATCAGAAGGAGCTGTTGCCCAGAAATCCTCATACCTCCAACGCAACTTGCGCCCGAAGCCTCCCTCGTCCGAGGAGGAGGAAGAGGCGGCGCCACTGCCAGGAGTGCGGGCCGCCTATGGCCGGGATCGGCGTGCCAGACACCGAGGATGTCGAGACCGAGAATCTCGGCTGAGCCAGGAGGCGGCGCGGGGAAGGTGTCCGGGGAATCGGCACTCCCCTCGGTTCGGATGATTCCACCGAGATCCGGAACCCGAGGCACAAGCAAACCGCAGGATCCTCAACTCCTACCCGGGGAACGGGAGAGGGTTCTCAGCTTCTCCAACCGACAACCCGTCTAATGGGTGAGAAAATCTGGCGACCCCGCGTCGTGAATCTCGATCAACTGGCCTAGCCAGAGGACACCGTGAAGCCAGTGGCGGAAATCGACTGTCGACAAGAAGGGAGGGATTTTCCGCTCCCAAGGCGTCAGCAGTGATTTACTTTTGCTCTTTTTGGATGGGAAAAGGTCAGAAGAGTTGGACCCTCACCTTTCCATGAGAGAGTCAGACAGAGCTCCTTAAAGGAAGCGAATATGAGGTACCGAAGGCGGGACAAATGCATGATAAAGGTAGGCAGCCAACGCCGCCTCCTCTTAGCGATCATCTGCTCAGAGCTGATCCACCGCCCGAGCCCACCGCCACAGACACCGCCAACTGGGCCTCTTCAGATTTAACCGGAGAAATATTTTCTCGGGGCGCCCTAGTGTATAGCGAGCAGCACACGGTCTCGGGGCGTGGGCGGAAGGAAGAACACAGGTCGCGAGGCCTGCGGGTCGTGCTCAAGGCCCAAGCAGTAGCATGACGTGGAGGTGCGATCCGTCGAGACATCTTCTGCCTGCAAGGGCATCTCCGGTCCGCGCAGCGAGGAGAAGACTGAAAGTCTTTTGAGCAAAACTTTTTATTTTCGAAGATTGAAAAGTAGGAACCAGTCTTATACACAGGCGTTAAGGAGGGAACCTGAGCTGCCAAGCGTAAGGAAGATCTGGCGTCATGAGAAGGAGCCGAGTTTACCACCGGGTGGGTGGGAGGCAGCCGGCAGAGACCTTCCAGCAAGATTTAAGCGGCAAGGATACCATGCAGACAGTGTGGATGAACAACATATCCATGTCCGTGAAAATACGGGTTACTCACCTGTAACAGGAGTTCTAGAAGTGGTATATGTTGTTCATCACTGGCTCTAACCGCTTTGCATCCTCAGCAACTCACCACTCTGGTGGAAAACCTCGGCTCCACCTCATGATGATCTTGCTCGCTTGGAAGCTAGGTTGCACGTCAAGCCGGGAGGTCAGGTGGTCATGTGGATGAACAACATATACCACTCCTAGAAAGTACAGTTACATAGAACTTACCGTAACAGTAGATCTTCAAGAGATGCTCTTGCAGTAGGTAATTACATATAGGACTGACATCGGCAGGACCCCACGGAAAAATTTCCAGCTAGCAGTCCCTGGTGAGGGATTGCCCCCCCCCCATCAGGTGACCGGTGTCAGGAGACGTCACTATAAAGGGGCGGTTCCTGACGCCCGCCTTCCAGTTCTTTCCTGCCACAGGCCAAAAGAGGCGGACGAGAGAGTGGATATTTCCCTCAATGGAAAAGGAGCTGAAAAAGCTTAGGGATGGAGCGAGAAGGTATTTACACTGCAAGAGCCTCTCTCGAAGATCTACTGTTACCGTAAGTTCTTACGTAACTGTACTATCTTACTTCGAGAGGGCTCTTGCAGTAGGTAATTACATATAGGACTGAGTCCCAAGCAGTTTGGAACAAGGAGAAACACCAGGCGTGATGCAATGAGCCAACCATTTAGATAGGCATTGCTTAGAAACAGCATTGCCTTCTCTTTTGGGTGAAAAAGTGACAAACAATTGATCGGTCTTCCCGAGATCTTTTGTTCTGTTAGTGTAGTATCTCAGAATCCAGTGAACATCCATAGTATGGAATAAATACTCCCTCTGATTGGAGTACTGCGTAAAAAAGGTGGGTAACTCTATGGATTGGTTTAGAGTAGACTCCGCTACTACCTTAGGGAAAAACTTACGGTTAGTGCGCAAAGCGACATGTTCCTTGTGAAAAATCAAGTATGGAATTTTACACATCAGGGCCTAGAGCTCAGAAATTCTCCGAGTGGAAGTAATGGCCACCAGGAAGAGAGTCTTCCACGAAAGGAACTTCAAGTCTGCTGAAGCTGCTGGTTGAAAGGGAGGCAGAGTAAGTTTCTCGAGAACAGAGTTCAAGTCCCAAGGGGGAGCAAGAGTACGGATAGGAGGTCTCAGATGGAGGACCCTCTAAGAAAAGTCTTAGAGACCTCCAGTTGAGCAAATGTCTTGTCTGCAAAGGGGACATGATAGGCCAAGATGGCCGACATGTGGACTTTCAGAGAAGAGTGACTAAGACCCAGGTCAAAAAGATGGCGTAGGTACTCCAGCAGAAGCCCCGCTGAACAGGAAAAGGGTTCCACGTCCTTAGAGGCAGCCCAGATAGTGAACCTCTTCCACTTCATGGCGTAGGTAGATCTAGCAGAGGGTTTTCTAGCCTCTACCAAAATCTCTGCCACTTGGGGAGAAACCCCAAAGCGGAATTGAGCTAAGTCTGCAGGAGCCATGCATGCAGCTGAAGAGATTTGAGGCCTGGATGGACCAGGGTCCCCTGATCCTGGGTCAGCAAACCTCATGATAGAGGAAGAGGATGATCCTCTGAGTATTGTTGTAGAAACGAACCAAACTTGCCTGGGCCAGAAAGGAGCAATCAGAATCATTCATGCTCCTTCTGAAGCTAGTTTCTGTAAGACTCGTGGGATAAGTGGAATTGGGGGAAAGGCATGAGCCAAATCTGTCCTTCCAGTCTAGAGACAGAGCGTCTCTCCAGAAAATGCCTCGCTCTGGAACGAGCGAGCAGAAGACAAGAAGCTTTGCGTTTAGAGGGGATGCGAACAGGTCGACCTGTGGTGTTCCCCAAAGTCGGAAGATACTGTCTAGGACCCCCTGGTCCAGTTCCCACTCGTGAGCCACAGCAGACGAGCGACTTAGTTTATCTGCCAAGGTGCTGTCGACTCCCAGAACATGAATTGCCGTGAGGTGAAGGTTGTGTCGTGTTGCCCAATCTCAAACCCTCATTGCTTCCCTGCAAAGAGGGTAGGACCGAGTCCCCCCCTGTTTGTTGATGTACCAAACCATGCACATGTTGTCGATCTGGACAGCTAGGTGGCCAGGAAGGATGTATGGGTGAAGGGCTTGGAGAGCGTACAACACCGCCCGAAGCTCGAGCACACTGATGTGGAGTGTCTGTTCGAGCTTGGACCAGGAGCCCTGGGTCCGATGGTGACCTAGATGGGCTCCCCAACCTTCGCCCGAGGCGTCTGTGGTTAGAGTCTGGGAGGGGGGAGGATGAAAGAAAGGAACTCCCCGAAGCAGGTTCTCTCAAACCATCCACCACTGCAAGTCTCGGAGCATCGGCGAGGAGACTAGAACTGGGTGATCTAAGTCGTCCACTAACTGATCCCATTGGGAGCGGAGAGTCCACTGAGAAAATCTCATGTGAAGCCGAACGCGAGGAACTGTCGAGATAGCAGCTGCCATGAGCCCGAGAAGGCAAAGGACCTACCTTGCACTGACCCGCCTGCAGCTGGACAACAGACTTAATATTTGAGTCTGGAGGGTGGACGCCCCGGTCTGGTGGCAGGAAGGCCCTGCCAATGGTCGTGTCTAGAGTCACCCAGATAAACTGTAGTCTCTGAGATGGGATCAAGTGAGACTTGGAATGGTTGATGGTAATACCCAGGCAGGCAAAAACCTGCTGGGTAAGGGTGAGGCAGCGCAGGAGTTCCTTCCTGGACGAGGCCGCCAGGAGCCAATCGTCCAGGTACGGGAAAACCTGCACCCCTCGGATACGCAGGTAGGCCGCCACCACCGCTAGGCATTTGGTAAATACTCGGGGAGCCGAGGAAAGGCCAAATGGAAGTGCCTTGAACTGGTAGTGGTCCCCCTGGAACGCAAAACGAAGATACTTGCGATGAGATGGGCGAATGGAAATGTGCAGGTAAGCATCCTGCATATCCAGAGCACATAGCCATTGTCCCGACTGAAGAAGGGCAGAAAGCTCTGCAACGAGAGCATTCTGAACCTTTTGTATTCCACAAAAAGATTCAGGGAACTGAGATCTAGAATAGGTCTGAGATCTCCTGTATTCTTTGGGACCAGGAAGAAATGGAAATAGTAACACGTCCCTTGAAGATGAAGGGGGACGGGTTCTATTGCATCTTTCAGTAGCAGAGCTGAAATCTCTTCCTGGACCAAGAGAAGATGTTCCTGTGAATATGACGACTTTAGGGGGAGTAGCGAGGCGGTTTCTGTAGAAACTCTATCGAGTGTCTTTCTGCGATCAGCTGGAGCACCCAAGAATCTGATGTTATCCTCTCCTATCCCAGAAGGTGGAGGGAAAACCTCCCTCCTACTGGTTCCTCCGGGAAGTCCGGAGGCTGTGGGAGAGGAGTCAGGTGGTGTGGGGCAGCACTGCAGCTGAAGCACCCGCTGCTTTTTTGGGCGGGGGCGGGGGCTTAGCAGCTGTGGGGGCCCGACGTTTTGTGGGCCGCCTTCCTGGGGTTTCGATCTTGGGCGATTCAGTCTGCAAAGCGGCAGGCGCTGCAGCCCGGTGGGAAGTAGCATGGAGTCGACGGACTTCAGTGCCATACCCTTCTTCTGCAAATCGGTGATGATGTCGCCGACGCCATGAAAAGCACCGACCCCCGGAAGGGCGCTTCCTGGATAGCGGACTGCACTTCCGGGACCAACCCTGACACACGGAGCCAAGCATGATGACGTAAGCCTATGGTGAAAGCTGAGCTCCGTCCAGCAGTGTCCACTGCATCGTAGGTCGCACAAAGCATGTGTCGACTGGCCAAACGTGCAGATCGGACAAGATCAGCCAACTCCTGCTTGAGCTGAGAGTCTGGCAGGGAGTCTAGTTTGGTTTCAACCTGAGTAAGAATGGCCTTCTGGTAGTCCCCCATATGACCGACATAGTTCAGGGCCCTAATCCCCAGCGTGGAGGAAGCGAAGATCTTCTTTCCATACTGGTCCAGTAGGCGGGATTCTTTGTCAGGTGGCGATGAGCTGAGATGTTTTGGGTTAGCCGACCAGCCATGAGCGGCGCTAATCATTACCGAGTCAGTACAAGGGTGAGAATCTAAAAAATCAACACCCTCGGGAGCCTGGTATAGCCTATTTGACTTCCGCGGAAGTGGGGCTAGAACCGGCAGCTGCTTCCAGATGGTGGTAACAAGGTTAGTGAGGGCTCTATCCAGGGTGGCACCAAAGTAGGAGCTGTCACGGGCAGATTCAGATGCTCGGCGAGTTTCAACCGCTGAGGGTCTGGTTCCAAAGAGTGCCACTGATGAACCTCCTGGATTTTTCGTAGCAACTCCGAAAAGGAAGGATCTTCTGGAGGAGACTTCGGAGGAGTCCTTGGCCTGGGCTTCGACGGAGAGTGTGGCTCGTCGTCCGTTTCGGAGCAACCATCGGAGGAATCTGAGGAGTCCCACAGTGAAGAGGAAAAAGGCTCCCTTTCCCGACCCGGGGGAGGAACAGACCCCTTGGGAAGCACCCGAGGAAGCGTAGCCTGCCCCTCTCTGGACCCAGAGGGGAGAGCCCTGGTGTCCGGAGGTGGTGAGGGAGTGTGCCGCTGTGGACGTACAGGAACCTGAGATGGCACCTTCGTCGGTACGTGGCTCTCCACCTCCCTGGTGAGCTGAGCCTTGGCCTCAGCCCACCAGGAGGCCAGAGTCTCCTGCAAATCCACCGGCAGCTGTGGGGACGGTGGAGGAGGGGAGGATACGGGTATGGATTGCATCTATATGGAGAGTATCCAAAACCTGGCGGCGGAAAACCGGGCGTCGGGTACCGTGGCGTCGGGTACTGTGGCGCCGGATACTGTGGTCCCGGATACGATGGTGTGGGATAGGACGGAGGGTATCTGGGAGCTGGAGGAGCTGCCGGAGCAGATGGCCCAGCTGGCGGCCTCACGGGCGGTTCCAGATTGGAGGGCCCGGAGGCCGGGCAACATCCGGAGGCGGGATGCTGGCTGGAGCCGGTTACAACCGCGCGGGGCCGGCATTGGAGGGGCCGGCGTCCGAAGAGCCGAGGTCAGATCCGGCACACCTAAAGGAGGATGGTCCAATGGAGGAAGAACCCCAGTGTCGCCCCGGGATGGAGGAGAAAAATCCCTGGGGTTGGGCTGGGGGGACTCGGGGTCCCCGAATGGCAGCAAAGGCTGAGGAGAACCGGGGACGACGGACGTGGGGGGGTCCGTCATCGGTTCTTTCGCCAACCGGCCATCGGACGAGCCGACGTGCAGTTTTATAGCGAGATCCTGGCGGGTGCCGGAGGAACCAGCGTCCGACTTTTGGGACCCTTCGCCGGAGGCAGACAGAGAGGAAGGATCGGCCTGGTCCGGCGGGAGAGGAGCTGTGCGCCGGCCCGAAGGGTCGTGCGCCTTACCGGCTTTCTCCGGCGCAGATGGAGGAGCCGATGTCCGGCTTACTGGAGTCAGCCCACACCAGTAGGCAGCGAAACTACTCTTGAGCAGCGGAGGCCTCCAGTTGCCGAGCGCCTAAAGGCTCGCGCCTCGCCGGAGGAGCGATCCCCCGGGGGGGACGTTACCTGACTCCCAGCGACTCCTGAGGGAGACGCGGTGGAGGAGCCCTTGTCCCGGTGCCTCTCCTTGTCTTTCTTCTTCCGATGGCCTTCAGGGGAAGTGGATGCCTGCCTCAGTTTTTTGAGCTCCTTCTCCATCGAACTCATCTTTTTCTTTAAGATGTGGGCTTCCAGGGATTGCTGCCACCTTTTCCGGGTAGCCGTGTTGAAGCTGAGGCAGTGCTGGCACTTCTCGACTGGGTGATCAGGGCCTAGACAGAACAGGCACAGGGAATGGCCGTCCTTGTGCGGGAGTTGGGCGCCGCACGAGTCGCACTTATTTTTGTGCTCGGAGGGTGTCGGGGAAGACATACACCGACGATGACCTGATGAATATCGAAAACAGTCAAAATTATTCGGTAAAAACCGATGAAGGGAGGCTGACGAAGCAATGAACTTTTCCGCGAGGCGCTGCACGACCTAACAGCGGGAAAGAACTGGAAGGCAGGCGTCAGGGACTGCCCCTTTATACCGACGTCTCCTGACGCCAGTCACCTGACGTGGGGGCGGTCCCTCTCCAGGGACTGCTAGCTGGAAATTTTTCCGTGGGGTCCTGCCGCCTGCCGACGTCAGTCCTATATGTAATTACCTACTGCAAGGGCCCTCTCGAAGTAAGATCTCCTGTTACAGGTGAGTAACCTGTATTTCTTGGGACGTGGATATGTTGTTCAATCCACACTGTCTGGCAGACTCCTAGCAGTTCTCCGGGAGGAGAGAGGAAAGGTGAGCACCCCCTACTTAGGGAATAAGGACTAGAGAACCAAGGTCCAAAACCAGCATCCCGGCATGACTCAAGGTCAATGTGGTAATGGGAAATAAAGGTGTGTGCTGACTTCCAGGTAGCAGCCCTGCCGATTTCCTGGATAGGGACGTCCCTAGAAGCAGCCACCAAAGCAGCAGTATGGCAGGTAGAATGAGCTCTTATCCCTTTGGGAGGCTCCATGCCCACCAACCTATAGCAGAGATCTATGCAGGAGGTGACCCACCTGCTTACTGCCCGCTTGGCTACAGGTCTGCCAGGTGCGGCTTCAGCGTAGGTGACAAACAGCTGGTGAACCTCTCCCCGAACTTCAGCCATCTGCTCCTTATAAAAAGCGAGCGCTCTTCTAGGGTCCAGAGTATGGAGCCTATATTCAGCCTCCGAAGTGTGACTGGGGTACAACACCTGGTTAAGTTGAAACTACAACACCACCTTCGGAAGGAATTTCAGGTGGGGGTGCAGGACAACCTTGTCCCTGTAGAAGACCAGATATGGAGACTCGATCGAAAGCATCTGGAGCTCTCTCATCCTTCTGGCTGACGTAATAGCCACCAAGAAGGCAGTCTTCCATAACAAGTGGGAGATACCGCACCTGTGCATCGGTTCGAATGGCTTGCCCATGAGCTTAGCCAATACCAGCAGTAGATCCCATGGAGGTGGAGGTTCTCGCTCCGGAGGGGATATGTGATCAAGGCCTTTGAAAAAGCATCTGACCACCTTCTCCTGCGCCACCAACTGCTTGCCGGCCCGCACCTGGTAAGCAGAGATGGCTGCCAGGTGCACCTTAAGGGTCGTCGACCGAAGTCCTAGCTGAGAAAGGGACCACAGGTAGTCCAGGATGCTAGCCAAGGAACAGGAAGTAGGGTCCAACCTCTTGTCCTGACACAAAATGGAGACTCTCTTCCATTTGAAAGCACAGCATTTTCTGGTCGACTCCTTACGGGACGCCTCAATGACATTGAGGACCTCGTTGGAAAGACCCAAGGCCTGGAACTCTAGCCACTCAGGAACCAGGCCGTCAGGTGCAGGGATTGAAGGTCTGGATGGAGAACCTTCCCCTTGTTGACTGAGATCAGGTCCAGGCAGGCTGGAAGCCGTCTCAGGAGCCTGGAGCTGAGGCTGAGGAGATATGGGTACCAGAACTGGTGGGGCTAGTCTGGGGCTACCAGAATCACCTGCGCCCTGTCCCTCTTCGCCTTGAGAAGCACCCTGTGGATCAAGGGAAATGGAGGGAAGGCGCAGAAGAGGCCCAGGGTCCACGGCCTCGAGAAGGCATCGCCCTGCTGAGGGGGGCGGGCATGAAACAGCCTCAGCTCCGCATTCTCCCTGGAGGCGAACAGGTCCACCTGAGGTGTGCCCCAATGGGAGAACAGATCTTGTACTACCTTCGGTAGGAGAGACCACTCGTGAGATGCAGTGCCTATCCAGCTAAGGGCATCGGCCAGACTGTTAGAGGCTCCTGCCACATGGATGCCTAGGAGATCCGCTTCCAGGCTGATCACAAGAGGCCAAATGCGGAAAGCCTCCTTGCACAGAGGCAAGGAGTGCATCCTGCCCTGTCGGCTGAGGTAGTACAAGGTCGTGGTGTTGTCCATCTGGGACCTGAACCACTTGACCCCGAACAAACAGAGCGAAGGCGGTGAGGGCTAGACGCACCGCTCGGAGCTCCAGCAGGTTGATGTGGCATCGAGACTCCTGAGGGGACCATAGGCCGTGGGCCCGGAGATCCCCCAGATGGGCACCCCAACCCAGCAGAGAGGCGTCGGTCGTCAGAGTGACCGTTGGCTTGGGGCGGACAAATGGGATACTCTCCTGCAGATAAGCTGGAACGAGCCACCACTGTAGGCCGTCCCACATCTCCTGGGTCACCGTCACTGGCTGGTCCAGAGGACCGGAGCACTCTGACCAAAGGCGGGCCAGCCCCCAATGCAGGGGACGCATATGCCAACGAGCCCAATGGACCATGCTGGTGCAGGCCGCCATGAGACCCAGAAAAGGCGCAGGAAGTCCCCAGCAGGGCGCAACTGCCCAACCAGAAATGACTGGGCAAAGGAGGAAAGGACCTCGGCCCTGTCCGCTGGGAGCCAGGCTCTGGCTCGAAGAGAGTCGAACTTTGCCCCGATGAACTGAATTACCTGCGATGACACGAGTTCCGACTTGGCCTCGTTGATGAGGAGGCCAATCTGAGAGCAGACCTGGAGGGCCAGATCCCTGGACCGCTCCACCTCCAACCTGGAGGGGGCTGCAATCAGCCAGTCGTCCAGGTAAGGGTACACCCGGACCCCTCTGCGCTGCAAGAATGCTGTTACCACTGCCATGCATTTGGTGAAGACCCTGGGAGCTGGAGAGAGGCCAAAGGGCATGGCCCGGAACTCGTAAACAGATCCCTCTGCTTGGAAGCGGAGGAATCGCTGATGAGACGGACAGATTGGGATGTGAAAGAACACGTCCTGAAGGTCCAGAGAACAAAACCACATGCCTAGTTCCAAGGATGGAATGATCTGAGCCAGAGTGACCATCCTGAAGGTGCGCTGCCTTGGGAACTTGTTCAGGTCATGCAGGTTGAGAATGGGTTGCCAGCCCTCCTTCCGTTTTGGGACCAGGAAGTACCTGGACACAAACCTTGGGTCTAGAGGAGGGTCCGCCACCTCGCTGATCACCTCCTTCTGGAGGAGCAGGGCAATGTTGGCTCGACGAGCTGACAGAGAGGCTGCGGAACCCGTTACCCCCCGTGGGGCAACAGCTTGATAGGGAGGGAACTGCTCGAATTCCAGAGACAGACACCTGCCTACCACTTCTAGCATCCTGCGGTCCATGGTGATAGTGGACCAGGTGGAAAAGAAGTGGCGGAGCCATCCCCCCATGGGGAGAACCCGGGGAGGAGTGATGAGGTTGGGGGTGACACCCCTCAACCCGTCACTGGGCAGGCTTGGAGGAAGGGCCCGCTGAGGGACCTCCTGGACCCTTGCCTCCCGGCTTCCTACTGGAAGAAGCAGCAGACTTGGCCTTAGGATGCCAAGTGTGTGCCTGCTGGCCCTGGTGCTGCTGGGCCGGATGTGCCGCAGGGGTGGAAGGGCGAAAGGGCTTACACTGCTGCTGGCTGCCTTTTGCCTTCTGGGCAGACGTGACCGAGTCCAAGGTGGCATTGGACTTCTTGATCCTCTGGAGATGGCCTTCCATCCCCAACCCGAACAAGTCGGTGCCCAGGAAGGGAACATCTGCCAGCTTGTGCTGAGTGTCCGCCGTGAAGGTGGAGATCTGCAGCCAAGCTCTGAGGCGCATGGCCACTGCGGCTGCTACTGATCGGGCACAAGAATCACCTATGTCCAACGAAGTTAGGAGCTGCAGTTTTGCCACCGCCCTTCCCTGATCCCACACCTCCTTGACCATCGTCTGAAGGTCAGCTGGGAGATGAGGAATCACCTCATCCAGGGAACCCATAAGAGCGTCTGAGAAATGTTCCATCAGAACGGCCGAGCTAGCCTGACGAAGACCTAGGGAGGAAGCAGCGTAAACCTTCCGCCCCGCCTAATCCAGCTTTTTTGGATTCCTCATCAGGCGGTTTGTCCATGTCCCGAATGTTCCTGGAGCGCCGGAAAATGATATTGTAGAGGGGTGCTTCAAGAAACCGGAGAGTTAGCCGGTGGGGACTGCGTACTTTTGAGCCATCCTGGCCGAAGGCGCGGGACAAGATGCTGGCCACTGCCACAACTCCAGGGCTGGGCCAACAATGGCTTCGAACACAGGAAAGGCCTGCATAGGGGAATCCCCTCGGTCCAGTATCTCCGTGAGGGGATACTTGGCCCATTTTGAAACGGGTTCGAGCTGCATCCCAGTGGACTCCGAGATGAGCCGAAGCAAACCTAAAAACGAGGATGGGCTCTCGTCCAACGACTGGCCGCCTGCAGACTCCAGGTCAAGCAGCCTGGAGAACAGGAAGGAGTCGTTGTCAGACTCCGAGGAGTCTGCAAACAGCTGCCGGGCACCTGAGCCACCCTCCACCTGCCGAGGTCGATCGAGAGTCAGGGTGACTGACAACCTGTGTGGCAAGCCCTGACCCAACCGAGAATCCTTGGTCGGGGCCCCAGTCTTCGGTTGTGGAGACGGAGGTTCCACCACAATGGGTGGAGCAGCCGACTTTGGCCGAACAACCGGTGCTGGGGTCAGCTCCTTGACCACTACGAGGGGTTGTTTTGGTCGATCCGGTGACAGCCACTTAATGGCCAGAGAAGGTGATGGAGTCGGCTTATTCCCAGATAAGAACTGCTGCCACATTAAATCCTCGTAGCGTCGACGCAACTTGCGCCGGAGCCTATCCTCCGAAGGATGACAGGGATGTGCGGCGATGCCGCTTGCCATGGTGCCGAGATCGCCGACGGGACCAGCCAGACCTGGAAGAGGACCGAGCCCTTTGGGGGTTCCGAGGGTGGGTCAGAAAGGGGACGAGGGGAACCCACTCCTCCCTCGGTGCAGGGACATTAACCGGGGACTCCGGCATAGGAAAGTCCTCAGTTTCCACAGGGGGAACCGGTGAAGGAGGGTTGTCAGCTTCTCCAGTCGACAAACTGTCCAACGGGTTGAGAAAAATCTCGACCGCGTCGACGGATGTCTCGGCCGGCTGACCTGACGGGGGCACCATGAAGCCAGTAGCCACAGCCGCAACCTCGACCAAAGTCGAGAGTCGACGGTCCGGTGAAGGGGATCTCTCCCGCTCCAACGAACGTCGACGGTGGGACTTAGCCTTAGACCTCTTCTTCTTGGACCGACTGGAATGTCCCGATGGCCCTTCTCCCTTGGTGGAGAGAGACTGGCAAAGCTCCTTAAACAAAGCTGTGTAGGAGAGCCCAAAGAGAGCGGGATAAATGCCGCAGCCGAGGAGGAAGAAGAAGCGGCTTGGGCCGCCTCCTCCTCGAGGGCCATCAATTGCTCCAACTGTTCTGCAGAGCCCGCCGACACAGACACCGCCCAACAGACCTCCCTAGACTTGACCAGCGGATACCGTTTTTCGGGTCGCTTGAGAAGAAGTCTGGCAGCGTGGTCCTCCAAGACGGAAGCCGAAAAGGACTTGCACAATTCGCAAGCCTGTGAGTCATGGCCAAGCCCAGTCAGTAGACGCACGTGGAGTGCGGATCGGTCCGGGACATCTTCTGCCCACACGGGCACCGACGGAAGCCAGGAGTCGATTTGTCCATCGCAGCCGCGAGGGAAGACGAAGACCAAAGTCTTGTAAATTTTAAAATAAGTTTTGGAATTTCCGAACAGTGTGGATTCAGGCCTAAAATGCAGTACGCTAAGGAGGGAACCTGAGCTTCCAAGCGGTAAGGAAGATCTGGCTTCATGGGGCAGAGCCAAAGGTTCTACCACACGGGTGGGTGGGAGGAGCCAGCTTGAAGACCTTCCAGCAAGATTTAAAGCGGCAAGGAACCTGCCAGACAGTGTGGACTGAACAACATATCCACGTCCCTAGAAAAGTGTATTTATACAATGACTCACAGGAAGACAGCAAATTGGTGACTAAAATCTCTATAGATTTTGTTAACACACAGCAAGTGCCAGGGAATGATTTGGACTGTGAATGAAAGTTTGTTTTTGGGGGGTTGCTGTGTGGGAAGAGGGGGTCTGGAAGGCACCTTCATGAGACAGTGCATGCTATAAATCATTTATTGTGACGGTCTATAATTGCTGAGAAACTAGCTTTCTTGTGAAGGTACTAATGCTGCATAGCAATTGGTAAGATGGCATTGACTGCGTGGCCCTCTCGCACTGCCACCTCATGAAACAGACCTTACTTCCCCCATGACCTAAATGTGAGTATCTGTCTGGTGCACTAGAACTTGTTTCTTTAAATGACTTCATTGAAGCAGTTATGTATTGGACTTCTGGGAATTAAAGTGGAAAAGTCCTGTTTGCCCGAATTTCCTATTTAGCCCTGGGACCTACTGTCCCTCCAGAGCCCTAGCCCCCCCCCCCCCATCTCAGCCAGTTTCTGCTGCCCCAAGCAAACACTATACCTTTCATTTTGTTCCAACCATGCCTGAAACAACCAACAGTTTTTGCACCTCCCACTGCGGCTGGTGCTGTTCCACGGCTCCACCACCTTTTCTGTAAAGTAATATTTCCTCATGTCCCTACTGAAATGTCCTCCTGTTAGTTTCCACACATGTCCATGTGAACGCAAGCCAGTCATCTGTGAAGAGACATACTCTGCCCTGGATTCCCTCACAGTGCCGCTGAACATACTGAAGAGGACCAAACCCAGGACAGATCCGCGTGGTATCCCATTCATGACCTCCTTCTCTTCTGATTTGCCCCCGCTGAACACAACCCTCTGCTGCCTCCTCTTTAGCCAGTTACCTAGCCGGTTTACTATGACCTTAGCCACACCCAGATCCTCCGCCTTATTCAGTAAGTGTCTGTGAGGCGCTGAGTCAAAAGCCTTGCTAAAGTCAAACTAGAGGAAATCCACAGCATGGCTCCTATTCAAGTCCCCCATCACTAATTTAAAGAAAATCATCAGGTTATTCTGACAAGACCTCCCTGCCATGATTCCATGCTGTTTACTATTCTGGAGTCCGTTGCTCTCCAAGCAGTCCACGAGGTCCTCTTTGAGCAATGACTCATAGAAACACAGACTCTGACGGCAGATAAGCATTGCTTGGCCCACCCAGTCTTCCCATTTCCCTACCTATTGGATAAGCTGCAGATCCTAGTTAACCAACAACCTACTTCCTCCTACCCCCCCACCAGAATTGCCTTATGTCTGTCCCATGCATTCCTGAATTCCCCCAATTTTGACCTCACTACCTCCTCAGGAAGGCAGCTCCATACGTCCACCACCCTCTCTGTGAAAAAATATTTCCTCACGTTGCCCCTGAGCTGTCCTCCCTCTGTCTTCAAATTGTGCCCTCATGTTCTTGCAAATCTCTTTTTCTGAAAGATGCTACCCTCTTGGACTTTGTTGATTCCCTTGAGGTACTTTAAAGTTTCTATCATGTCCCCCCCCACACACTTTCCTCAAGGGTATACTATTAAGCTCCTTTAGTCTCTCTTCTTATAGCTTCTGGTGCAGACCCTGCACCATGTTAGCTGCCCTCCTCTGGACTGCCTCCATCCTGTCTATTCCCTTGTAGAGATGGGGTCTCCAGAACTGCAAGCAGTACTCCAGATGGGGTCTCACCTACTATCTGTACAGAGGGATAACAACTTCCTGTTTTCTACTGGTGATACCTCTCCCTATGCATCCCAGTAACCCTCTCAGCCCTCCTTACTGCCTTCTCACATTGCTTGCCTACCTTTAGGTCATCTGACATGACTACCCCCAGGTCCCTTTCCATTTTTGTTGTTGTTAGTACCTCCCCCCCCATTGTATACCCTTCCCCTGGGTTTTTGTTTCCCAGGTACATTACTTTGCACTGAATCTAAGCTGCCATACATTTGACCATTCCTCCAACCTTGCCAAGTTCTATCTTATACTTTCTACCGCCCCCCCCATGCATCAAACCTGTTGCAGATCTTTGTGTCATCTGCAAAGAGGCATACTTTTCCTTCCAGCCCCTCCACAATGTCACCTATAGAGACATTAAAGAGAACCGGTCCCAGTACTGAACCCTGCAGTACCCCGCTAGTAAACTCCCTTTCTTTGGAGTGGACTCCGTTTACTATTACCCTCTGCGTCCTGTTGTCCAGCCAATTTTAATGGATGTGTGGGTGGAGCTCCGCAGACATTATGCCATCACTGTAGGAGAACAGGAGGTCGGGTCCGGAACGTAACCCTGTGTTCTCCTACAGTGCTGCGGCAATGTCAGTACAGCACTGCTGCCACAGACGTCGTCCTCCACGACTGAGCTCTCCTCCGTAGTACTGTTGCCCCCCCTCCCCTCGGCGCACTTCTTTGCGAGAGCACTTCCGGTATAACTGCACATGCGCGAGTATCGCACATGCACAGTTTCGCCCCCTTGCCATCTTATGAGTGGCAACCACTGCTCTGCCGCAAACCACAGCTGCTCCGTGCTGCTCCACCGATGTTCCGTTGTCCATTGGAAGCAGTATAGTGCAGTGGTTTAAGGCTCTGAGCTGCAAACCTGGAGACCTGGGTTTGAATCCCACAGCCCCTACTTGCATACTGTGTGACCCTGAGCAAGTCACTTAACTTCCTTGTGCTCCCAGGTAGCACCTGGAATCAAGCTTCTGCTTAGTGTACCTCTCCTGGTTAAACAATTTCCCCTTCCCCCCCTTTTCCTTGTCGCCGTCGCCACTCGGTGACCCACCGCTGCTCAGAGAGCCGTGCTGCAGGTAAGAGCTTGCCGCAGCCGTATCAGCTCTGACCAGTTTGTTTACCCAGGCTACCACCCTGGGACCCACTCCCAGGCTGGCTAACTTGTTTATTAATCTTTTGTGTGAGACTGTGTCAAATGCCTTGCTGAAGTCTAGGTAGGCCATATCCACAGCCCCTCCCTAGTCTACTACTTTGGTCACCCAATGAAAGAAATCTATTAGATACATCTGACATGACCTTCCCACTGTGAATCCATGCTGCCTTGGGTCCTGTGCCCCGCTGGCCTCCAGTTACCCAACAATTCTTTCTTTCAGAAGTGATTCCATCATTTTCCCTACCACTGAGTTCAAACTAACAGGTCTATAGTTTCCTGCCTCTGCCTTGCTCCCACTTTTGTGAAAGGGAATCACATCCGCCCTCCTCCAGTCCTCAGGTACCACACCATCGTCCCATGATTTGTTAAAAATCCATCAGCTTCCCTACAATACAGCTAAGACTCACAAGTCTATGGTTCCCCGCTTGCTCCTTGTCTCCCCCTTCCCCATTATGGAGCAAAACCATGCCTGTCACCCTCCCCTAACAAGGGTTTGGCCATTTCTGCTGCCAGTTCCTCGAGTAACCTTGGTTGCAACCCATCTGGTCCAAGGGCCTTAACCATCTTTAGGGCTGCCAGGCCCTTCTGGATCTCTCCACTTATAAATGTTGGCTGCCTCATCTCCCAGACCCCCCTTAGTGGCTTGCCTTGGTGCCACTCTCTGGCAAAAGCCCACCATCCTCCCTAGTGAAAACTGAGCAAAGTAACCATTGAGAACGATGGCCTTTTCCCAGTCTCTATCACCATACCCCCCCAGTGCTAGCCTTATGATTTGCCCCTCCTTTCTTCCCTAATATAAGAACTTTTTCTTTGCTCTTGACCACATCTGCAATACGCAGCTCTGTATCTGCCTTTGCTTCCCTAACTGCCTTCTCTGCATACTTGCTTTTCAGTAGGCAGTCTCCCCCTTCTTCTCCCCCTGCTTTTCTTTATACCTGTAGGAGGCATTTTTCTTGGCCCTCACCACTTCCCAGACAGGAAAACACTGCAAAGTTGCAGAAGTTTTTTTTTTTTTTTCTCCACATGTAAAATAACGTTTTAATCTAGATAACTCAGCACTGTACATGTTTTGGGGCTAGAGCTCTGGGATTTCAAATACGATGCTGTCTTAAACACTTAGGGTGTCTGACCACAATAGTTTAGTGCTACCTTATTATATTATGGGTTTAGTCCATTATGGCAAGGCTGAGTCATGCTATTGTCTAGCAACTTACTGTATAACTTGATCTCTCGACAGCCCTCCCATGAAGACAAATACTTATATCTGTATTTCTATTTATCCCCTGTAAGTATGCTGCTATATCACTTGCTATAATGTGCAGTTGTGGATTAAATGTTTGTAAGATTTTCTAAAAAAACTAATAAAATAAAAAAATTTAAAAACTTTAAAGTGTTGCAATTACTTTTATATAATGGGTAGAAAATTTCCTGGGTTTTGATTAGCTAAGAGGTACCATTTGACATGTCCTGATACTACTTATGCCAGCCAAAATGCAGTACACTGTGAAATCAATGCCTGCTATGGCTCTCCTGTTGCAGTTCCACACCTAGCATGACAGAACTGCCACCATGACACAAGTCACTGTGCCCAAGCCCCCCCCCCGATAAAAAATTATTAAATTATCAGAAGATACTAGAGCGGAGTGTTTTGTACATCTTATTTTCTTGTCACAGCTGCCTGTTTATCTGGGTTCCTGTACCCAGGGATCCCTCGTGACCGACTTGACATGAGTAGCCAGAGGAGCTGCCTCCCTCTAATCCTCTTCAGGCAGTGAAAGTGCCAGGTCGATAAAGAACAAGACCACCATTTTTACGGACTTGATTTTCTCTTTCGACCTGGTTTGCATTACAGAGATCTGGCTGGGTGGGAGACGATGCTGGTCTAGTGCTAGGGGCCGCTGTCCCTGCTGGCTACTCTGTGGTGCACTACCCGAGGAAGGATTGCAGGGGTGGAGGAGCAGCCCTCATTTTTAGAGCCAACCTGGGCTTCACAGTGCATTCAGTTGGTAATACCAGGTCTTTTGAGTGTGTTGACGTGCGTGGGGGTCCAGGTGCAGGTTTCTGCTTATTTACTGCCCTCCGAGGGTGGGAGGAGAATTCCTGCAGGAGGTAGTGGACTTCGTCGTCGACCAGGTGTTGGAGTCCCCCAGGTGTTTAAACCTGGGGGACTTCAATGCTTGAGTCGACGATGAATCCTCGCAGTTCGGTTACAACCTCCTCCAGTTAATGTCTTCACTGGGCCTGACGCAAGCTGTTTTTGTGACCCACTGGCATGGCCACACACTTGATCTGGTGTTCCAGCTGGGTCTTGGGGTTGACAGCCTCAGGACCGATCGGGTCTCATGGTACGATCTCTGCACTGTGGGGTTCACGTTTGGGCACCCCCCCCCCCGGATAGTCCTTCCCCTGTGGAGATGGTCGGCTATTGCCCTTTAAGGAGTTTACACCTAGAAGGACTTTTGGCAATGGCTGACTTGTCTAGAGTGGAGGCAGCTTGTGCGATTGGCACCAGAGAGGCGGTGGCCACCTACAACAATGTGGTATCCGAAACACTGGATGCCATTACTCCAGTTTTTATATGACCCAGATCCACTCACTTGAGATCCTCCTGGTTTGATTGAGATCTCAAGGTGATGAAGATCAAGGGTCGGAAGTTGGAGTGTCACTAGAGGAAGACCCTGCTGGAGGCAGACAAACTGGTCCTGTGTGTGCACTACAGTGAGCACCAGGAGGCAATCTCCTGTAAGAAGGCAGAATTCCTGTCCAAGGAGATTGCGGCAGGGAAGAACAGACCTGCTAAGCTTTTTCGGACTGCGCACAGGCTTCTCCATCTTGCCAGTCTACAGCTGAAGAAGACTTTTTCATCCACTGTGTGTGAAGAGTTTGCTCTGTTCTTCTCTGACAGAGTGTCGGCTATCCAGTCGAGGATTCCGTCAGGGAGGCAAACACCTTGCAGTGGATGGACTAGTAGGAGCAGAGGCACTCTGCCTGTCTGGGAGGAGTTTAGGCCAGTGCAGGTGTCCAAAGTGACTGTGGTGATCCTGGAGCTGAAGCACACATTTTGTGAACTGGACCCAGCCATGACATGTTTCTTAATGGGATGCACCAAGGCTATTGGCCCGGTGTTTGTCAGGATTGCCAGGTGCTTGATGGCAGAAGGGGTGTTCCCAGTGGCTTTGAAAGAAGTCCTGGTGAGACCCCTCAAGAAACCTTCCCTCAACCCAGACGTCCTGGAGAATTACCGTCCAATCTCCAAACTGCTTTTTTTGAGCAAGAAATTGGTGGCACAATAGCTCGAGGATCACCTCGTGTCCTTTGACATTTATGAGCCATTCCAGTTGGGCTTTTGGGCTAGACACAGCACAGAAACAGCTCTAGTTAGGGTACATAATGACCTACTCGGGGCCAGAGATAGAGACAGGTCAGTTCCTATACTCCTTTATCTCTCATCAGTTTTTGACACCATGGACCACGTCGTGCGTCTTGACCAGCTCCGAGTTTTGTGGCCTCACCGGCGCTGTCATCAGATGGTTTGAGTCCTATCTCTCTGATAGGGTGCAGCGGGTAGTGATGGGGAATTTCTCACCCCGATGCCTCTGTCATGCACAGTTCCACAGGGCACAATCTGGTCGCAGATACTGTTTTCGGTGTACATGCTGCCCCTGGGTGAAATCATTCAGCAATACAGTGCCGGATTTCACTGCTACACAGATGACACACAACTGTATTTGTCATTTGCTCCTGGAACATCTGGCGCTGTCGACGTGCTTAACATCTGTCTGGCTAAAATCAATGACTGGATGACTTCCAGCTGGTTGAGACTAAACCCAGATAAGACAGACGTGCCGATGATCGAGCCTGGTCACGGGCGTGATGGGCTGCAACCAGGAGCAGACACAGGTCTTTTCCTGGGGTCTGCTCTGTTGGTTGCTTCCCCGAGAGTGCGTAATCTAGGTGTGATCCTGGACAGCAGGCTGACCTTTGAAGATTAGGTTTCATCTGTGGTTAAGAGTGGTTTTTACCACTTGCGAAACATCACCAGGATCAAGTCCTTCGTTCCGCCCGAAGATCTGCCGACCCTAGTACATGTTTTGTTACCTCTAGCCTCAACTACTGTGACGCTCTTTACTTCGGGGTCATGGGAGGGACCCTCTGCAGGCTGCAGCTGGTGCAGAACGTGGCAGCCCGGTTGCTGACGGGCCTGTCTAGGGCCTATAATGTGACCCCGGTCCTGTGTGCTCTGCACTGGCTGCTGGTCAGGTGGAAGGTTCTTTTCAAAGTGGGCTTGCTCACCTATAAGACCCTATATGGACTGGGTCCTGGCTACCTGTTGGAGCTCCTGACACCTGCGACTTCTGCTTGCTCCCTCCGCTCCTCTTCAAGGGGCCTCCTGGACATTACCAGGGTTCAGCTCAAGACATCTGGTAATCAAGCTTTTAGCATCTGTGGGCTGACCCTGTGGAACGCACTTTCATCTGCAGTCTGGCAGGCCCCCTTGATTGGTGTTTTTAAGCAGAGGCTAAAGGCCCACCTTTTCAGCCTGGCATTTACAGAGTAATTAGCACCCGATCATTTTATTATTATCGTCGTCTTTAACAACTGAGCTTAATTTTATTCATTCTTGTTACTTCTGGATTTTAATTGTTGTTTATTTTGTTATATTTTGTCAGGTGCCCAGAGCCTCAGGGAAATTTGCCTTACCTGGTCTCAGGTCCACAGCTCTCACTCAAACCGCACACAGTAGGAACTGCCCATCTGTCCCATCTCCAGTCTCCAGTCCTCCTCCCTCTTCCTTTCCATTAAGCCACAAACTGCAACATGCGAGAAGACCCTATCTAATACTGTAGTACAGTATTACTATGACTTGAAAAATGCCAACAAGAAAACCGCTGTCTATGGCAGCCACTGAGGGACATGCTCACTCCCAAAGAAGCCGGCCGGCCACTCGCAATCAAACCGGAATGTCTGGCAAAACAAGATGTAGAAACACAGTGAAAAAACACCATGCAGAACAAGAAAGCACAATAAACTTCCCGTGTATCTCCTGTGTGTCGGTGGAAGGCACAGCAGCACATGCTCACTCCCTCTGACACCAGTCACACTTACACTACATGAAAACATCAAACTGTTATTTTGTGTTTCTGTATTGGGGTGGGGGAGGCAAACAGACATCTTTTTTAAAAGGAGGAATGAAAAGAAGGAAAGCACAGTTACGTAAGAACTTACCGTAACAGTAGATCTTTGAGAGGAGCTCTTGCAGCAGACCATGCCTATACAACTATAGCCACCAGACCCTAGGACCACATGGAAACTTTTCTAGCTAGCAGTCTACCAGGGGACCGCCAACTCCGACGTCATATGCCAATGTCAGCCTATCCTGTAGGAGTGGGTAGCCCCCGGGCACTCCTCAGTTCTCCCGCTGGAGACCATAAGCCACCTAGTGCCAGCTGAGGGAAACAAGGAGGAACCAAAGGTTCCGTCCACCAAAGAGAAAACAGTGGAGAAAGAGGTACAGTCACAGAAGGGCCTTCCAGGTCCAGGGGGAAGGAGGGAAGGATGCATGGCCTGCTGCAAGAGATCCTCTCAAAGATCTACTATTACGGTAAGTTCTTACATAACTGTGCTATCTTGCTTTGAGGGTATCTCTTGCAGCAGGCCACACCTATGGAATGAGTCCCAAGCATATGCGTCAGACAGGAAAGTCTACTTTCTTAGGCTCAAGGAAACCTCAAGCCTAACACAGCAGTAGCACTACCGCTTGCACCACTGGACGACCCGGGTTTGGGAGTGGATCCAGAAGTCTAAGGGTCAACTGGGGGGGGGGAGGTTGGTAGAGCCTCCAATGCATCATTCACCTCCCGGGGGGGGAGGGGGGCCTCCATGGTGGTCCGGCGCCTGTGTGGAGGCTGGGTGCTAGGCTCGGACTGTCAGGAGAAATGTGCTAGGGCCATCTGTGGCGCACATGTGGGTGAACATGTGCACTACGTTAATGTCATTGCACGTCCACGGCCTACAGGGTACGGGCTGGGGAAAAAGAGTGTGGGGGGAGCCAGACGGATGATGCGAGCTCCTCCACCCTGTGCGCCCGGTCATAAAGTGGACCTCCTCCTGCCGTGTAGCTGGACCTGGTATGTGGTGGTGCAGCTGTGACTCCACCGCCCCGCCAAGTGGGAAAGCCCTGGGGGCACTGACGGCGGGGAGGAGTGTTCCACAGAAAGGTGGCTCGGCGCTGGAGGTCAGAGGGATGTGAGGAAAGTAGGCCCTGGAGGACAGCCAGGCCAAAGCTGGCCCTATGCCTAGAGGCAATGCCCAGATTGTAGTGCTTGGTAAAGGTGTGGACAGAACTCCAAGAAGCAGCAGCACAGATCTTGCAGTGGACACATTCCTGAAATAGGCAACAGAGCTGGCCATGCCTCTGGTGGAGTGGCCATGAACAACGCCATGAATTTCCTTGCCATACTTCCTGCTGAAACAAGTGATACAGTTGGCCAACCATTTGGACAAGCACTGTTCTGAAACCAGGACACCCTCTTTCCCAGGGGCAAAAGAAATAAACAACTGAAAGGACTTCCTACAGTCCTTTGTGTGGCGTGTGTAGTAATGCAGAATGCTATGCACATCTAAAGTGTGGAGCAATGCTTCCCCTGTATGGCATGTTCTGGGTAATGATCAGGAAGGTGGAGGGATTGATTTAAAGTAAACTCAGACACCACCTTAGGAAGAAACTTAGGGTTAGTACGCAAAGACACCGTGTCTTTGTGGAAAATCAAATAAGGCTGCTTGCATGTGAGTGCCTGTAGCTCTGAAATTCTTTGAGCAGAAGTAACAGCAACTAAAAATAACGCTTTCCACGGCAGAAAGTGTAGCTCACATGTCATGGCTGGCTCGAAAGGAGCCAAAGTAAGTTTTTCTAACATAAAATTAAAGTTCCAAGGCGGGACTGGATTGTGGATAGGAGGCTTCAGGTGAAGAATGCCTCTCAGAAAAGTAAGCGACATCTCCAGTTGTGCCACTGTACGTCCATCAACTGTCACATGGCAGGCAGAGATGGCTGACATGTGCACCTTAAGAGAGAAGTACTTCAGGTCAGAGTCTGAAAGGGACAGTAAGTACTCCAGAAGCTGATTCACTGGACAAGTGAAGGGGATCCAGCTGATGTGAAGCAGCCCACAGCAGAAAGCGTTCCCACTTCACAGAATAAGTGGCCCTAGTGGACGGCTTCCTGGCCACCACCAGGACATCAGCTACCTTAGGTGACACCCTAAACGGAGTTATGGCCATGTCCTCAGGAGCCAGGTATGAAGATGCAGGGATCTGTGGTCCAGATGGACCAGAGTGCCCCGGTTCTGGGACAGCAAGCCAGTGCACAGAGGAAGGGTTACTGGAAGTTCCACTTCAGCTGTTGCAGTAAAGGGAACCAGATCTGACGAGGCCAGAAGAGGGCAATGAAAATCATTGTGGCCCCTTCCATCTGAAGCTTGATCAGAGCCCTCTGAAGCAGGGAGAAGGGAGGAAATGTGTACAGAAACCTCCCTTTCCAGGAAAGGGAAAACGCCATCCCACCAGAAAACTCCAGGCCCTGGATTGAGTGAGCAAAAAAGCAGCAGTTTTGCGTTCAGTGGGGATGCAAAAAGGTCCAACTCTGGATGGCCCCACTTGTTGAACAGGTCTTCTACTATTGAGGTCAGCAGCTCCCACTCATGCGCCTTTGACTGCAACATGCTTAGGGTGCTCGACAGGACGTTTTGGTCAGCCGACAATTTGGAAGCGTGATCCAGAACTCAACACCAGACTCTCACTGCTTCCCGGCAGAGGGGGGTATGAGTGAGTGCCCCTCTGCTTGTTGATGTAGTGGACAACACTGATATTGTCCATCTGCACCTGCAGAAGACCTGGGGATAGCTGAATCTGAAAGACTTGCAAGGCATAAAGAATGTCCCACATCTTCAGGACATTTATGAGGAGAGAGAACTCCAGCTGGGACCATGTCCCTTGTGTCTGGTGCGGCCCTAGATGAGCTCCCCACCTCAACCCCTAAGCATCTGTTGTGAGAATCTGCTGAGGGGAAGGAATGACGAGAGGAACCCCTCGTAACAGGTTGCTGGGTTCAATCCACCAAAGCAGAACCCTTTCACCGGATAGTAGACCATGACCGGCTGTTCCAGGTCGTCGGTATGCTGGTCACACTGGACCCTCAGTGTCCACTGGGGAATCCTCAAGTGCAATCTGGCTAGAGGCACGGTGACTACGGCTGCAGCCATCAGGCCCAAGAACCAGACCTGGCTGAGACACAGTGGCTATTGTACATCAGGAAGGCTTGAGCAATAAGGCAATGTTCCCGGTCCTGGGGCAGGAAGGCCATGCCCCAAGAGGTATCCAGGACTGACCCTATGTACTGAAGGTGCTGAAGGGAGGTCAGAACTGACTTAGACAAGTTGACTATAATGCTCAGATCCTGGAATAGGAGAGTGGTATGTTCCAGAATCTTTAACAGACACTCCCTGGATTGGGCATTGAGGAGACAGTTATCTAGGTAGGGAAAGAAGGAGTACCTGCCACCTAAGGGCAGCTGCTACTACTGCCAAGCACTTGGTAAACACCCGAGGGGCTGAGGACAAGCCAAAGGGCAAGGCCCAGAACTGAAAGTGTGTCCCCTGGAAATGGAACCTTAGGTACTGTCTGTGGGAGGCATGTACTTGGAAATGCAGGTAGGCATCCTTCATGTCGAGGAAGCAAATTCAATCTCCCTGGTGCAGAAGGGGCGGCAGACCCTAAAGTGTCACCATCCGGAATATTTTGTACTGAATTAACAGATTTAGCTTTCGGAGGTCTAGGATTGGCCTGAGATCCGCTGTGCATTTGAGGACCAGGAAGAAATGAGAGTAGAACTCTGTTGGGTCTCTGGGATGGGTTCTATGGCCCTTTTTGCTTAGAGAGTGGATTTCCTCCTGGAGCACTGGGATGTGCTCCAGGGGATAAGAGAACAGAACTGGGTTTTTTTCTGGGAGGCATTCCAGAAGTTCTAGAGTGTGGCCGCTTTCTATTAGATGCAGTACCCAGGCATCTCTGGTAACTTCCCTCCACTTGTCTAAGTGCAGGGAGAAACAACCCCCTACAATCACCTCCAGTCTTATTTGGGGGTCGAGCAAGGAATCAGGCCGGAAATGGCAGGGTGGCCGACCACCCCACCTCTTCTGTTTTTTTTCCTGTGGTGGAGGAGGTGATGGGCAAGGCAGGGGCAGCCCAGCACTTAACCTGAAGCTTATTAGAAGGCTTGGGTCTATGGGTAGACCATCGTAAGGGCACTCGACCACTTCTCTGTTGGTTTGTGTGGTACATAGAGTGGACCGACCGCAAGGTGTGGCCAGAGGCTTGCAGTTAAGACAGTATGTCTTGTACATCTGCCCCAAGTAGTTTGAAGCCTACTAAAGTGGGCATTCAGGATGGACAACTGAACATCCTGGGCAAAGCCTGACACCCTCAGCCAAGAGTGTCTTCACGGGCAAATGCCCGCCAAGGCATCTACGGTGTTGTAGGCAGCCCTAAGGAGGTGTGTGCCAATGTCAGAACCCACTTTGAGAGACTGCAGCATCTGCTGTTTTAGAGGGTCCCCAGGCAGTTTCATGGGCCTGGTCCCAGAGCTGGTTTTGGTACTGGACCATATGGGAAATGTAGTTCAACACTCTGATGGTCAGTGTGGCAGAGGCAAAGGCTCTCTTGCCAATGTGATCCAGCCTCTGGGACTTGTTATCCGGGGGCAAGGAACGGAGATGTTTAGGCCTCTGGGTGCAGTCGTGGGTGGCAGTGATGACAACTGAATCCACTTGAGGCAGGTCGGCGATGAAAGACCTCCCTGCAGGAGCCTGGAATAATCTATCGCCCTTCCTCAGCATTTCTGGAATCAAATTTGGCCAGTGCCAGGAGGCCACGCTGGCATCCTCAAAGGGCTCAACCAAGGGAGGGATGACCAGTGATGGGGTGTCCAGCAATCGCAAATAAGTGGCCAGTCGATGCAGAGTGGAATCTTGCTCCTTGGTGGTGAATCCCATGGCAGATTGTTAACTGTCTCATAACCAAGGCAAAAAAAGGTGTCATCTGTGGGGAACCGCGGGATGTACCTTGGGGTCTCTGTGCCTGATGAGACCATGGAGGAGGAGTTGTAAGGAGTGGCTCCTCAGTCGTCGCCCTTATCCACAGGAATTAAGTCAGGGCAACACCAGGCCTTATCCCTTGAGTCCTGAGAGGGGGAGCGAGGGCCCTGGGTCCTGAGGTGTGGGCTGCGGTCCTACAGGAAAAGCAGGGGGCTGCTGCGGGGACGGGCCTTAGGGAGGAGCAAGCTTAGCTTGCATAAAGTCCCATAAGGTGGTAAGCATGACGTGAAAGTCCATCGCTATCTACATCAGACCCACCAGCGTCGGCTGAGGGAACACCAAAGTCGGTACTGGGGAGGGCGGCCAAACAGGCTGGGTTCTGTGGGGAAGCTCCTCGGCATGGGTTGGCATCAGGAAAGGTGACATCGATTGGCGCTCAGGCCGGGGGACTCAGGAGAGGGTAGAGGCTCTGTGCCAGAGGCAACTGCCAAAGAAACAGCCAAGGTTGGCAGCAGGGGGTTAGCCTGGATCCAGGTGACCGCCGATGTTGAGTTCATTGATGACAAGCCAGCTGAGCCACCTGAGTACCTGCTATAAACAAGGGCCTGAACAGCAGGGGCTGAGAGTTCGGTGGGGTGCCACAGCCCCCGGAAACTGACACCCGCCACCAAAAAATTGGTGGGGGGGGGGGGGGGCTCCGAATACGTAGCCCAACAGGATAAAGGGCGTGTGAGGCAGAGGGCCAATGACAAGGACGGCCCAGCTGTGGTTGACGCACAGAGCGGTGACCAAGAGCGAGACGAGGAGGACTTATTTTTCTAATTTAGGACGGGTCCTTGTCTTGATGCCTGTGCTTCTGTGTCGACTTGTCCTGGGCCTTGGAAAGTTGCGAGCCAGAGGACATTGCGGGGGGAAGTGGAGGAACTTTGGGCCTGAAACTCCTTCATCTGGGCGACCTTCTGCTTCAGCAGAAAAGTTTAGAGGGCCTGCACTCGGCGCTTCCTGGTGGCCAGGCTGAAGCCACAGCAGATCATGCAAGCCTGAATGTCGTGTTCTCGGCCTAGGTAGCAGACGCAAGCCTCATGGTCATCCTTCTCAGAGATCTTCTGCCCACAGGCACACTTTTTGAAGAGGTTCCTGGAGGCAGAGCTCGGCATAAATCGACAGGAAAAATCACTTTATCGCTAAAGTGATGCACACTAAGGAGAGAAAATAAATAAAGGTTTGACAACATTTTTCAGCAAAATGGGGGTTGACTGATGTGGGCGGATCTCCGTGAAGTCCGGCGTGTAATGATCAAAGGCAGGATGCCTTCCCTGGACTTGGGAGGCCCTTCTGCGTCTGTACCTCTTTTTCCATTGTTTTCTCTTTGGCGAGAACCTTCAGCTCCTCCTCGGTTCCCTCGGCTGGTACTAGGTGGCTTATGGTCTCCAGTGGAAGAACTGAGGAGGGCGCATGGGCCGCCCACCCTTATAGGACAGGCCGACGGTGTATGACAGAGTGGGTGCCCCCTGATAGACTACTAGCTAGAAAAGTTTCTGTGTAGTCCTAGTGCCAGGTGGCTATAGTTGCACAGGTATGGTCTGCTGCACGAAACACCCTCGAAGTAAGATCTATTTTGTTCTAACCTGAAATAAACAAAAATAAATAATATTTCACTGTTTGAACTGCACATTGCTGTTTGGATTGTATGCTGAAAAAGTAGGCTGTTGGTTAACTAGGATCTGCAGCTTATCCGTTAGGTAGGGAAATGGGCAGACTAGGTGGGCCAAGCGGTCCTTATCTGCCGTCAAATTCTATGTTTCTATGTTCTACCCATTTTAGAAGCAAAATAAGAAACTTCGAGGTGTGGTTTATGGCTGATAAGAGCACTTCCCAGGTGTTAAAGGCACTCAGAGCAAATGTCTCATGCCTCATTATGCAACTGGGGCATGCTCTTATCAGCTGATAAACCACACCTCGTCATGTCTTACTCCTTACGCAAGACACGTCTCAAGACCTTCCATTTTAACATGGTCTTTTTACTGAACTATATTCCTAAGGAACTGATGTATTTTTCTGTACAGCGGCCTGAGCGCGAGAGTCCCATGTAAATGAATGCAGTGGTTAAGTGGGGCTGGAACCCAAAGGAAATCAGTTCTCCCATTTCTTAAAAAATATACTAACATACTAAAAGCCAGCAGAATAGGCCTAATGGTCTGTCATGTCTGCTTGGTAGCCAGCCACCTAGTGGGTGCTCGCCTATCCGTCCCCACCAGCCCCTGAGAGGGTCTACTTTGGCTTCAGTTTCCCCTTGTACCTATCCCACCCCTTCTTGAAGCCCTCCTCCACCAGCCTCCCAGGCAGCGCATTCCACAGCTCCACCATCCTCTCAGTGAAATAATGTATCCTACGTTCCCCCCTGTAAGTTCCCCCCCCTCCAGCTTCCACTCATGCCCCGGTTGTTCCCCCTTCTTTAGCCTGAACAGCTCCTTGGTTCCGCTCTTGGTTATGCCTTTTATGTACTTGAAGACTCCTATCATGTCTCTTCTTTCTTTCCTCTACTCTCCTCCAGTGTGTACAGACCAAGCTCTTCCAGTCTCTCCTCACAGGGCCTCCCCCCAATGCCCTGAATCATCCTGGTCGCTCTCCTCTGGACCCTCTCCAGCAGTTCTATGTCCTTCTTCAGAAGAGGTCTCCAGAACTGTACACAGTACTCGAGTTGCGGCCTGACCAAGGCATTGTATAGCGGGAGGATCACCTCCCTCCTTCTGGATGTAATTCCCCTGGCTATGCAGCCCAACATCCTGTTTGCTTTGCTGCGGTTCTTCTACAATTTTCGGAGTTATTCATTTTGACGTCTACCACCACCTCTAGATCCCTCTCACCCAATGTGGCTTGCAGTGTGACCCCCCCCCCGGGTGTATATATGGCCCGGGTTTCTGACCCCCAAATGAAGTACCTTACCTTTCTCAGCATTAAACTTCAATCCCCACCTCTTTGACCACCCCTCCATGGTATCCAGGTCCCCCTGGACTGTCTCTCTCGCTTCTTCCCTATCCACCAGTGCTCCCAGTTTGGAGTCATCCGCATAGAGACTCAGCCTACTCCTAACCCCCCTCCCTATATCCGAGACATAGGCATTGAACTGGAGTGGCCCCAATACTGAACCTTGGGGGACCCCACTGATTACCTTCCTGGGGAAGGAGACTATCCCACCAAACATTACCCTCTGTATTCGCCCTGAAAGCCACCCACCTGAGCACCTGTCCTCCCACCCCCATCTCCCCCAGCTTTGCTATCAGCCCATTATGCATGAGAGTTCTTACACCTCTGTCTCTTTTCATTTGAATAATCTAGGAGAGTTCTACTACCTAGAGATGACAGTTCCTCTATCTACAAATCTAGGGGTGAAAGTTTCCAGACCTGAACATTTCAAATTTAACCAGTGAATCAATGTACTATTATGATGTTGAAACCCCCAAAATCATTAAACGTAAATGGAACTGTTATAAGAATGAGGGGTTTAAAAAGGTTACTTTTCTCTAGGCTGCTCCGAAGTCAATGCAGTGTGCTGTTCACACTAGCCCCTCAATATTGATGTCATGGTGTCACTCTGCAGCTGATCTCAAACCAGCATCAATAAGCAGTCAGAGACTATACCTGTAACAAGAGGGTTCTGTTTTAAATAACTTGGCAGGACTAGGCCAAAGAAGATGGAAAATCCAAGAACAAAGAGATTCCGAGATGAGTTCAAATCTACAAACTGGAGATTGGACAGTCCCACTGCAGTAATCATTCCTGCAAAAAAAGAAAACACTGCATCAGCCATTATAAAATGGGTTGAAATTATCTGATTGGTTGAATAAGTTTGGAGACCCATATGTTAATATCTCAGAAATGCACAGGTTGAAACAAGTCCAGGCAGTGGGACTTGGAATTAGGGCTAATCACACGCAGAATTCATGACCCACTTCACTCATTCCTGATTGCCACTGCAAACAAGGCTGCCACCATTACTTACTGAAAACCTTCAAAAAGGCCCTAAAAAGTGAAATCGCTTAAAAAAAAAAAAAAAAAAATGTAAACAAACATTATTTCCTCACATGATCTCCTCCTTACACACATAAATTTAAAAAATGAAGTACTAGTTACAGTTTTAATTTCGGGTTCTTTGGTGACTGAAATCCCCCTCCTAACCTTACCAGTTTGCCAGGGCGGTGACTGCTGGTTTACCCAGCCGCAGATGAAACTGAGATGGTCTCTCCATATAAGGTCTTTGGTTGTGTATGAAGGGGTGAACATTCTGCTAGAGAAATTCTGCTAAAGGTTCTTTATTTCATGACAAATATTCCACATTGAATGTGTGGAAAGACAAATGATTGGCAGGTTGGGAATGACTACTGTTTCCTAGTAACTTTTAACAAAAAGAAAATATCTATTTTTTAATAAGATAAAGATTGCTTTCTTTCAATTGCTTCTCTGTTTACCCATTTTATAATCGCAATAAGACACTCCAGATCATTGGCTGTCTGGGGTTAATGCATGTTCAGGTTCTGAAGGAACTCGGCACAAGCATCTCTTGCCTCACCTCGCATCATGGGAACTAAACTCCAAACAATCAATGCCCTGTTGTATCATGTTTACAGAGTGACTTAAAGAGGGCATGTCAGCTCAGTAATGTTGAACGGATTTGTTTCAGTCTGTACTGATGCTCCTTGGTTGTGTACTTCAGTCACAAATGTAAACTGCTTATTGTTCAGACTATTAAATCTGGCCTCAAACTTTTAACTGTGTTTAAAAAAAAGTTGAATTTAAGGTGTGTGTGTAAGATTAACCCTCAGGTGGGCCAAGCGGTCCTTATCTGCAGTCAAAGTCTATGTTTCTGCACAAAAGTTACAGTTCTGAACAAATGCAATCCTGTTTAATTGTACAACTGTACACATTTAAAATGAAAAGTGTCTAGAACTTGAAAAATAACACCCACATGTATTCACTGGGGACAATCAGGGGGACTTGCTCCAACCCACCCCACCCCCTGATATCGGATACTCCAGTATGCCCCTGCCATCTCAAAATAACTGCCGTGGATGTCGACCAAAGGATGGTGGCAAATGTGACTTCTGAGCTAGGCTAGTAGATGGAGAATACCAGAAATAATGCCCTAAACAGTGATCTATTGGACTGGACTGTCACTGTTTTTTGTGTTTGCATACAGTGTATTGCCTTGGGTCTCAAGAGGGGCATTAGATAACTTGCAGTGTATTGAAGAACAAGGACTGGCAGGGTACTCCCAAGGAGTCTGGTGGAAAATAACTTAATGGACCAATGGTCTTTCCTAAAACACAAATGTTCATGTGGTTGCTGGTTCTAGCCAATCAGAAGACAGGATTTCTGCCACCAGTTTTATTGGACCAACACAAGGCTCGCACTTGGATGTCACAGCACCCTAGCACTTAAGCCACACAGCTGCGGACCTGTGCAGCCTGAAAAATTGTGCACTATGACACGTATGTTCTATATCTATACTAGCTCAAACAAGGTTTCCACTAACTAAAGAGTATAAAGTACTACGAAAACTTCTTATACTAACAGATGTGAGCAGGGAGCACCATTTGTCCTGCTGCTTAGCCTTCTGCTTTGGCCTCCTCGAACACACCTTGTTTCCAGTCCTCTAACCTTATTTAATATTTTTTCCCCCTCTTGTTTAATAAATCTTTTCCACATTAGGTGGGAGAGCCTCGTCCTCTGCTGCCTCCTACCATTATAAATGGAATTTCACTCCCTACATATTATTTAGACACGATATATTATTTCAATTTTCTGTATTTATTTCACTTACTCTTTATTACCAAGGATATCTGCATGAAGACAGGATCTTAACCCCACAGACTGCACCTCATATTCTAGATGTTTCCCCCAATCCTCTGTTTGTGACATCATCATTTCCAGAACAATCGATTGTAATGTCACAGACAGAGGACCATGAGGGGGAAAGTAGGAGGAAGAGATGAAGTCTGTGGAGCAAAGATCACGTTTTCATGTAGATGTTTTCAGTAATTAAAAATTTGGGAAGATTAATACAAAAATAAATAAAACGGAAACTGAATTATGTTGTAATATATTTTAAAAAAATTTCTTGGATATTGGAAAACCAGTTTCAATCTCACCACAAACTTAACTTTTGTCTCGTTTTAATTCTTAGTGTTCTCAATCTTTTTAAGAACTTTTAACTGCTCTTTCTCTTTTCTCTGTTCTCTGTTCCTCCGATACCAGTTCAAAACTTGTGGTGGCTTAATATTTTCTGGTTATTTAATTTTAATACTAACATACAAAGAAGCCAGCAGAAGGCGGCCACTTGGTCTATCTTGTCAGCTCGTATTTCAGAGTCCACAGCTTGAGCTATTGTCCCTGTCCTCCCTCCCCATGATCCTTACCTTCCCCCATGCTTATCCCAGCCTCTCTTAAAGCTGCCCACTTCTTCAATGAGATCACCTCTTCCGGCAGCGCATTCCAAGTGTCCACCATCCTCCCTGTGAAGAAGTGCTTCCTGACCTCCCTTCTAAACCTCCCACCCTCCAGCTTAAGACTGTGCCCCCTCGTGTTATGGTTGCCACTCAGCTTAAAGAGACTCTCCTTATCAATCTTATTTATCCCTTTCAAGTACATCAAGGTCCCAATCATGTCCCCTTTCTCTCTCTCTCGTCTTCCAGGGAGTACATGTTCAGTGCCCTCAACCTCTCCTCATATGCCTCACCCTGCTGACCCTCTATCATCTTTGTAGCCCTCCTCTGGACCTTCTCCAGCACGTTAATGTCCTTTTTGAGGGGTGGGCACCAGTACTGAACTCCATACTCTAGATGCGGCCTTACCAGTGACCTGTACAAGGGCAGTATAACCTCCTCTCTCCTACTATTGATCCCCCTAGATATGCATCCCAGCATCTTGTCTGCCTTTGCTGCTGCTTTCTTGCACTGCGTGGAGTGATTCGGGTCACCAGTGATCATCACTCCCAAGTCCTTGTACTCCTCTGATACAGATACTCAGACTCTACCCAGGTAGTACTCTGTCCTGGGATTCTTAGCCCTGAAGCCAAGCTGCCAGATCCTGGACCACCTCCCCAGCTTTTCCAGATCTTCCTGTAGGTCCTGTATCCCTTCAGCTGTGTCCACTCTCCTGTAGAGCTTGGTGTCATCCACGAATAGGCACATTTTGCCCTTAATGGCATCCCCAAAGTCACTGATGAAGCCATTGAACAACATCAGCCACAGCACACAGGCCTGCGGGACCCCACTGGTTACCTCTCTGGTGCCAGATAACTCTTCCCCCACAACCACCCTCTGGGTTCTGTCCCTCAGCCAGTTTTCCACCCATCTGGTCATCTTTTCCCCAACCCCGAGATCCACCAACTTCCTGATCAACCTTTTGTGGGGCACAGAGTCAAAGCCCTTGCTGAAATCAAAATGGAGGATGTCTACCGCCTGGCCCGTCTACTGTCTTGGAGAGACAGTCAAAAAAGTCAGTCAGATTCGTTTGACACGATCTCCCCCGCATGAACAAGATTTTAAACTAACAACTGAGGGGAGAGGTAGCAGCTTTAACAGGAACAAAAATATGATCAAAACTGATCAACAAGGAATGGAAATGAGTCAAAAGTAAATAAAAAGAAAAATATGCTTGAAGTCATTTCATTAAATGCAAGAAGTCTGAATTTAAATAACATTTCTGAATTAAATATTATTCTCAATCAAGAAAACATTGATATTTGTGCAGTCTGTGAAACCTGGTGGGATCATAAAATGGACTGGGCCAAAAATATCCCTGGTTATCAACTGTTTCACAAAGACAGACAAAACAGGATAGGTAGTGTGGTAGCTTTCTTTATTAACGCTGGAATCGAATGTTTAGTTATAGATAGTACTAATACTTCTTGTCAGGCCTAAGAACCTCTCAATTAGTTTACTAGGAAAAAAAAAAAAAACCTAAATCCGTTTTCTTTTTTAAAGACACCCCCTAACACACCTTGTAGTTCAGATACAATTATAAGATGACAACTGACAGAAATGGCAAGCAAGGGAGATTTAGTCATTATGGGTGATTTTAATTTCCCGAATATATGTTGGGAAAATTTGGAATCAAAATCTTTTATAGATAAACTTTTGGTTAAAACTACATTGGGGCTAGGAATGAACAATTGGTGAATGAACCCTACAAGGGGTACAAATACCCCTGACCTGGTCCTAACAAATGTCAAACACAAGGTAAAAGATCTGCGTATAAGAGAACCATTAAGCAATGCAGATCATTGTATGGTTGAGTACTTTGTTTGCTCTGGCACCATGACTAATCAAGGAAAAACCCATTTAAAAAAATACAAGGCTAATTTAACAAAAACGAGAGAGATACTAGATAAGTGGGACTGGAAAGCAGAATTTGATTCCAAAGGTTTTGAAGATATGTGGAATATCCTAAAGAATAACATTTTAGAGTTAGAGAGTAGCCACGTTCCTACAAGGGCTCTGTATAACAAAAAGGGGGAAATTCCAGTATGGTGCACTATTACAGCCCTAAAAGAAATAAGAAAAAAAAAAATTAGCTTATTAATAAAAATGAAAAGGAACATCGATTCCAAGACCCTATATCATGCTATAAAAGAGAATTAAAACACCTAAAAAAACCTAATTAAATCAGAAAGGCAAAAGATGGAATTCGGTATGGTGCATGTACAGGACAATAATAAAACTTTCTATTATTACATCAACAGAACTAAATGCAGTTTATAATTCAACTGGACCAGTCGTTTTGAGGGTGTTGTAACCACAGACCCACTAGATATGGCAAATGTTTTTAATGAATACTTTTGTAAGGTTTTTAATAGAGAGCCACAAGATTAATACTGTACATTCACATGTCAATGACAATTCATGTGAGAATTCCCCGGAAGTAAGGAACTTGTGAAATGAAGTCAAACAGAACAAATCTTTTGGTTCAGACTTGATTCATCCTTGGATGATATGTGAATTAAAATCTTTTTAGTGTGACGGCCGGTGGCGCTGAGGGTTGAGGCGCTGGATGCCACACCTCACACCACATCGAGGACCGGGTTCAGGAGCGAGCCTGGGTCGTCGGGGGTTGGCAGGAGTTCAAGCGTCTGTTGGACTGTTCTCTCTCTCGGGGGGGTATGCTGCCTCGGTGCCTTAGTGGCCTCTAACGACGGCTGGGGGCATTGCAGGGCACTGGCAGATAAATGGGGATCTGCTGTGGTCGGCACCGGGAAAAGAGTAAGTCTTGATTGAGCGTGTGTGGCGCCTGTCCACTGGCATCGTGCATGCGCGCACAAGGGAGAATAGGGAAAAAGGGCACCAGTCGCGGCGACATGATGGCCGTCTTCATGGGGGATTTGCTCGGGCAAGGTACGTGGCACTGGAGCCGGTCTGGGTGGATGAGTGTTGGGTGGCTCTCCACCTCCCCGGCGCGGGGGGCAATCCGTGGGAGTACGCTATGGGCCGAGCTGAGGAATCCTCGAGATGGTGGCCGGAAATCCCTGGAGGATGCCTGGACGTGGATAAGGTAGGCAGACTGGTTGCCAGGAGAGAAAAAGTGTAACAAAAAAATAAATAAAAATCTTTTTTAGTACAGCCATTGGCTGCTAGTTACAATTTATCATTTGCTAAGGGTGAAATACCCCTAGATTGGTGCAAAGCCATTGTTTTGCTTTTATTCAAAAAAAGGGGACAGGAGAAATGTTACCCAATGACTGCAATATTGTGCAAAGTGTGTGAGAAATTAATCAAAAGTAAAACTGAACAAAATTTATTAAGGTGGAACATTACTGATAAATCCCACCATGGTTTCAAAAAGGACAGGGTGAGTATTACAAACATTTATTTTATTTATTGAATTTTGTTGACCCGGTAAGTCCACTGGAACTAGAAGTCCCTTTTTCAGGGGCGACCGGGGGAGGTGGGGATAAAGATGGTAAGCAACTGAAATCAAACCAGATTAAGCTGTTGGTGGTATTTTTAGTGAATGCGAGAAATTTGGCCGGGACACCGGGGAAATTCCCCTACTCTGAGGAGGCAGAGGGCGCTGTGTGGCTGAGTGGATGCTCTGCTCAGTGGTGTTTGGAGCTTTGCACTAGGAGGACGTGTGGGGGCTGAGGAGCCAGTCTCCTCCTTGGCTCCCTTTACAACGGAATTATGCAGAGATCTGGTGAAGGAATAGTGGAAGCAGAGCAGCTGGTGGCTCTCAATATGAAACAGGAGCACAGTTCTTACAGGACGAGGTTCCCCAGGTTTATCACAGAAATCAAGTTTGGAATTGGAGGAGGTTGAATCGTTGGAGGTGCTGCATCAACAGGCTGTAGAAGCGGAACAACATTATCGGCAGCGAGCTATGCTTTTTGGTGCGCAAGGTGGTAGGACGGAATTGGAGGTTGCAAGGAAGAGGAACAACGAAGGAAGAAGGAGCAATGGAGGCACAAGTCATGCAGAGGAACAGAGGAGAAGGTGAATCAGCAGGTCCCAGTAGATGGTGTGAATACTACTACGAAGAAGAGTTTCACGCTATGAGTGCACAGGATTTGAAGAAATGCAGATGGACTCATCTGGGGAGGAGATGGGAGATCAACTCAGTCAGTTCCAGGTAAAAACTTAACTGCCATACAACAGAGTGGAGTATCTTCCGAGACTGTTTTGTGTGGGTCTGCTTTAAAAGACTCTCCTGTCTCTTTAGTGGAAGGGGAGAAATGTAGTGAGGAAAAGTACCTTCCACTAAATGACTCTTCAAAGGCTCTAGACAGTGTAATTGTGGGGAAAGAACCGAAGGACTGGGTGGCGACGGCCTTGCAAGCTGCAGGTTGGGTGAAGAACCCCTCTGGGAAGGGGTGGGATGCAAATTTTGGTAAAGATGGTGTTGCTACTTTTCCTACTATGTTGCAGATCCCCGGATGGCTCCCCCACTATTAAATAGTATGGCTACTCCTTTTATACCCCCAGGACAGCCCTCCCTGAATCTACTGTAGAATTGTCCTTCAGGAAGATACTCATCCCTTGTTACAAGTCATTAGAGACCAGGAAAAGAAAGTACACTGGAGCAAGATTGATTGCAAGATAAGGCTGATAAAGTATGGCATGGAAAAGTGACTGAACATTTATTTCCGAATACTGCTGGGCCTTTGCTGGAGCCTGCAGAAAGAAGGAGCACGAGTGAGGTTAAAATTTAGGGTAGTACTGAAGAAATTCGGACAGAAGATTTGTGGGTGTGTACTATTAAAAATAGCATGAAGTTCTTTGCTTATGAAATTTACGCTTTGATACATGTTCCGGGGATGTGATTTTTGATGTTAGTTTTAACATCCTGGGGGTTTAGAACGGTTTTGGAAGCAGTACCGTCTGTTAAAGCTCTCTCCTTGTGGAAGCTTTTTAGCAATACCACTTACTAAACCATTGACTAAAAATTACAGTTCTTTTTGAAATGGGGGTAAATGTTGCAGATATTACGTGGATGGTTGCGGCAACATTGTACTGTTAAAGGTTTGCCTGAACCCATACTGGATGAAGAGCAATTATGGACGGGGATGGACTTATCTTGTGGTATTACATCTAGTAAATGGTCAAACTAGTCATCTACCAAACTGTTTCTTTTGGGTAGAGATGGGAGTGTTTACCCAGGTCAGCCAAGAGCTTGTTTCAAATGTGGTGATGTGGGGCATTTGAGTAATGTATGTGATAAACAAAAATGTGGTTTATGTGGAGAATTGGGGCATGTGGGGGCTCATTGTGGCAACCTTTGAAGTGTAATTATTATATGAGGAACAGGGCACTCTTTTGGACCTGCTCCTGGGCCTCACATAACAATGTGATTGCTCAGTTAGAGCAGAACAGGATCATTTTGTAGCTGCTGCTCAAAAGGAGCAATTAAAAGTGGTGGCTTTATTATCGCTAAGGGTCAAGCTACTACTCATTCATCAACCAAAGTGTCAGGGCTAACGAGTGAGGCTGACGCATACCGTAGTAATGAATGCTCAGGTTGTAGTGAGGATGGTGAAACAGCGGTGCGGGTCAGTGATGGGGCAATAGTCACAGAGGAGGAGGGGCTATGGTTCTGGTAGGGAAAAGGCGGTCGTCTTGGGTGGCCGAAGTCGTGTCTATGCCCCCACAGTACATTCTGAGCTAGGCTTCAAAGTGACTAGATCAAAGGCGGAAAAATACTTTCAGCTGCCTTGATCCAGGCAAGGAAAAATTAGGGAGGTAGTAGTACAGAACTCATATGCTCCTTTGCTTGAGGATGATATGGAGGAGGATGGGTGTGAGTCGGACCTTTCCTCGGTGGCATCCTCTCAGGCTGAGGTGTTGCTGAGCCTGGCCCTTCTGAGAAAGTGAAATCGGAAAAGGAAAAGAAAAGATGATTGCAGGTGTTTCTGTGTTCATTTTGTTGATGGCTATTTCCTTTTGTACTGTTAATGTTAATAGTATAAAAGCATATGGGAAGAGGCACAATACCTTTTGAGCCTCAGTATTGGAGGTGGGAGTGTGTTTTTACAAGATACTGGTTGAACTCTCTAGCTGAGGTGACAACTGCACAGAAGGAATGGAGGTGGGGTGTCTCATATTGGTCAGTCGGTGAAGAGCAGTGCTCTGGTGTGGGCATTTGTTTAAGAGTCAGGTTAAGGTGTTGCATGTTTATGATTTAGTACCGGGAGGTTATGATTCTGGATGTATTATTGCAAAATAGGTTTTGGTTGATAAATATATATCTCCTCAACTGAAAGCTGATAGGTCTATTTTGTTTAGGTATGTGGAGCCTTATTTACATCGTCCAAGATAGTTCTATGAGGGATTTTAATTGTGGTCTTTCCCATAGGGATTGGGGAAGAGCTACAAAAAGTCTTCTGTGATACCAATGCCCTCTTGGCTATTATGGGCGTAATGATATACAGGATGTTTATAATATTTTACAGCGGGACAGTTCATACCTTCCATAAGGGCAATTGTCTACTAGAATTGATTTTTGGCTAGTATCAGAAAGAATTACATGTCAGTCAGTGGATGTAGTACCTTTGGAAACCTCAGACCATCTGATGGTGGTTTTGCAGTTGGGAAATCGGCAGAATTTGTTAGTTGGGAGGGTTATTGGAAAATGAATACTTCAAAGTTACAGAAACAGTTGTAGAACATACTATAAGGAAATTGATCTTTGCCGACAGATGATTTGTTATTTGTATGAGAGTCCGATAGAATGGTGGGAAGATATAAAGAGGATGTGCAAGAATGGTATGGTGCATACACAGAGAGACAGGCTAGGGAAAAGTATATTGCTTATTTAAACTACGAGCAAAATATTTTAAACGTTATCACAAAGTGAGATAGGGGACCTTAAGGTAAAAAGGTTGCAGGATATAAAATCTCAAATGAAGAAATATTTGCAAGACTCTGTGCGAGTAATGGCTATCGACAAAAATATAAGACTCAAGGTACAAAGAAGAGTAAACCCTTATGAGAAGGAAGACAAGGGTGTCAAAAGGTGTTAATGACAGGTCTGAGAGATGGACAGGGTAAGGTAAAAGAGAACATCCAAGATATCTTGTTTTGGTTCAGCAATATATGGTAGATAAGTTTCAGACTGTTAGGAAGGAAAGTAAGTTTCCTTTTACTGGCCTAGATATTCCAGGACTGAACAGGGAAGAGAAAGGGCAGGTTGGTTGCCCTATTTCAGGAATGGAAATTAATGAGCCATCCTCAATTGACCTCTAAATCACGCCTGGAAGGGATGGATTGCGAATGATTTTATAAACAATTTGTTGAACTTCTGGTTCCTTGTTTAGAAATATTGTACAATGCTATTTGGGAAGAGAGGCGACTTGCCCCCTCGATGCAATTGGGATTAATGTTTTTTCTTTATAAGAAAGGAGATCAGTATGATATTAAAAATTGGAGGCCTTTAACGCTGCTTAATTCAGATTATAAGATTCTTGCTAAAATATTAAATCAAAGACTGGCAGTTGTAGCAAGTAAGCTGATTATTCAGGAACAAACATGTGCAGTCCCAGGAAGGAAGGTAATACAGAATCTGACTTTCATTAGAGAATTATAGAGCAGGGGTTAGGGAAGGGTTTAAGTGGATATTTAATAGCGGTAGATCAGGAAACTGCATTTGATTCTATTCAACAGAGAATTATCTTTGGAGTGTATTACAACATTATGGAATTCCATAAGAATTTATAGAACTTGGGAAAGTGTTGTACACGGAAGCACAAGCAGTGCCCTTGGTAAATGGTTTTTGGGACACCAATTTTTTAAAAAGTGGGGTCAAGCAGGGTTGCCCAATGAGCCCCTTGTTATATGTCTTTGGTTTAGACCCTTTGTTAAGGAAGATTGAGCAGGCCAGAGACATTAAGGCAATAGAATCTGTGGCTGGATTTGCTTTTCAAAAAGTTTCAGCTTATGCGGACGATTGTATTTTTACTGTGGCAGATGTTAGATCAGGGACTAAAGTTTTGTCAGTATTGCATGAGGCCTATACCACAACTGGTATTAGGATAATCTAGAGTAAAAGTTGTTTTGCCTTTAGGGGACAGTAAAATTATTGATGATTTTCGATTCTGATGACAACAGACCAAGTAAAGATTTTGGGCCTATTTTTTGGTAATAAAGAGTCTGAGATACGTAATTGGAATGCTGTTTATGATAAAGCAAAGCTTAAGGTACAGACGTAGGTTAACTTGGAAAATGTCCAGAAAAGAAAGTGTATCTCATAAGAGCATACATTGCTCCTATGTTTTATATATGTCTCATATTTTCCTCTACCGTTTAGTATGCATACCAAACTTTTGGGTTTATTTTTCAGTTTTATAGGGCAGTAGGTTGAATCAGTGAAGAGGATTCATACATTCAGAAGCGGAAAGAAGGGGTTTGAATATATTGCATCCTATAGTGTATTTATTTGGTAATTTCTTTTTAGCTCTATCATTTCCTTATTTTGCATAAACTATGGGAATAGGGCAAATTAGCATGCAACTTTGGGGAGGATCTTTTAGAAGCATGGGGAGAGGGAGATGGCATCCTGTGAAGCGATTACTTCGAGTTATGTACAAACCACTCTTCGATACATTAGAACTTGGAAGATAGAACTAGCGTGGTGTAGGGATAAAGGAAGAAAATGTTTTACAAAATTATAGTGGATAAATGGTATCGAGAGGACCGGTGTTTATGGGACCTCCTTTTATTAAGATTTCCTTGTTGTTGGAAGGTATGACTAATCCTCGAATACCTTTAAAGATGCAAGATTTGCTTGGCTTTGTGGTCATCAGAAACTACAAGTAAAGAGCAATCAGAAACATAAGCAAATAACGGACAGGGGTGTGGAGAGCCTATGTGTGCAGGGATTGTGGAGAGCGATGCAGCATCTTTTCTTTGATTGTTCCCATATGCAGGGCTTTTTGGAAGCGGTTATCGATTTTATGGGGGAGCAGTTATTGGTATTTATAAATTATGATGTTTTGATTTTAGGGCAAATCCCGGCCACCTGGGCAAAATGGACTAACAGTACAATCCAGATTATTCTGGTATGTATAAAATGGTCTATTTGGCAAGCAAGATGTCTTAGATTTCTGAAAGGTAAGGTAGTTCAACAACAGGATGTTTTCTTCCAAATGCAGAAAGAATTGGATGCTGTTTATGAATATGAAAAGCGTTCTTTAGGACAAGACTTATCAGTAAAGCTCTGGAGGAATGTTGATTGGGTGGGATAGAGGGATGTCTGTTACAATTGTATAGGATTTATTCTTTGTTATGGGACACTGTATGTTTATTTTTTCTTTGTGTTTCGAATATTGTTTTTTGTGACTTTCTGTATTGAATGAAGATATTGTTTATTTAATCTGGTTTTTGGTTTTGAATATTGAATAAAAATTTCCCCTACTCTTTTTTGATAAGTTTTATTTTTATTTATTTAGTTTTTGTTGACTGGGTAAGTGCACTAGACAAATCCTGCCTATTTTCAGGCACAACCCGGGGGAGGGGGAAACAGATGAATACTAACTGACCTTGAACCAGCTTAAGCTGTTGGTGGTATTTTTAGTGAATGAGGGAAATTTGGCCAGGACACCAGAGAAATTCCCCTACTCTTTTCGATAAGTGTCATGGGATCTTTAACATCCACCTGAACTACCACCAATCCAGGCAGATGGGACCTCAGTTTAACGTCTCATCCGAAAGACAGCACCTCAGAAGTGCAGCACCCCTCGCATGCTGCACTACAATGTCAGTACTGGGATATTAACCCAAGTGCCAGATGTGGGAACTGAACCCACAGCCCTCTGATCTCCCGGCCTCAGAGGCGAGTGTGCTACCTACTGAGCCACTGACACTGTCTTATCTGTATCTTAACGTCTCATCTGAAAGATGGCACCTCAGAAGTACAGCAACCCCCCCCATGCTGCACTACAGTGTCAATATTGAGATATTAACCTCTGTTTTTATGAAAAGGTCAATAAATGCATTAACGAGCGAAACCCAGCTGATGTAATTTTTTTGGACTTTCCAAAAACTTTCAATAAAGTCTTGCATAATGTATTAATTAATAAATAAAATGGAAAAAATAGTCTGGATACACAAATTTTTGCATGGGTCGGGAACTGGCTGAGCAGTAGATCCCAAGTAGTTTGTGTTAAGGGAGTAATATTGACAGAGGGTGCAGTTATGAGTGGAGTTCCTCAGGGGTCGGTATTGGGGCCTGTTCTGTTTTCACTATTCAATAGTGATATCAATCTCAATATCAGCAGTTTTATTGTAAAATTTGACGATATTAAAATTTGAGCATCGGTTAATAATTCAAATGACAAGTACAATTTAGCTCAAAATCTTCTAAAGATATAGCAATGGGCTGTCGAAAATAAAATGTCCTTTGGGATTGATAAGTATTCAGTATTAAACCTGGGTAAGGGAAACATTAACCAATCCTATTTTTTAAATGGTAAAATTAAACATGTGGAACATGAAAAAGATGAAAAAATTACTCACTGCAGTAATCTTCTTTCTTCCAAGGGGTCCTTTAGCATTCGCAGTTAGCTGGCTAGGTACAACTGTCCCGGAGGTATGCCTTTAAGAGAATGTTATATAAATGAGCTTTGGGCAATAGCCAGTCACAAACAGGAGAGCGAGTGAGCCGAGTGAGAGCAGCCTGAAGGCTTCAGAATTTTTTCCAAGGAAAACGAGGGAACATGCCCTGAAAATGAATCAACAGGATTCAAAAAACATGTAAATGTCCACAAAAGTGGAAACAGAAAACAACAACATGAGTTAGAAACACATCAATAAGAAGTCCAAATCTGGTAAGAGATCTGATAAAGCTCTTCTCCTGACAAGTGAACCAGGGAGGAAGGGTAGGAGCTTACTGAGCATGGCTCAATTGGTAGCACATCCGCCTTTGGACCAGAAGGTCGTGGGTTCTCGTCCCACACTGGGATTGGACTTGCACCTAAAAATCGCTGGCATCTGAGTGCAGTATTAGGGGGTGCTGTACTGCTGGGGTGTGCCATCCTTCAGATGAGACGTTAAACCGAGGTCCCTTCTGCCCATCCTGGTGTTGTCCTGGTGGGTGTCCAGGTGGAAGTAAAAGAACCCAAGGCACTCTTCGCAAAGAGTAGGGAACATTCCCGGTGTCCTGGCCAACATTCCCCTTCCCATAAACCGGTTCATGCAATTCTCCAGGCTGTTTGTGGGTGATGATGTGCGATATGGCCGCCACCACACATTCAGTCACTTCACTACCAGTCTAGCAGTGCTTGTAAAGTGCTTTGGATGTATGAAAAGCGCTATATAAATGCTGGTTCTTCTTCTTCTAAAGGACCCCTTGCAAGAAAGAAGATTACTGCAGTGAGTAATTTTTTTCTTCTTACCCCAGGAGTCCTTTAGCATCAGTAACTTTAGCAGACTACCGAGCAGTACCCAGTGGGAGGTAGGCAGAGAACCTACTTAGGAAAGACTCTGCAGAACCGCCCTGCCAAATTTGGCATCAGATCTGGTCTGCATATCCAAACTGTAGTGTTTCACAAAGGTGTGCACAGATTTCCAAGTAGCTGCTTTGCAGACATCCAGAAGGGGAATGTCCCTTGCTGCTGCCAGCAAAGCTGCAGTGCCCCTGGTGGAATGGGTCCTGAGCCCCACTGGAGGTTGGGTGACCAGCTGTTTCATAACAGAATCTGATACAAGAGACCAACCAGCGGGAAATAGTTCTCTTGGTAGCTGGTGTTCCTCTGCCTACATCCCTATAGGCAAGGAAAAACTGAGTAGAAGAGCCTCTGGACTGTCTAGTATGCTCTAGGTAGTGAAAGATGGCTCTTTTGACAGCCAAGCTGTGAAGCATTTGCTCGCCAGGAGTGGACTGCTCAGTAAAGAAGTCAGGCAGAGTAATAGACTGGTTTAAGTGGAACTCTGAAACCACCTTTGGCAGAAATTTCCTATTTGTCCTGAGTTCAACTTTATCATTGTGAGTAATGATGTAATTTGGCTCAGTGCACAGGGCCTGTAGCTCTGAAATCCTCCTGGCAGAGGTAACGGCCACCAGGAAGACTGTCTTCCAAGTCATGAACTTGATATGAGCAGTGAACATAGGCTCAAAGGGTGGATTCATGAGTCTGTCTATGCAGACGTTCAGGCTCCAAGGAGGAAACGGCTCCCTGACTGGAGGGTACAGGTGCCAAGAGGCCTTTGAAAAAACTGTTTCATGGTATGGAGAAAAATTTACTTCTTTCCCAGCAAAAGGTAGGCCGAAATTGCTGCCAGGTGTAGCTTGAGGGAAGATGGTTTCAAGCCTGACGCCTGCAAGTGTACCAGGAAATTCAGTAGCTGAGGGTCTGAAGCTGAAAGGGGGTCGACCTTTTTGCTCCTGCACCAGAGGGAAAACCTTTTCCATTTGGCTGCATAAGTCTTCTTAGTGTTCGGTTTTTCAGCCATCCTCTGTATCCTAAGGACCTGCTTAGAGCACTGCGAGGATGGAAACTCTAACTCCTCAAGAACCAGGCCTTGATGTGAAGACGATGTATGTTTGGATACTGCACTCCTGTCTGAGGAAGGGTCAGCAGGGAATGAGTTGGAGGCAGGCGAATGGGCCTGCTGCAGGACATTGAGAGAAGAAGGTACCAGGCTTACCTGGGCCAATCCAGAGCCACCAGGATCATCGATGCAGGCCGTTGTCTGAGTTTCAGAAATACCCTGAGTATCAGGGGGAAGGGAGGGAACGCATATAGTAAACCTCCCTGACCAGTCCAGGATCAAGGCATCCAGGGTAAGGGTTCCCGGGACTGGAGTCCTGCAACAGTACTGAGGAAGCTGAAAATTGAGGGGTGAGGCAAACAGATCCATATCTGGTGTGCCCCACCGCCTGAACACTGTAGCTAGTACTTGCTTGTTCAGGGTCCATGTGCTCTGGCCTTGACTGATGCGACTCAGAGCATCTGTCAGGGTATTGTGTTTGCCTGGAAGGTGAATAGCTGAGAGGCTGACTCCCAGGGAGAAGGCTAGAGACCAGAGCTTTAGAGCTTCTGAACAGAGTATTCCTGATCTGGTACCACCTACTTGTTTATGTAAAACACTGCAGTGGTGTTGTCTGTTCGAATTTGAACCGCCTGCCCTTTTATGCTGGGAGCGAAAGCTTTGAGAGCTAGAAAGACTGCTCTGAGTTCCAAGAGATTTAAGTGAAAATGTAACTCTTCAAGAGTCCAGGTGCCGCTTACTGAGGCACTGTCCAGATGTGCTCCCCACCCCAAGAGGGAGGCATCTGTGGTGATCACCCTTGTGGGTAGCGGAGCTTGGAATGGTACCCCTGCTTGTAAATTTACACGGTTCTTCCACCATAGCTGGTTTTGGAGGAACTGCACCGTCACAGGTATCAGCCTTGAAAAATTGTTGCTTCTCTGAGATCAGCAAGCTCTGAGGTAGGCTTGCAGGTGTCGCATCCTGTACCTGACTCCTGGGACCACTGCAGTCATTGAAACCATGTGTCCCAGGAGTTTTAGAAAATGTCTGGCTGCTCTTGGTTGTCCCTGGGTGAAAGAATCTGCCACTACAAGTAAACTCTGAATTCTTTCCTGTGGGAGGGAAAGCATATCCTTTCTGAGTGTTCAGCTGGGCCCCTATGAAGGTGAGCAGCTGGGAGGGTTCCGGGTGAGATTTCTTTACATTTAGCAGAAAACCCAGAGACTCCAAAGTGCATTCTGTAAGGGAAAGAGACTCCTCGACCTGGCAAGGAGACTCTGCTACTGTGAGCCAGTCATCCAGACAGGGATAGAGAGTGACACCCAGTCTCCTGAGGTGTGCTGCTACCACTGCGAGGCACTTGGTAAAGACTCTTGGGGCCAAGGACAGGCCCGAATGGCATTGCAGCGAATTGATAGTGGCTTGAATGTGAAGTTTTAATCTGAGAAACTTCCTGTGAGGCCTCCTTATGGGTACGTGGAAGTAAGCGTCCTTTAAGTCCTGGGAGGCTAGCCAGTCTCCTTGCTGTAAAGACTGTATGACCAGTGACAGAGTGACCATTTTGAATTTGGGTTCAGATGTTTGTTTAAATATCTGAGATCTAAGATAGGTCGCCACTCCCCAGTTTTCTTGTGTCTCAGAAAGTACCTAGAATTGTGGGCTGGGACCCTCTCTACTGCTTGTAGAGCTAGAAGGTTTTGTGCCGCCATTTCCAACAGTGGAACCTGTGTTGGGGACAGAGGTCTTGACACCTGGGTACGCTTGAGGTCTGGCATCTGCTTGAACTGTAGTGGCAGACCCTTCTCCACTATCTCCAGCACCCACCTGTCCATCGTAATGAGGGACCAGTTCTGAAGATAGTGGGAGAGTCTACCTCCCACTGGAAGCGGGGAGGCGACCTGGACACTCACATCAGTACTTAGACTGCAAGGCAGACAGCTGGGTAGAGGTGGCCCTTCTTTGGCCCCTTCTGCCCCTGCCTCTGAAAGACCCCCTATACTGACTGAAGTTAGACTGGGGGAAAGGACTGTAAGGCCTGGGGAAAAAACTTCTGCCCCTACCGCCCATGGGGCGGGATCTCTTGAGGGGCGGTAGGCTTAGGTTTAGATGACTGACTCTGCCAGGAGGCTTTGTACTCATCAATCTTTTTCAGGTAGTCAGTGGTTCTGTAATCAAACAACATGTTTTGATCACAGGGAAAATCCATGGCCTTGGTCTGGTTGTCTGAGGTTAGACTGGTAGCTCTACGACAGGCGACGCGTCTCAGAGAGATGGCATGGGCCATTGCCCTAGAGGCGGCAAAATCGTTGTCGTCTGCCATGTGGAACTGATATTTTGGTAGCTTCCAAGGCAGTTTTTGTCATATCCACCAGCTCCTGCACCACAGAATCTGACCCACTGCGGGCAATGGCCAGGACAAACATCCACAGGGCTTTCTGATATTTGGCTATAAACGCCATGTACGAAGAAAGTCTGAGAAGTAGGGAGGCTGTGGCATACAGTACATTTTCTTTGCTATAAAGTCAATTTTCTTGGAGTCCTTGTTCCGAGGTAAGAAGGACAAGGAGACCCCAGCTTTCTCGCAAGCTGCCTGCTGCACTATTCTCTCGTGGCTAGGGTATGCAGACAGGAACTCGGTCCCAGTTCTAGACAATTTGTATTTTTTTCTCAATCCACTTGTCAACCCCTGACACCGAAGTGGGAGTCTGAAGCACTTTCATGGTATTTCTTCTGAATGCATTATAGATAGGGATGACCAGTGTCTTGGGGGTTGCAAGACCTCTCATCTCCCTATAATCTTTGTCTTCTTTTTTTTAGTTGTTTAACCAGGAGTAGCACACTAAGCTGAAAGCTTTTTTTTTTTACAGGTGCGACCTGGGAGCACAGGGAAGTTAAGTGACTTGCTCAGGGTCAGACAGTATGCAAGTGGAAGCTGTGGGATTCATCTTCATCGACATCCTGGTTGGGCTCCTGCATAGGGAGGTCCAAGGTGTCTAGCATATTTTGTAAAAATGTAAACAAAGAGGAGGGGTCCTCCTGGTCACACAGGGGGGTTCCCCGAATAGAGGGTCCAGAGACTCATGGGGCTCAAGGCCCTCAAAATCCAGGTCAGGGGCATCATAAAAATGTTCATCATCATCTGCGTCACCCTCACAGTCTACGGAGGAGAGAACTGTGGAAGAATGCTTGCCAGGCCCCGTAAATATAAGACCCATCTTTTGAAGGGTCTGAAACAGTTGCCATGCTTTTGCCATGTCTTGCACAGATGGGAGATCCTGCGGAGACTGTGGTTGCATGTGTTTTGGTTTTTCTTTATGCTTTAAGCTGCCTGTTGTCTTGCTATTGGCTTTCCCAGGAAGAACAGGAGCACTTTTTTTCTTGACAGAGTTTCTTTTTAGCCACTTCATCTGTGGCTTGATCAAGCTTCCTTTTTTCATCACTTTTATTATTTTTTTGTGAGGAACTTCATCTTTGGAAGCTTTATTTTTTGGCTGGGATCTGGAGGGCTCCTCAGCACCTCTGCTTATATTTTTATTGCTAGTACTTTTAGATGGCCCCTCATCGGAAGCCTTTGATTTATCCTCAGCCATAATAATCAAGGTTTCTTTGCTATGTGCCAATTTAAACAAAGCAAACCAAGTTCTGGACCTCATGAACCGAGTGCAGGTTTCTGTGAAATGCCACCGGCTAGTCCTGCCCCAGTTAAATAACTCTGTCTAATTTAAAAGTGCCTTTTTTTTTTTTTGGTAGTACTGGGATCTATACCAGTGCCAATCTTAATAGAAAGCCCAGTAGCAATGGTCAACTGCACACAGGTTTCTGTTGAAATGCCACCAACCAGTCCTGTGACACAGACAGCTTCGGTCCAGTTTTGTATTGTATATGGGTTTCTCGGTAATTGCCAATCCTCAGAGACCCCCCCAGGCAACTGTCAAAGACTTAACTCCCAACTGGCACCTCGTGGTAAAGCCCGCGAGGTCTGAGGTAAAATACAAGGCAACTGACACGAAATCAACAGTTCCTTCAAGAATTAAATTTTAAAATGGAAGTAACCGTCAAAATTAAGCACCCGAGGTAAAGGTAGCACAAGAAATGGACATTATGTACTTACCATAATTCTTGATCTTCTTGGATGGAGTCTCCACCACTCATTCACACTAATGGGAGCACACTGGAGGTTCTAGGACCCAATGAAAGCCAAAAATCTTCAGGAGGGCCGGTGCCGGGATAGGACCGCGCATCCGCGGCACCGCGAGCCTAGCTCATGCCCGTATAGGCTATCTCGGCGTCGACCCTACAACCGCCTCAGTACCTTTTCGACTGAGGAAGTGCAGCGTAACCAATGAAAGAAAAAGTGACCCTAACCTCCAGGCATGCGAAGGCCCAGATGACCCATGTAAGAAGGGTCAATTGAACAATGTCTTCAAAGCCCGAACAACGAGGTAGTGAAGACCAAAGAAACGGAACGAGTGAGCCTGGGGGATGGTGGGTGGGCGTGGGAATGAGTGGTGGAGACTCCGTCCAAAAAGATCAAGAATTACGGTTAGTAAACAATTTCCATATCTTCCTGGACTCGAAGTCTCCACCACTCATTCACACTAATCTGAGAGTACAGAGCTAAAATCAACCCACCCAGAGTAGGGCGGGTGGAGACAGAGCTCACCCAGAACAGAAGTCCAAAAGGACTGTCCTGCCAAAGAAAAGAGCTGTCTGGAATGGACATCCAGAACACAGTGCTTTACAAAGGCATGCACTGGGCTCCAACTCACCGCCTTGAAGAGACTGCAATGGGTACATTACGAATCTCCGCCAGGAAGCCGCAACCGCTCCGACAGAGTGGTGAGAACCCAGCCTTTCAATTTGGCCTGTGACATGGATTAGTAGTGTCGAAGACACGCTACTAACCAAGCTGAAAACATCTCATGGCAAGAGGCTGACCCAGCAGAGGCAAGCTGAAGATACAATAGTTGTTTGGATGTGCATCTCTTCATTCTGTTGATTTGAATCGCAGAATCATCCTAACATCCAGAGAGTGAAGGGAGTGCTCCACTTCCTTCTGGAGTTAACAAAGCAAAACTTGACTAATAGTAATTGGGCCAGTGACAAGACGGCTACTGGTTCAAAATAGACCGAAAATGCGCAGAGGTGTACCTTCACTGCCAAGTATGGCCAACCTGCAATCGACAGGTCCAAGAGGCACTCCAACACCTTACTTGGTGGGCAACCAAAGGGTCTAGATGGGACATGCATAACAGAAGGGGAAGGGTTTCCACTTAGCCACGTAAGCTTTCCTGGTGGAAGGCCTATGCATGACTTAGAAGACATCTGCAATGGTCTGGGAAAAAAAACAGAGCTTACCCACTTCCATTTTCTCCAGGCCCAGCATGAAGATGAGGGGGAGTGCAGGCTAGGATGGACTAAAGTCCCTGTCAGAGGGTCCGCTCATAGAGGTAGACGCCTCAGGAGAACTTCTGACAGACTGCAGATCAATGCAAATCAATCTGCCGAGGTCAGTCTGGGACGAAAAGAATCATCCTGCCCACCTGAGCAACAACTTGATCAGCACTCTCTGAATAAAGGGAAGAGGAGGAAAAGGTACAGGGAGCGTCCTGAATATTGCAGTGAACACATCCTGACAGTAAACACCAGGGTCAGGATTTCTGAAGCAGGATAGAGGCAGTTTTGCGTTGAAAGGGGACGCAAAAGGACCAGGTCCGAACTGCCCCATTTGTCAAAAGTAACTGCACGGAATCTGAACCGACTCATCATACTCAAGGTACCACTCTCACAACCTCACGCCTTACTGCAGAGAGGGTAGGGGGACACCCCACCCTGTTTTGCTGATGTAGTACATCACAGCTTTGTCGTCCTTCCGGAGCAGGAACACTTTGTGGTAGGGGGCATACTCCAGGACTTTGCTTATAAGATACCTTTCATCTCCAAGAAATTTATGACAAGGTGAGGATCCTTCTGGCTCCACACTCGAGTGTGGAGGCCTATGTAGTGAGTCCCCAATGGATTTTATCCGAAGCTCTGTCAACTTGTACGGAGGATACAGATGTGCGGTCGGAGACCACTGCTTGCTGCGGAGGACGATCTGAGTCCCCCGCATCCACTCAACCAAAAAGGACGCTGAATAGAGTTGTTTTCTATATTGTAACAAGCCATCTAAAGATGTTGTTTCTCCTGTCCTCTGGAACTAAGCTGATGCTCTGGAGGTATCCAGAAGGGCTCCTAAGAAGAGGAGCTGTTGGGAAGATGAACTGGCACCTTCCCTGAATCTGTACAGAACAACTGAGAAGTTGTGGCAACTGCTTCCTGTGTCTCTTAACTGGAAGGACTGGCTAGGAGCCAAATGTCCAGGAAGAGAAGACTTGGATGCTGAGATTTAGGAACTGCTCTCTAAACAGGAACTTGTTTATCCTTCCAAGGTCGACAAATGGGCACATGCCATTTGTTAACTTAGAACCAGAAGCAATGGAAATAGGAATCTGTGCTTTGTTCCTCTCGGACAATCCTGATACCTATAGGTCCACTGCAATGAACTTCCACTGGTTGTAAAACCGGATTAGATGCCCCTTTTACCACTGGGAGGCGCCCCAGACAGCTGGGGTGGGGTCTGGGCTGGATCCACAGAGGTTAGTATAGGGCGCTTTTGGATCCTGTGCCCTCTACTGCGTTCTCTTAGTGGCTGAGGGGTTGATTCCTGAAAAGAGCACCTAGGCCACTACCTTGATAGGACTGTTTGTCATGAGTATGTCATGTGGTTTAAGTGGCAGCCCTATTGTTCTGAATGGCTTTTAGCCGAACAGATAAGCACAGTCAAGGAGACATTAACCACCTGCTGCCAGTGGCAGCTGCCCTAGAGGTAGGGATGTAGGTGTCCATAAAAGCTTTAGCTGATTACTGGGCTATATGCCCCTAGCAATGGAGCATTAGATTTTGGGAGGCTCTTGATCATTGCATTAAGTGTGTTCCACAGGGTGTACTTGTACTGAGGAATGTAGGAACTCAAGACATAGGAGTCTGCTTTGATCCACAGATAAATACTGAAATGTTACGTGGACCCCATATCCCTGAGGAAAAGGAACTGGAAAGAAGATCTTCCATCACACTGATACAGAGGGCTTCCATTCTAGCCAATAAAATGAGCCATCCACTGTGTCTTCGACAAAGCAGAAGAGGGAAGAGACTCATCCAGATCCACTTCTGCCCCCAAAATATCTTCCAAGGGCAGGTTAGGACCAGGGAGACGAAACCACCTGGATCGGGGAGGAGTTCAGTGGCATCCGCAGAGCCAGCACCACACATGGTGCCACACCCAGCGCCGGCAATTCCTGGTGTTAGTACCACCCGGTGCAGCCAGGGCCTGGTGCTGCCACTGCCAACAGCAGTGAACGGCGCCACGGACGACAGGCATCTCAAGGTGACGACCGCACCACACAGTGCCGCGGACAGCACAGGTGATGCAAGGCGATGCCGCACCATACAGCGCTGTCTAAGGCAGCAGCACCCAGAGCTCATGGCGCCAGAATCGCTACTGGAACTAGACCTGAAGTAGGAAGCGGTACCTGTGCCGGCTCCTGCACAGAAAAAGGAGAGGGAAGGAGGTAGGCATGAGGGGATGGCATTGGCACCAGAGAGGGCACCATGCATATTCTGGCCTGGCAGACTCGGCCGCGGCCCAGCAGCCCCAAGGTCTGAAAGCCCCGGACCCAGGACCACAGCCAGGACAACTGGGCAGATGCCATAACCCCTGCTCTAAAAGAGTGGTCCAGAGGTAAAACTACTCACAGGAACCCCATCGAGGACAGAATTGGGAACCGGTGTCAAAGATCACAGCAGTTAAAGGGCGGAGCCACAGGGGAACCCGCCAGAGTCGGTATAAGCGTACTGCTCTCAACCAAAGACGATCAACGCACAGGCATACCAGAGGGCGACCTCGTGAGGTACCGAATTTTCCTCCACTGACAAGAGGAAGAAGAGCTCAAGGTCAAGTGGAGCTGGATACCGGAACCGCTACATCTGTGCTACGGGCAGTCTGTCTCTCCCCTCCCCCCCCCAAGCACCAGACTGCTCGTGGTTGGACCCTCCCTCCGAAAAGGGCAGCTGACCGGACACAGTCCCACTGCCATCACAGCTTTCAAACAAAGTCTCCCTACCGTTACCACTACCGTCAAAGGTCTACTCCGTTGATGGCAGGCTGAGTACTACTACTATTTATTCATTTTCTTCTTTAAAAAAAAAAAAAAAAAAAAAAAAGAACACTAAAAATGGTAAGTGAAGTGAATACTGAATGGCTATATAGCTGCTGTCGTATAGACAAGACTAGACTACTGGTGGGCGAGCAACGTTGTCATCGAAGCGCACTCGACAGCTGGAGAGAGGAACTGAGGCAGCTGGAGGTTCTACAAAATAGCCTATATCGTGCGAGCTAACCTCATGAGGTGCCGTCTAAGCGTGGTCCTATCGGCGCCGGCCCGCCTGAAGATTGTTGGCTCCTGTGGGGTCCTAGCCCCTCTGGCGCACTCCCATTAGTGTGAATGAGTGGTAGAGACTTGATTCCAGGAAGATCTGAGCAGTCGCGGTAAAATTAAAGTCAAAATAGCGTGATTGTGCTAAAAATATAAAATTAGTGTGGTGCTAACCAAAACTTAAAACTTTCATTAAGCACACAATAAAAATGATTTTATGAAAAAATCTTTACCCAGGTAAGACCTAGGAGGCTGTCAACAAGGAAAGTTGAGAGGCACCTCAGGGGCAATGTTGCTCAGTCCAAGGGAGAAAAAATTCTGAAGCATTCAGGCTGCTCTCACTCAGTTCACTCCCACTCCTGTTTTTGAATGGCTATTGCCCAAAGCTCATTTAAATACAATTCTCTTAAAGGCATACCGCTGGGTCAGTTGCACCTAGCCAGCTAACTGCTGAAGTTATTGATGCTAAAGGATTCCTGGGGTAAGAACTAGGAATTATTACACAGATTTAAAGTTTAGCACTCACTGTACTAAGACAGTACACAGAACAAATCATTTGATTCACTGTGTTAGAAAATCATTTATCTCAAGAAATAGATATTGAATTATCCCAGTTTATCAGAGCTTCCTTAGACCACATTTGGATTACTGCACCCAGCTGTGGAGCCTCCGTTTGAGGAGGAACGTGGACAGGGTTGAAGGGGTGCACAGACGTATTACAAAACTAGTCTCTGGCCTGTGGAATGTGCAGTACGAAGATAGGTTTACTATTTAGAACAGAGATGTATGACAGGAGATTTATTGTTGATCTACAAAATCATGCACGTCCATGAGTTACTGGTAGATCTGGGGATTGTACTACAGAATAAGCCACTGGGACGCAGATCGCACAAAATGCAGATACTTCTGGAGCATACAAAAAGAAATGGACGTTTACATTCATTTTTCCAAAGGACTGGTAGATAGTGGAATGCACTACCAGAAGCCCTCGTTCAGAGTCCCAATACAAACATCTTTAAAAAAGGACTAGACGAATACCTACTAGTTATAAGGGTGAAACGTGCCCACCAATGTGGGTGGACAGACACGGTGGGCTTCCAGCCTTTTTCTGTCCATTCAAGCCAGTATGAAACCCATGCTGCCTTGCATCCTGGAGACCATGCTCCTCTAGATATTCCACCAACCTTTCCTTTAGTATGGTCTCCATGAGCTTGCCACAAAGACAATTTCACAGATGTCTGCTAAGCTGCTTTTATTCTGTAATTTTTAGTTTTTTCCTTGCAATTACTCTCCTCAGCTATATCTTTCTGATCTTTTTCTATACCCAAGTATTTTGAAATACTTTTATAAGAAAAAGGCAATACAACAAATAAACTGTTTTCCATTCCCACAGAAGATGCTTCTCTTACAAAATTATTCTTTATTTTAAACAGGAGACCAGAAAGTGCTGAGCAGCTCTAAGGAAGGATGCAGAAGTGCAGGTGGAAGGGATGCTAGGAGAACAAAGGCTCAACATCTGCTGTCTTAAATACAATCTGAACAATAACCCACGCAATTAGCAATGAAAGGAGAGGAAAGGAATCTGGTTTTATTTAGTGTGTTACATCCACACATACTGTAGTCAAAGTGCATTACAATTCAGTCACAGCTGGCAGACCTGGGTTTGAAACCCGAAACTACCATTTGCATGCTGTCACCCTGACCATGTGACATATCCTTCCTATACTTCTGGATTGAACTTGGAAATGAGCTCTGCTGAGTGTCTTTCCCAGCCAAACAAATGTTAAAATAAAATATAACAAATTCATCATTATTAAGTCAGCAGGCATATTCAGTGTACTTTGCTGAGTACAATAAAATCTGGAAAATCCAGGGGCAACACAAGCCTCAAGGCCAGGGCAACAAACACGAACAGAGCCTGATGTACATGAAGAACTGTTTTTCCCTCCTTGGGTACTTTAGTGTGAGTTTGCGAATGATCTTTGGAAGATGTGTGGGTGCTAAACTTAGAGGCCATGATTGTATGACTGACCCGCTTGAGTATGTAAGCATGAGTGCAGGTGTGAATGGACTTCTGTACGGCTGGCTACCTTGAAGTGGTACAGAGACATATCACAATGTATCCTACACATTGCAACTAAAAGCTACCCAAACTGTGTTTGATTGGTAGTGCGTGTGTTAGCTAAAATAAAATACTGTGATCCTATTAGGATCACTGGCTTACTATATGTTGTTGACTGAAATGAGGGTGGGGCAACATCAGTGTGGCGGGGCAGCACATTTTTTGGTCTGTGTTTACAGAAGGGGGAACAGTTCCGTTAACTCTTGAGTACAAGTTTAAAATTCCTGGCTACACCCCTTATCATTAATAAGTGTTTATTAATTTCAGTGTGTATTTGTGACACGATGGTAAAGGTGGGTATGAACTGCAGTGATGTCGTTTATGTCCTTGCTAACCTCTTCTTAAACGCTAATTAAAATGCATAAATATTCTATTATAGAACTCTGTGGCTGGCAGGGTCTTCAGCTACATCACACAGTTTTAAAGAGTACAAATTCAAGTACTTTAAAATAAACACAGTCTCTTGCCTCTGTTGGAGTTCTTAATGACACATTTCACAATTTTACATAATTAACTTTTGGGAGGGAACGGGTTGGAATCTGCCAGCAAGAAGCTGGCCATGATTCCTTCCACTTCCTAGACTGCCGCCCCAACCTCAGGTGGTATATGACATCTGAGTATGCAGAGTGCAGGTTGCGCTCCACAGAAGTCTATGGACTTTTTTTTTTTTTTTAATGTTTTAGTGAGTCACTGGGTAAAAATCAACGCCGAGTCACAGCTAACTTATCACTGGCTTTAATTTTACCTAAAGACCCCCTATATATTTAAAAAAAAAAGAGGACACCCCCACACTCTCCATATTTAGAAATTCCAAAACATCTAACGGGGTGGCAAGGCTTGATATCTGTAAAGCTGAAGGGACTGTGCAGCCTGCTCCTCAGGGCAAAATTATGGTCCCTCCCCTCCTGAACAGCAGACTTGTTAAAAATTGTAAAAGTGCCCCAAGGACCTCCCACAGGTGTAAGGAAGCTCCATGTTTGTTGGGTACTTTATAAAGATCACAACAGGTGCTTTCCGTGCACATAAATAAAATTAAACGGTACTGTCCATAGTATGTAAATCAGCAATGCCCTCGAGTTTAATAAAAGATGGAAAAAAATAACAAGCGTTCAGACCAATAAAATATAACAGAATTTGGGTTTCTACTCATAAACTACATGTCCATATGTACTGTGAGGCATGAGGCGCTTGTACCATGTGTCTACCAAGACATTTTGGATGCCTGGAACATGAACTGCCGACAGTTCCAGACCGTGTTCTAGAGCCCAATACCAAGCCCTCATTGCTTCTCTGCATAGGGGGTAAGAGTGAGTTCCCCTGTGGTTGTTTATGTAGAGCACCATACTGATGTCCTGGGCATAGATGGGTCTGGAAGGCTTGTAGACCGTACAGAACAGCCCTCATTTCTAGGATGTTTATGTAGAGGGTACTCTCCACTTTCGTACATGTTCCCTGTGTCTAATGAGGGCCCCCACTCCATTCCAAGGCATCTGTGTTAAGGATCTGATGAGGGGAGGGGATCAGGAAAGGAACCCTCTTCAGCCATTGGTTAGGTTCCATCCGCCACTGAAGCATTTTTCAGAAAGGAAAGGTTACTAAAACCTTCTGCTCCAGGTCGTTAGTGTATTTGTCCCACTGGACTCAATGTCCACTGGGGAATCCTCATATACAGTCTGGCCAGTGGTACCATAACAGTGGCTGCTGCCATCAGGCCCAGCAGTTTCAGGAATGTCCCAGCAGTGACACACCTACTGTTGTATACCATCTGGGCCTGTGTAATCAGGCGTTTGGCCCTGTCCTGCTGCAGGAAGGCTAAGCCTTGGGCTGTGTCCAGGACTGCCCCTATGTACTGCAGGTGCTGACAAGGAGCCAGGACTGATTTTGGCACATGGACCATGATCTCTAGGGCACCAAACAACTGCCTGGTGAGTGCTAGGGTCTGGGAAAGCTGCTCTTTGGAACGGGCTTTGAGCAGCCAGTCATCCAGAGAAGGAAATACATACAGTTCCTCTCTCCTGAGGGCTGCTGCCACTACTTTTTTCTTTATTTATTTGGATCTCGGCTTAAACACATTTGAGCTGGAAGCTCTTTACACAGGTTCCATGTTACAATACATAGTACAAACATGATACAAAAGTGGGCAAAATGACAAGTTAAGCTGGCAGAGCAGACAAGAACAACAATATTAATTTAACTACTGCTAAGCATTTGGTAAAGACTTGTACTGCAGATGATAAACCACATGGCAATACCCTGAACTGGTAATGTTCCCCCTGGAAAAGGAACCTGAGGTGCCCTCCTGTGAGGAGGACAGGTATTGATATGCAGGTAAGCATCCTGCATGTCTAGGGAACAGATCCAGTCTCTTCCCTGCAGTAGTGGCAACAGGCCTTGTACAGTGACCATTCTGAACTTCTTGTACTGAATGAAGAGGTTCAGATTTCTTAAGGCCAGAAAGGGCCTCAAGTCCCCTGTGCATCTAAGGACTAGGAAATAATCAGAATAGACCCCCCCTCCCCCCACACACACACACAGAACTAGTTCTATGGCTCTTTTCTGCATTAGGATATGTACTTCCTTTAACAGTATGTGTTCTGGAGGATAGGCCAAAGGGGTTGGTGGATGGTCTGGAGGTAACTTCAGAAGCTCTACAGTATGACCCTGTTCTATTATCTGCAGGAGCCAAGCATCTGATGTGACCTTCCTCCACTGGTCCAAGTGGAGGGAAAGGTGACCCCCTGCTATCACCTCCGAAGGTACTGGTAGGTGGGGGTCTAGGAATGAGTCATGCAGATGCAGATCCTGAGGCTGCAGCTGCACTTCTGCTTCTAGGGGATTTTGAATGGGCACCTAGGGTGGGTCCTGTGGCAGGGAGAGCTGCTCCGCCTCTGCTTTTACTTTGTTATCTGGCTCCTAAACAATGTCTGTTGCTGGTTGGACGAAAGGGCACCCTCTCCCTACTAATTGCTTGTGTATGGTAGAGAGAGTGTACTGATTTAAAGTCCTGCCTGAAGCCTGTAGGTCAGAGAGGATATCCTGAACATCTGCTCAGAACAGCTTGTATCCTCTGAAAGAGGCATTTAGGATGACTGCTGCACATCATTGCCAAATCTTGCCACCCTCAACCAAGAATGTCTTCTCAAGCAGACACCCGAAAAGTACAGTTACGTAAGAACTTACCGTAACAGTAGATCTTCGAGAGAGGCTCTTGCAGTAGGTAATTACATATAGGACTGACGTCAGCAGGCGGCAGGACCCCACGGAAAAATTTCTAGCTAGCAGTCCCTGGTGAGGACACGTAGCGTCAGGTGGCCAGCGTCAGACAGCGTCGGTATAAAGAGCGACCCGGATGCCCACCTTCCAGTTCTTTCCCGCCACAGGCCCGGACGAGAGAAGCAGATATTTCCCTCAATGGAAAAGGAGCTGAAAAAGCCTAGGGGGATGGAGGGCGGGAAGGTATTACCTACTGCAAGAGCCTCTCTCGAAGATCTACTGTTATGGTAAGTTCTTACGTAACTGTACTATCTTACTTCGAGAGGGCTCTTGCAGTAGGTAATTACATATAGGACAGAATCCCAAGCAGTCTGGAACAAATGAAAGGCACCGGGAGGAGGAACTACTCCAAGAAGTAGCAAACAACCTTGCAAACCTCAAGATAGGAGGCCTTGCAAGACAGCTAACCCGAAGCCTGCTCTACAGTGAGAGGCAATGTCAAACTGTAATGTTCTGTAAAGGTATGGACAGAAGTCCAGGTGGCGGCAGCACAGATGTCTGCCACAGACACATTCTTGAAACAAGCCGCAAAGGCTGCTACTCCATGAGTGGAGTGACCTCTGACTTGACCCGGTAGGGTCTTGTTGTACTTGTCATAACAGAAAGTGATGCAATGAGCCAACCACTTTGACAGGCATTGCTTGGAGACTGCATTGCCTTCCCTTTTGTGAGCAAAAGAGACGAACAACTGGTCGATCTTTCTGAGATCCTTCGTCCTATCAGTGTAGTATCTCAGAATCCTGTGGACATCCATGGTATGGAGCAAGTATTCTCCCTGGTTGGAGTACTGCGTGAAAAAGGCAAGTAACTCGACTGATTTAAGGTAGACTCCGCTACCACTTTCGGAAGAAACTTAGGGTTCATGTGAAGAGCTACTCGTTCTTTGTGAAAAATCAGATAGGGGACTTTACATATAAGGGCCTGGAGCTCGGAAATTCTGCGAGCAGAAGTAATGGCCACCAAGAAGAGCGTCTTCCATGATAAAACTTCAAGTCTCTGAAGCCATGAGCTCAAATGGAGAGGGTAAGTTTCTGAGAACAAAGTTCAAATCCCAAGGGAGCAGGAGTCGAACAGGGGCCTGAGATGAAGGACCCTCTGAGAAAGGTCTTGGATACCTCTAATTGGGCAAAGGCTTTATCAGCAAAAGGAACATGGTAGGCTGAAATAGCAGCCATGTGAACCTTCAAAGAGGAGTGACTGAGACCCAGGTCGAAAAGATGACGCAAATAATTGAGCAGAACGGCCACAGGACAGGAGAAAGGCTCCACGTTCCTGGAGGCAGCCCAAATGGAAAAACGCTTCCATTTCATAGCGTAGGTGGACCTAGTGGAGGGTTTTCTAGCCTCCACCAGAATCTCGGCCACCTTAGGAGAGACGCCAAAGCGAGATTGGGCTAGGTCTGCAGGAGCCATGCATGAAGTTGGAGAGACTTGAGTCCCGGATGGACCAGGGTCCCCTGATCCTGGGTCAGCAATCCTCGAGATAAAGGAAGAGGAAGAGGAGGAACCTCTGAGTATTGTTGTAGAAGAGAGAACCAGATTTGCCTGGGCCAGAAAGGAGCGATCAGAATCATTCTCGCTCCTTCCAATGCAAGTTTCTGCAGCACACGAGGGACCAGAGGAATTGGGGGAAAAGCATAGACGAATCTGTCCTTCCAGCTTAGAGACAGAGCGTCGCTCCAGAAAGCGCCTCGCACTGGAGTGAGCGAGCAAAAGGTGGGAAGTTTTGCGTTTTGGGAAGAGGAGAACAGGTCTACCTGTGGAGTCCCCCAAAGCTGGAAGATGCCATTTAGAACCTTTTGGTACAGTTCCCACTCGTGTGGCAGAGCTGAGGAACGACTTAGTTTGTCTGCCAGGATATTGTCGACTCCTGGAACATGGATCGCCCTGAGGTGAAGGTTGTGAAGCGTTGCCCATTCCCAAACCCTCATTGCTTCCCTGCACAGCGGGTAAGATCGAGTCCCTCCCTGCTTGTTGATGTACCACACCACGCACATGTTGTCCGTTTGGACAGCTAGGTGACCGGGAAGGATGTATTGGTGAAGGGCTTGGAGAGCATACAGAACTGCTCGTAGCTCGAGCACATTGATGTGGAGAGCTAATTCCAATCTGGACCATAAACCCTGGGTTCGGTGAGGACCCAGGTGGGCTCCCCAGCCTTCGCCTGATGCGTCCGTGGTCAGAGTCTGGGAGGGGGGAGGATGAAAGAAGGGGACCCCCCGGAACAGGTTCTCTCGAACCATCTACCATTGCAAGTCTCTTGTCATCGGCGAGGAGATCAGCACCAGATGATCTAGGTCGTCTACGAGTTGATCCCACTGAGAGCGGAGAGTCCACTGAGAAATCCTCATGTGAAGTCGCGCGCGTGGAACCGTCGGGATGGCGGCCACCATAAGCCCCAAAAGATGGAGCACTGACCTTGCCGGAACCTTCCTGCATTCTGAAAGTAGGGAAATCTGTGACTGGAGGGAGGCCCCCCTGTCCGAAGGAAGGAAGGCCTTGCACACTGTCATATCGAGGATTGCCCCAATGAACTGGAGTCTCTGGGAAGGGTCCAGATGAGACTTGGAATGGTTGATGGTGATACCCAGACAAGTGAAGACCTGCTGGGTGAGGGAGAGAAAATGCAGGAGTTCCTCCCTGGACGAGGCCGCCAGGAGCCAGTCGTCCAGGTAGGGGAAACACCTGAACTCCCAAAGTACGCAGGTGGGCCGCTACCACCGCCAGACATTTGGTAAAAACTCAGGGAGCCGAGGAAAGACCAAAAGGGAGTGCCTGGAATTGGTAGTGGTCCCCTGGAAAGCAAACCGGAGGTACTTTCGGTGCGAGGGACGAATGGGGATGTGCAGGTATGCATCCTGCATATCCAGTGCACAAAGCCATTGGCCCGGCCGAAGAAGGGGCAGAAGGGTTTGAAGGGAGAGCATCCTGAACTTCTTGTATTCTACATAGAAGTTCAGGGAGCTGAGATCGAGAATGGGTCTGAGATCTCCCGTCTTCTTTGGTACAAGGAAGAAATGGGAATAGTAACCCATCCCGTGAAGGTGAGGAGGGACGGGTTCTATGGCCTGCTTCGCGAGGAGAGCAGATATTTCCTCCCTGACCAAAGGAAGATGGTCCCTTGAGTAAGAGGACTTCAGAGGGGGGTGACATGGAGGTTTCTGTAGAAACTCTATGGAGTGCCCCTCTGTGATAATCTGAAGCACCCATGAATCCGATGTTATCCTCTCCCAACCCGGAAGGTGGAGGGAGAATCTCCCTCCTACCGGTTCCTCCGGGGAGTCCGGAGGTGGTGGGAGAGGGAAGGAGTCAGGTGGTGTGGGGCAGCGCCACAGCTGGGGCACCCACTGCTTTTTTGGGCGGCGGGGGCCTGGCAGCTGTGGGGGCCCGGCGTTTGGTGGCCCGCCTTCCTTTGGGTTTCGCTTGAGGCCGGCTGCGTCTGCAAAAAGGACGGCGCTGCGGGGGATGGGGAAGATGCATGGAATCCACAGATTTCAGGGCTGTCCCCTTCTCCTGCAAGTCGGTGATGATGTCCTTGACATCACCGCTGAAAAGCACTGAACCCCTGAAAGGTGCTTCCTGGATTGCTGACTGCACCTCCGGGACCAAACCTGACACGCGGAGCCAGGCGTGACGCCGAAGACTTACGGCGAACGCGGAGCTCCGCCCTGCAGTGTCCACTGCATTGTAGGTTGTCCTCAGAATGTGACGACTGGCCGAACGACCAGAACGGACTAGGTCAGCTAACTCCTGTTTGACTTGGGAGTCAGGCAAGGAGTCAGTCTTAGATTCCGCCTGGGTAAGGACAGCCTTCTGGTAATCCCCCATATGTGCTACATAATTTAGGGCCCTGATCCCAGTGTGGAAGAAGCATAAATCTTCCTTCCATACTGATCCAGAAGGCGAGATTCCTTATCCGGGGGAGACGAGCTCAAATGTTTAGGGTGTGCTGACCGGCCGTGAGTGGCACTAATCACAACCCGAGTCTGCAGGGGTGAGAATCTAAAAATCTACACCCTCGGGCCCGTATAGCCTATTGGACTTCAGAGAAGTGGGGCTAAAGCAGGCGTTGTTTCCAAATAGTGGAAACAAGGTGGGCATGAGGCTCGATCCAGGGTGGCACTAGAGTAGGGGCGTGAGGAGCAGGTCCAGATGTTGGCGAGTTTAACCCGCTGAGGATCTGGTTCTAAAGAACGCCACTGATGTACTTCCTGGATCTTCCTGAGCAACTCCGTGAAGGAAGGATCCTCTGGAGGAGACTTCGGAGGAGTCCTTGGCCGGGGCTTGGATGGAGAGCGAGGCTCGTCGTCTTTCTCGGAGCATCCATCAGAGGAGTCCGAGGAGTCCAAGAGAGAGGAAGAAAAAGAATCTGAAGCAGAGTAAGACTCCCTGACTCGTCTAGGGGGAGGAACGGGTTCCTTGGGGGGAATCCCTGGACGCGTGTCCTGCCCCTCTCTGGATCCAGAGGGAAGAGGTCGGGAATCCGGAGGCGGAGAGGGAGTGTGCCGTCTCGGGCGTACAGGGGCCGGAGGTGGCACCGTCGCCGTAAGGCGGCTCTCGACTTCCTTGGTGAGCTGAGCCTTGGCCTCAGCCCACCAGGAGGCCAGAGTCTCCTGAAGATCCACTGGCGGCCTAGGGGGCGGTGGAGGAGGAGGAGGAGGGGGGTAGTTATACGGATTATATCCGTAAGGTGAGTATCCGTAACCCGGCTGCGGGAATACCGAAGCCGGGTATTGCGGCGTCGGGTACTGCGGCGTCTGTGGAGCCGGCGTCGGGTACTGCAGCGCAAGATACTGCGGACCCGGGTAAGCCAGTGTCAGATACGACGGCGGATACCCAGGTACAGAAGGAGCTGCGGAGCAGGCGGCCCAGTAGGGAGCCCCACGGGCAGATCAACAGTGATAGGCCCGTGGGGGGAGGGCCCGATGGAAGAGGAATATCCCCCACCGGCATCGGAGGTGCCGGCGTCGGGGCCGGCGTCAGATCCGGTTCAGTGGGAGGAGGGTCTGACGGCGGAAAAGGATCCCAAGCATCGCCCGGGGACGGAGGGGAAAAGTCCCTGGGGTCAGGCAGGGGCGACTCGTGCTCCCCGGACGGCAGCGAAGGCTGCAGGGAACCTGGGACGACAGATGATGGAGGGTCTGTCGTAGGCTCCGACGCCCGGCGCACGTTGGAGGAGCCGACGTGCGATTTAGGGGCTGAATCCCGGCGGATGCCGGAGGAGCCGGCGTCCGACTTAAGGGGACCCTCGTCGGAGGCAGGCCGAGGGTTGGAAGCGGCCCGGTCCGAGGGGGACACTGCCGTGCACTGCCCCAAAGGGTTGGGCATCTTAGCGGCCTTCTCCTGGCGGGCGTCGGAGGAGCCGGCGTCCAGCTTATGGGGCACCGCGCCAGTAGGCGCAAGCCTGCGGCAGTACTGAGGCAGAGGCCTCCGCCCGGAGGCACCCGAAGGACCGAGCAGCGAGCCCGGCGGCAGGCCAGCGCCTCCTCCAAAGCCTTGGAGGCTGCAGTCAGAGCAGTCCCCGGAGGGCGTTACCTGAACCGTGGCTCCGGCCGGAGTCGCGGATGAGGAGGCCTTCTCCCTGTGCCTTTCTTTGTCCCGCTTCTTGTGTCCTTCTGGGGAGGTCGACGCCTGCCTAAGCTTCTTCAACTTCTTCTCCATTGCAGACATCTTCTTTTTAAGGAGATGGGCTTCCAAAGACTGCTGGCGTCATCTGCGGGTGGCCGCGTTGAAATGCAGGCAATGCGGGCACTATTCGACCGCGTGGTCGGGGCCTAAGCAAAAAAGGCAAAGAGAGTGACCGTCCTTGTGAGGCAGTTGGACGCCGCACGAGTCGCACTTATTTTTTGAAGGGGACAACATAAACCAACGTTCACCTGACGAAATTGTGCTAAAATACCGATAACTTTCGGTAAAAACCGATGAAATAACAGGGCTGAGCACGAACTTTACCGCGAGGCGCTGCACGAGCTGACGGCGGGAAAGAACTGGAAGGTGGGCATCCGGGACTGCCCCTTTATACCGACGTCGTCTGATGCCGGTCACCTGACGTGGGGTGGTCCCTCGCCAGGGACTGCTAGCTAGAAATTTTTCCGTGGGGTCCTGTCGCCTGCCGACGTCAGTCCTATATGTAATTACCTACTGCAAGAGCCCTCTCGAAGTAAGATAAGTTGTTCTAGCAGAAGCATGACAAATGTTGTAGGTAGACCTTAACAGATGTTTACCTACATCTGCACCTGCCAGGAGGGCCTGAAGTAGCTCCTGCTTAGGGGTACCCTCTGGGAGGGCTTGGGCCGCTGCTTTCCTTGGCCTTCCTCCAGAGGGCATTCTGGTATTTTACCATATGAGCTTTATAATTTGCAATTCTCAGGCCAAGGTAGCAGAAGTGAGGGACCTCTTCCCCAGGACATCTAGTCTCCTGGACTCCTTGTCAGGATGGAGAGAACTGAGGTGTTTAATCACTTTAGACCCATCATGGGCTGCATTTATCACAACTGAGTCAGCCCCAGGTTGGCCTGCAAAAAAGGTTTTCCTGAAGGGGTCTGGTACAGCTTATTTGTCTTTCTAGGAATGGCAGGAATCATGTTTTATCTGTGCCAGGCACCAGGGTGGTATCATCTAGGGCAGGCAATAAAGAAGGAAAAACAACAGCTGGGGAACCAGGTAGTTCTAAAAATTCCACCAAATTCCTTTTGGTGATGTCTTTTTCCTCAGATTCAAACCCCATGGCAGAATGGAGTTGCTGCATCATGGAGATGAATAAAGGGTCTTCAGGATGCGACTTCAGGGTTTACACAATAAAGTCCTCACTCCCTGTGGAGATGGTGGAGCTAGACCTCTCATAAGAGCTCCCCACATATTCTTCCTCTTGCATTATGGGGTCAGAGTTATATTCCTGATCCTCATCAACAGCATCTGTAAGCCTCAAGGAAGGAACAGGAGAGGTTGTCAACACCCTGGAAGGCAATGGGTGCACTGACCGAACAGGCGTTGGTGCTGGGGCTTGCCAGGGGTGCCCCACTAACACCACTCCTGCACAGGGAGGAGGTAGCAGGTGCTGCAGCATGTCCATGAAGGATGAAAGCACTGCTTGCACGCTGGTGCTTGCCTGTATTACAGGCAGGCTATCGGATGTCGATGAGGAAGGCGCTGTCCCCAACGCTGACAGCCGTATCAGGCCTGGTAGTACTCACAGCCTGTCCCAACCTGAAGGAATCAGTGGTATGGGCGGCCAGTGGCGGCGTCACTGAGACGCTCACACTGGATTGAAGGGATGACTGAGAATTTACAGGGGAGGATTTCTCTTTGCTTCTCTCACGGTGCTTATGCTTAAGTTGCCTGGTGGTTTTCTCCCAGGACTTTAAATAATGGGAGTCTGAAGAACAGTCTGGCGACACAGTGGAGCTCTTTTCCTGGAGCTCTTTCTCCATCCTGGCTACCTGCTGCTTCAGTAGGTGAGTTTCCAAGGCATTCTTCCTGTGTCGCCAGGTAGCTGTATTAAACTTGAGGCAAAGTTCACAGGCCTGTTACGGGCTGTGCCAAGGCAGCACACTCAGATGTCATGCAGGTCACCTGAGTAAATCTTTTCACTGCATTTGCAGTATCTAAAGAGCTTAGCAGGTTCTTTAGACAACATACACGACGACAATGATCACTTCTAAAAAGTGATAGCAAACTAGAGAGAGAAAATTTGACTAACGCTGACTAGCAGTCAACTGTAGCAGCAGCATCTCTGTGGAGGATCCAGTGAGTATGGTCAATGTTGGGAAAAGAACGGAGGACAGAAGAGGCCACCCACGTTTATATGGGAAGTGCAGACGTAGGACGTTGTTGTGGGCAGCCCCAAGCAGACTGCTTCCAAAAAGTTTCCGTGTGGTCCTAGTGCCTGGTGGCTATAGTTCCATAAGTGTGGCCTGATGAAAGAGATACCCTCAAAGATCATCATGGGACGATTCTCAAAGATCCCAAAATGGCACAAGAAAAAAGGAATGACGCTAAGTGCCCCTTACACCAAAAGATGCAACAGGAGCAATTCTCAAACACAGCCTGCTTCAACTACAGGTTGCATGCACCAAAGGAGGCTTGCGCCGTCCTTGCAGCACAAAATGGGCTGCGGCATGGGGCTAGGGGATATGCAGCAGTCACAAGCTGCCATATCCCCTAATTTAGCACTCTCTAAACCTTCCCAGAGGGTGAAGGTCAAAGTACCCTTAAACCAGCCAGGGCTGGTCTAAGAGTATTTAAAATTTGCCCACTGGGAGGGTTAGAGCACTTGTGTCACTCTTGGAGCCCTCCATGGGCGGGAGGGAAAATGTGCTATGCCCCCCCAACCCCCTTTGAGTAAAACTGATCCCGTCCCTGGTGGTCTAGCAGACCGCCCCCAGCTCAGATACCCTTCCTAATAAAACTGATCCCATCCCTGGTGGTCTAGTCGATCCCCCCAGCCCCGATCTCCTTGTTATTAATTGGAATTATGTCCCTGGTGGTCCAGCAGACCCTCCCCAGCTCCGATCACCATCGTATTAAAATTAATGACGTCCCCAATGGTCTAGTGGACCCCCACTGCCCCAATCCCCTTGTTATTAATGATGTGCCTGGTGGTCCAGCGGACCCCCCCCCATCCCCAATCCCTTCCTAGTAAAATTTAACCCGTTCCTGGTAGTCTAGTGGACCTCCCACCACAATCCCTTGGTATTAATATTAAAGATGTCCCTGGTGGTCTTGTGGACCCCAACCCCAGGCAATGCCCCACCACCAATCCCCATCCCATCCCGACCTGGCAGCTGCACACCTCCTCTCACACACAGCTAGCTACTAATTGACTATTGAACGGCTGGCACTGTATACAGTTGCGCTACTCTATAGCTCAGTTGACAGCCGGGCTGGTCAGTGGTGGAGAGCAAGGGCTGTGCTGGTCGCCGCTTGGGATGGATGGGAGGGTGTGGGGGGCACTGTCACCGAGGGGGGGTCCACTAGACCACCAGGGACAAGATCAATTTTACAGAAGCACTCTGGATAGGGGGGTCGATCCCAGTCCTTTCACAGAAGAAAGGGTTCTGCAAGAACTCCTAAAACTGAAGGTGGACAAAGCAATGGGTCCTGATGGAATTCACCCAAGAATTCTAAAAGAATTAAGGAAGGAACTAGTGAAACCACTGGCTACTCTTTTTAATAAATCATGGGAGGATGGTGTGGTACCTGAGGACTGGAGGAAGGCGGTTGTGATTCCCCTTCACAAAAGTGGGACCAAGACAGAGGCAGGAAACTACAGACCTGTCAGTCTGACCTCTGTGGTAGGGAAAGTGATGGAGTCACTTCTGAAGGAAAGAATAGTTGAGTACCTAGAGGTCAGTGGAGCACAGGATCCAAGGCAGCATGGGTTCACAGCGGGAAGGTCATGTCAGACAATCTAATAGATTTCTTTGACTGGTGACCAAAGTAGTAGACCAGGGAGGGGCTGTGGACATGGCCTACCTAGACTTTAGCAAGGCATTTACACAGTCCCACAAAAGATTATTAGTCAAATTAACCAGCCTGGGAGTGGGTCCCAGGGTGGTAGCCTGGGTAAAACATTGGCTGGACAACAGGACACAGAAGGTAATTGTAAATGGAGTCCACTCTGAAGAAAGGGCGGTTACTAGTGGGTACCGTAGGGTTCAAGATTGGGTCCAGTCCTTTTAATGTCTTCATCAGTGACATTGCAGAGGGACTGGAAGGAAAGTAGATGCCTTTTTGCAGATGACACAAGATCTGCAACAGGGTTGATACACAAGGAGGCGTGGAAGGATGAAAAGGGACTTGGCAAGGTTGAGAGAATGGTCAGACGATGGCAGCTAGGATTCAATGCAAAAAGTGCAAAATAATGCACCTGGGAAACAAGAATCCAGGGAAGAATACACAATGGGTGGGAGGTAGTAACAACAACAAAACAGGAAAGGGACCTGGGGTAATCATATCAGATGACCTTAAGGTTAGCAAGCAATGTGAGAAGGCAGGGGAGGCTGGGGTATACTGGGATGTATAGGGAGAGGCATCAGCAGCAGAAAACAGGAAGTCGTTATCCTCTGTACAGACAGTTGGTGAGACCCCATCTGGAATACTGTGTCCAGTTCTGGAGACCCCATCTCCGCAAGGACATAGACAGGATAGAGGCAGTCCAGAGGAGGCAACTAAAATGGTGCAGGGTCTGCAAGAGAAGCCGTATGAGAAGAGACTAAAGGAGCTTAATATGTATACCCTTGAGGAAAGAAGGAGGGGGACATGATAGAAACGTTCAAGTACCTCAAGGGAATCAACAAAGTCCAAGAGGGTAGCATCTTTCAGAAAAAGAGACTTGCAAGAACAAGGGGACACAATTTAAAGCTAGAAGGAGGGTGGTTCAGGGGCAATGTGAGGAAGTATTATTTCACAGAGAGAGTAGTGGATGCATGGAACAGCCTTACTGAGGAAGTTGTGGGGTCTAAAACTGTGGGAGAATTCAAGAATGCATGGGACAGACATAAGGCAATTCTTGTGGGGGGCAGGAAGATATAGGCTGTTGGTTAACTAGGATCTGCGGCCTATCCTGTAGGTAGGGAAATGGGCAGACTAGATGGGCCTAGCGGTCCTTATCTGCCGTCAAAGTCTATGTTTCAATGTTTACTAGGAAGTGGATCGGAGACAGGGGGAAGGGCTCCACTAGACCACCAGGGACACCATTACTATTAATATCTTGGAGATCGGGGCTGGGGAAGGTCCACTAGACCACCAAGAATGTCATTCATTTAATAACATGGAGATTTGGGGGTTGGTACAACACCAGAGGCGGTTGGATTTTACTTGAAGGGATCGGGACTGGGGGGCCCACTAGACCATCAGGAGATGATGTATCTGTTAATTCAACAGTACTGCCCATGGGTGCAGCTGCCGCCCGTCTGCCCCGCAGCTTGTGGCACACCTCACAGATGCACTGTTAAGTGCATGGCCACAGCTGCCTCAAGCTGTGGGACTTTGCCGCCGGGAGCCTACCCGGTAGAAAATCGGGCGCAGGATCCCTGTTGCACCAGTAACTGGTGCAAGCTGCTGTTGGCACAGCTTGTGCCAACCTTTGACAATTAAGCCCCATATGTTTTTTCAAATCTTGACTGCAGTACTCCTTCAATTTTTTTTATTTTTTTTAATGATTTTAAATGGCCTTCTAAAGCTGATGCGGTTCAAGTTTTATTGAGGCAGCAAAACACTTTCCTCAATCTACTCCCCATCTAGAATATTTATTCAGTTTTACTGACCAGGTAAGCATACTAGACATGTGCATAGCTATTTTCAGGTGCAACCTGGGAAAATAATTCCAACGAGGAAAACAGGAAGGAAAACTCTTAAGACCTGCAGCTCTGAATATTTTTATTTATTTTTGTTAAGTAACATCAAGTTAAAAATACCAGTTTTATCTTTGATAGTGACAAATTCATTTGAGCAGTTTGTAGCTTTGAGATAAGTGTGTCATCCTGAGCTATGGGAAGCAGCAGGAATGTTCAATACTGATATTTTAGAGGGTTGCCCACAACCAGTAGAGGGCGCCCTTGCTGCCAATCCCTTCAAATACTGTTTTCCCTCTGCCCGGTCCCTGACCACACACTGTCTCACGCTATTTATCCCTCATGCAATCATCCTTGTCTCACTCATACTTCCTCCTTATCTGGCCGCTAATCACCTCTATTGCCCAGCACCTTTCTCCACATACCCCCAATCACAACCACACGTCTCAATGTTTGACTCTGGACTTGATCTCCGAGTGTTCCCTCAACCAAGCAGAAATGGCAGTACTGCTTCTTTTTCCTTGCTTGTTCATCCTGCTTGCCACGCTCCCACTATCAGGACCTCCAGGGGTGTGCCCACCACTAGTGACAACATACACTAGCCTGAATAATGGCGCAAAAGTCCAAGGCACTGGAACCTATGGACCACACCATCACTGAAAGCTTTAAATTACCCTGGAAAATTCTCTGCATACAACTATGCCTGGCTAACCACTGTTAACATTGCTTGGTACCCCCAACTGTCTCTCAACAAGCTACCATGCAAATCAGCGGATCCGTAACTACCACCCCTCATACAATCAGAATAGTACAAGAACATACAAGCAGCTAAAGGATCATCTCAAAAGGCTGATACTCATGGCTACTACTACTGCCTGGCAATATATACCCTAAACCCTGGCCCCAGCATCAGGCTCCCTCCAGTGGAAATAAAGCTGGCACTCTCACACTGGCGTCTATCAATATTTGTAGTGTGCTTGCCAAGCTGGACAGCTAAATGCCTGGGTCTCCCAACATAACCCTGATATTCTTTCAGTCATCGAGATGTGGCTTTCACCAAAAATAGCTGATGCCCACATTGCCATACATAGTCTTCAGACAGGACAGGCTCTCCAAACATGGTGGAGGCTGAGCTATTTACGTTAAGGACTTGATTATGGGGCACACGCTACCCACGCCAACCCTGAAGAGCAATATCCAGGTATTAGCCATCAAAATCCTACTTGGGGCACACAATAAATCCCTCATGGTGGCATCAGTATATACCCCCCCAAAGCACAATCTCTCCAGTCTTACCTCAGTCCTTGATTGCATTCGTGCCCTTCATCCTAGCTCCAAGACCATCGTGATGGGTGACTTCAATGTCGACTGGCACATACAAGGACGCAATCACTGCTGAACACTTCACCCAGCTTATTCTATCATCAAGTAAAACAAATTACAAAACAGGGACTGGTACCCTCCTGGACTGGGTCATCACCAACCACCCGGCTCACATATCCAATGTAGCCGTACTCCCCAACGCCATAAGTGACCACTCCCCTATTTTATGCAACTGGTCCAACAAGTTCAGTAAGCCACCACCCAAAACTATCACATCCAGGGTCCTACTCTGGGGCCATGATGAGCCTCTGAAATCGCACCTACGCCTTCTTGACTGGACCCCGATTGACACCGCGAATGATGTGAACAAGGCACTTGACTACTTCATCCATCACTTCAATATCGCCTATGATACCCACGCCCCACTCAAAAAAAAAAAAGTTAAAGGTGTCTGCAACCCGTGGATAATCCATGAGCTAACTAATCTCATGAATAACTGAGACCACCTATGGTAACGTGCCATGGCCACAGGCAACCTGGTGGACATACAGAAGTACAAAAGGGCCCGGAATGAATGTACACAGGTCATCCAGAACCATAAAAAAAAAAGGTTCTACAGCGAAGGCTCACTGATTCCTAGAATGATGGAAGGAAGTTCTGGAGTGACATCAAGGAAATTACCAGGAAGGCTCCAAAACAGCCCCCTTCTACGCTAATATTGATGGAATGTCGACTTTTGATCCTCCATTGCCAACATATCTAACGATGCCTTTACTGATCTCAGTGGTGTCCTATCCCCTAACTTCTTCGAAGTCCCCTCCAACACGGGGACAGCAGCTCCTCCCAATCAGCCAGTGACACAACCCCCATTCTATTTTAAATCTGTTACCGTCAGTGAAGCCAGAAGATATATACTAAAACTACTTGGGAAATCAAGATTTAGTGGGGACATGCTGGATCTGAAACTCATCGCCCTAACATTGGAGGAAATTTTATCGCCACTAACCAAAATCCTCAACCCATCCCTATGGCTATCCCAATTCCCCAACAAATGGAAATCCGCCTTAGTGACCCCTGTCTACAAAAGTGGAGACAGATCTCATCACGGGAACTACAGGCCAATTTCTACCCCCCCCCACACTTCTAAAGCCTTTGAGCAAATCGTGGTTGACCAATTTACTGAGTACCTAGAGAAGTATCAACTACAATGCCCCCAGCAGCATGGCTTTAGAAAGGGCCTCAGCACTACCACGGCACTCCTCCAGTTCTCTAGCTTTATAAAGGAATCACTTGATGAAGGTGCTATGGTCGAGGCTGCATTTATTTATCTCTCCAAAGCCTTGGACACGGTGAACCACAACCTCCTACTTGAACAACTTTCAGCCATTAGACTTTCCAGGGAAACTGTTAAGATAGTTTTACAGTTACCCCACAGACCGCTCATAGCAAGTCAGGATCAATAGTCAGTCACCTCTCTAATAGGCAACCAGTCCGTTCAGGAGTTCCACAGGTGTCAATTCTTGGTCCACTTCTGTTCAGTATCTTCCTGAATAACCCACCTAACTCCTGCCATGATCATCTGCTACTCTACACAGACAATGCAGTAATCTTCTCCAGCAATCCTGACCTCAAGCACCTGGAATATCAATTCCAGCGAAGCTTTTCAAATGTGGAAGACTGGTTCAGCAGACAAACTCACCCTTAACTATAAGAAGACTAAGGTCATGCTTTTCAGTGGCCAGCACAACAAATCCAGGTCTCACCCCTCAACCATCAAAGAATTCCGTGACCTCCCCCCTGGAACAGGTACAGCACTTTAAATAGCTTGGAGTCACCCTGGACAGCACACTTTCCTTCTCCCAGCATACTGCAAAAGTAGCCAAAGCTGTCAACATCCGTATTGGGGCTCTCCACAGGCACAAATGGTGCCTGACGCCAGACGCTTTAAAACTAGCCACTCAAAGCACTGTGCTGTCCATAATTGATTATGGGCTTCCAATCTATGGCTCTGCCACTGAAACAGCTCTCCGGTGTATCTCCACCTCCCTGAACAAGGCATGTAGGCTCCTCAGAGACGATGCTCGGCTCACACACACTTGTGAACTGTATGCCAAGACAAAACCGGCTCCAGCTCAAAGACAGGATCAAGTACCAATCTTGCCTTCTCGCTAAGAAGATCAGTCTAGGACTCGCACCTTCTGGGGTACAAAGCACTCTGCCAGTCCTCACGCCCCCGGTGGACAAGGGGTTCTCTATATGTCAGATCTTTAATGTTCCACGCTGCCGCACGTCTCAAGGACAACGACCTTTTTCACCTACCGCGCCCCCCCTCTGGCTAAATTCCCTCCCTACTTACCTCTCCTCCACCCCTAAACTCGGGCTGTTTAAACACAAACTCCAGTCCCACCTCACCTCTCAACAAATGTGACTGCTACCACTAAATAATGCATCTCCCAGCTAGACTCCTCAATCATGAACTGCCCCATCATATAATGCACTCTCCCTTCACAACTTTTCCGGTATCCCTCTAACCCCCCACACTTTTCTGCTAGTCCTCTACCCAACCTAGGCTCCCCCTCTCCACCCACTATCACTTAACACCTCCCTCTTGCAACACCTTCCTCTGACAAGGCCCATGGCTGCCTCCTCTTGATCTCTCCTCACTCTCCCCCCTCACCTCTGCCTTCCCGCCTGCCTTTCTCTCCTCCTACCTCCTGACAAGACCTCCTGGCTGCCCTCCTTGTTCTCTCGAGACCATCCTCCTCTGTGTCTACCTAAGCCTCCTATGTGTTTATGTGTAACCTGGCATACATTGTATAATGCCTTTTTAGTAATGCACCTGTTTACCTGTTTTCTCACGTTTTTTGTACTCATGACCTTTTTTGTACTCCCATGACTTTTATTTCAATCAACTATGACATGGAACCTTTGTAAAAGAGCTTTGCTCAAAGGTGTTTATCCGAGATCTTAATAAATAAATAAAAAAAACTGGTGAATTGGAATACTACCAAAACTCTGAACAAACTAACAGTGTTGCAAAATGTGTGATTACTGAGCAGCACTTGATGACTGAATTGGGCTTTTGGAAACTGGTATCAGTGTTGTGGATGGAATACATCCGGACTGCATGGTGTCAGTCTGGGGGTGCTAATTCGAGGGGAAGCCTTTCCCATGACCTGAGTCTGCATACAGGCAGGCCAGGCAAAAGCATTCTAGCCATAACTAAACCCTTACAGCAGTTAAAGCACAGCGGGAATATAGAGCTGGCATTTTGAATAACACCAGTAAAACCATTTCCCAGGGACCTGGATCAACCTGGGCAAAGTCAGTGTCAGTGGCTCAGAAGGTAGCACACTCGCCTCTGAGGCCGGGAGATCAGAGGGCCACGGGTTCAGTTCCCACACCTGGCACTTGGGTTAATATCCCAGTAGTGACACTGTAGTGCAGCGTGAGAGGGGTGCTGCACTTCTGAGGTGCCGTCTTTCGGATGAGACGTTAAACCGAGGTCCCATCTTCCTGGATTGGTGGTAGTTCAGGTGGATGTTAAAGATCCCATGGCACTTATCGAAAAGTGTAGGGGAATTTCTCCAGTGTCCTGGCCAAATTTCCCTCATTCACTAAAGATACCACCAACAGCTTAATCTGGTTCAAGGTCAGTTGGCTTTCATCTGTATCCCCCTCCTCCAGGTCGTGCCTGAAAATAGGCAGGATTTGTCTAGTGCACTTACCTGGTCAACAAAAACGAAATAAATAAAAAGTCACTGGACAAACAGGCCAGGAAGACCTAACAAGGCCCCAAAACATTCTGAATTTTACATATGAATAATAGGGGCAGGACCTAAGTTTTATTTCATTTATTTCTATATTTAATCAGGATAAGGCACTAGGCAAGCCTGTTTTCATATTTTGCCACCCTAAGTTGAAGCAAGCTAGCCGAATGTTTTTGATAAATATGACTAGTCGCTCGACTAACCACATTTTTTTCACCTCCATGTATTTAGATACAGGGAAGCTTACTAAATATTTCTAACAAATCTTATTGCTTCTTAGCTAACTACACTTCCACACCCATCTAGACTTACAGCTAAGGAAACAGCATCCATCTAGACCACTCTGATTGGCAGGAAAATAAATACATGTCAGGCAACTACGATATGACTGGTGCCTTTTTGAAAGACCCTTTCCAACCAGATTATAAAATCACAAGAGTCTTCACCTCTCAGGGAGACACTTCAAGTATGCTCCTGGAAAGCTCCTACTGAGTGTCCCTGGTGGGCATCTTGGCCAAGACTTGTTGACAAAGGCCAGTAGAGTGGAAAGACTGAATGAGCTCTGCTTCTGGCATAGTTAGCTGGGCAACATGCAAAATTTTAGTGGTCAGGATTACAGGTCCAAATAAGGTCACTCTTGGGGAAATGCTCTGCATCATGCATACACAGGTTAGGTAACGGGTTTGTCAGAATATAGGTTTGTTAGGATATAGTTTTGAATAGTTGCTGCTGTATAATTTAGTTAGGTTACCTGGTTCTGTTTTTCAGATCAGGAATTTCTACTAGGAAAGGACTCTTAGGCTCACAAAATAGGCATCTGCTCATTGCTTATGCAAGATGAGAAAGAGATGAGTTTGTCATGACATACAGAATTAACTTTTCTGATATAAGAATTGTAATCCTAGTCTTTTTATGTACTTTATGCTGCTGTAGTTTGCTGGGTATGGCAGTACCCTAACTTTAGAAAAAAATAACAATAGTTATAATAAACTGCCTGAGTCTTGTGAATACTCCCTTGGTCTGTTTTGTTATATACATAGAAACTGAGTATTCATATTATTTTATCATATGAACCCTGGAATAGGCATCTAGCACCGGTATTAGTCCAAGACTTGGTTCTGGTTCTGGGTGACAGTGCTCATGTCAAGGGTACATGATTTAAAGCCTTTATGTATAGCGCAGTCAAAAAAAACCAAAACAATACATATATTACCATTATTAAAACTTCCATTTTGATAGTAACAACAGTTGTCTGATGGTGTTTTTTTTGTTTGTTTTTTTTTTAGTGCTACTGTGTTTAAAAAAAGACTTAGAAAGTTATGCATATTAGCATGGTAGGCATGTGCCACACCAAGATGGTTGCCACATTATTTTTTTAAAATGGCATTTCAGGTAAGTATTGATATCTGAGCGTGCTGCATCCCGGTTGCCAGAAAACGTCCAAAGCTATGGGTTACTTTTCCTAAACCACATGGCTTTGGAATCTTCTCAGCCATTCCAGATGTAAGAAATAAAAAGCTTCTACAAAAAAAAATGACTTACATGTTCAATGTAGATCTCCTTATAAAGTAAAGGTCAGGGGTTGGGTGCACAGCAAAGAGAGAGAAAGAATGAAGCAATGGAAGGTTACACAGCTTACTCTGGGTCAAACAGTATGTAAGTGGCAGTTGTGGGATTCAAATCTGGGTCTACAGAGCCTCAGTGTTCATAGCAGTTCCAAACAGGCTACACTATCTAAGAAGCTCAACTTCATAATCCAAGACAGAAGTCCATTCGGTATTTATAATCCCTCTGGGCTGACCCAACTGCACAGTGGCTTGGGGAGCCGTTGCTATGCTGGTGTTCTTAGTTTTTGCACAGTCAGGAACAATGTCTTGGTGGTTATTTTGTACTAGAGAATAAAATATAACTGTCAACTAAAGAAATCTAAAACTGTCATTTAGACAGACATGACAGTAGGTCTCATCTGTAAATGATTACAGTCTATTTCTTTATGTTTATCTGGTAAAACAAAAGTTTTCATAGAGATAAATAAAATTTTCTCCAGATGTCTGAAATGACCACCAAACTACAGAAATATAAAGTGCAGGTTGGTAATGGAAGCAACCAGTCTACCACTAATGCCTAGCAGTAGAAAGAATCAATTGTATTGGTCTTGTCTCGTAGCAGACATGGCTGTCATGACTCCAACTGTCCACTGGGTGCCACTCTCTGATCACTGATGAATTCAGTCAGGCCCATGCCAGAAAACAAAACGAGAATTTGTCAATGCCGAATGTTTGCTTGCTGGCATTAGCAATGGAAGTGCAGGAGTTAGACAGGTGCAGAATAGGAATGGCAGTTGAGTACTGAACTGACGCCAACCCCAACCCCACCCTGCAGAGATTGACAGGCACTGGGGTGGGCCTTTGGGTCGTCGCCCATGCCAAACCCAACACCTAACGCACCGAAATCTGGCCAATGGAAAATCATGTACACAAATGCTCACAGCCTGGGAAATAAGATCTCAGACCTTCAGGCAATAACGTCAGAGGCTAAACTGGACATAGTAGCAATTAGTGAGACGTGGTTTACCAGTAACCACACACGGGAGACTTCAATACCTGGCTATGTACTGTTCAGAAGAGACTGAGGTGCAGAAAGGGTGGGTGGAGTGGCCCTGTATGTCAATGAAAATATCAAAGCTACAGAAATTCAGAATACACATAAGGAGCCAGAAGAACTGTGGGTCACCCTGGAAACAGGAAATGGGACAGCCGTAAGAACCGGGGTTGTCTACAGGCCTCCAGACCAGGGGGAGGACATAGACACATTACTGTCAGAAGATACACAAAACATGACAGCTAAAGGAGAGGTTCTGATAATGGGAGACTTCAACATGCCAGATACAGATTGGTCAATACCAGCAAGAACATCTGCCAGAACTAGACACATGGTGGACTCCCTGCAGAGGGAGGGCCTCAAACAACTGGTACAACAACCCACAAGAGACAGGGCTATCCTAGATCTAGTACTGACTAACAGGAAAGGGATCACAGATCTCCAGGTAGGTCACCTTGGGGGCCAGTGACTATCACATGGTATGGTTCAATTTGGCCACTACATCTAAATCATCCCATTCTAAGGCAAAAATATGGTACTTCAGAGGAGCTGACTTTGATAAGATGGCCAACAGAGTTAAGCTAGCCCTGGAAAAAAGAAACACAGGTGAGGGGGTACAGGCAAAGTGGGCAAGCATTAACGATGCAATACTTGAAGCAACATCCCATTGTGTTAGACAGAAAAGGAAGTGCAAAAGAAGGAAACCACTTTGGTTCTCAAATACAGTAGCAGAAAAAGTCAGAGCCAAAAGGCTCTCGGAAATATAAGGGAACACAGCGGATGAAGATACGGAGGCATACCAAACTGCCCTAAGGGAAGCAGGAAGGCAGTAAGGCAGGCAAAGTCCCAAACTGAGAAACACTAGCACGAACAGTAAAAGAAGGTGATAAGACTTTCTATAGATACATTAGTGAAAGGAGAAAGTCCAGAGGGGGTATTGCTAAGCTTAATGGAGAAAAGGGGGCATGTGAGGAGGACCCTGTAAAAGCATCTATCCTAAATAGATACTTTTGCTCAGTATTTACTGAAGAGAAGGTAGGGCACGGCCCACAGCTCAGCACATCGACACAGAGGGGAAGGAGGTGAGTGCTACTCCCTTCTCAAAAGAAAGGGTCCTACAAGAGCTTGCTAAGCTCAGGGTGGATAAGGCAATGTGACCTGATGTCATACATCCCAGGGTACCTAAGGAGCTAAGGGTGGAACTAGCACAGCCATTAGCAGAACCGTTTAGTGAGTCTCTAAGCAGAGGAGAGGTCCCAGAAGACTGGAGAAGGGCTCGTATGATCCCGCTCCACAAGAGAGGTAGCAGGGAGGAGGCAGGGAACTACAGACCAGTCAGTCTTACCTCAGTAGTGGGCAAGATTATGGAGGCACTCCTTAAGGAAAGGATAGTGCAACACCTGGAATCCATAGGGGCACAGGATCCAAGACAGCATGGTTTTACAAAAGGAAGGTCCTGTCAAACTAATCTCACATATTTCTTTGACTGGGTAACCAGAGTGGTGGACCAAGAGGGAGCAGTTGATGTCACCTACCTTGACTTCAGCAAAGCTTTCAACACTGTTCCACATAGAAGATTGATAAATACGCTGGGTAGGCTCGGGGTGGGTTAGAAGTTGGTCAACTAGGTGGCAAACTGGTTGACGGGCAGAAAACAGAGTGGTGGTAAATGGTATACAGTCAGAAGAGATGCAAGTCACAAGTGGGGTACCTCAGGGATCAGTCCTGGGGCCAGTCCTCTTCAATATCTTCATTAGTGACCTTGCAGATGGACTAGAGGGCAAGGCTTGTCTGTTTGCAGATGACACCAAGATCTGCAACAGAGTAGATGATCCAGATGGGGTGGGCAGAATGAGAAGAGATCTGGATAAACTAGCAAAATGGTCAGAAGAGTGGCAACTGGTATTTAATGCAAAGAAGTGCAAGATCATGCACATAGGGAAGAGAAACCCTGAAGCCACCTATAGGCTGGGAGGGGAGTTGCTGGCAGTCACAAAGGAAGAAAGAGACTTGGGCATCATCATCATCGATGACCTGAAATCATCCAAGCAGACCTCTAAAGCAGTAGGTAAGGCTAGGGGATGTTAGGGTGTATTAGTAGGGGTATCAAGAAGTCGCGAAGAGGGAGGTAAAAATCCTCTTTACAAGACACCGGTTAGGCCCCATCTAGAGTACTGTGTGCAGTACTGGAGGCCACACCTTCACAAGGACATTAACTCAAATTGAGGCAGTCCAGAGAAGGGCAACCAAAATGGTGCAGGGACTGCATCAGAAGACATATGAGGACAGATTAAAGGAGCTCAATATGTATACCCTTGAGCAAAGGAGGAGAGAGGTGATATGATCGAGACATTCAAACACCTTAAGGGCATTAACAAGGTGAAAGAATCTAACATGTTTAAATATAAGAAAAATAGCAGGACAAGAGGACACAGCATGAGATTAGAGGGAAGCTGATTAAGAGGGAATGTGAGGAAATTCTTTTTCACAGAAAGGGTGATGGATGCATGGAATGGCCTACCTCCAGAAGTGGTGGCTATGAATACAGTGCAGGGTTTCAAACAGGCATGGGATAGGCATAAGGGAGCAATACAGATGAGTATGAATAGATAGGCCACTGACAGAGCAAAGGCCGATGGCACATTTATAAGGTAGAAAAAGAAATGGGCAGACTGGATGGGCCTTGCGGTCCTTATCTGCCGTCAACTTCTATGTTTCTATGACGGTCACGACATTTCACCTCACCCTACCCTGCAGACACTGACAAGTGTCGAGGTGTGCCTTGGAGTGTTTGGGCTTTACATTCACCTCATTCCATAAGGAAATATGCTGAAATGGGTGCAGTATAGAAGAATGGGGTGAACTCTGAGGCCAAGGAACCAGTCTACCAGGCTGGCAGTATAGCCTAGAGGTTAGAGGAACGAGGTGTGAACGAACTTGGTACATCCAGCAGACCAGACCTGAGTTTGATTCTCACAACCTCCACTTGCATACTGTGTGACTGTGAGCAAGTCACTTAACTGCCCAGTGCTCCCAGGTCACCCCTGAAAACAGGCACTTGTGCCTAGAGGGCCTTATCCAGTTACCAAAGACTTTTAAAAAAAAAAAAAAAAAAGGGGGGGGTTCAAGGCGCACATAGATGCCTGTTACTGGCTGCAGGGTGGGGGTGGAATGGCATGAACATTACTGTCGACAGTCCCAAGTCACACCCCTGATGCTTATCAGTCCCTACAGGGTAGGGCGTTATGGTCAAAAACCCTAATGCTCTGGGTGTTTCTTGGTATTTTTACTCCAATTTTTCAACATGGGATTTTTGTGACTCCTCCGCATGAACAGTGACACTATCAGTTTGTTAGCTGAAAGGTGATTTTGCACAGCAACTGCACCACTTGTCGCCACAGGTACGAAAACACATTTCGAACAGGATGTGAAAAATGACAGCCGTACTGTTCATGAGGTGGTGTAAAAAATGGCAATATTGAAAATCTGGAGTGAAAATATAAAAAAACTGGTGAAGTCACGATTGTGCGTAGAAACTGCGCAACGCACACCCGTAATGTAATTAGTTTTTTTTTTTTTTTTTTTTTACAGCAGATTTTCAAAATAGGCATTCTGGGACCTCCGCTCATGAACAGTGTCACTGTGATTTTCTTAATCCGTCCCGAACACTGATTTCCCACAGCGACCATGCTATTCTGCGCCAGAAGTGTGAAAACACATTTTGGCCAGGGAGTTAAAAATGACAGCTGTACTCTTCATAAGGAGGTGTGGAAAAATGCCAGCGCTGAAAATATGGACTGAAAATATTACAAATTCATGAACGTATGAGGGTGCGTGGAAACTGCGCAATGCACGCTCGTAACAGTCATTTTATGGACTTTTGTCACCAAATTTTAACATAGCTAGTTTAAGATCTCTGCTCATGAACAGTGTCACTGTAATTTTCTTAATCTGTCCTAAACACTGATTTCGCACTCCGACCGCGCCATTGTGCGAACATACATTTTGGGCAAGATGTGAAAAATGACAGCTGTGCTGTTCATATGGAGGTGTGGTAAAATGACAATCTTGAAAATCTGGAGTGAAAACAGTAAAAATTCTAAAATTCTGAGCATGCATAGGAACTGCGCAACCACACAGAAAACAAGTCATTTTGAGAATTTTATACCCAAATTTTCAACATAGGGATTTTGGGGGCCTACCTCATGAACTGTGACACTGTTGTTTCATTAATCGGTCCCGAAAGGTGGTTCCACACAATGACCACGAAATCACGTTTTGGGACTGAATAACAAAGTGACAGTGACTGAGTTCATGAGGTGGTGTCCTAAGAACCCTACGTTGAAAATATGGTGAAAAAATGCAATAAATTGCCGAGATATGCACCAACGTTGGAAAAAAAAAAAACACATGCCATTGTACAGCTTACCGGCATTTCTTCAGTTTGCGATCGGCTTTGAAGAGTGCAGACGTGTTCCCGGTCCACCGAAGATCGTTGCACCAGCCTCCAGAGGGAAGTATGGGGTGAGGGCTGTATGTGGGGAGGTGGGGTACGCAGAAGGTGGGTGCGGGTTTGGGGAAGGGGCAAGAGAGTCAATGAGGGACGGTTTTCTTTCATGGTTTTTTTTTTTTTTTTTTAAAGACGACATGGGACTTTTGCCACGCAGGGGTGGGCTCCCAGTGTGGCACTTGGAAGTTTGTTTGGGGGGCAGTGGAGCAGATGGGGGATTGGGCACCCTCGCGGGCCACAGACTTGCCATGCTGGGAAGGGCTCCTGGCGTGGCACCTGGAACTTTGTTTGGGGGGACGTGACCCGGCTGGGCACCTAGCCAGCTTCCTCCCAGTGTGTGGGGTGGAGGGAGCACATGAAACACGCTGGGTGGCTCCCTGCCGCGTGCTACCTGCGTGTTTTTGGGGCCACCTGATCTGACGGGATCATGCTGTTCCATCGGAAACAAACTGTCTATGACAGTTCAGATGCAGTGCCAACATGTAGGTAATTTGCATACTGCCGATGGCAGTACGCAAATTGCCTACACGTTACCACCACTAACTGTAGTGGTGGTTTTCTCTGAACTGTACGGCACTGCATCTGAACGGCTGTCACAGACAGCTCAGGCATTCACTGGTGCGGTGCAGCCATGCCTGCAAAAAGGAGCAGGGCATTGGAAGTGGGGGTGACACACCTATCAAAACTCGCATGGTGGCACTATGTTTCTTGCACATGCGTGCAAGCAAAAATGAGCTCTGATAAGTCACAATGATTGCTGATGCAATTGTACTGATATGTATAATGTGACTGACATTTTAACTGCATTTAGAAATAATTAAATGGAAAAGGCCAGGTCCAGCGTATGAGCTGCAGGAGTTTGGAAAGAACATGCTTCAGATCTTGTCTGTAGCAATCCTGGGTACACTGGGATGCCTGGCCATGCGGCTACACTCTTTCCAAGAGTGACTCTGGGTGCACTAGGATGTCTGGTGACACAGCCTCTTTCTTCTCTGGAGTGATCCCGGGGGGCACTGAGATATCCAGCAGTGCAGCCACTCTCTTTTCAGGAGCAATACTGGGTGCACCATGATGTCTGGCAGCATGGCCTCCTTCTTTCCAGCAGCAATACTGGGATGCCTTGTCACACGGTCTCTTTCTTCTCTGCAGTGATCCTGGGTGAACTGGGACATTCTGGGTGCAGCCACTCTTTACAGGAGCAATACTTGGTGCACCATGATGTCTGGCAGCATGGCCACTTTCTTTTCAGCAGCAATCATGGGTGCACCCAGTTGTCTGGAAACACAGCTGCTTTGACCCAATTTGGAGTTGGAACAGGAAGTTATCAGGAAGTGGGCAGGATGTATTGAAGTGGGTGGGACAGCTAATCTGGAGCGGGCATGGGGAAGCAATCGCAAGACGGGCAGAAAGTGCAGGAGTGGGTTGGACTATTCTGAATGAGACTGGTGGGCTGGCAAGAACAAATCAAGAATGTGGAGGGATGGAGCAGAACAGGAAAAGGAAGAGTGGAACAATCCATTGCATACTAAGCAGAAGTTCCAATTCCACTGCAGATACCAAAAGTAATCTGCATCGGTTTCGATTCTGCCTTCTTATTTCTCTTCTTGCTGCAGTACGTTATCCATAGCTACGCTACACAGCCAAAAAAAAAAAAAGTTACTCACCATAATAGCAGATCTTCAAGACAATCTCCTCCACTGGGCCACACCTTTGGAACTGTAAGCCACTGGTGTCAGGACAACTTGGAAACCTTTGCTAACCAGGCACTGCCCACAATGACGTGCAACATCACCACCTATATAATCGTGGGTAGCCCCACTGCTGCACAGGTCACCACCAGAGATAAACTTTGAGCACCTCTTACCAAGGGGAACCAGAAGACCAGACCAGTATCAGGCACATGAGGAGAGGCATGGGGATGGAAATGTAGTATACATTGAGGTGCTTATGGACACGTCCAAACAAAGCAGCAGACAAACTTGTCAGCTTATACCTCAGAAAGGGGTAAGGAAGGTGGGTGAGCTGTGGCATAAAAGAGTAGATTCTCTAGCAGGCCTACTGTTACAGTGAGTAACTGTCTTTGAGGCTATCTCTTCCATTAGGCCACATGTTTGGAAATATTCCCAGTACATTTGGTACCCAGGGAGGATGGCAAAGTCTGACAGGTCATCATGACAGAAGACCTTGCAAAACTGCACAACCAAATCAGGCACGTCTAGGAGACACAGTGTCTAGACTGTAGTGCTCAGTGAAAGCATGTACTGTGCTCCATGTGTCAGCAGCACATATGCAAACTCTAGAAACATTCTGAACGCAAGCAACAGAAGTGGCTAGACCACATGAACATTGACCATGCACAGCAACAGGAAGTTCCTTACCATACATCCTGTAACAGAACACAATACTAGCCAGCCATCTGAACTAGCACCGTTTAGGACATGGGGTGCCCTCTTTCCAAGGGGCAAATGAAACACAAAGCTGAAAGGACTTTCTGTAGTTCTTACTGCAATCAAGACAAACATAGTGTTCTATGTACAGCACGTATATGGAGCAATGCCTCGTCTTTTTCAATATGCTCTTTATAATACACAGGAATGTGTATGGTCTGATTCAGTGTGAAATCAGATACTATGTGTATTGGTCCACAAAGACACCCTGTCCTTGTGGAAAATCAAATAAGGAAGCTCATGCATCACAGCCTGAAGCTCACAAACCTGACGAGCAGAAGTTTTGGCAATCAAAAAATACAGGTTACTCACCTGTAACAGGAGTTCTAGGAATGGTATATGTTGTTCATCCACACTTATTGGCAGGTTCCTTGCCGCTTTAAATCTTGCCGGAAGGTCTTCAAGCTGGCTCCTCCCACCCACCTGGGTGGTAAAACTCTCGGCTCTGCCCCATGACGCCAGATCTGGCCCGCTGGAAGCTCAGGTTGTGCGTCGAAGCCGGGGAGGTCGGGTGGGTCGTGTGGATGAACAACATATACCATTCCTAGAACTCCTGTTGCAGGAGAGTAACCTGTATTTCTAGGGACATGGATATGTTGTTCATCCACACTTATTGGCAGACTCCTAGCAGTTCTCCGGGAGGAGGGAGGCAAGGAGCACACCCCCAATACTTACTTGGGAAATAAGGACTGGAGAGCGAGGCCCCAAAACCAGCATCCCGGCGTGACTCAAGGTCGATGTGGTAATGGGTAATAAAGGTGTGTGCTGACTTCCAGGTAGCAGCCCTGCAGATTTCCTGGATAGAGCCCCTGAAGCAGCCACCGATGCAGCAGTATGACGGGTAGAATGAGCTCTTATCCCTCTGGGAGGCTCCATGCCCGCCAACTTATAGCAGCGATCTATGCAGGAGGTGACCCACCTGCCTATCGTCCGCTTGGCTGCAGATCTGCCAGGTGCGGCTTCAGCGTAGGTGACAAACAGCTGGCGAACCTCTCCCCGAATTTCAGCCATGAGCTCCTTATAATAAGCGAGCGCCCTTCTAGGGTCCAGAGTATGGAGCCTATATTCGGCCTCCGAGGTGTGACTGGGGCAGAACACCGGCAGAGTCAGCACCTGGTTAAGATAAAACTCCGACACCACCTTCGGAAGGAATTTCGGGTTGGGGCGCAGGACAACCTTGTCCCTGTGGAAGACCAGGTAAGGAGACTCGATGCAAAGCGCCTGGAGCTCTCCCATCCTTCTGGCTGACGTGATAGCCACCAAGAAGGCAGTCTTCCACGACAGGTGAGAGAGATCACACCTGTGCATTGGTTCGAATGGCTTGCCCATGAGCTTTGGCAGTACCAGCTGTAAATCCCATGGAGGTGGAGGTTCTCGATCGGAGGAAATGATCAAGGCCTGAAAAAAGCGCTCGACCACCTTTTCCTGAGCCACTGACCGCTTCCCGGCCCACGCCTGCAAGCAGAGATGGCTGCCAGGTGCACCTTTAGGGTCGTCGACCTAAGCCCTTGACTAGAAAGGGACCATAAATAGTCCAAAATGCTTGCCACAGAACAGGAGGAAGGTTCCAAGCCCTTGCTCTGACACCAAATGGAGAATCTCTTCCATTTGAAGGCGTAGCATTTTCTGGTCGACTCCTTACGGGACGCCTCAACAACATTGAGGACCTCGTCGGAAAGACCCAAGGCCTGGAACTCTAGCCGCTCAGGAACCAGGCCGTCAGGTGCAGGGATTTAAGGTCTGGATGGAACACCTTCCCCTGATTGACTGAAAGCAGGTCCGGGCGAGCTGGAAGCTGCCTCGGGAGCCTGGAGCTGAGGCTGAGGAGATCTGGGTACCAGAACTGGCGGGCCAGTCTGGGGCTATCAGGATCACCTGCGCCTTGTCCCTCCTTGCTTGAGAAGCACTCAGAATCAAGGGAAATGGGGAAAGGCGAGAAGAGGCCCGGGGTCCACAGCCTCGAGAAGGCATCCCCTGCAGCGAGCCTGCTGAGGGGGGGCATGAAACAGCTCAGCTTCGCTGCCTCCCTGAGGCAAACAGGTCCACCTGAGGTGTGCCCAGAGGGAGAACAGATCTTGTACTACCTCCGCAGGAGAGACCACTCGTGAGATGCAGCCCCTATCCGGCTCAGGGCATCGGCCAGGGTGTTGGAGGCCCTGCCACATGAATGGCTAGGAGATCTGCCTCCAGGCTGCGCAGGAGTGACCAAATGCGAGAGCTCTTGCATAGAAGCAGGAGCTGCTGCCCCGCCTGGCGGTTTAGGTAGTACATGGTCGTGGTATTGTCCATCTGGACTCGGACCACTTGATCCCGGAGAAACGGAGCAAAGGCGGTGAGAGCTAGGCGGACCGCTCGGAGCTCCAGCAGGTTGATGTGGCATCAGGACTCCCGCGGGGACCAGAGGCCGTGCACTCTGAGCTCCCCCAGATGGGCACCCTAACCCATCAGAGAGGCGCCGGTCATCAGAGTGACCGTCGGCTTGGGGCGGACAAACGGGATACCCTCCTGCAGATGAGCTGGAACGAGCCACCACTGTAGTCCGTTCCACATCTCCTGGGTCACTGTCACTGGCTGGTCCAGAGGACCAGAGCGCTCTGACCATTGGCGGGCCAGCCCCCACTGCAGGGGACGCACATGCCAGCGGGCCCAATGAACCATGCTGGTGCAGGCCGCCATGAGGCCCAGAAGGCGCAGAAGTCCCGGGCAGGGTGCAACTGCCCAACCAGAAATGATTGGGCAAAGGAGGAAAGGACCTCGGCCCTGTCCGCCTGGAGCCGGGCTCTGGCTCGAAGAGAGTCGAGCTCTGCCCCGATGAACTGAATCACCTGCGATGGCACGAGTTCCGACTTGTCCTCGTTGATGAGGAGGCCAATCTGAGAGCAGACCTGGAGGGCCAGATCCCTGGACCGCTGCACCTCCAATCTGGAAGGGGCTGCAATCAGCCAGTCGTCCAGGTAAGGGTACACCTAAGCCCCTCGGCGCCGCAGGAATGCTGTCATCACTGCCATGCATTTGGTGAAGACCCTGGGAGCGGGAGAGAGGCTGAAGGGCATGGCCCGGAACTTGTAAAGAGATCCCTCTGCTCGAAAGCGGAGGAATCGCTGGTGAGACGGACGGATTGGGATGTGAGAGAACACGTCCTGAAGGTCCAGAGAACAGAACCACATGCCTGGCTCCAAGGATGGAATGATCTGAGCCAGAGTGACCATCCTGAAGGTGCGAGACCGTAGGAACTTGTTCAGGTCGTGTAGGTCGAGAATGGGGCACCAGCCCCCCGTCCGTTTTGGGACCAGGAAGTACCTGGACACAAACCCTGGGTCTAGAGGGGGGGTCCGCCACCTTGCTTATCACGTCCCTCTGGAGGAGCAAGGCAATGTCGGCTCAATGAGCCGAAAGAGAGGCTGCGGAACCCATAGCCCCCCCGTGGGGCAACAGCTAGATGGGGGGGGGACTGCTCGAATTCCAGAGGCAGACCCTTGTCTACCACTTCCAACACCCAGCGGTCCGTTGTGATAGCGGACCAGGCAGAAAGGAAGAGGCGGAGCCATCCCCCCACGGGGGGAACCCAGGGAGGAGTGACGAGGTTGGGGGCGACACCCCTCAACCCGTCACTGGGCATGCTTGGAGGAAGGGCCGGCCGAGGAACCTCCTGGGCCTTTCCCTCCCGGCTTCCTGCTGGAGGAAGCAGCAGGCTTGGCTTTGGGGCGCCAAGTGAGAGCCTGCTGGCCCTGATGCTGGTGTTGCTGGACCGGACGTGCTGCAGGGGCTGAAGGACGAAAGGGCTTACGCTGCTGCTGGCGGCCTTTGTCCTTCTGGGCAGACGTGACAGAGTCTAAGGTGGCACTGGACTTCTCAATCCATTGGCGATGACCCTCCACCCCTGGCCCGAATAAGTTGGTACCCAGGAAGGGAATGTCTGCCAGCTTGTGCTAGGTATCTGCCGTGAAGGTGGAGATCCGCAACCAAGCTCTGTGGCGCATGGCCACTGCGGCCGCTACTGACCGGGCACACGAATCACCAATGTCCAACGAAGTCTGGAGCTGCTGTTTAGCTACCGCCCTTCCCTGATCCCGCACCTGCTTGACTGTCATCTGAAGGTTAGCCGGGAGATGAGGAATCACCTCATCCAGGGAGCCCAAAAGGGCATGTGAAAAGTGTGCCATCAGAACGGCCAAGCTAGCCTGATGAAGGCCTAGGAAGGAAGCAGCGTATACCTTCCGCCCTGAGTAGTCCAATTTCTTGGACTCCTTATCGGGTGGCTTGTCCACATCCCAAGCGTTTCCAGAACGCCGGAAAATGCTATAGGTCACTAACCCCATCTGCAGAGGGGTGCTCCGAGAAACTGGAGAGTGAACCGGTAGAGACCGCATACTTTCAAACCATCCTGGCCGAAGGTGCAGGACAAGATGCTGGTCGCTGCCACAACTCCTGGGCCGGGCCAACAATGGCTCAGCCACAGGAAATGCCTCTGTAGGGTAATCCCCTCGGTCCAGTATCTCCGCGAGGGGATACTTGGCCCATTTTGAAATGGGTTCGCGCTTCATCCCAGTAGACTCCGACATGAGTCGAAGCATTCCCAAAAACGAGGATTTGCTCTCGTCCACCGACTGACCCCCTGCAGACTCCAGGTCAAGTGGCCTGGAGAACAAGAAGTCGTCGTCGTCAGACTCCGAGAAGTCTGCGAACAGCTGCAGAGTGCTTGAGCCACCCTCAACGTGCCAAAGTTGATCGGGAGTGAGGGTGACCGACAACCTATGGGGCAAGCCCTGACCCGACAGAATCCTTGGTTGGGGCCCCAGTCTTCGGTTGTGGAGGCGGAGGTTCCACCACAATGGGTGGAGCAGCCGGTTTCATCCCAACAACCGGCACTGGTGGCGGTTCCTCGACTACTATGAGGGGTTGTTTTGGCAGTCTCGGTGACAGCCACTTAACGGCCGGAGAAGGCGACGGAGTCGGCTTGTTACCGGACAGTAAGAGCTACTGCCATATTAAGTCCTCGTAGCATCGATGCAACTTGCACCTGAGCCTATCCTCTGAAGAGGACAAAGAGGATGAGTGGCGATGCCGCTTTCCATGGTGCCGAGACCGCCGTTGTCGGTGGGATCGGCTGGACCTGGAAGAGGACCGTGACTGAGACCTTCAGAGATTCCAAGGGTGGGTCAAAGAGGGGACGGGGAAACCCGCTTCTCCCTCGGTACAGGGACCTTAACCGGGGACTCTGACACAGGAGGCTCAGGCAAATTCTTGGTTTCCACCAGGGGAACCAGTGAAGTAGGGCTGTCGGCATCTCCAGTTGACAAACCGTCCGACTGGTCGAGAAAAATCTCGACCGCATCGACGGGTGTCTCGGTCGGCTGACCTGACAGAGGCACCGTGAAGCCAGCGGCCTTAGCCGCAACCTCGACCAAAGTCGAAAGTCGACAGTCCGGTGAAGGGGATCTCTCCCACTCCCACGAACGTCGACGGTGGGACTTACCTTTTGAGTCCTTCTTCTTGGACCGACTGGAATGTCCCAATGGTCCTTCTCCCTTGGTGGAGAGGGATTGACAAAGCTCCTTAAAAGAAGTTGTATAGGAAGAGCCCAAGGAGAGCGGGATAAATGAAGTGACCCAGGAGGAAGAAGTAGTGGCCTGGGCCGCCTCCTCCTCGAGGGCGATCATCTGCACCAACTGTTCCACGGAGCCCGCTGCCGTGGACACCGCCCAATGGGCCTCCTTCGACTTGACCGGCGGGTACCGTTTCTCCAGGTGCCTCAAAAGTAGTCGAGCAGCACGGTCCTCCAAGACCGAAGCAGAGAAGGAGCTGCAAATCCGCAAGCCTGCGAATCATGGCCAAGCCCCAGGCACGTGGAGTGCGGATCGGTCCGGGACATCTTCTACCCACAGGGGCACCAACGAAAGCCGGGAGTCGATTTGTCCATCGCAGTCGCGAGGGAAGACGAAGACCGGAGTCTTGTAAATTTTAGAATTAGTTTTGGGTTAACCAAGAGTGTGGATACAGGCTAAAACACAGAGCGCTAAGGAGGAACCTGAGCTTCCAAACGGTAAGGAAGATCTGGAGTCATGGGGCGGAGCAAAGAGTTTTAGCACCCGGGTGGGTGGAAGGAGCCAGCTTGAAGACCTTCCGGCAAGATTTAAAGCGGCAAGGAACCTGCCAATAAGTGTGGATTGAACAACATATCCACGTCCCTAGAACAGTGTTTTCCATGAAAGAAAATGCTTATCATATGTCGCAGAATGCTCAAATGGAGCTAAGTACAATTTCTTAAAAATGAAAAGTACAGTTACGTAAGAACTTACCGTAACAGTAGATCTTCGAGAACAGCTCTTGCAGCAGGTTACACCATTAGGACTGAAACCGGCAGGTGCTAGGACCCCACGGAAATTTTCTAGCTAGCAGTATTCAGCGGGGACCGTCCCCGACATCAGGCACAGTACATAAGGAGGCGGTCCCCCAGAATCCCCAGTTCTCCCGCCGGAGACTCTCGGCTGGTGGATGCCATCAGAAGAGGAGACTGAGGATCCGCCATCAAATGGCAATTAGAGATTCTGAGAACACCTGATCCTAGGAGAAGGATGTTGGAATGAGAATCTACCTCAAGCGGGGATGGTGGGAAGGAAAGTACCTGCTGCAAGAGCTGTTCTCAAAGATCTACTGCTACGGTAAGTTCTTACATAACTGTACTATCTTACTTCGAGAAACAGCTCTTGCAGAAGGTTACACCATTAGGACTGATTCCCAAGCAATAATGGAAATCTCACACCATGGGGAGGAGGGAAGGTAGAAATCCTTAATGGAACCTGAACCTAGGACAGAAGTCCTTGAAGGACTGCTAGACCAAAACCTGCTCTTCGCCTCACTGCAATATCCAGGCTATAATGCCTGATGAAAGTGTGCACTGAGCTCCAAGTAGCTGCAGCACAGATGGCCGAGGTGGACATATTCTTTAGGGTCGCAAAGGAGGTAGCCACCCCCCTTGTGGAATGACCCTTGACCGCGCCCAATAAGGGTTTGTTGCGCTTCTGATAACAGAATGTAATACAGTGAATGAGTCACCTGGACAGAGACTGCTTGGAAACAGGAGCTCCCATCATCCTGTGGGCAAAGGAGACAAAAAGCTGGTCCGATTTTCGGTGGTGTTTGGTCCTGGTCAGGTAGTGTCGGAGACACCAATGCACAGCTAAGGTGTGCAACAGGGCCTCTCCTCGATTAGAATACTTGGGGAAGTACACTGGTAGATCGATGTCCTGATTAAGGGTGAGAGCTGAGACCACCTTAGGCAGAAACTTAGGATTAGTCCATATGGATACCATGTCTTGGTGAAAAAACAAATAAGGCTCTTTGCACATGAGTGCATGAAGTTCAGAAATTCTGCTGGCCGATGTAACGGCAACTAAAAACAACGTCTTCCAAGTAAGAAGACGTAGCTCACAATCCGCAGGTGGCTCAAAGAGTGGCAACGTAAGCTGCTCCAGGACAAAGGGTAGATCCCATGGCGGAATCGGATCCTTAATTGGAGGTCTCAGGTGGAGAACACCTCTCAGGAAGGCTCGTGCCGTGTCCAACTGAGATATGGTGCGTTGGCCTATAGGAGTGGGATAGGCTGAGATGGCACAGAGGTGTACTTTAATCGAGGAGTAGGCCAAGCCTGTCTGAAAAATAGACAGGAGGTAGTCCAAGACTGACTTTTCTGGACAGTCTAGAGGTGAAAACCCTCGTGCTTGAGCCCATAGGCAAAAACGGCGCCATTTCATGGCGTAAGTAGCATGAGTGGCTGGTTTTCTCGCGGCCACCAGAACGTCAGCTACCTCTTGCGAGACCCCGTGTCGCAAAATGGCTATGTCTCTAGGAGCCAAGCGTGCAGGCTCAGCGAACGAAGGTCCGGATGGACCAAGGAGCTCTTTTCCTGAGACAACAAGTGAGAGCTGATTGGCAGAGGCACCGGAGGTTTCTGGGATAGCTGATGTAGTAGAGGGAACCAGATCTGCCTGGGCCAGAACAGCGCGATAAGTATCAGTGTTGCTTGCTCTTTGCGAAGTTTCAGAAGGACCCTTTGGATCAACGGAAAGTGGGGGGGAAGGCATAGAGGAATCTGCCCACCCAGGAGAGGGACAACGGGTCTTGCCAGAAAACACCAGGCCCTGGATCTAGCGAGCAAAAATTGGGCAGTTTTGCGTTGGATGGGGACATGAAAAGGTCTAACTCCGGTGTACCCCATCTGTGAAAACAGATCCTCTACTACATCCTGGAGTAGTTCCCACTCGTGGACTCTGGCCTGAGAGTGACTCAGGCCATCTGCGATGACATCCACTCCTGGGACATGAACAGGAATGAGGTTTGCGCCGTGTTGCAAAACCCAATCCCACACCCTCATGGCCTCCCTGCAAAGCCGGTAGGAATGGGTGCCTCCTTGTTTGCTGAGGTAATACATCACAGCGGAATTATCTGCTTGTAACAGAAGAGTACCCGGTGGAATCTCCGACTGGAAGGCCTGCAGGGCGTAAAGAACTGCTCTCATTTTCAGGATATTTATATGGAGATGAGTCTCTTGGGCTGTCCACAGGCTGAGACCAGACACTGTCGAGGTGTGCACCCCATCCGAGCCCTGAAGCATCTGTGGAGAGTGTCACAATCGGAGACGGTGCAATAAAGGGGACTCCCGCCGACAAATTCTTCGGATCTAGCCACCATTGCCAATCCCGGATTACGGCCTTCGTGATCCGGATTGGGAGCTGCAGATGGTCTTACTTTTGATCCCATTGGACCCGTAACATCCACTGGGTCACCCGCATGTGGAGACGAGCAAGCGGGACTGTTGCAATGGCCACAGCCATCTGTCCCAGCATGCAAAGGACCAATCTGGCAGGAACGGTCTTCTTCGTCAAAATGTCCCTGATGAGGGATCTGATGTGTTCCGCTCTGCCCTGGGGAAGAAAAGCTTTCTCCTGGACGGTGTCCAGAACTGCGCCTATGAACTGCAGAGTCTGTGACGGAACCAGGTGTGACTTCTCCTGATTGATAATGATGCCCAACGTCTCGAACAGAGACTGTGTATAATGAATGGCGGACATCAAGGCCTCCTGAGAGGGCGCCATGAGAAGCCAGTCGTCCAGTTAGGGGAACACGTAGTGGCCTTGTCTTCTCAGAGTCGCCGCTACGACCACCATGCACTTTGTGAATACCCGAGGTGCCGATGGCAGTCCGAAGGGGAGGGCTCGGAACTGATAATGGTGGCCCTGAAACTCAAAGCGCAGAAACTTCCTGTGCGCTTGAGCAATGGGTATATGCAGGTAAGCATCCTGCATGTCCAAGGACGCTAGAAAGGCACCCTGCTTCAGTATGGGAATCAGACCTGGGAGGGTCACCATGTGGAAGCATTTGCACAGGATCGACTCGTTGAGGTTGCTGAGGTCCAGTATCGGATGGAGGTCCCCTGTTTTCTTGGGAACCAGAAAGAAATGAGAATAATATCCTGCGCTCCTCTGGTTCCATGGTACATGCTCTATTGCTTCTTTTCCCAGAAGCGCGAGCACCTCCTGCTGTATGAGCAGGGCATGCTGACCCAAGTAACGGGAAAGCATGGGAGGTCTTGCTGGTGGGTGGTTGAGAAATTCTATGAAGTGACCTTTCTTGACCAATTGGAGGACCCACCGGTCAATGGTAATCGACTGCCACCCTAAAAAGTGGCGAGCGATGCGACCCCCGACCTTTTGTGCCCGTTGATCCAGAGAAGGGGCGGGGGCTGGGAAGGAGTCATGCTGTGGCAGCACTGGTCCCTGCAGGCTGGGCCGGTTTAGTGTAGCGTTGGGCTCTGCCTGGGGACAACTTAGCCTGGGCTTTCCGCTGAAAAGTGCCCCTTTGTTGCTGGCCGGAATGTGGCTGCTGCCTTTGCTACTGACTGCAAACGGCTCTGGTTCCTATGAAAGGAACCAGGCCTGGATCTGTACATAGCCTGTACAGACCTGACTGCCTTCCCAGCCTCTTGGAGTTTGGTGATAACCTTCTCCGAGGGTTCACCAAAAAGTACTTTGCCATTGTAGGGGACATCAAGAATGTTCTTCTGTACGTCCGGGGTGAAGCTGGAGACATGGAGCCAAGAGTGTTGCCGGAGACAGACGCCTGAAGCTGCAGCTTTGTCGGACGAGTCCGCAGAATCATATGCGGCTCATATTACTTGGGTACCCACATCAGACCCTGTGCGGAGAAGGTTTAGGAGCTCCGCCTTCTGATCGCCATCCAGAAGTTTATCGACCAGGTCCTGGCCCTGTTCCCACAGGGCGTTCTGAAACTGCACCATGTGGGTTAGGTAGTTCAGGGACCTGATGGAGCATGTAGCAGCCGCATACATTCGTCTCCCCAGGGCATCCAGTTGTTTGGATTCCTGGTCCGGTGGTTGTGTGCTCACGTGTTGCGGTCTTTGGGACCGGTCATGTGAGGCCGTAATGACCAGGAAGTCTGCCAGAGGTTGTTGAGCCAAGTACCGGTCCTCTCTCGGGGCCTTGTACAGGCGGTCAGCTTTTTTCCGCACAGCAGGAGTGGAGTGCGCACGCTTCCACGCAGCCTTGGTGACGTCCGCAAAGGTGTCCACCAAGGGTGGCACTACCCACAGGCTTTGGATCTTTCTGCCGAAGATAACGGGCAAGGCGCTGCCTTTCGGGATCGAGGTCTTCAGCATCCCACCCCATGTTGTCCTGGATGTGCCTCATGATCTCAGAGAAAGAGGGATCATCCAGAGGAGACCTGGGAAGGTCATGTGGGTCAGGTGATGGAATGCTGAGTGGAGAAGGAGATCTGGAATAATCCGAGGTATCTGATCTGGAGTCCTCCCCTGACGGAGTATACCGACGACATCTGGGTCGCTTGGGGCTGGGGGACCTTGATGGAGATCTTGAGGGAGGCCTTCTCCGGTCCTTGGATCTACCCCTAGGAGGTGGAGTCTGCTCCTTAGGGGTTGGTGGTCGTCCTGCTGGCCCCTTTGGTGGAGGAGGGGGTGTAGGAGGTGAAGGAGGAGGAGGAGGTTTACAGGGACCACATCCTTTCGGATGGTGTCCCACCAGAAATGAAGGGTCCTTTACTCTTGCAGGTTCATGCCCGACGACGGGCCTGGCGCCGTGGTCTGTCGCCGGGTCGGAGTCGGGCTGGCGTGGGTGTCTCCGCGTTGGCTGTTCTCGAAGCCCGCATCCTCGTGTCGCCCGCCTGGTCTTCAGGGCAGCGTCGTGTCCTCCTCCGTTGAATCCCCGTGACCGGTGTCCACCAGTGACTGGGGGGCGGTCTTTGGCTCCGGTGAATGCGAGGCTGACGTCGGTCGCTTGGCTGACGCCTTCGGGTCTGGCGAATGCCCGGCTGGCGTCTAGTGCCTGGCTGGTGTCCGTGGCTCCGGCAAACGCCTGGCCGAGTTCGTATGCTTGGCCGATGTTGGGTCCGACGTCTGCTTTAGGGACGTCAGGTCTTTATAGTCTTCCTGGGTGGTGGATCCGGACCTCTGGGAGACCGATCTGGAGTCAGGGTCCCGACGTTGGGTCAATGAGGAAGACTTGGAAGAGGCCCTAGAGGGAGTGGAGGAAGCCGAGGGCCTTAAAGTCTTGATGGGCTGAAGAGTCGAAGAGCCGCCTGAAGCTCGGACTTTGACCGGAGGGGGCTGAGAACGAGCCCTGGAGGGAGAGCGGTCCAACCTGGTGGAGCCTGAGCTATGGGAGTCCTAGGCCCTGTTCAGGGATCTGGACCTTGCTTTTTCCCGGTGTTTATGGGCCTTGGAAGAAGAAATGCCCCTGGAGGAAGGTTCTTGGTCCATCCTACTAAGTTTTTCTTCCAGCAGATAAGCCTGAAGTGCCTTCTGATGGCAGATCCTGGTGCGGCTGTTGAACCCTTGACAGAAGATACAGGCCTTGGTGTCGTGGTCTGGGCCTAAGCACCGCACGCAGGAGGAATGAGGATCCTTAAAGGGGATCTGTTTTCCGCAGGCACACTTGGAAAGGTGTCCCTCAAGTGAAAGAGTTGGAGAGGACATTAGTTTGGAGAATCTCTTGAAGTTCTAATTCGTCGTGCGCTAGGTAGAGACCAAGAGGCCGATGGTGGCGAGTCGACGGCGAGAAAAGAAATGAGGATTCTGGGGGACTGCCTCCTTATGTACTGTGCCTGACGTCGGGGGCGGTCTCCGCTGAATACTGCTAGCTAGAAAATTTCCGTAGGGTCCTGGTGCCTGCCGGCTTCAGTCCTAATGGTGTAGCCTGCTGCAAGAGCTGTTTCTCGAAGTAAGATCTGAGATTTCAAGGCGGACCGGTTTACGAATTAGGAGACGCATGTCCAGAATACCCTTCAAAAACGTATGGAACACCTCTAATTGTGCCACCATGTGCCCATAAATAGGGGCATGGAAGGCTGAAATGACAGCAAAGTGCACCGTAAAGGAGAAGTACTGGCAGAGTTAATGCAGCGATCACTGCACAGTTTGGGGCATCAGTACCCTGATGCCCCCTGTAGTGACACTATGCAGCGCAGCATTTTACTGCCTGAACACTGGTAAGTTTTGCAACTCCAAGGGGCGCAGCAGGCATTTTCAAACAGGCAGGCATGGAGCATCCGAGATCACACTGCAAACAATGTGATATGCTGACACTCTACTACTTCTTCCTGTATTGTGCCCTTATGTATGGAGATTTAATAATCTCCCTTTTTCCCATGCCCGGCACTATTTTTACACAATTTGCCTAAATACTATGAGTCTGCCTGGCATACACATGGTATTTAAGCTAACTGTGTAAAAATGCTGCTCTGCACAGTGTGAATACAGGGGGCATCGGTGAACTGATGCACCGAATTGTGCGGCAATTGCTGCATTAACTGTGCCAGTACTTCTCCTTTAATGGACAAGTACCAGAGACCGGTGCCCAGAGTCAGACAGAGACATAAGGCAGTCAGTACCGTATTCACAGGACACATAAATGGGTCCACTGAATAGGAAGCACACCATATGGAGAAGTGCTTCCATTTCAAGAATAGGTGTGCCTTGTGGAAGGCTTTTTAGCTACAAGCTAGATATCAGCCACCTGGGGGAATCCCAAAATGGACAATGGCTGCGTCTTCAGGAAGCCCTCACAAGAGCAAACAACCTGGATTTGGAATTCACTGCTACAACCAAAGGTTAAAACAACCAATACTAATGAAAATTAAGTTCCGATCTTGTTTATCACAGAGTATAATCCAAATAGCATTGCTCCTGGCCCCTCCTTATGAAGGATAGTAAAGTGACATTTTCACTACCAAACCTAGAATAATGTTTGGCAGGTCCTGGAATTTAAGGGACATCTTAATAACCATTTACAGCTACCAAGCCAGTAAACCAAGTTATGACCTGGTTAACAAATAAGACACCTGTTTTTTTTTTTTTGTTTTTAAACACAGATGTGGATCGGGCGGGCACAGTATGTAAACAAACAAAACCAAGAGCGACATTTGAACAAAATGGTGTTATTGTGACACTACGGGAGTTCGTGAACGGTGTCACCCCATTTGTTACATATGTAATTTGATGCCCATGTAGTATGTGTTATGTAGGGCCTACTATATGCAAAGCTAAAGAAAGTCTACCAAAACACTGCTGTGATACTAGCAACACGACTCACAAGAGCTTGCTGGCAATATACATTGTGGAGGTACACGGTTCACAAGTAAAGAATTTGCAATTCATGTTGCTTGAACACATACCCCCCCACTCTGAGGTGATGACCAATTAAAACTCCTTCTGCAGAAGGAAACACAACAGCTTAATAAACTGAATACCCTGTCACCATGGAGTTTTAATGAGGAATTGGATTACACTCCTTTTCTATAGGGAGAGAGGGGTTTAATATTTCAACCTTATGTCTTGTGTGTAGGATATCCAGTGACCTACTGCTGTACACAAATGCTAAACTCTCTCTATTGTTCTTAACCTGTTAATCCCCCCTTCTCTGTAGTTCCCAGATATTGTGACATTTTGTGTTGCTTTCTTCATTTTTCACCCTATTTTTATTGTCATGCTTTGATCCCCCTTCCCCTTGTTTTTTTACTTTTAATTTAGTCATTTTAATGTGTTGGTATTAGAAGTGTACGTATTCCGTTTGTTCTTTAGTTATTTATGGAGTATTTAATAGATATGTTTAGCAGATGTTCATTTAGATTGAATGTATGAAGTCAATTTGGTTACACTTCAGAGGGATTAAATTATGTAATTACTTAATTCTTATTATTAGCATTACTTGCCTGCTCTATATTTGAAGAATGTTTACGCCTTGCTGCAATGTCATGTGTAAGAACGGTCTTATGAGCCATAGTCCTTGTTAAAAAACTTTTCTATATTTCAATATTATTATCGAGCCCGTCTGTCTATTATGAGGCTGGCTGACATTACCAACAATCACTTTATTTCATTTTTTTAGACACCCAACTAGAGGAACAGGGACACTATTTCCGTACAGAGCTTTTTATTTTTAAATCTTAACAACTGTACTAGTTAAGTAAAGCAGATGGACTTCATTGGTATATACAAATACAATTATTTGTCCTGTCACTAGCCAGTGGGCTACAGCACATTAGTCCTCTGCACTTCTGGCACCTCACCTATGCAATACTATGTAGCGCCGTTCATGGGATTAGTCTCGTATGAGCTTTCTCAATCTATTATTCAAGCTGAGGATTAACGGAGAACTGCGCTGAACCTTAAGGCGTATTTCCCAGTAGATGCTTTTTCATATATTTGATCCTTTTCTGTCATTGTTCCATCTTTACTGGTCTTTTGGTAAACACAGTGGGGCTTTCCTATTAACACACTGCTAGTAAGCAGTAGTTTAGAATTGTATGATGTAGTTTATGTCCCTTTTGTGCCAGAGTTCCAAAACATATATATATATTTTCTTGTTGAAGTTTGATAACTGGGTGAGCCCGTCGAGACAAAAATACAGGTTACTCACCTGTAACAGGAGTTCTAGGAATGGTATATGTTGTTCATCCACACTGTCTGGCAGGTTCCTTGCCGCTTTAAATCTTGCCGGAAGGTCTTCAAGCTGGCTCCTCCCACCCACCCGGGTGGTAAAACTCTCGGCTCCGCCCCATGACGCCAGGTCTGGCCCGCTGGAAGCTCAGGTTGTCAGGCGAAGCCGGGAGGTCAGTGGTGTCGTGGTGGATGAACAACACATACCATTCCTAGAACTCCTGTTACAGGTGAGTAACCTGTATTTCTAAGGACATGGATATGTTGTTCATCCACACTGTCTGGCAGACTCCTAGCAGTTCCCGGGAGGAGGGAGGCAAAGCGCACCCCCTACTTAGGGAGATAAAAGACTGAGAACGAGGCCCCAAAACCAGCATCCCGGCGTGACTCAAGGTCGATGTGGTAATGGGTAATAAAGGTGTGTGCTGACTTCCAGGTAGCAGCCTGCAGATTTCCTGGATAGGGACATCCCTGGAAGCAGCCACCGATGCAGCAGTATGGCGGGTAGAATGAGCTCTTATCCCTCTGGGAGGCTCCATGCCCGTCAACTTGTAGAAGAGATCTATGCAGGAGGTGACCCACCTGCTTATCGTCCGCTTGGCTGCAGGTCTGCCAGGTGCGGCTTCAGCGTAGGTGACAAACAGCTGGCGAACCTCTCCCAATTTCAGCCGTGCGCTCCTTGTAATAAGCGTGCGCCCTTCTAGGGTCCAAAGTATGGAGCCTGTATTTGGCCTCCGAGTGTGACTGGGGTGGAACACCGCAGAGTCAACACCTGGTTAAGGTGAAACTCCGACACCACCTTCGGAAGGAATTTCGGTGGGGCGCAGGACAACCTTGTCCCTGTGGAAGACCAGGTAAGGAGACTCGATGCAGAGCGCCTGGAGTTCTCCCATCCTTCTGGCTGACGTGATAGCCACCAAGAAGGCGGTCTTCCACGACAGGTGAGAGAGTTCACACCTGTGCACTGGTTCGAATGGCTTGCCCATGAGCTTTGCCAGTACCAGCAGTAAATCCCACGGAGGTGGAGGTTCTCGCACCGGAGGGGAAATGTGATCAAGGCCTTTGGAAAAGCGCCAGACCACGTTTTCCTGCGCCACCGACTGCCCCCGCCCGCGCCCGGTAAGCAGAGATGGCTGCCAGGTGCACCCTTAGGGTCGTCGACCTAAGCCCTTGACTAGAAAGGGACCATAAATAGTCCAAGATGCTTGCCAAAGGACAGGAGGAAGGGTCCAAGCCTTGCACTGACACCAAATGGAAAATCTCTTCCATTTGAAGGCATAGCATTTCCTGGTCGACTCTACGGGACGCCTCAACAACACTGAGGACCTCGTCGAAAGACCCAAGGCCTGGAACTCTAGCCGCCAGAAACCAGGCCGTCAGGTGCAGGGATTGAAGGTCCGGATGGAACACCTTCCCTGATTGACTGAGAGCAGGTCCGGGCGAGCTGGAAGCTGCCTCGGAGCCTGGAGCTGAGGCTGAGGAGATCTGGGTACCAGAACTGGCGGGCCAGTCTGGGGCTATCAGAATCACCTGCGCCTTGTCCTCCTTGCTTTGAGAAGCACCTGTGAATCAAGGGAAATGGGAAGGCGAGAAGAGGCCGGGTCCACAGCCTCGAGAAGGCATCCCTGCAGCGAGCCCTGCTGAGGGGGGCAGGCATGAAACAGCCTCAGCTTCGTGTTCTCCCTGGAGGCAAACAGGTCCACCTGAGGTGTGCCCCAATGAGAGAACAGATCTTGTACTACCTCTGGCAGGAGAGACCACTCGTGAGATGCAGCCCCTATCCGGCTCAGGGCATCGGCCAGGGTGTTGATGAATGGCTAGGAGATCCGCCTCCAGGCTGCGCACGAGTGACCAAATGCGGAGAGCTTCCTTGCATAGAAGCATGGAACGCGTCCCGCCCTGGCGGTTTAGGTAGTACATGGTCGTGGTATTGTCCGTCTGGACTCGGACCACTTGACCCCGGAGAAACGGAGCAAAGGCGGTGAGAGCTAGGCGGACCGCTCGGAGCTCCAGCAGGTTGATGTGGCATCGGGACTCCCGCTGGGACCAGAGGCCGTGCGCTCGGTGTTCCCCCAGATGGGCACCCCAACCCATCAGAGAGGCATCGGTCGATAGAGAGACCGTCGGCTCGGGGCAGACAAACGGGATGCCCTCCTGCAGATGAGATGGAACGGTCCACCACTGGAGAGCGTTCCACATCTCCTGGGTCACCATCACTAGCTGGTCCAATGGATCGCAGCGTTGTGACCACTGGCTGGCCAGTCCCCACTGAAGGGGGCGCATGTGCCAGCGTGCCCAACGGACCACGCTGGTACAGGCCGCCATGAGACCCAGGAGGCGCAGGAAGTCCCGGGCTGGGCGCGATTGCCCAACCAGAAATGATTGGGCAAAGGAGGTAAGAACCTTGGCCCTGTCCGCCGAGGCCGTGCTCTGGCTCAAGAGAGTCGAGCTCTGCCCGATAAACAGAATCACCTGCTTCGACTCGAGTTCCGACTTGGCCTCGTTGATGAGAAGGCCGATTTGAGAGCAAACCTGAGGCCAGATCTCTGGACGCTCCACCTCCTGTCTGGAGGGGCTGCTATCACCAATCGTCCAGGTAAGGGTACACCGGACCCCTCGACGCCGCAGGAAAGCTGTCACCACTGCAATGCATTTGGTGAAGACCCTGGGAGCTGGAGACAGGCCGAAGGGCATGGCTCGGAACTCGAAGAGGGATCCCTCCGCTCGAAAGCGAAGGAATCTCCGATGTGACGGACGGATAGGGACATGAAAGAATGCGTCCTGCAGGTCCAGAGAGCAGAACCACACGCCGTGTTCCAGGGATGGTATTATCTGAGCCAGAGTGACCATCCTGAAGGTTCGAGACCTTAGGAACTTGTTCAGGTCGTGTAGGTCAAGAATGGGGCGCCAGCCCCCCGTCCATTTCGGAACCAGGAAGTACCTGGACACAAACCCCGGGTCTGAGGGAGGGTCTGCCACCTCCCTGATCACCTCCTTTTGGAGGAGGAGAGCGATGTCGGCCCGACGAGCCGACAGTGAGGCTGTGGACCCCGAGGCCCCCCGAGGTGCGACGGCTCTGAAGGGCGGGGCCTGCTCGAATTCTAGAGGCAGGTCTTTTCCCACCACCTTGAGTACCCACCTGTCCGTGGTAATAACGGACCAGGCGGAAAGGAAGTGCCGGAGCTGTCCCCCCCCCGGGGGAACCTGGGGTGAGGTGACGGGGATGGGGCGACACCCCTCAGCCCGTCACTGGGCAGGCTTGGAGGAGAGACTGGCCAGGGACCTCCTGGGCCTCTACCTCCCTGCTTCCTGTTGGAGAAGCCCGGGCTTGGGTTTGGGATGCCAAGCCCGAGCCTGCTGGCCCTGATGTTGCTGGGCCGGACGCGCCGTGGGCACAGAAGGACGAAAGGGCTTAGGCTGTGGTTTGCGGCCTTTGTCCTTCTGAGCGGAAGAGACCGAGTCCAAGGTAGCATTGGACTTCTCGATCCTTTGCAGGTGACCTTCCACCCCAGGGCCGAAGAGGTCAGTCCCCAAAAAGGGAACATCCACCAACTTGTGCTGGGTATCCGAAGTAAAGGTGGATATCCTCAGCCAAGCCCGATGACGCATAGCCACTGCGGCCGCCACAGACCTGGCACATGAGTCCCCAATGTCTAAAGCAGTCTGGAGCTGCTGTTTGGCCACTGCCCTGCCCTGGTCCCGCACCTGCCTGACCGTGGTCTGCAGATTCGCGGGAAGATGAGGAACGACCTCATCCAGGGAGCCCAACAGGGCATGAGAGAAATGTGCCATGAGGACGGCCGAACTGGCCTGGCGAAGGCCGAGGGAGGACGCAGCATAGACTTTTCGCCCAGCATAGTCCAATTTCTTGGACTCCTTGTCGGGAGGTTTGTCCACATCCCTAGCGTTCCCGGCACGCCGGAAAACGCTGTCGGTAACCAACCCTCGCCGAGGGTGTTCAAAAACCGACAGGGAACCGGTAGGGGACCGTGATACTTCCTGGCCATCCTGGCCGTAAGGCGCAGGACAGGAAGCCAGGCGCTGCCAGAGCTCAGGCTGGGCCCACTATGGCCTCAGCCACGGAAGGCCTCCGTAGGGGAATCCTCGGTCCAGAATCTCCGTGAGGATACCTGGCCCGTTTAAGACAGGTTCGAGCTTCATCCCGGTGGACCCGAGATGAGCCAAGCAATCCCAGGAAGGATAAAGGCTATCGTCCACCGACTGTCCTCCTGAGGACTCCAAGTCCATTCGCTTGGAGAAAGGAGAATCGTCTTGGACTCGGAAGAGTCCTCAAAAACGCCTCGGGCCTGAGCCACCCTCCACCTGCAGGTCGATCGGGAGTGAGGTGACCGACAGCCTATGGGGCAGTCCCTGAGCCGACCGAGGATTTTGGTCGAGCCCCAACTAACGGCTGTGAGGCGGAGGTTCCACGGAATCGGTGGGGCAGCTGGTTTGGCCGAACAACCGGCCTGGGCACAGGCTCCTCGGGTAAAGCGAGGGTTGTTTCGGCCGCTCGGTGACAGCATAATGGCCGGGAAGGCGGCGCGTCGGCTTATCCTCGGTCAGAAGGAGCTGTTGCCACATGAGTTCCTCATATCTTTGACGCAATCTGCGCGCTCCCTCGTCCGAGGAGGAGGAAGAGGACGAGCGGCGCCGCTGCCGCGGTGCGAGACGCCTTGGCACGGCGGATCGGCTGGACACAAGACGTCTGAGACGAGACCCTCGGCTTTGCCGAGGACGGTGCGGGGAGGTGTCGCGGGGAACCGGCACTCCCCTTGGTTCGGAAGAGTCAACCGAAGGCTCCAGAACCGGAGGCACAGACGAACCGATGGGATCCTCAACTCCCACCGGGGGAACCGGGAAGAGGGGATTCTCGGCTTCTCCAGCCGACAACCCGTCCAATGGGTCGAGAAAAATCTCGACCGCGTCGACGGGAGTCTCGGTCAACTGGCCTGACGGGGACACCGTGAGACCAGTGGCCGAAGCCAAGAAGTCGACCGAAGTCGACGGCCGACAACTCGGGGAGAGGGATCTTTCCCGCTCCCAAGAGCGTCGACGGTGAGACTTACCCTTGTCTCTCTTTTTGGACCGAGAAAACGGTCCAGAAGAAGTTGGACCCTCACCTTTAGTCGAGAGGGTTAGACAAAGCTCCTTAAAAGAAGCTGAATAAGAGGCACCGAGAGAGAGCGGGACAAATGCCGCAGCCCTGAGGTAGAAGCGGCCCGCGCCACCTCCTCTTTGAGGGCGATCATCTGCTCGAGCTGATCCGCCGAGCCCACCGCCGACCGGGCCTCTTTTGACTTTACCGGAGGAAATCGCTTCTCGGGACGCCCCAGTTGTAAACGGGCAGCACGGTCTTCGAGGACGTAGGCCGAAAAGGAAGAGCACAGGTCGCAGGCCTGCGGGTCGTGCTCAAGGCCCAAGCAGTAGACGCACGTGGAGTGCGGATCCGTCCGAGACATCTTCTGCCCGCAAGGGCATCTCCGGAAACCGGGAGTCGATTTGTCCATCGCAGCCGCGAGGGAAAGAAGACCAAGTCTTTTAGCAAAACTTTTGATTTCGAAAATTCGAAGAAATAGGAACCAGTCTTATACGCAGAGCGTTAAGGAGGGAACCTGAGCTTCCAAGTGGTAAGGAAGATCTGGCATCATGGGGCGGAGCCGAGAGTTTTACCACACGGGTGGGTGGGAGGAGCCAGCTTGAAGACCTTCCGGCAAGATTTAAAGCAGCAAGGAACCTGCCAGACTGTGTGGATGAACAACATATCCATGTCCCTAGAATAGTCCCTTTTTAGGGGTGACCCAGGAAGAACATTACATTGGCAGTGCAAGACACGGTTACAAGTTTGGGACATGTAATATATATGACTAGAGTAAACAACATACAGCTACACTACAGGGCTGGACAACTCCTTCACCCAGGCTGAATGCCGGTTCTCTGACCACAGGCTGGTTTTGAACTTAAAGAAAACTAAAACCATGCTTTCTGCGCATAACCAGAGTAAACATAAAGATTATACCCTCTGGGTTTTATCTAGTACCCTCTTCCCCCTTGAACAAACCTCCTCTTTCAAATATCTCAGCATTCTCTTTGATCCATCCCTATCCTTTCACGACCACATCCGCTCCCTATGCTCCATCAACTCTAGGATAGGTCTACTGTATCGTCATCGTGACCGTCTCCCCACTGAAGCACTAAGGCTGGCCATCTCATCCTCGGTACTGTTCCTCATGGACTATGGTCTGCTTATTTATGGTGTCCCTGACAACACTGCTCTGCACAAAATTAAGCTGTCCCTCAATAAGGCCTGCCAGCTGCTTACAGGTTCCCCACATCTTACCCATACTGTACACTGTATTCCCTCTCTGACTTCCTTAATCTGGAGAAAAGGCATATCTATCAATCTTGCCTCTTGACCAAAAAAAAAATCAATGCAGGTTTGACTCCCCTGGTCTTTCTTCAATCATAAGCCTATCTACCCCCTCCCTCTCTACTTGCAGCGCTGTCCGCTCCCCTCTGCAAGTCCCTAGAGGTAGGACCTCCCTTGCACAGAGGCCATTCTGTTACCATGTTCCATCCTGGTAGAATTCTCTGCCTGTAGCTAATGCCTCCCTACCAAGATTGGAGCCTTTTAAAACTGCTCTCAAGAACCACCTCTTCTCCTCCCGCCACTGTGACTGCCCTGGCTGAGTTTTCCCTGCCTTTACTTCTCTCAGTCTGCCTATTTTTGACTCTGCCCTTCATTTGACTCATTGTAGCCCACGTTATTGTTTATGTATGTTTATTATTGCTAATTCTAACTTCTAACCCCCATAGTCTGCTAAAATAATATTCTTGGTACCACTGCAGGCTTCAAACCCTGCACCCTTGCTACCAGAGTCAGCAGTTCTACCACTCAGCCATCATATCTGGCTATTTTTACCCCCAGTTTCAAGGCTCTCAAAGCCTGCCCCAATAGTTTGCCAAAATAACATTTCTGGTATTCACTGCAGGTTACGAACCCTGTACCCCTCCCACCAGTATCCTCAGCTCTACCGCTGAGACAACCAAAGCAGACTAACTCATGCTTAGTTTCAAAAGCTCTAAGTCTCTATTGTTATAGTCTGCCTAAAATAAATCTCTCCTCTGTCCCACTGTAGGTCTAAAACCCTGTGCCTTTGCCACCATAGTCGGCAGCTCTGCCACTGAGCCTACAAGTCACGCTATGGTATTGTGGCATATCTCAAAGCTCTTACAGCTTTTCTGGCTTCCCCCACAACCTCTTTGTTCTGCCCCCAAAGCTATCTAGGCACCATGTCTGTTGACTTCCACCTTATGTTCTTCACCCTCATAACCACCCTGGGGTTCACCTCCCACCAGCCAGACCTCACCCTATGACCTTTGTGGACTGCACCATTGCATCTCTCCAGAATTGGCCACCCCCACTTGTCATCACACACTGGACCCCTGCATCCACCTCCCATCAGCAGCCCCAACCCCAGCACCCACCTGGTCTCTCCCGGCTCCACATCTTTTGTGTCCACCCATCCTCCAAACCCTGCCCATCCCCTGCTCCACTACATCCCCACCCAAACATACTCCCAAAAATATAACAACCTGCCGCCCTATGGTTAGAGCCTTAGTCATCCTACTACTCCTCTCTGGTAATATCCACCCTAATCCAGGCCCTGCCCCCACCACTCCACCTACCAGATCCTCTGGACTCCGCATTGCCTCTCTGAATATACGCAGCCTGCCAAAGAAATCTGCAGCGCTCCAATGTTGGCCCACCCTTCACCAACCAGACATCATTGCCCTAGTGGAGACCTGGCTCTCCAAATCTACTCCCGACACCTTTGTCTCACTCCCCGGATACATCCTATATCGGGAAGACAGGGTAGAAAAGCGTGGGGGTGGCTGTGCATTCTACATCAATAACAACATTATTGGTCACATGCTCCCACCCCCCAAACGGAGCACAAGCCCTCACCCTAAAAATCACCCCAGATCCCTCCAGGGGCCCACTATACCTCACAGTCGCCTACATACCCACTAAGAACCAAAAGCCTGCCGTCACATCCCTCACCGAATACATCTCTACCCTACCACACAATGCAGAGCAGACACTAGTAGGGGACCTCAATATCAACTGGTTTGGACCCTTGGCCGCACCAACAAAGGACTCGTTCTCGGCCCTTGACATGGTCCAATTAGTTACCCAACCCACTAGACTTCACCCATCTACTGGTACCCACACCCTCCTGGATATCATTATCTCTAACTGCCCCAACAAAATCCAGGATATAAAAGTACTTCCCCGACTCCCTAAGTGACCACTCGACCATCCGATTCCAATGGACTTCTTCCACACCCAAACCCATAACCCAAACAACTTTCCGAAGGCATCTCCGCCCAGGAGGGTTAATAAAACTTAAACAGCTGCTCACCCAAATAGATTGGTCCCCTATTAATATAGCCCCCGGTGTCAACATTGCACTCAACCTGCTTACACAGGCCTTCACCAAGGCCTGTGACCTCTATGCTCCACTCACCAAATTCCGCACCAAAAGGCAACATGCTCACTGGTTAACCCCCTCCCTACTCCAAATGTTGAGAGACAGGGATAATCTCTGGCACAAAGCCACAGAATCTGGCAGGTTGGCGGACAGACAATCCTATAATGCCGCTCGCAATAGATGCACTCGAGCCATCCGTAAGGCCAAAGCAGACCACTATCAATCCACTCTCACAACCACGTGGGGGTCTGTGAGGGCCTTTGAGTAATATCAAAGAACTCAATGGGAAATCACGCTCCCCACCTCCCTCCCAGCTCACCATAAATGGCACTGCCTCCAGAGACACACTCACCACAGCAAACTGTCTAAACACCACCTTCTCGGATCTCAGCAATGTTCTCCTTAGTTTCTTTGACCCTGTGCCCCAATCCCAGCCCCCAATCCTGTAGCATCTTTGTTTCTTCCTGCGCAAAATATCCACCCATGAAGCGTGTCCTTACCTACAAAAAGTGCTAAACAGCAATAACCCTATAAATGACCCCCTAGATGCCAGGCTCCTTCAACTAGTACTCGACGAGGTCCTAGTCCCCCTAATGGACCTGCTCAACAAATCCCTATGCCTAGGGCAATTCCCTAGTGCCTGGAAAACAGCTGTCATTACCCCCATCTATAAAAGTGGTGACAAAGCCTCCCCAAATAACTATCAACCCATCTCCATTCTCCCTCCCCCCCAAAGCTTTAGAAAAAGTGGTTGCCGCCCAACTTACTGAATTCCTAGCCAAGTATGACATTCTATGCTCAGAGCTGCATGGCTTCCGTTCGGGCCATATCACCACCACAACCCTCCTAGAATTAAACCAACTTCCTGCACTCCTCCCTAGACACCGGTAACATTGCAGGAGCTGTGTTCATAGACCTATCCAAGGCCTTCGACGTGGTCTGCCACCCTCTCCTTCTCGACCCTCTCCACCAACTTGGTTTCTCCACAGGCCCCCTAGCCTGGTGCTCCAGTTACCTTTCCACCCGGTCCCAATGCATCAGAATTAACGGAACCCTATCAGACACACTATCCGTCCGCTCCGGGGTGCCCCAGGGCTCTATCCTGGGGCCACTTCTTTTCTCCCTCTACCTAAACTCCTTACCAAAGGCCTGCTCCACAAAAATCTTACTATATGCTGATGATGCAGTGCTCTTTGGTTCGCATCATAAACCCACGCCCCTTCAGGACTCCCTCCAACATGCCTTCTCCCAAGCCAAAACATGGTTTAAGGACCGTAGACTAGTCAAACTTAAAAAAGACTAAATCAATGATCTTCTCTCACCGCCAAAACAAAGCAAAAAGTGCACCTCTCTGCATCCTCCACAGCACCCAGCACCCCCTTGAACAGGTATCCAACTAAAAATATCTTGGACTTACCCTCGACTTGGCCCTTACCTTCCATGACCACATAAACACCCTTGCTGCCACAACAAACACCCGAATTGGACTCCTTTACTGACACAGGGACTGCCTACTCCCCCCATGCCCTTAGGCTTGCCATCACCTCATCAATACTGTCCCTAGTGGACTATGGGCTCCCTGTATACGGGGCAGCAGATAACTCCGCACTCCAGAAAATCCAGGTCTCCCTAAACAAGGCCTGCAGGCTCCTAACTGGCACACCTAGGCTCACTCACACCTGCTCCCTCTATACCCCTGCCAATCTTCTCAACCTCCATGAAAGGCTCCGATACCAGACCTGCATACTGTCCAAGAAAATACTGCTCGGACTCTCCCCCCCCCCCGGGGTCACGGCCTCCCTTCATCCTGCCACCCCCCCAATATCTCCACCCGCAACTCAGAGAAAGCACCACTGGTTGTGCCCAGGGTTAAAACCTCCCTTGCCCAGAGATCTTTCCACTACAGGGCCCCCACATGGTTTAATGCACTCCCAAACACCATCACTAGTGCACCCAAGATCGCCCACTTCAAAACCACTCTTCGCAACCACCTCTTCAATATCCGCTCCTGTAACTGCAACTAACATTTCACTCTCTCACCCACTCTGATACAAATTCTCTGACAAAGTCCATTATGGATTGCAACATCCGTCAATAATACCAAACCCATGAATATGACTGACTACTCTGTTTAGATGCTTTCTCAAGCTAATAACATCTTTCTGCTGTGATGATGTAAATATCGTCATCCAAATACTGTAAATAATGTCTGTTAATATCTACTTCCAAATACTGTAAATGTCTGTGACAAATGTCTGTAACACATGCTTAATGTAATTGTTGTTATAACCTGTCTGTATTAGCTTCTGTCTTACATGTGACGAGGTACCTTTGTATATGAGCCTCTGGCTCAAAGGTTGTAAACCCGATATATCAAATAAATAAATAATTTACCTTGACGTGGGGCCTTTGTAACCAGCCCTTAATTTTGACTGTTTGCTTTTATTTGAGCTTTTACTTTTTCTGTTGCTTGCTATTAATGTATTTGTCTTCCTGACGAGGAGCATTTGTAAACAAGTCCCTGACTCAAAGGGTTGTAATTCTGATTACTTCTTAAAATTAAATAAAAAAAAAATGGTGAAACAACATTTTACATTAACAACGAAATTATTTTTGCAGACATTAGGACAGAGGACCATTATTTTTGTATACATCATGACAGACGAAAAACATCTTACATCAGTATCAAACATTATTTTATGTATATTGTGGCTAAGAGTAAACTCACGTGAGAAGGTAGCGAGAACCAAGACTCATCTAAAACAGGAGCAAGGTGAGGAAGTAATAAGCTTTGAAAACAAGGAAGCGAGGAGCAGGCCAGGATTGAGGGAGGCAGCGAGTTCCAACAGGACAGTGCAGAAGAGGCAAAGAATCTCCGTGCCAGGGCAAGCCGGGAGTGAGGCAACTGGAGAAGAGGTAGGGAGGCAGATCTAAGGGTGCGCCTAGGGTGTCACCGCTGAACAAGGTCAGCAAGGCAGGGAAGAGTGTAACGGTGAACAAGCTTGTGCATGTATGAAACTCAGGGTAGCATAGTGTAAGGGGAGCCATCCCAGGGAGGAGAGGACATTACAGTGGTGATGCCAGGCATTGACCCCCAAAGGAAATCTTCCCACCCTATGGTAAACCTGGGCCAGACGAGACAGTGTGGTAGTGTTTGTTTAGGGCAGTAGGGGGGCTCCATACGTGATGAGAGGCAGGAGGGTTGCACCCGCAATCTTGCAGCAGGAGGATGCGGTGAGGAAAGGACAGATATGTATAGGACCCCAAGCTTTTGATTGAGGGTTTTGGTCAGGACTGAGACATGCGTGTCCAGGGAAAGAGAGGAATCCAGGGTGATCCCGAAGTATTTGAAGGCCCTGACAGATTCAAGGACAGCACCAGTGTGAGACTGTACTACCAGTGGAGGGAGGGTTTGTGTAGACGAGTGGGAGAACAGCATGCATTTTGTTTTTTTTAGTATTAAGGACTAGTTGCTTCTGCAAAAACCAGTCTTCAAAATAGTGGAAGTCAGAGGCTAGCACAGAGTTAATCCACCCAAAACAGAACACAGGATCAGGGGGACCAGATGGGATCAACCCTCGGCTACTCAAGGCTGGAGCCACCTCCTTATCCAGGCCCTTAACCATGCTCCTTAACAGATCACTGAGGGAAGGAGCAGTCCCTGACCAGTGGAAACATGCCAATGTAGTCCCTATCCACAAAGGTGGACTCAAGGAAAAACTAACCAACTATAGGCCAGTCTCCCTTCTCTGCACACTTGCCAAGTTGCAAGAAAGGCTAATCTACGACCAACTCCGGGACTACCTGGAAGCTCATCAGCTTCTTGCTCCCTCTCAACATGCATTCAGACCAAACCACGGTACTGACACTGCCCTCATTAACTTCTCGGACGAAGTGCTCAGGGCAATGGACAAAGGGATACCCACAGCTGCAGTCTTTATAGACCTGTCCAAGGCATTTGACCTTGTTGACCACAATCTTCTGCTACAGAAGCTGCGCAATGTGGGCCTAGAACCCCATGCCCTTAAGTGGTTTGGGAGTTATTTATCAGGCCGGACACGGAGAGTCACATGGAAGGGGGCCATGTCACAGCCACTACCTCTAAAACAGGGTGTACCTCAGGGTTCAATACTAGGCCCCCTCCTATTCTCCCTATTTACCAACGAATTAAGTACCTACTGTGGGGAGAGCTTGGTTGTACAGTACGCTAACGACACTGACATCTACCGACCCTTGGGCGATGTGGCTGCTCTTGGTCTGCTCCTCCAAAAGGACCTCACATCCCTAGAGACATGGCTGTGTGAGAACAGAATGGTACTTAATGCAGACAAAACCAAGGCAATGCTATCCGGGCCAAGATCACTGGGACTTAACAGGTCCTCATCCCTCCGACTAACCACACTCTCTGGCAAAAGCATTAATGTAGTTCCCTCCCTAAAATACTTAGGCCTAACTATGTATCAGTCCATCACCTACAAGGACCACGTGGACAAGGTCACCAGGACTCTACATCACAAACTCGGTACCTTGTACCGACTCAGGGACTACCTCATCCTTGAGGCCAGGCTCTCCATTGCAACAAGTGTCCTGCTCCCTACCTTGACCTATGCGGCCCCGATTATACAGGGCATGGTAAAGCAAGAGGTATCCAGGATGCAAATCCTATACAACAAAATAGCTCGGTTCGCTACCCAAGACCACCCGCGACATCACCACTGTGACACTCTGGCCCAGCTCCGGTGGCCCACATTGGCCGCTCGCCTCCAATACCCATTGCTTGTCCAGGCCTACAAGCTACTCAAACCCCCCGCTCCACCAAGCATAGCCGGAACCATAGCCATTAAACACAACCCTAGGAATTTAAGGACATCAGAATGAACACTACTAGAAGTCCCCAGAGTAAGGACCAATGTTGGCGGCAGATCCTTTTCTTGTCAAGCCCCCAGCCTATGGAACAAGCTCCCCCCACCCCCAGTCCAGGACTCCTCCTCACTCACGAACTTCTGCACCAGGCTCAAGTCCCATATACTGGCCACAAGTGCATGCCACTGCCACGGCTCTTAAGGTAACCCCTTTTTCTGCATCAAACCTTCCCAAAGGTGAGCCGACCATGTACCTCCCTCTAGTATCTGGACACCTAGGGATCAATGCTACCTCATGTATATCACTATGCCAAGTAGTACCAAGGCAAAACTGTGTCATGATGATAACCATGTCTGTAACCACTGTCTGTACCCACCTTATGCTTGAACAACCTATGTAATCAAAAGTTTTTCTCCACTGTATTTTATCTTGTATTGTTATCCCGGGTCGCCCCTGAAAAAGGGACCTTCGGGGCTCAGTGGGCCTACCCGGTCACCAAAATTTAATAAATAAATAAATAAAATAAATAATATGCATTGTGAAAACAATTAAAGTTATTTAACAAGGATAACAAGTACATTATACAGTTCTAAAATGATATTGCCTACCACAGTGAAAAGCAGACACACCCAGTTAATTTACCAAAAGGCCTTTACGGATGAAACAAGTAATGTAAAAATCAGGCTGTTCATCAACAGTCCCCCTTTCTAAGACACTGAGTCTTGTTTTTATCCTCAGCAGCACTTCAACTAGGTGCAATTTAATTACATACTGATGCATATTTATGTCTTGGGTCTTCCCAACATGTTCTGAATCCCATGCACTGTGTGATGAAGTATTAATGAATTTCTAGTTTTGCACTGATTAGCTCAATTTCAGACACTAATATATAAATTAAACTTAGAGTCTCTGTCCCCAGGACGAAGACCAGTTCGGTCAAAGCGTCGGGTTTGTTCGGCATGCTCTGTGTATGTTACTTGTTTAATTCATTCTCAACCAGTATGGTCCTTAAATAAATATTTTGTACCAGCCTTTTTTTGTGGTTCCGTACTTCCCTGAGTGCAACTTCTCAAGCTTCCTGGCCATTCGTGTAGATGCAAGAACCGCAGGTCCAGATGGACCAGAGATTCCTGGGCTTGTGACAGCAGACCTTAACAAAAGAGGGAGTTCAACAGAAGGGCTTCACTTCCAGATGCTGCAGAAGTGGAAATCAAATCTGACGAGACCGGAAGGGAGCCACCAGTATTAGGGCAGCACGCTCCGCCAGCAGCTTGAGCAGAACCCTCTGTATGAGGGATCAGAGGAAAATGTAAAGGAACCATCCATTCCAGGAGAGAGACAAAGAGTCTCACCAAAAAACTCCATGTTTTGGAGTGTGCAGAAACGCAGCAGTTTTGCATTGTGTGGGGATGCAAAAAGGTCCAGTTCTGGGATGACTCCATCTTTTTTTTTTAATTTTTTATTATTATTTATTATTCATTATTCTTTGGTAACCGGATAAGGCCCATTAGACCCCATGCCTGTTTTTAGGGGCTACCCTGGAGCACAAGGGAAGTTAAAGAGCAACTTTATTATAATAAGCTTAAAGGAGAACTACACTGAACCTGTGATTTTTCCCAGCAGATACTTTTTTCCTTATATTTGATCCTTTTCTGTCATTGTTCCATCTTTATTGGCCTTTTAGTAAAAACAGGAGGTGTTTCTGATTAACACACTGCCGGTAAAAACAGGTTTCTCACCTGTAACAGTAGTTCTAGGAGTGGTATATCTTGTTCATCCACACTTTTTGGTATGTCCTTTCCCTTTAAGAATCTTGCCGGAAGGTCTAAAAGCTGGCTCCTCCTCCCACCCACCCAGGTGGTATATCCCTCAGCTCCTCCCATGACGCCAGATCTTTGCCCGCTGGAAGCAGAGGGTTGTCTTGTCGAAGCTGAGAGGTCAGGTGGGCCGCGTGGATGAACAACATATACCACTACTAGAAAGTAGTTACATAAAAACTTGCCATAACAGTAGATCTTTGAGAGATGTCTCTTGCAGCAGGTAATATTTCTGGGTAGTCGCCAGAGGTTGCTGTGGTGCACGGCAGCTCTTATAGCAGTCTTTTAGCAGGGGTCATCCACCGATGACATCATCATCCTGATACCTATATAAAAGAGTGGGCGGTCCCTGGTATCTTCAGTTTCCTGCCAGATTCAGCTCGCTAAGTGAGGACCGAGGGGATCTGAGGTACCAAAGGTGTCCCTTCCCACATGCTAAGTGGAACAAAGTCATTCTCTTAGAGAAGGAGGGAGATGGAGGGTGGGAATAAACCTGCTGCAAGAGACATCCCTCAAAGATCTACTGTTACGGTAAGTTTTTACATAACTGTACTATCTTCCACGGGATGGTCTCTTGCAACAGGCAATACTTTTTGGATGAATCCCAAGCAGTGTAGCCAAAGAGGGTGAAATTATGATAGGAGGCCCTGTAGGACTGCTGGGGCAAAAGCCGTCCTACGGCGGGAAGCAATATCTAAATTGTAATGTTTTGTGAAACTGTGAATGGTAGACCACGTGGCTGCATTACAGATATCAGTGATCGAGGCCCCTTTATAGCAGGCCACTGTGGAGGCCTGGGCTCTAATGGAATGGGCTTGTACTGTTCCTGATAGGGGCTTGTTGTATTTTTTGTAACAAAATGTGATTCAATTAGCCAACCAACTGGAAATGGCTTTCTTGGCAACTGTGGCACCGTCTCTCGTAGAGGCGAAGGTGACAAACAATTGAGAGTTTTTTCTCAAGGATTTGGTACGGTTTATATAGTACCTCAGAATACGATGAACATCTAAGGTGTGTAGGAGATGTTCAACCTGATTGGAATGGTCCGGGTAAGAGATGGGCAATTCCATGGTCTGGTTTAATGTATGTTCTGAAACCACTTTCGGCAAAAAGAAAGGGTTGGTGCGGAGAACCACCCGATCCTTGTGGAAGATTAAGTAAGGCTCTCTACACATCAGAGCCTGAAGCTCGGAAATACACCAAGCCAAAGTAACATCCTCTAGAAACACCATCTTCCAAAAGAGGAAACTTAGATCAGCGGTAGCCACTGGTTTAAACAGTGCCAGGATGAGTTTTCTAGTATGAAATTCAAATCCGGGCGACACTTTATAGGAGGTTTGATATGAAGCATACCTCTCAAGAACATCTTGGCAAGATTATGTTGATACAGTAATTTGCCTTCATAGGGTTCACAATAGGCCGAAATAGAGGCCAGATGAACCTTAATAGAGGAAAAGATAAGGCCCTTATTTTTTCATTTAACGGTTTTTACCTCCTTGCAGCCACAGTCCCTGCTTCCAATCCAGCCATCGCTCCACTCTGCCGCTGACCCCGAAGCTTGCATGCCCAGCTGGCAGATGCAGCTACACCTATGAAAGGGCCCCCCCCCCCCAATGGCCCTTGCGCCCAGCGAGGAAACCAGTACCGGCACATGCCTCCAGGAATCGTCGGCCGGTGGAGCTGCGGCAAAAACCATGCTGCCATATTTTCCCTGTTCTTTCTCCTGTAGGGAACCCGGACGCGTAATGATGTTTGACATAATGCGCGGCAGACATCTGCCACGCCCCCCAGTTACAGCGCTGCTTGCGGTACCTCCGGTGTCCCCAGGGGTCGCCAAGAGGCACGTGTAAAGTCCCAGCCCACCCCAGGACTGACAGAGCTGTATCCAGACACTCAATCTCAGTCCTCCCCTGCCACCCCCGATGATCCAAGCTCGTTCCCGAACCCGGGTCGCCAGCGCAGCGCAAGGTGTGACGTCCAGCACCTCAACCGTCAGCGCCACCAGACCGGCCGGATAAGACCCTTATTGGCAAGTGAAGCCAAGTAGTCTAGCACTTTGGGTAAAGGACATGAGAATGGATTTATGGAAAGGGAAGCAGCTCACATGAAAAAGCGTTTCCATTTGGCATTATGTGTTTCCCTGGTTGATGGTTTTCGTGAGGCCAAAAGAATGTCTGCCACAGGTGAGGAGACCTGAAGACGTGTTATTAAAATGTCCTCAGGAGCCAAGCGTGAAGGTGTAGAGCCTTCAGGTTGGGGTGAAGCAGGGTGCCCCGCTCCTGAATCAGGAGATCTGGTACGGTTGGTAATGGAATGGGGTCTGCCACAGATAGCTGTTGGTAGAGGAAATCACACCTGCCTGGGCCATAGTGAGGCTATGAGGATCATCGCGGCAGGTTCGAGTTGTAGTTTCAGTAGAGTCCGCTGCAGGAGTGGGACGGGGGAAAGCATATAAGAAGTGTCCTGTCCATGGTTGGGACAAGGAATCGGTAGACAGTTCCCTTCTGTTTAGGATAATGATAAAGTATTTGGGAAGTCTGTGATTGTCTGGGGGAAGCAAAAAGGTCTACATGCGGGGGTCGCCCAGAAGCGGATGATCATCTGAAGAACTTTGTGATGAAGGGCCCACTTGTGAACAGAGGACTGGCGACTGAGAATGTCTGCCAGGGTATTGTGGCGTCCTGAAAGATGGACGGCAATTATTGTGAGTTGTTGGAGTGTGGCTTCCTGCCAAACCTTTGGTGCCTCCCTGCAGAGAGCGCGAGACCTGGTGCCTCCTTGTCTGTTCTGACAGAACACTACTGAGGTGTTGTCTGACTGGATTAGTAAGGGTCCAGGATGAAGGTGGGGGCGAAAGGCCTGAAGTGCCACGCAAACCGCCTTCATTTCCAACAGATTTATGTGGGGTAAAATGGCTAATTGGGGCCATGTGTCTTGAGCCCCATAGAGGCTGAGGTGAGCTCCACAGCCATCCAGGGAAGCATCCGTGGTCAGAGTTTGCTGGGGAGGAGAAGCCTGAAAAGTCATGCCCTGAGACAGGTGGTACCGGTGTGTCCACCAGGCTAGGGCAGAGTGGAGAGATGGGGTGACTTTGAGAATGTCGTCGAAGTCTCCCGACTGTTGATGCCATTGATTCTGACGCACCCACTGCACTGGTCTCATATGAAGATGAGCGTACGCCACTGTGGGGATGGCAGCTGCCATGTGACCCAGAAGATGTCAGAGACTTCTGGCTGTTGACTGCTGGGTTCGAGCATGCAAAGCCAGAGATAGGAGTTTATCTTGTCTGTTGGCAGGGAGGTAAACCCTGGCTAAAACCATATCCAGAAGTGCTCCTATATACTAGAGTGACTGGGAAGGCTTCGGGTTGGATTTGGGCCAATTTATGGTAATGCCCATATTTTGGAAAAGGGTAAAGGTGGACTGGAGGGAGAGAAGCAGATCCTGTTCAGAATGGGTTTTTATCAGCCAATCGTCTAGGTATGGGAAGACGAAGTGTCAGTCTCTTCTTAGGGCCGCTGCCATTACGGCAAGGCACTTGGTGAAGACTGTCGGAGCCGACGAGAGTCCAAAAGAAAGTGCTCCAAATTGGTAGTGGTGTCCCAGCAGTTAAAAGTGCAGGAACCAGTAGTGAGCAGGGTGGATGGGGATGTGCAGGTACGCATCTTTCATGTCCAAGGCACATAACCAATCCCCCTTTTTTTTAACATCAGCAGTATGGATGTTAATGTGACCACCAGAAACCTCTTGTACTGAATATAAAAAGTTCAGTTGTCTTAGGTCTAGTATTGGTCTGAGGTTTCCCATACATTTGGGGAGCAGGAAAAAATGGCGGTAGAATTCTTGATGTAGCTCGAAGGAGGAACAGGATCCACAGCTTTTTTGTGTAGAAGAGTCTGAAGTTCCTCTTGGAGAACAGGAACATGGTCAGGCAGATAATGGACTGAGCAGGGTGGGTGCGGGGGAGGTGGACATGTAAATTCCAGCGTATGCCCCATACATATAATTTGAAGTACCCACTTATCTGAAGTAATGGCTGTCCAGGCCTCCAGATGAAGGGCAAAATGGCCCCCTACCACATCAGAGGCCTGAAGAAGGAAGCAGGGGGCAAGCCTTAATGGGTCAATGGGCAGGGGACTGGCCCGCACTGCCCAGAGGGTGGGAGTGTGGCCCCTTCAATGAGGGCATGGCATTCCTGGAGGAGGTGTTAGAACATCCGCAGGAACTGCCTAGATACACCCCTCTAGTCTTGCCTCTCCGTTTTTTAAAGTTTTGTGAATGGGACTGGTATGAGTACCGTGGGGTATGAGACACACATCATGCACCATATGAAGAGTGCATCCTGACGCCTGGAAATCATCCAAGAGTGTTTGGGTGCTTGGGACAAAAAGTTTAGCACCATTAAATGGGGCATTAACCAATTTGTGCTGAATAACTGATTGTAGACCTGAGACACGGAGCCAGGCATGGTGGCGGAGGGTGCTGCCCATAGTCTTTGCACAGGCCGAGGTATCCACAGCATCATATTCCGAGCATAGGAGATGTTGGGAAATGGAATTTCCAGTGGCTATGGTAGCCACTAATTGGTCTTTCTCCTGTGAAGGAGGGAGTTTATTGACTACTTCAATAGCTGAGGACCAGAGGGTACGTTAGTATTTTACCATATGTCCCATATAGTTAAAGATTCTCAGATTCAGTGTGCCTGCCTGGAAGACCTTCTTTCCTAGGTAGTCTAGGCGACGAGATTCCTTATCTGGAGGTAAGGAGCTCATGTGTCGGGGGTGTTTAGTACGATCATGAGCGACGGCAATAACTACTGAATCAGCCTCGGTGTTAGAGGAGAAGAACGGGGGATCGGGGGAGCCTGGTACAAACGATCCGCTTTCCGAGGAAGAGCCGGGACAGCAGAAGGCTAATCCCAAGCCACAAGCACTGCATTCTGGTATGTTTGGATGTGAGGGGGTACCACAACCACTGGGTCCTCAGGCAGTTCATGATAGTCTGCCATGTCTTTTTTCTGCTTATCTCATTCAGTAGGAGAGAAACCCATAATTTTCTGTATCTAAACCATCATATCGTGAAATGAGGGGTCATCAGGAGGAGAAGCCGCTGCATGGTGGGTGGGTTCCTCGTGCAGAGATGATATAATAGAGAGAGGACAGAGGACAAGAATCTCATTCTTGAATGTCAATATTCTCCAGATCCTCTGGTATGTCATCCAGGAATTCTAAGTCCTTGGAATAGCATTCTTCCTCATAATCTGAAGGGAAACCAGGTGGGGAGTCGGGCCGCTCACCTAGAAAATGTTTTGCTGGAGGTGTGGGTGACTGGGATGGGTGATTCCCAGTATCAGGAGCCGGGGACAGTGAATGCCTTATTACCTTCAGAATCTGCTGTACTACAGTATCCATGTCCATAGAAATAGTGGTGGAAGGAAGGGGGGGTTGTGAAACCAAGGGAATAATAAAGGAGAGAGGACGTGGAGCATAACAGACTAACCTGATAGTATTCTTTGACTGGATAATTAGGGCAGTTGATAAGGGACAAGCAGTAGATTTACTATACATCGTTTTCAGCTAGCCAGCATCCCACACGTCGCCACACAGCAAGTTGGTAAAAAGTTAGAGGACCTTGGTGCAGCAAAGGACCCGCTTAGATGGGTGGGAAGCTGGCTGGAGGGGAGACAGCTGAGGGTCATGCTAAACAAACTGGTGGGAAAGGGAGGTCACAGGTGGGGTGCTGCAGGGTCAGTCCTGGGACAAGCCCTCAGTGATATACAGAAGGGAATACAGAACAAGATGTGTTTCTTCGTAGATGACATTAAGCTCTGTGGCAGGGCAGGCAGCTAAGAGGGGGTAAGGAAACTGCAGAGGGGGTCTGCAAAAGTGAGATATATCATTCAAGGTTTGGCAGATGAAATTCAACACCAAAAAGTGCAAGATGATGCACATAGGGAACAAGAACCCCAGGAATGAATACTAGATGGCAGGGGTTAAGCTGGGCACTACTTCTGGGGAAAGAGACCTGGGAGTCATTATAAGGGACTCCCTAAAACAATCTAGCCACTTGAACAAGGCCTACAGCAAGGCAACCAGAATGTTGGGGTGTATTGGGAGAGGTTTCAACAGTGGGATTGGGGACTGATGCCACCAAATACAGAGTGTGAGAGAGAGAGCGAGCGCACAAACATGGGCACAAAAACTTAACATTTTTTCTCGTTTCTAAACTAGCTGCTGTTCTAAATGGAATGTGTGATAAGCACTTTGTGGCCACCATGCAGAAAATGAAAATTACATACTCTCTGTAATTCTTGATCTTCCCAAATATCTTCACCATTCATGACTGGTGGGTCTTAGCTGGAGGCGCAGGATCCTCGTGGGAACGTTTAGCTTTAAGAATGTTCAAGTGTGGAAGCCAACGTCGGGGATGGTGCTGCCCATGGGGCAGACGTACTACATGGCACTCGTGGACTGGCCAGTAACTGATGCTGGCTCCCCCTGCTCCTCAGTTCTGCCCAGCCAGAGAAGAAGAGGAGTTAGAGAATAGGGAGGGAGGGGGAAAGGCAGCCCAAGGGACAGAAAAAGGAAATGGATATTAATTTGTTGTCTTTCTATGAGAAAGTAAACAGAGAACTGGATAACTGCAACTCTGCTGATGTGGTCTTCTTGGATTTTGCGAAGGCTTTTGATAAACTGCCTCACTTGGAACTGTTAAAAGCAGCGATGGAGATCAAATTAGACAGTAATATTATACACTGGATATCAAGACTGGTTGAGGAACAGGGAGCAGATAGTGGTTGTTCGGGGGGGTATACTCTGAGATGGCAGCTGTTTCTAGTGGAGTTCCACAGGGGTTGGTCCTGGGACCTTGTTTATTTAACATCTTTATTTCCACCCTTCAGGTTAGAAATTCAACAGTATGGATACAAAAGTTTGTGGATGATTGCAGAGTTGGAAAAATTGTAAATAATGAGGAGGAGGATGCATCTCAATTGCAGGTTTCCTTAAATGAAATCTGGGATTGGACTGAGAAAAATAAATTAGAACTGAATTTTTCTAAGTGCAAAATAATGCACTTGGGAAAATATAATACTAATCAAATTACACAATAGGATTGAATGCATTGATCAATACAAGGAAAGAGAGAGATTTGGGGGTAATAGTTATGGAGGATTTGAAATGTAATATTCATTGCAGTGATCAGGTTAGGAAGGCAAATCAAAACCTAAATTGCATTCTGAGGCACATCTCTAGCAGAGAAAGGCAGATGATAATGCCTTTGTATGAAGTGCTGGTTAGGCCACACTTGGAGTATTGTATCCAGGTCTGGTCTCCTTTTAGAAGGGAAGATATAATGAGAATCGAGGGGGTTCAGAGAAGGGCCACTAAATCAATACCGTCTTTAAGAAATATGACTTTTAACGAAAGGTTAAGGACATTGAATCTGTACTCCTTACATTACAGAAGATTCAGAGGAGATATGTGCTTATTATTTATGGCAATGGAAGATACACAACTTAAGGAAGAATTTGGATTCATATTAAATAAAATTAGGGATGGCAGTAGAAGGCATAGTAAACAGTTGTATATAACCAGATGGAATCGAAATTCAAGGAAATATTGGTTTAGTCAGAGGGTGTTGGCTAAATGGAATAATCTCAGACAGGCACTAATTGATGGCCCACATATGGATGCTTTTACAAGGGGGTTAGATGAGCTTTATAAAGACAGCACCAAATTTTGAAAAAAACAAAGGCAAACTATATGGACAAGTTGTCTTAAGTTTGTAACTTCCTATGAATCCAATGAATACAGGCAAATAAACAAAAACCTGATTGAGATAAAATAAGTAGGGCATGGATTGAGGAATTTGAGTTGGTCTGGGGGGTGCCAGACCAACTGGGCAGACCAAGGAAAAAGACAGAAAGAAGGGGGGAGAGAGACAGACGGGGACATTCCGTATACATGGGGGAAAAGAGGCTGGATAAGAAGAGAAGGTTAGTCTCCTCAGTCGAGGAACCAAATATAAAGGTGACTCAAAGGGAAGAGTACCACTGCAACTGCTTTGCAGAGTGGGCTAGGTCCACACTCCCCTACCAATGGGTGCCATAACATTGGTTGCATGCCCTTCTTTCTTCCCCTTCCCTTTTTTTTTTTTTTTTTTAAAGAGAAACGAAGGAAAAAGGTATTTTCTGCAGGAAAGGCCGAGACACCCTAAAGTGGCAGTGGAGACCAAGGGGAACCAGGAAGAAGGTAAAGGGGGAAGATGCGAGGACCAAAACCTAGTGGTCAAGCTGCTGTTAGGAGTTCTGCAGCACATCAGGAGAAGGAGAGTGTTGTCTATAGGAACCAGAGCGGATATGGTGTGAAGAAGGCAATACTAAGCCACATAAGGAGACTTCCTGCAGCAGAAGGCAGCACTGGAGGCCAACTAGTGCAGAAGATGTCAGTGTCCGGAAAGGAGGAAAACCTTACAGGGCAGGGGAGAGAGAAAAAGGGAAGGGCCCCTAGAGATAAGAGGGCTAAAAGACACTCTATCTCTCTCTCTCTCTCCATAGGAAAGTTTTTTTTTTTGGTAGACAGAGCAGTGTAAGAGAACTGCAGCATACACTGGAAGGGAAAACAAAAGACCGTGCTATAGAGACAATGCCTCCAAGGTTACTGGGGATGAGTACCAGGAAAACAGTAGAAATAGCACAGCAAGACGGCACTGAAAAGGTGCCATTGTGTAGGGAAAAGGGGACAAAAGAGCAGCAGCTCTGAGACTTCTTGTTTTCCTTTCCACGAGACATGGAGTCTGGAAAATGTCATCCCAGGGTTTGCCCACCCGAGACCATTTCCTGAAAGAGTTATTTAGTAGACAGAAGGCTGAAAGGGAGGACACACTGCCCAGAGCCTGGCCTTAAGGGGAAGGTAGGTAGGTAGCAGTCATGAATGGTGAAGATATTTGGGAAGATCAAGCATTACGACGTATACGTAATTTTCATATCTTACCCAAATCAGTCTTCACCATTCATGACTGACAGATGTGAGTGCTAAGCTGCCACCCTTGGTGGCACTGGCAAACCCTGAGGGATAACAGTCCCTCAGTCTCCTGTGGGGGGGAACACAAGGAGGCAGGGACCTGAGGTTGTTCAGGGGCAGGCGGAGGCTCCTGTGGCCCGGGAAAGGGAAGTCATCCTGCTACCTCTCGCTTGACCCGAGGGGAGAAAACGTGGGCGTCCTGGTATGGTAAGGCGATCACCCTACGCCAGACCAAGGGTGATAACCTGGAAAGATGGAGCCACGCTGCCCACCTGATGCAGACTGCTCTTCCCACAAGCCTGGAGACTACCTCACTGGCGTCGTAAGATGCCCTTGACTGGTGTCTCGCTAGCTCCAGGCCATGGGTGGAAAGGCTGATGGCCCGTCTGGTTGTCTATCTGGCATGGATGCTGGAGCTGACCCAGCATCGCCCACAGGTACCCAGCATATGCAGCCTGGTGTGCCGAGATGCACAAGAGGAGGCGCGCAGTTGAGAACACCCTTCTACCCCAGCAGTCAAACTTGGACGAGTCAGACTCTGTGGGGCAGTTGTGCCTAGAGCAATGGTGCCCTGTGGGATTGTCCAGGAGCTCTACTCCTAAGGTGGGATGAGGCATAGCACCTGGAGACCCTACTGGTGTGCAGTACCTGCACTGGCAGTCCCTCGGGGCTGCAATAGGAGCAGAGGGGTTCTGCCAGACACTGTGGGATGCATCTGAGAAAGGCTGAGGCCACAGAGGAAATCACAGTGGATTCCATACTGTATTCCCTGAGGAATTACAGTGTCGCACGTGCAGGATTGCGCCCTATGAAATAAGACAGGTGCAGCTCCTCCATCATGTCCAACAGGAAATGCTGGTATCTCGTGAGATCGGCATCAGAGTAGAAATGAATAGAGGTATCCCCTTCCTCAGAGGAGGAAGTCAGCAATTTGGAGGAGCTATGTTCAGTGGGAGGAAGCGCAGGGGTTTCAGGTCTGAAGATGACCTCATCCATGGCTCTGAGGTACCAGGGGTACACAGCCACCGTAGCTCTGAACTGTTTCCAAGTCATGGGCTCCATAGGGCCGGAGAAACCTGGGAGAGAAGGAACAGGAGGCAGGGGAGGAGGAGAACGGTCATGAGAGACCGACCATGCCAGCACCTCTGCTAGGGCTGCAGGAGCAAGCAGGGGACCCTTCCCTAGGGAGGGGGCTGCGCAGACCGCTCACTGTAGATTGCCCAACCAAGGAGGGGTGAGCCGAGTGGTGCTCTCGGGGGATACCCCAAGGTGAGGAGATGGAGCAGCGCATCGCACGGCCCTAATCCCACCACCTGCACATCCCGTCTGATCAGAAGGGGATAGAAGGCCCAAATCCACACTCCTGCATCTCCCAGAGCCTCCAGCTGCTCTGGGAACAGCACAGGGTGCTGCTAATCCCGACCTCCTGACCCCTGCCCCACCAGACAAGGACCTGCCCCTCGACAGAGGACACACAGGAGATACAGAGTTCGCAGGAGAAAAATGGGAGGATCCGGGACCAAAGGCAGCTTTGGAAACTCTCTTCGACGTCGCCCATGGCACTAGTGCCAGAATCCGTGCCTCCACGGCACCAGCAACAGGGTCGGCACCAAGCTTGGTGCCAGAAGTGTCCCCAGCACCACGAGCAGTGCCAAGGGGCAAAGGTAGGGTGGCACCAGAGTCAGCAACAAACTGGGGGTACCCAGACCCTGCTGAAGGCCTTGAGCTAGGCCAAGGGGAGTCCCAGGGCTCCGGGAACCAGCCAGCCAATCGGGATCATTCCTGTCATCATCCGAATCTGAGGACGAGACCAGCAAGATCACCAGAGAAGCTACCCTGGGGACTCCCCCTCTTCTGGCACAGCAAGTGGTGTCAGAAGGGGACAAAGCTGTGCGGTCGGCATCGCCCCGCTCACTGACACCAGGGGTGGGCAAGAGCTGAGGCATCACCGGGCTGTGATGCTAAGGAAACCACCAGTGCAGGTCGAGCATATAAATAAGACCTCGATACCGGGGTGTCCGGAACCCAAAGGGGGCACCAAACTGCAAGGGGCGGGCAGCCGGCGCCCCAGAGGTCGACTGTCCATCCGAACCCTAGCGCTGGCCTAGAGTCTTCATGAGACTAGAAACTGAGGAGGCCTGCTCTCCCTTGGTATATACAGTACCATGGAGTGGCCTGAGGGAAGGGCCTAGGGACCCAATTTTGGCGTTTCTGGTGTGGCGCCAGCCTCCAAACACTGGGGGCTCCAACCCCAATTCTAATGCTCACGTTTGGAGTGTCAGGAGATCCAGGGAAAAGCAGGCGTTGCACTCGTCCATGTCCTGATTTGGACCAAAGCAGGTTAAACAACGATCATGGTGGTCGGATACGGTCATGGGCTTCCCATAGAGGCAACGATGCATGGGAGAGAGCCTTTGATTTCGATTTACTAGGCCCGGACTGGACATGACTGATGGGGTGGGAAAAAAAAAAAAAAGAGGAGAAAGCTCCAGATGCTGTATTGGAAAAGGGAAGCAAAAAAGTCACCGAAAACAGCGACAAACTGGCACGGTGTTGAGAGAAACAGTGACCGAGCAGAACTGACTCAGATGTTTTTCTTTGAAGTCTCTCAACAAAGCTCCCATGAGTTGCTCCCTCGATGGTGGGAATAACAGAACTGAGGAGAAGGGGGGAGCTGGTGTTGGATACTGGCCATTCCACAAGCACCACATAGCATGTCTGCCTCATGGGTGGCGCCATCCCAGATGTCAGCTCTCCACTCCAAAATTCTTAGAGCTAAATGCTGCCACAAAGGTCCTTCACCTCCAGCTAAGACCCACCATTCATGAATGGTGAAGACGGATTCGGGTAAAATTCAACCATACTTGTACTTGTTTAGTGTTTCTACATCAGGATAACCTCATTTAGGTACAGCAGTTCATTTGCAGGGGGTGGTTAATAAAACAGCATTGTTACATTACAGTAAAAGTCCATTTAAAGATGCCTAACATTTTATCTATTCAAACAGTAAGAAAAAATTACTCACCTTAGTAATTGCTTTTCTTCTCATGGAGTCTTGCTATATTATAACAATAGCAGTCAGCCACTGCAGCTGAACTGCCCCGGAGAGGAAGGAGTTAACTCCAGAAGATCTGGAGTTCTACAGCGCGAGGGCGCTGTGCTCAAAGCTCTATCTGGCAGTTTCAAATGAAACTGTCAGATCTTTACGAAGCCAACATCAAAGGACGGAAAAAGTCTGTGTGGAAAACTACACTAGCCTATGGCTACCTACTAGTAGTAATAACAACAATATAAACAACAAAGAAACACCAGAACCATAATAACAAAGATTGATGGTATTATGGTTCGTTTCCACCTTGACAAGCACATATGAACCCCCTTCCCCAAGACTCAAGTCCAAGAAGGGGCAATAAAAATAACCTAAAAGAACATCTAGATCCTAACCCAAAGGAAAACAGGGTTAGGGGAAAACTAAATGGCATGACACAGTGCTTGCACCAATTTGCCACCTCTACCCAAGTAGGAGTTCTGAGAGGGCAGGAGGAGGGTGGTTATAATGCCAGCAAGACTCCCTTGAAGAAAAGCAATTACTAAGGTGAGTAATTTTTCTTCAAACACCATGAAGTCTTGCTATATTATAACAATAACGAATACACAGCAGTACCTCCATGGAGGAGGGTCAGAACCTACATAGGAAATAGGCTCTGAAGCACAGCCTTGAAGCCGAGCATCTCTCCTGGACTGGATATCCAGGAATAATGCTGGTAAAGGTGTGAACTGTCTTCCAGGTAGCAGCTTGACAAATCTCCAGAATAGGAATGTCTCAGCAGCCGCTAGAGACGCAGCTGTACCCCTGGTGGAGTGGGCCTCAATCCTGAGGGGTACTCTACCCAGTTTCTGATAACAAAATTGGATACAAGAGACAATCCACCTTGCAATTGTTCTCTTAGTGGCAGGTTTCCTTGCCAACCTCGCCATAGGTAAGAAACAGTTGAGGATTCGAACCTATGACCTCTGGTGCGCCTAGATAGTAACTTAATGCCTTTTGACATCCAAGCTGTGCAGTCTCCTCTCACCTGAGGAAGAATGCTCAGTGAAAAATACTGGGAGGAGATAGATTGATTCAGGTGGAAATCAGAAACCACCTTAGGCAAAAACTTTCTATTAGTCCTAAGGACTACCCTATCTCTGTGGAAAGAGATAAAATCTTCTTCCACTGACAGGGCCTGTAACTCACTGTCGTCTGGCAGAGGTGATAGCTACTAGAAAACGGTTTCCAAGTTAAATACTTGAGTTCTGCTCGAAGACAGAGGCTCAAAAGGAGGTTGCATTAACTGAGCAATGCAAATATTCAGGTCCCAGGTGGGAGCTGGTTCCCGAAAGGAGGGTTAGTGTGAAGTAACCTTTAAAAACTTGGAGAACACAGGGTGAGAAGAAAGGGAGGCTTCCTGCTGACACAAAAGCAGAGACAGCTGCCAGATGAACCTTCAGGGTAGCTGGTCTAAGGCCTAAGGAATTGGATGGACCAAATAGTCCAAAGAATGGGAAGATCAGCAGATTCTGGGGTAATCTGCCTCTCAGAGCACCAGATGGAAAACCTCTTCCACTTAGAATTATAAGTGGCCCTAGTGGAAGGCTTCCTTGAAGCCTTTAAAATATCCATAACACCTTGAGAAAGGTGTAAATCAGCAAATTCTAGCTTCTCAAGAGCCAAGCCTTGAGGTGGAGGGACTTGAGGTCCGGATACCACACTCTCCCCTGTGCACAGGCCAGTAAGTCGTGAACTCTGGGCAGGCTCAGGGCAGGGTGGACTGCCAGGGACAGGAGCAGAGGGTACCAGGGCTGTCTGGCCCAATCTGGGGCAATCAGAATCACTCTGCAAGGTTGAGATCTGATTTTCACTAGTACCCTGAAAAGGAGAGGAAAGGGGGGGAAAGCATACAGGAACTTCCCTTTCCAATCCAACAGAAAGGCATCCAGAGGGACTGAGCCCAGTACTGGAGGCCTGCAGCAAGAAAGAGGAAGTTGGTGGTTGTCTGGGGCCGCGAAAAGATCTATCTGAGGAGTGCCCCAACTGGCAAAGACGGACCCCAGTACTTGTGGATTCAGAGCCCATTCGTGATGGCCCTGAGAAATTCTGCTGAGGGCGTCCGCCAGCACATTGTCCTTCCTGGGAGATGAGCCGCTATCAGGGAGGTGTTCGAGGGAATAAGCCAGAGACCACAACTTCATTGCTTGATTGCACAAGGCTGAAGACTGAGTGCCCCCTTGCTTGTTGATGTACCACATTGTGGTGGTATTGTCTGTCCTGACTTGAACCACTTTGTTCTGAACAGAATCTGAAAAGATCCGAAGAGCTAAAAAGACAGCTCTGAGTTCCAGAAGATTGATGTGGAGCAGAGATTCCTGAGGAGACCACACTCCCTGAGTGGTAAGGTCGCCCAGGTGAGCCCCCACCCTAACAGGAGGCATCCATGGTGAGGGTGAGGGAGGAGAAATGGAATGAAGGGAACCCCTTGTTTCAGATTGCTTTGATCCTGCCACCAGTGTAGGGCCAGGATCAGGGATTGATAACTGGGACCAATTTGGTGAGGGTCCTTCCTCTGAGACCAATAGGCCCTCAAATGGAACTGAATGTCCCTCATCTGGAATCTTGCTCCCTGCACAACAGCCTGTGGAAGCAGCCATGTGTCCGAGGAGTTGCAGGAAATGCCTTGCTGGTCGGAGAGACCCGCGGGGTAAGGAGGATGCCAGGGCGATGAGTCTGTCCACCTTTCCGAGGGAAGAAGGCCTAGGCTAACCTTGTGTTCAATTCTGCGCCATGAAAGTTAGGGCCTGAACTGGTTCCAGAACTGACTTTGGTAGTTTAGCAGAAATCCAGAGAAGTGAGAAGCTGCTGGGTGACTTGTAGAGTGGGATTCACCTGACCTGGAGACTGACCCACAATGAGCCAGTCGTCCAGGTGAGGAAACACCAGTCGCCTTCTTAATTGAGCCACTACTACAGCGAGGCATTTGTGAATACCTATGGCGCAGAGGTAAGGCCGAAGGGCATTGCCCTGAACTGGTAGTGGCCTGAGGGCAGTTCAACCTGAGGTACTTTCGTGGGAAGGCCTGATCAGAACATGAAAATAGGCATCCTTGAGGTCCAGGGAAGCTAGCCAGTCCCTGGCCTTGGGAAGGCAATATCATTGCCAGGGTTAACATTTTGAACTTTGGTTTCAACAGATGCTTGTTCAAGTATCTTAAATCCAGAATGGGCCGCCATTCTCCTGTCTTTTTTGGGGTAAGAAAGTATCTTGAATAAAGCCCCTTGCCCTGATGGCAAGGAGGAACCCTTTCCACTGCTTTGCAGACCAGAAGAGAAGAAACCTCTGCTTCCAAAGCAAGGGCTTCTGAAGGACTTGCAGGTGGAAATGCCTGGCTCTCATCTTTGGAAAATATTTGAAGCTGAGAACCAGACCCTACCTACCTCCAGAACCCATCTGTCCGAAGTTAGGGACAGCCAGCTCTGGCTGAAATAGGCCAACCTGCCCCCACTGGTACAGGAGAATCGGCCCTGGGCACCCCATCAGGTGCCTGCTTAGCAACAACCTTAGGCTGAGGGGAGGAGGCGGTCTACTAGCGCCACGTCTACCCTGCCTCTGAAGAAACCCCTCGAGACAGCAGAGGAGGCTTGAAATGGTAAAGGCCTGAAAAGGGTCTGCCCCTACCTCTGGGAGCATGCCTTGTGGCATGGCATGCTTCTCCTTAGCCTGGGCACTTTTGTAGGTAGTTCTGTATTCATCCATCTTTTCATATAATTTTCTGTTTGCTCCCAAACAGAGAATTTCCCACTACAGGAAAATCCATAGCCTTTGACTGAGTATCTTGGGACAGATTAGTGCATCTGAGCCATGCCAACCTCGGGAAGCTACAGAAGTGGCCATGACCCTAGAGGAAACATCATTAACATCAACAGCAGTATGAAATTGAACTTTAGAGGCTTCAATGCCATCAGCAGCCACCTGTTCCAACTCACTAGCCAGCTGGCCATGGGCCTGCTTGGCTAACTGCAACACTGTGTCCCACCTAGATTTCTGATATCTAGCCACATAAGCCATATAATTTGCCTGCCTGAGTCCCAAAGAAGCTGCCATATACTGTTTCTTCGCCATGGCATCAATCTTCCTAGAATCCTTATCAGGAGGATGTGAGGCCAGAGGAATATTAGCCTTGTCACAGGCTGCAGCTTGTACCACACTACATGACTACACTGCTCAATAAGGAAGTCTGTATCCGAGCCTGACAAAGTATACCTTCTGTCCATTTTTTATCTACAGGAGGGACAGAATGAGGATTTTTAAAATCTTTGTTGTTTGCTTCCTAAATGACTTATGCAAAGGAATAGACAACCTCCTAGACTCTGGAATATCCATCATTTCCACATAATCAGGCTCCTCTTGCTCATCCACAGCCTCCTCTAAAGGAAGCTGGAGGGTTTCTGCAACCTTTTTGTAAAAAATAAAGAAAGAAGGGGACTCAGACAGAATAGGGGGAGATTCTAAAGGTCTGTCTGGAGAAATGCCCGGTTCGATGGGCACGTCCAGACCCTCCCAGCCACACATATATTGATCAAATTCCTCCTCCCCCTCCTGTGGTTCATAAAAATCCTCAACTTCAAAATCCTGAACCACTGGGACTGAACGAACCAACCTTTTACCAACTGTTGGTGGTTCTACAGATCCCTGAGACAGTGACTGGACAATCTGAATGGCTTTAGCTATCTCTGCAGCAGTTGGAGACACAATTCTGGACTCCAAACCTCCTGATTTCTTTGTCTTTTTACTTGGGACTGGTTCCTCTGAACCAGTCTTCCTTTTGCCCGAGGAAGTCTCGCCCTGGTCAGAGGGCACTCCCTCTGGTCCAGTGGGTACTGAACGGGCTGGCCATCCGGGTCAGCGGACTTCTTGGCCTCTCGTTCCCTGAGCCGGCCCAATCTCTTCTCCAGGGTGGCTGCAGGGAAATTTTTACACACCTGGCAGTCTGACAGGAGGTGGTCAGCCCCCAGACAATAGACACAAGTGGTGTGTGGGTCAGCCTTGGCAAAAGGCGTCCCCACAATTTTATCTGATGTTAAACAGTAGGCCGGTTTTCTTTTGGGTTTCTCAGACATAATGCCAGCCTAACCAAAACTTGCCTTTTGATGGCAGTGCCAGGCAAGACACCCTTATCGGTTTCTAACCGTGTCGCGAAGTATTTGAAAAAACCGTAATAATTTCGGTTTTTTAGAACACGATAAGAGAAAGAGAACGCACTCTAAAACCCACAGTACAGTTTTAAAAGACAGAAAAAACCAGCGATCGGTTCAAAACCGAACCGATAATTAATTTTCCACACAGACTTGAATTTTTGTACTTACGGTTACCAGATAGAGCTTTAGAACGAAATGCGGTAAAATAATGACTTTTGCGGTTCAAATGAACGAAAACTACTCTTTAAACCGAGAATGAACCGAGCTGAAGGAGCTGATCTCCGGGCGACTGTTCAGTGAAGCGGAGTAAAGAATCTGACAGTTTCATTTGAAACTGCCAGATAGAGCTTTGAGCACAGCGCCCTCGCGCTGTAGAACTCCAGATCTTCTGGAGTTAACTCCTTCCTCTCCGGGGCAGTTCAGCTGCAGTGGCTGACTGCTATTGTTATAATATAGCAAGACTTCATGGTGTTTGAACATGCTACACAAAATTAATGCATTCCAGACCTGATATGTACAGACAGGTACACTGCAGTAATTTGGATAGGAACATACAGCTTTAAACAAACCATAAGCATGACACAGTATAGAGTTTGGGAAGGTTTGATTGACAGTATATAATTAGGTAAGCAGGGACAGGTTAGAGGTCTGTGTAGGAGTTTGGAACAAAGGTCTTATAGCTGTTCTTCTGGGTTCTAGTGAGTAGTTATAAAATATGCTGCCAAGCAATCAAAGTACAGTGCTCCCTCGCTATAACGAACGGAATGGCAGCCATAATGTTAATTTGTTATGACTCCGTTCGTTACAATGAGGGACGCTGAAAAAATTAGTTGTGTGGTCTGTGTCTTTTCCTGCCCGCTTCACTGACTGACACCAAAGCTCCCTCAGTACAGTATAATAATATTTATAACACAGTATACTGTATTTTTCTTTATTGTGCTGAGTTGAGCTGTGGTTGTGAGCGAGCCGACTGGCTGACAGAACGTGGGAGCGACTGCTAGTGCAGATACACTGACAAGTGCTTTTTATTTCCTGGCAGCTCTCAGATTTCCTCAACTGAATGAGGGGTGCATGGGAGTGTTTGGAGGTGGTTTGGTGACTGTATTAATCTATGGTTAGTAATATACCCAGTAAGAACAAGTTTACAGAACTACCTTCTCATGTGATGCAGTAAACGGTCTCACCACCCATAGACGGAAAATTAAGTACTCAGCTAACAGCTCATTGCAACAGGGTTTGAACCTCATTCTGGGGAAGCTCAAAATTAGCATACTGCAAAAAGCAATACGCACTTGAGGACGTGTCACGATTTCTTAATCTACTGAAATGAAAGTGCAACTTCTTGCCATCCAGATGACCCAGATTTGAGCCCAAAGACCCAGATGTCTGTTGCCCACTGGCATGGCAGAGTTCCTGCACCCATCTTGGACACCTCCTGCCTTAGGTAGAGCACCTCCTTCCACTGCACAACTGCCTCCTAATGGTTCAGGGGGAGGAGGGAGTATGAGGGAAAGAATGTACAGTTAAGTAACAACTTAGTGTAACAGCAGATCTTCGAGGGTATCTCTTGCAACAGGCCACACTAGTAGGACTAAGCTGCCAGGCACTAGGATTACACAAACTTTCTAGCTAGCAGTCTACCATGGGGGCTACCCACAACTGACATCACCCTCTGATGTCAGCCTAGCATATAAGTGGGGGCGTCCCCCATAGCGTCCTCAGTTCTCCAACCAGAGACCAAAAGCAAGAGCCCAATAGGGGAACAGAGGAGGAACCGAAGGTATCCTTAGAGTAGACAAGAGAAGAAGCAGACAGTTCTCCGCTATGGAAAGGAAGAGCTAGGCAGAAGGTCCAAAGGCCACGAAAGAGGAAAAAGGGAGAAGGAAGGAAGGAAGGAGGGAAAGCATGGCCTGCTGCAAGAGATCCTCTTGAAGATCAACTGTTACAGTAAGTTATGTAAATCTTACTTTGAGGGTATCTCTTGCAGCAGGTCACATCAGCAGGACGAGTCCCAAGCAGTTCTGGCAACATCAGACAGTTCAGGCAGCTGGCCATAAGGACCTAAGAGAGAAGGCCTTGCAGAACAGCCAGGCCAAAATTGGCCCTGTGTGCGCCTAGAGGTGACATCCAGACTGTATTTTAAGTCCCCAGCTGGGCCAGGATTATGCACTGGAAACTTCAAGTGTAGAATGCCTCACAAAAACGTGTGAGACACGTCCAGCTGAGCCACATGGCAGCCATCGACAGGTACATGGTAAGCAGAGATAGCGGAGAGATGTACCTTGATGGAGGAGCACTTCAGACTGGAGTCTGAGAGGGAGAGTAAATACTCCAAGATCTGATTCACTGGACAGATGAAGGGGTCTACAAGGAGCAAAGCTGCCCATATAGCGAAACGCTTCCACTTCATGGAATAAGTGGCCCTGGTGGGTCGTTTCCCAGCTGCCACCAAAACATCCACTACCTTAGGGGACACCCAAACCTTGCAACAGCTACATTCTCAGGAGCCAAGCATGAAGATGGAGAGATTTGAGGTCAGGATGGACCAAGGTACCCTGCTCCTAGGACAGCAAGCCTGTGCCATAAGGGCAGGATCACTGGAGGTGCCACTGCCAGCTGCTGGAGCAAGGGGAACCAGATCTGACAAAGCAAGAAGGGGGAGATTAGGATCATAGTTGTCCCTTTCATCCGAAGTTTGATCAGAACCCTCTGAAGGAGCGGGAAGGGAGGGAAGGAAGGCATAGAGGTATCGCTCTTTCCAAGAGAAGGACAACACGTCTCACCAGAAAATTCCAGGCCCTGCAGCGAGCAGAAAAGCATCAGTTTTGCATTGAGTGTGGATGCAAAAACTTTAACTCTGGACAACCCCACCAGTCGAACAGATCTTCCACCATGGCGGTCAGGAGCTCCCACTCGTGAGCTCATGGCTGAGACCAGCTTAGGCTGTCTGCCAAGACGTTTTGGTCACCAGGAACATGGGACAGCCGAGAGTTCCAGGTCGTAATCTATGGCCCAGTACCTGACACACTGCTTCACAACACAAAGGGTATGAATGAGACCCTCCCTGTTTATTGATGTAATGAACCACGTTGGTGTTGTCTGTCTGAATCAGCAGTGGGTCCGGGGAGAGCTGGGTCTGGAAGGCCTGCAAGGCATATAGAACTGCTTGCACCTCCAAGACGTTTATGTGGAGTTCTGCTTCTACCATGGACCACGTCCCTCGAGTCTGGTGTGCACCCACGTGAGCCCCCCTCAGCCGACACCAGAGGCATCTGTTGTGAGGATTTACTGCAGGGGTGGAATGAAGAATGGCACCCCTTTCAGGAGGTTGCTGGACTCTAGCCACCACAACAGCGCCCCCTTGACTGGATCTGAGACCAGGACCGGCTGCTCCAGGTCATCCACATGCTGGTCCCACTGGACCCGCAGCGTCCACTGAGGAATCCCCATATGCAGCCTGGCTAGGGGGACCATAACGATGGTTGCAGCTATGAGTCCCAGGAGGCGCAGAAAGACCTGTGCTGCATGTAACGGCTGGAGTAGAGCTGATGAGCTTGATCCATCAAGCACTCTGCCCTGTCTTAGGGTAGAAAGGCCATCCCCTGAGCTGTATCCAATATCGCCCCAATGTACTGAAGTCACTGGCAGGGGTCTTGATCATGGCCCCCAAATCCTGGAACAGTTGGCAGATATGAGCCAGGGTTTGGAGCAGACACTCCCTGGATGGTGCTGATAGCAGCCAGTCATCCAGAAAAGGAAACATATAGAAATCCTGCCGTCTGAGGGCAGCTGCCACTGCCAAGCACTTGATGAACATTCAGTGGGCTGAGCATAAGCCAAGTGGCAGAGTCCTGACCTGGAAATGGACTCCATGAAAATGAAATCTAGGGAAGCACCTGTGGGAGGTGCATACCTTGTTATGCAGATAGGCATCCTGCATGTCTAGGGAGCAAATCCAGTCCCTCTGGTGTAACAGGGGCAGAAGACCCTGACGGGTTACCATTCTTAACCGCCTGTATTGCACCGACAAGTCCCCCCATATGTTTGGGTACCAGGAAGAAATGGAAGTAAAACCCCTTTCCTTGCTGGGACTGCGGAATGCATTCTGTGGCCCTTCTGTGAAGTAGGGCATGGATCTCTTCCCAGATCAGAGGGACGTGACTGGGAGGGTACCAGGACAGAACTGGGGGGTTTGTCCTGAGGCCACTCCAAAAGTTCCAGGGAGTAGCCATGCTCTATGAGCTGCAGCGCCCAACTGTCTGAAGTTGTCTCCCACCATCTGTCCACACGGAGGAAGAAGTGACCCCCTACGACCACCTTCTGCATATCTGGAGGGAGGGGGTCCGGCAAAAAGTCAGGAAGTGGGGACAGCTACAGTCAGGGCTGCGGGACCTCCCTGGGAGCTCTTACTGGCAGAGGGAGTTGACAGGGCAGATGCCGCTGCCCGCCGCTTTCCCTGAGGCTTGGCAGACATCCGGGTTTGCCCTGTGGGTAGCCCAATGAAAGAGTGTCCTCTGCCCAGACTTGGGCAGTGTGTGACACACTGAATGTACAAATCTCAGTGTGCGTCCAGATGCCTGTAAGGAGGACAGGTTATCTTCAACATCTCTGCCCAGAAGATTCTGCAGAGAAGAAAATCATTCTCATATTTCAGAACTCTGACAGCCTGGAAAAAGACAAAACATTGCTTGGGGCCTGTGGGGATGGTTTGCACACTTTTCTATTGATACTTTCATTTTTGCTTATTTGAATTAAGACGAGGCTTGCCGGATTCCATTTGAGGATTGTTAATTTTACATCCAGAGGGAGTGAAATACTACTGAATTTGCTTTTTACTGTGGATTGCTCACTGGTGTAGAGACCTAGTATTTGTAAGGATATTTTGCAACTTTTAGGATTGTACCGCTGGCTGAGGATTGATTAAATTTGTATTCCTGGGTTCAAAGGAGTGGTTTGTGTAAGTGGAGTGGTGTGTTAAATTGTTGTGCTGGTTGCATTACTGAAAGGAAGGGCAGCACTCACCAGGGTGGCGGGGCAGAGGTGTATTTGATTGTTTCTGAAGGTCACTGGTGGCAGGGAGACACCCACCCGAGGGGTGTCATTTCTTTTATACCCGAGGTTCTGTCATCACTTCCTCAAGAGGGCATGGGGCACAACTCTGTCATATCCTTAACAACCCAGCACAGTGCATAGAGGGTAAGCACACATACCCCCCCAAAATTATATATATAGTATATATTATAAGCAGGAAGGGAGAGGGACATGTGGGGAGTGGTGCAATGCACTGGCTGTGGGGCAGCAGTTTTCTGGGAGACATTCTGGAAGCTGTGATGTAGCCCTATTTGCAGACAACTGTCAGCTCTGAGGGAGGAGGTTGCCTGTCTCCAGGCTGAACTGGCAAGGAGTAGGGAAGCATCCCCCACCCAAAGAGCACCAGTGCCACCACCACTGCCTCAGAGGTTGCCAAGAATGAGGAGTGCTTGGACTACAGTGGGCTCTGGGAAGGTGAGAGTGCTGGAACAGAGACACACCCCTCCAGTTGTACCTCTCCACAACTCGTATACCATTCTGGCAGAGTATGGTTCTTCTATGACGGCACCCACAGTGGAGACCAAGAAGGATGCCGGGAACTTCCACAAGGGAGACCCACAGGAGGGTGACAAGGGACACCACAGGGGATGGAAACTGCTCCTGCTGGGGGATTCAATTGTTAGGAGGGGGTAGAACTGGTGAAGGGAGAGGAGAGGGAGCTAAGATGCCTGCCTGGTGCCATGGCTTGGAGGGACAGGAAGCGAATCCTCAGGATTGCAGGAGCAGCATCATGGGAAAGGGAACTAGACATCATTGTCCACCTTGGGACAAACAACCTAGCTGGGCATAGGATCAGTGCAGCGCAGGAGGAGTTTGTGGAATTGGGGAGGGGCCTTAGACAGGTAGCACGCACGGTAACCTTCTCGGAGGTGCTGCCTGTCTACAGCATGGGTGAGGATAGGGTACTTCGCACCATGCAGTTCAGTGAATGGTTGAAAGACTGGTGCAGAGCACAGGGTTTTGGCTTCATTGAGGACTGGGGGTCCACCTGGAGAAATGTGGGTCTATACTGGCACGATGGTCTGCATCTGTCCAGGAAGGGAACCCAGCTCCTAGGTGATAGGTTTAAATGCTTCATTGGCAAGCTTGTAAACTAGCCAAGGGGGAGGTGCTGACAGGACGCAGGAAATGCCAAGCGCCCCCCCCCAAAAAAAACAAGGTAGTTAGTAAGGTAAACACCAAGGTACAGAGTTCAACTTGGGGCAGGATGGGGTAAATGGAAAAAAATAAAGGCAATAAGGGCAGGGATGGGGCAAAAAAGGGTAATGCCAACATTAAATGGAGGGCAGTGAGTACCAATGCCTGTATCTACAGAAGGGACAGGGAGGGTAAAAGAGGAGGAGTAGTAGCCCTCTACATAAGGGAAGGGATCAATGCAACAGAACTAAAGGGTAAATGGGGAGGAGAGGAGGCACTGTGGGCCACCTTGGAGACAGGGAGTGGCACCACAATCTGCACAGGGGTTGTATACAGACCCCCATCTCAGGGGGAGGAAATGGACAAGGATATGATAGAAGGCATTCTTGGAATGGCAGAAAAAGGGGATATATTGTTGATGGGGGAACTGAATATGCCAGATGTTAACTGGAACACCTTTGCTGCAGCCACATCCAAGAACAAGGTTATTCTCCATGCCTTACAGGGGGCATGCCTCAGACAGCTAGTGTTGGAACCCACTAGGGAGGGAGCAATCTTGGACCTGTTACTCTCGAACGGAGAGAGGATCACAGATGTAAAAGTGGGTAGCCATCCAGGGACAAGCGACCACCACACGGTGTGGTTCATGATAAACACAACTGTTGAGTCAAGCCATACAAAAACAAGGATACTGGACTTTAGAAGGGCCAACTTTGGCAAAATGGGTGAGTACCTAAGGAATACACCAGCAAATGGGCAGAAAGGAGGGGTGGAAGAACAATGGGGAAAAATCAGAACTGTCATCACAGAGGCAACAAGCCTTTGTGTGAAGCAAATAAAGAAAATAAAACAGAGTAAAAAACCCACTATGGTTCTCAAAAGAGGTGTCGGGAAGGTTAGGGCGAAAAAGACAGCATTCAGAAAGTAGAAGGAATCACAGAAGAAGCAGGACAGAGAACCGTATCAGTTACAGCAGAAGGAAGCAGGGAAGGCAGACAGAATAGCGAAGGCCCAAAACAAGGAAAAGACAGCCACCTCAGTTAAGAAGGGGGATAAAACCTTTTGTAGGTACATCAAGGAGAGAAGGAAGACCAAGGGAGGGATACCGAAGCTTAATAAAGAGGAGGGGAGGTGGGCAGAGGGTTACAGTGAAAAAGAAGCAGTACTGAATGAGTACGTTTGCTCAGTATTCGTAAAAGAAGAAGAGGAGGAGGTACCTAAACCAAACAACAGAAGCACTCTGGGCAGGGGGGTCGACACTAGTCCATTCACAGAAGAATGGGTCCTGAAAGAACTCCTAAAACTCAAAGTGGATAAAGCAATGGGCCTGACGGGATTCACCCCAGAATTCTAAAATAACTAAGGGGAGACTTAGCGACACCACTGACTACCCTTTTTAACAAATCATGGGAGGATGGGGTGGTACCTGAGGACTGGAGGAGGGTGGATGTGATTCCCCTTCACAAAAGTGGGAGCAAGGCAGAGGCAGAAAACTACAGACCTGTTAGTTTGACCTCAGTAGTAGGGAAAATGACGGAATCACTTCTGAAGGAAAGAACTGTTGAGTACCTAGAGGCAAGCGGGGCACAGGACCCAAGGCAGCATGTACTGGGTGACCAAAGTAGTAGACCAGTGGGGGGTTGCGCCCTGTGGATATGGCTTACCTAGACTTTAGCAAGGCATTTGACACATTCCCACACAAAAGATTAACAAACAAGTTAGCCAGCCTGGGAGTGGGTCCCAGGGTGGTAGCCTGGGTAACAAACTGGCTGCACAACAGGATGTAGAGGGTAACAGCAAATGGAATTCACTCAGAAGAAAGGGGGGTTACTAGTAGGATACCGCAGGGTTCAGTACTGGGACTAGTCCTCTTTAACGTCTTTATAGGAGACATTTCAGAGGGTCTAGAAGAAAAAGTATGCCTCTTTGCAGACAACACAAAGATCTGCAACAGAGTTGATACACAAGGAGGGGGTGGAAAGGATGAGAAGGGACTTGGCAAGGTTGGAGGAATGGTCAAAAGTATGGCAGCTTAGATTCAATGCAAAGAAATACACCTGGGAAATAAAAACCCAGGTGAGGAGTACACAATGAGGGGAGGTAACAACAACAACAAAAATGGAAAGGGACCTGAGGGTAGTCATATCAGATGACCTTAAGGTATGCAAGCAATTGGAGAAGGCAGTAAGGAGAGCTGGGGGATACTGGGATGCATAGGGAGAGGCATCACCAGTAGAAAACAGGAAGTTGTTATCCCTCTGTACATACAGTTAATGAGACCCCATCTCTGCAAGGACATAAGACAGGATGGAGGCGGTCCAGAGCAGGGGCAACTAAAATGGCGCAGGGTCTGCAACAGAAGCCATATGAAGAGAGACTAAGAGAGAGCTTAATATGTATACCCTTGAGGAAGGGGGGCATGATAGAAACTTTCAAGTACCTCAAGGAAATCAACAAAGTCCAAGAGGAGAGCATCTTTCAGAAAAACAGATGTGCAAGAACAAGGGGGCACAATTTAAAGATTGAGGGGAACGGCTCAGGAGCAACGTGAGGAAATATTTTTTCACGGAGAAAGTGGTGGATGCATGGAACCGCCTTCCTGAGTAGATCGTGGGGTCAAAAACAGTGGGGGAATTCAAGAATGCATGGGACAGCTATAAGGCAATTATAGTGGGGGTAGGAGGAAGTAGGCTGTTGGTTAACTAGAATCTGCAGCTTATCCAGTAGGTAGAGAAATGGGCAGACTGGGTGTGCCAAGCGGTCCTTATCTGCCGTCAAAGTCTATGATTCTACGTTTCCATCAAATAAATTGTACCCTCTGAAAGGGGCATTTATGATGGACAACTGGACATCTTGGGTGAACCCAGACACCCAAAGCCAAAAGTGCTGACGCATGCATATGTGAGCTGCTGCTGCGCCGGCCGACGCTTCCACTGCATTGTAGGCCGCCCAAAGCAAATGGGTACCAATGTTGGAGACTTATTTAAGGGAACCCAGGGCTTGTTGCTTGGCAGGGTCATCGGGTAAGGATTGGAAGATGTCCCTGGTCTGGTCCCACTGGGTGTTTTGGTACTGGAGATTGTGAACCAAGTAACTGAAGGCGCGGATCGCCAGGGTGGCTGAGGCAAACGTCTGCTTGCCCAGAAGGTCCAGCCAATGTGACTACTTGTTGGGTGGCAGGGAACTCAGATGCTTAGGCCATTTAGTGCAGTCATTGAGTGTCGTTCATCACCACCGAGTCTGCTTGCACCCGCTCCCCAAGAAACAGTTTCCCCGCCAGGACATTGTATAGCTTATTGGCCTTTCTGGATATGACCAGGACTAGATTGGGCCAACACTATGCCGCCCTTATGGCATCCTTGTAGGTATCTATGAGAGGAGTGACTACCAACGGAGGAGTCTCCAACTGGCAAAGGCAGGTAGCGAGCTGGCGCCACTCTGGATCCTGCTCCTCTGTCTCAAACCCCATGGCCTCCTGAATACGTCACATGACAGCCGTGAAGTTGGGGTCAGCCGGTGAGACTTGGGGACATACTTATAGGTCCCCTTCCCTTCAGAGGAACCCGTGGAGAGGGTAGGCAAGCCACTAATGTCGCCGTTGTCCTCCTCACCTCTGTCCTGATTGTCCTCATCAGGCAAATGCAGCTTCACCGTGGGTGTGAGACAGTCTAGGTGGCGGGCTCGGCTGTGGGACCACCAGAGTGGGCAGTCCTGGGGAGCAGGAGGTACTGGGTCCTGAGAAGGGGGAACCTGCGACCACATAAAGTCCCAGACAAATGTAAGTAGGCCTTGAAAATCGAGTGTGACAAGACACTGGTCCAGCAGGTGCGGGATAAGGAAAGACCAGTGTAGGCCCTACGGGCGCTGGCTGAGGATAAACCAGCATAGGCCTGACACACACCGGCTGGGCACAGACCAACGTAGGTCTGAAGGGTGTTGGTTGAGGGTAGGCTGGCGCAAGGCCGATGGGTGCCAGTTGAGGCAAGACCGGTGTAGGCCCAATGGGCATCAGTTGAAGCAAGGCCAGTGAAGGTCCCACAGGCACCAGCTGAGGTAACACAGGTGCCGGGGTGGAAGCATTTCTTATCGGTGAAAGTGGTGGAAGACTCAGCCCTGGGGAGGTGCCAGTGGTCCTGCAGCACCAGCTCCGAGACAGGAAGATAAGCAGCAGACCCCAAAGAGGAGACAGACGCAGGAGTTGAGGGCGGGAGCCAGAGGAGAGCTCAGTTTCTGCCAAACCCATGCTGGCCGAGCCACCATGCTGTGTACCCGTCGTGAGCAAGGGCCTGACCAGCAGGGGCTGAGGGTCAGGGAGCAAGCCCTGACCTAAAAGGCCTCTGCCCAAGATTGTAAGAGTGGATGGAGGTGGTGCCATCGGTAACCCCAAAGGAAAGAGGGAGTCTGTGGAAGCCAGGACAAATCCCCCAGAGGAGGAAGACCCTTTCGCGGTCGAGGAATGGTGAGGAGACTGCGAACAGAAGGAGGAGGAGGACTGGGGCCTATCCCAGTCTTTATCCCAGTGTTTGTGTTTCCCGCTGGGCTTGTCTTGGGACTTCAAAGAGTGAGAGTCCAAGGACTGGGCCTGGGAAACAGAGGATCTCCTGGCCTGCAGCTCCCGGTCCATGGAGGCGACCTGCTGCTTCAGGAGAAAATCCTCTAAGGTCCACTGGTGGCGGCACCGAGTGGCCTGGTTGAACCCTTGGCAGACTTTGCAGGATTGGACGTCGTGGTCTGGGCCTAGGCAGCAGACACAGGCAGAATGGCCGTCCTTCCCTGGTATTTGCCTTCCACAGGCACACTTGGTAGAGAGATCCGAGGCTGAAGTCAGTTTTGAAGACATAAAAAAAGAAAAACACCAAAATAATGGTTTAAAATAACTACGGTGAGAAAGAAAGAAAAACGCAGAAAGGCACTTGAAAATGGCAGTCGACTGAAGCTGCAGCGCTTTCCAAAGGTCCAACGTGCATTGGTTGGTGGCGGCGGGAAAAGAACTGAGGAGGCTATGGGAGCTGCCCACTCTTACAGGCTAGGCTGATGTCAGAGGGCAATGTCGGTGATGGGCAGCCCCCTTTGGTAGACTGCTAGCTAAAAAGTTTCTGTGTGGTCCTTGTTGTCGAGGCACAGGTCAGGAAGCATAGGAAAACCAGGAGCAGTTGTACAATTCACCAAAAATATTTATTTACACTAGCAGTAACATAAAAAATTAACTTGTTTAGTATAGCTATTTACAAAGGCCAAAAAAACTGAAAAAATCCATCTGAGTTTTTCTTCAATCTCTGCGTCCAATTTTTCTCTTCTTAAGCAATTGCAGCTCAGCTCTCTTATAAGTCCTTCCTACCCCCATTCTTAACAAGCATCCTGTTCTTGTATGTTTCAGGCAAGGCAGGAACACAGTGTGCCTGAGCTGAGGGCCCCTTTTCCACAGCTCTTCTGCAAAAGGCTTAAAAATTTGCATTCATGTAACCTCTCGAGTTCCCAATAGCTTTTTGCAATCATCTCAAACTATAATTCTATGCATTTCAACAGTAACTGTACATATTTTCTAAAAAAAAAAAAAAAAAAAAAAAAAAAGGGATCCCAATATCAGTTACAGTTCCACATAATGATTTGCATATATTTTTAAATTAGCAGATATGAAAGGGGGGAAAAAAGACAGACAGCAAAGGACGGCTGAGAGACAGTGAAAGGCAAAGAATTGCGAGGCTGTTGGGTGATCAAATCCTAGGCCTCACAGGAATATTTGGTTGCGCAAGCAGACAGACAACAGACAGAAAAGGAATAGGACAGAACAGCTCCATGCATTCAAACTCTTTCCATAACAACTGGGACAGGGGTCCTATTCCACCCTGTCACATACACCCCTCTCCTTAAGAAGGAACCTTTTTTATTAAACAGGTTTTGAAAACCTTCTGTTAATTCTCTCCTAATATTAGCTTCTAAATTTTAGAAATTAAGCACATGTGCATCGTTTTTTCTATAACAGTACAGCAAACAGTAAAGTTCAAACCCATACATTTGTTTTTCAACCTTCAGAACCCTCAATTCCTGATCCATATCTTGACAGAAAATCAGCACTGATATACTCTTTATCAGATTTGTCTCTCACCATGAATTTACATAACTGTAGTGCCAGGTACCACCTTGTGATTCTGGAATTTTTATCTTTCATTTGGTTAAGCCAACAGAGAGGACTGTGATCTGTTCTAAGTACAAAGTCAGTTCCTAGCAAATAAAACTTACGAGACTCCATAGCTCTCTTTGCTGCTAAACATTTATTTTCAATGGTTGAGTACCTTTTCTCTCTGTCATGCAACTTCCTACTTATGTACAGTACAGAATAGGATGTTCTGTCCCATCTATAGTCTGACTCAGTACTGCACCTAGGCCTACCTCTGATGCATCTGTTTGTAACAAATCAAAGTCTAGACTTCTTAAAACAGGGGCTGAACATAATGCAGCCTTAATGGCTTGAAAAGTTTCATCACGCTCTGGGGACCATTTCACATTATTTGGGTACCGTTTTTTTGAGAGTTCGGTGAGGGGAGTAGGTAACTCAGCAAAGTTGAGAACAAATCTCAGATAATAACCAGCCTGCCCTAAAAATGACCTGACATGTTTCTTTGTTTTAGGTACAGGGCTGTTAGCTACATTTCTATCTTACAAACCTCTGGCTTAACTTCTCCATTTCCCAACACATAAGCCAAATATCTGGTTTCCTGCATGCCCAATGAACATTTGATAAGATTAATAGTCAGACCTGCATTTTTGATAGCCTGGATAACTGCTCGTAGGTGTTCCAGGTGGCTTCTCCAGTCCGGACTGTACACCACGATATCATCCAGATACGTGCACAATAACCAGTGTGAGGGGATAAGATGACATCCATGTACCGCAGGAATGCAGCTGGCACACCATGTAAACCAAATGGCATGGTGGTGAACTGACAGAATCCAACAGGAGTGGCAAATGCAGTTTTATCTCTGGATTCTTTAGCGAAAGGCATTAGTCAGTAACCCTTGGTGAGATCGAGGGTACAGATACACTTTGCACACCCCAGTCTGTCCACCAAATCATCTATTCTGGGCATAGGATAATTGTCAAATTCTGACACTTGATTAAGTTTCCTAAAATCAAGGCAGATTCTAACACCATCTCCTTTTTTGTTTACAATTACCCTTGGGGATGACCAAGCACTCCTCGACTCTTCTATGATACCCAATTCTTACATTTTTTGTATTTCTTTAACCACGTCAGCTCTTAACCACTCTGGTACCCTGCATGTCTTTTGCCTAGTAGGGCGAACATTCCTTGTCACTATAACTTGCTCAACCCCTTTTGCTCGGCCTGGTACTGTAGTAAAGGTATTGTTAAATGTCTTTAGCACATTACACATTTCTGCAGTCTGTTCTGAGGTTAAGGAAACATTCACCTTTACAGCATTAGCAGCTACAGTTTGTTCCAGTCTATCATAAACCACATCAATAATTTCATTATCAGTTTCTGGTAAAACTAGCAAAGCAGCTTTTGGCAATTTTTCAACCCACTTCTTGAGGAGGTTAGCATGGTATATCTTTGTAGGATTTTTCTTGTCAAGGGTCTCAATCTTGTAGTTAACGGTGCCAGTATGTTTAAGAACCTTATAAGGCCCTTGCCACTTCGTTAACAGTTTATTTTCTGTTGTGGGTAACAGTAGCAAAACCTTTTCACCTGGCTCGAAAAATACAGGTTACTCACCTGTAACAGGAGTTCTAGGAGTGGTATATGTTGTTCATCCACACTTATTGGCAGGTTCCTTGCCGCTTTAAATCTTGCCGGAAGGTCTTTAAGCTGGCTCCTGCCACCTACCCGTGTGGTAAAACTCTCGGCTCCGCCCCATGATGCCAGATCTAGCCCGCTGGAAGCCAGGTTGTGTGTCGAAGCCGGGGAGGTCGGGTGGGTTGTGTGGATGAACAACATATACCACTCCTAGAACTCCTGTTACAGTTGAGTAACCTGTATTTCTAGGGACGTGGATATGTTGTTCAATCCACACTTGCTGGCAGACTCCTAGCACTTCTCTGGAAGGAGGGAGGCAAGGCACGCACCCCCTACTTAGGGAATAAGGACTGGAAAACCAAGGTCCCAAAACCAGCATCCTGGCGTGACTCAATGTAAATGTGGTAGTGGGTAATGAAGGTGTACGCTGACTTCCAGGTAGCAGCCCTGCAGATTTCCTGGATAGGGACATCCCTGGAAGCAGCCACCGAAGCAGCGGTATGGCAGGTAGAATGAGCTCTTATCCCTTTGGGAGGCTCCATGCCTGCCAACAAATAGCAGAGATCTATGCAGGAGGTGACCCACCTGCCTATCGTCCGCTTGGCTGCAGGTCTGCCAGGTGCAGCTTCAGCGTAGGTGACAAACAGCTGGCGAACCTCTCCCCGAACTTCAGCCGTCCGCTCCTTATAATAAGAGAGCGCTCTTCTAGGGTCCAGAGTATGGAGCCTATATTCGGCCTCCGAGGTGTGACTGGGGTAGAACACTGACAGAGTCAACACCTGGGTTAAGGTGAAACTCCGACTCTACCTTCGGAAGGAACTTCAGGTGGGGGCGCAGGACAACCTTGTCCCTATGGAAGACCAGATAAGGACACTCTATGGAAAGCGCCTGGAACTCTCCCACCCTTCTGGCTGACGTAATAGCCACCAAGAAGACGGTCTTCGATGTCACACCTGTGCGATGGTTCGAATGGCTAGCCCATGAGCTTAGCAAATACCAGCAGTAGATCCCACGGAGGTGGAGGTTCTCGCTCCGGAGGGGATATGTGATCAAGGCCTTTGAAAAAGTGCCCGACCACCTTCTCCTGCGCCGACTGCTTGCCAGCCCGTGCCCGGTAAGCAGATATGGCTGCCAGGTGCACCTTGAGGGTCGTCAACCGAAGCCCTAGCTGAGAAAGGGACCACAGGTAGACCAGAATGCTAGCCAATGAACAGGAGGAAGGGTCCAACCCCTTGCCCTGACACCAAATGGAGAATCTCTTCCATTTGAAGGCACAGCATGTTCTGGTCGACTCCTTACGGGATGCCTCAACAACGTTGAGGACCTCGTTGGAAAGACCCAAGGCCTGGAACTCTAGCCACTCAGGAACCAGGCCGTCAGGTGCAGGAATTGAAGGTCCGGGTGGAGAACCTTCCCCTTGTTGACTGAGATCAGGTCCGGGCAGGCTGGAAGCCACCTCAGGAGCCTGAAGCTGAGGCTGAGGAGATCTGGGTACCAGAACTGGCGAGGCCAGTCTGGGGCTACCAGAATCACCTGCGCCTGGTCCCTCTTCACCTTGAGAAGCACCTTGTGGATCAAGGGAAATGGAGGGAAGGCGTAGAAGAGGCCCGGGGTCCACGGCCTTGAGAAGGCATCCCCCTCCAGCGAGCCCTGCTGAGGGGGGCGGGCATGAAACAGCCTCAGCTTCGCATTCTCCCTGGAGGCGAACAGGTCCACCTGAGGGGTGCCCCAGTGGGAGAACAGATCTTGTACTACCTCCAGCAGGAGAGACCACTCATGAGATGCAGCGCCTATCCAGCTGAGGGCATCGGCCAGACTGTTGGAAGCTCCTGCCACATGGATGGCTAGGAGATCCGCCTCCAGGCTGATCATGAGAGACAAAGTGGGGAGAGCCTCCTTGTACAGGGGCAAGGAGTGCTTCCCACCCTGTCAGCTGAGGTTGTACATGGTCATGGTGTTTTTCTTCTAGACCTGGACCACTTGACCCCGTACAAACGGAGCGATGGCGGTGAGGGCTAGTCAGACTGCTCGAAGCTCCAGCAGATTGATGTGGCATTGAGACTCCTGAGTGGACCAGAGGCCATGGGCTCTGAAATCCCCCAGATGGCACCCCAACCCATCAGAGAGGCGTCGGTCGTCAGAGTGACCGTTGGCTCAGGGCGGACAAACAGGATACCCTCCTGCACATGAGCTGGAACGAGTCACCACTGGAGGCCATTTCACATCTCCTGGGTCACTGTCACTGGCTGGTCCAGAGGACCGGATTGCTGTGACCATTGGCGGGCCAGCCACCATTGCAGGGGACGCATATGCCAGCGAGCCCAATGGACCACGCTGGTGCAGGCTGCCATGAGGCCCAGAAGGCTCAGGAAGTCCTGGGCAGGGCGCAACTGCCCAACCATAAATGACTGGGCAAAGGAGGAAAGGACCTCGGCTCTGTCCGCCGGAAGCCAGGCTCTGGCTCGAAGAGAGTCGAGCTCTGCCCCAATGAACTGAATCACCTGCGATGGCACGAGTTCCGACTTGGCCTCGCTGATGAGGAGGCCAATCTGAGAGCAGACCTGGAGGGCCAGATCGCTGAACCACTCCACCTCCAACCTGGAGGCGGCTGCAATCAGCCAGTCGTCCAGCTAAGGGTACACCCAGAACCCTCGGCACCGCAGGAATGCTGTCACCACTGCCATGCATTTGGTGACGACCCTGGGAGCTGGAGAGAGGCTGAAGGGCATGGCCCGGAACTCGTAAAGGGATCCCTCTGCTCTGAAGTGGAGGAATCGCTGGTGAGACGGACGGATTGGGACATGAAAGAACATGTCCTGAAGGTCCAGAGAACAGAACCAGATGCCTCGTTCCAAGGATGGAATGATCTGAGCCAGAGTGACAATCCTGAAGGTGCAAGACCTTAGGAACTTGTTCAGGTCGTGTAGGTCGAGAATTGGGCGCCAGCCCCCTGTCCGCTTTGGGACCAGGAAGTACCTGGACACAAACCTTGGGTCTGGAGGGGGTCCGCCACCTCCCTGATCATCTCCTACTGGAGGAGCAAGGCAATGTCGGCTCGATGAGCCGACAGAGAGGCTGCGGAACCCGTAGCCCCCCCATGGGGTGACAGCTCGATAGGAGGGGGACTGCTCGATTTTCCAGAGGCAGACCCCTGCCTACTACTTCCAACACCTAGCAGTCCATGGTGATAGAGGACCAGGTGGAAAGGAAGTGGCGGAGCCTTCCCCCCACGGGGGGAACCTGGGGAGGAGTGATGAGGTTGGGGGCGACACCCCTCAACCCGTCACTGGGCAGGCTTGGAGAAAGGCCGGCCGAGGAGTCGCCTGGGCCTTTTCCTCCAGGCTTCCTGCTGGAGGAAGCAGCAGGCTTGGCTTTGGGGTGCCAAGCACGAGCCTGCTGGCCCTGATGCTGGTGTTGCTGGGCCGGATGTGCCGCAGGAGCTGGAGGACAAAAGGGCTTACGCTGCTGCTGGCGGCCTTTGTCCTTCTGGGCAGACGTGACGGAGTCCAAGGTGGCACTGGACTTCTCGATCCATTGGAGATGACCCTCCACCCCGGGCTCGAACAAGTTGGTACCCAGGAAGGGGGACGTCTGCCAGCTTGTGCTGGGTATCAGCCGTAAAGGTGGAGATCCACAGCCAAGCTCTGCAGTGCATGGCCACTGCGGCCGCTACTGACCGAGCACACGAATCAGCAATGTCCAATGAAGTTTGGAGCTGCTGTTTAGCTACCGGCCTTCCCTGATCCCGCACCTGCTTGACTGTCATCTTAAGGTCAGCCGGGAGATGAGGAATCACCTCATCCAGGGAGCCCAAAAGGGCATGTGAAAAGTGTGCCATCAGAACGGCTGAGCTAGCCTGACGAAGGCCAAGGGAGAAAGCGGCGTATACCTTCCGCCCTGAGTAGTCAAATTTCTTGGACTCCTTATCAGGTGGCTTGTCCACATCCCGAGCGTTCCCGAAACGCCGGAAAATGCTAACAGTCACTAACTCCTCCGCAGAGGGTGCTCGAGAAACGGAAGCCGAACACGTGAGGATCGCATACTTGAGCCATCCTGGCCGGTGCGGGGACATGATGCTGGCCACTGCTACAGCTCCATGGCGGGCCAACAATGGCTTCGGCCACTGGAAAGGCCCCCGTAGGGGGAATCCCCTCGGTTCAGTGTCTCTGTGAGGGGGATACTTGGCCTGTTTTGAAACGGGTTCGAGCTTCATCCCAGTGGACTCTGAGATGAGTCGAAGTATTCCTAAAAACGAGGATGGGCTCTCGTCCACCAACTGACCCCCTGCAGACTCCAAGTCAAGCAGCCTGGAGAACAAGAAAGAGTCGTCGTCAGACTCTGAAGAGTCTGCGAACAGCTGCCGAGCGCCTGAGCCAACCTCCACGTGCCGAGGTCGATCGGGAGTGAGGGTGACTGACAACCTATGGGGCAAGCCCTGACCCAACCGAGATACTTGGTCGGGGCCCCAGTCTTCGGGTTGTGGAGGTGGAGGTTCCATCACAATGGGTGAAGCAGCCGGTTTCAGTCGAACAACCGGTGCTGGTTTCGGCTCCTCGACTACGAGGGGTTGTTCGGCCGCTCAGGTGACAGCCACTTAATGGCTGGAGAAGGCGAACGGAGTCGGCTTATTCCCGGACAGTAAGAGCTGCTGCCACATTAAATCCTCGTAGCATCGATGCAACTTGCACTGCAGCCTATCCTCTGAAGAGGACGACAAGGATGAGCGGCGACGCTGCTTTCCATGGTGCCAAGACCGTCGACGTCGGCAGGACCGGCTGGACCTGGAAGAGGTCCGAGACCTTCGGGAATTCCAAGGGCGGGTCAGAGAGGGGACGGGAGAAACCCGCTCCTCCCTCGGTTCAGGGACCTTAACCGAGGGACTCCGGCACAGGAGGCACAGGCAAGTCCTCGGTTTCCACTGGGGGAACCGGTGAAGTAGGGTTGTCGGCATCACCAGTCAACAAACCGTCAGATGGGTCGAGAAAAATCTCGACTGCGTCGACGGGTGTCTCGGCCGGCTGACCTGACGGGGACACTGTGAAGCCAGTGGCCTTAGCTGCAACCTCCACCGAAGTCAAAAGTCGACCATAAGGTGAAAGGGGAACTCTCTCTCGCTCCCACGAATGTCGATGGTTGGATTTACCTTTTCAGTCCTCCTTCTTGGACCGACTGGAATGTCCCGATGGTCCTTCTCCCTTGGTGGAGAGGGACTGGCAAAGCTCCTTAAAAGAAGCTGTATAGGAAGAGCCCAAGGAGAGTGGGATAAATACCGCGACCGAGGAGGAAGAAGACGCGGCCTGGGCCACCTCCTCCTCGAGGGCGATCATCTGCTCCAACTGTTCCGCGGAGCCCGCCACCGTGGACACCACCCAATGGGCCTCCTTCGACTTGACCAGCGGATACCGTTTTTCAGGGTGCCCCAGAAGAAGTCGAGCAGCATGGTCCTCCAAGACCGAAGCAGAAAAGGATTTGCACAAATCGCAAGCCTGCGAACCGTGGCCGAGCCCTAGGCAGTAGACACATGTGGAATGCGGGTCGGTCCAGGACATCATCTGCTCACTGGGGCACCGACGAAAGGCGGGAGTCGATTTGTCCATCGCAGCCGTGAGGGAAAAAGAAGACCGAAGTCTTGTAAATTTGAGAATTAGTTTCGGGTTAACCGAAGACTGTGGATCCAGGCCTAAAACACAGAGCGCTAAGGAGGGAACCTGAGCTTCCAAGCGGTAAGGAAGATCTGGCGTCATGGTGCGGAGCTGAGAGTTTTACTACCCGAGTGGGTGGGACAAGACAGCTTGAAGACCTTCTGGCAAGATTTAAAGTGGCAAGGAATCTGCCAATAAGTGTGGCTTGAACAACATATCCATGTCCCTAGAACTTTTTCTTTTAGCCCATGGCAATAATATACCTTCTGCTGGTTTTGGGACTCCTTCTGGGTTACCATGGGCAATTTCAACATCTGTTAAGTACTTGCCCCAATTTGCCAAGGACAAATCTGTTCCAGTGCCACTCTCCTTACTACAGCAGTTTCTTGCAATATGACCTGGCTTATTATAGTTATAGCAAATAACATATTTGGGCACAGATTTGTTACCCCCATCAGATAAAAGGCCTAGAGGTCTATTAAGTACACTAGAATGTGCAGCTAGTACCCCTTATTCTGCAGCTGCACCTCCCTTCCACCCCTTCCCTCCATTGACCCCCCCCCTTGTCCTGTCCCATCCCCTTTTGAAGCAGTCCACTGTTCTACTGGATACCACTTTTAACGCATTCCACTCAGCTACCACCCTCTCTGTAAAAAAGTGTCTCCTCATCTCCCTCCTCAACCTTCCTCCCTCCAGTCTCATATCATGGCCCCTGGTGTCCCTCCCCTCCCTTACTTTGAACAGCCCCTCTGTACCCGTCTTGTTTATTCCTTTCATGTACTTAAAGGTTTCAATCATGTCCCCCGTCCCTCCTCTCCTCCAGCGAGTACATGTTCAATTCCCTCAGCCTCCTCTCGTATGATAAGTCCCCCAGCCCCTTGATCATCTTTGTCGCCCTGCGCTGCACCCCTCCAGTAACTTAATGTCACTCTTCAGATACAGGTGCCAGTACTGCACGCAGTACTCTAATGACCTATACAGTGGCAGAATCACCTCCTCCTTCCTCGAAGATATAACCCTTGCAATGTAACCCAGCATTTTGTTGACCTTTACAGCTGCCTTCCTACATTGTGCCGAGTTGTTCATTGACCCTATAATGAGCACCCCCAGATCCTTCTCCTCCTCTGTCTGGGCTAGCTTGCACTCCCCACAACTGGTAACTCCTCCTTGGGTTCTTCATCCCAAAATGCAGCACCTTGCACTTTTTGGCATTAAACCCCAGTTGCCAGGTGTGTGACCAGGTTTCAGGCTTTGCCAAATCATCCTGCAATCCCTGTCATCCCCCTAGGTCATCCAACACCGCTCCTACCTTGGTATCATCAGCAAACAAACTGATCTTGCTCCTGATGTCCAATGATATGTCTGCAATGAATATCCCAAACAACACTGGCCCCAACACCGAGCCCTGTGGGACACCGCTTGTCACTACCCTTGGGTGTGAGAACTCCCCACCCACCACCACCCTCTGTTGCTTTCCCTGAAGCCAGTTCCCTACCCATCTCACCAGCTTTGCACCCACCCCTGTGCCTTCTAACTTACTTCCATCGAGTTGAATGCCTTACCGAAGTCCAGATACAGGACATCCACTACTTGGCCCCTGTCCAGTTGCCTAATTACCCAGTCATAGAACTCCATCAGGTTGGTTTGGCAGGATCTGCCAGGTATGAAGCAATGCTGTCTGCTGTCCTGTAGTCCTCTGGCCTCTAGGAGGGCCACCAGCCTCTCCTTCAGGATAGTCTCCATTAGTTTACCTACGATGGATGTGAGGCTCACCGGTCTGTAGTTCCCTGGTTCATCCTTGGGGCCTCTCTTGTGGAGGGGCACCACATGAGCCATCCTCCAGTCCTGAGGTACACACCCGAGTGTAGTGAGGCATTAAATAGGTCTGCCAAGGGTCCCGCAAGAATCTCTGCCAGCTCCTTCAGTACCCTGGGGTGGATCCGCCTTGTCCACCCTCAGTGCCTTCAAACCCTCCCGAACTCTGCACTCCACGATTTCCCCATCTGTCACCCCTCCCCCCCGTTTCTGCCATTCTTCCCCCCTTGGGTGTCACCCCCTCTTCTCCTTAGTAAATACCAAACAGAAGTAATCATTTAGTGCTTCTGCCTTATCGCACCTCAGCTTCCACCCAACCCCTCCTTCCTAATCCTTACTATGTGGTCCTTACAGCTCCTTTTCTCCCTGATGTACCTAAAGAAGTCCTTCTCCCCCTTCTTATTGCCTTGTGCCAGCCTGAGCTCCGTAGATGCCTTGGCTCCCCTTACTGCCCGTGTCACCTCCTTCGATTCCGTCAAGTACTCCTTCCTCCCCCTCCCTGTTTTCTTGTACCTCCTAAAGGCAGCTCTTTTCCTCCTTACCTTTTCCATGACCTCCCTGCTCAACCAGCTCAGTTTCTTAGCCCTAACCTTCTTGCTCTGGGCCTTGCAGCAGGTTTTGGTTGCCTCCACTATCCCCAGCTTTATGAGTTCCCACCTCTGGTTAGTGTCCATACTAGGTTGAATTCTGACCAGGTACCCTTTAACCACTTCCCCATCCTCCAAAGTCGGCCTCCTGAAGTCCAGCACCCTGTGCCAGATTCCACCTTCCTTGCCCATATCCAATGTGAGCCATACTGAGTGGTGGTCACTCCTGACAGCGGTTCCTCCACTGTAAGTTCTCTCACAAAGTCCCCAATTGCCAGCACAAGGTAAAGGGTATTCCCTAACCTCATTGGTTCACTGACCACTTTCAGCAGGAAGCTGTCCTGGAAGGCATCCAGCAGTACCTGCTCCCTTGTGTTCCTGGTTGTTGGGGTACTCCAGTCCACTCCTGGCATGTTGAAGTCCCCCACAATCACCACACTACCCTTCTTGCAGGTCCTCCTGATCTGTCCTGCTAGTTCCCTGTCTAACTCCTCCGTCTGAGATGGCGGCCTGTCCACCACTCCCATTCTGAGAATCCTATTCTTGGAATCCTGAATTTGTATCCAAAGCGACTCCGTACTACCCTCCTCCCTTACACACTTCAGTCCTTCCTTCACATATAGTGCCACCCCCCTCCTTTCCCAATCACCCTGTCCCTACGAAATAACCTGTACCCTGGTAGAGACAGGTCCCAGTCACTGTGTTGGGTGGCCCATGTTTCTGTGATGGCTGCAATGTCCACCTCCCCCTCTGCCATGAGAACCTGTAACTCTGCAGCTTTCCTCCCAAGTCTCCTAGCATTAAGGGTAACCATCTTCCACCCTCCCCCCCATCCTGCCCTCCTTTACTAGCATCACCAACAGTACTTGCCATTTGTCCTTTGTCATTGTTATGGGGAGTAAGCTCATATGACTTCCCAACCTGTGGTCTCTGCATGTCTCTTGCCCACTTGCCACCCCCCGCTCCTAGTTTAAATTCCCAACTTCCTCTATGTACTACTCCATCACCTGTTTCAACACTTTCTTTCCCTCCTCACTCAAGTGTAGTCTGTCCTTGGCATACAGACTACAGTCCTCCCAGGTCCCTCCCCACCTCCCTACCAGCCCATACACTTTAGCATAACACCAGGTTCTTAGCCATCCGTTAAATTCCTCTATTCTCAGCTTTCTTGTTGCGCTTGCCTTGGGCACTGGAAGTATCTCTGAAAAAGTTATTGATCTTCCTGCCCCCTCACATAATTGTGCTAGTTCCTCAAACCTCCTCTGGACTATATCTACTGTCATGTCAGCCAGGTCATTCGTCCCAAGATGTATAATTAAATGAGGCTTGTCCCTACCCCTTCTAGCATATTTCAGAACAGACTGTCCCACCCTTTCCACTGTCATTCCTGGAATGGCCTCCACCCAAATGTGACTATGCCTCTCCCCCTTGCTACCCCACCTGACTCCTCTTAGTGTTGAGTCCCCCAGCACTAAGATTCTACCCCTCTTACTTCCTGCTTGCTTCCATTCATCTCCATCTCTCATTTCTGGCTCCTCTTCTTCCTCCTGCACATTATTTCCCCCTTTTGCAATTCTCCCAGCAGAACTCCCCCCCGCACCAGTTTGGTTCAGGCATTTATCAATTACTCCTCCAACTGCATCATTTCCCTCCTCCTTCTTCCCCTCTAGCAGTGCAAAACTATTTTCTGAAGACCCTTCACAAATGCCCACTCCCACTTTCTTCATAATAACCTGTTCTCTCTATTCCACTCCATAACTTTTGCCACTTCTTCTCCTCCCCTCACAAGTCCCTATCTCCTCCTTCCATCCGTCTTTCGTCTCCTGACCGGGTTTCCCCAGCAATCATTCTTCCTGGCCTGGGCTCCTTTGTCTCTGCTTCCCTTCTTCTGTCCCCCTCCTCACCACTGTTGGCTCAAATCGCCCTCCTTCATCTCCCCATCTCCCTCCCTCCAGTACTGGGCTAAACCCAACCCCAGTTTGCCTTGCCTGTCTTAGTTCCTCCTGCAGACCCTCAATCTCCTTTCTAAGTTTCTCTATGTGGTTGCACACTAAACATCCTCCCACATTCCAGGCAATTTGTAGAAAGATTGGTGCCCCGCAGTTGTTGCAGCCTACCACCCTACCCATTGCTGTCACTGCCCACCAACCCCCCACCCTTCCAGATGAAGGACACAAACACCCCCCAAGTTCCCCTCTCCCCCTCTATCAGTGCAAAATATAATTTTCTTAATTTCCCTTACCCACTTTGTTGTACATGTTTAGATAGATTGAGCAACTGATTTTTACATATCTATCCTTCCTATCCACACCCAAAGAGAGACTTTAAGTAACTATTGCACAACCTTCTTCAAACTCCTAATCCTCCTTTCCACAATGCAAATAGCAATACAATGAAGTAACAATGAAAGCTCCTTGATTTGCAGTTACTTCCCTTCCACTGAGATAGCAGTCACCTCTTCACTCGCTGCTGTTCCTTTCCTGGATGTCTGCTTCTGCTATGACAGGTGCATGTCCTTTGCCCGTTTGAGGAGGTGATGTCAGAACCCTTGGTATAAAGGAAATCACGGACCTGGGGCGGGTGGAGTGAGGGCTGGAGGGTGGGACCAGCCCAAGTCTTCCAGAAACAATCAGGTAGCTAAGGCCCATGGTCAGACCATTAGCACCCTTCCTCCACTATGCACTAAACTTTGCAGCTAGTGAAGCCAGCAAAAAGGAATCACAATTCTACTCAAAGCCCCCAAAATAGGTTTGCTACCAAAAGAAACAGGTCTCCAATTCAAACAGCTTCACCAACAACACAGCAAAATAGGCTTGAAATTAGAAGATATAGGTCTCCAATTCAAAGAAACAGCCCCAATTAAATCACAACAAATAGGTTTTAAATCAGAAGAAATAGGTTTCCACAAATGCAGCATACTACACAGTGAAACACCAAACAAATGAGCCCACTTATAGCCACCAAAACAAGTTTCAAAATTCCAACAGCCCCAAAACAATACCCTGCTAGCCCCTTAGAAGTAGTAGGAAAGAAAAGAAATAGCCTTCTACCAAGTAAAATCCACAAGAAACAATGTAAAAACAGCAAGAAGAAGCTACTACACTGGAACTGATCTGATCCCTTCCCCTTCTGGTTACTTCTGTTCTGATCACACTTGGAGTTTAAATGGGAAAAAGAGTGTCTTACTGGCACTTGGCTGCTACCTCGCTGCTGTGGCGTCTGTCTGGCCATTTGGTAGTCCTCGGCCAAAGAAACAGCCTTTTCCCCACTGTCTGGTCGGTGTTTCTTTACCCAAAGCTGCACATCTGTAGGCAGCATGTTGATGAATTGCTCCAAGGCAAATGTGTCGATCTGTGGGACTGTTTTGCCCTCTGGTTGGAGCCATTTTATCAGGAGTTCTCTAAGTCGGGTGAAGGTTTCTCGAGGATTGTCAACCGAATTGTACTTCAGAGATCGAAATCTCTGCCTGAAGGTCTCTCCGAAGATATCATACCTTTTCAGGATTTTGCTTTTCACCAGATCATAGTTTTCTGACTGTGCAGTGTCCATACTGCTGTAGACAAAGTTAGGCTTTCCCCTGTCAGGTAGGGCACCAATCTGATTGTCCACTGCTGCTTGGCCATTGGCAGGCTGTGGCAACTCTTTCAAAAGTTGTCAGGTATGCCTCAATATCATCCAAGGGACACAACTTTGTAAGTTTAATGGCTTTAAAGTTGCTTATGTTTTGTTGCTGGTCTGGATCTGTGCCAGATTCTCTGCCTTTGATAGCTTGCAAGGCATTCAGTCATCACTCCATCTCTTCTCTCATCTGCTGCTCCTGTCACTGCATCTCTTCTCTCCTCTGCTTCTCTGTCTCTTTTTGTTGTATAGCCAACCATTTGAAAAAGTCCATCAGGCTTTCAGGTTCTGTCACTGCCTGTTACACAGACACATAGACAGTGTCGGCACATAAGGGCCTATGGCCCAACCAGTCTGCCCATTTGAGCTTGTAAGTTCAGTTTATGTTTTCCAAGAAGTCTGTTGCCCCTTACCCCTGAACTCCAGAATTCCTTTATGTCTATCCCATGCATTCTTAAATCCCGTGAATTTTTCAGCCCCCACCACTTCCTCTGGCAGGGTGTTCCACTTGTCCACCACCCGTTCTGTGAAGAAATTCTTCCTCACGTTTCCTCTGATTGTTTTCACGTTTCTGTTCTTTTTCCATAACTTGTGCTGGCTGTACAATCTCAGCTTGGACTTCTGCCTTTGCAAGTTTGGCTGCCATTCTTCTGGTAACCACTCCTGGACAGCTGCTGCAGAATCCATACCTTTCTCTGAGCTTCCCTGGTACTATGTCTAGTACCCATGCACAAAACTCCTGGCTTACAGAGTATGCATGGCATAAATACCTGGCTGGCACCATCTGTGGTCGAGGCACAGGTCAGGATGCATAGGAAAACCAGAAGCAGTTGTAGAATTCACCAAAAATATTTATTTACACTAGCAGTAACATAAAAAATAAGCTTGTTCAGTATAACTATTTACAAAGGCCAGAAAAAATCCATCTGAGTTTTTCTTCAATCTCTGCGTCCAATTTTTCTCTTCTTAAGCAACTGCTGCTCAGCTCTCTTGCAAGTCCTTCCAACCCCCCTTCTTAACAAGCATCCTTTTCTTGTATGTTACAAGCAGGTGCAAGGCAGGAACACAGTGTGCCTGAGCTGAGGCCCCCCCTTTCCATAGCTCTTCTGCAAAAGGCTTAGAAATTTGCATTCAGATAACCTCTTGCGGTCCCAATAGCTTTTTGGAATCATCTCAAACTATAATTCTATACATTTCAACAGTAACACTATATATTTTCTAAACAAAGGGATCCCAATATCAGTTACATTTCCACATAATGATTTGCATATATTTTTATATCAGCAGATATGCAAGGGAGGAAAAAAGTCAGACAGCAAGGGAAGGCTGAGAGACAGTGAGAGGCAAAGAACTGCGAGACTGTCGGGGTGATCAAATCCTAGGTCTCAACAGGAAAATTTGGTTGCACAACCAGACAGATAAGAGACAGAAAAGGAATACAACAGAACAAAGCCCTGCATTCAGACTCTTTCCATAACAACTGGGACAGGGTCCTATTCCACCCTGTCACACTCCTACTGCCTGGCAGCTTAGTCCCATCAGTGTGGCCTACTGCAAGAGATACCCTTGAAGAAAGATCATGTGGTCTTACTCACTCAACCCATTAGTTCTATGCTGCTATTTACAGATGCAATACAAGACTGAATGATTTAAGGAGCGATAGTAAATTGGCACACACCCATTCACACAATTGTGTAATGGCAAATATTTCTTACACCCAAGTGGGAGGCTAGCAGGGGAGCTCCAAAAGTATGGGTTGGGCAAACTTGCCCCTCCTATGGATCCTACTGGGAGAATGCCAGATTGCACCACAGGATCACACCCTGTGGGAGTAGTTAAGGGGTGGGGTTACTGATGATGTCCCCTTGTCTCACCATGTCCATCAAGGCTGCCTGAACTGTTTCCTCCTTCTGGATTTCAATTCTGAGGAACTGCACAAAATACTCATGAGGCCTGATCCCACCAATGGGGTCTCACCTGTGGGTGTAAGCAGAAAGATACTGGTTCGGTTGCCAGAGTAAGAAGTGAGTGAAGGCAAGAAAGGTGTGTCATCACCAGGAATTCTATGTGTGGGAAAGGGACATTAAGGTTGATGAAATGAGGTGCTGAGAGGTACTAGAAAAAGTAAATTTTAAAAACATTCTCAGTCAAGCTGGCCCAGTAACACGGAGGCAATGGACACCACATTTTGCGCCACGCCGGCGACCTGGGTTCGGGAACGGACTCGGGCCATCAGGGGTCAGGAGGGGAGGAGGGATTGCGTGGTTCGACGGACTGCTCTCCCCAGGGCTGCTGCGGGCTTTGCATCGCTTCCTGGGGTGGCCCCTCATGGAGACTGGTGTCACAACAAGGACAAGTGATACCAGACAGTGGGTGGAGCGGTGGCAGACGTCACTGCACATCCGCTCAGGAAACAGCAGCAATAAAAAAAAAAACCCTGGTCCTGGGGACAGGCGTTGGCAACTCCAGTGCCCTGCTCCCACACACCCAATGCTGGGCTCGTCCCACGGGCTCCCCCGATCCCTCACCTTGCCTTGGTTCTGGCACACTGGATTAGACAGATCACTAGGAGTGGATGGTGGCCCCATCTCGGGGGGGGGGGGGTTCGTCAGACCAAGGTAGGTGGGGAGTGTCTGACTCAGATTTCCTGGAGGGTAAGCATCAGGCAGGTGGCAGAACAGTAGGTGGCGTGAGGGGTATGCCTGAGACAGTTCCCTGGGGTCCAGTGATAAAGAAAGCCTACAAAAACAAAACAATCAAAAAAAAAAAAAAACATTCTCAGTCAACAGTATGCATCGTTCTTTGGTGGTTTGATACACAACATTGTTCTGAGCTGAGGCAACAGTTGTAACACACCGATGAGTGACATCTAGGATGAAGCACATGCCTATAGTTCAGGAGTATAGCTAGAAAAATAAAATTTGTACAGCATGACCTTGTTTTTGCTGCCCCCCCCCCCCACATCGGTTGCCCCCGGTCGTATACTTAACCCTGTTTGTTTATCTACAGTTGTATACCTTAATGCTTTGTAAAGCATGGAAAAAAATTAAAGTAGCAGCTGGGAGTAAGTATTTGTATATAGTGGATACATGTTGGGCTGTGGTGGAATACACTATTTATCTGCATGAGTGCACACTGACCTTTTTCATGAGTGGCAGAGCATAGCACAGCCACATCAGTGTGCACGAGTGCTGATGAGGAGTGTGTTCCACCAACAGCCAAACACATATTCGATTTATACAATAGGGGTGAAAGGATATGGCACTGAAATGTGTTGCATGTTTTTTTTTTTTGGGTGTGGTTTCGGTGTGTGTAATATTTACTTCTGTGTGTCATATTCTTTTTTAGAGGTTTCCGTTAGTTGAAATGTTTCTCTCCATGGCTCTTTAAAGTTCGGCATTTTGTTTCTTCGTGATGCTTCTCTTTCTGCTGCTGGTCTCTTGTTTGCTTGGGTTTTGCTTTCAGTTTGTAGGTGTAGCTCTGTGTTGAAATGTGCTTTCTGTGCAGATATGTTGCATTTGATTTGGGCAGGGTTCAGGTGTTTTGAGATTTGCTGCTTTCTGTGACATAGCCACTATGTAGATAAATGTAGCTCCTGTTGAAATGAATGCAGTTTATTCCATTGTAGCTATATTTATCTCATGGTAGGTCTGCTAAGCATGAATCACTCGGTTTTTATCCTGTTACTATGGCGGATATGCTGTTTTATCCCATGGCATATCCTTTCACCACTATTGTATAAAACAACTTATGTTCGTGTCCCAGCAAGTGAGTGGAACAGCGAAGGCATGGCATGTAACCGGCATCGGCAGAAGGAAGCGGAGAAGCAAGGGACTTTGCTGGTCGACTAAGGCAAGGCACCTATTCAATACTGTGCAACAGTCACTGCTGGGAAGGGCAAAAGGTCAAAGATAAGCCAAAAATTGGAACAGGAGCAATAATAAAAAGATTTAAATAAGGCATGGGGGAACCAAAACAGAAATGAACAAAAAAAAAAGGGAAACTAGAAACACCGTATCAGGGGTAAGGGTACAAAAGTATTTCCAGGTAACACACAGAGAACAGAAGTTGAGACTGCTGGGAGTGGTGCAGTAGAGTTTTCAGACAGACCTTCTGGAGACTGCAGTTCTCTCCCATCTGCACACACCTCTCTGGGTTAAGGAAGAAGGCCACTAGACTCCAGGCCAATCTGGCTAGGATTCAAGAGACCTCTTCCCCCACCCAGGGGCCACCATGTCTGCCACCGTTACCTCAGAGGATGCCAGGAAGGGGGAATGGCTGGACTGTGATGGACTCTGGAAGGGTGGGGGTGGTGGGACAGAGGCACAGTCCTCTACTGGTACCACTATGCAATTCCTACACTGCTCTGGTGGGGTGGGACTGCCGGCAGAAGGCGCCTGCTGTAGTGACCAGGGAGGACGTGGTGGCTGCCCACAGTGGTGGCCCCAAGGAGGGTGGTAAAGGACCCCAGAGGAGGAGGAAGCAACTTTTGTTTTTGGGGGAGGGGGTTTGGGAATAGGAATGGTAAGGAGAAGTAGTTTAGGTGCCTACCTGGTGCCATGGCCCGGAGGGATGGGAAACGGATCCTGAGGATTGCTAGCAAAACACAACAGGAAGGACAGCTGGATGTCAATGTCCATCTAGGAACTAATGACTGGGCCAGGGATGGGAATAGTGCACAGGGAGTTTAGGGAGCTGGGAAGGGTCTTGGGTAGTTCACTCAGTGGCTTTCACTGAGGTGCTGCCCATCTATGACAGGGAAAAGAGAGGGATCTCTGCACCAGGAGCTTCAACTCATGGCTGAAGGAATGGTGCAAAGAGGAAGGGTTCAGCTACACTGAGAACTGAGAACCCATCTGGATGGATAAGGGCTGATACAGGGGTGATGACCCGCACTTATCCGGGAAGGTAATCAGTCCTCAGTAGACAGTATAAATGTCACCTCGATGAAAATTTAAACTAGCTGAGGATGAGGTGGAAGAAATCGGGAAGGCAAACACTGTGCCCCCCCCCCCCCAAAAAAAAGGCTGAAATAGAGAGTAAGGAGAACCTGAGGGGAGAGGAATCCCCCAAAGTGCAAATTAATAAAGGAGCAGAGTGTTAGAGATAAAGGAGAAAGAGAACAGAAGCATTAAAAACAGAGGGGTGGGTCGAAGAGGGAGAGTGAAAAGGAAAAAAGGGGGGCAACAAGCAGAGTGGAAACAAAATCTGGAAGGCCACGTATGCGAATTCCAGAAGTCTAGGAAACAAGATTCCATACCTAGAGGCCATCATGGCAGAGGTCAACCTGGATATTGTGGCCATTACTGAGTCATGTGCACTGAAAACCATGCTTGGACATGGCCATACCAGGATATGCTCTGTTCAGGAAGAACCGGATGGGAAGGAAAGGAAGGTGTGTCTGAGCCGACCTTAGGGGGGTTGCGAACAGTGCATTTGCACAGGGCCCCAAGAGCAGAGGGGCACCCCCCACAAACTCAACTGTCCAGTTGGCTTCCTTCTTCCAGGTCCTGTATGTACCAATTTAAGTGCAAGAATGGTACAATGAAGCTACATGAAGGCCACGATAGGGACAAGGATGCTCCTTGGGAACTTCGCGACTTCTGAAATGGGACTCCAGTAAGGAGGTTCGCCGAGGGCCCCGGAAGAGCTAGGGCCAGTGCTGGGGTGTGTGATGCTTTATGTGAGGGAAAGCATAAAATTAGGCAGGGAAGGGCTGACCAGAAGCCCTCTCCTCCAGATGAGGGGAGTAGCCTTCAAACTCCAAGGGGGGAACAGACTGGGGGAGGAGGTTTCAGGAGGAGCAGAGGGAGGATGGAAGTATAAAGAACCTGGGTGGGGTTCAACAAAGGGATCAGGGACAAGGTGTGGGGGTGGTGTTAGTAAATGCCAGGAGCTTGGGAAACAAGTTGCCAGAAGGGGGGGGGGGGGGATGTGGCGGCGGTCATGGAAACGTGAGCCAACAAAAACCATGACTGGGACCTCAACGTGCGGTGGTACACTATGTTTAGGAAGGATAGAAAGGAGGGCAGAGGGGGTGGAGTGGCTATGTTCACTAGAGATGACATAGAAATTGCTAGGGTAGAAGAGGCAGAGGGAAACGTGGATGCCTTATGGGTCACCTTACGAACCCCAGCAGGAGGGAAGGTCAAGCTGGGTGTGGTATATAGGCCCCCCGGGATGGGTGATGTTCTGGAGGATGGTTTGCTGGACAACATCATTGCCCAGTGTGGACCAAAAGGGGAAGGAGTGGTGTTGATGGGGGACCTTAATATGCCAGGTACAAACTGGGGAACCATGTCCTCTAAGGTGGCCAAGGAGCAGAGGCTGTTGGACGGCTTCCAGGATGTGTTCTTAACACAGCATGTGATGGAGCCCACAAGGGAGGGGCATGTCCTGGACGTGGTTCTGGCAGATGGGGATCTGGTAAGGGACCTGGTTGTAGAGGATCCCCTGACTGGGAGCAACCACAATACTGTCTGGTTTCAAATAAGGGGGGGGGGGATCTAGGACACCGGCAGTGGACTTCAGGGGGGCAGACTTTGTGGGCATGGGAAATATTCTTAAGGATCACTTGAAGGGGATTACATCAATGACAAATGTGGAAAAGAGATGGTTGGTCATAAAATGGGGACTTCATGAGGCAGTCAGGACCTGCGTTAAGGTGAAATGTAAGGGAGCAAGGTCACATAAACCATGCTGGTGGTCCAGTGAGGTTCAGGTAGCGGTCAGAGAAAAGAAGGCGTCCTACAAAAAATATAAAACAACAAGAGGGGATAGGGAAAAGGAAATGTACCATCTTGCATCTAGAAAAGTCACCCGTATGGTGAGGGGGCAAAGTTCAGTAAAGAGCAGCGGCTGGCACAGGGAATACATGGAGGGGAAAAGGGGTTCTTCCGGTACATTGGGGAGCGGAGAAAAACTAAGGACCATCTCGGCAGATTGAGATCAGAAGGAGGGTGGGTGGAAGAGGCAAGGGACCAGGCAGAGGTATTAAACGAGTACTTCGCCTCTGCGTTCACTAGGGAAGGGGATGGGATATCTACAAAGCAAGGCACGATGGGGATAGAAGCGGTAGTGAGTTGGATCAGGGGAGCAACAGAAATGGAGCAAGAGGGAGGGAGAGGTACCCCAAGGGTGTCACATCATGATAAGGATAAAAAGGCCAGTAAGGTGGAGGGGACGGATGATGCTATCTCCACCGAAAGGGTGTGGTTAGCCCTAAAGAAAGATAAATCTCCTGGGCCGGATGGCATTCATCCGAGAGTACTATGGGAACTGGCGGACATACTGGCTGCACCCCTGGCGGAGCTCTTCAACACGTCGCTTGAGACAGGGAGGGTACCTAGGGATTGGCGAGAGGCATATGTGGTGCCAATTCATAAAGGGGGGTTGAGGGAAGTACCAGGTAACTATAGACCCACCAGTTTTACCTCGGTGGTGGGAAAATTAATGGAGAGTATACTAAAGGAATGACTGGGGTGTACTTGGAGGAGGTGGGAGGTCTGGATAGTGGCAACATGGGTTTGTGCCAGGTAGATCATGTCAAACCAATCTTGTGGAGTTCTACTAATGGGTAACATCAGAACTGGACAGGAAAGCCTGTGGATATATTATTCTTGGACTTCAGCAAGGCGTTTGACTCTGTCCCCCACAATGGTCTGGTGAAGAAACTGACGGGGTTGGGAGTGGGCCCTTTGATGGTCAGATGGATTGAAAACTGGCTAACTGGACACACCCAGAGAATAGTGGTCAGTGGGGAGCTCTCGATCCCTAGAGAGGTTGGTAGTGGGGTACCGTAGGGCTCGGTCCTAGGTCCGATCCTGTTTAATGCATACATATCGGACATCAGGGAGGGTATAGGGTGTGAAATGAGTCTCTTCGCTGACGACTCCAAGATGGGAGCAGTAGTTGAGGGGGAAGAGGGGAGGTTGGCCCTGCAAGGGGACCTGACACCCTGGAAAGCTGGGCTCACACATGGAAATTAAATTTCAATATCACCAAGTGCAAGGTGTTACATCTTGGGCTGGGAAACCCTAAACACAGGTACACCCTGGAAGGGGAGGCGCTGGAGGCCTCAACAGGGGGAAAAAGACCTAGGGCCATGGTGGATGCATGTATGAATAACTCTGAGCAGTGCAGGAGAGTGGCTAGCAAGGCAAACAGGATTTTGGGATGGGGGATCACCTCTAGGAGCAGGGAAGTGATTCTGCCGCTGTACAATTGACTGGTTAGACCACACCTTGAGTACTGTGTACAGTACTAGAGACCACACTTGAAGAGGGACATACAGCTCCTGGAGAGGGTACAGAGGAGGGCAACTAAGATGATACGAGGACTAGGGGATTTGACGTATGAGGACAGACTTGAGGAGCTCTGCCTGTTTTCACTGGAGGAGAGAAGAGACGGGGGGACATGACTGAGGTCTTCAAGTACCTCAAGGGAATAAACAGGGTAAACATTGAGGGGATCTTTAGACTAAAGCAGGGAGGTATCACCAGAGGGCATGGTTTGAAGTTGGAAGGATGAGGGGGGGGAAGAGGAGGAGGTTTTTCACTGAGAGGGTGGTGGGCCCTTGGAATGCGCTGCCTGGCGAGCTAGTTCAGAGATCCACAGTGGAGGGCTTCAAGAAAGGGTGGGACAGACACAGAAAGCGGATGTATCAGATGATGGGCTGGCCCAAGGGGGTGGGGATGGATGATAGGGGTTTCTGGAACACAAGGGGGAGGGAGGGCCTCGGCACCCAATTAGGGATCTGAGGGTTCGAGCAGACTCGATAAGCCGTCAGGCCTAATCTTCTGCAATTAGTATAAAAAGCAACAGAGATACAGAGAATGTAGGAGGCAGAGGTACTGGTGGATCATCCTGGAGACAGGAATAGAGACACCATTTATACCAGAGTAATCCACTGACCTCAGAACGGGGGGTAGAAAGGAAAGCCACTGGCAAGATGGCAGAATAGGGGGAGATGCTACCGGTGGGGGACTTCAATCTGCAGGATGTGGACTGGAGCCTCTCTGCAGCAGCTTCAGCTAGAAGCAGGGACGTTCTGGACTCCCTGCAGGGGGGTGTTCCTCGTGTAAATAGTCAGTAAACCCACTTATGATAGGGCAATACTGGGGACAGCATGGCAGATATCAAGGTGGGAGGCCACCTGGGGACCAGTGATGACTGTACGGTGTAGTTCAGTATAAGAACAGCTGTGGAATCGAACCACATAAGAGCAAGAGTCCTGGACTTCAGGAGGGCAGATTTCATAAAGATGGGTGAATGCCTCGGGGACAACCTGGTAGGAAGGAAGGCCTGAGTGGGGTGAAGGAACAGTGGACGAAGATAAAAGGGAGCATAGTAAAGGCAACAAACCGGGATCTGTACTAATTCTCGACCCTCAATTCCTGACATGGATTTGCCCGACTCGCAATCCCGACTGGGCTGTAATCCCGACTTTTGTCTGCCAGTTTGTGATTTGCCCAACATTTACATTCCTGAACATACACCGAAATCCCGACTATGCTAAGAATCACTCTTTCTTGCTCCTTAACATTCAGAAGTTGGTTTTACCTCAATGGCCAAATATGTTTGTGTGACTTGCTCTGTGTTTTAATTTACTGCTGTCCTCAAGACCTGCACTAGTGAAATATTGTATTGTTATACAAAGAACTACTTAAATGCTGCTTATTTAATTTTGCTCATTCTTTTAAAAAAGACATCACAAAGATGAAGTTTTTTCTTAAAATTTTAACACTGACTCTGCCAGGTATCCAAATCAGTTGGACTGAAGCTTGCTGCAAGTAAGAGTGCTCCGCTCTGCTACGAAACACGAAACACTGAGACGTTCTAAATGAAACTGAGGCAGGCCTGAGGTACATTGTACCAAAAAAATGTATTTAGTGTAAAATAAAAAACAAATGTGAAGCATGTCAGAAAGCAGATCACAGTCACTGGCCACACTGTCCTGACGCTTTGGGTCCAAACAAACTCTTCCTTAGGGGGCATGGCCACAATGGAGTACAGTCACCATTTATAGTAAACTTTCATACATATTAATGAAAATCTTATTACCATCCCCAATAAATTCAGCACTGACAATTTGTAAAAAAAAATACAATCAAAAACATACTAATGGCAGCATAAAAAAGTGACTTGTAAGTTAAAAGGCACCAGAGCAGCAGATTAGACATATCATAATATTCATTACATAAAGCTGCTAAGTATGTCCTGGCATTATTGCCCAATATACATCTAATGCCTGCTAGCTCTGGATAACTTTAAGTAACATAATGGAGACCTTTGTAAGCAGCAGAAATACACACCTTGTAATTGATCTTATTACAAAGCGCCAGGACTGTAAAGTCCTGATCAGGTAATAATATTTATAAAATGGCAAGAAAAAATCTAGAAATCTCATTGGCCAAGACAGATCAGCTGACCGTACATTAATTCTCTGTATACGCACAGTCATCCTGGTCCTAAACCACATTATACAATGAGCAGATCAGTCCTCCTACAACCAGAATTATCTTCCATCAGTCTCCCTACAACCAGAACTGCTCTTCCACCACAAACACGGCCGCTACCTTTACACTATAGAAACCTTCAACTGGGCCCCAAAAATTAAAATTATCTTAAATATAAAATAAAACAAATTAATTAAATGTTGTTTACCAGATCGTCACACTCTCCTTACACACAAACAAATTAGAAACATTAAGTACTGTTTATAGTTTTCATTACAACTGTTTGTTTGCTAACAGTGAAAAATACCCCTTTTATAAAATGGGTAAGCTAAACCAGCCAATCAGAGACCTAGCTCACCATGCATAAAATCTGTTCCATGCATGGGTAAAAAAAAGGTCAGAGAAGCAGAACCGCATTCCTAATAGAAATCAGGAGCGTTAAAACGTTGGCGTTTTAAATGCCGCCACCTTCAATTCTCTCGCTAACGCTCCGATTCAGTCTCGGAATTTAGTTCACATTCGTCAGCATGGCTCCTTCTGTACTCACAGAAATGTTGGTGCCACTCACTTTCTCGCTCTGTATTTGGCACAACAATGTCAGTAAAAGCACTTGTGATCTGAACTATTACGATCCCCCTGATAGCAAGGCTCTGATGTGCTGTCTAGCGAACCGAAAAAAATGTGCAGTTTCAGGCTTTCAGGAGTGGCGCTTGGCTGTGGAGAGGCAAGTACAGATCGGCATGTGTGTGCGCGCATCTGAAGACTCTATAGTTTACAAATCCCGCCACGACTTGTGGCTGGCCATGTAAACTGTGGTGCAGCTCTATTCATTATTTTCCTCCGTGGCAAAAGTACACTTGCTTCCTTAGTAACACCAGTGTGTGTGTATACCGCTAGCTGCTACTTCGGGAGGAAAAAACAGTTGTCTCTCTCGCTCTAGTTCTCTACTTTCAAAGAGCTCCTGAATATTACAAAAATCCTGAACACTACATGTTAAAAAACAAACAAAACAGTACATGGTGGGGGGGAGTGTGCTTGCATCACTTTGTCCAACAAAGACATAATTACATCACAATGATGTCATTATGTGGTAGGTGGAAGGACTATTTTATCTTAAATCTACATAAACAAATACTATTTTCCACATTTAAAAACAATTTTTCTAACTTAAGAAAAGTTGTAAAACAAGAGGGCCCATTTTATAAGCGCAATAAGACACTCCAGGTGTGTGCATGGAACATATTTTACCGCACGCCAGGGGCTAAAGGCACTCGGCCAAGGCCTCATGCCTTATTACGCCCCTGGCCGTGCGGTAAAATATGTTCCATGCACACCCTGTCATGTCTTACTGCTTACCTATCTTTACCTGCTCATCAGGAAAATCTCTTCTGCTTTCCCTGACAAGTGAGATAATTGAGTCTCTGGCTCTAAAACAGGCCTTTGTTGTCTATGTGTACAGTATGTTAGTAGAGGAACATTCTGCTAGTAGAACTGAGCAGAATTTTGAATCCCTGTATTCCATAGTAAACATTCCATTTCTTGAATGTTGGCAAACACAGAGGGGAAAAAAAAACAGAATGAAGAATGTAAGCAATAATACTAAATAAACAAAGAGAAAAGGTGGTGAATGATTCACCCTGCTGTTTATCTTTTAGGACAGAGCAAGCAGTTCATGATGCTGTCAGGAGTGTGGCAGTTTTGAACATCGCTCATGCTTGCAGCACAGGGGAACGGAGAAGCCTCTGTTATGGCTTCCTTTTAGTTTTGTCTACAGAGTGAGGAGAATTAAATAAAATTATAAAAAGGGTCTGAGAACTGGGGCTTTCTGATTGGCTGCAAACATTCTAACAACCTTATGTTAATCTTTTATTAACATACATGTAGAGTTTAACCATATGCTGAGCAAGATTTAAAACTGTTTAAAAACATTTTTTATTATAATAGCAATAAGGCACTCCCAGAGATTATGTTAATGGTCAGTTAATCACCCTCTAGGGGCATGTGGCACTCGGCTACACCTCGTGCCACAGTACACCCCTAGAAGGTGATTAACAGACCATTAACATAACCCTTGGTCATGCCTTATTGCTTAATAAGGGAGCTATGTGTCATACTTAGAATGAGAAAAACAGCATTTGTGAATTGTGGCTGGCAGGGGAATATGAAGCTGAAGTGGGCAGGGAGACACACACTGTATAACACTACTTTAATCTAGCCCCAATAGGCGGAAGGACTATTTTATGCTACAAGCACAGATTCACTTACATTTTTACTTATTTAAAAATCTGTTTAAAATAATAAAAAAAAACTGCTTCTAAAAATAAAGGGATATTTTATAAGCGCAATAAGACAGTCCAGGGTTGTGCATTATGGTGTGATAACCGCACTCCTAGGGACGACCGGCACTCGGCCTTGTGTCTAACTACGCCCCTAGGAGTGCGGTTATCGCACCGTAATGCACACCCCATCGTGTCTTATTGCTTATATAGTGTATAGTAGAGTGTTGTCCTGTATAGAATTCTATCTCTTCCAAAATGCTGTTGTACTCACAGTTCCAAAGGTCATGGAATGGGATTCAACGCTACTGTGGTGGAATAGCATTCTAGAACCTCTAGACTAGAGACTACATGAGTCAGTTTCATTTTGAAAGCAAAAGAACTCATGCACACATATTTGAAGAGCAAGTGCTCAGTAAGGATGTACATCTTAAAGAATGATGGTTTGGGGCCTTTAGATGCTTTTGTAATAATTTTATTTGCTTTTATTTAATTACATTTTCATTGTTGTATCTGTATTTTGTCACCTTCCAGTAAAAAAAAAAAAAATCCAATGGAATTCTTGTATTACGATGTCAGAAAAGTCTTGCTAGAAAGGCTGGCAATGTACTTTAATGGGAAACTGCAAACCTCTTTTCAGGTTTTTATAGAGAAATAAAAAGTTTCTACTACCAAAATATTATATATTTAAAAGCAATATCTGATTTTCGAAAACTTGTAATATTTTGTTATAATTAAGCAAGTGACAGTTTCTTCATAAGCTGATTTTAGTAAGAAGAGAAGAAAAGAAAAGCCAATTACTGTTTCAAAACTTGTAAAATCATACAGATGGACCACAATAGTGCAAACATATAACAGGCAAAGTCTGTTGCTGAAAGAAGAAACAATTTCTTTTGAAAAGAATAAAACAATGTTATTAAGCTTCTCATTAAAATACATGGTGCTCCGAAGTAGCTGGCAGTTTCTGACATCACAATACCATAATTAATAGAGTTCTTTTTACTAGCACTGTGAAAAGCAAAGACTAGAACTGCCTTGTTTCACTGCGAAAACAAAATATTTTCTTATAAAAGTAGAAAATAATTACTAATATGTCAAAATACAATATATAAAATAGTCAGTTTTCTACTTATTAGAAGTAAACACCTGCTCTTTAACACGGTACTGTACACTATAAAAAATACAGGATGTGCAACTCTATGCACAACCAGTGTGTTCTGCCACCTCGGGGTTCTGATTCCCACGGATCTCTCGAGCTTCGCTCTCTAAGTCAGAGGGAATCAGAACCCCTCTGTGGCAGAACACACTGGTTGTGCATAGCTGCCCATCTAGTATTCTCTATATAAGGAGCACTTTAAAACCACCAGTTCAGAGTAACACTAATTTATACTAGGGAAATCCATCAAAATGATTTATCAGGCAGCTAAATCTGCCGCCAAGTTGCTTAAAATCACAGCAGGCAGCAAAAATTAAGATCTATTATAAGGCTGCTTATATGGAAAATGCTAAAGGGAATGCTAAAATGTAGCGCTAAATATTCCCGCATCACTCAGCCCGACACAACCCAACACAGCAAATGTCGGGATTTCAACTTACGAGTTTTCACACCTGTCGGCATTCTGTTTTTCGGGCATTTGGTGTCTGGAAATAGTGCAACGGGATTTGTGTTGGGGAATCGTACCTAACCCCAACAAACCTCTGCATCAAACAAGTGAGCAAAAGCAAGAGGAAAAAAAGAGACCACTATGGTTCTTGAAAGAGGTGGCTGAAAACGTAAAGGGTAGCATTCAGAAGGTAAAAGATGCAGAGGGAGGAGGATAGGGAGGTGTATCAGGGGAAACAGAGGGAGGCAAGGAAAACAGTAAGGAGTGCAAAGATGCAAACAGAAGAGACAACAGCCAAGGAGATAACAAAAAGGAACACAACATTTTTAGGTATGTAAGTGAAAACAGGAAGACCAGGGGTGGGACTGTAAGGCTAAAAAAGGGAAAAGGGGGGGGGGGGGACGACTGTACAGATAGGGACCAGGAAAAGGCAGACATCCTGAACAAATACTTTTGATCAGTGTTCACAAAGGAAGGAGAAGTGGAGGGGCCACAAAAAAGTAACAGAAGCTTTGGAGGGAGGGAGGCAGACACTAGTCCCTTTTTGGAGGCAAGAGTCCATAAGGGACTCGCTAATCTGAAGGCAAACAAAGCAATGAGGCCATTAAGGGAGCTCTGGGAGATAATGGCTGCACCTCTGACCGTTCTATTTAACAGCTCACTGTACACTGTAGTAGTTCCGTAAGACTAGAGGAGGGAGGATGTAGTCCCACTAAACAAAACTGATAGCAGGGAGGAGGCTGGCAATTATAGTCCAGTTAGTCTGACACTGGTGGTGGGAAAGTTAATGGAATCACTGCTGAAGGACAGGATTGTGGAATATCTTGAAACCAGTGGCTTACAAGACCTGGTGCAGCATGGTTTCAGATGAGGGAGGTCATATCAAATGAATCTAATAGATTTCTTTGACCGAGTGACAACGGATTTAGATCAGGGTGGAGCAGTGGATGTGGGGACCTTTAAATACCTCCTACAGGAGGAAAGCATTTTTCAGAAAAAAAAAAAGTGCACGAGAACAAGGGGTCATGCTATGAAGTTGGAAGGGGTAGATTCAGGAAAGAGTGGTGGGTTCCTGGAACAACCTACCAGCCGATGTGGTGGGGTTCAAGAATGCATGGGATGAGCATAAGGGCATCTCAGTGGAAAGTGGATGGAGGGAAAGGAGAAGAAAACAGAGCTCAGATAGGGTCTATGGTGATACTGCAGGTGGGGAAACAGTGATACTATAAGAATGGAAAAACAAATGGGCAGACTGGGTGGGCCAAGCAGTCCTCATCTACTGACAAATTCTATGTTTCTATGACTTGCTTACATACAGCCCAAAAATCATAGTAGCACAGCAGAAAATGCAAAAGATGGTGCCCTACTGTTAGAACAAAATGCTGCCCCGTGAAAAACATATTTGTATACCATGGAATACATGGTATATCTTGCTGTGGTTTGCGGTTTTCAGCTTTTGCTACACCTTATAGGCTTGCTGAAAGCCACACCACCCTAAATTTTATCATGGTGATTTGCTTATATAACCCATGATGTCTTGAACTTGGGGTAACTGTAATTTAATATTTATTTTAAACTTGACCTTTTTTTGCCAATATGTTTCTTGAAACCTGAGCTGTAATGCTCTTGCACCGAGGTTCTTTTCCGCTAAACAAGATGTGTACATGAGATAAGATGGTCCAGGAAATCCAATTTTCTAATGTGCTTACCAAACAAAGTACAGAAGAGGGCTCCAAGCACAGGGTCTGGAAGAGAAGCAAACAGGGCACTGAATTTCCCAATCATTCCCAGGAGCAGCATGAAGGCAGCACCATACTGGATAACCCTACGGCTTCCAACCTACAGAAAGAGCAAGAAAATGACAAAATGAAGGAATGTGTGGTTTTTAACAGGTTTGGTGTTTATCACATTGTAAGCGTACTGAGTAATAAAAACAGAATGACAGCTAGGACATTATTCTATCGCGGGATTATAGAGACAAACCATGGGAACAAAGCTAGTGGGGGGTTATGATGACACTGGAATCCTGAAAGGGAATTACAAGCCTAGTTACTACTGGTTTCCCATCTGTTATTTTTGTAATATATGGAATATTCCAAACATTCTATCTCATAATACCACTGATCTGATGTCAGAATGATAGTACGACTTTCTGATATCACAGCAACGGTATTATGAGTTTCTGATGTCAGAGATTCCCTATGGGAAAAATTACCACCCATATACCACAAACAGAAAACACACAGGCCATTATCTGTTACGGTGCTGTAACCCATAAAGAGATTCCAGTGACATCATAAACCTTGAGAGCGAAGCTCGAGAGGCTTATGATGTCACTGGAATCCCGGAATGGGGTTACAGCACCCTAACAGACAGAGGCCCCTGTAATATTTTTGCAATACATAGGCCTCTGACTGTTCACAGAAAAGGTTTACCTACTCCTTTTGGTTTCCTGTGTTCTTCTGTTCAATCTCACTCCCTCTTAATCTGCTTCACTTGCGCAATGGCAGCCCTCGGGGAAACCAACTCACCTCCCTCTCACCACAGCAACAGCAAGGGCACCTGGCAATGGTAGCCCTCGTGGAAATCATGTCAGCTTGGCAATCGCAGTTCCTGTAGACACCACCAATCTCTCACCACATTTATCGTTGGTGTCAATGCTCAATATAGAGGATACTGGCTGAGCAATCGTGCTCAACCAGTGTGTTCAGCCACAGAAGGGTTTATGATTCCATGTGACCTCGAAAGCGAAGCTCGAGAGGTCCGAAGGAATCATAAACCCCAAGGTGGCTCAACTCACACTGGTTCATCGCGACTGCAAAGCCAGTATTTTTTATAGTGTGTGGTGTACACGGAGAAACGCAGTTTATAACTTGTACCATAAATAAGATCCATTTTCTGAGGTTACCTACTTGCTAGGACAGTTGGAAGATTTCTTGAATTTAGCTTAAAATATATTTATCCATTTCCCTGATGCAAACTGTAACCCAACGGCTGATAATCCTTGAACTTTAACTGCCTGTATATTTGACCTTTGGGCGTGACGCTGGTCTCATGGACTGCAGTTCTTGCCCCCAGTGGATTTCAGGCACAGCTCGAGCTTCTCAGTCAAAATGAATGGAATGCTGTTCTGCACGTACGGTCGGTACAGCATTCCATTCATTCTTGTCTGTGTGGATGAACAGCATTTCAGTATGGTGGAATTTTGAGTTAGAACAGCATTCCACCATACACTATAACTTTATTTTTGTCTTCTGGGACTGTCTGGGAATGGAACAACCTGCTCTTCTCCTTGCTCAGAGTTCCCCATAAGCTGAGGCAACGCAGGTGAAGCTGTGATTTTTTTCAGACGCAGTCATCAGGTTGTTAAGAATGCCAGTTCTGAATACCCCACGCACCTTTCAGAGGGATTCTAAATCATAACACCATTGATCTGACATCAGATCAGTGGTATTATGACTTGGAATCCTCACAGCAGTACTGTTATGAGTTTTCATTACACAACTATTCTCACTGGGGAAAAAAGTACCCATGCAGTACAGTGGATTCTACATGGCAGTTGAAGTTTCCAGAAACTCCAAAGAGCTACAGTATATTTGTTTAAAATATTCATTAGAACAATGTACTGGATTAGTCCCCAGGAGACAAGGTGCAGCAAGACAGTCAATGAAATATTACCATAGGTACACCACCAATTCATTCTAAAATCAATCTTCACATTAGTCCTTCACTTAATGTAGCAGTGCATGATATGGTAATGTTCTGACCTATACCTTCTTTTTAGTCCACTCTAGATAGCCCTGTTTTCTGTGATCTGGTAAGACATCCATTTACATTATGCCTGTTTTGGCATTTTTATTAGACGGTAAAAGGATCACACCATTTAATATGGCTGCCCCAATTTTCATCAGTGTTCGAGCTGTTCTGTAACACATATCGTTTAATATCATTTTTGTGACTAAGATAACACATGCAACAGACACTACTCCATAACCTGATGGGATACTCAATGTTCCAAAAAGCTTAAAATACTGATAAAAACCAGAGCTCAGCAGTACTTAAAGGAGCACTCCTTTAATGATTTCAAGTCTGAAAAAATGCTAAGGCAAGCGGTCCGATGGTGCTGAGGGCTGAGGCGCTGGACGCCTTACCTCGCACTGTGCCAGTGACCCGGGTTCGGACAACCTCGGGTCATCGGGGTGCCGGCATGGGGGGTAGAGTGGGAGGAGCAGGATTGAGCGTGCCATCAGGTTGCTATCCTCTCCAGGGGTGGTGGGTTGTCGCCCATCCTGTAGCCCGTCCCACGGGTGTAGGTCGGTGGGGAACAGAATGGTGGGGGTGTACGTGGGGTGGGAGGAAGGGGGCTGAGCTGGCTTCTAGTGTGCATGCGCACCTCCATGCACAGGTACAGCAGTGTGCTGGGGCCCCGGGGGACATGGGAGAAAACCCGGGAAAAAAACAAACACAAATTTAAAAAAAAAAAAATTTTTTTTTTAAAATGCGAAGGCAGAATCAACAGATTGCAGGAAAAAAAAAAGACAATCTAAAATGGAATAAAAGGTAAAAGTACAAACTGTTCACTGTAGTATGCACCGCTGTTTGAAGTTCATGTGGAAGCCATGGGACCAAAGATGACATGTACTGGTTTGTTTGGGGGGTTGGGGGCACTGTTCCCTTGACAAGTACAAACACCAGCTAAGCTACTATAGAGATTTATATAGTTTGTATTTACCAGGTTAGTGCACTAGACAATAAAATGCCTATTTCCCGGTCTGACATGGGAGAAACTCAGAAAAGGAATTATAACAGTTACACATAATGTAGAATACAGAGCAACGGTTACAATAAGCTCATAAAATGGCAAGGAAAGATCTTGAAACTTTACTGGATCATAAACATCACCTGACTGTGAATTAGAAACCTATTCATGGACAGTCAGGTGCATGATCTAATTTTCATTTAACAAACACCACATTACCAACACTAACATTAGCCATTATAACGCACACTGAATGAAAAAGTCAGTAGATGCCATCTTTAGATTCTGTTACTTTACTACTGTGAGATGTAAATACCTTGGGCCAGATATTCAAAAGGGTTGAGCATGCGCAAGTCCTACATTGCGCCATTCTGCGATATTCAGCAGGAGGCAGTTGCGCCACTGAAAACAGGCTGAGCAACAGCGCAATGCAAATGAATGCATGCGCAACTGGAGGGGGAGGAACCATGCAAAACTGCAGCCTCGATATTCAGTCGGGTTGCAGAGTTGTGCAGGCAACCCCAACCTGCGCCTCTGCACAACTTTGAGCCAAAAAAAAGGCTTATGTTGAGGGTCACTCCACAGGTGAGCTGCTGTATTGCAGGGGAACACAGCAGCTGCCACCCGTGGCTGGCCCCCAACTCAGTCCCTGTGCCCCCACCAGCCCGATTGCGAGCATCAATGTGGCCCCTCCCGTTCACATCCCTGGTGGTCCAGTGGACCGTAATGCCCGATCGCGGGCAGAATGTAGCGAACCCCCAGTGCCCAATCACGGGCAGAATGTAACAAGAACCCCAGTGCCCGATGCAGGCGGTAAGTAAAGTAAAGCCCCACCACCCCGCTCCCCGGCAGCATCCCCACCGCCTGCCGCCCGCCGCCAGCCCGACTGACTGGCGGTCTGGACTGTCATGTACAGTATGGGCTGCCGCCCTGGCTCTAGCTCTGCACCAATGGGCATAGCACCTATCCGTCAGTCAGGCGGCAGGGATGCTGCCGCCGCCGCCGGGGGGCGGGTGGTGGGCTTCGTGGGTGGGGTGGGTGGGGACACTAGACACCAGGGAGATGTTTGGGTGGGGGTGTCAATATACATTCTGCCGCGATCGGGCATTACTGTCCACTGGACCACCAGGGAGATATTGGTTGAGGGGCACTGCCACTGCCTTGTTCGGACACTGGGGGAGTTCTTGTTACATTCTGCCTGCAATCGGGCTCTGGGGGTTCTTATTACATTCTGCCCGCGATCGGGCACTGGGGGTCATTTTTACAGTCTGCCCGCGATCGGCATTAAAGTCCACTGGACCACCAGGGATGTGAACGGGGCACATAGATGCCCGCGATCGGGCTGCAGGGTGCGTCGGTCCCGACGGCTGCTGCCTGGCAGGCGTAAGTCCTCGGGATCGGTGCACCTACATGCTAATGGCATGCAAATGGGGCTATAATGACATGCAAATGGCCCCTGCGCCTTGCATGTATTATAGCCCCATTTGCATGTCACCTTTTGAATATGGTGGATTTAGCATGGCGCACCTGGTACTAGCATACGCCAAGTTGACTGCTCCCACTCTGTCAACTTAAACTGCGCTAAGTTCCGCTAGCCATACATGCACAAGTGGCTGTGGCTGGGGGCGATATTCAAAGGAGTTGCTCAATAGCGCAACTCCTTTGAATATCGCACGGGACACACCCCTGCGCATCTATTTTGCGCAGCGCAAGGACTTGCGCCTTTGAATGGCGCAGTTTGAATATCCAGCCCCTTGTGTCTACACAAGTAAAATTTCTGAGTAAAAAAATGTGACTCACAGGTTGTCACTAATTTTTATTGATCCCCACAAATAATATATAGTCAGCCCCCAGACGTTCGATAAAAATGAAAGCCACTGCTCAACTAATAGGGACCCTATTAGTTGAGCAGTGGCTGTCCTTTTATCAAACATTAGTTTCAAGTGTAATAAAATTGTTTTAAAAGTTAGCCCCAAAGACCTATATTAGGCACGTCCCCGCGCTCTCTCTGGTAGAACGTCACAAAACGGGGGAGCGCGGGGCGCAGCAAGCAGACTCGGAAGTGGGAAGGGATCGTCTGGCTCCCAGTTCAAACAAAATTATCATCCCTTCCCAAACATTATACAGTGAGTAAAATTTTTTTTTTCTTTTCTTTCAAAAAGAGGGGCTATCGCTGCCCCAGAGTAGTGGGCCACGAAGCCCAAACTATGATTTTTTTTAAAATCACACATTTACTTTAATTTGTTTTACACACACAATCTACTCCAGGTTTGAAGACCGTGCTCCCTCGCTGACAGTGCTCACCCACTATATCTCACAGAGCAGACTGTACCTTTTTCTTGGGAGCCATGTCTCACATTCATTATACTTAGGTTTTTGGTATAGCAGGGTACATTATAGTGGTTCCATCAAGCTGGTTCGACAGAAAACCTGCCTCCCGGCTTTACAGCAACCGCACAAATGTCAACCACCATCGTGGTCCTCATTGTGCTGTTGGGAACACAAATGTGTTTTCTGCGGGGTGATGTGGCCCCCATACCCTCCAGGTGTTACTGTAATTACCTCCACAGCGGAGGTGTTTCGAGGAGGGGGCATAAGACCCAAAAAAGCTGTGCCGGGGGTCCTGCCACTGTAGCACAACTATTACAGTGACCCACAGCAACCTGTCGTTTTGTCGCTGTAATATTTTTGATGAAGCAATGGCATACCCATTATAGTAAGGCAGCAATGTATTTTGTTCCTGTTCTATACACATTTCGGCAGCATCCTTATGCTCTGCTTTACTGCTCTGCACTCATGTTTGCGAACAGCATGCCATACAGAGAAGTTGGTCAGACAAGCGGGGGCTAGATAAAAAAAAATGCAGTGAACAGAGCGAGCAGGGAGGTCAGCATAATGCCTCTTAAGAGATATCGGTAAGAGAGGTTAGAGCCAAAAGGCTGTCTGGAATCATTTTTTTAATTTAGCAGAAATACGATCTGCTTTGAAGCACGTGTCCATCATGGACTCAAGCTTCACTGGTAAACTGCCAAGAATAAGTTGTGCGAATGAGCAGCATCAGATACATCCATACTAAGAAGGCTAAATGGGTGCTGTACTGCCGCACCAACAGGGGCAAACTGCTTGTAAAAACCACTGAAACTGCACTACGCCAACAACATAAAAAAGGCAGTCTAAAGAACAGTCTTTTAAGCTCCACATGTGTAAACCAGCGAATCTCTCAATAGTGCCACCTGCTGGAGAAAAAAGCTAAACTTGAATTACTTTATTGTCTACTGTTATTAACATACAAAGCCACTATAAAACCTGTTTTTTTTTAACAGACCAAAACAGTACATCATTTTTTTAATTATCTTTACAATGCTAAAAAGCCATTTTATAAGTGCAAAAAGTCTCTCCAGGGTGTGTTTTAAAGGATTAAAAATGCACCTCCCAGGGACGTAAGGACACTTGGCCTTCGGCCTTGTGTCTTAGTACGCCCCCCTCAGGGCATGCATTGTTAATCCTTTAATGCACACCCTATCGTGGCTTATTGCTTCCTTATGGTAGATATACAAACAAGGTAACAAACAGTATTAGTATGCCATATCAAACACAGTTGTACACAAGAACAGAATATAAAGCTATAGATACCAGAAAACATCAGGTGCTGTATATGACACAAAGGAAGGTAAGCATAATCAACATAAATTGACCACATAAATATACATAACTTAGTGGGGCAAATTAAGGAGTTGGTGTACTGCCTGGAATTAACCTTCAGAAGTAGTCAGCTAGCCTGTCATTTCTTGTACTTCTGCTTTGTTAAATCAGAAGATTTTCTTACCTGACAGTAGTAAGTGTGCTATGTGGAACAGCACTCTACCTGGAGGCTGACAGTCAATTTTATGCCTCACTATGCATCATCAGAACTGTGACCACACCGACTGTGACACCACTAGTAGCCAAGAAGAGCCAAACTCCTGCTATTCGACTGGTAACTTGTGATACAGGTTACCAATCAGGCAGCAGGGCATGTGATGCAACAGTGGGTGAAGTCACCTGCTGATGATGTAGTGGAAGGAACAGAACTAGATATGTCTGCTTCCAGGTTGCACACCGCTTTCTGCATCACACCCAATACTACTAGGCAGAAAACCATCTAGTGAGCACACAGAAACAGAAAGAGACTTCAGAAATATTAATAAGGGACTACCTTTACAAATTACTAAAAATTTCCATCTGCTTGTTTTTGGTATTACTAGCTCTTTCACTAGAGCAGCAGGTACACTGTCTGTAAATGACTGGCACATTTTAGTGGCTAGCTATACGTTAAATCAAGCTTTTAAGTGCAGCAGCCCTGCGCCTCTTGAGCAGATACTCTCCTTGAAGAGAAGTGGACAGCTACACAGGTATCTACATAGACACCTCTGCAAGAACTTTGAAAAATATTCTATTTAGACACATTTCCGAATGTATTTTACTTTGATCTATATTTTATGTTTCCCCCTTAGTCTTTGTTATTCAGGGGTTTTGCATGACACCAGCATCTTCGTACATTGGAATTCATCTGCCTGTTTATTCCCCACCCAAGGTCAAAATCCTCTCCTTGGGACAGCACAGGGACTGGCTCTGATAGACAGACGCAAAATTCTATTGGTCTCTTCAACCAGAAGGGAAGAATACTGACTGTCAAATAAGGATGGTACCAAGGACACCTGCGACTCCATCTGACCATTCTCCTTCCTCTGCTTCGGACTCCAAGTGTAACAGTGCATCAGGATTCTGAGGGTTACGTGGGTTATCCTGGCCTTGGAAGTCTTCCAGATTGCCTGGCTGAAGCAAGCGAGGACAAATTACAGAAAAACACACGCTCACCTAGAATGGAGCGACTGCTGGCCCAAAAATCCATCAGAAGAGCAAGACAGAATGGCAGCACTCAAGATAGAAAAATGAAGAAATGAACTTACAAAATAGTAGATCAAGTCATCTGGGTTTATTACACTTCAAATCAAAGCACTGTTAACTCGGGCAACAGTGCTGCAATTCAATGTGCAATAAACCCAGATGGCCTGATCCACTGTTTTATAAGTTTATTTCTTCATTTTTCTATCGAGTGCTGCCATTGTGTCTCACTTACCTGGCTGACACAGCACCACTGGCCCCACCATATGTGGTGTATTGCAAGTCAGGACGTGTGTATTTCCTCGTCCAAGTTTAATGAATGGTACTTCAGTACATCAGTACGTGCCTTTGCAACCCACTGAAGACAGGGGTCACTTGTGACTCGGGTGCTCTAGTTGGCCAACTCCTCGGAGTCCCAGACAATGGATTTTCTCTGTGGAATATCATTCTGAGATAATTAAGGAATGATCAGTGTAACTCCCATCTGCCACTGCCAAGTGAAACACCAGATGCATCTTCTTCCACAACATCAGCTTGCTGGGTACAAGCTGAAAAACTAGTATTAGCCTTGCTAGTGAAGAGCAGACATAATGGACTGTACAGAGACCGACTCAGACTCTTGATATACAGTATACTTTGCATCTTTTATTGAAAGCGAAAAGTCTGTTAAAAGTCATAGCATCTACTAATGTCAGAAAGGATATTTACTTCATCTGCTACAGAAAAATTTGCATTTGACTGTTCCCACATTTAAATTTGTGTGCACTTTGCATCTTGCGTTAAACGGTTTGCAGCTTTTATCTTGCGGTAACTGATTTTTTTCTACGTGTCCACTTTTCTGCATTTGCTGGAAAGTCTCAGAATCTAAACATGCGGTATGTGCATGAGCAAATTACACAAATACAGTACTTTAAAGAGCAACAACTGTGCCAATTTTATTTTTTTAACATATTTTTTGCTCCCGTTGCCGGCACTGGTGGCAAATATTCTTGCCTACTTGGCTGCACCTGGAAGAGGACCATCATGGGGGCTCGGCACAAGGGGATTTATCCCCCCAGTTTCCCCCCTTGTACTCTCCTCTCCCCCGAGGAGACCGGCATGAAGGACTAATGTTGAGGCTGGTGCCGTGCTGAAGCATGTCTCCACCAAGCACCCAACGATGCGCCCCCCACACTGCTATCCTTTCACGGCTACCCATGCATCCACAGATGGCAGTGTCGGAGCAGTGTGACAACGCTCTCTCCCTCGGAAGAAGAAAGCATCCCCTAGGATGCACAATCCTCGTCCCACCCGGCTGGTCCCAGACTACACAGGCTTGTTCCCGAACCCAGGAGACCAGTGTCTTTAGCAGCAGCACTACCACTGCCTTACGGGCCAGCCCCTTGTGCTAATTTTTACAACAATCCCTCATACCCCCCAATGGAAGCTTACCTCCACAGGACTTAAACAGTCCATTTTGCATAACTTTTTTTCGTAGTTTCTGTTGGGGAAGGGATTGTAAATTCCATTCACTCACCAGATCCCTTCCCCTTCCTGGTTCTTACTGCTTGAATGCTCCATCCTCGTGTCACCCCCCCCCCCACTCCGATGTTTTGTGATGTATTCATTTGTAGAGTGCGGGGGCATGCTCCATTAATTTCAATGGGAACCCGTTTTCTGTTATATATTTTTAAAGTTTAGAGGGTCAATAGGGTAAAATCAAAGTCACAGCTCAACTATGCGGCTTTGATTTGATCCCAGTGACTCTCTGAACTGTAATAATATATAACTGAAAACCAGCTCCCAATGAAATCAATGAAGCATGCCCCCACGCTCTACAAACTAGAACATCACAAAACGTCGGAGTGCGGGGGCAACACGAGGGAGGAGCGTCTAACAGCAGGAACCAGGAAGGGGAAGGGATCTGGCAAACAAATGGAATTTATGAACCCTTCCCCCACAGAAACAAACAGAAAATGTACTGTTTAAGTCCTGTGGAGATAAGCTTCCATGGGGTGTGGGGGTATGATTAAAGCACCTATAAATTGGTTTCAGGATTTTCAGAGCTAAATAAAATTACATACCAGTAAGAGCCAGATTGCATCAAAATGACAGCACAGTTGTGCCAATGATTTGAGAAAAAAGCACAAAAAAGGGATGGGCAAAAAAAGCAGTAAACCTAAACATGGTCTCATAGCCAGAAAAGCTAGCCATAGAAACATAGAATTTGACGGCAGATAAGGACCGCTTGCCCCACCCAGTCTGCCCATTTCCCTACCTACTGGATAAGCTGCAGATCCTAGTTAACCAGCAGCCTACTTCTTCCTACCCCCACCCCCTAGAATTGCCTTATGACTGTCCCATGCATGCTTGAATTCCACCACCGGTTTTGACTCCACGACCTCCTTCGGAAGGCCATTCCATGCATCCACAACCCTCTCTGTGAAAAAATACTTTAAATTACCTCTGAGCCCGCCTCTCTATCTTCAAATTGTGCCCTCTTGTTCTTGCACACCTCTTTTTTGAAAGATGCTACCCTCTTGGACTTTGTTGATTCCTTGAGGTACTTGAATGTTTCTATCATGTCCCCCTCTCCTCCTTTCCTCGGGCTATACATATTAAGCTCCTTAAGCCTCTCTTCATATGTCTTCGATGCAGACCCTGCACCATTTTAGTTGCCCTCATCTGGACAGCTTCCATCCTGTCTATGTCTCTGGGAGATTGGGTCTCCAGAACTGCACACAGTACTCAGATGGGGTCTCACCAGCTGTCTGTACAAAGGGATAATAACTTCTTGTTTTCACTGGTGATGCCTCTCCTATGCATCCCAGTACCCCCAACCCTCCTTGCTGCCCTCTCACATTGCTTGCCCACCTTTAGGTCATCTGATATGACTACCCCCAGGTCCCTTTCCATTTTTGTTGTTGTTAGTATCTCACCCCCCATTGTGTACTCTTCCCCTTGGTTTTTGTTTCCCAGGTGCATTACCTTGCACTTCATAGCATTGAATCTAAGCTGCCATACATTTGACCATTCCTCTAACCTTGCCAAGTCCCTTCTCATCCTTTCCACCCCACCCTGTGCATCAACTCTGTTGCAGATCTTTATGTCATCTGCAAAGAACGTCCTTTTCCGTTCCAGTCCTTCTGCAATGTAAACATAAAGACATTGAAGAGGACTGGTCCTAATTGAACCCTGCAGTACCCCACTAGTAACCTCCTTTCTTCTGAGTGGACTCCATTTACTATTACTCTCTGTGTCCTATTCTCCAGCCAATTCTTTACCCAGGCTGTCATCTTGGGACCCACTCCCAGGCTGGCTAACTTGTATATTAATCTTTGTGTGGGACTGTGTCAAATGCCTTGCTAAGTCTAGGTAGGCCACGTCCACAGCCCCTCCCTGATCTACTACTTTGGTCACCCAGTCAAAGAAATCTATCAGATTCATCTGGCATGACCTTCCGCTGTGAATCCATGCTGCCTAGGGTCCTGTGCTCCTCTGGCCTCTAGATAGCTAAACAATTCTTTCCTTCAGAAGTGTTTCCATCATTTTCCGTATCACTGAGGTTAAACTAACAGGTCTGTAGTTTCCTGCTTCTGCCTTGCTCCCACTTTTGTGAAGGGGAATCAGATCTGCCCTCCTCCAGTCCTCGGGTACCACCCCATCCTCCCATGATTTGTTAAAAAGGGTAGTCAGTGGTGTCACTAGTTCTACCCTTAGCTCTTTTAGAATTCTGGGATGAATCCCATCAGGCCCCATTGCTTTGTCCACTTTCAGAACCCTTTCTTCTGTAAATGGGCTCGTATCAACTTCTGTATCCAGAGTGTTTCTACTGTTTGTTTTATGTACCTCCCCCTCTTCATTTGCAAATACTGAGCAAAAATATTTGTTTAGTATCTCTGCCTTTTCACAGTCTCCCTCCCCTTTTTTAAGCCTCACTATCCCTCCCTTGGTCTTCCTTCGCTCCCTGATGTACCTATAAAAGGTTTTATCCCCTTCTTAACTGAGGTTGGCTATCTTTTCCTCGGTTTGGGCCTTTGCTGTTCTGACTGCCTTCCCAGCCTCCTTTTGCTTTACTGATACAGTTCTCTGTCCAGCTCCTTCTGCGATTCCTTGTACTTCCTGAATGCTTTCTTTTTCTCTTGAACCTTCACTGCCACTTCCTTTGAGAACCATAGTGGTTTCTTACATCGTTTTGTTTTATTTGCTTCACACAAAGGCTTGTTACCTCTGTGCTGGCAGTTTTTATTATTCCCCATTGTTCTTCCACCCCTCCTTCCTGCCCATTTGCTAGTGCATTCCTTAGGCACTCACCCATTTTGGCAAAGTCAGCCCTCCTAAAGTCCAGTACTTTTGTCTTTGTATGGCTTGACTCTATTGCTGAGTTTATTGTGAACCATACTGTTCGATGGTCGCTAGTTCCCAGATGGCTACCCACTTCTACATCTGTGATCCTCTCTCCATCTCCATTTGAGAGAATCAAGTCTAATATTGCTCCCTCTTGAGTGGGCTCCAGTACTAGTTGTCTTAGGCATGCCCCCTGTAGGGCATCTAGAATAACTGCACTCTTTGAAGTGGCAGCTGCAACTGCACTCCAGTTAACATCTGGCATATTCAGATCACCCATCAGCAATATCTCCCCTTTTTCTGCCATTCTAAGTATACTTTCTATCATTTCCTTGTCCATTTCCTCCCCCTGAGAAGGGGGTCTGTATACAACCCCTGTACGGATTGTGGTGCCATTGCCTGTCTCCAAATTTACCCACAGTGCTTCTTCTCCTCCTCCCTGTTTACCCTTTTGTTCTGTTGCTTTTATTCCTTCCCTTATGTAAAGAACTACTCCTCCTCCTCTTTTACCCTCCCTGTCCCTCCTGTAGATAGTGTATCCTAGTATGTTTATGTCCCAGTCATGGTTTTGTGTGTACCATGTTTCTGTGACTGCCACGATATCCAGTTGTTCCTCCTCCATCAAGGCCACTAATTCAGGAAGCTTGTTACCCAGACTACGGGCATTGGTACTCATTGCTCTCCATTTTTTGACGGCTTTACCTTCTGTTGCAGCATCCCCCACTGACCGTTCTACCTCAGCCGTTTTCTCATTTAGTACCCTGTTTTGTAGGGAGAGGCTGAGATTTTCCTGCTGCTTGTCAGTGCCTCCCCCTTTAACTAGTTTAAAAGCTTGCAAATGAAGCATTTAATCCGACTGCTCAAAAGACTTGTTCCCTTCCTGGACAGATGCAGACCATCCTGCCAGTATAGGCTGGTGTCCCTCCAGGTGGAACCCCCGGTCCTAATGAAGCCAAACCCTGTGCTCCGCACCATTTTTCAACCATTCATTAAACTGCGTGGTGCTATTACTCTCGCCTCCCCATGCCTTTGACAGGCAGCACCTCTAAGAAGGATACTGTGTGTGCTACTTGTCTTAGGCCCTCTCCAACTCTGCAATGTCCTCCTGCACTGCTCTAATCTCATGATGAGCCAAGTCATTTGTCCCTAGGTGGACAATTACGTCCAGCTCAGACTCCCTTGCAGCTGTTCTCGTGATCCTAAGGATGCGCTTCCTGTCCCTCCAAGCCATGGCACCAGGCAGGCACCTTACTTCAGTTTTCCCAGCTCCACCCAGTTCTATACCCCTAATAATTGAGTCCCCCACCAGGAGCTGCTTCCTTTCCCTGTGGTGTCCTCTGCCTCCTTCCTGTGGGCCTCCCTTGTGACAGTTGTCATCAGTCTTCTCTGTGGGTGCATCCATGGGGAGCTCACGCCCCAGAATGGTGTATGGATTGTGGAGTGGAACAATTGACTGGTGTGCTCTGTTCCACCATCCTCACCCTCCTGAGCCCACTGTAGTCCAACTGCTGTGCTTTCTTCGCAACCTCTGATGTAGTGGTGGTGGCGCTAGTGCTCCCTGGATGGGGGAGGTTCCCTTCCTACTGTCCAGTGTGGCCTGGGGGAAGGTTTTCTTACTACTGTCCAGTGCAGCCTGAAGACGGGCAACTTCCTCCCTCAGGGCAGATAGTTGTTTACAAATAGGGCAGCATCTCAGCCTCCAGAAAGACTCCCGGAAGACTGCTGCCCCACAGCCATTACATTGCACTACTCCCCACACGTTTATCTACTTTTTTGTGTGTGTGTGTATACGCGTGTGTGTGATTGGTTATATAGAAATATATATATTATACAACGTGCATGCTTATATTGTCAGTGCAGTGTGCTAGATGGGATATGACAGTGAAATGCACCTTGCACTCTTGAGGAAATGATGTCAGAACCTCAGGTATAAAGGAACTATTTCAGGGGTGGGTGGGGTGAGGGTGGGTTTGGGGTTGGGCCTAAACTGTGCCCTCACAAAACAATCAGCTAAAGCTCTCACCCACCGCTGCAATGAGTGCCTTCCTGTCAGCAAGATACCCTACACAACAATTTGACAGAGAAAGTACCCTGCTAATCAAACAGAGAAAAATCCAGACATCCAAGTCAGACACAGGTAAACCTCTCCAGCCCCAAAACAGCCTGGTGGTTTGTTAGCCACAAAGGAAAATCAAATATGCAGTTATTTCAGCCCTTCTGAAGATGCTGACAAGATAAGCAGGTAAGCAAGGTAAGCCAAACCTAGACATATACACCAAATGCCCACAGATGAGTTTTTTATTTATTTCATTTTAGATTACAAATACCTTTGAGCCAACAGCTCATTTAGAAAGGTTCCACGTCAATAGGTAGAGAAGTACAGACACACATAATAGAAAACCACAACATGGGTAGTTATGCAAGCATATCACAATGTGTCATTAACCAGAAAGAAGCCTATATGGTAATAGCGATTTCAGATTAGTTACATCATGTATTAGTCAAGTTGCATGGCGAGAGAAACAGTAGTAGGTGCCTTTGCCTAACAAATTGGATCAGTACAAGAAATACCAGGGATAAGTGATGCAGAAATTAGAAGGGTAGCCAGAGCAGGCATTGTAAGGCGTATGGTGAGTGGGAGAACAGTAGGATAAAGCCAAGGAGGGGGGGATAGAGAGGGGAGACTGAGGGGGGCTGGGATACGAGGATGGCGGGAGAAAAGAAAGACGTCTAAGTGCTAGAAAAGACAGGCTGATGCAGGTAAAGAGCATTTGTGTCAAGGATCTATCAGTGGCAGTCACATCCGCACAGTGCTGAGAGGTGCAGCTGGAGCCTTCGTTTAAACATGCCAAGCTTTGTTTCTGCAAGGATGTCACTCCCAAGTGAATTGAGCCACTTAGGGGCACGGAATTCGAAAGATCATTGACCTTGTGATGTGCGGCAGAACGGGACCTTATAAGGCTGACAGCTGATTCCTCTAGTGTTGCAGGGATTCTTTGTAGGGCAAAGAAGTTTCTGGATGCTCGGGGGGGTCAGACCTAGAGCAGTCTTTTTGGCTAGTAGGCAGGTCTGGTGCTGTAGCCTACCTTCCAACTGTAGCCATCCAATTTGAGCATACAAATCACGTGTGTGTGTTAACTGGTATCATAGGTAGATACAGAGCTAAAAAGACTCACGTCCATTGTGCTCACCTCTTGGTTTATAATTCCCACCACTTATAATGGTTGTCAAATTTAACTTTAAAGCTACCCAGTGACATACTGCCCACCACTTCCACAGGCAAAGAGTTCCACACAGAGACCACTCTTTAGTTAAACCATCTTTTACTTTGCCATGTTTTGCAGTTTTCACTGTATACCTGTTATGAATGAGCGCTTGAGGAGTAAGCTTGATCTCTAAATGTCAAACCTAGCTGCTCCCAGAGACCTCGGTCTGTCAGTGCTTTAAACAGCAAACACAAATCTCCTCTTAGCCTACTGTACTCCAAGGTAAACAAGTTTAACTCGTTTAACCTGAAATGGTAACTGCTATCTTCCACACCTCTTATATAGCGTGTAGCTCTCCTCTGGATCCTTGCCAACCTATCTATCTCATTTTTTGGGTGTGGAGCCCATACCTGCACTCCATACTCCAGTATGGGTCTCACCAATGACCTGTACAACGGAATCACAACCTCTCTGTCTCTACTTGCTACATTTCTTAGAATGCAATTTAAAACCCCATTTGCTTTTTTACACACATTTGTGCACTGGGTCTTGAATGTCATGTCATTTATTATGGTAATGCCCAGGTCTTTTTCTCTTGTAACTGATCTAAGAGTGGCATTGCCAATATAGCACGTATGACTGGGATTTCTTTTGCCCAAGTGCAAGACTGAGCATTTGTCAGGGTTTAAAGTTAATTTCGATGTGTGACACTATTTTTCTATGTGGTTTAGGGCCTCCTGTAGAGATACACTGTCACCTTGGTCAGACAACTCTACCCCCAGGCAGCAGTCGTCTGCGAAATTAGTCATCCACACCTTACCATAATCATATTGGAGTGAGGTTACATAAATACTGAATAGGCATGGGCCTAACATTGAGCCCTGCGGTACTCCACGTGTTATTCTAGTCCAGTCTGAAAGCGTCCCCTTTATGCTGACTCGTTTTCTGTGTTCTAGCCATGAATAGTGCCAAGACACTATACTGTTGGCATGGTGTGGCCTCGTGATCAGCCGATAGGCTTTATTTAAGGCTGTCAATACTCTTTTTAGTGTGGAGTCAGATGCTACCCCATATACTATCAGGCCATAGTCGATAGTGGATAAGATCAAGCTGTTCACTGCAAGCCTGAGAGCTTCAGCTGGCATGCAGTGTTTGTACCTGTACAGAAGTCCTATTTTTGCACTGACTTTTGGCTACACAGTCTATGTGAGTTGTGAATGAATAGGGTACTGTCAAGTGTGACCCCTAGGTATCTGAAAGAGTTAACCACTTCTAAGCGGGCATTTAAATTATTGCAGATGTTAAGTTGGTGGGATTTGTGCTTATTTTGCAGGGTAGCAAATGTCATGATCTCCATTTTTTAGGTTAAAAAGGGAAATTAATAAAATCAGCCACTAAGGAACAGACTGAGCATACAACACTAAGGTTGGCAAACTGTCCTGAGGACAACAAAATTACCTCCACTTATCTCAGACAAAAGTCAAGAAGGCAGACCATTTATAACAGAGTTTTTATTGGTACTGTATTTATCCGACAGCCGTACATGATTCAGGTAGGCAGAATGGCAGAGCGCCTAGGTTAAAAAATACAGGTTACTCACCTGTAACAGGAGTTCTAGGAATGGTATATGTTGTTCATCCACACTGTCTGGCAGGTTCCTTGCCACTTTAAATCTTGCCGGAAGGTTTACAAGCTGGCTCCTCCCACCCACCTGGGTGGTAAAACTCTCAGCTCCGCCCCATGACGCCGGATCTAGCCCGCTGGAAGCCAGGTTGTGCGTCGAAACCCGAATTGGGTGACGTGTGGATGAACAACATATACCATTCCTAGAACTCCTGTTACAGGTGAGTAACCTGTATTTCTAGGGACATGGATATGTTGTTCATCCACACTGTCTGGCAGACTCCTAGCAGTTCTCCGGGAGGAGGGAGGCAAAGTGCGCACACCCCCTACTTAGGGAATAAAGACTGGAGAACCGAGGCCCCAAAACTAGCATCCCGGCGTGACTCAAGGTCGATGTGGTAGTGGGTATATAAGGTATGTGCCGACTTCCAGGTAGCAGCCCTGCAGATATCCTGGATAGGGACATCCCTGGAAGCAGCCACCGATGCAGCGGTATGGTGGGTAAAATGAGCTCTTATCCCTCTGGGAGTTCCATGCCCGCCAACCTATAGCAGAGATCTATGCAGGAGGTGACCCACCCGCTCATCGTCCGCTTGGCTGCAGGTCTGCCAGGTGCAGCTTCAGCGTAGGTGACAAACAGCTGGCGAACCTCTCCCCAAACTTCAGCCGTACGCTCCTTAAGAAAGTGAGCGCCCAAATAGGGTCCAATATAGAGCCTATATTCGGCCTCCGAGGTGTGATTGGGGTAGAACACCGGCAGAGTCAACACCTGGTTAAGGTAAAGCTCCGACACCACCTTCGGAAGGAACTTCTGGTGGGGCGCAGGACAACCTTGTCCGTGTGGAAGACCAGATAGGGAGACTCAAAGGAAGTGCCTGGAGCTCTCCCGTCCTTCTGGTTGACGTGATAGCCACCAAGAAGGCGGTCTTCCACAACAGGTGGGAGATATCACACCTGTGCATTGATTCGAATGGCTTGCCCGTGAGCTTGGCCAATACCAGCAGTAGATCCCACGGAGGTGGAGGTTCTCGCACCGGAGGGGAAATGTGATCAAGGCCATAGAAAGCGCCAGACCACCTTCTCCTGCACCACCGACTGCTTTCCGGCCCGCGCCCGGAGGGCAGAGATGGCTGCCAGGTGCACCTTAAGGGTCGTCCACCAAAGCCCTTGCTGAGAAAAGGACCACAGGTAGTCCGGAATGCTTGCCGAGGAACAGGAGGAAGGGTCCAGGCCCTTTCCCTGAAACCAAATGGAAGATCTCTTCCATTTGAAGGCATAGCATTATCTGGTCGACTCTTTACAGGGCGCCTCAACAACGTTGAGGACCTCGTTGGAAGACCCAAGACCTGGAAAACTAGCCGCTCAGGAACCAGGCCGTCAGGTGCAGGGATTGAAGGTCCGGATGGAATACCTTCCCCTGATGACAGAGATCAGGTCCAGGGCTGAAAGCCACCTCGGGAGCCTGGAGCTGAGACTGAGGAGAACTGGATACCAGAGCTGGCGGAGCCAGTCTGGGGCTACCAGAATCACCTGCACCTTGTTCCTCCTCGCCTTGAGAAGCACCTTTTGGATCAAGGGAATGGGGGAAAGGCGTAGAAGAGGCCCGGGGTCCACGGCCTCAAAAAGGCATCCCCCTGCAGCGAGCCCTGCTGAGGGGGGCGGGCAAGAAACAGTCTCAGCTTTGCATTCTCCCTGGAGGCAAAAGGTCCGCCTGAGGCGTGCCCCAGTGGGAGAACAGATCTTGTGCAACCTCCGGCAGGAGAGAACCCCTTGTGAGACGCAGCCCCTATCCAGCTTAGGGCATCGGCCAGGGTAATGGAGGCTCCTGCCACCTGAATGGCTAGGAGATCCGCCTCCAGGCTGCGCACGAGACCATATACGGAGAGCCTCCTTGCATAACGGCAAGGAGCGTGTCCGGCCCTGGCGGTTTAGGTAGCACATGGTCGTGGTATTGTCCGTCTGGACCTGAACCACTTGACCCCGTGGAAACGGAGCGAAGGCGGTGAGAGCTAGGCGGACCACACGGAGCTCCAACAGGTTGATACAGCATCGGGACTCCGGAAGGGACCAGAGGTCGTGCGCTCTGTGCTCCCCCGATGGGCACCCCAACCCATCAGAGATGTGTCAGTCGGTAAAGAGACAGTCGGCCCGGGGCGGACGAATGGCATGCCCTCCTGCAAATGTGCCGGAACGGTCCACCACTGGAGAGCGTTCCACATTTCCTGGGTCACCATCACCAACTGATCCAATGGATCGAGCATTGTGACCGCTGACTGACCCATCCCCGATGAAGGGGATGCATGTACCAATAGGCTCAACGGACCACACTGGTGCAGGCCGCCGTGGGGCCCAGGAGACGCAGAAGTCCCGGGCAGGGCACAATTGCCCAACCAGGAATGATTGGGCAGGGGGGAAAAAATTTCCGGCCTTGTCCGCCGGGAGCCGAGCTCTGGTTCTGAAGAGAGTCGAGCTCTGCCCCGATGAGGGTACCACCTGCTTCGGCACAAGTTCCGGCTCGCCCTCGTTGATGAGGAGGCCAATCTGAGAGCAAGCCTGGAGGGCCAGATCTCTGGACCACTCCACCTCCGCTCTGGAGGGGGTTGCCGACAGCCAGTCATCCGGGTAGGGGTACACCCGGACCCTTCGGCGCCACAGGAATGCCGACACCACTGCCATGCATTGATGAAGACCCTGGGAGCTAGAGAGGCCGAAGGGCATGGAACTCGAAAAAGATCCCTCTGCTCTGAAGCAGAGAAATTCTGACAAAACGGACGGATCGGGACGAGAAGAACGCGTCCTGGAGGTCCAGGGAACAGAACCACACGCCCTAATACCAGAGATGGGAATATCTGAACCAGAGTGACCATCCTGAAGGTCCGAGACCTTGGGGACCTGCTCAAGTTGTGCAGGTCGAGAATGGGGCACTAGCCCCCCCCCGTCCATTCTGGGGCCAGGATTTCCTGGACACAGACCCCGGGTCTGGAGGAGGATCCGCCACCTTCCTGATCACCTCTATCTCGAGGCGCAGGGCAATCTCGGCTCGGCGGGCCGACAGAGAGGCTTCGGACCCCGTGGCCCCCCCGGGGGGGGGCGACGACTCGAAAGGGAAGGGCCTGCTCGAAAACCAGAGGCAGGCCCTTACCTACCACCTCCCCCACCCAACGGTCCGTGGTGATAGCGGACCAGAAAGGGAAGTGGCGGAGCCGTCCCCCCACAGGGGGACCCAGGGAAGGGTGGCGAGGTTGTGGGCGACGCCCCTCAACCCGTCACTGGGCAGGCTTGGAGGAGGGACCGGCCGAGGGAGCTCCTGGCCTTTACCTCCTTGCTTCCCATTAGAGGAAGCCGCTGGCTTGGGTTTGGGATGCCAAGCACAAGCCTGCTGGCCCTCATGCTGGTGCTGATGGGCCGGTCGTGCCGCAGGGGCCGGAGGACGAAAGGACTTATGCTGATGTTGCCGGCCGCCCTTGTCCCTCTGGGCGGAGGTGACCGAGTCCAGAGTGGCGTTGGACTTTTCGATCCACTGGAGGTGTCCCTCCACTCCAGGGCCGAAGAGGTCGGTCCCCAGGAACGGGATGTCCGCCAACTTGTGCTGGGTATCCGCCGAGAAGGTGGATATCCTCAGCCACGCCCTGCGGCGCATGGCCACCGCGGCCGCTACTGACCTGGCACAGGACTCATTTATGTCCAGAGCAGTCTGAAGCTGCTGCTTAGCCACCGCCCTTCCCTGGTCCCGCACCTGCCGGGCCGTGGTCCACAGGTCAGCCGGGAGATGAGAGATCACCTCATCCAGGGAGCCCATGAGGGCGTGGAAGAAGTGTGCCATCAGCGCGGCCGAGCTGGCCTGCCGGAGGCCGAGGGAGGATGCAGCGATACCTTGTGCTCCTATAGTCCAGCCTTTGGATTCCCCGCCGGGGCTTCATCCACGGCCTCGAACGTATCCGGAACGCTGAAGACGTTATCGATGACTAACCCTCAGCTGAGGGTGCTCCGAGAAACCGGGCAAAGAGCCGGTAGGGACCGCATACTTCCTGGCCATCCTGGCCGAGGGCGCAGGACAGGAAGCAGGCTGCTGCCAAAGCTCCAAGGCTGGGCCGACATCGGCCTCAGCCACAGGGACGGCCTCCGTGGGTGAATCCCCTCGGTCTAGAATCTCCATCAGGGGATAATAGGCCCGTTTGGACACGGGCTCGAGCTGCATCCCGGTAAACTCCGAGATGAGCCTAAGCAGACCCAAGAAGGACAATGGGCTCTTGTCCAGAGACTGGCCCCGAGAAGACTCCAGGCCACCCCGGCTGGGGAACACGGAGGAGTCGTCATCGGGCTCCGAAGAGTCTGCAAAGAGCTGCTTCAGGCCTGAGCCACCCTTCACCTGCCGCGGGTGGCCGGGAGTGAGGGTGACCGACAACCTGCGGGGCAGGCCGTGACCCGACCGAGGTTCCACCACAATCGGTGGGGCAGCTAGATTTGGTCGAACAACTGGCCCAGAAATGGGCATCTCGACTGTGCGCGAGCGGTTGCTCCGGCCGTTCGGGCGGCAGCCACTTGATAGCCGGGGAATGAATTGGAGTCGATTGATTCCCGGACAACAGCAACTGGTGCCAAATAAGCTCCTCGTAACGTCGACGCAAACTGCGTCGAAGCCTCTCCTCATCTGAGGAGGATGACGAGGAGGAACGGTGTCGCCACTTAATTCGGAGCCCAGACTGAGACCACCGAAGTCAGCGGGAGCGACTTGACCGAGATGAAGTCCGAGACCGAGACCCTCGGTGAAACCGAGGGCGGGCCTGGGAAGGGGTGGGACACCGCTCTCCCTCGGCGCCTGACTTGGACCGGGACCGCCCGAAGGTACGGGCAGATCCTCGGTCTCCACCGAGGGAACCGGCGGAGAGGAGTTGATGGCTCTACCAGTCGACCACCCGGCTGACGGGTCCAGAGATAACTCGACAACGTCGATGGGAGTCTTGGCAGGCTGGCCTGACGGGGACACCATGAAGCCAGCGGCCTGAGCAGCAACCTCGACAGAAGTCGAGGGTCGGCTGTCCGGGGAAGGAGACCTCTCCTGCTCCCACAAACGCCGACGATGGGACTTACCCTTCGACTCCCTCGTCTTGGGCCGAGAGGAATGTCCCAATGGCCCCTCTCCCTTAGTGGAAAGGGACTGGAAAAGCTCCTTGAATGAAGCCGAATGAGAGGAACTCAGAGAGAGCGGGATAAACACCGCGACCGAGGGGGAGGGAGAAGCGGCCTGGGCCGCCTCCTCTTCGAGGGCGATCGAGTGCTTGAGCTGCTCAGCCGAGCCAGCTGCAGCGGACACCGCCCAACGAGCCTCTTTGGGTTTTACCGGCGGGGAAAAATCCTTGGGGTGCCCGAGCCTCAATCGGGCAGCACGATCCTCCAGGACGTTGGCCGAAAAAGCGCGGCACAACTCACAGACCTGCGGGTCATGGTCTAAGTCGAGGCAGTATACGCACGTGGAGTGTGGATCAGTCCTGGATAAATTCTGCCCGCCAGGGCGCCGCCGAGAGCTGGGAAACGAATTGTCCATCGCAGTCGCGAGGGAAAAGAAGACCGCAGATTAGAAAACTTCAAAACTAAATTCGCACGAACCGAAGAATCAGGAACCAGTCAAAAACGCAGAGCGCTAAGGAGGGAACCTAAGCTTCCAAGCGGTAAGGAAGATCTGGCGTCATGGGGCGGAGCCGAGAGTTTTACCACCCGGGTGGGTGGGAGGAGCCAGCTTGAAGACCTTCCAACAAGATTTAAAGCAGCAAGGAACCTGCCAGACAGTGTGGATTAACAACATTTCCGTGTCCCTAGAAACAGGAAGGAAACAAACAAACAAAAAGAAAACCAAGAGTAGAAAAACTGTAGACGATACAGTATGCGAAACAAGTTGAGCAGAGATTAGCTACATTGTACAAATGTTTTCCAGAGTCATTAGCTGCTCTTCAAATACTTACTGTATTCCACTGAGAGCAATGCCCTTAAGCGCTACCTTTTTATGTTGGCTTGCGCTTACGCGCCAGCCAACATCTTGCGGTAGTAGCAGATTTGGAGGCGCAGTCACTGTTGGGCGAATGCAGGGCAAGCATCAGTAGGTGCATCCCTCATTCCCCAATAAGCCAGCAGCAGGTGCTGACATCATGCATCCCTAATGAGGCCACCAGATCTAAGAAAAGGTCCGCTGCAATGTGAGCGGAGCTCTCATGCAGCGGGACCACAACACACCTCCCAACGTGCATGCAACATAGCGGCAGTGACTGCCGCCACCTCCTGTCACAGTGCCGATGGGGAAGCCCACTCCCCGTCGGCATGACCCCATTTAAAATGTATGCTGAGGGATGCTCAATCCCCTCTGCATCATTCGTCCCAACAGTTTTCTTTGCAGACAAGGGGCCCAATCCCGTCCCGTTTATTCTGCCGGCAGAGGAGCCCACTTCCGTCAGCATAATGTCCCCCGCTTTTGTTGTGTGCGAGGGGTGCCCAATCCCTCGGCATGTCCCTCTCCCCGGTATGTGCCGGCAGGGGTGTCCAATCCCGTCGGCTACAGCATCCCTCCCCAAAACACTTAGGTGGCACACAGGAGCTCACCCTAGCGTGCCAAATCCCCTGCAAAAGAAAAACCGTCCCGCAATGCTTTTTTTTTTAAAACCTGTAAAAAGGAAACAGTCTCTCGCAGTCTCCCTGCCCCTTCCACAACCCGCGCCCATCCTCTGCACACCCTGCCTCCCCACATACTTACCTACGGAGTCTGGCACAACTATCTTCGGTTGAGCGGGAACACGTCTGCACTCTTCAAAGCCAACCGCGAACTGAAGAAATGCCGGTAAGTTGTATAATGGCATAAATAGTTTTTTTTTCCAACTTTAATGCATACCTCAGCCATTTTTGGCAATTTTGGCACCAAATTTTCAACATGGGGTTATTGGGACCCCTCCTCATGAATTCAGGCACTGTCATGGTGTTATTCCGTCCTGAAAGGTGATTTCGCAGTCACTGTGCGGAATAACCTTTCAGGATCGATTAAGGAATTGACAGTGCTACTGTTCATGAGGGGGGCTCTCAAAAAGCCTATGTTGCAAATTTGGTGGGAAAAAATCAAAAAAATGGCTGTTTTACGAAGGAGTGTTGCGCAGTTTCCACGCATGCTCGTAACTTCATGAATTTGTAATATTTTCACTTCGGATTTTCAAAACTGCCATTTTTCCACACCTCCTTATGAACAGTACAGCTGTCATTTCACATATCCTGGCTGAAATGTGTTTTCACACGTCCGCGCAGAATAACGGGGTTGCTGGGCTAAATCAGTTTTCGGGACAGTTTCGAAATTACGGTGACACTGTTCATGAGCAGAAGTCCTAAAATGCCTATGTTGAAAATTTGGTGCGAAATTCATAAAATGACTGTGTTACAAGTGTGCGTTGCGCAGTTTCCACGCACCCTTGTAACTTCGCAGATTTGCAATATTTTCATGCCAGATTTTCAACACTGGCGTGGTCACTGTGCAAAATCAACGTTTTGGACAAATTAACAAAATCACAGTGCCACTGTTCATGAGAGGAGGTCCCAAAATGCCTATGTTAAACGTGGTTAAAAAAATCCCAAAATTAATTGGGTAACGGATGTGTGTTGCACAGTTTCTATGAATGCTCATGACTTCACCAATTTTTCATATTTTCACTACAGATTTTCAACTTTGCCATTTTTTTACATCTCCTCATGAATAATACAGTTGTCATTTTCCACATACTGCCCAAAATGTGTTTTTGTCCCTGTGTTGCCATATGGCATTGCCACTTTGTAAAAGCACCTTTCAGCTAACAAACTGATAGTGTCACTTTTCATGAGGTGGGCTCACAAACAGCCCACGTTGAAAATTTGGAATGAAAATACCAACACATGCCTACGGTGTTACGGTTTCCAACTGTAGCACCCCATCTTGTAGTGACTGACAGGCGTCAGGGGTGTGACTTGGGCTCATCGGCTGTAATGTTCACGCCATTCCACCTCCACCCTGCAGCCAGTGACAGGCATCATGGTGTGCCTTGCACTGTTCGGCCACAAAGTTCACCCCATTCTCCTATACTGCACCAACCTCAGCATATTTCCTTATGGAATGGGGTAAGTATAACGCCTAAAGACCCCAAAGCACACCATGACACTTGTCAGTGTCTACAGGGTAGGGTGAGGTACAATGGCATAAGCGTTATAGCTGTCGATCCCAAAGGCACACCCCAATGCCTGTCGGTCTACAGTTTGGGGGTGGGGTTGGCATCACTTCAGTACTTCACTGCCATTCCTATTATGAGTCTCTGACTCCGGCACTTCCAATGCCAATGCCAGAGAGACAACATTCGGCATTGACAAATGCTTTTTTTGGGGGGACAAAAAGACACTAATAAGGAATGCTAACTTTCTACAGTACATCAGCAACTTTTTCGGCTTCTGGTCCATGTGATTTAACAATACTACAAGATAAAGAAGCTGTGCAGTGTAGCACATCTAAAACACTATTTTTTTATTTATTTAAAAGTTTTACCAGGAAGGCATACTGAGCGGGATAACGCTCGATTCCAGATGTGTCCTGGGGGTTGGGGGCAGAGGAGAATATATAGTAGAGAAATGCATATAGAGAACACACACAAGTACAATCAACTCTGAGCAGCATACAGAGAACATTTACAGGGACATTATTACAGCTGAAGGTAGAGGTCTGTGAATACTGCAGTACGGAGCCAGAGTGCAACTTAATGAGTAATCAGAATTACAGAGAGGAGCGAGACACTTGGCCACCAGCAGTGCTAGGTGTATGTGCAGGTGGAGGAGAAGTGCTCCTTGAGGAGAGAGTTGAGCTGCTGTGTTTTGGCAGCTTGCCGGATGTCCTCAGGCAGGGAGTTCCAAAGTTTAGGCATGCAGAATTTGAAGGCTGCCTGGCCTGCAGAGGTGGACATATGTGGGACATATAGGAGCTGGGAGTCTATTTTCCTGAGCGAGTACGCAGGCAGGGGTTGAGATGTTAGGGCTGACATGAGGTAGGGGGCAAGGACTGGTCCCACAATTTCGCTGTAATCCTAGCACAGTGGGCCTGTCTCCGATTCTGGAGTGAGGGAAGGTCTAAGGACCTGTAGAGGTCGCAGTGACGGGTCGTGAGAGGGCAGTCCAGGGCAAAACTATAGCAGGCGTGGAAGAGAGGGTCCAGTCTGGATAGAGAGGACTTTGGAGCAGCACTGTAGACTATGTCCCCGTAGTCAAATATAGGGAGCATCATTTTCTGTACAGTTGCCTTGCGAGTTGGCAGAAGGATGTAGCCACTATTACAATATAAGGCGCCCAGCTTGGGGTGCAATTTGTTGTGGACAACATCGATATGTGCAGAAAAGTCGAGGTGCTGGTCCAGCCAGACCCCAAGGTATCTGAAGGAAGTGCATGCCGCCAGGGGAGTTCCATCTATGGTGGGGATGGAGGGGAGTCGGAAGAGTCTTTGCCTCGTGCCAAAGGTTAGGGAGACCGTTTTCTTGGCATTAAGAAAAAGCTGATTTGAGCAAAACCAGAGCTGAACATCACTGAAGTCCTGCTGGAGTCTGGATGCCACTTCAGCGGGGGGAGGGGGGGCCTGATGCATACAGTACTGTATCATCCGCATACATGTGAATGGATGTATGTGGGCAAGCTGAGGGCAGGTCATTTAGGAAGATGGAAAACAGTATTGGGCCAAGGACTGAGCCTTGGGGGACCCTTGTGGTGACAGGAAGGGAGTCAGAGGTGTAAGAGCCAATTCTGACTGACTGGGACATGCCTGCCAGGTAGAAGTGGAACCAGCTGGTGGATGCACTTGAGAGCCCAGTGAGGAAGAGCCTGGACAGGAGAAGGGCGAGAAAGAGAGAGTGTTGAAGGCCTTTGCAAGGTCGGCAAAAACGGCTGAGGTGGTGCGACTGTTATTCATACCTGTGAGGATGGAGTCAGTGAGCCTTAGGAGGGAGTGTGATTTACTACATCCAGACTGGTATGGTGTGAAGAAGTCGTCATTGTCAAGGAAGGAGGAGAGTTGAGAAAGAATAAGGTGCTCCTGGATTTTGGCTAGTATCGGGAGAAGGGAGATGGGTCAGTAGTTGCCAGGGGAAGAGGAGTCACCTCTTTTAGAGAGGGGGATGACTGTGGCATGTTTCCAGTCAGATGGGATAGATGCCAGAGAGAAAGAGAGGTTAAAGAGAAGCCAGAGGGATGGCAATGGCAGGGGCTGATAGGTAGAGCATTTTTGAGTCCAATCCTAAAGGGCATTTTCCTTTGGAGGGATCGAGTGTCCACTTTTAATACTTTGAATGGGGTAACCAGGCAACAGGAGAAGCAGGAGGCGGGTGGGGTGTGCAGGTAGGGGTGAACTCCAGGGGGGGTGGGAGGGAGGTAGAAGCAGTTTGTGAAAAAGGTGTTAAATGTGGAGGCCACTGCACACGGTTCAGTGACGATGGAGTCCTCCACATCCAGGGCTGGGGTGAGGGGCTGGGCAGGAGGGGAGAAGAGTTATTTGTCTTCAAAAACTTCACTGGGTAATTTATGTTGGTGTGGAAGGAGGCCTTGAAATAGTTGGCTTTGGCCTGTCGGGTAAGCCTAGTACAGGCATTCCAAAGAGAGTGGTAGTGATGTAGTGCCGCAAGGGTGCCGGATACCTTGTATGTTTTCCAGGCCCGGTCCCTGGCTCGGAGGTGCTCCATGAGATTGGCGGTGATCCAGGGCAGGTGGGCACCCCTTACTCGAGCCCGTCTGACTGGCACATAGTAGTCCCAGACAGAGAGGAATCTGGACTTGAAGTGTTCCAGGGCGGCGTCGATAGAGGTTGCCCCTTGGGCAAAGGACTAGTCGACGTTTGTCAGGTCATTTAGGAGTGCTGTAAGGTCAAGGGATTTATAGAACCTAGTGAGGAGAGTTCGTAGAGGAGGTGCCTTGGGTCTGAATACACAGGTTACTCACCTGTAATAGGAGTTCTAGGAATGGTATATGTTGTTCATCCACACTGTCTGGCAGGTTCCTTGCCGCTTTAAATCTTGCCAGAAGGTCTTCAAGCTGGCTCCTCCCACCCACCTGGGTGGTAAAACTCTTGGCTCCTCCCCATGACGCCAGATCTAGCCCGCTGGAAGCCAGGTTGTGCGTCGAAGCTGGGGAGGTCGGTGGGGTTAGTGGATGAACAACATATACCATTCCTAGAACTCCTGTTACAGGTGAGTAACCTGTATTTCTAGGGACATGGATATGTTGTTCATCCACACTGTCTGGCAGACTCCTAGCAGTTCTCTGGGAGGAGGGAGGCAAGACGCACACCCCCTACTTGGGAAATAGAGACTGGAGAACCGAAGCCCCAAAACCAGCATCCCCATGTGACTCAAGGTCGATGTGGTAGTGGGTGATGAAGGTGTGTGCTGACTTCCAGGTAGCAGCCCTGCAGATTTCCTGGATAGGGACATCCCTGGAAGCAGCCACCGATGCAGCAGTATGGCGGGTAGAATGAGCTCTTATCCCTCTGGGAGGCTCCATGCCCGCCAACCTGTAGCAGAGATCTATGCAGGATGTGACCTACCTGCCTATCGTCTGCTTGGCTGCAGGTCTGCCAGGTGCGGCTTCAGCGTAAGTGACAAACAGCCATGCAACCTCTCCCTCGAACTTCTGCCTGCTCCTTATAAGCTGAGCACTCTTCTAGGGTCCAAAGTATGGAGCCTATATTCGGCCTCCGAGGTGTGACTGGGATAGAACACGGCACAGTTAACACCTGGTTAGGTGAAACTCTGACACCACCTTCAGAAGGAATTTCGGGTGGGGGCGCAAGACAAACTTGCCCCTATGGAAGACCAGATATGACACTCGATGGAAAGCGCCTGGGCGCTCCATCCTTCTGGCTGGACGTGATAGCCACCAAGAAGGCGGTCTTCCATAGACAGGTGAGAGATGTCACACCTGTGCATCGGTTCAAATGGCTTGCCCATGAGCTTAGCCAATACCAGCAGTAGATCTCACGGAGGTGGAGTTCTCGCAACCGGAGGGGATATGTGATCAAGGCCTTTGCAAAGTCGACTACTCCTCCGGGGCCAATCGACTGCTTCCCAGCCCGTGTCCGCAAGCAGAGATGGCTGCCAGGTGCACCTTAGGGTCGCCGGACTCAAGCCCTCGCTGAGAAAGGACCACAGTAGTCCAGAATGCTTGCCAAGGAACAGGAGGAAGGGTCCAGGCCCCTTGCCTGACACCAAATGGAGAATCTCTTCCATTTGAAGGCATAGCATTTTCTGGTCGACTCCTTACAGGATGCCTCAATGACGTTGAGGACCTCGTCGGAAAGACCCAAGGCCTGGAACTGTAGCCGCTCAGGAACCAGGCCGTCAGGTGCAGGGGTTGAAGGTCCGGATGGAATACCTTCCCCTGATTGACTGAGATCAGGTCCTGGCAGGCTGGAAGCCGCCTCGGGAGCCTGGAGCTGAGACTGAGGAGATCTGGATACCAGAACTGGCGGGGCCAGTCTGGGGCTACCAGAATCACCTGCGCCTTGTCCCTCCTCGCCTTGAGAAGCACCTTGTGGATAAAGGGAAATGGGGAAAGGCGAGAAGAGGCCCAGGGTCCACGGCCTCGAGAAGGCATCCCCCTGCAGCGAGCCCTGCTTTGGGGGGCGGGCATGAAACAGTCTCAGCTTTGCATTCTCCCTGGAGGCAAACAGGTCCGCCTGAGGCGTTTCCCAGTGGGAGAAAAGATCTTGTACTACCTCCGGCAGGAGAGACCACTCGTGAGACACAGCCCCTATCCGGCTTAAGGCATCGGCCAGGGTGTTGGAGGCTCCTGCCACATGAATGGCGAGGAGATCCGCCTCCAGGCTGCGCACGAGTGACCAAATGCGGAGAGCTTCCCTGCACAGAGGCATGGAGTGCATCCCGCCCTGGCGGTTTAGGTAGTACATGGTCGTGGTATTGTCCGTCTGGACCTGAACCACTTGACCCCGAAGAAACAGAGCGAAGGCGGTAAGGGCTAGACGAACCGCTCGAAGCTCCAGCAGGTTGATATGGCACTGGGACTCCCGAGGGGACCAGAGGCCGTGCGCTCTGTGCTCCCCCTGATGGGCACCCCAACTCATCAGAGAGGCATTGGTCGACAGTGAGACCGTCGGCTCGGGGCAGAAAAATGGGATGCCCTCCTGCAGATGTGCTAGAACGGTCCACCACTGGAGAGCGTTCCCACATCCCCTTGGTCACTGTCACTAGCTGATCCAGCGGATCGAAGTGCTGTGACCATTGGCTGGCCAGCCCCATTGAAGGGGACACATGTACCAGCGGGCCCAACAGACCATTCTGGTGCAGGCCGCCATGAGGCCCCAGAGGCGCAGGAAGTCCTGGGCAGGGCACGATTGCCCAACCTGAAATGATTGGGCAAAGGAGGAAAGAACCTCGGCCCTGTCCGCCGGCAGCCGTGCTCTGGCTCGAAGAGAGTCGAGCTCTGCCCCGATGAACTGTATCACCTGCTTTGGCACGGTTCCGACTTGGCCTCGTTGATGAGGAGGCCAACCTGAGCAAACCTGGAGGGCCAGATCCTGGACCGCTCCACCTCCACTCTGGAGGGGGCTGCAATCAGCCAATCGTCCAGGTAGGGGTACACCTGGACCCTTCAGCACTACAGGAATGCTGTCACCACTGCCATGCACTTGGTGAAGACCCTGGGAGCTAGGGAAAGGCCAAAGGGCATGGCTCGGAACTCGTAAAGGGATCCCTCCGCTCTGAAGCGGAGGAATCTCTGGTGGGATGGACGGATTGGGACGTGAAAGAACACGTCCTGAAGGTCCGGAGAACAGAACCACATGCCTCGTTCCAAGGATGGGATTATCTGAGCCAGAGTGACCATCCTGAAGGTCCGAGACCTTAGGAACCTGTTCAGGTCGTGCAGGTCGAGAATGGGGCGCCAGCCCCCCGCCTGTTTTGGGACCAGGAAGTACCTGGACACAAACCCCGGGTCTGGAGGAGGATCCACCACCTTCCTGATCACCTCTTTTTCGAGGAGCAGGGCAATATCGGCTTGGCGAGCCGACAGAGAGGCTGCGGACCCCGTAGCCCCCCAAGGGGCGATGGCTCGGAAGGGTGGAGCCTGCTCAAACTCCAGAGGCAGGCCCTTTCCTACCACCACCAACACCCAACGGTCCGTGGTGATAGCAGACCAGGTGGAAAGGAAGTGATGGAGCCGCCTCTTCCACGGGGAACCCCGGGAACCCACGGGGAGTGACAGCTGGGGCTTACACCCCCAACCCGCCACTGGGCAGGCTTGAAGGAGGGACCGGCCAGGACTCCTGGCCTTACCTCCCGCTTCCCTGTTGAGGAAGCTGCAGGCTTGGGTTTGGGATGCCAAACGCGAAGCCTGCTGGCCCTGGTGCTGCGCTGCTGGGCCGGACGTGCCGCAGGGGCGCAGAAGGACAAAGGACTTGTGCTGCTGCTGTCTGTGGCGGCCTTTGTCCTTCTGGGCAGAGGTGACCGAGTCCAGAGTGGCATTGACTTTTCGATCCGCTGGAGGTGACCTTCCACCCAAGGCCGAGAGGTCGGTCCCCAAGAAGGGGACATCCGCCAATTTGTGCTGGGTATCCACCGTGAAGGTGGTTATCCTCAGCCATGCTCTGCGGCGCATGGCCACCGCGGCCGCAACCGATCTGGCACAGAAGTCTCCTATGTCCAGAGCTGTTTGGAGCTGCTGCTTAGCCACTGCCCTACCCTGGTCCCGCACCTGCCGGACCGTGGTCTGCAGGTCGGCCGGGAGATGAGGAATCACCTCATCCAGGGAGCCCATGAGGACGTGGGAGAAGTGTGCCATCAGCACGGCTGAGCTGGCCCGACGGAGGCCAAGGGAGGATGCAGCGTACACCTTGCGCCCGGCATAAACCAGCTTTCTGGACTCCTTGTTGGGGGGCTTGTCCACGTCCCTAGTGTTCCCGGAACGCCGGAAAACGCTGTCGGTGACCAACCCCGGCAGAGGTGTTCCAAAACCGGCAAAGAGTCGGGTAGGGACCGTGATACTTCTGGCCATCCTGGCCGGCGCAGGGACAGGAAGCAGGCCGCTGCCAGAGCTCCGAGGCTGGGCCAACAATGGCTTCAGCCACCAGAAAGGCCTCCGTGGTGAATCCCCCCGTCCAGTATCTCTGTCAGGGGACACGGCCCACTTGGATCACGGGCTCGAGCTGCATCCCGGTGGACTCGAGATGAGCCGAAGCAGACCCATAAAGGACGATGGGCCAGTCCCAATGACTGGCCTCGGAGGACTCCAGGTCAATGGGCCTGGAGAACAGGGAGGAGGAGTCGCCGGACTCCGAGGAATCTGCGCGAAGAGCCGCCTGGGGTCTCAAGCCACCCTCCACTTGCCGAGGACGGTCGGGAGTGAGGGTGACCGACCAACCTGTGGGCAGGCCCTTGACCTGACCGAGAGTCTCTGGTCGGCGCCGCGATTTCGGGGTTGTGGAGGCGGAGGTTCCACCACAAATCGGGTGGGCAGTTGGCTCGCTGAACAACCGCCCAGGCTTGGGCACCCTCGACTACAGCGAGGCTGTTTCCGCCGCCGGGTGACAGCCACTTGATGGCTGGGGAAGGCGACGGCGCGCCGACTTGTTCCCGGACAGAAGTAACTGCTGCCACATCAGGTCCTCGTAAGGCCGACGCAATTTGTGCCGGGCTCTCCTCTCCGAGGAGGAAGACGAGGGAGCGGCAGCGCCTGCTTACCTCAGTGCCGTGAACGCCAATGTCGCGTGGAATCAGCTGGACTGACAAGTCTGAGACCCAGATCCTCGGTGTTTCGAGGATGGTCTGGGGCGAGCGGGGACACCCGCCTTCCCTCGGCTCAGAAGCCTTAATCGGGGACTGCTGCACCGGGCGCAGGCAGATCCTCGGGTCTCCACCGGGGAACCGTGAAGAAGGGTTGTCGGCCTCACTAGTCGATAGTTTCGTCCGGACGGGTCGAGAAAACTCGATCAGGCCGACGGGTGTCTCGGCCGGCTGGCCTGACAGGGACGCCGTGAAGCCAGTGGCCTTAGCCGCAACCTCGACCAAAGTCGACAGTCGGCTGTCCGGGGAAGGAGACCTCTCCCGCTCCCACGAACGCCGACGATGGGACTTACCCTTTGAGTCCTTCTTTATGGACCAAGAGGAATGTCCCGATGGCCCCTCTCCCTTCGTGGAAAGGGACTGGCAAAACTCCTTGAACGAAGCTGAATACGAAGTACCCAGTGAGAGCGGGATAAATGCCGCGACCGAGGAAGAGAATGATGCGGCCTGGGCCTCCTCCTCCTAGAGGGCGATCATCTGCTCGAGTTGCTCAGCTGAGCCAGCCGCCGAGGTAACCGCCCAAAGGGCCTCCTTCGACTTAACCGACAGGTAGCGTCCGCCCTGTTGTAACCGGGCAGCGCCGGTCCTCCAGGACGCTAATAAAACGAACGCACGGACGCGAGGGCCCGCGGGTTGTGTTCTAGGCCGAGGCGGCGCAGACGACATGGAGTCGGGTCCGCCTTTGGACATCTTTTGCCCACATGGCGCACCACCAAAATCCGGGAGTCGACTGTCCATCGGAGCCGCAAGGGAGAAAGATGACCGAAGTCTTGAAAATTTTAAAATGAGTTTCGGGCGAATCAAAGAGTTAGGATCCAGTCTATCACGCAGAGCGTTAAGGAGGGAACCTGAGCTTCCAAGAGGTAAGGAAGATCTGGCTTCATGGGGCGGAGCAGAGAGTTTTACCACCCGGGTGGGTGGGAGGAGCCAGCCTGAAGACCTTCCAGCAAGATTTAAAGCGGCAAGGAACCTACAGACAGTGTAGATGAACAACATATCCATGTCCCTAGAAATTTTCCTTATGTGGGGGATCGCTTAAAGATTCCGGTAGGAGGCCAGAGTCAAGTATCCGATGGGGGTGTGAGGTAAGGAGCCCAGTCCAAGAGGGAATGGTTCTGGGATTTGTGATTCAGTCGAGTGGGTTCTGAGATTTGCTGAGACAGGTTTAGAGCAGCCACTTGGCTATGGAGCTTTGTGCTAGCACTGGAGAGCCAGTTTAAACTGAAGTCCCCAAGGATATGGAGCGCACTCCCTGATGCAAGGGATTTTGGCGTGTCCAGGTGGTGCAAAATGATGGGCAATGGGGGTGTCTGGAGGGCAATAGGACCCTGCTACATATACAGGAATTGAGTGGGGGGAGTGAGATTTTGATTAGCAGAGCATCTATGGACGGCATGGTCACGGAAAGCGGCACTGGGGTAAACTGGACCTGGGAAGAGATGAACATGACAATGCCACCTCCCTTTTTGTTACCCAGGCGATCATGCCGAATAATGGAGTAGCCAGGGATAGGTAATTCTGCATCCAGGTTGTGGAGCTTCAGCCAGGTCTCAGTAATGATCAGAACATCAGGACGCAGGGATAGGGCAGGTGGTTGTAGCAAGGTAAATTTGCTCATGATGCTGCATATATTTAAGTGCACTATATTTAGGCCCTGGGGTAATTGGAGAGAAGGGGAGAGATTGTGACACATTTTGGGGGGGGGGGGGAGAGATAACGTCCAGGGTTTAGCTCTACGTCCCCAGTTAGGAGGAGCAGTAGTGTTAACAGCACTTTTAATTTAAGCATGGTCCATTGTGGCTTACTGTGGGCAGAAGGTTTCTGGGAGGTCTGCGATGAGTTGTTTGGGGCAGTGAAATTTATGGCTGTCAGCCCAGCATGACAAGAGGGAGGGAGGGAGGATGGATGCCCCAAGAACCCAATTATATAGGAGAACTTGGGGGCTGCGCAAAGGTGGAGGTAGAGTTGGAGGGGTGGTGTGGCAGTGCAGGAATGGTGTTGACTGTTAGGCAGCTAGGCAGAGGTTTTGGGTAGGAGGGACGCTAGAGGTGCGAGTAGGCTAATTATAGTCAAGGATAGGGGCAGCATGGTGTAAGCTGGGTTTTGCTAGCAGGGATAGCTTGAGGCGGCCACTAGTGGTGACAGAAAATAATCTGCAGATGGAAAAATGGGTTGATCACCAAAGGTTTGTGGTGGGGGTAGTGGGATAGCTGGCACATAGTGCCGGAGGGGCCTTCCACACACACATGCAGAGTGAAAGAAGCTGGTGTAAAACACGGCTCCTCAGTGGCCAAAATCGTACCTGAAGGTTCGGTGATTCTGTGGGTTTTGGCTCAGGGGAAGGCAGAAGAAGTGCTGGCCTTCATGACCACTAGGGAGCTGAGGAGAGAACAGAAGGCACTGGTTATATATCACATAGGGAGAAGGAGGGGCTGCCTAGTAAGCACATATTTAGCATACAAGAATCACGTCTACCCCTACTGTGACTATGCCATGAGCTTAATTCGAATTTAATAGCTGGAATTTAGTGTTAAGTCAGAACTCCAGTCCTCGGTCGAGTTTAACTGCTAGAATTTGGTAATTGCAAGTTTGAACTATGGTCCTACGCTGCAACGTGTTAAGCAGCGAATTTCAGCAGGACTAGTATAATCACATTGGCACATAGTTACAAACGAGGCTGAACGAACTTTAGCTGCACCACATCTTTAGACTGTATAGAAAGCTGCTCAGTCCGTAGCAGTTAGCCATAATAAATCTCACAAAAATGGCCAGAACTTGGGAGACAGTATGAAATACAGGCTGGAAGTTAAAGTACCCAGTCAAACTGGGGTTAGAAGATGCACAGTTAATCTGCAATCAGTCTAAACTATTAATTCTGCAAATAAAGGGCAGGATTCTCAAAGAAAGCCAAAAATCCTGCAGCTGTGGGAAAAATGCCTGCAGCACTATGGAGATGCAGTTGCGGGATATTCTCAAAGAAAAGCTGCACAAGTGTGGAATTCCGTACAAATCCCCGCAGCTGAGGAAATTCAGCAGCTGCGGATACTGAGTAAGTACTGTGAATCCGAAAATGCAGATCTGCAGCTGTGGAAAATGGCTTAGGAGGCACAGCAACAATGAACCTAATTAGCTGGAGCAGCAGACTTTAACACTGCAGCCATAGCATGAAGCTGAAGGCACCCACAAAGAGACCAGCGTTCAGTCCATCAACTGGGACCACTGCAGCACCACAGGTACCAGCAATACCATGGCACCAGAGTGGACGACTGTCACTGCTGGTCATTCCTCCCTGGGATGTTCCTGTTGCCTGCAGGGGTAGCACTCACTGCAGGCTGGTCAGGCTCAGGGAGGGGAGTTGCTGGCAGTCACAAAGGAAGAAAGAGACTTGGGCATCATCATCACTGATGACCTGAAATCATCCAAGCAGACCTCTAAAGCAGTAGGTAAGGCTAGGGGGGTGTTAGGGTGTATTAGTAGGGGTATCACAAGTCGTAAGAGGGAGGTAATAATCCCTCTTTACAAGACACTGGTTAGGCCCCCACCTGAGTACTCAGCAGTATTGGAGGCCACACCTTCACAAGGACATTAACCAAATTGAGGCAGTCCAGAGAAGGGCAACCAAAATGGTGCAGGGACTGCATCAGAAGACATATGAGGACAGATTAACAGAGCTCAATATGTATACCCTTGAGCAAAAGAAGGGAGACAGGTGATATGATCGAGGCATTCAAACACCTTAAGGGCATTAACAAGGTGAAAGAGTCTAACATGTTTAAATATAAGAAAATAGCAGGACAAGAGGACACAGCATGAGATTAGAGGGGGCCGATTAAGGGGAATGTGGGAAAATCTTTTCACAGAAAGGGTGGTGGATGCATGGAATGGCTTACCACAGAAGTGGTGAGCTATGAATACAGTGCAGGGCGTCAAACAGGCATGGGATAAGCATAAGGGAGCAATACAGACGAGTATGAATAGATAGGCCACTGACGGAGCAAAGGCCGATGGCACATTTATAAGGTAGAAAAAGAAAAGGGCAGACTGGATGGGCCTTGCAGTCCTTATCTGCCGTCAACTTCTATGTTTCTACTGCCTGTGGGGCTCAGTCATGGGTTGCATTGGGTTTGGTGGTTGTTGCCTGTTGCCATTCCATGGCAATGTGTGCTATTGTTGCTGTAACAGCAGCCACTGCTATACCCACTGGGATGCTATTACCTGTGCCTCACCTCCACCATAACTGATTTCAATTGTTGGGGCACTACTGCAATTTGCTGAGGGAGTGTTACACCTTACTCCAATGTGTGTAACATTTGTTCCGCAACTGCAGAAAAAACCTGGCCGAGAATAGCCTTTGAGGGGCTGTGCCTTACTTATCTCACAACTTTTATTCCTCAGGGAATTCTGCAGCTGTACGTTTTTTCCACAGTACGTAGTGTTTTTTTCCACAGCTGCAGAGGTTTTTGTGAATAGCACTCAGAGCAATCGCCCCTTTTTTCCCCATAGCTACGACAGTTTTGGGGACTTAGGGAAGGTTTTGCACCTTCAGAAAGCTTTGTGAATCCAGCCCCAAGTCTCTTAAGGCTCCCTGTAAAAAAAAAGGTAAAACACTGCATTCTTGTGATTAGGCAGGTATAATTTAACTTTCTACTTTGCTCTGCCAAGGGTAAGAGGCAGAAGGGCCCTTTTAAAATTGGCGCCAAAAGCCATAGTCCATTGCTCCACACACACACTCAGAGTGAAAGAAGCTGGCGTAAAACACTGCTCCTCAGTGGCCAGTGTCGTACCTGGAGGTTCGGTGATTCTGCGGGTTCCAGCTCGGGGAAGGGCAGGAGAGGCACTGGCCCTCACGACCACCGTGGAGCTGGAGGTTCAGTGATTCTGCAGGTTCTGGCTTGGGGAGGACAGGAGAGGCGCTGGCCCTCACGACCACCGGGGAGCGGAGGTTCTGTGATTCTGCGGGTTCTGGCTCGGGGAGGGCAGGAGAAGCACTGGCCCACACGACCACCGAGGAGCAGCTACAAATCAATTCTTTTCGCTGCCAACCCCATATGACTAAAGTGTCACTGTAATATATAACACACTGGGTACATCTTACAGCACTCTGCTCTTCACACATTTTATGTGCCTGCTAGTGCCCTCTGAAATATGCCATGTACTTGTAAGCACTCGCCTACCAATGAAGGACTCTTGCTTGCCCCACCTTGTAATGCACTGCACATATCCCTTACAATACTGCCTCAACCTTGTCTCAAGGAGCATGGCTCACCTGCTCTGTGCAATCTGTGTCCTTCCTTTAGAAGCAGCAGGCTAAGTAATTTTTTCAGTTACTTCGCATGGCTATCATATTTGAGACCTCTCTTTTCCAACCGAGTATAAAAACAGATACGCTGGAAGAGTTGAAAATACCCGGGTCAGGATTTCTAATCACATCCGCAAGTGCATCCAACAGGATATTACAAAGCATCCCAAAATGGATGCCTGCGATTGTCAAGAGTATGTTGGAGTTTGTACACAAACTGGACGTACTAGTATGTGAAATGGATGAAGTGACAGAATTTCAATTGAGAAGTTAATATCAGTGGGCCTTACTCTTTCGAAATTAGTTTATTATATATAGAATAATACATGGGGGGAGTGCATAATGAGAATATAATAACCAGCTTCCCCTTTTTCCCATAGGGAAACTGTGGCGTAATTTGCCGTTATAAAGCAGTGTTTATAACGGCAAACATGCCAGGGTTTCCCTTGCTGTGCGCATGCTCATGCAGCAGCGCCACCACTCAAGACCGCTGACCGCTTCCATCTCTCCCGAAACAGCACCACCACCACCAGAAGAACTCGGCGGTAAGTTCTTCCCCACACAGTGAAAACCTCACAAACCAGGAGAAAAACAGAATGTTTTAAAATATGCCGATTCAAATCGGCACCTGAGAAGCCACACCGCGGATGCACTGGAAGCTTTTTATTTTATATAATTGCTGAGGCGAAAAAGGGAAACCCAGCAATTATATAAAATAAAATATAGGTTGGGATGTGTGTCATACTCGATTTTACATACACCTTCGTTGTGGGAAGTTTTTCACAAACCCCAAGGGCGTTTATGTAGCATCCCACAACTCAGGTGTGTGTGTGTAAAATCTCGTTGCACACCCTGGCCCATACTTTATTCTCTATTTAATGCACACCCGAGGTGTGGGATGCTACCTAAACCCTGAGGGGTTTATTAAACAATCCCACACCGAAATGGGTGCACTAAATTCCTGCTGTGCACTTCCAGTGTATTGTTTTTATGTAACTGCTGGTGCCTTTTTTCTCCAACCAGATTAAAAGTTTCTGTGACACAGGGTGCTGTTTGTTAATTTTATTCAATGTAACATTGACAGCTTCAAACACATACAGATTCAGTATAGATGAACACTTTGTATTTCAGTTAATAAATCAAGTTTTTGAAATATATGAACGTGTTGCTTTTTAGCCTACATTCTGTGTGGTAACGGCAATACATTCTGCATGCTAACGGCAAGCAACAAAAATCAGCAAGCTGAATTAGCATATCATTTAGGGACTGTTGCAAACAAAAAGAAATACATATAAATACATTATCCTGAGGCAAAATTTCAGTATTTTATTTTGCTCACTTCAATTTCTTTTGGTTGCTTGAATTCATGGTTGCCTAGGTGATATGTTATTGAGTTCAGGTTGAAGATTATTCTGGTTCTGTGGAGCTCAAATCTGCTTGCACACTGGAATCTCTGTGGAGCCGAGTGGCAAGTCGCAAGGTTAGTGACTAAGGAATTTACTGTTTTGGCCATTTTAAAAGGTTTGGGAATTATTTTCTCAGCCACAAAGTTATTCCATGTCCCGTGAGTTGTTTCAGTTTTTACCAACTGATGTCTGGTTTCGGAGCACTGTGAGTGAGCGCAAGTGGGGCTGAGGAGAAGCTGGCATGTGTTCGCTGTTATAACCCGTGGGTTATAACAGCGAATTATAACCAGCTTCTCCTATGATAAAAAGAGGCAACCAATTATTACACTATCTTTATTATCATGTCCTCTCTGAATACGATTATGATCCATTTACACAGATGTTAGTGTAGAATTTGTATGTGCTTTTTTAATCATTGTTTATGTACAGTTTATTTTGTCTATTACTGCTAATCAGATTTCATCTATCTTGATCAGTATCAAACTAGATTCGGTGTTTCTGTATGTTTATCTACAAGTATCTTATTTTGAACGGTTAGAAACTGTGTATCAGGACACCTTTGAAAACAATCTTCCTGTTAAAAAATAACACTGGCCTTCTTGTTAAAAAAAAAAAAAAAAATCACATTTTTACCTCTTTACTACTTAGGATGACGGGGGTGTACCTCGGTTTAACTCATAGAAACACAGAATTTGTCAGCAGATAAGGACCACTTGATCCACCTAGTCTGCCCCATCTTCCCTACCCACTGCATATATTGCAGACCCTAGCTGATCTGTGGCTTACCCTTTCTTCCCTAATGCTAAGGTTACCTTATGTTTATCCCATGCCCTCTTAAATTCCCCCATTTGTGCCACACCACCTCCACAGGGAGGCTGTTCCATGCATCCCCCATCCTTTCCATGAATAAATACTTCCCGATATTACCCCAGAGTCCACCCACCCCCCCTCTAGCCTCATATCATGACCCCATGTTCTAGAACATCATCTTTTCTGGAAGATGCTACCCTCCTGTACCTTTATTTATACTCTTGGGGTATTTAAAATTCTCTAACATAAACCCCCCCCCTTCTCACCTTGAGGGAATACATACCGTGGGTCCTTCAGGCTCTCCTATTTATTTCCACCCCCCCAATTGTTTAACCAGGAGTGGCACACTAAGCTGAAAGCTTGTTTACAGGTGCAACCTGGGAGCACAGGGAAGTTAAGTGACTTGCTCAGGGTCACACAGTATTCAAGTGGAGGCTGTGGGTTTCAAACCCAGGTCTCCAGATTTGCAGCTCAGAGCCTTGAACCACTACGCTATACTGCCTCCCATCATATTCCTTCATATAACCTCTGGTTGGGCCCTTGTACCATTTTTGTTGCCCTTCTCTGAACTGCCTCTACTCTGTTCATGTCCCTCCAGAGATGTGGCCTCCAGATGTGGACACAGTACTCTAGAGGAGCGATCACCAATGATCTGTACAGTGGCATCATCACCTCCTTTTTCCTACTGGTGATCCTCCTTCCCATGCACCCAGCATTCTACAGGCTCTCCCCACAGCCTTCACATATTGCTTGGTCACCTTTTGGTCATCAGATATGATTACCACCATGTCCCTTTCTTGTTTGGTGGACGGCAGTAACCCCCCCCCCACCATATCCCTTTCTTGTTTGGTGGACGGTAGTAACCCCCCCCCCAAAATCACGTACTCCACCCCTGGATTTCTGTGCCCCAAATGCAGTATTCTGCACTTTTTGGTACTGAATCTTAGCTGCCACACTCTTGATCACTCCTCCAGCTTACATAGGTCCCTTCTCATCTTCTCTACTGCCTCTGGCACGTCTACCCTACTGCAGATCTTAGTGCCATCTGTAAAGAGGCATTCTTTCCCTTCTAGCCCCCTCTGCAATGTTGCTTATGAAGACATTAGAGGACTGGTCCCAGCACCGATCCCTGCAGTACCCCACTGGCCACCCCCCTCTATCCAGATTGAACTCCATTTACCACCACCCTCTGCACCCTACTGCTCAACTAATTTCTGACCCAGTTTACCACCCTGTGAAGCACTCTAAGGCTGCCCAACTTGTATACAAGACTCCTATGTGGGACGGTGTCAAAGGCCTTGCTGAAATCCAGGTGGGCCACATCCACAGCCCCTTCCTGATCACCCAGCCAAAGAAATCTATCAGATTTGTTTGGCATGACCTCCCTGCTATGAATCCATGCTACCTCGGATCCTGTGCTCCATCTCTAAATGTTTGTGAAGACGCCCATCAGAGAGGTGAGGGCTTCAATCTGGGCGTCATCCCCATCCAACAATGCAGCATACATATTCACAAAGTTGAATATGAAGCCAGCTCTACTTTCATCCCAGTGGATTTGTTCTACACAATTTGCACACTGAAGGCAATGTTAGCTCACTGCTTACCTCTCTATGCACTGCAGTGGCTATGGCTAATTTTAAGTTGTCACCAGACATTCTAGCAGCACAGACCAGTTTAAGTTAGCTGAAAAAGCACAGCTGTCTTAACATAATTACTTAGCTGGAAGTGATTTAATGTAATTGACTAAAATATGCCATTAGATGCAGGCCTTGCAAAGGCAGAGACAATGTTGAGCAAGAAGGGGCTAATTAATGGGAAAACAGTAAACAGGTGTTAAGCCAGAGACTTGAAAATGATGTACATTACAAAATACAGGGCTTGTGAACAATCACGCTTCAGGCAGAAAATACTGTGGCGCACTGCATTTTTAGAGCCTCTCATGAACTTCACTTACACTTATAGGCTGTTGTGAGCATGAGAGACTGATGCAATTTCTAGGTGATAGTAGATGTATGGTTTATGTAGGCTGCATAGATGTGTATATATACGTAGGATTTGGGGTTTTATTTATTTAAGGCCATACAGATTTTTCTCCCAGCAACCACTCAACCTCAGCCCAGACCCCTGGCCTACACCTGCCTCTCCAGGACATACCAGCAGGATAATCCCCCATGGAATTTCCCATGGCACTGGCAGGAGGGGAGGGCCCTTCCCATTCCCGGAGTCACAATCCGGATCTGCAATGCCTGGGCAGCAGTGCAGGCCGAGAAGCGAGTCAGACATCACTCGCTGACTCCAGTTTCCATTTTTTGCCTCACCAAGTGGTATAAGCTGACTCAATTGTGCGTACACATGGAGGTACACATGCAACACCTGCTGCAAGCCGCCCCCAACTGTACTGTGCCCACTGCCTCTGACCACACCTCCACTTGTTGGCAATATAGAAGTGTTAAGGTTAGACCTCCCCTCCCCAGGAGAGGGCAGCAGTCCTTTGCACACTTGATCCCCCCAGTGGTGACCCCTGTGCAACCACAGTATGTTCCTTTGCCCAGGTCAGCTGCATGGTGAGCAGTAGTGCTACAACACAGACACTGGGCCCGCTAGCTTTGGTTTCATGCAAATGTTTTACAGTTACAGTAACATATCTGTATTCAGGTTCAGTGCACCAGTGTGCGGCTGCAATTGTGCAACAAAGAAAAAAAATGCTTAGCGAGCTGGCCAGCTGCAAAGCCTACTTATCTGCTCTTGCTGTGGCACGCCATTCAGAGAGGCAGTGCTGGTCAGCCAGACAACAGAACACTGGATGTCCCTTTAAAAAGTTTGACACAGGCCAACCCGTTGGCGCAGTAGTTGGATTTCCGCTTGCGACGCCGGCGACCCAGGTTCGGGAACAGACCTGGGTCATCGAAGGGGTTGCTGGGGAGAAGGATCGGCATCCCATGGACTGCCTTCCTTCTCCAGGGGAGGGGTGTGTGCGCCGGTGCATGGGGACCCTGGTGGAGGCACCACAGCGACTAGCCAACAAGGATCCGAGGGGGGGGACGGATGCTGGCATCACTGCACATTCCCACCCCACCCCCCACCCCCACTTACAGGGGAAAAAGAAGTCTTTTACTTAAATTCATATCTGGTTGATCCTGCGCTCTCCCTGCCGGCATTTTAAGTTCAGACGCCCTCCCCATCGCGCCCACAAGCTCCAGAGGCTGTCCCTGTGATGATGTGGCAGGCGGGGAGCAGCCAGGGTGTCTCCATAGGCTTGTTGTAGTCCCAGATTGCTAAATAGCTCTGGTTTGGAGCCCCTGTACCGCCGTGACATTCGGAGACCAGTTACAGACAGCTAGTGTGCCTTTCAGTCTGTACCTGGTCTTGGTATTGCAAGGACACTGATAGACTCCAAACTGGAGCTATCTGAAGCTACCGCAATACATGTAATTTGTATTGTGGCAGCTTTATATAGCTCCGGTTTGGAGTCTATCAGTGTCTTTGCAATACCGAGACCAGGTACAGACTAACAGGCACAGTAGCTGTCTGTACCGGGTCTCCAAGTATCATGGCGGTACACTGGCGCCAAACCAGAGCTGTTTAGCAATCTGGGACTACAGCAAGCCAATGGAGACACCCCCGCTGCTCCCCGCCTGCCATGTCATCACGGGGACAATTGTGGGGTGCTTGTGGGCACGACGGGGAGGGTGTTTTAACTAAAAACGCTGGCAGAGAGGGCGCAGGCTCAACCAGATATGAATTTAAATAAAATACTACACAGTAAGTGGCACATTTACTAATATTTATTCATTTGCTAATCGGGCCCTGCTTCACACGGAGGTGGGGCCCAACGGGACATGGGCGTTTCCCTTTAACAATGTCCATTCTCCTTAGAGAGCAGCAATCCCCCTCTACCTTTAGTTCTGAAGGAAAGATGCTATGCTCACACCTGTTCTTTAATGAGATGTCTCAAACTCTGCTCATCAACAGTCTCATACCAATCTCCAATGTGTACGAGATCGTTTACATTTCAGGAGAAAATAAAACAAAATCTGAATTCTGGTTCTCCCAGGTTTAAGACATACACATTTGAAAAATGGCCTCCCTAACCTTCACTGATGCAGTCTCTTTGGCAATTAACAGGATTCAAATCACTGGGGAATAAATATTTGTGGATCTGAGAAATGCATCTGACCTTGCAGATAAGACCGTTCATAGCTGTACCATTACTTGGAAACTAGACTACCTTGTAGATAATAAAGGGTTGTACAAGTGATCTGCAGTGCAAAGGTTTCTCTGTTGACTGTATTGGAATGGTAAACATTATTAAGAGGGAAAAGGCAGCTGGTCACAGTGGGCGATGTGTGCTACGAGCAGTAGGCTTCGATCTAGGTATACCATCTGTGGTTAACAGCATTGTAAGACCTGCTTTTCCTTTCTGAGTGAATAACGTGCCTTCAGCTTCACACAGACACACACAACAAAACACACTACGGTAATCAAATATAAATGTATAAACAAGCAGACAATGATGGCAGAAAAAGACCAATGGTCCATCCAGTCTGCCAGAGTTCCCGATTTAGCTCTGGGATCTGCTGTCTCTCTAGAGTCTTAGCCCTCCCCAAACCCCCCGACCCTGCTGCCCCAAGCAACCACTATACCCTTCATTCTGTCCCAACCATACTTGAAACCACCAACGGTTTTCACACCCACCACCTCAGCTGGCAGACTGTTCCACGACTCCACCACCCTTTCTGTAAAACAGTACTCCCTCATGCCCTTCCTGAACCTTTCTCCTGTTAGTTTCCACTCATGGCCATGTGACTGCGAGCTAGTATTCAAGCTAAATAGTTCCCCACAGTTCACCTTATTAATTCCTTTTAGGAACTTGAAGCTCTCTATCTCATCTCCCCTCTCCCTTCTGGTCCCCAGCGACTACATGTTCAGTGCCGTGAGGCACTCCTCACAGGACCTGCCTTGTTGCCCTTGAATCATTTTTGTTACTCCGCACTGCACAGTCTCTAGCCTATCCTTATCCTTTGGGGGGGGGGGCAGAACTCTAGAACTGGCGCAGTACTCCAGATGTGACCTCACCAAGGATCTATATAGGGGAAGTAGTACCTCTTCCTTTCTGCCATCAATACCCCTTCCTCATACTTCCCAGCATCCTAACTGCCTTGATTGCTTTAGGGAGTCAGTGATGATAATTCCAAGGTCCCAGTCCTCAGTCATAGTGCTCAGTCTCACCCCATCCCTCAGTACCCGTCCTGAGGTTCTTGTTCCCTAGATGCATTACTTTGCAATTTTTGGCAATTAATTTCAACTGTCAAACCTTAGAACACCCCTCTAGTTTTTGTAAGTCTCTCTGCATTTCCTCTATCCCCTCATCACTATCCACCCTACTACAGAACTTAGTTTCATCTGCGAAGAAACACAACCTGCCCCGGATTCCCTCGTCAATGTCACTGATGAACATACTGAAGAGGACCAGACTCAGGACAGATCCCTGTGGTACCCCGCTTGTGAACTCCCTTCTCTTCTGATTTAACACCACTGACAAAAACTCTGTTGCCTCCCCTTTAACCAGTTACCTACCCAGTTTATTCTGACCTTAGCCGCACCCAGATCCTCCACCTTCTTCAGCAAGCATCTGTGGGGCACAGAGCTGAAATCCAGAGCATGGCCCTCTGTCTAATTCTCTCGTCACCCAGTCAAAGAAAACTATCAGGTTAGTCTGACAAGACATCCCTGCCACAAATCCGTGCTGTTTACTATTCTGGGAACCTCTTGTCTCCAAGTAGTCCATGAGGTCCTCTCTGACCAGTGACTCCATTAGCTTCATTACAACAGAGGTAAAAGTGACAGGTCTGTAGTTCCCAGCTTGTTCCTTATCCCCCCCCCCCCCCTCCACGTATGGAGCGGAATTATGTCCACCACCCTCTAAGCCTCTCGAAACCACCCCCATCCTTAGTGAGCTGCTGAACAAATCTACCAGGGGTTCTTTCAGTTCTGTTGCCAATTCCCAGAGTATCCTCGGATGCAACCCATCTGGTCCCAGGGCCTCATCTATCTTAAGGGCTGCTAGCCCTTTCAGGGCCTTTCCACTTATATATGCTGGCTGCCTCATCCCCAGGACCCCCTTAGTGGCCACTCTGATGCCACTGTTTGGCAAGGGGCCACCATTCTATCAATCAATCAATCAAGTCTTTATTTAACCAGGCGTTCATCGTTGAGCAGAAGCTCATTTGCAAGATGGACCTGGGTGGAGCATTAACAATTGTATATACAGGTCAACACAGGTATTTACAAGGCAATACAGATAATACTGTTTACAGAGAGGAAGAAAAAGAAGTTCATATGTACACAGAATTATACAGATACTGTACAGATTACAGGGTATTTACATACATAGAAGTGTCTATAGGAAGATAAAGTAGGTTATCTAAGGTTGCAGGAAGAAGTAATGGAAGAAAAAATATATATACACCAGGTAGAGGCGAAGGTGGGGGGGGAGAGAAGCTATGAGGGCACGGTGCTCAGAGAGGAGTTGGTAAAACGGGATGTAGAGAAGGTGGATGGAGAAAAGGAGTATGTGTGAGCCCCGAGATTGAATCCTATAAAGTACGGGGCATGGCAGGATGTCACAACCCAGGGGTAGTGAGCTCCTATCCGAGGTTGGGAAAGGAAGGAAGGATAAGGGGATGGACGGGCCTAGTGTTGATAAGAGAGAGAATTCTCCCTAGTGAAAACTGAGCAAAAGTAATTGCTAAGGACAGCAGCCTTTTGCTCATCCCCTTCTATCGCGCCCCCCCCAATCTAGCCTTACGATTCACCTTCCTTTCTTCCCTTCCCCCCTTATACATCTGAAGGACTGTTTTTCTCCACTCTTGACCCCCCTCTGCAATATGCAGCTCTGTGTTTGCTTCTGCCTCCCTAACTGTCCTCCTTGCCTCCCTGTTTCTCAGTAAATACTCTTCCCGTTCTCCCTCCCCCTGCTTTTATGTTTATAGATGGCCTTTTTTTGACTCTCACTGCTTTCCGGACCCTTTCTGAGAAACATAACGGTCTCTTGAACATGTTCTTTTTGGTTACCATTCTCATGTATACCTTACATGCCCCGAGAATGAGCCCCTAGAGAGTATCAGCTGGAAATTTAAAACTTGTAGGTTTTTCTGGCAAATTGCTACTAAGATTTTGTAGTGACATTCCTAAATCTGTTGCCAAAGCCAAACATTTTATTTAGACACACACAGAAGAACATCAGCATCGAAATTTGGTGATTCGGAGCCCAGAAAAAATAAGATCCTGAAATGAATAATAAAATGCAATCTGGTGAGTGGCAGCTTAAACACTGCCCTTCACTGCACTCCATCTCTCTTTCACCCCACCTATGTTATCCACCCCTACTAACTTACCCCTGACCACCTCCCTCAGCCTACTGAAGTCCACCCTTCTAAAATCAAGGACTTCAGCTCTTGGTTGTGGCTTACCAGATCTGAGGGCCAACATAAACCAAATGGAGTTATGGTCGCTGCTCCCCAGTGGCTTCCCTACTCTACAGCTCCTACCACCTCTGAGTTGGTGAGCGCCACATTGAGAATTGTGGTCTGCCTGGTTGGTTCCTTCACTAGCTATACCAGTAGACAGTCTTGGAATGCAACCAGCAAGGCCTGACTTCTGTTGCTCCTGGCCAATCTAATGTCCCAATTGATATCCAGGAGGTTCATATCACCCACCACCACCACTACTTCTCCCCTTGCTACCCCTCTTTCAAGTTCTTCTCTGAGCTCTCTGCCCCTTTCCTCCCCCTTCTCCGGTGATCGCACCCACTGCGACTTTGTCTCCCTGTTACTACCCCAGATGCCACCATCTTCCGCTACACTGATGCTATCCTTAGCTAAAAGGGCTATTCCTCCACCTCTACCTGTTCCTCTATCCCTCCTGAACACTGCGTACAACAGGGACCATCAGTTCCTAGTCGCTATTTTCTGAAGTCTACGTTTCCATGATGGCCACAAGGTCCACCTCAATGTCTGCCATGAGCACCTGGAGCTCAATGATTTTATTAACTAGGCTCCTGGCATTAAGGCATACCCCCTTCTGACTCCCAATCCTACTTTACCACCACCCCTGTGTTTTCCTGTCCTCTCCTCCCCTCCCCTTGTTTTTCTTGGTGTTTGGACCCACTGTGTTCCCCTTCTCTAATGTCCCTTCACCTACTCCAGTTATGGACACAGCTCTCTGTACACCCACTGTGCTGCTACAAGCCCCCAGTCTGAGGGAGCACTAGCTAGGATCCCCTTCCTCTCACCTGCCATCGTGGTTCCCCTAGACCTAGCCTCCCCCACAGTCAATTTTAATAGTCTTCCCCAGCACAGAGGCCCCCCTCTCTCGTCAACTGATGTCCTTCACCCTTGAAGAGTCTCCTGTCCTAAGTCCCCCCAATCCCCAACAAAGTGGTACCACGTCTCCTGACAATATCCCTTAAGCCACCAGTTAAACTCCACTGTTACATCACTCCTTATCCAATCCTGCTCCCCCCCCCGCCTCATAGAGGGAGGACTTTGGAAAAGACCAGGGAGGTCTAGGGTGCTGTCAATCTGTCCCCCAGTCTGTGAAAGTTTTGCTTCACCATCTCCAACGGCTGGTTCACCAGATCATTGGTACCCTAGTGTACCCACCACTTCCAACTCCCCCTGCTCCTTTTCCACATGTTGTTTAAATCTCAGATGGCCGATGCACCAGAAACGCAGCAGACCATCCCCCTGCTTTCCAACCCCCACCTTCCACCACCCACTCTACCCCCTAATCACAGAGTTCCCGACCACTAAGACACTCCTGATAGACTTGATCCCCTTGGGTGCCATCATGCCATCCTGCCCTTTCCCACTGACTGACTTGGGAGTCCCCCATCACAGCGGAGTCAGGTGCCTGAACCTCCTCTAGGGGTGTAAAGCAATTCGCCATCTTGATGGTGGCAGACTGAACAACCTCCCTATGGCTATCCCTGCCCCTCTCCCCACACCCCTGGACCAGTGGGTCTCTGGGGTATTAAGGATGAGGGGGGTGGGCTCTGGTCGAGCTGTTGATACAGGTGAGATATTTCTAATCTTGCTGCCACCAGTTGAGCCTGGAGCTCTGCCACAGACCTGCAGATGGGGCACCGCCCACTCCTCAAGAGCATATCCCTAGAGAAGAGAGCCCCACAACCGCCACAACTGACTGCCTCCCCTCTGAACCACATCCTTATACAGACTTGTAATAAAGAGAGGACTACCTCGTAGTGCTCACCCACATGGGTCGTAGCTGTAAGCTTAGCTACAACCAAGCTCAAAGCCAAAAACTATCTGTGAGTACTCTAGCAGAGATAGGGTGAAGTTGTAAGATTTAACTGCAGCACAAAACAACCTTGCAAGAAGATCAAGTAGTCAGTAACTTACAAAATTAAGTTTATTATGTTCCAAAAATTTTTTTGTGCTAAACAGGAAAGGAAAACCCCAAATAAAAGTAGCAGTTAATGAATAATGCATAATACAGTGTGGTATATCTTGGTATAGTTCACACCTCAGGTGCGTTGTGAGTCATGGTGCCCCAGGTCAAGAAACTCATGCTCCAAGAACTGACACTATCACATGAGATATCACAATATTTCGTGTATTATTCCTATTATGTAAAAGGTTCTTTGTGGGGAAAAAAATTCAAGTTTTTATACCCATTTTTCTAATTTTTGTTATATTTAATTTTATTTAAAAAAGACTTGTACATGACAACAAGCAATAAAGTTATTTGCTGTATACAACAGAACTTGATTACATAGATACATAGACAGTGTCAGCAGATAAGGGCCTATGGCCCACCCAGTCTGCCTATTTGAGCTTGTAAGTTCAGTTTATGTTTTCCTAGAAGTCTGTTGCCCCTTACCCCTGACCTCCAGAATTCCTTTATGTCTATCCCATGCATTCTTAAATCCCGTGATTGTTTCAGCCCCCACCACTTCCTCTGGCAGGGTGTTCCACTTGTCCACCACCCGTTCTGTGAAGAAAGTCTTCCTCACGTTTTCTCTGAATCGTCCTCCCTCCAACTTCATCCCATGCCCTCTAGTCCTGGAAATACAGGTTACTCACCTGTAACAGGAGTTCTAGGAATGGTATATGTTGTTCATCCACACTTATTGGCAGGTTTCTTGCCGCTTTAAATCTTGCCGGAAGGTCTTCAAGATGGCTTCTCCCACCCACCCGGGTGGTAAAACTCTCGGCTCCGCCCCATGATGCCAGATCTAGCCCGCTGGAAGCCAGGTTGTGCATCGAAGCCGGGGAGGTCGGGTGGGTCGTGTGGATGAACAACATATACCATTCCTAAAACTCCTGATATTCTTCTTATTCAAAGTTTATCAGACATATTGTTCATCCACACTGCTGCAGACTCTAGCAGTTCTCCGGGAGGAGGCAAGGCGCACCCCTTCTTAGAGAAAGACTGGAGAACCGAGGCCCGACCAACATCCCGGCATGACCCAAGGTCAATGTGGAAGGAGACAGTAAGCCTGCTTCGGGCAGAAGCCCGGCCGATGCGGAGTATCCTCCAGAAGCAGCCACGGTGCAGCGGAAGAGGCGGGTAAATGAGCACTTATCCCTCTGGGGGCTCCATGCCGCCCCCTATCAGCGGAGACCTATGCAGGGGTAGCCACCTGCTCCGTAGCCCAGCTAGGCTGCAGAGTCTGCCAGAGTGCGGCTCCAGCATAGATGACAAACAGCTGGCGAACCTTTCCCAAACTTCAGCCATCGCTCCCTGGGTAGGTGGCGATAAATAGGAGTCCCATGGAACCTATATATGGCCTCAGGTGTGAATGGGGATGAACCCGGCAGAGACAATACCCAGTTGGGAAGACTCACCCCGCCTTGGAGAAGGAACTTGTGAGGCGCAGTACAACCTTGTCCCTGTGGAAGACCAGATAGGGAGATTCAAAGGCGCCTGGAACTCTCTGCTCCTTCTGGATGGCAGAGTAGCCCCAGAAGGTGATCTTCCACAACAGGGGAAACTCGCACCTGTCCTGTGATTCGAGCAGCTTGCCCGTGAACTAAGCCCATACCAGCGCAGGTCCCACAGAGTGAGGATACTCTCCTCAAAGGGAGGTGTGATCGAGGGCCTAGAAAGGGGCAGACCACCTTATCTCGCCACCGACTGCCTTCCGACCAGCGCCGGAACCAGGAGTGATCAACAGAAGCACCAGAGTTGGTGGCCGAAGCCTAGTTCAAAGAACAGACCGCCAGATGGTCCGGAATGCTCGCCCAGGGACGGGAGAGGGCCAGGCCCTATCCCCTCATCAAATGGAGAACTCTACCCATTGAAGGCGAGCATGTTCGGCCAACCTCTAGCAGGATGCCTCGAAGCGTCGAGGACCTAGCTGAAGGACCCAAGGCCTGGTCCCAAGCCGCACAGGGACCAGGCCTTCAGGTGCAAGGATTGAAGGTTCAGATGGAAAACCTTCCCCTAAAAACAGAGATCAGGACCAGGCGGACTGGAAGCCGCCTTGGGACCCTGGGGCTGAGACTGAGAAGAGCTGGATACCAGAGCTGGAAACCCAGTCTGGGCTACCAGCATCACCTGCACCTAGTCCCTCCTTGCCTTGCCTGTGGGTCAAGGGAAATGGGGAGAAGGCGTAGAGGCCGGGGTCCGTGACCTCAGCGGCATCCCCTACAGCAAACCCTGCTGAGGCGGGCATGAGACAGTCTCAGCCACGTATTCTCCCTGGAGGGAGGAGGGAGAAGATCCTGTGCTACCTCCGGCAGGGAAGACCACTCGTGAGGCGCAGCTTATGTCTGGCTTAGGGCAGCAGCCAGGGAGTTGGAGGCTCCTGCCAACAGATGGCTGGGAACCCGCCTCCGACTCTTGAAAAAACCAATGCGGAGGAACCTCCTTCACGCCTAGGCAGGGGTTCAGCAGAACCTGGCAGGGTAGGTAGCACAAGGTTGTGGTGCTGTCGCATGGACTCAAACCACTAAACCCCACAAATGGGCGACGGTGCAAGCTAAGCGGACGCCTGGAGCTCAGCGGGAGTAAGGCATCGGGACTCCCGAGGGACCAGAGGCGAGCACTCTGTATTCCCTAGATGGGCACCCCACCCATCCGAGAAGCATCGGTCAGAAGACCATCGACTCAGGAGACGAACAGGATGTTCTCCTGCAGGAGCTGGAGCGGTCCGATGGGGCATTCCCTAACTCTGGGCTGTAGTCACGAACTGGTCCGAAGCGCAGCACTGTGACCGCTGGGTGGCCGTCCCACTAGGGAACTCAGCTGCCGTGAGCCCAGGAGGTGCAGGAGTCGGCAGAGCACAATTACCGGCCAAACCTGACTGGTGAAGGAGGAAGAACCTCAGCCCTGTCCGCCCGAACAGCTCGGACTCAAGAGTTGAGCCTAGTCCCGAAGAAGCCTCACCCGCTAAGCCTGAGTTCCTAGCGTGGCTCCGGTAAGAGGACCAGTCCGAGCCTGGAAGGGTTTTAATCAGGCCGCCATCCGGTGGGGTTCGCCCGGACCCTTCAATGCCGCAGAACTGCGGAGCAGAGAGCGAAGGACCTGGCCAGGAACTCGTAAGGGAGATCTCTCACTTCGGAAGGAGGGTCTCCCAAACAGACGGGCAGAGGAGTAGAAGTACGTCCTGGAGGCCCAGGAAGAAGCCGCACGCCTCGATCTGAGGATGGGATATCTGCAGAGGGACCATCCGGGCGTGCAGAAGGATGGGCGCAAGCCCCCCCCGTCCGTTTGAGACCAGGAATACCTGGACACGAACCCAGGGTCAGAAGGAGGGCCCTACCTCCTGATCACCTCTAATTGAGGCCGAGGCAAGTCGGCTCAGCAGTCCGAAGAAGAGTCTGTGGACCCAAGATCCCGTGGGAGCAGCGGCTCAAAAGGGAAACCTGCTGCAGCAGCGGCAGGACTACCCTAGCACCACCCAAGAGGAAGAGGTGGAGCTGTCCCCGCAGGAAACCGGGCAGGCGACAGGGCAGGACTGCGCCCCTTAGCCCGTCACTGAGCTTGGCGGGAGGAAGAGGCCGAGGGCTCTCGGATCCCTACCTCCTGCTTCCTTTTTGGAGGAAGGCAGCTGGTCTGGCGACAGGCAGCCCAGCGCATGCCTGCTGGCCCTCGTGCTGGGCGGTCGGCCGCAGGGCTGGGAAAAAGCGCTTACGCAAAGGCTGGCAGCTGCCTTGTCCCTCCGAGCGGGGAGTGACAGAGTCGAGTGCCATCGGACTTCTCGGGCCCCTGGATATGTCCCTCCACTCCCAGGGCGAAAGGTCAGTCCCAAGAGGGGATGTCCGCCAACTCAGTGCTATGGGTTTCCAAGGAGGAGGAGGAGGAGGGATAACCTCAGCCACGCCCTGCGGCGCATGGCCACTGCGGCGCCACCGATCTAGCACAGGGTAGCCCAGATCCAGAGCCGTCTGGAGCTGCTGTTTGCCACCCCTACCCTGGTCCCGCATCTGCCGGACCGTGGTCCGCAGGTCGGCCGGAGATGAGGAGGACCTCATCCAGGGAGCCCAAAAGGGCGTGGGAACAGTGTGCCATCAGTGCCGCCCAGCTGGCCTGACGGAGGCCTAGGGAGGATACGGCGTAAACCTTGCGCCCGACATAGTCCATCCTTTTGAACTCTTTGTCAGGGGGCCTATCCACATCCCTAGCATTTCCAAAACTTTGGAAAACATTGTCGGTGACTACCCCTTCAGCCGAGGGGTGCTCCAAGAAACCGGGCAGAGAACCGACAGGGACAGGGTACTTCCTGGCCACCTGGCGGGCGCAGGGCAGGAAGTAGGCCACCACCAGAGCTCAAGGCTGGGCCCATGATTGCCTCAGCCACGGGAAGGCCTCTGAGGAGAGCCCCTCGGTCCAGAATCTCCGTAAGGGTAAGGTGCCCGTTTGAAGCAGGCTCGAGCTCATCCGGTGAATTCCGAGATGAGTTGGAGCAGACCCATAAGGGCGATGGGCTGTCGTCCACTGAATGTTCGGGGAGACCATAGGTCCTCTCTGCTAGGAAACATAATGGAGCCGACTTCAGCTCCAAGGTCTACAAAAGCTGCACGTGAGTAATTACACTCTTAGCCCGCCGGGGTGGGCGGGAGTGAGGACGAGAAACCTGGGGACAGGTCAAGGCCCGGCCCGGTTCCGCTGAGGCAGCGGGGATCGGACGAGCAACCAGCCTGGAGAGGCTCTCGACTACCTCGAGGCGGCTGTGGGCCGACCCAGGCGGCGGCTGTTTACTGGCGGAAAAATGAACGGTCGATTGAATCCCGGACAACAACAACTGCTGCCACATAAATTCCTCGTAACATCGGCGTAGCGGCACGAAGCCCTCCTCATCCAAGGAGGGGCGAGAAAAACGGCAATACCCACTGACTCGGTGCCCGACCGAGAGCCGAGTCGGCGTGGCGGCTAGACGAGAGAGGAGGACGAGACCAGACCTCGGGGAACGAGGGGCAGGCCTGGGAGGGCGAAGCACGCCCCCTCCTCCTTTCGGAGAAAAGGCCAAGGACTGTCGACCCGAAGGTGCCGGCAGAACCTCAGCCCTCGCCGGGAGAACCGGTGAAGGGATTGTGGCACTAGCAGGAGACAGCCCAGATGACGGGCTGAGAGGCTCAGCCACGTCGACAGGGATCCTGGCCGGCTGACCTGGCCAGGGGACACCGTGAGGCCAGTGGCGGCGCCGCATCCTCGACCCAGACCCGGCGTCGGCGGCAGGAGGCGGACTTTCCAGCTCCTGCGCGGGGCCGGCAAGGGACCCGCCTGCGGCACCTTGGACTTGGGCGAGGCAGGTCCCAGGTCCCTCTCCCTCCCGAGAAAGGGACTGGCAAGCTCCTTGAATGAAGCTGCATGAGTGAGCCCAAGGACAGCAGGATAAGCGCGCGACTGAGGAGGAGGGAAGGCCGCCTCCCGGCAGGAGGAGGATCGACTGCACAGAAACAGCTGAGCGGATGCTGCCCGGCGATCGAGGATTCTCCGGAGTGGGAAAAACTACGGGTGCCAGGCCCGAGCAGGCCGTGTCGGTCCTGCAGAGGAAGCTGGCGAGAAAGGGCACAACAAAACTTCATAAAGCTGAGGATCATGATCAGGTCAAGGCAATAAGCGACGTGGAGTCGGGTCTCCCCTGGAGGAATTAACCGGGCGCCTCCCAGGTCCGGAAAAGGAATGAGCCATCGCCGTAGCGAAGAAGAAAGGATTGAAGTTACAGAAAAACTTCCAAATAATTTCGAAGACCGAAAATTTTCAGGAACCAGTCGAAAATGCAGAGCGCTAAGGAGGGAACCTGAGCTTCCAAGCGGTAAGGAAGATCTGGCGTCATGGGGCGGAGCCGAGAGTTTTACCACCCGGGTGGGTGGGAGGAGCCAGCTTGAAGACCTTCCGGCAAGATTTAAAGCGGCAAGGAACCTGCCAATCAGTGTGGATGAACAACATATCCATGTCCCTAGAACATCTTTTTAAGCTTAAAAATAAGTGTATTCCTGCACCCTGTTCCTCCCTCTAAGATACTTGTATGTCTCTATCATATCTCCTCTCTCCATCCTCTCCTCCAGGGAGTACATGTTCAGTTCCTTCAACCTGTCTTCATAGGACTTGTGATGCAATCCATGCACCATCTTTGTTGCCCTCCTCTGAACCTTCTCTACTCAGTCTACGTCCTTACGTAGGTAAGGTCTCCAGAACTGTACACTGTACTCCAGGTGGGGCCTCACTAGTGTCTTGTATAGTGGAATTATGACCTCCCTTTTCCTGCTGGTGATGCCCCTGCCTATGCATCCCAGCATCCTATTTGCTTTACCTGCTGCCTTGTCACACTGTTTCCCTACCTTGAGGTCATCAGAGATGACAACCCCAAGATCCCTTTCCTGCTTGGTGCATGTTATATCCTCACCCCCCAACTGATATACTGTGCCAGGGTTTTGTGCCCCATATGCATTATCTTGCACTTCTTGCATTGAATTTCAACTGCCAAACCCTGACCATTCTTCAAGTTTCTGCAGGTCCTTCTCATTCTGTCTACACCCTCTGGTGTGTCTACTCTGATACACAGCTTTGTGTCATCATGAACAGTGAAATTCTGCCTTCTAGGTCCTGCACAATGTCACTGATGAAGATGTTGAATAGGACGGTCCCAGCACTGATCCCTGTGGTACCCCACTGGTCACTCTTCCCTCTGTGGGTGACAGCCATTTACCACCACCCTCTGGGTCCTGCCGCCCAGCCAGTTACCTACCCACCACACTACTGTCCTGCCCACACCCTATTCCCCAGTTTGTGTAATAGTCTTCTATGTGGCACAGTGTCAAAGGCCTTGCTGAAGTCCAGATAGGCCATGTCCACTGCCCTCCCCTGATCCACCTCCCTAGTCACCCAGTCAAAAAATTCAATGAGGTTGGTCTGACATGACCTCCCCCGGTGAAACCATGCTGCCTTGGGTCCTGTAGTCCATTGACAACCAGATGTTCCACCAATCTCTCCTTCAGTAGTGCTTCCATGATCTTAAGTACAGCTTCATGAAATGTTAAAGCCTGATGAACCATTCTAATGATTTTTCAATGTGTAAAGGTACACTTTGGAACACAGTACTTAACTTGATGTTGTGTACTTTGTCAGTAGGTGATACTGAAGTTGATTTTGGTGGAGCAGCTAGTCTCTTCCAAGCAGTTGTCATCAGTTTTGTGTCTGAAGCTGTAAGATCAGATAAATCAATGGGACTATCATAGTCATTGGGGGAGGGAGAGTGATGTGAAGTTGGCGAAAGCACATTGCAGAGTTCATAGTTACAATACTGGTAAGTAAGTGTCACGCTCAGCACAACTGCTGCACCTAGCAGGGAGTTGTGCCGCATAGTCGGCTACTGAAGAGTGGAGTCGAACAGTGGTTTTAATTTATGTCTCCACGGCAGAAGTGCTGGCCCGTGTTAGAAGTGTGTGCAGGCTGGGGGGTTTTGACAGAAATTTATATTTTTGTGTCGAGGGGTATGGGAAGGGGAGGATGCAGTACAGTTTATGAGGAGTGGGGACAGAACAGAAAAAACTGAAAGATGTAGGAAAATTTGGGCGTTGAGTAGAAGAGGCAAACTAAATCCACCTAGTAAAAAACCTGTTGCCCGGTACTTTTTCTTCCCCTCAGGTATGTGCTGGGATGCCCCCACAGCTCTTAACTAGCCGAGTTTCTAGACTCCTTTTTTCTATTGTGTAATTTCTGGGTTTACACTCTGGATTGTGTACCTTTAGTTAGAATACAAAAGTGAAATATTTGGGTGTCTTAGATCTTAATTTGTTAGTTTTTTTTTATTACTATTGAATTTTTTAGTGAAAAGTGTTGTGCTCATTGAAGGTGCTGGACTAGCAGCACTGGAAACCAAAGTCAACAGCTGATCCCCAGACAGGTGCAGCACAGGAAGCAGCGGTGCAGGTTTTTCCACACTGGCATGTCACTGTGTATTAATGCATGGTTAACAACCAAAAATAAATGCAATTTCCACTGACTGGTCCTTGTTTTCGTGTGTGTTCCACCCAATGTTCCTGGCTATTTAACTAGCAATCTGACCTCCAGCTCCATATCTCATGCACTCAGTTCAATAAACACGTGGCAACATGAATATATTAGCAGTGTGGCGGGCAGGTTTATGATTTCTAAGAGCAACTGTCAATACCTACTAGATTTGTACAAACAATTTATTCATTCATAAAAAAGAAGTAGCTGGAGAATCTTTTTTTTTTTAACTCAAGGTGTAATCTCCTTGTGAGGCGCTGGCCCCCTTCACCCCCAATCCCAGCCGGCCCACGTCTCTCCCTGGGCGTAACAGCCATCCAACACCCCCATGGACTACCCCCTCCCATGGTGGGGCCACGAGGGATGGGGCTGTCCTCCCCCCTCAAAGTGACAATACAACTGCAGCCTTGCCTGTGTGACCGTGCGGGTCCACAGCATGGCAGGCATCAGACTGCTGCACCACACTGATCATCCTGCCTCCATTTTCTCCCCCTTGGCAGCCCGTGATGTGCAATAGGACAGTCATCCCTCTCCTGGCCGTGCCCCTGAACGACCTGGGTCCATTCGCAAACCCGGGTCACGGGCATTACAACAGGGAGGAATGGATGCCTCAACCCCCCATGTCACCAGGCCGGCCTATGAGTGAGTTGTTTTAGTGCTTGTGAAAAGTGCTGGATTGACAGCACTGGAAACTGAAGCCCCTCCGATAATCCACATAACAGATACAGCAAGTGCGATCACAGTGCAAGCCTTCCCACACTGACTGGTCAATGTGCCTCAACCCTGTCAAGGAGAGACCACCATGTAAAAGATAGGTTAGGTCCAGACTCCATATCCATTCAGTCCCTGGCCTCTCACATCAGACTGTCAACAAGGGTGCCAATTAGTGCCAGTTGTGTTAGTGGTTTTACGATGTGGACACATGCCCACTGGGAAATGGATGGAGACCACCACAGGTCATTTCACACAGACCACTGAACAGCCCTCAGGTGATAATGGCTTTCTGCCACTACCGACCTGGGCTGGATTTGAACCAGTGACTTAAAGGTGAAAGCTGCTACCAATCCCCTGAGCCATTTAGTTTCCTGAGGTGGGGGGCATTCTCAGTCACAAACAGTGGTGACGCAAAGTGGAGTCCAGTCACCTTACTGCTTTGCTACCCTTTGGGTATAATACATGAAGCTTGTTCTTGGGTTCATCCATTTCAGGAGTCTTTGCTCCTGCAGATTCATACACACAAGTTCAATAAACAAAGAAACTCCAGCGTTACTAATGGAGTACCATAGGGATCAGTTCTGGGTCTGACACTGTTTAGCATGTATTTTTCTGATATTAGAACTTCCCTTAAGAACAATTACATTAGGCTAAGGTTGGCTTCTGGTTGTACCTGAGAGAGGTTTACTTTGCTTTCCAACATGTCCTTAAGTGCCTGTTTTTCTTTACTTTGAATTGAGGTACGGCTGCTCTCACTCCCACTTCCATTCGTATTTTCCCACTTACTGAAGAGGACCATTTTCTGATCTGCTAGATAATGAGAAGTAATGCTAGATTGGGGAGCTGTGGTTACTTGCTTAGTGTGTGAGATTAGTCTAAGGAAGTTCTTCTGTTTTTGTCTGTGCATCAGGTGTTGGTTGCTTGTTTATCTCTGTGTTTGTGCTCGCTCAGGTATCATTGATGTAGTGCACCACTGTATTTGTAAGCAATAACCCACAACAGGGTGTGCGGTTACTGGGGATTAATCAACACCCCGGGTGCGTTATGAGGCACGAGGCCACATGGCAATATCGTACTGTACTGGCAGCGCGATTTTGCCATGCGGCATAATGTCTTGCGACATTATGACCCCGTGCCCTATAGGGCCGCCCCACTCAAATACATCACTTCCGGGCTGTATTATATAAAGGGTGGGACCCAGGTGCACTGTTCCCATAGCTGCAGCACGCAAAGGCTGAGGACTGGAAATCAGGGACCAAGGGAAACATCCATCCCAACGTCCTGAAATCCAAGGACCCTGAGCAAAAAAGGCAGGGGGACAGAGGGCGGGATTGTACCTACTGCAAGAGACTGTATCTCGAAGATCTATTGTTACGGTAGGTTCTTACATAATGAACTATCTTCTATGGACAGGTCTCTTGCAGTAGGTTATTATTCTTGGGAGAGTACCAAGCAGTTATACAAAAGGGAGGACAGGCGGAGTATGAAGCCGGGTTATAGGCCACGGCAACAAGCAGCGCCAAGAAGACACAGCCGTGACAATGGAAAAAGAGGCCGCAAACAGGAACCAGGCAGAAGCCATGGAGGAGCCGCAGAACAAGCCAAGAGACGGCCATGTGATCCCGGAAAGGGACGGCATCACACAAAGTCCAAGTCAAGTCATCTCAAACAACACCCCCTCCGGTGGACAAGCCAAAGGTGTGTGAGGAAGACAGTACTCCACGAAGTGAGAGTAGGAACGGGGCCATGCCAATGACTCAATCTGCCGAGCAGGGGTGCAAAAGGCAATGGCATAGAGCAAGTCCAGCAGGGCATCCAAAGCGCTATCAGTGACTGTTGGAGACATGTCGATGTGGAACAGATAGATGCAGGAGGCCATGCACAGTGATGCAACCTGACGAGGCAGGGGTCGAAAGGCTATGGCAAGAAAACATCAAATTCAGGAGAGCACACCAAGCGTGCAGCACGCGTGCAAGGAGTGGAGAGTACCAGGGCAAGGAGCACCGGGCAGACCACAACTGAGGGGACTCCAGGAGGAAGAACAGCAGGAGTTCCAAAAGGACCGCACAGAGGAGGGAAGTGACCAGGAGGAGGAGGCAGGCATCCGAAGAAAAGGGCAAAGGGACACCCAGGCACCTCCGAGGCATGCAGAAGGAGGGAGCAAGCCCTGTAGCGGGTCAAGGAGAAGGGGCAGGCCGGTCCTGCCAGGAGGATGGGCGCAGGATGGGGGGGGCAGGCTGCCCCTGCAGGCTCACTGGAGACCAAGCGGTACCCTGGTCAGGGGGACAGGAGGCAGGACATCCTAGCAGCCGAGGAAGACAACAGGAACCGGGGAAGGTCCCGGACTGACCGTCGGGCATGATCGCACAGTGGGCAGAAATCAGAAGGCCCAGGGACCATGACCAAAAATGGAGCACCACAGAAGGGGCGAAGGCAGCTGACAAGCAGACGTTGGGAGTCGAACCCGACACCCAATGTCAGGCGGGGGGGGGGGTGCAAGGCGATGGCAGTGGCAGACGGATTGGCAGATACAGCCATAGCATCGTGGCCCGCAGGAAGCTGGTGTCAGGAAGGCATGGAAAGGGCGTACACGGACAGCACCAGCAGGGCTGATCCCGGGCTGGGGGCAGTGGTGGGGAGAAGGCGCCGGAGCACATGAGGCGAGGAGGCACTGGACCACGCGACCCACACAGGAAAGGCCACGAAGCAGCAAGGCATGAGAGGGCAAACCCACACGCCAAAGTACACACCAGGCACCGGGAACCACATCTGGGGGACAAGAACAGGCGTGATGGGGCACGTGGGCCAGGCAGGAGCGCCCGAGATACCCCTGGAGGCAGCCGCAAGGTGGTGGTACATAGGAAAGGCCGACAGGGTGCTGCACAACCGGGAGGCCCGTGATTACTGCGATGGAGGGAAGGAGAGGACGTCCAAGCCCAGGCATGGGCAGCAAAGGCCCCGCACAGGGAACCCCCAGGGCCAGACCTCCAAACATGGACCCCTGAAAACAGGAAGAGGGAGGGGGAACCAGGAGGACAGAGCCAGCACCGGACCCCAGCAGGGTGGCACCGGAGAATGGGCGAGGAATGAGAGGCAAGACCCAGGAACCCCATCCGAGGGCACAAAGGAAGGGGCACCCAAGGGACGCAGAAATGGTGACAGAGGAGTACACCCGGGCGACTGAGGAAGAGGATGCTGGTGACAGGACGGGCAAGGAAGGGGACCACTGGACCGGTGACAGAGGAACCAGCCCAGTGAAAAGGGATGAAGGAAGGGATGTCCCGTTGATGGGGAAGCATCCCCATTGACAAGGAATGAAATGGGGACATACAGTCAACAGAGGCAGCCCGTCAACGGGAACACAAAACAAGATGTCCGTCGATGGGAGAGAGAGTTAGCATGCTCCATCGACGGGGAGCGCTCCTGTCGGCGGGAAGGAGAAACATGCTCGTTGATGGGAAGAGCCCCGTCGGCAGAGAAGCTGCATGCTCCATCACTGAGGAAGAGCTCCCATTGACAAGGAGAAAGCAACATGCTCCGTCGACAGGGAAGCCTTCCTGTTGACGAGGAATGTTCTGTCGAAGAGGAATAGTGCCCATCGACGGGAAACATCCCGGACAGTGCTCTGTTGACGGGGATGACCAGACGATGATAAGGGGAGCAACGAAGGCTCTGTCGATGACGAACACCTCGTCGACCGGGGGGGGGGGGTAGCCCCCATCGCCAGCAGGAGATGAAGGTCTCACTGATGATGGAGGAGCCACCGTCAACGGAGCAGATCAGAGGAATGAGAGTCCTGCTGCCTCCGATGCCGGGAACAAGAGCCTTGGGCTGGGGACTCTTAACATGGGTCCCCGAGGTATATCCCGGGAAGGCTGCCTTAACAGCCATGAACGGAGTCCCTGACCCAGCAAGACAGCCTGGGCCAAGGAGCAGTGGGGGTGCTGTGAGTGAACACAGGCCCACTGAAAACAAAGAGAGCTAGGGGTACTGTGAGTGGTTCACAGGCCCGGCCCAGTGGAAGTGGAAGTAGAAGAGCTGGGGGACCTGGGAGTGAGCCTCAGGCCCGGCAGAGAGAAGAAAAATCGGGTTCAAGTTCACGTCGAAGACTGCAACACAGAAGAGTGAGCTAGCTGCCTTGCGGGCTGAAGCCGGCGGGAGAATGAAAGTGTGTACCTGGGGCCGCCCCCTTTTATACACAGCCAGAGGAAGTGATGTATGAGGGGGTGGCCCTATAGAAGACTGCTGGAAGAAGCTACCTAGCGGACTCCCAAGAGTAATAACCTACTGCCAAGAGACTTGTCCATAGAAGATCTACTGTTACAGGTGAGCAACCTGTTTTTCTAGGGATGTGGATATGTTGTTCTTATCCACACTTGTTGGCAGACTCCTAGCAGTTCTCCAGGAGGAGGGAGGCAAGGCACACACCCCCTACTTTGGGAACAGAGACTGGAGAACTGAGGCCCCAAAACCAGCATCCCGGCGTGACTCAAGGTCGATGTGGTAATGGGTGATGAAGGAGTTTGCTGACTTCCAGGTAGCAGCCCGACAGATTTCCTGTATGGGGATGTCCCTGGAGGCAGCCACCAATGCAGTAGTATGGCGGGTAGAATGAGCTCTTATCCCTGTGGGAGGCTCCTTGCCCGCCAACTCATAGCAGAGACTTATGCAAGATGTAATACATCTTGCAATCGCCCGTTTTGCTTCAGGTCTGCCAGAAGTGGCTTCAGTGTAGGTGACGAATAACTGGCAAACCTCTCCCCAAATTTCCACCATCCTCTCCTTATAATAGGAGAGAGCTTGTCTCAGGTCCAAGGTATGGAGCCTGTCCTCAGTCTCTGAAGTGTAATTGGGGTAGTACATCGGCAGAGTCAACACCTGGGTAAGGTGAAACTCTGACACCACCCTTGGAAGGAATTTCGGGTGGGACCACAGGACAACCCTGTCCCTGTTGAAAACCAGATAAGGGGAGTCCACCAAGAGCACCTGGAGCTCCCCTGTCCTTCTGGCAGACGAGATAGCCACCAGGAAGGCCGTCTTCCACAACAAGTGTGACAACTCACACTTGTGCATTGGTTTAAATGGCTTGCACATGAGCTGTGCCAAGACCAGCAGTAGATCCCATGGATGTGGAAGTTCATGCACTGGAGGGGATATGCGATCCAGGCCTTTAAAAAAGCACCCAACCACTGTCTCCTGCACCCTCTGATCGGCCCGCGCCCAGTAAGCAGAGATGGCTGCCAGGTGCACCCTAAGGGTCGATGACCAAAGACCCCCTATGGAGAGTGACCAAAGGTAGTCTAGAATGTTAGCCACTGGGCAGCACAAAGGGTCCAGGCCCTTGGCCTGACAACAAATGGAAAACCTTTTCCATTCGAAGGCATAGCACTTCCTGGTCGACTCCTTCCTGGATGCTTCCACTACCATGAGTACATCCTCGGAGAGACTCAAAGCCTGGAACTCTAGCCGGTCAGGAACCAGGCTGTCAGGTGCAGGGATTGAAGGTCCAGGTGGAGAACCTTCCCCTGATTGATGGAGATCAGGTCTGGGTGTGCTGGAAGCCACCTCGGGAGCCTGCTGCTGAGGCTGAGGACAGCTGAATACCAGAACTGGCGTGGCTAGTCTGGGGCTACCAGGATCAAATGCGCCTTGTCCCTCCTCACCTTGAGGAGCATCCTGTGGATCAAGGGAAAGAGAGGGAAGGTGCAGAAGAGGCCTGGGGTCCACGGTCTCGAGAAGGCATCTCCCTGCAGCGAGCCCTGCTAAGGGGGGCGGTCATGAAACAGCCTCAGCTTGGTGTTTTCCCTGGAGGCAAACAGGTCCACCATTGGTTTGTCCCAGTGGGAGAACAGGCTGTAAGCTAGCTCTGGATGGAAAGACCACTCGTGGGATGTCTCGCCTGTGCGGCTCAGAGCATCCGACAGTTGATTCAAGACTGTGGAGTGCTTCCCTGCACAGCAGCCAGGAGAGCATTCCGTCCTGCTTGTTGAGGTAGTACATGGTCGTGGGGTTGTCCGTCTGGACTTGAACCACTTGACCCCAGAGCTAAGGAGCGAATGCTGACAGCGCCAGTCTGACTGCTTTGAGCTCCAACTGGTTGATGTGGTAACGGGACTCCTCGGGGGTCCAGAACCCGTGGTCCCTGTTGTCCCCCATCTGGGCTCCCCAACCCATGAGAGAGGTATCAGTCATGTGGATGACCGTTGGCTTGGGGAGAACGAGATCCCTTCCTGCAACTGGTCTAGGACGGTCCACCACCGCAGAGCATCCCACATCTTCTGGGTCACAGTGATCAGCTGGTTGAAATTACCTACGCGCTGAGTCCACTGGGCGGCCAGCTCCCACTAAAGGGGGCGCATATGCCACTAGGCCCAACGGACCATGTAGGTGCAGGCCGCCATGTAACCCAGAAGGTGCAGAAAGTCCTGGGCAGGGTGCAATTGCCCAACCAGAAATGATCGGGCAAAGGAGGAGAGAACCTCCACCCCGTCTGCTGGGAGCCAGGCTCAGGCTCAGCGAGAGTTGAGCTCTGCCCCGAAGAAACACATCGCCTAAGGAGGCATGAGTTCCAACTTGGCCTCATTGATCAGCACGCTGAGTTGGGAGCAGGTCTGAAGGGCCAGATCCCTGGACCTCTCCACCTCCTGTTGGGTGGAACCTGCTAAAAGCCAACTGTCTAGGTAGGGCTATATTCCGCCCCTCCCCCCCGAGATGGACTGCCACCACTGCAATGCATTTGGTGAAGACCTGTGGGGCCGATGACAGGACAAATGGCATGACTCGAAACTTGTATTGGGTTCCCTCTGCCCTGAAGCAGAAGAACCACTGGTGGGACTGACGGATTGAGACATGAAAAAACACGTCCTGGAGATCCAGTGAACAGAACCACATTTTTTGCTCCAGGGATGGTATGATCTGGGACAGAGTTACCATCTGGAAGATGCATGGCCTGAGATACTGATTCAGGTCGTGCAGATCTAGAATGGGGCACCAGCCCACCCCTCTGCTTTGAAACTAGGAAGTACCTGAATATGAACCCTGGGTCTGGTGGAGGATCTGCCACTCGAGCTACTGCCTCCTTGAGTAGGAGCTGAGCAATGTCGTCTCAAAGAGCCGACTGAGTGTGGGTGGAAACTCTTCTCCCGTGGGGCGCGGGTTCGGCTTGGAGGGTACTGCTCAAATTCCAGAGGCAGACCCTGGCCGACCATTTCTAAGACCCACCTGTCCGTGGTAACAGCAGACCAGGAAGTAGCACAGCTGGACTCCCATGGGAGGACCCAGAGCTGGCGTGACAGGAATAGGGGTGGCAACCCCTATCCCGTCAGTGGGCAGGCTTGGAGGAAGAGGGTCCAGGGCCTGAACTCCGATCTCCTTTACGGACCTGGGAAGGTCCTGGCTTGGGGCAAGGGCGCCAAGCCTGAGCCTGCTGCTGCTGAGCCACAGGGAAAGAGTGCCAAAAAGGCTTCTTCTTCTTCTTCTGCTGCTGCTTCTTGGGACCAGAAGAACCCTGAGCAGAAGCTGCGTCCAATGTGGCACTGGACTGCTCGATGCGCTGAAGGTGACCAGCCACACCTGGGCCAAAGAAATCAGTGCCCAGGAAAGGCATATCAGCCAGTCTGTGCTGGGTATCCACCGGGAAGGAGGAGGGCTTCAGCCAAGCCCTGCAGTGGGAGGCAACTGCGGCTGCTAATGAACGGCACATGAATCCCCAATGTCCAGGGCCGTCTGGAGCTGCTGCTTAGCAATGGCACGGCCTTGGTCTCGGACCTGCTTGATCGTGGTCTGCGGGGAGGTGTGGGAGGACTTCATCCAAGGACCCCAAAAGGGCATGGGAGAAGTGTGCCACGATGACAGCCGTGCTTGCCTGATGGGCCTAAGAAGAGGCCGCACAGACCTTCCAGGCAGAGTGATCCGATTTCTTGGACTCCTTCTCCAGAGGTCTGTTGGTATCAGCAGAACTGCCTGTACGTCTGAACAGAGAGGCGGTCACAAGGCTCTCAGCCAAAGGGTGCTCTGTGAACCCCGCTAGGGACTCCATGGGCACCGCATATCTGTGGGCTATCCAGGCAGATGGAGCTGGACGGGAGGCAGGGTGCTGCTAAAGTTCAAGGGCTGGGCCAATGATGGCTTCAGCCACAGGAAAGACTTCCGTTGGGGTATCCCCTTCTCTTGAGGATATCAGTAAGAGGGTACTCCACCTTTTTCTGGATAGGCTCCAGGGGCATCCCAGTGGACTCAGAGATGAGGCAGAGAATGCCCTGAAAGGATGAAGGGCCTTCCTCCGTCATGAAATCACCAGCCGACTCGTCATCCCGTGGACGAGAATGGAGGCCAGTTTCATCCAAATCCGAAGTATCCAGATATAGCGGTAGACCTCCCAGATCACCCTCGACTCGCCTATGGCGGTCAGGGGTGAGAGTGACCAAAAGACGTCAGGGGAGCCTGGTGTCCAGCTGAGCTTCCTTGGAAGAAGCCCCTCCCATGGGCTGCTTGGGCGGTGGTTCCACCAGAATTGGTACAGAGACTGGTTTAGGCCAAACCGGAAGAGGTTTTGCTGGTTCCGAGGGCGGGGAAACCGATTTTATTGGTTCCTGGGGAGTTAGCTTCGGCCTGGGAGGCGAAAACCAAGTAATGGCTGAGGTAGGAGCCAGGGCGGCTTATGCCAGGACAAAATTAGCTGCTAACACATGAGGTCCTCGTAGCATCGACGGAGTTTCCGTTGAAGCCTCTCCTCATCAGAGGAGGACGAGGATGACCGGTGGCGTCGCCCCTTTTTTGGTGCACTTGTGTGACTTCCTCAGCTTGTCTGTCAAGGGGGTGCGAGACCTTGATCAAGATCGGGCAGGCCGACTCAGTTGCTCAGGAGATGCCAGTAAAACCGTAGACTTCCGAGGGTCGGGGACCACTTCCTCGGCCGGTTTCCCACTGTGCTGGGTCTCCTCGTTGGGGAAGCAAAGGACCGGAGTTCGATTGAGGGAGTCGTCAACTGGAGTCTGCAGCAAAGGGTCAATCGGGTCGAGAATAATCTCAGCTTTGTCAACTGACATTTCGGTTGACTGGCCCGACAGCAAAGCCGAGAAGCCAGCGGCCGAAGAGGCAATTTCGACCGAGGTCGAAATGGCCAGTTCCTGGGACTGATACCTCTCCCGATCCCAAGCGCATCTACATCAAGATGAAGTCAGTCCTGGGTCCCTCTCCCGCTTATGGGACCGAGAGGAGTGCGTGCCTGCAGGACTCTCACCCTTAGTCGGGAGAGAGTGGCACAACTCTCTGAAGGAACCCGAGAAAGTGGAGCCCAAGTTGAGTGGAACGAAGAAGCCCCGAGAGGAAGATTCCGCGGAGCGAGCTGCTTCCTCCTTGAAGGCCTGCATATGCTCCACCTGCTCGGCAGATCCCACGGCTGTGGAAACCGCCCACCGGGCCTCCTTAGATTTCACCGTCGGGTTCCGTCTTTTGGGACTGCCCAATTTAAGGCATGCGAGATGGTCGTCGAGGATGTTAGGCTGAAAAGCAAGACAGAACTCACAGGTCATCGTGTCATGGCTGCCACCAAGACAGTAGATGCACGCGACATCTTCTGGCTGCACGGGCACCGGTGAAATCCGGGGGAAGACTTGACTTCCATAATCGAGAAGCAAAAGTCGCAATCGCTAACGTGAGTCTGATTTTCAGAATGACCAAAGGTTGAGAAGCCAGGGCCTACAGAATGCAAAAGCATGATGGAGGCAACCTGAATCTTCCAGCGGAAAGGAAGATCTGGCGTCATGTGGCGGAGCTGAGGGTTATACCACCCGGGTGGGTGGGAGGAGCCAGCTTGAAGACCTTCCGGCAGATTTAAAGGGGAAAGAGGCAATGTCAATAAGTGTAGATGAACAACATATCCACATCCCTAGAAAGGCTTTTTCCTTTTCTGCTGCTTCTTGGCACCAGGTGCCCTCTGAGCAGAAGTGGCTGAGTCCAAGGTGGCACTGGATTGCTCGACTCGCTGAGGTGACCATCCACATCTGGGCTGAAGAGATTGGTACCCAGGAAAGTAACATCAGTGAGTTTGCGCTGGGTAACCGCCGTAAAGGTGGAAAGCCTCAGCCAAGCCCTGTGGTGTGAGGCAACCACGGCTGCCACCGATAGGGCGCAAGAGTCATCAAGGTCCAAAGACGTCTGAAGCTGCTGCTTGGCAACGGCATGGCCCTGGTCCCGGACCTGCTTGACCATAGTCTGAAGGTCCGCAGGGAGGTGTGGGAGAACTTCATCTAAGGAGCCCAACAGGGCATGTGAGAAGTGTGCCATGATGATGGCCAAGCTTGCCTGATGGGAAGCCTAAAGAGGAAGCTGTATAGACCTTCCTGGCTGTGTGGTCCAGTTTTCTGGACTCCTTGTCAGGAGGTCTATCAGTGTCAGCAGAGCTGCCTGTGCGTCTGAACATTGAGGCAGTCACCAACCCCTTGGCCAAGGGGTGTTCAGTGAATCCCGAGAGTGACCCAATGGGCACCGCATACTTGCAGGCCATCCGGGCAGACAGCGCTGGGCAGGAGGCAGCATGCTGACAGAGCTCCAAGGCCGGGCCAACATTGGTTTTGGCAACAGGAAAGGCTTCCATGGGAGTATCCCCTCTTTTAAGAATATCTGTAAGAGGGTACTCCGCCCTTTCCTGGACAGGCTCCAGGGGCATCCCCATGGATTCGGAGATGAGGCAGAGAATCCCTTGAAAAGACGAAGGGCCCTCCTCCATCGACAGACTACCGATAGACTCATCGTCCTGCGGGTGAGAGTGTAAGTCGGTGTCTTCTGTATCCGAAGAATCTGGATAGATCGGTCGGCCACCAAGGTCCCTTTCAACACGCCTGGGGCGATCAGGCGTTAAGGGTGACCAACAACCTACATGGGAGTCCCAGAACCGTCCAAGAATCCTTTGTAGAAGCCCCTCCCGAAGGCCGTTTAGGCAGTGGCTCCACCACGATTGGCAGAGAGACCGAATTTTGGCCGGCTCCACAGATGGGGGAACCAATATGACCAGTTCCGGAAGAGTCTGCTTCGGCCTAGGAGGCGAATGCCAAGTAATGGCCAAAGTAGAAATTGTGGCTGGCTTCTGTCCGGATAGAATCAGCTGCTGCCACATCAAATCCTCGTAGCATTGACGGAGTTTCCGCCGAAGCCTCTCCTCATCCAAGGAGGAGGACGAGGATGACTGACGGCGTTGTCTCTGTTTTAGAGCGCTTGTGCACCTTCCTCAGCCTGTCAGTCGAGGGGGTCCTAGATCTCGACGTCGATCGGACTGGCCAATTCAGTCGCTCAGGAGACACCAGGGGAACCTGTGACTGACCCGGATCAGGGACCGGTTCCTTGATGGGATTCCCAGCTGGCTGGGTCTCCTCATCAGGAAGAAGCAGGACCAGAGTCCTTGTCAAGGAGTTGTTAGCCTCGTTGGGCGACAACGGGTCGACAGGATCGAGAACGAACTTAACCTCGTCGATCAAGACCTCAGCTGACTGGCCAGATGGCAGGGACGAGAAGCCAGTAGCCGAGGAAGCAATTTCGACCGAAGTCGACAATGCCGGGTCCTGGGACCTAGATCGCGCACGATCCCAACAGTGTCTTCGCTGAGATGAAGATGATTTTGGATCCTATTCCTAGGACCGAGAGGAATGCGAGCCCGCAGATCCCTCGCCTTTAATGAGGAGGGATTGACACAGCTCTCGGAAGGAACCCGAAAATGTGGAGCCCAGGTTGAGGGGAACAAAAATTGACTGAGAAGATGATTTCGTGGCCCGCACCGCTTCTTCTTCAAAGGCCTGCATCTGTTCCAGCTGCTCAGTGGACCCCACAGCCACAGAGACCGCCCACCGGGTCTCTCCGGATTTTACCAGAGGATTCTGTTTTTCGGGCCTGCCCAAATTAAGGCATGCAAGATACATCACGTAAGTCTGGGTGTCATGGCTGACACCCAGGCAGTAGACGCACGCGGTATGCAGATCGGTGTGCGACATTTTTTGGCCGCACGGACATCGGCAAAATCCGGGGAAAGATTTATCTTCCATGAGTGAACAACAAAGAGCACAGTCACTAGCTAGAACGAGCCTAATTTTTGGAATAACCAAAGGTTTAGAAGCCAGTGCCTACAAAAAGCAATCGCAAAAAGGAGGCAACCTGAATCTTCCAGTGGAAAGGAAGATCTGGTGTCATGGGATGAAGCCGAGGATTATACCACCCAGGTGGGTGGGAGGAGCCAACTTGAAGACCTTCCAGCGAGATTTAAAGGGGAAAGGGATATGCTAACAAGTGTGGATAAGAACAACATATCCACATCCCTAGAACTGTTGGTATAACGCAGAAAACATGTGGGAACTACTTAGTGTTCCTCCACTATTTCTGGCCGTGGAACCAGTTTTCTTTGTTCTGCCACAGTAACAATAGTTGAAAAAAATAACACTTTCTGGTGAACAGGCTACACAGAGTGGAATAAAGGAGGAAATGGAACTTTTTATTTTGCTCATAACAGGCTACTGTATTGCTCTGTGTGGTGACACTGCAATGTATCACTTTGATTAAGATGTAAAACATTAAGCAAGTACCTGCCAAACTGTAGCTGCTGGGTATTTCTCCTGCTGCACAGTTCATCACTTTTGCCTCTGTTCTCTCGAGTTCCAAATATTCGCACAGAGACACAGTAAGAGAAACAGACTTCAACTATTACTGACTCTTTCCTGTATTGTGCTGACTACTGCTATTTCTGTCGCCTGTCACTCTCTCTTACCGAGACGGTTGGTACTGCAGTTACCGGAGGTATGCACAGCAGGAGACAAACATGGACAGTGTGACAGTACAGCACATTTAGGCACTTTCACTTCCTCCACATTACAGCAGGAACGACAGGCTTTCCTCTGCTATGGTTGCTCATCATTTTACATAGACCACCCGATACTACTGTGTCCACCAGGTGGATGAGTGGGAATTCGGAGGACTGCAGCTAGAAATGCATCAGAGGATGCCTTCATGTGCTTCACTTGCACACAATTGAGATTGCTGTAGTGACATCTGATCATGGGATGACTGGGAAATGTCCTTCTGCTCTGGGGAAATATTAGCTATGCGACTGCCTTGCGTGACCGTGACCGAGGGATCGCCGGGGGACATGCAGTAAGCAATATGCACTTCTGCGAGAAACGGCGCTGGGTTGCGTCTCTGTGCCATGGGTACAAGGTTTTATGTGGAGAATGCAGTTATATGGGCCAACTATGTGGGTTCCTCGCTTAGTGACAATTTCATGGCTGCCGGTCAGGAATCACAATCCTAAGAAATAAGAAGTGCGGCTCTGTGGGTTCATACGCTGGAGACTGTTTACCACAAGCAACAACTGACTGATTAACATAAATTAATCAACAGTCACATGATTAATTTCTGCCAATCAGATCACACAAACATCGTTGCCCATGTTATAAATTTACTTATCCACTTCGTGTAGGCTTTCTAAATCGGTGCTGGAAGTGATATTTTTAAATAATCACTGGTGCCCCCCCTTTAATACATGGTTTACAGCCGTGTTTCAAATGCCATAATAACCGGGAAACCGATTATTACGACATTCTCTCAACTTTTTGTCTGCAGCACTGTCCTCGAGGGGGACACAGCAGCTCGAGACTACTCTGACATCCACTTACCGTTAGCACTTACAGTGCTATAAGAATCTTCACAGACGCAGTCGCTCAGTCCGTGCCAATCGTGTGTTGCGGTTGAATTTGTAAAAGAAATAACAACGGAAAATAGATTCAGGCTAGCCTCCCAAAATGAGAGACAAGACTTAAAGAGCAAGAAAACCAAAATACAGTATGCAAAACAGGTAGTGACCTGAAATTACTCTTCTCATTCCTGTCATAGGAAAATGGAACCAGACTTCTCTTTTAAACTACTGGCACACAAAATTCCATGTACCAGTAATTAAAAAAAAAATAAGAGACAGGCAAGTATGTGTTATGGATTTTTTTTTTTTTTTTTTACACCCTCAATGTGTGATGACCTTATAAACCTCTTGAGCTTCACGGGTCATCATACACCTCAGGTGTGGGAAAAAATCCATAACACTTGCCTATCCATTATTCTCTATATGTTAGTCTTGTGCTGAAACAATGTTATATTGTAAATGTTTTTTTTTATGAAAAATGGTTGAATGAAAAGATTTTTCAAAAAAAGAGAAGGCGAATAAGAGGAGACCTGCTATTCGGGTACCATGTTTACAGTGACAACCATCTATTGGACAGTATGAATATGAAACTCAGACAAAATAATATCACATGGGGACATAAACAGATAATGTATATTCAAAACAACTAGATGTAAACTATACTGCACTCAGAGAAGTGTAGGAATAAATGGAATAACATACCAGCAGACAGTGCAGAGTGAAATATTTAATATATATTGAAAAATACACTGGACATTTACATTACAGGGGAAGGGCTAAAAGATTATTACCACTGATGTGGAGGGGCAGCATATATGGCAGCTCCCCCAGATCCGGTAAAGCATTTCCCTGTAGTGCACCCTGTTATTTCCATGTATTTTCTCTGTAATATCCCGATGAAATCCCCGTAGATTTTCCTGTATATCCCAACCGATTGACATACGCATTTTTTTCTATAAGTCAATAAAATCAAATTGCTGCTAACAGTGTTTAAGTGTTTTCTTTTGGGCAAGTTATTTATTCTACAAGTTAAAGATCAAATTACACATATTACAAAAGTTCATGAAAAGGTTACTATGTATGTCAAATATTCGCTTGCTACGTGCTGTTTCAGTATTTCTCACTACTTTTGCAGAATTCTAGCACAGCCTTTGATGGTTTAAATTTAAAGCATTCTTGTTCCGTTTTATTGAATGATACCTGTAACAGTCAATTCAGTGTCTCTTTTCATGCAGAGTCTGTCCTTAGTTTTGGTTTGGTTGACCTAACTGAATAAGCTTTCAGTGGGTACATGACAATTTGCTCCCGACAATACACTCTGCCGTCATCCCGCTCCTATGACAATTCTAATTATGTCAACTCGCTCCTTCTGTCAAACTTTAAAAATGTTATTTTTTAGTACAAGTAACTGCTGTTCTACTGAGTAAAAAATATGTTGCCAATACCTAACTGCTGTGACTACACTCGCTCCATTCACTTTTAAAAAAAGTATGTTGCCAATACACATAACTGTTGGTCGACTGCTGGCCCGCTGTTATATGCTCAAATCACAGTTCAGCTTGTTACTAATCCTGATTGACTGTTGCCAATACTCAAAATTGCTGGTCAGTGATTGTGGGTAATTAGGAATCTTTAAGTAATGCTTACTGCTAGCCCCCGCATGCGCTCCTCAATAATCACAGTGAAGAATGACCTGCCGTTTCATTTTGTCCGAGAGAGGGAACAAAAAGCTGGTAGATGATTTAAACTTCATCTACACAATTCACAAACTTGGACACATGAACAAGGTGATTTAGCAGTGTGAGATGGCTGTCCGTAAAGTAAAGCTGTGCAATGCAAGAGTACACACAAAAGGTTTTGAGGACCCAACAATAATACATCGTTTTTCAATGCATTCTCATACACCCGATGTACATGCAGTGGAAAAGGCAGATGCTGTAAATGCAGCCAAAGATAGAGCTGCAGCGACACAACATACCACAGCACAGGTTCTCATTCACTCAAAGAGAAATATTTCTCTTGCATCACAGGGTAAAATATGTGATAAAAATCGGAAACGAACCATTCAATGGGTGAGAGTCCACGGTGCTCCACTGAACCCTAAGGACCTCATTGAATTGCAAATAACAAACGAATACAAGATGTATAAAGCAACAGATTCAGGTGAGACAGTCTCATTCTTGTTGCACGATAGTGGCCCTGGAGAGAACAGATTTCTACTGTTTGGAACACATACAAATCTTGCATTCCTTGAGAAATGCAAACAGTGGTATGCAGATGGAACATTCAGTGTTGCCTCTCCACTGTTTAAACAATTGTATGTAATAATGGGGGAATGCTTTGGTAATGTTCAGCCTGCAATGTATGCCCTTTTACCTGGGAAATCAAGGGAGTGCTACGAACGTCTGCTGTCTGCACTGAAAACAATTTCTCCAAATCCTAACCCAGAGCTGGTATTGACTGACTTTGAGAGGGCATCTATTGCTGCATTCCAGTCTGTTTTCCCCCCAATCAAAGATAGTGGGATGTTTTTTTCATTTCACACAGTGCATCTACCGCAAAATCCAAGCTGAGGGACTAGCTGTCAAATATGCCCAGGACCCAGAATTTGCAATAAAGTGTAAATATCTACCTGCACTAGCATTCTATCCCCAGACCAAGCTGTTGCACAATTTGAGGAAATCTCGGACGATTCTACACACATTTTCCCTGATGAATTACAGCCATTAATTGACTATTTCGAGGACACTTGGGTGGGAAGGAGAAATAGAAGAGGGACAAACGTAGACACCCACTTTACAATGTACAGTTGTGGAACCATTCAGAGAGTGTATCTAATGGTCGTGCAAAAACAAATAATGTTGTGGAGGCTTTTCACCATGGGATGCAGACTGTGTTATGCATGTCGCATCCCACGGTGTGGAAATTTATAGACGGGCTGAGGGGGGTGCAAAGAAAAAGGGATTCAGAAGTGGAGTAGATAATAGCCGGGATTCCACCAGCAGCATCTCGGGGAGTATACAGGGACAATGCTGCCCAGCTCGCCTGCATTTTGGAGAAATGTGCTGATCGCACTACTGAGGAGTTTTTACGCGCGGAGTGGCACATAGTTTCAAGTATTAATTGAAATGGAAATGGAATGGATTGCTTCTCTTTTAATGATTTAAAATAAAGTTTGGACTTTTAATAGGATAATGTACAGCACTGAACTTGGTAACCATGACTACTAACAGTATGCCATACAACGTTACACGCTGACACAATGTGGAGTTGAAATATGGAGACTAGCCATGGAGCCTGGTAAGAGCATTTTATATTGAAACTTGCTGATTTAATGATTTGCACTAAGTGGGAGCGAACTGTCATAGGGCAATGAGTGTCAGAGGAGCGAATTAGGGCTGGGGTGAAATGTCAGGAGCGAGTTGACGCTGGTCGGATTGTCAGGAGTGAGTAGTCGTGTTCCCCCTTTCTGCATCTGCATTTCCATGAGGCAGGAATCAGAAGAGCTGATGTAAGCTGGTTGAGTAGCTGGAATCTTGGCTGGTTTGGATTTCTTGGGCTCTTGAAGTTTCTAATATACTGCCAATACTTATCAACTGGCAGGGCAGTCTTATCTTCTGAAAAAGTCATCATTTTGTATTTCAGCGTTTCATCTCCAAGTTGTTCTCTGCCAGCATTGCTGGTTCCAGCACTGTTAGGGAATCTGTCTGCCAAAGCCATAAATTTGGCCTTTGAGAGATGTTGCTTCCCAGGATTCAGTGCCTGTAGATGTTTGTAGATGCCACCATCATAATCTGCAAATGACATTCTTTTTTTTTTCCTCATATGTAAACATACCTCAAGCCAGAACCTCTTCACAAGTGTCAGGAACTGCAGAATGGTTTCCTCTTCCAGTTATTTCACAAGTGCCTTGCAGTTAAGCTTTACCAAAAGCTATCTGGTCCAACAGAAGTTGCTTTTCGGTGTCCTGAATATTTGCAAATTCTCTGATTGTGGATGTTACGAATCTTGACAGCAGCGTTTTGTACATTAGGTCTAGCTCATGAAGAACTGTGTGACTATTCGGTTTCTCCTGCTGGAACAGTAGGTTAAACTCCAGGATGATGGGCAATGCATATTCCAGGTACATGAAGCACAGCCATACCAGGCTGGAATGTAAAGCTGTCCTAATTCCCTTCCTTCACTGGATGAAGGACTTAAGTGCCTGAAGCTGCTCCACAATTCTTCCAGCCACCTGATGTGGACCAAGTAGTCTAGTCTGACAGGGTTTCAGTAGATGGTGCAGTTTTGTGACTGTGAATTCCTGGAAAGCCTAGAATGCCTGCATGCGCTTTGCATTTTTCTTAACTCAGTTTCACCTGGACAGCCATTCTGTATACTGACATACTGAAATGCCAGCAGAGTAGGCCTAATGGTCTATTGAGTCTGCTCGGGAGTCAATACCCTGAACGGGCACCATAACTATCTTCCTGGTATCAGGGTAAACAATGGATGGTTCGGACTTCTTAAGGAGCTGCTGGAAGCAATGAATTAAAACAGTACCATATATCAAAAGGAAGGCTCTGAATGTCATCGGAGAAAACCCTACATGCATCATTAGCTAACAGGTGTACAACACGACCGATTCAATGAATGTTAAAAACATAAGGCAACTCCTTCTGGAATCTGGACAGCACACTATTTTTTGCACCTATCACCACGTTGGCTCTATCAACCCAAAACCTACAATGCTTTCAATGGGTATCTCATCCTTTGGGAGTTCCTCAATAACAGTTGTATAGTTTCTTGGCATTAAATGTGACCCTAGATGCTGAAGGAGCATCTTTCACTTCCATCAGCTTGTAACAAAAAAAAGAAAAAGAAAAACTACACCTGACCCTGGCCATCTAGTATATGGAAAAGAAGGGTTGACTGCTTTACCACTGTTGCATCACTGCTCTTGTTGATAAGACTGAAGTGGTACACTTTCATTAGGTCGATGACCGATGATTCCAGTTCTTCATCAATGACATTTACCAGGAGAGACTTTGTTTTGATCTCTTTACAGGAAAACGTCTCTGCAAATCTGGAGTTCTTGAACATCACCGGGAACAGTTCGTTCCTGTGACTGGCCAGTGCAAATGGCAAGTGATGCTCTGCCACTGCTCTTGCTCACAACAGTTCTGCTGAGGCCACAGCATCCAGGGACCGTGGGGAAAAAACTTGCTGACAGTTGCATTTGATTCAAGCAATTCATGTCCCCTGTGACTACTACCCCCAGATCCTTCTTCGATGAAGTACATAACCGCATTCCCCCCAGCCAGTAGCAATTCCCAGGGTTCCTGGCTCCCAAGTGCATGACTTTGCACTTCTTAGCATTGCATTCCAGCTGCTATGTGTCTGACCAATGCTCGCATCTTGCCAAATCCTCTTGGAGTACCAGCTCCCCTTCCACACAATCCACCTCCGCCCCAATCTTTGTGTCATCTACAAAGAGGCTAATCTGGGTCCTAGTACCAAGCCTTGTGGGACCCCACTGGTTACAGCTCTGGAGGTCGAGAGTTCTCCTCCTACAATTATCCTCCGCTTTCTGTCCTGCAGCCAGCTCCTAACCCATACAACCAGTTTCTCTCCTGCTCCCAGGTTTCTCAGCTTACTAGTCAACCTTCCATGTTGCACAGTCTAAGGCCTTGCTAAAGTCCAGATACAGGACATCCATCACAGTACCCTTGTCACCCATTCAAAAAAGCCAAGCAGATTTGTCTGAAAGGCTCTGCCAGAGACAAACCAATGTTGACTACTATGCTGGAGACCATTCTTCTCCAGAAAGATCACTAACCTCTCTTTAAGAACAGTCTCCATTAGCTTCTCCACGATGATGGTAAGGCCGACTGGTCTATAGTTACCTGGTTCATCCTTGGGCCCACTCTAATGGAGGGGCACCACATGTTTCATCCTCTAGTCCTGGGGCACAAACCCAGTCCCCAGGGAGGTGTTGAACAAGTCTGCCAGAGGTCCCGCCAGGACCTCCGCCAACTCCTTCAGGACCCTTCATAATATGATAATAGGCATTATGCCCTTTGGATGCAGACATCAGGTGCTTGCACATCACACAGCTCTTGAACACCAGCTTCTTTTTTCTGTTCCATGGTGAAGATCGAAAATGGAACAGAAAGTCTATCGTGAGGATACAAGAATGAGTTTAAAGTAAACTGTTGTACAAAGTAGCTTGAAGCTTAAAAACTAGCAGGATCCTGACTAACTAGCAGGAGTTGTGAAGCAGGAAAAGACCTTTTCCTTCCAGCTGAAGGAAAGATCTGAATGTAAAGGGGGCAGAGACAGAGGACCACATGGTTGCAGTGTTGGATCCAGGATTTTAAAAGGGGTCCTGTGGCATTAAGAAGAAGAAGAAGAATCAGCATTTATATAGCGCTTTTCATACACAGTATCCCAAAGCGCTTTACAAGCAATGCTAGACTGGTATTGAAGTGACTGAATGTGTGGTGGCGGCCATATGGCACATCATCACCCACAGCCTGGATAATTGCATGAACCGGTTTATGGGAAAGGGATTGTTGGCCAGGACACCGGGAATGTTCCCTGCTCTTTGCAAAGAGTGCCCTGGGTTCTTTTACTTCCACCTGGACACCCACCAGGATGGGCAGAAGGGACCTCGGTTTAACGTCTCATCCGAAGGACGGCACACCGTAGCAGTACAGCACCCCGCAATACTGCACTCGGATGCCAGCGATTTTTAGGTTCAAGTCCAATCCTGGTGTGGGACGAGAACCCATGACCTTCTGGTCCAGAGGAGGATGTGCTACCAACTGAGCCACGCTGACACCTAATTACATTAATGTAATGTAAGGACACTAACGTAAGGGGACACAGCTAACGGGGCTGGGCTGTCAGCTAGCCAGCAGCTTCTGCATCTATTATCTTGTACTTAATATGGGGATCTACTACAAGATCCCAACTTACTTTAAAACGACAAACACAAACCTAACTCTAGACTCCCGACATACACTATACTGACAGGTTCAAAATCCTGACACATCAACAGCCAGACACCTGAAAAAACGAAATTCCTCAGAGAATTCTAAAGTACCACAGACACCTGCCGCCTATATAAACGCACACAAACTCGATCCACACCCAGACACAGACAACTAAAGCAAATGACATGATAAATGAAACGGACACACAAGAAGTGAACCAAAACCCAGAATTGGCTGAAACATGCTAAAGAATACCATCCAAACGGGGTAATCATAAATTAAAAATAGCAGGATACCTCTTCGTGAAGGAATGAAACAGAGGAGACACACGCTACTGGAACTGTGAAACACCAAGATCACTGATTGAAAAGGGCGTGCAGTAACCATTAAAATCAATGAAACACACCAGCTCAGAAAACACTTTGGGCCGGACATTCAAACTGCGCCAGGCTGTGGCGCAAGCTTGGGCGCAGCTCAACTTGGCTGCGCAGGGGTGTGGCCTGGGTGACATTCAACAGAGCTGCGCACTGGCTCAGCAGCTCTGAATATCGCACCCTGGCCACCTCCAGTGTGCATGGTGCAGTGGCACTGCACCAGCGCAAGTGGCCAGAGTGAAGCATGGAGATGCGCTAGCGCAAGTGCCATTGCGCCATTCACAGCACCAGCAATATTCAAAAGTTGACATGCAAATTGGGCCATAATTTATGCAAAGGCGCACATAGGGCCATTGCATGTCATTGTCTTCATTCGCATGGGCGGCGCGATCCCTGACAACTTGCGCCTGGCGCCCTGCCAGGCAGCAGCCGTCAGGGACTGACGCCCCCTGCAGCCCGATCGCAGGCATCTGTCCAAAAAGAGAAAACCGTCCTATATCCCTGGTGGTCCAGTGGACCACTATGTCCCCAATCACGGGCATCTGTCAAAAAATAGAATAAGTTCCTATATCCCTGGTGGTCCAGTGGACCGCTAAGTGCCCGATCGCAGGCATCTGTCAAACAATAGATTAAGGTCCTATATCCCTGGTGGTCCAGTGGACCGCTATGTGCCCGATCGCAGGCATCTGTCAAACAATAGATTAAGGTCCTATATCCCTGGTGGTCCAGTGGACCGCTATGTGCCCAATCGCGGGCATCTGTCAAACAACAGATTAAGGTCCTATATACCTGGTGGTCCAGTGGACCGCTATGTGCCCGATCGCGGGCATCTGTCAAACAATAGATTAAGGTCCTATATCCCTGGTGGTCCAGTGGACCGCTATGTGCCCGATTGCTGGCATTTGTAAAGCAACATATTCCAATAGCCTTGGTGGTCAAGTGGTACTCCCCCCCCACCGCCCCGCTCCCTCCCTCCACGGTCAGCCAGTGGGCGGCAGCACCCCACCCACCTGCCGCCCCGCCGCCTGACACCTCAGTAGGGCTGCACGCCCACTGGTTCACAGCATGAGCCAACAGGCGTGCAGCCCTACCACTACATTCCACTTATGTGAATGAATCATTCACATATCTGTAATGTGTAGATGAGGCTGCACGCCCGCTGGCTCACGCCATGAACCAATGGGCGTGCAGCCCTACCAAGATGTCAGTCGATGGGCGGCGGGTCAGCAGGCGGGTGGGGTACTGTCGTCCGCCAGCTGACCAGTGGGGGGGTGGTGGGGCTCAGTGATACATAGATACATAGATACATAGACAGTGTCGCAAGATAAGGGCCTATGGCCCACCTAGTCTGCCCATTTGAGCTTGTAAGTTCAGTTTGTATTCCTAGAAGTCTATTTCCCCTTACCCCTGACCTCTAGAATTCCTTTATGTCTATCCCATGCATTCTTAAATCCCGTGATTGTTTCAGCCCCCACCACTTCCTCTGGCAGGGTGTTCCACTTGTCCACCACCCGTTCTGTGAAGAAATTCTTTCTCATGTTTCCTCTGAATCGTCCTCCCTCCAACTTCATCCCATGCCCTCTAGTCCTGAAATATCTTTTTCGCTTAAAAATAGTGTTTTCCTGCACCCTGTTCCTCCCTGTAAGATACTTGTATGTCTCTATCATATCCCCTCTCTCCCTCCTCTCCTCCAGGGAGTACATGTTCAGTTCCTTCAACCTGTCTTCATAGGACTTGTGATGCAATCCATGCACCATCTTTGTTGCCCTCCTCTGAACCTTCTCTACCCTGTCTATGTCCTTACGTGAGGTATGGTCTCCAGAACTGTACACTGTACTCCAGGTGGGGCCTCACTAGTGTCTTGTATAGCGAGATTATGACCTCCCTTTTCCTGCTGGTGATGCCCCTGCCTATACATCCCAGCATCCTGTTGCTTTACCTGATGCCTTGTCACACTGTTTCCCTACCTTGAGGTCATCAGAGATGACAACCCCAAGATCCCTTTCCTGCTTGGTGCATGCTATATCCTCACCCCCAACTGATATATTGTGCCAGGGTTTTTGTGCCCCATATGCATTATCTTGCACTTCTTTGCATTGAATTTCAACTGCCAAACCCTTGACCATTCTTCAAGTTTCTGCAGGTCCCTTCTCATTCTGTCTACACCCTCTGGTGTATCTACTCTGTTACAGAGCTTTGTGTCATCAGCGAACAGTGAAATTCTGCCTTCTAGATCCTGTGCAATGTCACTGATGAAGATGTTGAATAGGACCGGTCCCAGCACTGATCCCTGTGGTACCCCACTGGTCACTCTTCCCTCTGTGGCGTGACAGCCATTTACCACCACCCTCTGTGTCCTGCCACCCAGCCAGTTACCTACCCACCACACTACTGTCCTGCCCACACCCATATTCCCCAGTTTGTGTAATAGTCTTCTATGTGGCACAGTGTCAAAGGCCTTGCTGAAGTCCAGATAGGCCATGTCCACTGCCCTCCCTGATCCACCTCCCTAGTCACCCAGTCAAAAATTCAATGAGGTTGGTCTGACATGACCTCCCCTGGTGAAACCATGCTGCCTTGGGTCCTGTAGTCCATTGACAACCAGATGTTCCACCAATCTCTCCTTCAGTAGTGCTCTCCATGATCTTTCCCACTACCGAGGTGAGGCTGACTGGTCTGTAGTTCCCTGCTTCCTCTTTGTTCCCACTTTTGTATAGGGGACAACATCTGCTGTCCTCCAGTCTTTGGGTACCTCCCTGTTTCCAGTGATTGGCTGAACAGAATAGCCAGAGGTTCAGCCACCACCTCTCTAGTTCTTTAAGGACCCTGGGTGCACCCATCTGGCCCCATTGCTTTATCAGCTCTTATTACTTCCAGTTCCTTCAGGACCCTTTCTCGTGTAAAGGGACTTGTGTCCATTTCTGCCATTCTCACCCTTGTACTCCTTCAGACCCATTACCCTCCTCTTCCTTAGTAAAGACTGAGCAGAAATACCTGTTCAATATGTCAGCTTTACTGTTGTCATCCTCCACGCAGCTCCCATCCTCCCCTTCAGTCTCACTATCCCTCCTTTGTCTTTCTTTTTTCACTTATGTACCTGTAAAGGTTTTGTCCCTTTACCCACTGATTTTGCAATGTGTTCTTCTGTCTGAGCTTTGGCTTCCTTACTGACTTCCCTGCCTCCCTTTGTTTCTCCTGGTACTTCTCCCTATCCCCTTCTGCCTGTGTCTTTTTGTATTGCCTGAATGCAATCTTTTGGCTTTCACTTTCTTTGCTACCTCTTTGGAAAACCATAATGGTCTCCTCTTCCTTTTCCTCTTGCTAACCTGCTTAATGCATAATTCTGTTGTTCTTATAATCCCCATTTTAAATACTGCCCACTGTTCCTCAACCCCTGATTCCTGTCCCATTCCCCTTAATGCCTCTTTCAAGTATCTCCCCATTTTCCCAAAGTCTGCCCCCCTAAAATCCAGGATACGTGTTTTTGTGTGGTTTGGTTCTGCTCTTTCTGTGATTTCAAACCACAATGACTGGTGGTCACTGTTACCCCCATCACACTGTCCCTGTTTGTGAGCACAAGGTCCAGTATTGCCTTCTGCCGAGTTGGTTCCATGACCAGTTGCTTGAAGAAGGCACCCTGAAGGGAGTCCAGGATAAATCTGCTCCTAGTTGATGCTGCTGCTGCTGGGATGCTCAATCCCGTCTGGAATATTGAAGTCTCAACCAGTACTACCTCACCCTTGTCTGCCATCCTTTGGATGGCTAGCATCAACTCCTATCTGTTTTCTTCCTCCTGGGCTGGTGGTCTATAGACCACACTGTCTGCGGATGGCTGGCCCCATTTTCCTTTCCAAGCAACCCACAGAATCTCTCCCCCATTTGTTCCTCCTGGATCTGTGTGCCCTTATGTCATTTTTCACATACAGTGCCACTCCTCCTCCATTCCTGCCTGCTCTGTCTCTTCTGAATATGTTGTAGCCAGGTATGGCCATCTCCCAGTCATGGTTATCATTACACCAGGTTTCAGTGATGGCCACAATGTCCAGGTCTGACTGTACCATGACAGCCTCCAGATCTTCCATCTTGTTGCTAAGGCTCCTGGCGGGAGGGCGGGTACCACTTGACCACCAGGGCTACTGGAATATGTTGCTTTACAAATGCCCGCGATTGGGCACATAGCGGTCCACTGGACCACCAGGGATACAGGAACTTATTCTATTGTTTGACAGATGCCCGCGATCGGGCACACAGCGGTCCACTGGACCACCAGGGATATAGGAACTTATTCTATTCTTTGACAGATGCCCGTGATCGGGCACATAGCGGTCCACTGGACCACCAGGATGGGGTTTTCATTTTACAGATGCCCTTGATCGGGCATGAAGCGCCGCCTGGTGGCGAACTCTGGTGGCCACCACAGGTGGCAGCTGCCGTGCTGCGCCTGCAATCTGACAGCTCACCTGTGGGTGGCCATCAGTTGTTCCTTTTTTGGGGGCGTAACTTTGTGCTGGCGCAGGTAGGGGTTGCGCATGCATGGCTCTGCACATCCGGGCTGAATATCGGCTGTGCAGGTTGTGCATGGGAAACGCCCCACCTCGCCTGCATAGATTACTGATACGCTTACAGGCGCGATCGGGATTTCTGCGCACTTTTTCCTTTTGAATATCGTGCCAGGGCGCATCAGTGGGTTGTGCATGGTGCAACACTGTTGCGCCATGCGCAACCCTTTTGAATATCTGGGCCATTGAGCACAACTACACACCTGAAACAGCGAACGCATCTATATCGAAGGCATAGCTGCATTAAAACAAAAAGCCACAACCAGCAATGACCCACCTAAACACACAATCCAAATGGAGACAGCAAATACCGTATATACTCGCGTACAAGTCGGTTCGCCTACAAGTCAGGGTACCAACATGCACGCTACAAAATGCTTCCTCAGTCATTGACCCACATATAAGTCGGGTGCATACTTTAGGAGAGCAACATTTGGTTAAAATTCTGATGAGCGCCAAGCAACATTTGATCAGTGTACTGAATCAAATAAAAATGATTTGTATAAATGAATTAGTTTTTATTTAGCATCGTAATGTGTTTAAAATTCAGGTAAATCAAGTGTTAATGAGGCAGTAAAAATCAAGCTGCAAGCTAACACTAAAATCAATGCTCACATATTGCACATACAGTAAGCAATTAAATAAATACAGTCACACTTGAACCAGCCTGGTGGCGCTGAGGGTTGAGGCGCTGTCCACAACACCTCACTCCATGCCGGCGACCCAGGTTCGGGAACGAGCCTGGGTCGTCGGGGGTTGGCAAGGGAGGACTAGGATTGAACGTCCGACGACAGCTCTCCTAGTCCTGGGGAGAAGGGGTAGATGCATGCCACGCTTTGCTGGTCCCTGGGGAAGCCCAGAGGTACTGCAGTTGCGTGGGTGCTCAGATGGGGGAGGGGGGAGCATGGCAGACGTCTGCATGTTAGTGCACGGACGTCATTGCACATCTGTGCTTCCATCGGGGGAAATAATGGGGAAAAAATGGCAGCTCGAGTCTGTGGCAGCTTGATGGCTGCAGTTTCAGAGACTGACGATGCCTGGAAGGCGTGTGCCGGTAACTGACCCTCGCCAGGCGCGGGGGCTGAGAGGGGGGCCCCTTTCGACGGTGGAGTTGAGAATGCCAGCTTGGCACATCAGCTTCCGGGTCGGCAGTGAAAGGAGGAGCGGTGGCTGGATATAAGACAGGACTGTGGCTGCAGGTAAAAACTCTAAAATGAAAAAAAAATATATTTTGTGTTGTCATATTTGCTGCTACATTTGTGTCTATTTGCACTGTGTTAAAATTAGCACAGCTGTGTTACTTTTTTATACCTATGATGTATCTGAGATCTTGTCATGTAACCTCAGATCTGTGTGATCTGCACTGGCTGCCAGTTAGGTGGAGAATCATCTTCAAGGTGGGCTTGCTCACCTATAAGGCCCTATACGGATTGGGCCCTGAGTGACCTCCTGACTCTTATTTGCCCTGGGTGCTTGTTCTGCGCCTCTACTGAGAGCCTCCTAGCAGATCCCAGGGCCCACCTGAAGACCTCTGGAGACTGAGCATTTGAGGTGGTGGGCCCAGTATTTTGGAATTGGCTTCCAAGATCTTTGAGGGAGGCCCCATCGGTAGAGGTTTTTAAGAGGGATCTGAAGGCGTATCTTTTTAGAGAGGCATTTATACACTGTTTATGATCTATCATTGTTATTGATTTATGTTTTATATCTGTTGTATGTTATCTATTCTAACTCTTGCTTGTCTGTACAGTGCCCAGAGCCTCTGGGATGGGACGCTTGATAAATAAGTTTTACTTACTATCTTAGTCACATTGTTCTGTTATTGCATCAGGTACTGTATCATATTTTTGCTGCTCTCATACTGTACTTGTGGTACCTGGGCCATACCTGAAAAAGGTGCCTGGTGCCAGTGTACTTACCCAGTCAACAAAGAATACATAAATGAAATACATAAAGTGCAGTATGTAGACAGAGTTATGTCGGGAGGGGGGGGGAAATGAAAATCAATTAAAAAACTGTGGTACACAATAATTAAAAACTTAGGTCTTTATCACAATTACCCAACAGTTGAAAATTCTTGTACCTTTGTGATCCCCAAAACTCCAATGTTAGGACTAGAGGAAGTGGATCCATTCCCAGTGCCAAACATTCCGTCCAGGACACACGAAAGCCCCTCAATAAATATCCCTCTGGGGGAAAAAAAGAAAATAAACACACTCATATTAAAGAGGCCCCACAATAAAAGTAATATTCTAATTCCAGTACCAAACAAATTCAAAAGTAGTAGAGAACAACAGGCAACTGCCCTCATTTCGAATGTATGGCACATCAGAAATGAAGAAGGCTAACTGGGATTGGCTTTATGTGCCCCCTTTTCTTGTATGTGCCCCTCCTTCATGGAACGCACCTTCACTACTGCAATCTACCTCAGTGCACCTGCATTCCTACTAAAAAAAAACATATGAAAAGGAATGGAAGGGTTTAATACAGTGTTTTTCATTCACACTGCACCCCAAAGCACTTTACAGTCCTTTATAAGTTGGCAGCAGCCATAATGCGTGAAGACAAAGGTTATGTAAGGGAGGTTACCAGAAACTTGCATGTGGGTGGGGTTAACTATGGAGAAAGACTGTGAAAGAGAGAGGAAGACAGATATGAGACTAACAGGTCAGATGAAAAAATGACTTACCATAGTAATGTTGTTTCTTCTAACGGGGAGTCTTGCTGTATTCTGACAAGTGCAGTTAGACTTACCAGTTCAGCTGCCCTGGAGAACAGTGAGTTAAACTCTATGCAAATGCATAGAACGTTAAGTTCGAGCTCGGTTTTCAAACCACTGTCCTCGGTATATTCTCGTAACTGATCAGATTCTATGAAGCAAACACTAAAGACATAAGGCAAATACTCTAACCAGACCTAAAAAGGGACCCCTCCAGGGGCAATACAACCATAAAAAGGTGGGCATGTATAAGACTCAAGTCACAGATGCCCAAGAGAGTCCCAGGAATCACTAGTGGGTTAAAGCCTAAACATGCTGCAGAGAGCCACCCCTTCCCTAGGTTCTGGAGGGGAGGCAGAGTGGGAGGTCAGAATACAGCAAGACTCCATTAGAAGAAACAACATTACTATGGTAAGTAATTTTTTCTTCTAACAACATGAAGTCTTGCTGTATTCTGACAAGTGCAGACTACAAAGCAGTGCCCCATGGAGGTGGGCACATAACCTATTTGGGAAATAGGCTCTGCAGTACTGCAGTGCCAAACCTGGCATCACTCCTGGCCTGGGTGTCCAGACAGTAGTGTTTAGTGAATATATGGACATTCTTCCAGGTGGCAGCTTTACAGATCTCAAGCAAGAGGACCTCCCTTGCAGCCGCCACAAAGGCAACAGTCCCCCTAGTGGAAGGGGCCCTAAGGCCTGCTGGTGGGTCCTTCCCCAGCTTACTACAGTAAAAACTGGATACAGGCCACGATCTATCTGGCTATGATGTTTTTGGTGGCTGGCCTGCCATTACCCACTTCACCACAGGTAAGAAATAGCTGGGAACAGTCCTTCCTTAGCTCCTTTGTCCTGTCCATGTAATAGCCAATGGTTCTTTTTACGTTCAGACTGTGGAGCCTGCGTTCCCCTGAGCTGGAACGATCAGTTAAGAATACAGGCAGGGTGATGGATTGATTAAGATGAAATTCAGAGACCACCTTGGGGAGGAATTTCCTATTAGTCCACAGGACAATCTTATCCCTGTGGGGTGCAATGCAACTGAACTCCACTGACAAGTCCTGGAGCTTACTGATCCTTCTGGCAGAGGTAATGGCCACTAGGAATACGGTCTTCCAAGTGAGAAACTTGAGTTCAGAAGAAGACATGGGTTCAAATGGAGGCTGCATAAGCTGACCTATGCAAATATTCAGATCCCAAAGCAGGGGTAGGTTCCCTGTGTGGAGGATGAATGTGCAGAAGACCTTTGAAAAACTTCTTGAAAATTGGGTGTGTAGCCATGGAAGGGCCCTTTCCAGCTGAAAGACAGGCAGAAACAGCTTCCAAATGAACCCTCAAGGTGGAGGGCTGAAGCTGTAAAGACTGAAGATGACCCAGATAATCCAGAAGTGTTGACAGACCAACCTGCTGTGAAGAAGAAGAAGAAGAAGAATCATCAGCATTTATATAGCGCGTTTCATACATCCAAAGCACTTTACAAGTAATGCTAGACTGGTAGTGAAGTGACTGAATGTGTGGTGGCGGCCATATCGCACATTATCACCCACACACAGCCTGGATAATTGCAGGACTGAAGTGTGTAAGGGAGGAAGGGGAGGAAGGTAGTACGGAGTCACTTTGGATGCAAATCCAGGATTCCAAGAATAGGATTCTTAGAATGGGAGTCGTGTACAGGCCACCATCTCAGACGGAGGAGTTAGACAGGGAACTAGCGGGACAGATCAGGAGGACCTGCGAGAAGGGTAGTGTGGTGATTGTGGGGGACTTCAACATGCCAGGAGTGGACTGGAGCACCCCAACAACCAGGAACAGAAGGGAGCAGGTACTGCTGGATGCCTTCAGGACAGCTTCCTGCTGCAAATGGTCAGTGAACCAACCAGGTTAGGAAATACCCTTGACCTTGTGCTGGCAAATGGGGACTTTGTGAGAGAACTTACAGTGGAGGAACCGCTGTCAGGGAGTGACCACCGCTCAGTATGGCTCACATTGGATATGGGCAAGGAAGGAGTGGAATCGGGCACAATAGTGCTGGATTTCAGGAGGGCAGACTTTGGGAGGATGGGGGAAGTGGTAAAAGGGTATCTGGCCAGAATTCAATCTAGTATGGACACTAACCAGAGGTGGGAGCTCATAAAGCTAGGGATAGTGGAGGCAACCAAAACCTGCTGCAAAGCCCAGAGCAAGAAGCTGGGGCTAAGAAGCCGATTTGGTTGAGCAAGGAGGTCATGGAAAGGTAAGGAGGAAAAGAGCTGCCTTTAGGAAGTACAAGAAAACAGGGAGGGGGAGGACAGGGAGGAGTACTTGAGCAGAATCAGAAGGAGGTGACAAGGGCAGTAAGGGAGCCAAAGCATCTCACAGACTCAGGCTGGCACAAGGCATTAGAAGGGGAGAAGGACTCTTTAAGTACATCAGGAGAAAAGGAGCTGTAAGAACCACATAGTAAGGATTAGGAAGGAGGGGGTTGGGTGGAAGCAAGTGCGATAAGGCGGAAGCACTAAATGAGTACTTCTGCTCAGTATTTACTAAAGAAGAGGGGTGACACCCAAGGTGGAGAAATGGCAGAAGCAGAGTGGGAAGTGTGGACAGATGGAAATCATGGAGAGCAGAGTTCGAGAGGTTTGAAGGCACTGAGGGTGGACAAGGCGCCAGGCCAGATGGCATCCACACAGGGTACTGAAGGAGCTGGCAGAGGTCCTTGCAGGACCTTTAGCGAACCTATTTAATGCCTCACTACATTCGAGGTGTGAACCTCAGGACTGGTGGATGGCTCATGTGGTGCACCTCCACAAGAGTGGCCCCAAGGATGAACCAGGAAACTACAGACCAGTGATCCTCACATCCATCATGGGTAAGCTAATGGAGATTATCCTGAAGGAGAGGCTGGTGGCCCTCCTAGAGGCCAAAGGACTACAGGACAGCAGACAGCATGGCTTCATATGTGGCAGATCCTGCCAAACCAACCTGGTTGAGTTCTATGACTGGGTAACTAGGCAACTAGACAGGGGCCATGCAGTGGATGTCCTGTATCTGGACTTCAGTAAGGCATTCGACTCAGTGTCACATGGAAGGCTGGGAATGAAGTTAGTAGGCACAGGGGCGGGTGCAAAGCTCGTGAGATGGGTAGGAAACTGGCTGCAGGGAAGGCGACGTAGGGTGGTGGTGGGTGGGGAGCTCTCACACCCAAGGGCAGTGACGAGCGGTGTTCCACAGGGCTCAGTGTTGGGACCAGTGTTGTTTGGGATATTCATTGCAGACATATCATGGGACATCAAGAGCAAGATCAGTCTGTTTGCTGATGATACCAAGGTAGGCGCGGTGGTGGATGACCTAGGGGGATGGCAGGATGATCTGGCAAAGCTTGAAACCTGGTCAGGCACCTGGCAACTGGGCTTTAATGCCAAAAAGTGCAAGGTGCTGCATTTTGGGATGAAGAACCCAAGGAGGAGTTACCAGCTAGGAGGAGTGCAGCTAGCCCAGACAGAGGAGGAGAAGGATCTGGGTGTGCTCATTACAGGGTCAATGAACAACTCGGCACAATGTAGGAAGGCAGCTGCAAAGGCCAACAAAATGCTGGGTTGTATTGCAAGGGGTATATCCTCGAGGAGGGAGGAGGTGATTCTGCCACTGTATATGTCATTAGTTAGACCACACCTGGAGTACTCGTGCAGTACTGGCGTCCGTATCTGAAAGGGACATTAAATTACTGGAGGGTGCAGCGCAGAGGCGACAAAGATGATCAAGGGGCTGGGGACTTATCATACGAGAGGAGGTTGAAGGAGTTGAACATGTACTCACTGGAGGAGAGGAGAGACAGGGGTGACATGATTGAAACCTTTAAATACATGAAAGGAATGAACAAGACAGGTACAGAGGGGCTGTTAAAGTAGGAGGGAGGGCCACAGGGGCCATGATATGAGACTGGAGCGAGGAAGGTTCAGGAGGAGATGAGGAGACATTTTTTACAGAGAGGGTGGTGGCTGGGTGGAATGCATTACCTGCTGAAGTGGTATGCAGTAGAACAGTGGACTGCTTCAAGCGAGGATGGGATAGGACAAGGGAGGGTTAATGAAGGGGAAGGGTGGAAGGAGGGCAGCTGCAGAATAAGGGGTGCTAGCTGCACATTCGAGCAGACTTGATAGACCTCTAGGCCTTTATCTGCTGGCAAATTTCATATGTTTGTATGAACCGGTTTATGGGAAGGGGAATGCTGGCCAGGACACCGGGAATGTTCTCTACTCTTTTGCGAAGAGTGCCCTGGGTTCTTTTACTTCCACCTGGACACCCACCAGGTCAACACCAGGATGGGCAGAAGGGACCTCGGTTTAACTTCTCATCCGAAGGACGGCACACCCCAGCAGTACAGCACCCCCCAATACTGCACTCGGATGCCAGCAATTTTTAGGTGCAAGTCCAATCCCAGTGTGGGACGAGAACCCACGACCTTCTGGTCCAGAGGCGGATGTGCTACCAACTGAGCCACGCTGACACCTAGAGGAGGACAGTGGATCCAGGCCCTGCTGGGAGCACCAGATAGAGACCCTCTTCCACTTGGAGGAGTCAGTTTTCCTGGTTGCAGGTTTCCTGGACACCCTTAGGATGCCCAGGTCAGATTCCAAGAGATGCAGATCTGCATATTCTAAGTCTTCAAGATCCAGGCCCCGAGATGAAGGGACTGCAAATTGGGGTAAAGGATCCTCCCCATGGATGATGTCAGCAGGTTGTACCTCCTGGGGAGGCAAATTGGGCTGGTCACTGACAGGGACAATAGCATAGACTACCAAGGTTGTCTGGTCCAGTCTGGGGCTATGAAGATCATGGTGGCCGGCTGAGATCTCAGCTTGACCAGGACTATGGATATCAGAGGGAATGGAGGGAAGGCATAAAGGAACCTGTCTGACCAATCCAGAAGGAGATCCTCCAGTGGGACAGAGCCCTGAGCTGGAGGTCTGCAACAATATAGTGGTAACTGGTGATGGTCTGGGGCTGCAAAGAGCTCTATCTCTGGCACCCCCTATCTCCTGAATACTGACAGAAGGACCAGTCTGTTCAATGCCCTTTTATGATGGCCCTGGCTGATTCTGCTAAGAGCATCTGCTAGGAGAGTGTCCTTCTCTAGTAAGTGGACTGCTAACAGGGATATGTTCAGAGAGTAGGTCAGATTCCAGATCTTCATGGATTCTGTGCAAAGCAGTTAGGATCTTGTTCCCTCCACTGCTTGCTGATGTAGTACATGGTGGTGGTACTGTCTGTCCTGACCTGCACCCTCTTGCCCTGTAAGAGACTGGCAAACTTCTGGATAGCCAGGAAGAACAGGTTACTCACCTGTAACAGTAGTTCTAGGAGTGGTATATGTTGTTCATCCACTCTCTGGCATGTCCCTTTCCCCTTTAAGGATCGCCAGAACTCTTCAAGCTGGCTCCTCCAACCCACCTGGGTGGTATAACCCTCGACTCTACCCCATGATGCCAGATCTTAGCCCGCTGAAGGCCAGGTGTTGTGCATCCACAGCCGGGGAGGTCGGGTGGGTCCGTGTGGTTGAACATATCCCACTCCTAGAACTACTGTTACAGGTGAGTAACCTGTTCTTCTAGGATCGTGGATATGTTGTTCCTCCACACTCTTTGGCAGACTCCTAGCAGTTCTCCAGGAGGGGGGAGGCAAGGTGCACACCCCCTACTTAGGAAACACAGATTGGTGAACTGAGGCCCCAAAACCAGCATCCCGGCGTGATTCAAGATTGATGTGGTAATGAAGGTGCTTGCTGACTTCCAGGTAGTAGCCCGGCAGATTTCCTGGATAGGGATGTCCCTGGAAGCAGCCACCGATGCAGCGGTATGGTGGGTAGAATGAGCTCTTATCCCTCTGGGAGGCTACATGCCAGCCAACTCATAACAGACTTATGCAAAATGTGATCCTCCTTGCAACAGTCAGTTTTTCTGCAGGTCTGCCAGAAGTGGCTTCAGTGTAGGTGACAAACAGCTGGTGAACCTCTCCCCGAAATTCCACCGTCCTCTCCTTATAATAGGAGAGAGAGGACATCTCAGGTCCAATGTATGGAGCCTGTATTTGGCCTCCCAGGTGTAACTGAGGTAGTATACCGGCAGAGTTAACACCTGGTTAAGGTGAAACCCTGACACCACTTTCGGAAGGAATTTCAGGTGGGGGCGTAGCACAACCTTGTCCCTGTGGTAGACCAGATAAGGGGAGTCCACCGAAAGCGCCTGTAGCTCCCCTGTCCTTCTGGCAGACATGATAGCCACCAGGAAGGCCGTCTTCCATGACAAGTGTGACAAAGCACACTTGTGCATTGGTTCGAATGGCTTGCCCATGAGCTTTCCCAGTACCAGCAGTAGATCCCACGGAGGTGGAGGTTCATGCACCGGAGGGGATATGTGATCCAGGCCTTTGAAAAAGTGCCCGACCACTGTCTCCTGCGCCAATGTCGGCTGACCAGCCCGTGCCCAGAAAGCAGAGATGGCTGCCAGGTGCACCCTAAGGGTCAATGACCGAAGACCCCATTTGGACAGAGACCAAAGGTAGTCGAGAATGTTAGCCACTGGACAGGACAAAGGGTCCAGGCCCTTACCCTGACACCAAATGGAAAACCTTTTCCATCTGAAGGCATAACATTTCCTGGTCAATTTCTGGATGCCTCCACCATGGTGAGGACATCCTCGGAAACTCTAGCCGCTCAGGAACCAGGCTGTGATGTGCAGAGACTGAAGGTCAGGATAGTATACCTTCCCCTGATTGAGAGATATCAGGTCCAGGCGTGCTGGAAGCCGCTCCAAGGGCCTGCAGCTGAGGAGATTTATTTACCAGAACTGGCGCGGCCAGTCTGGGGCTACCAGGATCACCTTCGTCTTGTCCCTCCTCACCTTGAGGGGCACCTTGTGGATCAAGGGAAATAGAGGGAAGGCACAGAGGAGGCCTGGGGTCCACGACCTCGAGAAAAGACATCCCCCTGCAGCGAGCCCTGCTGAGGGGGGCAGGCATGAGACAGCCTCAGCTTAGTGTTTTCCCTGGAGGCAAATAGGTCCACCATCGGTTGGCCCCAGTGGGAGAACAAGGCTGTAAACTACCTCTGCTTGGAAAGACCACTCATGGGATGTTTTGCCTAAGCGGCAGAGAGCATCCGTCAGATGAGTTGAGGCTCCTGCCACATGGATGGCTAGGAGATCCAACTCCAAACAGCTGACGAGAGTCCAGATGCGGAGCGCCTCTCTGAAAAGCAGACGGGAGTGCGTGATGCCCTGTTTGTTGAGGTAGTACATGGTCATGGTGTTGTCCATCTGGACTTGAACCACTTGACCCCGGAGCTGAGGAGTGAAAGCTGACAGTGCCAGTCTGATTGCTCTGAGCTCCAACAGGTTGATGTGGCATTTGGGACTCCTCGGAGGTCCAGAACCAGTGGACCCTGTTGTCCCCCATGTGGGCTCCCCAGCCCATGAGAGAGGCATCAGTCATAAGGACGACCATCGGCTCAGGGAGGACAAACGGGATCCCTTCCTGCAACCGGTCTGGGGCGGTCCACCATTGGAGAGCGTCCCACATCTTCTGGGTCACAGTGATCAGCTGGTTGAAATGACCATGGCGCTGAGTCCACTGGGCGGCCAGCTCCCACTGGAGGGGCCGGATGTGCAACCTGGGCCCAACGGACCAGGTGGTTCACATCGTCATGTAACCCAGAAAGTGCAGAACGTCCCAGGCAGGGCGCAATTGCCCAACCAGAAATGACTGGGCAAAGGAGGAGAGAACCTCCGCCCTGTCCACTGGGAGCCAAGCTCTGGCTCGACAAGAGTCGAGCTCTACCCCGATGAAGCACATCACCTGGGAAGGCACAAGTTCTGACTTGGTCTCGTTGGTCAGGAGGCCGAGATGGGAGCAGGTCTGGAGGGCCAGGTCCCTGGACCTCGCCACCTCCTGTTGGGTGGGACCTGCTAAGAGACAATTGTTGATGTAGGGGTAAATCCTGCCCCCCCCCAAACACCTGAGATGGGCTGCCACCACTGCCACGCATTTGGTGAAGACCTGTGGGACCGATGACAGGCCGAACGGTATGGCTCGGAACTCGTACAGGGTCCCTTCAGCTCTGAAGCGGAGGAACCACCAATGAGACGGACGGATTGGGACGTGAAAGAATGCGTTCTGCAGATCCAGTGAACAGAACCACATGTTTCGCTCCAAGGATGGTATGATTTGGGACAGAGTGTCCATCTGAAAGGTGCATGACCTGAGATACTGATTCAGGTCGTGTAGATTTAGAATGGGGCGCCAGCCCCCTGTCCACTTGGCACCAGGAAGTACCTGGAGACAAAGCCTGGGTCTGCTGGAGGATCCACCACTGGAGCTTCTGTCTCCTTGAGGAGGAGTTGAGCAATGTCAACTCGGACAGCCGACTGGGTCTGAATGGATACTCTTTCCTCCCAAGGGGCACGGGCTCGGCTTGGAGGGTACTGCTTGAATTCCGGAGGCAGTCCCTGACCGACCACTTTGAGAACCCACCTGTCTGTACTGACAGCGGACAAGGCGGAAAGGAAGTGGTGCAGCCAGCCCCCCATGGGAGGACCCATAGCTGGCATGACAGGAGAGGGGGAGGCAGCCCCCGCCCTGTCACTGAGCAGGCTTGGAGGAGGAGGATCCAGGACCTGAACCTCGGCCTCCTTCATGGGCCTGGGAGGGCCCGGGTTTGTGCCAAGGGCGCCAAGCTTGAGCCTGCTGCTGCTGCCCTCCTTGAAAGGAGGGTTGCTGTGCCACAGGGGAAGAGTGCCGAAAAGGCTTCTTCTTCTGCTGTTTCTGGCCTGAAGAACCCTTAGCAGAAGTAGTGTCCAAGGTGGCATTGGACTGCTCAATACGCTGAAGGTGACAAGCCACACCTGGGCCGAAAAGGTTGGTGCCCAGGAAAGGCACATCAGCTAGTTTGTGCTGAGTGTCTGCCAGAAAAGAGGAGCATCTCAGCCAAGCCCTATGACGAGAGGCAACTGCGGTTGCCATCGAGCGGGCACAAGAATCCCCAATGTTCAGGCTGTGTGAAGCTGCTGTTTGGCAACAGACCTGCCCTGATCCTGGACCTGCTTGACCGTGGTCTGCATGTCCGCGGGGAGGTGTGGGAGAACTTCATCCAAAGACCCCAAGAGGGCATGGGAGAAGGGTGCCATGATGACAGCCGAACTTGCCTGATGAAGGCCTAAAGATGAGGCCGCATAGACCTTTTGAGCCGAATGATCCAGGAGTTTGGATTCTTTTTCGGGAGGTTGGTCAGTGTCGGCAGAACTGCCAGTATGCCTGAACACAGAGGCGGTCACTAGGCTATCGGCCAAAAGGTGCTCTGTGAACCCCACAAGGGACCCCATGGACACCGCATACCTGCGGGCAGATGGAGATAGACAGGAGGCAAGACGCTGCCAAAGTTCTAAGGTTGGTTCCAACTATAACCTCGGCCACAGGAAAGGCCTCCATCAGGGTATCCTCTCTCGATGTCCGTGAGAGGGTACTCCGCCTTTTTCTGGATTGGTTCCACGGGCATCCCTGTAGACTCAGAGATGAGGCGAAGAATGCCCTGAAAGGACGAAGAACCTTCCTCCATCTCTAACCCACCGGCTGATTCATCATCCCCGGGGTGAGAATGTAGGCCGGTCACATCAGAATCCAAGGAATCCAGATACAACAGTTGACCGCCCAGGTCACCATTGACCTGCCGAGGGCGGTCTGGGGAGACAGTGACCGAAAGACGCCGGGGAAGCCCAGTGTCTGGTTTATCTTCCTTAGAAGGAGCCCCTCAGACAGGCTGCTTGGGCGGTGGTTCCACCACTATCAGTGGAGAGACCGGTTTAGGCCAAACCGAGGGTTTCGCCGGCTCCGCGGGTGGGGGAACGACTTAATCGGCTCTGAAGGAGTCAGCTTCGGCCTGGGAGGTGAAAGCCAAGTAATGGCCGGGGTAGGAGCCGGGGTCAGCTTGAGCCCGGTCAAAATCAGCTGTTGCCACATGAGCTCCTCGTAGCACCAGTTTCCGCCGGAGCCTCTCCTCATTCGAGAAGGACCAGGACGACCAGTGGCATTGCCTCTTTTTAGAGCACTTGTGGCTCTTCCTCGGCCTTTCGGTCGAGGGGGTCTTGGAACTCAATCAAGATCTGGCAGGCCATCTTGGTTGCTCGGGAGATACCAGCAGAACCGGTGACTTTCCAGTGTCCGGGACCACTTCCTAAACAGGATTCCCAGTGGACTGGGTCTCATCGTCGGGGAAAGAAAGGACTGGAGTCCGATTGAGAGAATCGTCGACCGGAGTCGGCGACAATGGGTTGATCGGGTTGATGATTATTTCAATCTTGTCGATCGACGCTTCGGTCGACAGGCCAGATGGCAAAGCCGAGAAGCCAGCAGCCGGAGTGGCAATTTCGACCGAAGTCGAGACTGCTGATTCCTGAGACAGAGATCTCTCCCGATCCCAAGAATGTCTTCGTCGAGACGAAGATAATCCCCGGTCCTTTTCCCACTTTCGGGACAGAGAGGAGTGCGTGCCCGCAGGACCCTCTCCCTTTGTTGGGAGAGACTGGCACAGCTCTCGGAAGGAACCCGAGAAGGTGGAACCCAGGTTGAGTGGAACAAAGAAACTCTGAGAGGAAGATTCTGTGACTCGGGCCACTTCCTCCTCGAAGGCTTGCATGTGTTCCAATTGCTCGGCATCCCGCGGCCACGGAAACCGCCCACCAAGCCTCCTTATATTTCACCGGAGAGTTCCGGTTTTCCAGCCTCCTCAACTTCTGGTATGTGAGACAGTCATCGAGGACGTTAGGGTGAAATGCAAGACAAAAACTGCACTTTGAGAAGTCATGGTCGACGCGGAGTGGGGATCGGTGCGTGACATTTTCTGGCTGCACAAACACCGGCAAAATCCGGGGGAAGACTTGTCTTCCATTTTTGAAGTTAAGCAGTCGTGATCGCTAATGTGAACTTCACGAAGTTTTGGAATAACTGAAGGTTTTGAAGCCAGGGCCTACAAAATGCAGGCACACAAAGGAGGCAACCTGAATCTTTCAGCGGAAAGGAAGATCTGGCGTCATGGGGCGGAGTCGAGGGTTATACCACCCAGGTGGGTGGGAGGAGCCAGCTTGAAGGCTTCCGGCAATTATTAAAGGGGAAAGGGACATGACAAATAGTGTGGATGAACAACATATCCACGATCCTAGAACACTGCCCTGAGCTCCAGAAGGTTGATGTGCAACAGGGATTCCTGAGGAAGCCAACTGCCATGGACTGTGTGACCCTCTAGGTGGGCACACCAGCCTTGTAGGGAAGCATCTGTTGTCAACACTAGAGAGGGGGCCAGGGGAAGAAAGGGAACCCCCACTCTCAGGTTGTTCATATCCTGCCACCACTGCAGAGCTAGTAGAAGGATGGGAGATACTGGGATCAGCTTGGACACGGGATCCTTCTTTTGAGACCAGAAGGATCTCAGGTGGAACTGAATGTCCCTCTTCTGAAATCTGGCCCCCCGGACCACAGCTGTGGTGGAGGCCATGTGACCCAGAAGCTGCAGGAAATACCTTGCTGGTCAAGGGACCCGAAGGCAAAAGGATTTTGCCAGCTCAATGAGGCCCTGTGCCCCTGCTGGAGGCAGGAAGGCCTTTGCCTGAATAGTGTCCAGCTCTGCTCTGATAAAATCCAACACTTGAACAGGGGTCAAGATGGACTTTTTTGTATTCACCAGGAAACCTAGGGACTTAAGTGTGTCTTGAGTGAGGTCTAGTGCCCCCTTCACCTGCTGGGGGGAATGACCCACCAGCAGCCAACTGTCCAGGTAAGGATAAACTGCAGCCCCTTGCCTTCTGAGGTATGCCACTACCACTGCCAAGTATTTTGTTAACACTCTTGGTACAGAGGTGAGACCGAAAGGCATGGCTCTGAACTGGTAGCGGCCTGAAGGGAGTCGAAATCCGAGGTATTTTCTGTGAGACTGTCTGATAGGGATGGGAAAGTAAGCATCCTGAAGATCCAGGGATGCTAGCCAATCCCCTTGCTTGAGAGTAGGTAAAATCATGGCCAGGGTTGTCATCTTGAATTTTGGCTTTGTAATATGCCTGTTTAGGAATCGGAGATCTATAATGGGCCGCCACTCCCCATTTTTCTTTGGTGCTAGGAAGTACCTGGAGTACAGCCCTTTTCCCCTGTGCTGGAGGGGGAGGGCACAGGCTCCACTGTCTTTGAGAGGAGAGGATTGGAAATCTCTGCCTCCAGCAGGGCCGTCTCTGTATGGCTGGCAGGTTTGAATGCTCTTGTTGCCAGTTTTGGGAGCAGCTTGAAGCTGAGAGCAAGATCCTGACCTACTATCTCCAGGACCCACTTGTCTGAAGTAATGGATTGCCAAGCTTGGAGATAGTAGGTCAGCCTGCCCCCTACAGGGGTAGGGGAGGCAGCCCAGACTCCTCAGGGTGTCTGTTTTGTTGGGATAGCAGACTAAGAGGTGGAGGCGGCCCTGCCAATACCTCTCCTGCCTCTCCCTCTGAAGAAACCCCTTGGTTGCTGGTAAGAAGGAAAGGCTTGGGCCTGATGGAAAGGTGTAGAGTAAGGTCTGCCCCTGCAGCTGGCCTGTTGCTTTTGAGGAGTGGCAGCCTTCTCTTTTGCTGAAGAACTCCTGTATGCCACTCTGTACTCATTCATTTTTTCCATCTATGTTTCAGTCTATTCCCCAAACAGAGAGTTCTGGACAAGGGGAAAGTCCATAGCATTATTCTGCGTGTCCTGGGACAGATTGGTACATCTGAGCCAGAAGAAACACCTAAGAAATACAGCAGATGCCATAACCCTAGAAGCTGCACCATTTGAGTCCACAGCCATGTGGAACTGGGACTTTGATGCCTGTACTCCCTTGTTGACCAACTCCTGAAGATCAGCAGAGAGTTCAGGGGGGGCCTTTTTGGCTAACTGTTCTACAGACTCCCAAAGGGATTTCTGATACCTGGAGGCATAAGCCATATAGGAGGCTTGCCTGATGCCTAAGGAGTACGCCAGGTATGTTTTCTTGGCAGGGAATCCACTTTTCTGGAATCCTTGTCAGTGGAATGAGAAGCCAGAGGAATGCCAGCTTTCTCAGAGGCTGCAGTCTGCACTACTCCTACATGGCTGCAATGGCTGGATAAAAAGTCAGTGCCACTGCCAGCCAGAACATACTTCCTGTCCATCTTCTTGTCCAAAGAAGGGACAGAACTAGGGGTCTGGAAGATGTTTAAAGTCTGCTTTTTCAGGGACTTGTGGATGGGGATCAAAAGTCCCTGGGATACAGGGAGATCCATCATCTGCCTGTAATCCACTTCCTGTTTGGCTTCTTGTACAGAGAGCTGCAGGGTCTCAGCCACCTGCCTCATAAAGGCAAAATGGGAGGTGGTCTCAAAGACAGGCCTAGGAGGGGACTCATACTGTGGATCATCAGGGAAAACCTCAGGATCTATGAGCTCCCCTTCATCCTCCTCATCATCATAGTCACATTCAGAGTAATAGTATTCCTCAGGATCAATAGGTCCGGAGGGTTCTGAATTGGTATCCAGAATCGTTTGCTGCCCAGACGGTACCTGCAACGGTTCACCAAACCCAGTTTGCAAAGACTGCACTATGCTGATAGCTTCTGCAATTTCCTCAGCGGTTGGAACTGGGACCGGCTGCTTGCGTGGCTCTGAACCAGAGCGCTCGACTTTTTTTGACAGTGCGGGTTCTGAAACCGACTCTCAACGTCTTTTAACCGTCGACGGTTCACCCTGGCCTGAGGGTTTGGCAGCCGGAACCAAAGGTTCGGTTGAACCGGTGTCGCTCTCTGTAGACTTCTTGTCCATTCCTTCTCTCAGTTTACTAAGACGTCTGTCTATAGTAGACTGGGGAAAATTTTCACAAATGGCGCAGTCTGTTTGCAAGTGGTCGAAACCCAAGCAGTACAGCCAGACCAAGTGTGGATCAGCTTTGGCAAATTGCTCCCTGCACTTGGTACAGCGCTGAAACCCAGTGGCACCGTTTTTTCTCCTGGGTTTCTGTGACATAACCCTGAAATTTGCACTGCTTAACCCAGTGGCTTAATTAGACCGATTAAGCGAAAAAGAACCGAATTACTACTTTATCCGAAAGTGGCTTAGTTAGGCCCAGATAAAGAAATTTGAAGAACTTAACCCTGAAGGCTTAGTTAGGCCAGGTAAGAGAGATACAAAGTCCTGACCGGCTAATGGTTCAGTGCTAGCCAAAGAAAAAAATGAGAAAAAACTCGGTTTTGGTTAGGGCTTCGAACCAGGTCCCCAGAACTGAAACAATCTACACAGAAAAGGAAAAAATAAAGTTTGGTCTCCTCACGGTCGAAAACCGAACACTTACCCAACCTAGGAACATACATGATACCGAAGACAGCAGTTTGAGAACTTTTTAGAAGAAAATAAGAAAGCAGTGGTTGAAAAAAATGACAAAACAGCTTTAACCAAAGGCAACAAGGAGAACTCTCCAAGGCGTCTTCATTGATGAGGGAAGTAAAGAATCTGATCAGTTACTAGAACGTACCGAGGACAGTGGTTTGAAAACCGAGCTTGAGTTCAACGTTCTATGCATTTGCATAGAGTTTGACTCATTGTTTGCCGGGGCAGCTGAACCGGTCGGTCTAACTGCACTTGTCAGAATACAGCATGACTTCATGTTGTTTGAAAAAAAAACAGGGGTCATAACCTCAAACTGGCAGGAGGAAATTCAGAAAGGAAACAAGAAAGATTTTTAAGAGGGAAGGGATCGTAACAGCTGCCGCACCCATGGCCAGCCGATCCCTTCCAACTTCCCGGTTTGCCTGCCCTGCCCCCACACTCAGATGTTTTGTGACGTTTCAGTAGGGAGAGCACAGGGGGCCTCATACAAGTCTATGGGAATATTTTTGTGATGCCTTTTTCTGTAAGTTCAAGCAATCTTAGAGGAAAATGAAAGCCACCACTTAACTAGTAGGAGCCCTGTTAGCTGAGCAGTGGCAGTGGCTCAGTAGGTAGCACACTCGCCTCTGAGGCCGGGAGATCAGAGGGCTGTGGGTTCAGTTCCCACATCTGGCACTTGGGTTAATATCCCAGTACTGACACTGTAGTGCAGCATGAGAGGGGTGCTGCACTTCTGAGGTGCCGTCTTTCGGATGAGAAGTTAAACTGAGGTCCCATTTGCCTGGACTGGTGGTCGTTCAGGTGGATGTTAAAGATCCCATGGCACTTACCAAAAGAGTAGGGGAATTTCCCCCGTGTCCTGGCCAAATTTCCCTCATTCACTAAAAAAAAAAACCACCACCAACAGCTTAATCTGGTTCAAGGTCAGTTGGCATTCATCTGTAACCCCCTTCCCCGGGTCGTGCCTGAAAATAGGAAGGATTTGTCTAGTGCACTTACCCAATCAACAAGAACTAAATAAAATAAAATAAATAATACATTTTCCTCTAAGACTGCTTAAACTTACAGAAAAATGCATTACAAAAATGTCCCCACAGACTTGTATGGGGCACGCCCCCATGCTCTCCCTGCTGAAATGTCGCAAAACGTCTGAACACGGGGGCGGGGCAGACAAACCAAGAAGTTGGAAGGGATCAGCTGGCCGTGGGATCAGCAGCTGTTATGATCCCTTCCCTCTTTAAAAGGGCAAAGTTAAAAACTGTAGTTGTGGCACCAATTTGCTAAGGCTGCCATAAGGAATTAGGCTATGAAGCCCAAAAAGAGTTTACATTAAGTTGGAAAATCATTTTAAATTACTTTTTATATCCTCTGGACATTTTTCCAAAGTTTAGAGTGAGGATTACAGACTTTGCTATGCTGTATGAAATGTAGGTAACCAGGCCCAAATCTTACAGGGTTCTGTTTACACTCAGGATAATTCTGAGTTTGCTAAAGTTATATTTAAGCTCTCTCCTGACCTACACCATTATAATGGACTGCAATGTAGATAAATAATTGTATCTACCTTTTTCTTGGCATTCCATTTTTAGTAATGTATTCTTGATGTATCCCAGATGTTTTTAAAGGTGTATATTTTTTTTTAAAGACTTTTTTCAGCCGAACAAACAAAAATGTAACTGAACTGAACTGGAAGCTTTATCAGAGAAACAGGACTTCCAAGAACTCTGCGTATAGAACAGTGAACACTGTACAACCATGTCTTGTTTTCTCAGCATAAAAAACATCCAATTAAGCCACACTGGCGGCGCTGAGGCACTGTAAAACGCCTTACCTCAAATCACGCCGGCAACCTGAGTTTGGGAACAAGCTTAAGTAGTCAGGGAAGGGGGGGAGGCTAGGAGAGGACTGAGTGTCTGTCTGGCAGCTCTCCTATCTCGGACTGGGGTTACCTACTCTTGGCCGACACCTGGTGGAGGTCTGGTGCCAGAGCAGACGCTGGGAGGCAGGTGTGATGCTGACAGAGTGGAAGGGGCTGTAGTTCTGGAGGACATGCACGCCTCCACAAGCGGTCTGTGCTGCCACAGTGTCAGGACTTAGGGAGAGACCAAAAGACAGAGGAAAATGGTGAACCTGGGTTCCATGAAGCCCCACCCTAGGCAATGCAGCCCACACTGCTGCCTCCAATCCTAGGGAGACTTTTGGATAAGTCACTAGGGGCAGGGAAGGATAGTCTCCCCCTTTGCCCCGCAATGGGGGGACCAAGCCTAGAACTGGAAAAGTGAGGCACGGCATGGCTGACAGAGACCCAGGGACAGGACTGCTGCAACCCATGTCTGACTAGGAGGATAAAAACCTTAATGGAAAAAAATGCAGTTTCTTCTTCTTGCGAAGAATGAAGAAACGTGAGGGCTGGAGGGGACCCTATTTTCTACCAGAACACTATCTACTCATTTCTGCAATACCATGCTATGAAAATGAGAGCCTATGGGACTGGCTGAAATATATATAATAATAACAAATTTATTTAAAAAGTGCAATTCCAACAATTACCAAAGTGCTGTACAAAATTAAAAACATAAAACAATAAAATATGGGAATGATGCCATGCACATAGAAGTTAATCTCCCATTTCTTACATTCAGATTAATTAAGTAGTGATACAAATTAAGACAGTGTACTTAGCAGTAAAAGTAGATTTTTAAGAGACACTCCTTCACAGTGTCACACATTTGGAATTGCAATCCATCGTTGTCAGGATCACTCAGAAACTGTTGCCTAGATGGGACCATCCATGCAGACATACATTGGCACCGCCTACGTAATGTGGACAGTCCACACCTCAAGTTTCCCCCCAAAGACAAACTTGTTGTACCATACTGACAGGAACGGGAGGCCAGAACCCATACCAAGCCAACAGAGGAGGAGGCAGTTCTGAAAAGAAAAAAGCCCATTTGGTAAGGAGCAGTAAAAGAGAAGACCAAGTGTGCAGTAACGGGCACATCTTGCAGAGAATGCCACCTGAAAACAGGAGGAGGTACGTGGGGCGGTGAGCTATGGCTCCATGATGATATTCTTTCTAAGATCTCGTTACATGTGCAGTAAGTAATTCAACTATCTTCTTCAAGGACATCTCCACACTGTAGAGCCACAGTTCTGAAAAGATTCCCAAGCAGTGCTAAACTGAACAGCAGGAGAATGGCCAGAGGGCAGGGACATACAAGCCTCTTATGGAAGCAGGCTTTCGAGGATGGCAAGGCTGCAGTCAGTCCATTTACAGGACACCAGATCCAGACTGTAGAGTTCGGTGAAAGTATCAGCTGCTGAGATGAAATGAAAATAAGCCACAGGTGCCATGCCCATGGAGAGGACCAGGAAATACAGGTTACTCACCTGTAAAAGGAGTTCTAGGAGTGGTATATGTTGTTCATCCACACTGTCTGTCAGGTTCCTTGTCGCTTTAAATCTTGCCGGAAGGTCTTCAAGCTGGCTCCTCCCACCCACACAGGTGGTAAAACCCTCGGCTCCACCCCATGACGCCAGATCTAGCCTGCTGGAAGCCAGGATGCGTGTCGAAGCCAGGCAGGTCGGGTGGGTCGTGTGGATGAACGACATATACCACTTCTAGAACTCCTGTTACAGATGAGTAACCTGTATTTATAGGGACGTGGATATGTTGTTCAATCCACACTGTCTGTCAGACTCCTAGCAGTTCTCCGGGAGGAGGGAGGCAAGGCGCGCACCCCCGATACTTACTTGGGGAATAAGGACTGGAGAACCGAGCTCCCAAAACAGCATCCTGGCGTGACTCAAGGTCAATATGCTAATGGGAAATGAAGGTGTGTGCTGACTTCCAGGTAGCAGCCCTGCAGATTTCCTGGATAGGGACATCCCTAGAAGCAGCGGTACGGCGGGTACAATGAGCTCTTATCCCTTTGGGAGGCTCCATGCCCGCCAACCTATAGCAGAGATCTATGCAGGCAGTAACCCACCTGCCTATCGTCCGCTTGGTTGCAGGTCTGCCTGGTGCGGCTTCAGCGTAGGTGACAAACAGCTGGTGAACCTCTCCCCGAACTTCAGCCGTTCGCTCCTTATAATAAGAGAGTGCTCTTCTAGGATCCAAAGTATGGAGCCTATATTTGGCCTCCGAGGTGTGACTGGGGTAGAACACTGGCAGAGTCAATATCTGATTCAGGTGAAACTCCGACACCACCTTCAGAAGGAATTTCGGGTAGGGGCGAAGGACAACCTTGTCCCTGTGGAAGACCAGATAAGGAGACTCGATGGAAAGCGCCTGGAGCTCACCCATCCTTCTGGCGTGATAGCCAACACGAAAGCAGTCTTCCACGACAGGTGGGAGATATCGCACATGTGCATCGGTTCGAATGGCTTGCCCATGAGCTTAGTCAATACCAGCAGCAGATCCCACGGAGGTGAAGGTTCTCGCACCGGAGGGGATATGTGATCAAGGCCTTTGAAAAAGCGCTCAACCACCTTCTCCTGCGCCGACTGCTAGCCAGCCCGTGCCCGGTAAGCAGAGATGGCTGTCAGGTGCACCTTTAGGGTGTCGACCGAAGCCCTAGCTGAGAAAAGGACCACAGGTAGTCCAGAATACTAGCCAAGGAACAGGAAGAAGGGTCCAACCCCTTGTCCTGACACCAAATGGAGAACCTCTTCCATTTGAAGGCATAGCATTTTCTGGTTGACTCCTTACGGGACGCCTCAGCGACGCTGAGGACCTTGTCGGAAAGACCCAAGGCCTGGAACTCTAGCCGCTCAGGAACCAGGCCGTCAAGTGCAGGGATTGAAGGTCCGGATGGAGAACCTTCCCCTTGTCGACTGAGATCAGGCCTGGGTGGGCTGGAAGCCGCCTCGGGAGCCTGGAGCTGAGGCTGAGGAGATCTGGGTACCAGAACTGGCGGGGCCAGTCTGGGGCTACCAGAATCACCTGCGCCTTGTCCCTCTTCACCTTGAGAACACCTTGTGGATCAAGGGAAATGGAGGAAAGGCGTAGAAGAGCCCCAGAGTCCACGGCCTCAAGAAAGCATCCCCCTGCAATGAGCCCTGCTGAGGGGGGCGGGCGTGAAATAGCCTCAGCTTCGCATTCTCCCTGGAAGAGAACAGGTCCACCTGAGGGGTGTCCCAATGGGAGAACAGATCTTGTACTACCTCCGGCAGGAGAGACCACTAGTGAGATGCAGCGCCTACTCGGCTGAGGGCATCGGCCAGACTGTTGGAGGCTCTTGCCACATGGATGGCTCGGAGATCCGCCTCCAGGCTGATCACGAGAGACCAAATGTGGAGAGCCTCCTTGCAGAGAGGCAAGAAATGCGTCCCGCCCTAACGGTTGAGGTAGTACATGGTCGTGGTGTTGTCTGTCTGGACCTGAACTACCTGACCCCGTACAAACGGAGCGAAGGTGGTGAGGGCAAGTCGCACCGGTCGAAGCTCCAGCAGGTTGATGTGGCATCGAGACTCCTGAAGGGACCAGAGGCTGTGGGCCCTGAGCTCCCCCAGATGGGCAACCCAACCCATCAGAGAGGCGTTGGTCGTTAGAGTGACAGTCGGCTCGGGGTGGACAAAAACGGGATACTCTCCTGCACATGAGCTGGGATGAGCCACCACCACAGGCAGTCCCACATCTCCTGGGTCACCGTCACCAGCTGGTCCAGAGGACCGGAGCGCTGTGACCACTGGCTGGCCAGCCCCCACTGCAGGGGACGCATATACCAGTGGGCCCAACGGACCACGCTGGTGCAGGCCACCATGAGGCCCAGGAGGCGCAGGAAGTCCTGGGCAGGGCGCAACTGCCCAACCAGAAATGACTGGGCAAAGGAGGAAAGGACCTCGGCCCTGTCCACCGGGAGCCGGGCTCTGGATCGAAGAGAGTCGAGCTCTGCCATGATGAACTGAATCACCTGTGATGGCACGAGTTCCAACTTGGCCTCGTTGATGAGGAGGCCAATCTGAGAGCAGACCTGGAGGGCCAGACCCCTGGACCACTCCACTTCCAACCTGGAGGGGGCTGCAATCAGCCAGTCGTCCAGGTAAGGGTACACCCGGACCCTCGGCACCGCAGCAATGCTGTCACCACTGCCATGCATTTGGTGAAGACCCTGGGAGCTGGAGAGAGGCCGAAGGGCATGGCACAGAACTCGTAAAGAGATCCCTCTGCTCTGAAGTGGAGGAATCGCTGATGAGACAGACAAATTGGGACGTGAAAGAACGTGTCCTGAAGGTCCAGAGAACAGAACCACATGCCTAGTTCCAAGGATGGAATGATCTGAGCCAGAGTGACCATCCTGAAGGTGCGCGGCCTTAGAAACTTGTTCAGGTCGAGAATGGGGCACCAGCACCCCATCCGTTTCGGGACCAGGAAGTACCTGGACACAAACCCTGGGTCTGGAGGAGGGTCCGTCACTTCGCTGATCACCTCATTCTGGAGGAGCAAGGCAATGTCGGCTCGACGAGCCGACAGAGAGGCTGTGGAACCCATTGTCCCCCCGTGGGGCGACAGCTCGATAGGGAGGGAACTGCTCAAATTCCAGAGGCAGACCCCTGCCAACCACTTCTAGCACCCAGCGGTCTGTGGTGATAGCGAACCAGGCGGAAAAGAAGTGGCGGAGCCGTCCCCCCATAGGGGGAACCTGGGGAGGAGTGACAAGGCTGGGGCCGACACCCCTCAACCCGTCACTGGGCAGGCTTGGAGGAAGGGCCCGCTGAGGGACCTCCTGGACCCTTACCTCCAGGTTTCCTACTGGATGAAGTGGCAGACTTGGCCTTAGTGCGCCAAGTGTGAGCCTGCTGGCCCTGTTGCTGGTGTTGCTGGGCCGGACATGCCACAGGAGTGGAAGGGCGAAAGGGCTTACGCTGCTGCTGGCAGCCTTTGTTCTTCTGGGCAGACGTGACTGAGTCCAAGGTAGCACTGGACTTCTCGATCCTCTGGAGAAGGCCTTCCGCTCTGGGCCCAAACAAGCTGGTGCCCAGGAAGGGAACGTCTGCCAGCTCGTGCTGGGTGTCCGATGTAAAGGTTGAGATCCTCAGCCAAGCTCTGCGACGCATGGCCACTGCGGCCGCTACTGACCAGGCACAAGAGTCACCAATGTCCAAAGAAGTTTGGAGCTGTTGTTTAGCCACCGCCCTTCCCTAATCCTGCACCTTCTTGACCACTGTCTGAAGGTCAGCTGGGAGATGAGGAATCGCCTCATCTGGGGAACCCATAACGGCGTGTGAGAAATGTGCCATCAGTATGGCCGAGCTAGCCTGTCGAAGGCCTAGGGAGGAAGCAGCGTAAACCTTCTGCCCTGAGTAATCCAGCTTTTTGGATTCCTTATCGGGCTGTTTGTCCACGTCCCTGGCGTTCCTGGAATGCCAGAAAACCCTATCGGTCACTAACCCCTCCGCAGAGGGGTGCTCTGAGAAACCGGAGCGTGAACCGGTGGGGACCGTGTACTTGCGAGCCATCCTGGCCGAAGGCGTGGGACAAGATGCTGGTTGCTGCCATAACTCCAGGGCTGGGCCCACAATGGCTTCAGCCACCGGGAAGGCCTCCGTAGAGGAATCCCCTCGGTCCAGTATCTCCGTAAGGTGATACCTGGCCCGTTTTTGAATGGGTTGAGCTGCATCCCAGTAGACTCTGAGATGAGTCAAAGCATACCCAAAAATGAGGATGGGCTCTCGTCCACCGACTGGCCCCCTGCAGATTCCAGGACAAGCGGCCTGGAGAATAGGGAGGAGTCGTCGTCAGACTCCAAGGAGTCTGCGAACAGCTGTTGAGCGCCTGAGCCACCCTCCACCTGCCGAGATCGATCGGGAGTGAGGGTGACCGACAACCTGTGGGGCAAGCCCTGACCAACCGAGAATCCTTGGTCAGGGCCCCAGTCTTTGGTTGTGGAGGCGGAGGTTCCACCACAATGGGTTGAGCAGCCGGGTTCAGCCGAACAACCAGCGCCGGGGTCAGTTCCTCAACTACAAACGAGGAGTTGTTTTGGCCACTCCGGTGACAGACACCTAATGGCCAGAGAAGGCGATGGAGTTGGCTTGTTACCAGTCAACAAAAGTTGCTGCCACATCAAGTCCTCGTAGCGCCGACGTAACTTATGCTGGAGCCTATCCTGTGAAGAGGACGAGCGGCGACGCCGCTTTCCATGGTGCCGAGACCAAGACCGCCAACGTCGTCGGGACCGGCTGGACCTGGAAGAGGACCAAGACCTTCGGGGTCACCGAGGGTGGGTCAGAGAGGGGACGGGGGGAAACCCCCCCTTCCCTCGGTTCAGGGACCTTAACCGGGGACTTCGGCACAGGCAAGAAGGGTTGTCGGCTTCTCCAATCGACAGACTGTCCCACGAGTCGAGAAAAATCTTGACCGCGTCGACGGGTGTAAAGAGGATGTGTTCTGATCTCCATAAATCTGCATCACCAGGAGTGTAGCCCCGTGGGGGTCCATCTATGCTTTGTTATTCTGTTGGATGTGAATAAAAGCCACACTTTAGAATCCCAACTTCTGGTATTGGACATTACAGTTATTGCTTCCTGTGTCTGGAGTTACTTGAGTGCCCCTGACTAGAAGTCAAACCTAGCCAAAATACCGAGCAACAGTTTCCTCCCCGAGGCCAGGTCCCAGGTAGGGGGTTACATATGGAGGCACCGCACAGCGCTAATAACACAAAAATACCACCAACCCGACCCCTGGGGTAACCCACCGGTCACATATGTGCCAGAGCCCACTCCCACACTTGCATGGCTTCTCTACAGAGGGGGTAGGAGTGGGTACCTCTTGCTTACTGAGGTAGTACATGACACACAGGACTTTCATCTGCACAATCAGGGGACAGCCCTGACAATGAGGGGCAGTGGCCCACAGGCTAAGAACAACAGTCCTCATCTCCAAAATACTGATGTGAAGATAGTGGTCAAATGGGATCACACTCCTTGGGCTTGAGTGCACACAGACAGGCCCCTCAACCCATCCTGAAGGCATCTGGGTTGGGACCTCTTGTGGGGATGGATGGAAAAATAGGGATCCTTGAACCAGACAGGAGTGGTCTTGCCACCAGCAAACAGCTCTACCTAAGAAGCCCATGACCAAATAGGGTGGTCCAGAGACTGGAAAGTCTGGGCCCATGAAGCATCCACTAAGGAATTTGCATGTTGAAGTGGGCCATGGAAAAAGTCACAATGGCAGCTGGCCCAGGAGTCAAAGCATGGACCTCACAGGGACCTGGGCACTGCAGGTGATCAGTGATATCAGATCATTACAGGATTCCAGAAAGAACATCTGTGCCTGGGTCATGACTAAGACAGTGTCGATAAACAGAAGGCCCTACAGGGATCAGAACTGCTTTGTGTTTATTGACCAGGATACCCAGTTGGTCAACTGACTTGCAAGTCAGGCACAAAAGTCAGTATAGCTACTTCTCTGGAAGGCACCTTGAGCAACCAGTTGTCCATGTAAGGGAATACATACAAGGTCTCTCAGCAAAAAGTCGTGGCCACCACTGTGAAGCACATAGTGAAGACTCACAGCACTAAGGGTAAGACAAAGGGAAAGGCTTGAAATTGGTGCTGCTGGCCCACCAAAAAGGGAGCCCAGGTACAGTAAATGGTTGTGCCACATTCTGATGCACAGATAAGCATCCTGCATACCCACAGTGCAGAGACAATCCCTCTGTGAGAGAAGAAGGATGAGGAACTAAGAGAGATCGTGCAATGTATTTGTTCAGGCCTCTGAGGTTCAGGACAAGATATAGATCTTTTTTGGAACTAGAAAATATCTTGAATAGAAACCCAGTTCAAGCAGTTCTAAAGACTACTGCCATCTTGTCCCAAAGGGTACACACTTCAGCCAGCAAGACCATTAAGTGCTCTGGAGGGTAGTGACAAAGGCTGCGAGAGGATGCACTGGAGGATACACTGTCAATTCCAGTGCATGACCCTACCAAATAATATTGAGGACCAACCTGCCTAATGTGATCTCCTGTCACATGGCCCTCTACCTGAACGCTGATACAGGGTGATGGGGGCTGCGAGGGCACAGCCGGCACCTAGACTTTTATGGGCACTTGAAAATGGTTACTTGGGGGGCAAGGGGGCGCCAGCAGCAGACCGACCAAGAACCCATACACGGGAGGAGTGACAAGTCTACGAAAAGTACCCCCACACCTATGTAAGGGCTGGGGAGCAAGGGAATTCAAGGAACAATGCGTCATTTTTGAAGGCAGCAACTCCTGTAAAGGGAGCTCCATGTCATGGCCAAATAGGTTTTGGCCACAAAAATGCAAGTTGAGGACCTACTGTTAAATATTGGTAGCAAAACCAGCAACACACAGCCATGAATATCGGTGAAGGCAGATGCCAGATGCAGCTCTACAAACAGAAGCATCAGGGGCATCATATGCAGAATGCAGCAAATGCTTACCAGCCTCCAATCTGTGCACCACGCACTGCTGAACTTCAGTCTTAGCACGGCCACTGGGCAATTTATCCATTACAATACAAAAAGAGTACCACCGACTATTCTGATATTGGATCATGTAAGCCTAGTAACTGGCAATAATGAGGCCTGGTAAGATGGAGGAACAAGTCCATTTGCCCATGACATCCAGTTTTCTGGATTCTTTGTCAGGGCACAAAGTACTCATATGATGGGGAGCTCTGGACCTATCATGAGTGGTCTTAATGACCACCAAGACAGTTTTAGGCTAGGTGGTATGAAAACCTTGGTAGAAGGGGAAGGATATTTGCATGACACAGCCGGTAATGTATTGGGTTTGTGCCAGGCAAACATGGTAGCATCCTCCCAAGCACAGTAAACAGAAGGAATTGTCATGGAAGAAGATGTGGGAACCATTAGGAATTCTTATCTCAGCAGCAAAATGTAGTTTGTCCTGCCTAAGGTGTAATAAAGCCTGAAATGAGACCCTGTCAAGGGGAGAACTGGATGTTTACACTACAGTGTCTTTGCTACAGGCATAAAATGGTGGAACTAGAGTCAAACCCATAAACAGGTTGCTCTTCCTCTTCAGCCTCTTCCTCCACACCCAGGACTGGATTACAGTCATCCTCCTGCTCTTCCTCAGACTGAGTAACAGTAGGAGGGATCACAGGACCCATAATGCTGCAATGGCATCCTCTGGATGGCACACTGGCAGGGACCACAGTCCCAGAGACACCCATAGCCAATGACAATGAGAGCAAAAGTAATGGCTGTGGCACTGACAGAGTAATCACTTATGGTACAGATAGCAAAAGCCACTACAAAAATTTAGATAGTGTAGCCAAAACAACAGCACTAGTGTTTACGGCACCAGCTGATAGAAAAGACAAAGAAAGTGACAACGGGATAGTGCTTACTGACAACTCGCTGGTAACAGGCTGCATGCTAATGACAGCCAGTGAGTCACAATCTACACCCAACCTTGGTGTCTGAATAATGGTTCAGCAGGCGATGAGACCAACAAAACAGCTTCAGATCTGCCCTCATGGAAAGTCATGGTAAGCTCTATTGAAGAGGTCTTTTTCGATGTCTACTTCAAGGAATGGCATTTTTCCCTGAAGGTGACAGTGTGGCCACCTGGTGAATAGACCTGCGGTATTCCCCAGGTGCAGAAGCCAGACTAGACGGCAATGCTGTCTGCATGGCATTCTCCATTTTCTGTGGGACATTTTCCAAAGCCTTACAATGGCATCTGCTTGTGGCCAGTTCGAAGCCTTAACAAATGGTGCGTCTTCTCTTGTTAAACGAATGGCCCAAGCAACAAAGTGTGTGAGCACCGTGTCTAAATATCTTCATGCTGCACTGACTCAAACAAAAAGTGGAGGCTTCGTCAGAGTAGCCAATGGTGGCATGCAATAATATTAAAAGTGAGTAAAGCGAAGAAAAACTGTAACTTCAATGACCAGTATCAACAAAGGCATTTTCCTTGATCCAACAAGTGGTTCATAGTGGGAGACAAAACTAAGGAGGTATGGGGTTGCTCATGTTATATAGGCAGCACACACGTACACCAGCGTGGGTGACCCCATCTAGGCAAAAGTTTTCGAGTGTTCCTGATGCCGATGGCTTACAGTTGAGAACCACCAAGTTCACTACCTTGTTATTCTTACAATACTAACCTGAAATACCTTTTCCCTGTATGTACCTAGCGATCGACGTCTTGAAACTCTTAACACTACCTGCACTCAACCCCTCTCACTAGTAATCAGTTCCACAACCCTATTAACTCTCTAAAATGTTTCCTGAAGTACTTTCTGACTGACTATACTCTTAGCTTGTACCTATGACACATGGTTCTGCTATTCTAGATTTCTCTGCCCTGTTCTTTTTTGTATAACTTTCCATAATTTTGAATATTTCAGTCATATCATCCCTCACTCTTTTTTTTTTCCCCAGGACAGCAAACCCAGGTACCCCAGCCTCTCCAAAAATGTCTTGTTGGCTAGCCTTCGTTCGAAGTATCTCTGCAGCTCTGTGCTGTACCTTTTCCAGTTCTCTTACAACCCTTTCATAACACAGGTAATGCCACTTTGGAGAACGCTGAAGCTGTAACAACAATATCATAAATCACTGAGTTAATGAAACAACATAAAATGCTTTTGAGACCTCAAAGGTCCTTTATAAAGGACAGGATACAAAGAGGCCTGCAGACCCTTTTATCCACTTCCAGATGAATGCATGTTAATTAGACAGATCAGACAGGCCTTTAAGTGTTTACTCATTTCTCAGTTCAGTGGGATATGTGCTTCCGGAAAGATAAAAGGTATATTAACAGGCAAGAGCAAGTAGCTTTTTTTTTTCTTTCATATGCATTTTATCTCCTGGTCTCCCCTGGCAGCCCCCTTCTGACCAATCCCCCCTCCCCAGCCCCGCCACCCAGCTTCCCCGGGACTTACCTTGCACCAACGTCATCTGGCACAGGACTGTGGTGGTGCCCAGTCACTGGTGCGAGGCCTGCGGAGAGTTGAGCGTCATCCTGCCACCTGGGGTGTTTTTCCACCTGTTTTTTGCTCTGGGGCCCATGGATGTGCAATGGGCATGATGTGCAAGCTCTGCCTCCGCAGAGATGCCCCTGGCATCTTGAACGTGGGCTCCCCTACCCTACATGGTGGTGTTGCATGTGCAGCCGCCCAGCTGTTGCTGGGTGGCAGTCAAGCAGTGCGACACACTGAGCCCCCTCCTCAAGGAAGGAATGCTGTTCTAGGGACGTTCAATCCTTCCTCTACCGCCAGCCCCCAAGCAACTCAAGGCCGTTCCCGACCCGGGGTCGCCGGCGTCGCAGAGGTAAGGCGCCCAACGACCCAGCCCTCCACGCCACTGTGCTGGCTTGCAAGTTGCTTTTTAAACAATGATTACATGCACGGTTCTAGAATATTGTGCAATTATTGAAATGCTCCTATTATAGCCAGGGGACGTCGGGTGGGTTGTGTGGATGTGCACCATAGACCACTATTAGAACTGTGATTACAGATGAGTAACCCTCATTTCTAGGGACATGGATATATTGCGTACCATCCACACATTGGCAGACTCCTAGCAGTTCTCCAGGAGGAGGGGGCAAGGCACACACACACTTGGGAAAATGGAATTGGCGAACCGAGTTCTTAAAACCAGCATCCCAGCGTGACTCAAAATCTATGTGGTAATGGGAAATGAATGTGTGTGCGGACTTCCAGGTAGCAGCCCTGCAGATCTTCTGGGCAGGGACGTCCCTAGAGCAGCCACTGAGGCAGCAGTACATCTGATGGAATGAGCCCTAAGCCCTATAAGGAGGCTCCCTACCAGCCAACCTATAGTAGAGGTTGATGCAGGACACAATCCACCTGCCAACTGTCTGCTTAGCTGCCGGTCTGCCGAGTGCGGCTTCAGCGTAGGTGTCAAAGAGCTGGTGAACCTCTCCCCAAACTCCAGCCGTGTGCTCTGTATATTAAGCGAGCACTCGCCTCAGGTCCAACATATGGAGCTTGAGCTCAGCCTCTGAGGCTGGATTGGTGAAGTACACCAGCAGACTGATCACCTGATTAAGATGAAACTCCCAAAACAACTTTCAGGAGGAATTCTGGGTTGGGGTGGAGGATAACCTTGTCCCTGTGGAACGCCAAGTAAGGAGACTCCACTGAAAGTGCATGGAGCACTGGCGGAGGTGACAACCACCAAGAAGGCAATCTTCCACGACAGACAAGAGATGTCACACCTGTGCATTGGTTCAAATGGCTTGCTCATGAGTACTGCCAAGACCAGAAACAAGTCACATGGTGGTGGTGGTTCACGTACCGGGGTGGGGGGGTAAGAGACAGGTGGTCAAGGTCATGAAAAAAGCACACCCGACCACCTTTTCCTGCACCATAGCTGGCATACCAGTCTGCGCCTAGTATGCAGAGATGGCTGCTAGGTGCACCCTGAAGATCACCGACCTCAGGCCTGACTGGGAAAGGGACCACAGGTAATCCAGGATGCTAGCCAGGGGGCTGGACAGGGGGTTGAGCTCCCTGCCATGGTGCCAAATGGAAAATCGCTTCCATTTGAAAGCACAGCACTGGCAGGTCAACCCCTTCTGGGAAGCTTCCATAACCTGGGGAACCTCCTCGGAGAGACCCAAAGCCTGGAACTCTAGCTACTTAGGAACCAGTCTGTCAAGTGTAGGGACTGAAGGTCCAGGTGTAAGACCTTCCCCTTGTGACAGGAGAGCAGGTCCGGGCATACAGGCAAGCGCAATGGAGACTGATACTACTGAGGCTGAGGAGATCTGGGTACCAGAACTGGTGCGGCCAGTCTGGGACTACCAGGATCGCCTGCGCCTTGTCCGTCTGCAAACTGACCAGCACCTGGTGGATCAGGGGAAAGGAAGGGAGGGAATAAGAGAGGCCTGGGGTCCAGGGCTTCACAAAGGCATCCCCAATCAGCATTCTGCACAGTAAGGGGCAGGCACAAAACAGCCTCAGCTTTGAGTTCTTCCAGGAGGTTAACAGGCTGACTAGGGGAGAGTCCCACTGTGGGGAGAACAGATAATTCACCACCTCCTGATGACAGGACCACTCGTGAGATACCTCGCCCATTCGTCTGAGGGAGTCAGCCACCTGGTTGGAGGCTCCAGCCAGGTGAATCACCAGATCATCAGTGTCCAGGCTGCACATGAAGGTCCAGGTACGGAGGTCCACCAGACACAGCTGGAGGGAATGTGTTCCACCCTGCCTGTCAAGATAGTACATGGTTGTGGTATTGTCCATCTGGACCTGCACGACCCGACCCCAAATCGATGGAGCAAATGCCATCAGAGAAAGATGCAATGTACAGAGCTCCAGCAGACTTATGTGGTATAGGGACTCCTTGGGGACCCACAGCCGTGGGCTCTGTGGTCCCCCAAGTGATCTTCCCAACCCACCAGAGACACGTCAGGTCATCAGAAACACAGTCAGCTCTAGGCAGATGAGTGGGATTCCTTCCTGCAGGTGTTCCAGGACCAGCCACCACTGGATGGCATTCCACACTGGCTGCGTCAACAAGGCCAACTGGTCCAGATGACCAAGGCGCTGAGACCACGGGAGAGCCAGTTCCCACTTCAGAGGGTGCATCTGCCAGTGGGCCCACCAGACCACGCTAGTGCAGGACACTATGTACCCCAACAGCTGCAGGAAGTCTCAGGCAGGGTGCGAGTGCCCAACCTGAAATGATCAGGCAAAGGAGGTAAGGTCTGCTGCCTGATCTGCTGGGAAGCTCTGCTCCAATAAAGTGGATGGTCTGTGAGGGGCTGAGTTCCGACTTGGCCAGGTTGATAAGTAGACCCAAGGCTGAGCAAGTCTGGAGAGCCAGATCCCAGGACAGTGCCACTGCCTCTTGGGATGGACCAGCAATCAGCCAGTTGTCCAGATAAGGACAGAGCCACATCCCGTGGCACCTCAGGAATGCTGCCACCACTGCGATGCACTTGGTGAAGACCCTGGAGGTTGAGGAGGGACCAAAAGGTAACGGCTTGAAACTCGTATAGCACCCCTTGCCAATGGAAAGTAGTTACGTAGGAACTTACCGTAACAGTAGATCTTCGAGAGTGGTTCCTTCAGTAGGTCATCACATATACGACTGACGTCACCTGGCGTCGGGCCGCACGGCAGACTTTTCTAGCAATCCCTGACGGAAGACCACCCACCCGACGTCAGGTGACTGACGTCAGTGTGACTGTATATAGTGGGCGGTCCCCAAACCTGTCCTACAGTTCTCCCACCAGAGCCAGGAAGAGGCCTGACAGCAGGAGCGAACAGGATTTGGAGACCCTGTAAAACACAAAAAGAGGGGAAGGAGGAAGGGAAAAATATGACCTACTAAAGGAACCTCTCTCGAAGATCTACTGTTACGGTAAGTGCCTACATAACTGTACTTCCATTGGCAAGGGTGCTTTAATGAAGTTTCAATCGACAGAACTCAAGTAGCAGCAGCATCTAATGTCATGGAAATGCCCAAAAGAAGGCTGAAGCAGCCATGCCCCTAGTAGAATGACCTGTGATGGAACCCGCAGAGGTTTATTATACTTCTGGTAACAGAATCAATGCAGTTGCCCAGCCATTTGGAAAGGCCCTGCTTAGAAACCGGTTTGCCCTTCGATCTCGAAGCGAAAGAAACAAACATCTGGTCGCATGAGTGTATAACATCAGAGAATCCGATGAACATCCATCGTGTGAAGGAGTGCCTCACCTCTATTAGAGGGGGACGGGTAATACACCGGAAGCTCTACCAACTGGTTCAGTGTGGCTTCAGACACCACCTTTGAGAGGAACCTCAGATGGGTTCTAAGGACTGCACGATCCCGATGTAAAATCAAATAAGGCTCCTTGCAAACCAGAGCATGAAGCTCCAAAATCCTTCGGGGTGATGTGATGGCCACCAGAAAAAGCGTCTTCCAAGACAGGAAGCACAGATCACAGCTCATAGCCAGCTCAAAAGGAGGAAGGGTGAGCTTTTCCAGGATGACGTTCAAGTCCCAAGGTGGGGTTGGGCTGCGGATGGGGGGTTTCAGATGGACGATCCCTTTAAAAAAGGTTTTAGAGACATCCAACTGAGCCACGGGTTTACCATCCACTAGCTCGTGGTACGCTGAAATAGCTGACAGATGTACCTTTAAGGAAGAGCAGGACAGACCGGAGTCTGACAAGTGAAAGAGGTATTCCATGACTTGCGAGGCAGAGCAAGAGAAGGGTTCCAGCCCTCTGCGGTCGCCTATATGGAAAACCACTTCCACTTCATGGCGTAAGTGGAATAGGTAGAAGGTTTTCTGGCCTCAATGAGGACCTGTGCAACCTGAGAGGAAACCCCGAAAGGAGATATTGCTATGTCTGCAGGAGCCAGGCATGAAGATGCAGGGTCCTGAGCCCCGGGTGAACTAGATGGCCTTGATCCTGAGTAAGGAGGTCGTGAGTCACTGGAAGTGGAACCGGTGGTTCTCTGGAAAGCTGCTGGAGCGGCGGGAACCAGATCTGTCTCAACCAGAGAGGGGCGATGAGGATCATCCTTGCCCTCTCCGCCTGAAGCTTTTTTTTTTTTTTAACTTTATTTTTATTGTTTTGATTAAACAATAACTTAAGTTTACATCCATCTGTAAGGCATGAAATGATGTACAGATACATCCAATGTACAGCAGGTTTCAATAGGAACCTATACAGAATTGTCTAGGAGGTGGGGGAAAATACACGTTATTTCATTGTACCACAATGTGTCTAATAAAAAAAGGCTACAGCCATCTAAGGCTTTCAGGGAGCAATCCCAAAAAATGTCATTTTAAGATGTTTTTAAATTTAAGAACCAGTGTTAATGTGTCCCCAAGTCCAAAATACGAAACCATAACATGTTAACTGCCCATACAGGCAGCTCCCACACTTTCAATCTATATCAACAAGTCTTCAATTAAGAAAAAAAAACCCTTAACAATAATTCAAACCTGGGTATCATATCGGAAGACCAATTTCCAATTTACATTAGAGAGCCTGATGGCAATATCCAAAACTGTGGAGAGAAAAGCCTATCATGTTTAAGCACTATATTTAAGTTCAGGGCTGATCAAGTTCAGAACTCATCAGGTGTCTTCCTCATCTGAATCCTCCGGTCGATGACCCTCCGAAGCCTGAAACTCCCGACTTATGGCCTCGACTTTTTTCCCCGCTTCCATCGGATCGTTAAACTGGTACAGGCGACCCCATAGTGGATCCTGAGTCTAGCGGGCATCAACAGTAGTGGGAAACCCCCAATGCTTTGAGTCTGGCTCGAACTGAATCGAACTTCTTTCATCTGCCCTCACTCATAAGCGAAGGTCCGGAAACAAATGCATCACATTCCCCTCGAAGGACAGTCCATCTCTGGATCTTGCGGCCTGCAACACCATGTCCCGAACCATAGAGCTAGCTGTGCAACTAAGAGAATCACCCGCAAGTCTCCACGTAGGCCAGCTGCCTGCGAGTTATTCGAAAGCTTCCAAAACTATCAGCCAATACTCCTGATGGAAGTTTAATACCTCAGAAAGCCAAGTTTTCAAAAAGGTGATAAGCTCTGCTCCCTTGGCTCCCTCTGGAAGGCCCACAATTCGGACATGAGAGGCACGATTAGCGTTCTCCAATGCCTCAAGCCTGTAGCGTAGCTGGGCATTTTCCTGGATCAGTTTAGAAGCAGTTGATAATGCTTGAGTGGCCCCTTTCTCCGCCGATGTGGCCTTGTTATTTGCTGCCTCAATTTTAATGTCTTGCTCTGCAAATCTCTGTAGTATAGATTCTACTTTTGTATCGGTGGCTTGTATAGCTGATTGCAGTGCCTTCCATGGTGGTTCTAACCCACTAGAGGTCGGTGCAGTTGCGGCCTGGTCTATTACTGCAGGTTGAGTTTTCGGTCCACTGCTGGTCGCTTTTTGCGTTCTTCCCATATTTGAAATTGGTATAGTTAGAATTCGAGAGGTTTTATCTGTGCTAATCTGTACTTGGATTTTAACTCTCTCAACTTGTTAGGCAATTTTTAGGACTTTTTTCCAGTTAAAGTGTGGAGCTCCTCTCGGGTACGTCTTGCCAGACGGCTGCTCAACAGCGCCCCCCTCCGCCTGAAGCTTGAGAAGAACCCCCTGCAGAATGGGAAACTGAGGGAAAGCGTACAAACATTTCCCTGTCCAAGATAGAGACAAAGCGTTGCTCCAGAAAGCACCTTGCTCTGGAACGAGCGAGCAAAACTTAGGAAGTTTTGCGTTGGATTGGGAGGCGAAGAGGTCGATTTCCGGACGCCCCCAACTTCGGAAGATGGAATCCGCCACTTCCTGATGCAGTTCCCACTCGTGAGCTAGGGTCCGAGATCTGCTGAGACTGTCCGCCAGGATGTTTAATACACCCAGCACATGCACAGTCACTAGGGCCAGATGGTGCTGGACTGCCCACTTCCACACCCTGGTCACCTCCCTGCAGAGAGGGTACGACCGGGTTCCTCCTTGTTTGCTGATGTACCAAACTACTGACATATTGTCTGTTTGGATCAGCAGCGTTCCCTTCGGAAAGAGAGTCTGAAAGGCCTGTAATGTGTACAGGACCGCCCTGAGCTCCAGAACACTGATGTGGAGAGAAATCTCCAAGCCAGACCAAAGTCCCTGGGCTTGATGTTCTCCCAGGTGAGCACTCCACCCCATGTTCGAGGCATCCGTAGTGAGGGTAGCTACTGGTGCAGGGTCCCGAAAAGGAAGTCCCAAGGAAAGATTGCGGGAATCCATCCACCATTGCAAATCCATCTGAACCGCTGAGGAGATGAGGACCGGATGGTTCAGATCGTCCAGAAGCTGGTCCCACTGCACCCGCAAGGACCACTGAGTGATCCTCATGTGGATCCTGGCCAGGGGAACAGTAGTAATGGAGGCCGCCACCAGGCCCAAAAGGTGGAGGACTTCCCGGGCCAGGATAGTCCTGCTGGCAGCCACCTTGGAGGCCTGATGGATAAGGGTCTCCACCCTGTCTGGAGGAAGGAAGGTTCTGCACTGGACCGTATCCAGGACTGCCCTGATAAACTGGAGTTTCTGGGCAGGGATAAGGGATGACTTGGGCACGCTGACCGTGATCCCTAACCGGTTGAACCAGTCCAGTGTAAAGGAAAGAGCCTCCAGCAAGGAATCCCTGGACGGGGCTGCAATCAGCCAGTCGTCCAAGTAAGGGAACACTGCACTATCCCGGCGGTGCAGGAACGCCGCGACCACCATCAGGCACTTGGTAAAAACCTGTGGTGCCGAAGACAGACCAAAGGGGAGCACCCGGAACTGGAAGTGTCCCCCCTGGAAACGGAAACGCAGGAGTCAGCGATGGCTGGGGAAAATAAGGATATGTAGGTAGGCATCCTGCATATCCAGGGCGCAGAGCCAGTGGTTCTCCATGAGGAGAGGAAGGAGGCTCTGGACAGTCAGCATTCGGAACTTTTTGTACTCGACATACTGGTGGAGCTGACTCAGATCGCGAATAGGTCGGAAATCCCTGGTCTTTTTTGGAACCAAGAAAAAATGGGAGTAGAATCCCTTTCTCCTTTGCCCTAAGGGGATGCGCTCGATCGCTTCTTTCAGCAACAGCGAATTTACCTCCCCGAAAACGAGAAGTGCCTGGTCCCAGGAGTACGAGGACTTCTGCAGAAGATTTCCCGGGGGAAACTCCAGGAGCTCTATGGTGTGCTCGATGGACACGAGCTGCGGGACCCACTCAGAGGTAATCACCCTCCACTCCTGCGTGTGGCGGGCGAATCTCCCCCCCACCTGCTCCCTGTCGCAAGACTGAGGAGGCAGTGGGGCAGGGAAGTCAAAGTGGTGGGATGTTCAGGGAGGGTCTCTGAACGTCTCTGATTCTTGGAGGCAGGAAGGGTGGCTGTACCCATGGCCTTATGCTTCCCTTGGCAGCGCGCCTGAGCGTTCTTCCTCTGCCTCCAGGTCTTTTTCCAAAAGGGCTGCTGCTGCTGTTGAATGCCCGATCGGTACACAGACCTAACAGACCTAAGAGCAACTCCTTTGTCCTGTAGGTCCATTATAATATCTTTGGTGTCCCCTCCAAAAAGGACACAGCCCCTGAAAGGGGCATCCTGAATCACCGACTGGACCTCGTTAGCGAGGCCCGAAAGGCGAAGCCAGGAGTGCCATCTAAGGGCAATGGCAGTTGCCGAGGTATGGGCCACAGCATCGACAGAATCGTAAGTGGCCCGCAGAGCAAGCCTGCAGGAGATCTTGGAGAGGCGGAGATCCTTGGCAAGTTCCTCCTTGAGAGGTGAAGGATCCATAGATTTTACCTTCGTCTCTAACCTGGCCATAGTCGCTTTTTGGTGGGACACCATGTGGGCCATGTAACTGAGGGAGCGAAGGGCGACGTGGCCAAGGAGTAGACTTTGTTCCCCGAACTGGTCCATCTGCCTTGACTCCTTGTCCGGAGGAGTAGTGCTCATGTGCTTAGGAGCAGAGGAGCGATCATGAGCCGCTGAAATGACTATAGAGTCAGCCTTAGGATGAGACTTTAGAAAAGGGGCATCCTTCGGCATCCGGTAAAGTCTGTCCGCCCATTTGGGGTCAGTCGGAATAGACTGAGGCATCTGCTAGATGGTCGTGGTGAGGTCTTGATGGGGGCCCATCCATGGAGGAACTGGGATAGGAGACAGAGACTCCAAGTCCAGGTGCTCCGCGAGCCTCTGTCTCATCTGGTCCTGTTCCTCCGACTCCCAGTCGAAGTAGTCTCTCAAGATGTCTGAGAAGGAAGGGTCCTCCGGCGGTGACTTCGGCGAGGCCTTGCCTCTCGATTCCTCGGGGTCCTCCACAATCTCCTCCTCCGAGGAATCCTCCCTCCCATCTGAGCTGTCATCATCCGCCTCCTCAATAGGACGACGAGAAAAACCTGGAAGGGAAACATCCTGCGAGGTCTTCCCGAGATGTGGACAGTCGGGCAGCTTCTCTCGGGAAGGGACCTAGGAAGCTGCGGCTGTGGAGTCTAGTTTCCAGGTCCAAAACCAAGCCCGACCTAGTCCCCTGCCAACAAGACTGTATAAGGGCCTTTGAAATCTGGAACAACCTGGGGGAGCTGGCTGAGGCTGGGGAGGAAGAGCGACTGTGGGGATAGTAACTCCTGGGGTCCCACGAGGGAATAGGTTCATCCTGTAAAACTGTCCCAGATGACTCCAATCGGGAGTGGAACACCCCCCCCCCAAGGTAAGGATCTCCAGGATACCCACAAGGGTAATGGGGGACAGTTCAGGGTTGGGTGTAAATCCCCATCGTCAGTCCTGACGTCGAGGGAACCCACGTCGGACCCACCGTGGTATACATCAGAGAAGGGTCCGGCGAGGGATAGTCCACGCCAGACGAACCGACGCCAGCACCGTCGCTACCCGATCTGGCGCTGGGGATCGAGTGTCGGAGGGGCCGGCATCGGCACCGGGCGAAGGGGCTCTGGCATCGGGGCCAATGGTGGAGGCTGGATGGCCAGTCCTGGCAGAGGGACTGTCGTCGGGATTGCCGGTGTCCGAGGGGCTGGCAGCCTGCGGTCAAGCTGTGGAGGGGCCTCCAGAGAAAGGCCATTCAGCCAAGGAGGAGCCTCCTGTGCCTGGACCCCGACTGGGGAGCTCGGAGAGGAACCCAACATATCCACAGGTTCAAGGGCATCTCCGTCGCCATCGCCAGACTTGTCCGTGGGAGAATACGAGGATACCGGTGAAGAAGGAAGAGGAGGGAGAGGGGCTTTCTCCCTCTGGTCCTGCCGGACGTCTGATGTGGCGCCGTTGGGCCCCGACGGGAAACCAGCTCGCGGCGGTCGCCAGAGATACGACTTAGCGGCGGGTCGGGCAGCAGTCAGGGGTAGAACCCCTGGCTGACTTATCAACCAGAGCTGGGCGACTGGCCCCAGCTGGGGGAGCTGACTTACTGGCCGGCGCGTGGTCTCCGGAGGAGCCGGGGGCCGACTTACCGGCTGAGGCGACGCAGTCGCCGGAGGAGCAGATGATCGACTGATCCATCAGAGATTTATCTGACTTACCACCCGGTTTCTTGGGCAGCAGCTGGAGCTGGATCTTGCTTGTTGAGGGCCTGATGTAGTCCATGGAGCGAGCCCGCTCCCTAGACTTCTCCTTGTGTTTTTTCGAAGGGGAAGATTTTTCAGACGAGTCCCTAAGCCAATCCATCTTTTCCTCTAGTGAAACTAGGCGGGCTTTGAGCAGGTGGGCCTCCAAAGCCTGTTATCTCCGTTTTTTCATGGCCTGGTTGAAGGACTGACACTCAGGGCAAGAGGAGACTGGATGGTCTGGGCCTAGGCCGATGACGCACTTCGGATGTCTGTCTTTGTGCGGGATCTGGGTGCCACATGATGAGCACTTCTTCTTAGGAGAAGACATCAAAAAGAACAGTTTGAAGAATAAAGTACCGAGGGATTACCGCGCGATGAACTTTCTCGACGATCGCAAATGGAAGTCTGCGGAGCAACTGACACGAGGCAATGGCGGGAAAGAACTGAAGGGTGGGCGTGGGGACCGCCCACTATATACAGTCACGTTGACGTCGGGTGGGCAGTCACCCATCAGGGATTGCTAGAAAAGTCTGCCGTGCGGCCCGATGACGTCAGTCCTATATGTGATGACCTACTGAAGGAACCCTCTCGAAGTAAGATCCAAAGGTACCAGTGGGACGGATGATCATGGATGTGGAAGAAGGCATCCTGGAGGTCCAGAGAGCAGAACCACATGCCCTGCTTTGGAGATGGGATTATCTGGTTCACAGTGACCATCCTGAACTTGCACCTCCTCAAGAACTGGCTCAGGTCGTGCAAATCCAGTATGGGGTGCCAACTCCCCATCCGTTTGGGGACCAGGAAGTACCTGGACACAAAGTCCCGGCCGGCCATGGCATCTGGGACACAGGTCACAGTGCCCTTCTCGAAGAGCTGTGCAGTGTCCTCTCTGAGGGTGGACAGCATGTCCTGGGAAGCCATGGACTCCCATGGGGCATGGGCCCAAAAGGGCAGTAGAGCTTCGGAGTCAAGAGGCAACCCTCAACCCCCCATGTCCAGCAGCCATCTGTTTCATAGCTTGGTTCTTCGTAAATAAGGTGGCCGACATTAGGGCCAAGCTGCTGCCATCACGCTCTATGGGGGTTGCCGTGAACCAGGGTGAGATCACGGTGCCTCAGTTTTCCTGGAGTTCCTTCGGTCAGCTGGAGTTCACTGATGTCATGAGGATTGTCCGGCACATGCGCCCTACGTGCTATAGTTTGGACCCTGGACCAACCTCCCTAATTTTGGGTTGTACTGACATCATTGGTCCAGTCCTTATACAGACAGTCAGGTGCTCCCTGGAATCTGGTGAGTTTCCCAGCTCCCTGAAAGAGGCGGTGGTGACACCCCTCTTGAAGAAAGCTACCGCGGACCCTGACTGTCTTGAAAACTACAGACCTATCTCTAACCTTCCCTTTGTTGGGAAGGTGATTGAGAAAGTAGTGGCTGCACAACTGGAAGACCATTTGACCATCCATGATGTCTATGAACCCCTCCAGTCCGGTTTTCGTAAAAGACATAGTACCGAGACAGCGCTGGTTCGGGTGCTCAATGATCTCTTGATGGCTAGAGATCAGAAGAGTCGTTCCATTTTGGTTCTCCTCGACCTTTCTTCAGCTTTTCACACAGTAGATCACATGGTGTTGATAGAATGCCTGAAGCTGTTTTGTGGAATATCTGGAACCGTCTTAAGATGGTTCACTTCATTCCTCACTGAGAGATCATAAAGAGTTCTGTCTGGGGTCTTTTCCTCAGATTCAACGGCTTTGTCATATGGGGTGCCTCAGGGCTCAGTACTATCACCCATGTTATTTGCGGTGTATACGCTACCCATCAGAGAATTGTAAGGAGGTATGGGCTGAGGTTTCACTGTTATGTAGATGATACCCAGCTCTACCTTTCTTTTGGCCCCGACCAGGGGGGAGCTCTCTCGGTCTTTAACAGCTGTCTAAAAGAAATCCAGAAGTGGATGAATTCTAGCTGGCTGAGGTTGAACTCTGATAAGACTGAGGTACTGGTTGTGGACCCAGGTCGACAGATAGAAGTCGGGTGCTGGTCGTCTTCGAATTTTTCTTGGAGGCGTTCCTCTCACTCCTGGAAGGTGCAGAATCTGGGGTAGTTCTTGACGATGGACTGACACTGCATTCGCAGGTGTTGGCAGTCGTCAAGACTTCCTTTACCATCTTAGGAACATCATCAGGATTCGGCATCTTGTTCCGTCTGCCGACCTACCAACGTTAGTCCATGCCTTCGTGTCTCGCTTGGTTATTGCAACTCCCTTTACCTAGGGCTTTCTAGGGTTGAACCACCGCCTGCAGCTATTGTAACTTAGCTCGCTGGCTGGTGTCTCTAGTAGATCCTGTCACATTATCTCGGTGCGCGAACTGCACTGGCTGCCAATTCGCATGGATCACCTTAAAGTCGGATTGCTGACTTTCAAAGCTCTACACGATCTGGGTCCAGTCTATCTGAAAGAACTTCTGGTCCCTTATCACCCTAATCAATCACTCCGCTCGGCCAACAAGGGGTTGCTAGAGGTTCCAAGGGTGAATTTGAAATCTTCGGGTGCTCGGGCTTTCGCGTATGTGGCCCCCACCCTTTGGAACTCTCTACCCCATCGTCTGCGGAAGTGCACTTCTGTGGAGGGCTTCAAGAGAGGTTTGAAGACTTTTTTATGGGAAACTGCATTTTTAGAATATTGATTGAAATGACTGTTTGATCCAGCTGTATTTTTTAATGATTTTATTGTTTTGATTTGTTATTTATGTACGGCGCCTTGGCAATTGAAAGGTGCCTTATAAATAAAATTATTATTATAGTAACAGTGGACCAAGCGTGCCAGAAATGGCAAAGCCGACCCTCATGGGAAGCTGAGGCACTGGAGCTCCTGTCTGACAAGGAATGTTACCAAGACCCTCTGCTGTGGATCGCTGATCCTGTTGGACCCTTAATGTCCACTGACGAATCCTCATATGTAATCTGTCCAGCAGTACCATAACAATGGCTGGTACCATCAGACCCAACAGTCTTAGGAATGACCTGGTGGTGAAATACCTGTTGTGGTAAACCATCTGAGCCTGCACAATCAGGCATTCCATCCTGACCTGAGGCAGGGAGGTTAAGCCTTGTGTCGCATCCAGGATTGTCCGTATGTACTACAGGTGCTGACAAGTGGCCGGACTGATGTCGGCATACTGACTGTGATTCCCAGGGCCACAAATAACTGCCTGGTGCATGCTTGAGTCTAGTAAGACACTCTTTGGATTGAGCACTGAGCAGTCAATCGTCCAGACAAGGGAATATATACAGACCCTCTGTCTTAAGAGCTGCTGCCACGACTGCCAAGCATTTGATAAAGGCCCGTGGCACAGATAATACACTCAAGGGCAATACCCTTAGCTGGTAATGGTCCTCCTTGTAAGAAGAATCTGAGATACTTCCTGTGACGGGGATAGACTTGATATGCAGGTAAGTGTCCTGCATGTCTAGTAAACATCACCAGTCCACATCCTGGAACAGTCATGTGGCCCTTGATGCAGAAAATGCAAGATGTCCTGTGAGGGTTGTGATGTATATATGATGGTGTTTATCTTGCATACCCTTGTTTAGATCCTGTCCCTTATCTGTGACAGTGGGAGCGGGCCTTGCAATGTGGCCAGGCTGGACTTACGGCACATGATGTCACAGTGCAAATTTCCGAGGTCCCAGCCCGGTTAGAAAGCCCTTGTCCATTTTGGGACAAGGAGAGATGAAGAAAAATAGGACCCTATGATCCACTGTTCCCGAGGGACAGGTTCTATAACTGTCTGCAATAGCAAGGTATGGATCTCCTCCAGAAGCACTGGGATGCTGGACTGGTGATTAATAGAAAGGTCCTGGATGATGATCTGGAAGCAGTTCTAAAAGTTCCAGAGAATGACATTATTCCATTATTCTACACTAGCCAACATGGAGAAGGTATGCCTTGCAACCCCACTGAAAGTAGTGACTGGGGGTTGCAGAAGGAGTTAGTATGAGTTTGTTTCTGTGGTTGCTGCTGCAGTGGCACCTCTTGGGGCATAGGGGAAAGCACCTGGGGTAGTCAATGCTTCTGCTGCTCTACTCACGTCCTAGCGTCTTGCAATGGAGCAGACCAAAGAAGGCACCCTCTATATGCCCCGTGGCTGGGTATAACAGGTATATGTACTGGCTGCAGGACTGTGCCATATGCCTCTTTTTTCTATCATGTCATTATTTCTCCTCCTTGCCGCGCGGGCATGGCAGGTTGTCCGGCCGCCGGCACCTGCACCCCCAGACCCGGTCTGGCCAGCGACGCGCTGTCCTTCACAGGCTTAGTGTGTACGCAGTGTCTCCCCAACCCCCACCCCTGGGGATCTAGAACCAACACCTGGGGACGCACCTCTCAGGTCCGGGGGCGTAGTGCACGGCCATCAGCCACTGCCCCACTATTTTTCCGCCTTTGGTGTTCCCCTGGAGCTGGCATGCAATGACATACAGCGCACTTACGTGCCAATGTCTGCCATGCTCCAACCCTCTTTCTGTGCACCGCAACTTCCAGCACACCCGACAGCTGCCAGATGTCGCTGCAGAGCAACGCGAGCCCCATGCCCACCCTAGAGAAAGGAGAGCTGTCCTGGGATGCTCGATCCTCTCCCGTCCCCGGGTCACCGGCAAGGTGTGAGGTGTGGTGTCCGGAGCCTCAAGCCTCAGCGCCACCAGGCCAGGCATGCCATATGCCTCTTAAGCTAAAGAGGATATTCTGGCATCACCATGTTTAAGGAATAGGTCTCAAAAGGTGCAGCAGAAACTGCTATCTGGGCCTAGGTGTTTGAAATGTTCCTAGGCTGCATTCCCCAAGGGCTTCTGGCAGTGGAGTAGGGAGGCTTGGAATTTAGCAAGCCTCATGCCCAAATAAAATGAAGGCCAAGGTTCTTTTTCCAAGGACTTATAGTCGCTGGTGGTCCAGGCAACATGTCTGGCATCCCCTCAGGGCCTCAGAAGATGAAGGCCAAGGTTCTTTTGCTCAAGACCTATGAGCCCTTGGGTATCAAGCAGCATGTACAGCAGCCTTACTATTTTTTTTTGGGGGCACTCACCTAAGGAAAGTGGTTGGTGAATGAATGCTGCTGCTCCCTGCTTCAGCATGGCAAAGAACTACTGCTGTACCATACTGGGGAGAAAAAAGATAGGGTCCTCTCAGGCAGCCCTAAATTGTGTAGAGCTTTGTGGGACCAGTAGACTAACGATAGAGCTCTCCACCTCATCCTGCCGTTCATCCTTCCTCTGTGGATGGAGGTGAGAAACATTGCCACCATCGATGTCTGCAATTGACAAACATCAGGCCGGCAACATTCCCAGCTCTCACCAGGGACCTGTGTTACACTGATGGGGGGATTTGGTAGGGCCCATTGATGGCAGACAGTGGGACTGACAGGAGTTGAGAAATCGACACCCGTACCATTGACAAGCAATTCGGAGGAGCCGATGGGGGAGACTGAGGTGCAACCATCAGCAGCAGTGTTCCAGCCATCGCAGTGTGATGAGGGAGAAACGTTGAGGGGAGAGACAGAGGCGCCACAGTCAGCGACAGTGCTCCAGCCATTGCGGTGCGATGGGGGCAGAGGTGTTGACAGGGGAGACAAAAACACCACCATCCACAGCCATGAGCCAGCCTTAACCGAGATAAAAATACCTCCCCCATGCCCAGTCTACTGGAGTGTGGGGGAAGGGGAGATGCAGATGGGAGAGGCGAAGGCATCACCATCGGAAAGGAACCAGCCATAGCTGGCTGCTGATATTCGCCCCATAATCCCCCTAGATGTCTTGTTGGTGGTTGGGGGGGAGGGGGTCAGCATTGTGGCGAAGGCGACATAGAAAGAGACAGACCTGCTAGATAAAGGGAGGGTGTCTAAAGAAATTTCCTGTATGGTTGCTCCTGGCTTCCACTTGCTGCCATGTTCAGCTGGTAATAATGGCAAATTATAACGAGGTTTCCCTATAGGAAAAACCATGACCCAGTAATTATATACACCTTATAATACCATTTGTAAATCTGCAACTGGCATGAGAGGATCCACTCATTGCGGTCATTTATACAAGTCAACAGGATGTCTTCCGCTTAAACGAACACATTTAATACAAAGCTTTACTCTTTCTCTACAAAATAGGTCTAGGCTTTATGCCTAGTACAGCAGCTGAGAAATTCCCAAGAAGTACTAATATGTTTTCCACTAGGTCCCAAGTCAGAACTGTTTTTTGTTTTTTTTCTTTCTATCCCCAAATTCATCTCATCTTTTGGTCAAAGATCTTTTTAAATATAAGGCAATTACCTGTTATAATAATCTGCCCCAGTCTGTTCTGAGTAGTGGTAACCTGAATGTTTTTTTATTTATTTATTTCAGTTTAGGATTAATACCTTTGAGTCAAGGACTTGTTTTCAAAGGTTCCGAGTCAGTTAAACGAACAGATACAGACAACATAACACATAGCATAGCAGCGGATTACAAAATAAGGTTACAGACGGTTGCACATACTTTTAAGTTTAACTAATACATAGCAGTCTAGGTTTCACTAGTACATAGGAGTCTAACATTGTAAGTAGCAGCATTAAGTGTGGGCATAGCAGTGTTAGAAACAGGAAAGAGGGGGAAAGGCCAGGGATTGAGTTTCCGCTGGGTATAAAGGGGCAAGTGGGGGGTGGGGCATGGACAGTTGCCAGAATGGTAGGCTGAGCTCACCAGTGGTGGCCAGGGGTGAGAGTGGGGGGTGGGAAGCAGCCCAAGGTAGACATTGTCAGATGTTCACGTATGTGGGCAATCTGGTTTTGGGAGGTTGACAGTTTATTGTAGTGTAGACTATGCAAGATAGATATTTTGTTGATAGGGGATTTGTTGAAAAAGCGGGGGAGAGTGCATGGGGCAGTGGTTGGGTGGTTAGAGCCAAGGGGTGTGGGATAGCCTCAGGGGCCTAAGCATGAGCTAAGTGCGCAGACACAGATTTTTTTTTTTTGTTGTTCTAATTGGGAACGAAAGCCCAATTTTGAATATATTTAAATGCAGTCTGTACATTTACTGCACGATTCCAATCGTGCAGGTTTTCTGTAATGTTTTCACTGTACTTGTGTGGTGTATTGTGTACACTGGTCGCTGCAAATAATAGCAGATATGCCAATCTGCTAACCAGTATAAGTAAAACGAAACTAAATGAAAACGAATGGATGTCGAGTATTCAGCAAAAACGGACTCCGAAAAAGGGAACATCAATCCCTTGCAAATACTACGTAACAGCCCCAGTAAAAACAGTTCCTTATTTGTTTCGTGAACTACAGGTCCAAAAAAGCAGTTGAATTTAAGGACTGGCTTCTTGAGTTAGGATTAACTACTCTTTTCCCTGCTAGACAGACTAACTTGTCCCTTGCCCATGAATTTTCATGTACGGACTAACCAGCTAAAATGTCAGCCTTGATCATTCTGGTGGCTTTTGTCAGAATCTATTTTCCACCACCTGATTTCATTCAGCCTGGTTTGTCATGCGAACTCTGCACTGTTGTCTCCAGCTGTAGCTTCAGTGCTTTAAAAACAAGGAGGTCCGTCCTAACAAACATGAATGTAGTAGTGCTTCCTCATGTACAAGCCTGCAGCTGACAGCCAGCAATGCCCACCACAATAGAGGTAGTGCTGTCTAGGGACTATAGCACAAGCTTGAGAACCAGGAAACCCAGGTTTAAAATTAAATCTTAGCCTTTTACTCGCAATGCGACTCTAAGGTAGTCACTAAAGGTCTCTGTGCTTAGTCCATCAGGCTATAAAACTGGGTAATGCAGGGCCCCAGATGCTGCATCTTAACTGGTCTATCCTGGGTAAAGGGAAAAACAGAAAAACAAAGGAATTACTGTATAATAACTGTTTAGCTTTAATTACACACTTAAATCAGTGTGTAATTCTCCGTAATGCACAAGTAGCCGGAAGTGACACTTCAGCACAGAAGTGCGTACTCTACCTACAGTGAGGTGGTGCATATAATGATATGCAGATACACATTCTGGCAGTTCAACCAAGCTTTAAACAAGCACAACACTGCCCATATCCACTGAATGTATTGCATACAGTCGTGGGCAATGTGCACAAATTACTGTGAATTTGGTCATCTGGTCTTTTAACAGGACTCACACTTGGAGACTGGTGGGGGTATATTCAAGAGGGACATGAGGACATTTTCATTCACTGAAAGGGTGGTGGAACCTTGAAACAGATTAGTGACAGAGGTTGTGGAAGCATGCATCATTAATGAGTTCAAGCATTTGATGGGACAAGGCCAGGGGATTTACAATCCCACTTGCAGGAACTGAGAATGGAGAGGAAGTAGGCAGGGGTTAAATAACCCACCACGGCACTAGGCCATGAATAAGGTGGTAACAGCCATGGGCAGACTTGTTGGGCCACTGGTCTCCTCCTGCCATTAGACCGTATGTTTCCAGGATTGAAAGGTGCCAGAAGATCTCACAGAGACTCTCAGCAAAAGTCTGAAACAGTAAACCATAGACATGTGCTTTGTTCTGTTTAGGACTCATGAGCAGGGCCACTGGAAAATTGTGGAAAAGGTTACCCAGAATTGTGGGGGTTCTACTATAGACCCCGAGTGCTTCACAATAAATCTTTTAATGTTTTCTGCAGCATATATTAGTCAGTGTAAATTGATAAATGAATATACTGTCACCTGACTACGTTTAAAACATAAGGAAAAGTTTATATTCCTAAAAAGAATACTAAACTGATAAGCTATCGTAAGCATTGCCTATCTTCCAAAATTTAAAAGCATCTGCCTCATATAGTGTTAAATAGATTCTATAAAGTGAGCCACAGCAAATCGATATTAAATTAAGCCAGAAGAAATACATTTTTTGTTTGCTTCTGGCTGTAGAATAATGAAGCCTAATCAACAGCTGTTTACAGTGCTCTGCCAGCTATTCACCCACTTTGGCACAAGACAAAATAAGCAGATAGAATGGTGAATAACTGAGTTTTAGTAAAATGTCATTGAGGTGTTTAATGCATATAATTTATACTGTATGTACTGTACACTATTTTGGAAATCATATATTTAAACATTAAATCCGGGGTTATTGGAGCTGGCAGTATACTCTAGAGGTTAGAGTAACAAACTGAATGAGCTGATGACATCTAGCAGACCTGGGTTTGATTCCCACAACCTTCACTTGCATACTGTGCGATTCTGAGCAAGTCACTTAACCTCCTCAGTGCTCCTGGGTTGTACCTGAAAACAGGCACTTGTGCCTAGTGGGCCTTACGCAGTTATCAAAAAATGTACAAAAATACCAATATATTTTTACTGCATCTGCATCATACAGTAGTACCCTGTAATGTACCTTTGTTTTACTCTGGCTGCAATGATTTTGTTTAGTTAAAGATAAATGTTCAGATACATTTTGTGTTTTATAAGCTTGTTTTTAGACTTTAGTCAGGCTTTTATTGTAGTCTTTGCATGTGAGCATCCAGGAGGTAGTTGCTAAGAGTAAGATCACTATTAGCAACCACCTTATTCAAGATTAAAATTGACAGGGCCATCCAAAAATCCTCAGCTGTCTGAATCAAAACTAGTCTAAATGAAGGTATGCTCACAAGGAAAAACTTGCCCTGCCACTTACAAAAAGGCTTCACAGTTAGCACCCTATTTAAGTGACTGGGATAATTTGCACCTTTTTTCCCATCTTTTGTTTCAGTTTGTGTGGCAACAAAGTTTTCTGATCAACTACTTTAACACAAAACAAATGTTAAGTGTTTATGTGTACTTATGCTTGGCCAGTAGATTCTGAAACCAAATAAGACAAGGATTCAAAAGAAATCAGTGTCACATAAAACCCTTGCCCTACCTTGCACCGCATTGTTTTGGCCAAACCCAAGTCTGCATGAAAAACTGTCAATATATTGGAGAGTATTTTATTAAAAATGTTAATACTTTTTTATACAATTCAATATAAAACTCAAAAATTGCAAGAAACTGCAGAACATGTCATTTTTTGAGGAGAATGGTGAAAATTGCGGATTCCGCAAAAAAACTGCGGGCGCAATTTTCCAGTGGCCCTGCTCATGACAGCAGTACAACCAGTGCCTCCGCAAAGCACAGGAGTTAATTCAGCCAATGGTTACTCAGATACAAAGTGTATACATTAAACAGCAACTCTCTATTTTAATAAAAAGCTTAAAAACTCTCGATTTTTTTTGGCGGCTCCATGGCGCCGAGTGAAGGGGTTCGCGTGGCATGCTGGAGACCTGGGTACCAGGAGCAGAAACTGGCAGGGAGTACAAGCATCTGTTTAGGCACTTCCCTCCCGGGGTGGGCAGACCTTTGGCACCTGGATTGGTTTGGGAAACATACTAGGTGGTGTGCTGCCTCAACACGCCGTCGTACATCGCCACCCCAGGTCGTCATTGCATAGGTCCATCTCGGTAAGTGGGAGGGACAAGAAAATGTGAAAGAGATGGCCGCTCATGCCACCTGGATGATGGCGGTCCGTCCTCCCGTCAGCTCGAAGCCTGGGATAGCCCTGTGACGCACCCTCGTTGCCCCTGATAAGGAATATAGAGTGTGCCTATGAGCATATGAAAGTCTCCCCTCCCAGTCCCTTCCATGGGAGGGGGGCTCCCCGGCAAAGGGATATGCTGGGCCGGTCGGCAACAAGTTTAGAGGCAGTGGACGGCGACCAGAGGAACGGAATGGGCGGCTGGGATGGCGTGGAGGGTTAAAAGAATAATAAAAAAAAAAAAGAAAACACTCAATTTACACCAATTATGTTTTAACTTTGTTTTATAAAATTTTTTTTTTTTTTTACTGTCCCCTAATGCCCGGCTACTAAACAGTGGTTGCCAATGCAGAATTATTTGACTGAGTCTTTCAAAATGTATCTGACGCTCCCATACTAATCACACAACTGTTGTTTGTGACATTACAGTTTGCTGTTGTGGTGAGCACTATGATACCATAAATAAAGGCACTGTGAGGTGAACAGGGGAGACACAAATGTTTTAAAACATTTTCTATACAGACTTTTTAGATGGACTACCAAGATGTGCTGTAAGCCTTGGACAGGAACACTGAAAATGAAAAACTGTACTCTCCAGTAAATCTTAACATCTGAATTATCCTATGAAAACAGATGCTGAAGTACAGAGTTACACTTTAAGGGAGGGTGGGACAGAGACAGTAAGCTAGCATGCAATTTCTGGTACACCGAAAACACTATCACTTGTAGTGATTTTCTGTTCCTCAACACTGTCCATGCTGGAAGAGTTTCCAGCTGCTGCTGCTTGTTTATTCTGTTTGTTTTGTGTGCACAAGCGCAGCAAACACCTTGGTATAAGAGTGTCCTCTGAGGGGTGTGACAGTGTCCACTCAATGCAGAGCGGTATCAGCACCCAGTCTGACTATGACAGAGTTTCTGCCTTGCTGGGCGGGGACGGCACCAACTTCAAAACAAGTTGTCGTCCCTTTGATCTGCGCCGCCCAGCAAGCCAGGCTGATCTGTCATGGTCAGCCTGAAATGTGTGCCTGCAACAAAGAATTCCATCCACTGATGTCTGTCGCTGGCAACCTAAACTGTCCCCCAAGCCAACCCTCCCTCCCTGTCAGCCCCCCCAAACACACACAAACAGTAGTGACAATGGGGGTGCAAAATCCCCCAGTGCCTTTCCCAAAAATAAAGAAAACTGTCCCTTGTCCTGTTTGAAAACAGTCCATCAATGTCTGTTGCCGCAACCCCACCCCCCAAAAAAAAACATAACATAGTGACACTGGGGGTGCCCAATCCCCCAGTGTCCTCAACAGAACTGTCCCTCATCATTTTTTCTGCTGACAAGAAAACCAACCATCGACGTCTGTTGCGTCCCCCAAACATTACTCAGTGACACTGGGGTGCCCAATCCCCGTATCCTCAAATATTTAAACACTGTCCCTCCCAGTCACACTGGGGGTGCCCAATCCTCCAGTGTCCTCCATTAATAGGGAACTGTCCCTGAAATAAAGAAAAACGTCCCTCTTTTTTTTTTCCTCCTCACACCTGAAAAAAGAAAAACGTCCATCGTTGTCTGCTGCACCATTACCCACCCCCACCCGACTCTCCCACTCAGGACCCACAACCCCCAACCCCATCCCATACTGACATACTGGAGGTCTGTCACTGTACTCTTCTCTCTGGACTGCAGGCGCGTCTTCACTCTTCAAGCTTAATAGTGAACTGAGATAGGCGCTTCAATGTATTTCAATGGGTTTCAGTTTCAATGTATTTCAATGGGGTTTTCAACTTAGTGGCATAACAGCCATTTTTATATCCCCACACACACACATTTCAGCATAATTTTTCATAAGGTGGGGTACTAGAAAAGGTAAGTGACATAACGCAATTCTGTCCCAAAAGGTGATTTTGTGGTTGCTGCGCAAAAGCACCTTTTGGGTAGGAGTTGAACAATTTCTCCACCTTTGTTCGTGAGAAGGCTATGTTGAAAATGTGGTGTACAAATATTTAAAAACAACAAAGGTATGAGCCTGCATTGAAATTTGCAAACATAGGCTAGTAACTTTGGTAATTTTTAATATTCTGACCCCAGATTTTCAACATTGCCATTTCTTCACAGCACCTCATCATGAATGTGACAGCCGTCATTTTTCAGATCCTGGCCAAAATGTGTTTTTGTATCCTGAAAGGTGATTCTGCAGTTACTGCGTGAAATCATCTTTCTGCCAGGAGCTGAATATTTTCGCAAATACTTGTTCATGAGGTGGGGTCATAAGAAAGGTGTGTTGAAAATTTGGGGCACATATATTACCAAACAAGACAGTTACACTGCCCAACATCACCACTTCTAATTTGTATTTTTAAATGTTAATAAAAGGATTCCTTCACTGAAGCAATCTTCAACCCCCCCCCACCACCACCACCAAGACACCACTGCACACAGTGAACATTCGGCACTGACAACTGCTTGTTTGAGTAGTCATCAGCTCTTTTTCAGGGTTTGTCAGGGGAAATAAATAGTCCAACAGCTAAAAAGTACTGAGAAAGGAATGGAAACAAAATTTTGTTTGCATACAGTATACAGCATCTTTCCAAAGCACACATCCGCTGCCATACGAGAAATTCAGTGTGAGATTACTTAGGCTGTGCAATGACTCCAGGTTTTATAAGAGACTTACCTGTTAATTGCATGAATAGGAGGGGGAAGGGCACCAGACAGCCTAGCACAGGCGTAGTAATCTCCAATTGATTCGATGATACTGGACACAACAGCACTGAGCATGCCAATAACCCCAGCTGCCGAGATTGTAGGTAATCCCCATTGAACTGCAAAGACAAGCAAACAGAGGTCGGTCTCATTTTTTAGCATTCCATAAAGAAGCATGTCAGTGGGACTCATTCTTGTAACGCTGACAGCTAATGGCCAATGTTTGCAGTTTAGACTGCAAGTAAACTGTTGACAATGCAGTCCGTTAATCAATTACACAGGGAGCACCAACCAGCTAGCAGATGACCATCAAATACAGCAAGGGTCAAAATTATGTTTTGCAGTACTGACCAACAGGGCTAGTATCTGAGAACATACAGTGCCCCACCACCACATGCATTCCACTTGGCAATAATATCACCACTCCAATACAAGCTACCAGGACTGCTTAAAGGAAAATGTTACTGGCCTAACACAAATTCTACCAGCATTTGGATGGTGCCACCCGTGGGCCATGCATAGTCAGTGGTTAATCCTACTATTATGTTAGGGCAGAGCTGCCCAGAATGGCTGGGCTCCAATGGTGACAGAGGAAGGGGCTACAGGATGGAGGTGAATGCCCTGAAAATTATGAATCCAATGGACACAAGTTGGTTGAACAGTCTAAAATGTGAAGAGGTACAAGAAAAAAAAAAACTGTGTGGCAAGGCAAAGTTTATTTATATGGCGCCCAATCCCAAAGGTTCTGGATGCCTTACATAAAAACACAGGCAGGGTATTAAAAATAAAACCACAACAAGCAAAATAATAAACTTCAGAAACAGCACTGAAATTTTAGCTGGCAGTTTCTTAGGTCTGGTCAGCTGGATTCAGCAGTGAAGTGGGATGCCCAGAATTTTATTACTGCTCTTTAAGTCGATCATCAGCAAAATCACAACACTTGCATTGTGCCCCCAATAGTGTTGTTTTAATTTTTCCTAATTAAATACTGACTGACTGTGCAGCCATGCTGGCAAACTGGGTCTGTGCTTCTTAGAAGCCCAAGGTTTAACGGTGCTGCCAATAGTAGCTCTGTCTGTCCCAGGGAGGCACCCATTGTGCTCCTGCAGTGACCTGGTGGGAGCTAAGAAGGTAGTAGGATGCATGAATCCCTGCCACCTCCAGAGTTTCATTGGGGACAATGTGCATACTTGGTGGCTGCAAAAATGACAGTCCCCCTAACCCCATTAGTATTCAGCCCTATGCAAACAGCCCCCTCTAGATGTGGCCGGTATCTATTTATTTATTTACTGAAGTGTTTCAGCAGGAAGGCACAATGAGCGACAAGTCGCTCGTCTCCTGGTGCGACGTGGGGGGGAGGGGTACAATAGGAATGAGACATTAAACATTCAAGTTACAAGATCAACATTAACATACAGTTGTAAGACAGGTACTACAAACAGTGTTACAACAGTGTTGTGCATAATAGGTAGAAAGAGTGGACAATAATAAGTGCCAGGTTAATACATAAACAAGTGCTTACGTAAAAGAAAAGGGTGAAAGGAGAGGGAGGAGTTAAGTGGTGGAAGAGTCGTGTCCCTGGAGACCACTTCAGGATGCGAGGAACCCTGCAAGGGGACTGGGGGGACCAGAGAGAAGGGGATAAGGCAGTGTCCCAAGAGACCCCTTCAGGATGTGGGGAACCCTGCAAGGGGGCTGTGGGGCTAGATAGAAAGGGGATAAGGCTGTAGGGATTTAAAGAGGAAGGAGAGAGAAGGAGAAGGTGTGACTTAAATGCTAGGAGGTGGAATAGGACCTAACCCAAGAGAGGGTCCTTCTGGATGCAGGGGACCCTGAAAGGGGGTTGGGGAAGGTCAGTAGATAAAGATTAAGAGAGTGACAGGAGAGGGAGGGAGTGAGAATTGAACATTTGAGGGGAAGAGAATTCGCACCTTTGGAGGGGATGCCTAATCAACAATCCATCAGGATGCAACTGGACCCTGTCAGTAGCCATAGAAAGCCAAGATAGTGGCTAGGTAGAATAGGGGAGATATGCTAAGGCTCAGCTGGACCCCTTCAGGAGGCTGAGAACTGTGCAAGGGGACCGTGATGGCAAGGGGGATAGGAAGGTGGGGGAAGGGAAGGAGTGGAGACAAGCCTAGGTGCAGTAGGACCCCCTCAGGATGCTGAGAACCCTGCAAGGGGGACTACAAAGACTAGGGAGAAAGGTAGATAAGGAGGGAAGGAGAGGAGACAAGCCTATGCCCAGTAGGACCCCTTCAGGGTGCTGAGAACCCTGCAAAGGCTAGGGGGACAGGTAGATGGGGGAGGAGGAAGGAGAGGAGACAAGTATAGACGCACTAGGACCTCTTCAGGATGCTGAGAAGACTGCAAGTCGAGGGAGATAGGAGGGATGGTGGGGGAAGGGAGTTGATGAGAGATACAAGCCCCTTGGGCGGGGACAGGAGAGGGACCCATGGAGCGCATTCGGGGTCCCTTACATTCTGTGAGAGACCAAGGGAGGTCAGTAAGGGGCAGCAATTTGGGGGAAGGGGAGAAGAGCTAGAAATTTGGGGGTGGGGGTGCACAGGGTAACATGAAGGTGACGGTAACGGGTAGGATTTGTCCAGGGCTTAGAGGAGTGAATTAGGGAGGGACATGGCAGGAGCAGCTGTGAGGACCAACACTGGTAGTCATAACAGAAATACAGACACTGCTGGCAGAAAAAGATAAATGGTCTATCCAGCCTGCTCGAATAGGTTTCCCTGTTTCACTGGGCCTGAACTCAGTTACATTCACCGCCCCCACCACCTCTGCCAGTAGACTGTTTTAGGACTCAACCTCCCTCTCTGTGAAGTGAATCTATCACACTGCTCTACGTTCATGTCCCCTCGTTACTGCCCCCATTTCTGTTGATGGGGTCCAACTCCAATAGGCTCATGTACAAAGCCAGCTATACCACTATGATGATGGCATTCTGCAGGTTCTATGGTAAACAGGTAAAAGGTGCTCTGCAGTCAGACTGGAGCTTTAACATCTAATCTTCAAATGCTTCTGCAACAGCTTGCTTAATTTTAAGCAACAAGGCATGCCTTGAGGGTTAACATGAGTTAATGACTCCCTAGGGACTTAATGACGTATGGGGCAAAGCGAAGTGCCTTACCCTTTGGGAGAGGGAGGGAAGATTAAGTGCCTTAATGCGATTAAGGAGTATTTGTGCAGTATTTTGATCCTGTACGGCTGGATAAGATAGGCAAAGTATGGTACCTTTTATTGGACCAACATGTACATTTCAATATGCAACCTTTTTGGTCTACACCAGACATTTACAGTAACAGCCTTCCCAACAGATGGACCATCCCCCAATAAAGTTTTCTGGATACACTCGAAAGCCAATGTTCATCACACCACCTACCTAGGAATTAAATGGCTTTTTCCACATTATCTTCCTACTTTATTTTTTTAAGGTTATGCAAGTACATATCACGGTTTCTTCACAACCTCAGAATTTTGTAACTAATCACACTGTTCAAGCCTCACAGGCTTTTGTCTAATTGCATAATACTGCACAACCAGGCCTTAGGTTAAGTAAGTTGTCATAAAACACACAGCTGACTGCCCCTCCTTAGTGACAGTCCGTTGACTCACTAATACATCAGGTCACAAGATGGGTTTCACGTTCAGATTCCTTACAGATATTTCTCAACTGGTCAAAGATCTTTCATTTAACAGGCTACTAGGTTTTACAATGTTTACCTAAGGTGGTTACCAAATATAACTCAACTGCATCATTTAGAGCTATAGTAGTTTTTATAGAGTGTTTTGTTAGTTGTGCATTTTTTGTATGTTATATGTAATGTTATCTCATCTGTCGCATATGAAAATGAGAAGTTGTGCTCATTATGTTAAAGTGACTGATTCCTAGAATGAGGTATCACTTACATAATATGGTAGCTGCTGTCTGCGATAATCCGTTTGTCTCATTTATGTGCAGCCTTTAAATAACTGGAAGGGATAGTAGTTTGGTCCTGAGAACATTGCCAGCCAATCTCTGCCACTTCTGTATTCACATACATGCCCTCGCACTCAGGCACGTTATGCTGTGCAACATGGGATATTGTGGGGAAGGGCGCTGAATGGGAGTCTATTTGATTACAATTTAATACATTATTTGATGACCAGTTGGAGATTATCAAAGCCCACCGCTAGACTAACAGTGTCCAATCCAAAGAATCCAACAACACACAAAGGCAGTGTGGTCCACCCAGCACCTGCAACAAAAAATATAATACCAGGAGGGATCAAACGACAAACAACCTCAAACACAACCAAATCAGGAATGGAGATGAATGACCAGCTCACCGGTATAACGTTTTAGCAATTATATTCTCAAAATTTCACACGTTACCAAAACCCAGCAGTCATCATGATCAGTGTTTCACAGTAAACCCACTACTTCTTCAAGATCTATAACTGGTGAAATACATAAATCTTTCAAAATTCACCTTTAATTGACTGTCTGCAAAAAGTTATCTTTCCTCACATTATTCAACATTAATCTTTTACATCTCACTATATTACAAATAAGTATGTCAAAATCCCCTTCTACCAACCATTATGCGACTATCACCTTTCGGTAACAATTTCAAAAGTTTTGTTTATGTAAGGATTTATATTATTATATTTTCTAGTGTAGTATCAAAAACGACCCACTATGCTGCTAGTGGTACATTATCATTACACTTGTTTTCTAAAGCGTAATCTTTAAAATACTTTCCTGAATAAAATATTATTAAAGCAAAATCCATCCCACTGCCAGTACCTTCGGTTCCATGCAGAGGGGATCCAATACCAGTTCCAGGTCATGTGTTTCAGCCTCTCATCCACACCTAGGGTCTTCACCAAGTGCATAGCAGTGGTGGCGGCCTTCTTGTGGCACAAGGGCATCAGGGTATATCCTCACCTGGATTACTGGCTGCTAGCCAAGCTGTCCAAAGAGGCTGTGGAGAGGTCCAGGCATCTGGCTCTCCAGACCTGTCAGCATTTGGGCCTTCTGGTCAACCCGACCAAGAAGGAAATGGTCCCTTCGCAGGTGACCAAATATATTGGGGCAGAACTAGACTCCCTGCAAACTGGCATCGGTCGTTACATACTTTGCCAAATCATTTCAGGTTGGGAGGTTGCGCCCTGCCCAGAACTTCCTGCTGCTGCTGGGGTATCCAAGATCCTCCCCTAGCATGATATGCTGGACTAACTGGCACTCTGGCAGATGCACTTCCTGCAAAGGGAGTTGGGCAAACAGTGGTTAAGTGCTTTGTTCACCTAAACCAGCCGGTCCTGGTGATCCAGCCAATGTAGGATGCCAGCCGGTGGTGGCTAGACCCACAACATCTGAAGGAATGAATCCGATTAGTCTGCCCAGAACCATCCATAGACAGACATGTCTCTGTGTGACAAGGCTGAATAAGGCCCTGTCCCATTTGTTATGCAGAGAGAGTTAAACGCAAGGGTCTGTTCTATCCTCTCCTTTTCTGTCTCTTGTCTGTCTGGTTGCGCAACCAAATGTCCTCGTGAGACCTAAGAACAAATCACTCTGACAGTCTCACAATTCTCCACCTCTCGCTAGCTCTCTACCTTTGCTTGCGGTTTGTCATTTCTTCCTCCTTGCACATCTGTGGTTATAAAATATATGTGAATCTTTGTGTGAAACTGTAAGTGATACTGGGGTCCCTTTGTTTGAAATTTATATGGTTATACTGTAATTGCAAAAAGCTATTTAAGTTAAAGTTAACCCGAGATGCAATTTGAGCTCCTCTCAGGCTTGTTTGAAAACTCTTTTGCAGAGTCGTCAGTAGGGAGTCAGCCTGGGACACTGTTCTATTTGTTGCACCTACAAGAAAACGGACAAGAACATTTTGAGAAAAACAGGATGTCTCTTAACGAGTTCCCAGACAAAGACTTATAAAAAGAGCAGCAATACTTTTGCTAGAGAGAGAGAGAGACCAAGACTGAAACTTGGAGTTACAGATACCCTCAGAAGAAGGACTTTGTTTTCTCTGTTTGTACTGCCTTTGTAAATGGTTATATTGAACAATTTTTAATTTTTATTTTGCTGTTACTGATAATAATAAAATGCTCATTTCGAATTTTACAACTGTTTCTGGTCTTACTATGCTTCCTGACCTGTGCCTCGACGACACTCTGGTAGGGTGGGAAGCCCACCTGGGAGACCACGGAGCCCACGGGTTCTGGTCCCCCCGCACCCCGGCAGTTCCAGCACCAAATCATCCTGCTGGAGCTCCATGCAGTGCGACCTGCCTCGGATGGAATCTGCTCCACTGATCAGGGGTCAGGTCATTCAGGTCCAGACGAACAACACAACCACCATGTTCTACCTGAACAGACAGGGGGCAACACACTCCCTTCCACTGTTCCTCACACTTGGACACTCTGGCACAGCCTGGGTGCAGATGTCCTGGTGATCCATGTCACAGAAGAAAACAATCAGCTGGCAGAAGCTCCCAGCCGGGTTGAAGAGACGTCACACAGTGGTCCCCGACTCAGGAGGTGGTAGTCCTAAGTGGGGCACCATTCTGGTGAATCTATTTGCCTTGTGGGAAAACAGAAAACTGAAGCTGCTTTTTGCCTGCCCCCCACAGTCCAGGACACTGATGGGGATGCCTTTCTGAGGCCCTGGATCTCAGGCCTCCTGTATGCCTTCTCTCCCTTCCCCTTCATCCATAAGGTCATGGTCAAGGCCCGGAAAGACAAGGCATAGATTATCCTAATGCCCCAGACTGGCCCAGGCAATTCTGGTACCCTGATCTCCTCAACCTCAGCAGCAGGCCTCATGGAAGTTGCCACTCAACCCAGATCTGCTGGCCAAACAACAGGGGAAAGTCCTACACCTGGACCTTCAATCATTGCACACCTCAGCCAGGTTCCTGGGTGGCTAGGGATCCAGGCTCTGGGCCTTTTGGAAGATGTCCTCCACATTGTGCAGGTGTCCCTTAAGGAGTAGACTCGAAAAATCCCATGCACTTAAATGGAAGAGGTTCTCTACTGGATACCAGAGTAAGGAGCTTGATTTCCTTACCTGCCCCATGGCAAACATGCTCAAGTACTTATGGTCCCTCTCTCAGTCTGGGCTATGTGAGATGACCCTTAAGCTGCACCTGGAAGCCATCTCCACACCCAGGGTGGGGCTGGCATGCTGACAGTGACCCAGAAGAAAGTGGTTGGGAGCTTTTCTAATGTCTGGATAACTTGTACCCTCCAGTGCGTGAAGCTCCTCCTCCACTGGGAGCTACTGCTGATGCTGGCAATGCGCATGGGAAAGCTATCTGAGCCAGTGCACAAATGTGTATCACATCTGTCATGGAAGACTGCCTTCATGATGGTAATTACGTCAGCCAGAAGAATTAGTTAACTCCAGGTGCTCTCAGTGTAATTTCCTTACCTGGTCTTCCACAAGAACAAGGTCATCCTTGGCCCTCATCTAAAATTCCTCCTGAAGGTCATATCAGAGTTTCAACTTAACCAGGTGATTAACTTACTGGTATACTTTACCAAAGTGACCTTGGAGGCTGATTGCAAGCTCCATACCATGGCCATGGACCTGCTGAGTGCACTTTCTTACTATAAGGAGCCTACGGCTGAAGTTCAGAGTAGTAGTAGATTTTACTTTTATATGGCACCCACCTCCCCCCTCCCGAGGCTCAGGGCACCAGTACAACAAACGAAGATAGCAATACATCATAAAATACAGACTTTTGCCAGCCCAGTGGCATGGAGAGCTGAGGCATCCTGCCTTACCTCCTGCCACGCCGGCAACTCGTGTTCGCGGTGCGAGCAGGCCGCCAGGGGTTGGCTGGGGAGGGAAGAGGATCGAGCGTCCTGCGGACAGCTCTCCTCTCCTGGGAAGGGGGTGGGACGGAGTTCGCTGCATGCCTGACAGCTAGTGGAGGCTGGAAGCCAGCAATGGTGGCTTACATGGAGGGGTCAGTTACAGGGCAGATGCCTGGCGTGGCGTGTCACGGGCGTCGCGTCGTACCTGCCATACGCACTGGGAAGGAGAAAACTGAAAATGCCTCCTCGGCAGGATGAATGCCGGTTGCCACAGGCCCCGTTCCCGCGATTTGCAGTAACCCCCGCATCGGATCCGTTCTGGCAGGTTGAGAGATCCCTGCCGCCCCTCCACGGGGGGCAAACCGTGGAGGGAAGTGGAGAGGTAAGCTGCGAGCGGGAGATGGGGGCTGGGTGACCTGGCAGGAGGGACTGCCATAGGGGAAGAGGTGAAACAGATTAACAGCATAAAATACAAACTTAAATAACATAAAAATATAGCTGTCCCATTGGTGCTGAGGGTTGAGGTGCTGGATGTCACACCTCACACCACGCCAGCGACCAAGGCTCGACAGCAAGCTCGGGTTGTTAGAGGTCGGCCGGGGAGGAGAGGATAGAGCATCCAGAGGACAGCTCTCCTCTCCTGGGGAGGGTGGTGTTTGTGTCCCCTGGCATCAGCGACTCCCAACAGAGGCCAGGGTGCTACAGCCAGGGACCCATCAATGAAGGGGTTGGGGCAACAGCGGACGTCTGTGGGAGCATGCCCGCACACGCTGGAGGTCACTGCATGGCCATGCCCCCGGGGTCATGATCACACACCAGAACAAAGGAAACACCCCAGCGCCTGGGAGGATGACAACGACTCTCAGCAGCCCCACGTCCATTGCCAGATCCCACAAACCAGGTCCCCCATATCCCCCAGCCTCACTCCGCCTGCAGATTAGATTTCAAGGAGTGCCAAGGTAAGTGGTTGGTGGCCCCGACTTGGGGGGTGGGAGAGCAAGCCGAGGGGTCAAGAAGGGCCCAAGGAGGGGCAAAAGGCGAGGGGAGCAAGGCGGAAGTGTCGGTCGGAGTTCCATGGGGGACCTTGGCCTGGGGGGTCTCAGGCGGATGGGACAAGCTGTGCAGAGGCTTCGTCCAAGGGAGATCCCAAGGGCTGGTGACCAGAAGAAAGTTAAATATTATATATATATATATATATATATATCTATCTCACACATACATATATACAAATAAATAACAGCCCCTGAAACAATAAGTAAATAAAAAAACAGCTGAACTGCACTACTATACATCTCTGATGTTCATATCATAATATAGGGGGAACATAATTTCTCATAAGCCTGAGTAAGTATGTTTTAAGCCCCCTTTCAATTGCCTCCACTGATGGGACCTCCCTCAGGGACCATGGGAGCAAATTCCTTAAAAACAGACCTGCCTGCCACTAAGGACTGGTATCCCAAGGTTCTAAGAATAGCCCTGGGAACAACCAGGAGGACCCTCATAGATGGGAGTAGAAGGGGCGCACAGGTAAGTAAGGATACAAGAGATAGTGCAGGTAGGGCCCAGACCATGTAGAAATCAGTAGGTTATTATATTAACGCAACCTTATAGGAGATACGCCATTTAACCGGCAGCCAGCACAGGTCACGCAGTGCCAGGGAAATGTGACTCGACCTCGAAAGGCCAATCAGCTGCGTTCTGCACCACCTGCAGGTGGTGTCGTGTACCTCCACTGACACCGAGGTAAAGAGCGTTACAGTAGTCTAACCATGAGGTCACAAAGGCAAGTACCAGAGACTGCAAGTCGTCGGGGGCGGGGGGGGGGAGAGGTTATTGAATCCAGCTGATGTTTGTCAGATGGTAAAAACCATTCTGGACAGCTGTTGACGCCCGAGCCTCATATGTCAGCCCACTGTCCAGAATGACACCCAGATTCTTCACCTTTGCAGCAACCAAAAGCCTGGAGGTTGCGGGGCACAGCCCCGTCTCCTTCATAGCTGCTGCCGCCCCCACCCTCCAACCCAGCTCCATCACCAGTACTTCAGTTCTGTCTGGGTCGAGTCTCAGTCAGCTCGATGACATCCAGTCCTGGATCTAAGCCAAGCACTGATTTAGCACATCCACCATGCCACACGTCTCGGGTGCAAAGGACGGACAGAGAGATGAGTATCATCTGCATAGCAATGAAACCCAAATTTGAAATGTCTAAAGATCCTACACAACGGTAGTTCTACACCGCAAACAACACTGGCGAAAGGAGCAACCCCTGGGGTACACCACAGTACAGGTCAAGGGGGAGTGAGGAAAAATTTCCAACCACTGCCCTTAAGGCAGGACTCAAATCAGCTGACGACTTTGCCTGTGAATCCTACATTCTCCCTGAGTCAATGGAATAGAAGCCTATGGTCCACAGTGTTAAATTCTGAGGAGAGATCGAGGTGGACAAGAACTAACCACTCTCCTCTATCCCTCGCCCTGAGCAGGTCATTATGCACTCTGACCAACATGGTCTCAGTGCTGTGCTTTGACCAGAGGCTCAACAGCTGTTTCTAACATACACTGAAGCCACATCAGGCAGACTGGCAGCAATGCAGACAATTGCCAGGAGATTACATCCTGCACCAACTTCTGCTACAGGCTGACTGGTAGGGAGCTGCCCAGAGGGCTTTAGCCCTCATTCCACCAGACATACTGCTGCCCAGTAGCTGCTTCCAGGAATATCCCCCACTGCAGAGATACATACAGCTCCAACCTAGAATAAAGTGCACACCTTCATTTTCCATTACAGTACTGACATAATGAGTCGCTAATGCTGCTTTTGGGTCTTCCGTCCTTCAGTCTCTGTTCTCCAAATAGGGGTGCACAACTTGCTCCCTCCTCTCAGAGGACTGCTAAGAGTCTGCCAGACAGTGGACAGTGAACAGTACCCACACTGTTAGAAATACAGGTTACTCACCTGTAATCATAGCTCTACTAGTGGTACACATTTCACAGCCACACAACCCACCCAACCTCTCCTGGCAAAAGGCACCCAGATCCTTGCTTCCAGTGTGCAAATGATGGCATGTCATGAGGTGAAGCCGGAAGATATACCACCTGGGTGGTGGAAGGATCTTAACTTGAACACTTCCGATGACTCAGCAGTCACCAGCAGAACTGTCAGAGTGTGGATATGAACTGTTTATAACTATACAGTTACAGGTGAATAACCTATATATTCACCCCATCCCCCTCAAAAAAATTCCTAACTAACACATCAAGTGGATGCTGCTGTCATGTCCCAAGAAAAAGCGGCATGCAAACAGAAAGGATAATGAAGTGTCTCAGCATAAAAGGTTCCTCTAGTTCCAAACCAGGCTAACGTGCTAGTTTAGGTACATAATTGGTGTTACAATAACAGGGAGGTTTGTAAGGGGCAGCAATTTCGGGGAAGGGGAGGAGAGCTAGAAATTTGGGGGGGTTGGGGTGCACAAGGTAAAATGAAGGTGACAGAAGAGGGGTAGGATTTGTCCAGGGATTAGAGGAGGGAATTAGGGAGGGACATGGCAGGAGCAGCTGTGAGGACCAACACTGACAGTCATAACAGAAACACAGACACTGCTGGCAGAAACAGATAAATGGTCTATCCAGTCTGCTCAAATAGGTTTCCCTGCTTCACTGGGCCTGAACTCAGCTACATTCACCGCCCCACCACCTCTCTCAGTAGACTGTTTTAGGGTTCAGCCTCCCTGTGAAGTGAAACTGTCACACTGCCCTCCTGAACTTTCCTCCTACCAGCCTCCATTCATGTCCCCTTGTTACTGCTCCATTCCTGTTGATGGGGTCCAACTCCAATAGGCTCATGTACAAAGCCAGCTATACAACTATGATGATGGCATTCTGCAGGTTCTATGGTAAACAGGTAAAAGGTGCTCTGCAGTCAGACCGGAGCTTTAACATCTAATCTTCAAATGCTTCTGCAACAGCTTGCTTAATTTTAAGCAACAAGGCATGCCTTGAGGGTTAACATGAGTTAGTGACTCCCTAGGGACTTCATGACGTATGGGGCAAAGCCTTATCCTTTGGGAGAGGGAAGGAAGATTAAGTGCCTTAATGCGATTAAGGAGTATTTGTGCAGTATTTTGATCCTGTACAGCTGAATAAGATAGGCAAAGCATGGTACCTTTTATTGGACCAACATGTACATTTCAATATGCAACCTTTTTGGTCTACACCAGACATTTACAATAACAGCCTTCCCAACTCATGGACCATCCCCTGAAAAAGTTCTATACACTCGAAAGCAGGTGTTCATCACACCACCTACTTATATTAACACTAGGAGTGAAATGGCCTTTTCCACATTATCTTCCTACTTTATTTTTTTAAGGTTATGCAAGTACATATCACGGTTTCTTCATAACCTCAGAATTTTGTAACTAATAACATTGTTCAAGCCTCACAGGCTTTTGTCTAATTGCATAATACTGCACAACCAGGCCTTAGGTTAAGTAAGTTGTCACAACACATACAGCTCACTCCCCTTCCTTAGTAACAGTCCGTTGACTCACTAATAACATTAGGTCACAAGATGGGAATTACTTTCAGATTCCTTACAGATATTTCTCAACTGGTCAAAGATCTTTCATTTAACACGCTACTGGGTTTTACAATATTTACCTATGGTGGTTACCAAATATAACTCAACTGCATCATTTAGAGCTATAGTAGTTTTTATACAGTGTTTTGTTAGTCGTGCATTTTTTTGTATGTTATATGTAATGTTATCTCATCTGTCGCATATGAAAATGAGTAGTTGTGCTCATTATGTTAAAGTGACTAATTCCTAGAATGAGGTATCACTTACATTATATGGTAGCAGTCTGCGATAGTTTGTCATTTAAAAAATTTTACGTGTAGCCTTTTTTTGTATTATCTCTTTTCTCCCCTTGTGCATCGCGACCCACCACTCCTTCGGGCTGCCTAGGTCCCATCTGCTCCGCCTGTCCCTTCCTGAGCCATCCAACCTCAAATCGCAGCCGTCCCTAGAGGGTAACCGGATATAACCCTTCGCCAGGCGGGTCCACCTCCTCTGAGGGGGAAGGCACTGGGGGGGGCACCCAGCACACATACTTGGCCCCAGGATGCTGCTGAGGTGAAGGGTCTTCTTCAGGGCATCGGCGGCAGCGGTGTACGAGCAGCCGTCATCCAGTCGGTCGCAAAGTGGATTTTCTGAAAGAACTGGAAGGGGGCAGGATCAGTTGTGTTCCAGGACAGTAGCTGCTGCTGTTTTCACAGGGTTCTTGTGGATATTACTTGGTAGGTTAGCTCTTTTCTTTCTTGCTTCTAAGGGGCTAGCAGGGTATTGTTCTGGGGGATCCTGGATGTTTGTAAACTGATTTAGTGGCTGTAAGTGGGGCTCTTTTTGTGGATGTTTCACTTTGTAACAGGCTGCGCTGGTAGAGGCCTATTTCTTCTGATTTAAAACCTGTTTGGTGGGATTTGCTTGGAGATGGTTATTTGAATTGGAGACCTATATCTGTTAATTTCAAGCCTAGTTTGATTTGGTGTTAGTGAAGCTGATTAAATTGGAGACCTGTTTCCTTTGGCAGCAAACATAGTTTGGGGGCTTTGACTTGAATTTTGATTCCTTGTGCTGACTCCATTAGCTGTAAAGGTTAGTTCATAGTGGGGGAGGGGTGTTAATGGTCTGGCCAGGTCTCACTCAGCCAATTGAGTGGAGGCAGGGCTGAATCAGGTTGAGGTGCTAGCTGCTTTGTCTTCTCAAAGAACTGGAAGGGGGCAGGATCAGTTGTGTTCTAGGACAGTAGCTGCTGCTGTTTTCACAGGGTTCTTGTGGATATTACTTGGTAGGTTAGCTCTTTTCTTTCTTGCTTCTAAGGGGCTAGCAGGGTATTGTTCTGGGGGATCCTGGATGTTTGTAAACTGATTTAGTGGCTGTAAGTGGGGCTCTTTTTGTGGATGTTTCACTTTGTAACAGGCTGCGCTGGTAGAGGCCTATTTCTTCTGATTTAAAACCTGTTTGGTGGGATTTGCTTGGAGATGGTTATTTGAATTGGAGACTATATCTGTTAATTTCAAGCCTAGTTTGATTTGGTGTTAGTGAAGCTGATTAAATTGGAGACCTGTTTCTTGGCAGCAAACATAGTTTGAGGAGCTTTGACTTGAATTTTGATTCCTTGTGCTGACTCCATTAGCTGTAAAAGGTTAGTTCATAGTGGGGGAGGGGTGTTAATGGTCTGGCCAGGTCTCACTCAGCCAATTGAGTGGAGGCAGGGCTGAATCAGGTTGAGGTGCTAGCTGCTTTGTCTTCTCAAAGAACTGGAAGGGGGCAGGATCAGTTGTGTTCTAGGACAGTAGCTGCTGCTTTCACAGGGTTCTTGTGGATATTACTTGGTAGGTTAGCTCTTTTCTTTCTTGCTTCTAAGGGGCTAGCAGGGTATTGTTCTGGGGGATCCTGGATGTTTGTAAACTGATTTAGTGGCTGTAAGTGGGGCTCTTTTTGTGGATGTTTCACTTTGTAACAGGCTGCGCTGGTAGAGGCCTATTTCTTCTGATTTAAAACCTGTTTGGTGGGATTTGCTTGGAGATGGTTCTTTAGCTGCAGGGCTTGGAGGGGAGACACAGGGCTGATACACTCTCTCTTGTCAGGTGTCTGCCCAAGACCCTCCCTCCCCAGAAGTCTGCAAATTTATAGGGGAAGACCTGCCCTGCAATTGGAGGAAAAGGCTGCTGGTGCAGCTCATGTAGTTCTAGCCACTGGGGGTTGGATTTAAAGGCCGGGAGAGAGGAGCTTAGGGAGTTGTTCATTTTCCTTACATGTTTAATGTGTTGTACTGCACCTAGTAACACAGTTACTGGTGTACAGTGGGACTGTCTCTAGGATTAGTGGGTGACCTGATTAGGCAGTAGGGGTATCTTGGAATAGAGGGAACCTGGTGGCTCACCCAAGGAAAACTATTTGAAAGGGGATAGAGCCACACATCATTAGGGCCGGCATCTTTGGGAGGGTGGTGGGGTGCACAGGGTGTGGAGCAGCCATGATACTGGACTGGGCTTGGAAGTTTGGTGGTTGCCCAGTGTGCTACCAGCTGGCACAGCTTAGGGAGGAGGTTGCGGGGATGAGGAGAAAGCTGGGGGAAGGGGGGTGGTATGGTTGGGGAAGGGGCTGGAAATCTCCACAGGGTTGCACCAAGCACTGGGGGCGGGGTATAGGGAAAAGGTGCAGGAGAATACTCAGGGTTCACATAGGGACCCTGGCAGAGGGCCCAAAGGACACTACCAAGGAAGCAGGCAGGTAACTGGGGACCCTCACAAAGGGGAGACGGAGGGACAACATTCTCAGGGAAGTAGGCGGATAGCCAGTGCTGGACAGAAGGAAGCAAGGCAGGAGGTGGATCAGACCTATACTTAGTAACAGCTTCAATTCTTTCTTCTTCTCAAGGATTGGGGAAGTAGCCACGACAGAGGTGGTTAGAGATGGAAAGAGTTGTGGGTGTGGGAGTGGGGGTCAGGGGCCAGATAGCAGGAAGAACAGAGGGACCTGGAATGCAGGAGAATGGGGAGTAGTAGATCGGAGCAGGGGGAAGAGAGGAAAGCGCAAGGAGAAGGACCAGTTGGGAGGAAAGGTAAAGAAGGACCAGAAGTACAAGGATGATTCAGTAAAGAGAGCTGAGGGGTTAGGCCAGGTGAGCACGATGAGCAAGGAGGAACTAAATGGAGACAGGAAGGAAGGGAGGATGAGCCAGAAGGACCAGTTGCGAGCAGTGAGGGGGGGGAAGTAACAAGGTACAGAAGGATACTCAGGAGGAGGAGAGGCATAGGATTGGAGGGGAGGGAGGGAGTGGCCATGGTAAATAAGGAACGGGTGGCATGTGGCACCCAGATAGGGGGAGGAACAAGGAGCCAGCTGGGTGGGGGCAGTAGAAAGGATGAGGGACATGGAAGGGGAAATGGAGGAAAGGGTGGTCAAGTGCTCCTGCTGGGGTTCTATGATCAGGGGTATCAAATGGGATAGGGAGGGAGAAGCCTGGCCAGTTAGAACAAGATGCTTCCCTGGACTAGCAGTGCACAGGGCTAAGCACGAGGTATATCAGCTGGCAAAGGACTGTGGGGTTCCCCAGACATACTGGTCCACCTGGGCACAAATGACATTGAGGAAATAGCGAGCTAGAGATACAGGCAAGATTCAGGGAGCTCGCCAGGGTCTGTCATGACATAGGATGACAGTTTCCTTCTCAGAAATCCTGCCAGTGCCAAGGGCTAGTGGGAACACAAAGAAAAATTAGGAAATAAACCAGTGGCTCAGGGGGTGGCGTGAGGCCAGAGGGTATGGGTTGATGGGGGATTGGGGGAGACCTGGGAGGATAAGGAGCTGTATGCTAGAGATAGACTACATCTCAATTTGGAGGGGAGGGGAATCCTTAAGTTGAAAATGGAGGAGTTCATTGGTGAAAAGTGGGGTTTAAACTTGTGAAGGGGGGTGGGATGGGAGAAAAGGCAGTCAAGGGGATGCCGATAAAGGAGGGACTCTGTCTCCACCCCCCTGGGGACCAGGAGGATTGCAGGAAAAGACCAACTGGCAAAGTGCAGACCAGGAGAAAACAGAATCCCCAAGGGAACACGAGCAGGGGAAATGAAACTATAGGGAAAGGGTGGAAGGTAGTCCTGCTAAATGCCAGGAGCTTGGGCAATAAAATGCCTGAGCTCCAGGCGATGTTAACTGAGGGAGCAGTGGATGTGGCAGCGGTCACTGAGACTTGGGCCACTGCAAGACATGACTGGGACCTGAACCTGGAGGGTTACACTATGTTCAGGAAGGACAGGGGAGGAAGGGGAGGAGGTAGCAATGATAGTAAAAACTGCACTGGCATAGGGGAGTTGAGGCGGAGGGGGAACCGTGGAGGCGATTTGGGTCACCTTGATAACAAGGGGGCAAGAGGTAAAATAGGAGTGGTGTATAGACCCCTGCCCTGGGAGGAGCTGGAGGACAGTCTGGTGGCAGATGTTAGGAGACACTGCAGACTGGGCAGAGGAAAGGTGGTGTTAGGGGACTTAAACATGCCAGGAACAGACTGGGAGACTATGACATCCTCTGTGACCAGGGAACAGAGGTTGTTGGATGTCTTTCAAGGCGTTCCTAACTCAGCAGGTGAGGGAACCGACCAGGGAGGCCGGGTACTGGATGTGGTCCTGGCAGACAGTGACCAGATTGGAGCCTGGAGTAAGGAACCCATTGGCGGGAGTGACCATGCCACAGTCTGGTTCTGCCTGGACCTAGGAGGGTGAAGGCTGCACAAAGGCGGAGTAACCGACTTCAGGGGTGGATTTAAGGAAATGGGAAGGATCCTTAAGGAGCATTTGGATGGGATTGGGTCAGACATGGGCGCTGATAGTAGGTGGAAATCATCAGGAGAGGGGTGCAGGATGCTACCAGCACCTGTGCAAGAGTAAGACGAAAATGCAGTAGGGCCCAAAAACCCTGTTGGTGGACCAGGGAGGTCCAGGAGGTGGTGCGGGGAAAAAGCAGCCTATAAAAAATTCAAGTGCACAAGGGTGAAAGGGATCGGGGAGTATGAGCTGTTGGCTGAAAGGGCCACTAGAGTGGTGAGGCGGCTAAGGCAAGGAAGGAGCAGAACCTGGCCAGGAAATTAGGAGAGGAAAAAGGGTTCTTTAGATACATTGGGGAAAGACGAAGGGTGAAGGGCAGATTAGCAGGATTAAATCAGGGGAGAGATGGGCACAAGACCCGGGGGAGCAGGCTGAGGTACTAAATGAGTACTTCACCTCAGTTTTCACCAGGGAAAATGGGGATGCTGCATCATACATGGGAGGAGACAGAGATAATGAGGAGGGGACCCTTACCAATCGGCAGGTCTGGGGAGGGGGCATCACTGGCAGGTGGGGAGGGCTAAGCAGGGAGAAGAGGTACTGGAAGTGGAAATCACAGCAGAGACAGTGAGGGAAGCCCTCAGCTCCCTTAAGAGGGAGAAAGCACCAGGGCCGGATAAATTACATACTAGAGTGCTGAAGGAACTTGCAGATGTCCTGGCGAAACCCCTGGCAGAGCTTTTCACCATCTCTCTGAGGACAGGGTGGGTGCCCCAAGACTGGAAGGTGGCACATGTAGTGCCTATCCACAAGGGGGGATCAGGGAGATGGCAGGGAACTACAGGCCTGTCAGCCTGACATCAGTGGTGGGCAAGGTGATGGAGGGTATTGTCAAGGAGTGGCTAGGGGGGGCCCTGGATAAGTCAGGGTGCCTGGACGACAGACAGCATGGATTCATCCCGGGGAAATCGTGTCGGACAAACCTGGTGGAGTTCTATGACTGGGTGACAAGTGCCTTGGACCTGGGTAGACCAGTGGATGTCCTCTTTCTGGACTTCAGCAAGGCATTTGACTCTGTTCCTCATGGGGGCCTGTTGGATAAACTATGAGAAATGGGGGTTGGAAACCAGATGATCCGATGGATAGGCAATTGGCTCCAGGACCGGACCCAGAGGGTCGTAGTTGATGGGATAATCTCTTCCCCAAGGAGGGTCATTAGTGGGGTCCCACAGGGATCAGTCCTTGGGCCCCTTCTGTTCAACGCCTACGTATCTGACATAAGGACAGGAATCAGGAGTGAGATGAGTCTCTTTGCAGATGACTCGAAACTGGGGGCAGTGGTGGATGGGGAGGAGAGGAGGGGAGGGTGGCCCTGCAGGGGGACCTGGAGGCTCTGGAAAGATGGTCTAGAAAGTGGAAGCTGAGGTTTAATGCAGGGAAATGCAAGGTACTCCACCTGGGGGCCAGAAACCCAGGCCAAGTGTACACCCTGGGGAATACTACAAGTCTCAATGGCTGAGAGGGACCTGGGGGTGGTGGTGGATGTCAAGATGAACAACTCTGAGACTTGTAGGAGGGCAGCAGCCAAGGCCAACAGGATGCTGGGATGCATAGCTGAGGGATCACCTCCAGAAGGAGGAAGTGATACTCCCTCTGTATAACTGTTGGTGAGGCCGCACCTGGAGTACTGCGTGCAGTTTGGAGCCACACTTAAGGCGGACATTAACCTCCTGGAGAGGGTCCAGAGGAGGGCAACCAAAATGATTTGGGGCTTGGGGGACAGGACCTATGAGGAGAGGCTCGAAGAGCTAAATATGTACACATTGGAAGAGAGAAGGGACCGGGGGGACATGATAGAGGTCTTCAGGTATATGAAGAGGGTAAATAGGGGAGGAACAGTGAGGGTGCTTCGAAGGAAGGAGGAAGGGGCCACTAGAGGGCATGGGTGGAAGCTGGAGGGGGGAAGATTCAGGAGAAAGGAGGAGGTGCTACTTCACTGGGGAAGGTGGTAGAGCCATGGAATGCACTACCTAGGGGCTGGTGGAAGCAGAGACAGTGGAGGGTTCAAGAGGGGTGGGACAGGTACAGGGGAAGGGTTCAGGCAAGAAATCAATGCAGCAAGAATATCCGGAACTGGGAAGGGAGAAGCCAGAGAAGGCGAGGGGGACAGCAAGGTCAGCACCCAGGGTGGGGGCTGACCAAACGAGCAGACACGAAAGACCATTAGGCCTATTCTGCTGGCATTTTAGTATGTTAGTACTGTTCCCTCCTACGCGCGTCTGCAGAGGCCACTGCAGCGCAACGTCGACCCACTACCCACCCCAGGAGAGCAGTTCTTCGGACGCTCAATACTCTCCTTCCCCTGCCAGCCCCCAGCATCCCAAGTCCGTTCCTGAACCCAGGTCACCGGCGTGGTTTGAGGTAAGGCACCAGCTCCTCTATGCCACTGGGCCAGCTTATGTGCAGCCTTTAATTAGTTGGAAGGGATAGCAGTTTGGTCCTCACAAGATGGCAAGCCTATCCCTGCCACTTCCCTATTCACATACATACCCTCGCCCTTGGGCACGTTATGCTGTGCAGCATGGGATATTGGGGGAAGGGAAGCTGAATGGGAGTCTATTTGATTACAATTTAATACATTATTTGATGGCCAGTTGGAGATTAACAAAGCCCACTGCTAGACTAACTGTGTCGAATCCAACAACATACAAAGGCAGTGTGGTCCACCCAGCACCTGCAACAAGAAATATAATACCAGGAGGGATCAAACACCAGACAACCTCAAACACAATCAAATCAGGAATGGAGATAAACGACCAGCTCACCAGTATAATGTTTTAGCAATTATATTCTCAAAATTCCACAAGTCACCAAAACCCAGCAGTCATCATGATCAGCGTTTCATAGTGAACCCACTACTTTTTCAAGATCTATAACTGGTGAGATACATAAATCTTTCAAAATTCACCTTTCACTGACAGTCTGTAAAAAGTTATCTTTCATCACATTATTCAACATTAATCATTTACATCTCACTATATTACAAATAAGTATGTTAAAATCCCCTTCTACCAACCATTATGTGACTATCACCTTTCCGTAACAATTTCAGAAGTTTTGTTTATATAAGAATTTATATTATTATATTTTCTAGTGTAAGTATCAAAAACCGCCCACTATGCTGCTAGTGGTACGTTATCATTACACTTGTTTTCCACAGCGTAATCTTTAAAATACTTTCCTGAATAAAATATTATTAAAGCAAAATCCATCCCACTGCCAGTACCTTCGGTTCCATGCAGAGGGGATCCAATACCAGTTCCAGGTCATGTGTTTCAGCCTCTCATCCGCACCTAGGGTCTTCACCAAGTGCATGGCAGTGGTGGCGGCCTTCTTCTGGCACAAGGGAATCAGGGTATATCCTCATCTGGATGACTGGCTGCTAGCCAAGCTGTCCAAAGAGGCTGTGGAAAGGTCCAGGCACCTGGCTCTCCAGACCTGTCAGCATTTGTGCCTTCTGGTCAACCTGGCCAAGAAGGAAATGGTCCCTTCCCCTCACAGGTGACCAAATATATTGAGGCAGAACTAGACTCCCTGCAAACTGCATCAGTCGTTACATACTTTGCCAAATCATTTCAGGTTGGGAGGTCGGCCCTGCCCAGAACTTCCTGCTGCTGCTGGGGTATCCGAGATCCTCCCCAAGCATGATCTGCTGGACTAACTGGCACTCTGGCAGATGCATTACCTGCAAAGGGAGTTGGGCAAACAGTGGTTAAGTGCTTTGTTCACCTAAACCAACCGGTCCTGGTGATCCAGCCAATGTAGGATGTCAGCCGGTGGTGGCTGGACACACAACATCTGAAGGAGTGAATTCGATTGGTCTGCCCAGAACCATCCATTGACAGACATGTCTCTGTGTGACAAGGCTGAATAAGGCCCTGTCCTATTTGTTATGCAGAGCGAGTTAAACGCAAGGGTCTGTTCTGTCCTCTCCTCTCCTCTTCTGTCTGTCTGCTTGCGCAACCAAACATTCTCGTGAGACCTAAGAACTGATCACTCTGACAGTCTCACAATTCTCCACCTCTCGCTAGCTCTCTACCTTTGCTTGTGGTTTGTCTTTTCTTCCTCCTTGCACATCTGTGGTTATAAAATACATGAGAATCGTTGTGTGAAACTGTAAGTGATACTGGGATCCCTTTGTTTGAAATTTATATAGTTATACTGTAATTGCAAAAAGCTGTTAAAGTTAACCCGAGATGCAGTTTGAGCTCCTCTCAGGCTTGTTTGAAAACTTTTTTGCAGAGTCGTCAGTAGGGAGCCAGCCTGGGACACTCTTCTATTTGTTGCACCTACAAGAAAATGGACAAGAACATTTTGAGAAAAAACAGGATGTCTCTTAACGAGTTCCCAGACAAAGACTTATAAAAAGAGCAGCAATACTTTTGCTAGAGAGAGAGAGAGAGAGACCGAGACTGAAACTTGGAATTAGAGCTACTCTCAGAAGAAGAATTTTGTTTTCTTTGTTTGTACTGCCGTTGTAAATGGTTATACTGAACAATTTTTATTTCTTATTTTGCAGTTATTGATAATAAAACGCTCATTTAGAATTTTACAACTGTTTCTGGTCTTCCTATGCTTCCTGACCTGTGCCTCGACGACACTCTGGTAGGGTGGGAAGCCCACCTGGGAGACCACGGAGCCCACGGGTTCTGGTCCCCCCGCACCCCGGCAGTTCCAGCACCAAATCATCCTGCTGGAGCTCCATGCAGTGCGCCTGCCTCGGATGGAATCTGCTCCACTGATCAGGGGTCAGGTCATTCAGGTCCAGACGAATAACACAACCACCATGTTCTACCTGAACAGACAGGGGGCGACACACTCCCTTCCACTGTTCCTCACACTTGGACACTCTGCCACAGCCTGGGTGCAGATGTCCTGGTGATCCATGTCACAGAAGAAAACAATCAGCTGGCAGAAGCTCCCAGCCGGGTTGAAGAGACGTCACACAAGTGGTCCCCGACTCAGGAGGTGGTAGTCCTAAGTGGGGCACCATTCTGGTGAATCTATTTGCCTTGTGGGAAAACAGAAAACTGAAGCTGCATTGTGCCTGCCCCCCCACAGTCCCGGACACTGATGGGGGATGCCTTTACGAGGCCCTGGATCTCAGGCCTCCTGTATGCCTTCTCTCCCTTCCCCTTCATCCATAAGGTTATGGTCAAGGCCCGGAAGAACAGGTTACTCAATTGTAACAGTAGTTCTAGGAGTGGTATATGTTGTTCATCCACACTGTTTAGCATGTCCCCTTCCACTTTAAATCTTGCCATAAGTCTTCAAGCGGGCTCCTCCCACCCACGCAGGTGGTATATACCTCGGCTCCAACCCATGACGCCAGATCTTAGCCAGCTGGAAGCAAGGTGGTGCGCCCAAAGCCCAGGATGTCGGGTGGGTGCGTGTGGATGAACAACATATACCACTCCTAGAACTACTGTTACAGGTGAGTAACCTGTTCTTCTAGGAGCGTGGATATGTTGTTCATCCACACTGTTTGGCAGACTCCAAGCAGTTCACCGGGAGGAGGGAGGCAAAGCGCACACCCCCTACCTAGGAAATGAAGATTGGCGAAATGAGGGTCCAAAACCAGCATCCCGGCGTGACTCAAGGTCGATGTGGTAGTGGGTAATAAAGATGTTTGCTGACTTCCAGGTAGCAGCCCGACAGATTTCCTGGATAGGGATGTCCCTGGAAGCAGCCACCGATGCAGCAGTATGGCGGGTAGAATGAGCTCTTATCCCTCTGGGAGGCTCCTTGCCCGCCAACTCGTAGCACAGACCTATGCATGATGTAATCCACCTTGCAATGGTGTTTTTTGCTGCAGGTCTGCCAGAAGCGGCTTCAGCATAGGTGACAAACAGCTGGCAAACTTCTCCACAAATTTCTGCTGTTCTCTCCTTATAATAGGAGAGAGCACGTCTCAGGTCCAAAGAATGGAGCCTGTACTCGGCGTCCGAAGTGTAGTTAGGGTAGTATACCGGCAGAGTCAACAACTCCGACACCACCTTTGGAAGGAATTTCGGGTGAGGGCGCTGGACAACTTCGTCCCTGTGAAAAATCAGATAAGGGAAGTCCACCGGAAGCGCCTGGAGCTCCCCTGTCGTTCTGGCTGATGTGACAGCCACTAGGAAGGCCATCTTCCACAAGTGTGAGAGCTCACACTTGTGCATGGGTTCAAATGGCTTGCCCATGAGCTTTGCCAAAACCAGCAACAGATCCCATGGAGGTGTAGGTTCACGCACCGGAGGGGATATGTGATCCAGGCCTTTGAAAAAAACACCCGACCACTGTCTCCTGCGCCAATGTTGGCTGACCGGCCCACGCCCGGTAAGCAGAAATGGCTGCCAGGTGCACCCTAAGGGTCGATGACCGTAGACCCCCTTTGGGGAGAGACCAAAGGTAGCCGAGAATGTTAGCCATAGAGCAGGATAAGGGGTCCAGACTCTTACCCTGACACCAAAAGGAAAACCTTTTCCATTTGAAGGCGTAACATTTTCTGGTCGATTCCTTTTGAGATGCCTCCACCACAGTGTAGACATCTTCGGAAAGACCCAAAACCTGGAACTCTAGCCGCAGAGGTACCAGGCTGTGAGGTGCAGAGATTGAAGGTCCGGATGGAATACCTTCTCCTGGTTCAATGATATCAGGTCCGGGCATGTGCAAAGCCACTCCGGGGGCCTCCAGCTGAGGCTGAGGAGATCTGGATACCAGAACTGGCATGGCCAATCTGGGGCTACCAGGATCAACTTCACCTTCTCCTCCTCACCTTGTGGATCAAGGAAATGGAGGAAGGCGTGAAACAAGGAAATGGAGGGAAGGCGTACAGGAGGCCTGGGGTCCACGGCCTCGAGCCCCACAGCGAGGCCTGCTGAGGGAGGAAATGATGACAGCCTCAGCTTGGTGTTTCCCTGGGTAAACAGGTCCACCAACAGTTTGCCCCAACTGGAGAACAGGCTGTAAGCTACCTCTGGATGAAGAGACCACTCGTGGGATGTCTGGCCTATGCGGCTGAGAGCACCCGCCAGCTGGTTCAAGGCTCCTGATACATGGATGGCTAGCAGTTCCGCCTCCAACCGACTTACGTGCGTCCAGATGCAGAGTGCCTCCTTGCACAGAAGACAGGAGTGCATGCCGCCCTGTTTGTTGAGGTAGTACATGCTCATAGTATTTTCCATCTGGACTTGAACCACTTGACCCCAGAGCTAAGAAGCGAAAGCTGAAAGTGCCAGTCTGACTGCTCTGAGTTCCAATAGGTTGATGTGGCATCAGGACTCCGAGGGTCCAGAACCTATGGGTCCTGTTGTCCCCCATATGGGCTCCCCAGCCCATGAGAGAGGCATCGGTAGTAAGAACGACCGTTGGCTCGGGACGGACAAATGGGATCCCTTCCTGCAACTGGTCTGGGGCTGTCCACTACTGGAGAGCGTCCCACATCTTCTGGGTTATAGTGATCAGCTGGTCGAAATGACCGTGGCACTGAGTCCATTGGGCGGCCAGCTCCCATTGGAGGGGGCGCATTTGCCACCTGGCCCAACAGACCACTGAGGTGTATGCCGCCACGTAACCCAGAAGGCGCAGAAAGTCCTGGGCAGGGCGCAAGTGCCCAACCAGAAATGATCAGGCAAAGGAGGAGAGAACCTCCGCCCTGTCCGACAGGAGCCAAGCTCTGGCCTGACAAGAGTCGAGCTCTGCCCTAATGAAGCCCATCACCTGAGAGGGCACAAGTTCCGATGTGGCCTCGTTGATCAGGAGGCCGAGTTGCGCGCAAGTTTGGAGGGCCAGAGCCCTGGACCTCTCCACCTCCTGAAGGGAGGAACCTGCTAAGAGCCAATCATTGAGATAGGAGTAAAGTCTGACTCCTCGACGCCAAAGGTAGGCCGCCACCACTGCAATGCATTTGGTGAAGACCCGTGGGGTCGATGACAGGCCGAACGGCATGGCTCGGAACTCGTACAGGGTCCCCTCGACCCTGAAGCGGAGGAACTGCTGATGGGACGGAAGGATTGGGACGTGAAAGAACGCGTCCTGTAGATCCAGTGAACAGAACCACATATTTCGCTCCAGAGATGGTATGATCTGGGTCACAGTGACCAACCGGAAGGTGCGAGACCTGAGATATTGATTCAGGTCATGGAGATCTAGGATGGGGTGCCAACCCTCCATCTGCTTGGGCACCAGGAAGTACCTGGATATGAAGCCTGGGTCTATAGGAGGATCTGGCACTGGATCTATGGCCTCCTTGTGGAGGAGCTGTGCTATGTCGTCTCGAAGAGCCGACTGGGTGCAAGCTGAGATCCTTTCCTCCCAAGGGGCGTGGGCTCGGCTGGGAGGGTACTGCTCGAACTCTAGAGACAGTTCCTAACCGACCACTTCGAGAAGCAACCTGTCCGAAGTGACATCGGACCAGGCAGAAAGAAAGTGGCGGAGCCGGCCCCCCATGGGAGGACCCAGAGCTGGCGTGACGGGTGAAGGGGTGGCAACCCCAAACCGTCACTGAGCAGGCTTAGAGGAGGAGGAGGTTGCTGGACCTGCACCTCAGCCTCCTTTACGGGGCTGTTGAGGACCTGCTTGGCCCGCGCGTGCCAAGCTTGAGCTTGCTGCTGTTGCTGATGCTGCTGACCTCCCTGATAGAAGGGCTGTCTGACAGCAGGGGAAGAGTGCCGAAATGGCTTCTTTTTCTTCTGCTGGTTCTTGCCCGAAGAACCCTTAGCAAAGGTAGCATCCAACGTGGCACTGGACTACTCTATGTGCTGAAGTTGACCGACCACACCTGGACCGAACAAGTCGGTGCCTAGGAAGGGCACGTCAGCTAGCTTATGCTGAATATCCGCCGGGAAGAAGGAAAGCCTCAGCCAAGTCCTGCGGCGAGTGGCCATTGCGGCTGCTAAATAGCAGGCACAGGAATCTCCTATGTCCAGGGCCGTCTGGAGCTGCTGTTTTGCAACAGCACAGCCCTGATCTTGGACTTGCTTAACCATGGTTTGCATGTCTGCCGGGAGATGAGGACCTCGTCTAATGACCCAAGAAGGGCATGAAAGAAGTGCGCCATGATAACAGCTGAGCTGGCCTGACGAAGGCCTAAGGAAGAGGCTGCATAGACCTTACGGGCAGAGTGGTCCATATTTTTGGACTCCTTGTCCGGGGGTCAGTCAATGTCGGCCGAACTGCCAGTACACCTGAACACAGAAGCGGTCACTAGGCTCTCGGCTGAAGGATGTTCTGTGAACCCCACCAGGGACCCCATGGGTACTGCATACATGTGGGCCATACGGGCAGACAGTGCTGGACAGGAAGCAGGACACTGCCAAAGCTCGAAGGCCGGGCCAACAATGGCTTCAGCCACTGGAAAGGTCTTCGTCGGGGTGTTCCCCCTTTTGAGGTATCAGTAAGGAAGTACTCCGCCTTTTTCTGGATAGATTCCAGGGGCATTCCGGTGGATTCGGAAATAAGGCGGAGGATGCCCTGGAAGGAGGAAGGACCTTCCTCCAACCCTGCCACAGACAACACATAATCTCTGGGATGGGAGTGTAATCCAGTGACGTCTGAATCGTGATACAATGGCCTTCTGCCTATGTCACCCTCGATATGCCGAGGGCGGTCGGGGGTGACTGCGATCGGCAGACGTCCGGGAAGCCCGGTGTCTGTGCTGTCCTCTTTAGAGGGAGCCCCTCCCTGAGGCTGCTGAGGCAGTGATTCCACCTAAATAGGTGAAGAACCAGGATAGGCCTAACTAGGATACCGGCCAGCCCCACGGGCGAAGGACCCAAAGGTTTCGGTTCCGGAGGGGTCGGCGGCGGCCTGGGAGGTGGAAGCCAAGTGATGGCCAGGATAGACGGCTGAGCTGGCCTCCACCCGCTCAAAATCAGCTGTTGCCACATGAGGTCTTCATATCGTCGACGGAGTTTCTGCCAAAGCCTCTCCTCCGAGGAGGAGGATGAAGACCGGTGGCATCGCCTCTTTTTAAAGTGCTTATGACTCTTTCTCTGCCGTTCGGTCGAGGGGGTCCAGGACCTCGACAGAGATCGGGGAGGCAGACTCGGTCAATCGGGAGACACCAGGGTCGGTGAAAACCAAGGGTCTGGAACCGGGTCCCTGATGGGGACACCAGTGGGCTGGGTCTCCTCATCAGGGAAGACAAGTACCAGAGTCCGTTCCAAGGAGTCGATTGGATCGAGGATGATCTCAGCCTCGACCACTTCCTCGGTGCCATGGCCAGACATAAGATCCATGAAGCCGGTGGCCGAGGAGGCGATCTCGACCAAAGTCGAGATCGAGTGCTCTAGGGACTCGGACCTTTCTCAGTCTCAAGAGCGTCATCGTCTGGACGAAGACCCTGGGTCCTTCTCTCTTTTGCAAGAGCGGGAGGAGTGCGAGCCTGAGGGCTCCTCACCCCGGGTAGGGAGAGACTGGCACAACTCTTTGAAGGAGCCCGGAAAGGTGGAGCCAAGGTTCAGTTGAACAAAAGAGCTTCGATTGGCCGAAGCACGAGCTGCTTCCTCCTCAAATGCCTTCATTTGCTCCAGCTGCTTGGCGGATCCCGCGGCCACCACCCACCTCACCTCCTTCGATTTCAACGGCGGGTTCCTATTCTTCGGTCTCCCCAGCTTTAAGCGTGCCTTGCGGTCGTCCAGGACATTGGGATGGAAGGCCAAGCAAAACCCACACAACGAGGTGTCATGACCGACACCTAAATAGTAGACGCAGGTTAGGTGGGGATCGGTGCATGACATCTTCTGGCCGCAAGGGCACCAGCAAAATCCGGGGGAAGATTTTTCCTCCATGTCAGATGCAGTAAAATCACTAACTCGAACGAGTTTTAAAACAATTTTTGGTAAGAACCAGACACTTAGAATCCAGGGCCTACGAACTGCTGAAAGAGCATGAGGGAACTTGTATCTTCCAGTGGAAAGGAAGATCTGGCGTCATGGGGCGCAGCCAAGGTATATACCACCCGGGTGGGTGGAAGGAGCCAGCTTGAAGACTTTTGGCAAGATTTAAAGTGGAAGGGGACATGCCAAACAGTGTGGATGAACAACATATCCACGCTCCTAGAAAGACAAGGCATAGATTCAGTGTAAAGGAGTGCAAAGTAATGCACCTGGGAAGTACACAATGGGGGGGGGGGTTAACAACAAAAGAAATGGAAAGGGACCTGGGGGTAGTCATATCAGATGACCTTAAGGTGGGCAAGCAATGTGAGAAGGCAGTAAGGAGGGTTGGTGGGATACTGGGATGCTCAGGGAGAGGCATCACCAGTAGAAAACAGGAAGTTGTTATCCCTCTGTACAGACAGTTGGTGAGATCCCATCTGGTGTTCTGCGTCCAGTTCTGGAGATTCCATCTCCACAAGGACACAGAAAGGATGGAATCTATCCAGAGGAGGGCAACTAAAATGGTGCAGAGTCTGTACAAGAAGACATACGAAGAAAGATTAAAGAAGCTTAATATGTATACACTGGAGGAGAGGGGAGGACATGACAGAAACTTTCAAGTACCTCAAGGGAATCAACAGAGTCCAAGACGATAGCATCTTTCAGAAAAAGAGACACACAAGAACAAGGGGGCACAATTTGAAGCTAGAGGGAGGATGGCTCAGAGGTAATGTGACAAAGTATTTTTTCACAGAGAGGGTTGTGGATGCATGGAACAGTCTTCCTGAGGAGGTAGTGGAGTCCAAAACAGTGGGGAAATTCAAGAATGCATGGGACAGACATAAGGCAATTCTAGTGGGGGGTAGGAGAAGTAGGGCATTGGTTAACTAGGATCTGCAGCCTGTGCATTAGGTAGGGGAAATGGGCAGACTAGGTGGGCCAAGCGGTCCTTATCTGCTGTCGAATTCTATGTTTCTATGTTTCATAGATTATCCTAATGCCCCAGACTGGCCCAGGCAGTTCTGGTATCTGGATCTCCTCAGCCTCAGCAGCAGACCTCGTGGAAGTTGCCACTCAACTCAGATCTGCTGGCCAAACAACAGGGGAGAGACATACACCTGGGCCTTCAATCACTGCACCTCTCAGCCAGGTTCCTGGATGGCTAGGGATCAAGGCTCTGGGCCTTTCGGAAGATGTCCTCCACATTGTGCAGGTGTCCCTTAAGGAGTCAACTCGTAAATTCTGTGGACATAAATGGAAGAGGTTCTCTACTGGATACCAGAGTAAGGAGCTTGATTTCCTTAAACACCCCATGGCAAGCATTCTCAAGTACTTATGGTCCCTCTCTCAGTCTGGATTACATGAGACGACCCTTAAGCTGCACCTGGAAGCCGTCTCCACACCCAGGGTGGGGCTGGTATGCTGACAGTGACCCAGAAGAAAGTGGCTGGAGCTTTTCTAATGTCTGGATAACTTGTACCCTCCAGTGCGTGAAGCTCCTCCTCCACTGGGAGCTACTGCTGATGCTGGCAATGCTTGTGGGAAAGCCATCTGAGCCAGTGCACAAATGCGTGTCACCCTACAAACAGAATTCTCCTTGCTACAATATCAGCTACTCGAGAAAAAGCTTCTGTTAAATGCAAAGAAAACTAAAGCAATGATGTTCACAAATCAAAGCTCCACCAGCACATCCTCTTCAATCATTCTCCCCCAGCTATGCATTATACTTGGAGAAAATCTGGAGTATGTAGAAAACTTCAAATACCTAGGTGTGTGGATTGACAACAGACTTGACTTCACTCATCATTTAGAAGAACTGTTAAAAGCTTCACAAAAGGCTTGGCCTTCTCTATAAATTAAAACCCTTCTAAACAGAGACTCAAAGATGAGGTTAGTCCAGGCCATTTTCTATCAGTTGTTGACTATGCAGACTTCCTTTATAGTCACTGCCCCATCTCCTACCATCACAAGTTGGATACCTCATATCATAGAAGCAATAAGGTTCATTACAGATCTGCCATCTAATACTCATCATTGCTCTCTTTATGCTGCAGTTAGGTGGTTTCCTTCACCTCAGAAGGAACAGAAATGCAACACTATGGATTTACAGGCGTTGTCAAAAAACTTCCAAACTATATCCTGGACTGCTTCACCCAGACCTCTCCTAGCTCCTATGCCTAAGAAGCAACAACATCATCCTGCTCAAATTGCCCAAATTCAACACCAGGCTAGGGAGGGCAGCAATCAGCTATTCTCTAGCTATAGCATGGAACACCCTAAAAAATCCCTAAAACTGTCCAATATCATTCCATTTGCATCCCTTAAACAGCATTGTACAGTCTTCTTCAAAATGCAATTGCTACCACTAGAGCTAGCATTGTTATCTCACAAATCTCCTTCCAAACCATATATGGCATATTCCTTCCAGACAGACACCCCATCTTATGGCACAGTAATACCTTCACCATCCTAGTATTACATTATGTTGAGTGTCTGCCATGCCCCACTGGGATATGTATATACTGTACATACTGTAAATATTAACTTAACATTCCTGTAACCGTTTTTATCATGTGAATTTACTGTACATCACTGTGTTTATAAACATTATTTTCCCTGTATGTATAACTGTCTTATATAAGTGTATGATGTATCTGTTGTGTATCAACTATTGAACCTTGACCTTATCAGGTACATCTTGTAAATGAGCCTTGCTCAATGATGTTCGCCTGAATAAATAAAGATTTGATGATGTTGATGATGATGATGATCTGTCGTGGAAGACTGCCTTCATGATGGTAATCACGTCAGCCAGAAGGATTAGTTAACTCCAGGTGCTCTCAGTGTAATTTCTTTACCTGGTCTTCCACAAGGACAAGGTCATCCTTGGCCCTCATCTAAAATTCCTCCTGAAGGTCATATCAGAGTTTCAACTTAACCAGGTGATTAACTTACTGGTATACTTTACCAAAGTGACCTTGGAGGCCGACTGCAGGTTCCATATCATGGCCATGGACCTGCTGAGGGCACTTTCTTCCTAGAAGGAGCCTCTGGCTGAAGTTCAGAGTAGTGTAGATTTTATTTTCATATGGCACACTTCCGGCCCAGGGCACCAGTACAACAAACGAGATAGCAATACATCATAAAATACAGACTTAAAACATAAAAATATAGCTGGCCGGTGGTTCTGAGGGTTGAGGTGCTGGATGCCACACCTTGCACCACGCCGGCGACCCAAGCTCAGGAGCAAGCTCGGGTTGTCGGAGGTTGGCCGGGGAGGAGAGGATAGAGCGTCCAGAGGACAGCTCTCCTCGCCTGGGGAGGGTAGTGTTTGTGTCCCCTGGCATCAGTGACTCCCAGCGGAGGCCAGGATGCTACAGCCAGGGACCCATCTCCTAAGGGGTGGGGGTGACAGCGGACATCCGTGGGAGCGTGCCCACCCACACTGGACATCACTGCATGTCCATGCCTCCGGTGATCACGATCACGCACCAGAACAAGGGAAACACCCAGGCACCTGGGAAGACGACGACAAGTCTCAGCAGCCCCACGTCCATCGCCGAATCCCACCAACCAGGTCTCCGATATCCTCCAGCCTCACTCCGCCTGCAGATTAGATTTCAAGGAGCACCAAGGTAGGTGATTGGTGGCCCCGCCTTGTGGGGGGAACAAGCAGGGGGCAGGGGTGAAGAAGTGCCGGAGGAGGAGCAAAAGGCGGGGGGGGGGGAGCAGAGCAGGAGCGTCAGTAAGAGTTCCAGAGGGGACCCTGGCCTGGGCGGTCTCAGGCGGACGGGACAAGCTGTGCAGAAGCTTCGTCCAAGGGAGTTCCCAGGGGCTGGCGACCGGAAGAAAGTTAAATATATTATATATATCTGTATCTCACACATACATAGATATAAATAAATAGCCCCTGAAACAATAAGTAAATAAAAACAGCTGAACTGCACTACTATACATCTCTGATGTTCATATTGTAATACAGGGGGAACATAACTTCTCATAAGCCTGAGTAAGTATGTTTTAAGCCCCCTTTTAATTACCTCCACTGATGGGACCTCCCTCAGGGACCCTGGAAGCAAATTCCTAAAAAACAGACCTGCCTCCTCTAAGGACTGGTCCCCCTAGGTTCTAAGAATAGCACAGGGAACAACCAGGAGGACACTCCTAGGTGGAGCAGAAGGGGCACACAGGTAAGTAAGGATACAGGAGATCGTGCAGGAAGGGACCAGACCATGTAGGAATCTGTAGGTTATTATATTAACGCAACCTTATAGGAAATACTCTACTTAACCGGCAGCCAGCACAGGTCATTTAGTGTCAGGGAAATGTGACTCGACCTCGAAAGGCCAATCAACGGCCAAGCAGCTGCGTTCTGCACCACCTGCAGGTGGTGTCATGTACCTCCACTGACCCCGAGGTAAAGAGCATTACAGTAGTCTAACCATGAGGTCACAAAAGCAAGTACCAGAGACTGCAAGACCTGGTGGGGGGGGGGGGTGTTATCGAATCCAGCTGATGTTCGCCAGATGGTAAAAGCCATTCTGGACAGCTATTGATGCCTGAGCCTCATATGTCAGCCCATTGTCCAGAATGACACCCAGATTCTTCATCTTTGCAGCAACCAAAAGCCTGGAGGTTGCGGGGCACAGCCCCATCTCCTTCACAGCTGCTGCCGCCCCTTCCCTCCAACCCAGCTCAATCATCAGTACTTCAGTTCTGTCTGGGTCGAGTCTCAGTCACCTCAATGACATCCAGTCCCGGATCTCAGCCACGCACTGATTTAGCACATCCACCATGCAACATGTCTCAGGTGCAAAGGACAGACAGAGCTGAGTATCATCTGCATAGGAATGAAACCCAAATTTGAACAGTCTAAAGATCCTACACAACAGTAGTTATACACCGCAAACAACACTGGCGAAAGGAGCAACCCCTGGGGTACACCACAGTACAGGTCAAGGGGAAGTGAAGAAAAACTTCCAACCACTGCCCTCTGTGTCCTGCCCTTAAGGCAGGACTCAAACCAGCTGATGACTTTGCCAGTGAATCCTACATTCTCCCCGAGTCGATGGAATAGAAGCCTATGGTCCACAGTGTTAAATTCTGAGGAGAGATCAAGGCGGAAAAGAACTAACCACTCTCCTCTGTCCCTCACCCTGATCAGGTCATTATGCACTCTGACCAACATGGTCTCAGTGCTGTGCTTTGACCCGAGGCTCAACAGCTGTTTCTAACATACACTGAAGCCACATCAGGCAGACTGGCAGCAATGCGGAGAATTGCCAGGAGATTACATCCTGCACCAACTTCTGCTACAGGCTGACTGGTAGGGAGCTGCCCAGAGGGCTTTAGCCCTCATTCCACCAGACACTGCTGCCCAGTAGCTGCTTCCAGGAATATCCCCCACTGCAGAGATACACACAGCTCCAGCCTACAATAAAGTGCACACCTTCATTTTCCATTACAGTACTGACATAATGAGTTGCTAATGCTGCTTTTGGGTCCTCGGTCCTTCAGTCTCTGTTCGCCAAATAGGGGTGCACACCTTGCTCCCTCCTCTGGAAGGACTGCTAAGAGTCTGCCAGACAGTGTACAGTGAACTTTAGCCATATTGTTGGAAATACAGGTTATTCACCTGTACTCATAGCTCTACTAGTGGTACACAGTTCACAGCCACACAACCCACCCAACCTCTCCTGGCAAATGGCAACCAGATCCTTGCTTCCAGTATGCAAAAGATGGCATGACATGAGGTGGAGCCGAAAGATACACCACCCGGGTGGTGGGCGGATCTTAACTTGAAAACTTCTGATGACTCAGCAATCGCCAGCAGAACTGCCAGAGTGTGGATGTGAACTGTATATCACTATACAGTTACAGGTAAATAACCTATATATTCACTCATGAGGGAGCAATCTTAGACCTCGTACTCTCAAACGGGGGCAGTGAGAGGATCTCAGATCTAGAAGTGGGTTGCCATCTGGGAACAAGTGACCATCAAATAGTGTGGTTCACGTTAAACTCAGCTACAGAGTCAAGCCATACAAAAGTGAGGGTACTGGACTTCAGGAGGGCTGACTTTGGCAAGGTGGGAGAGTGCCTCAGAAAAGCACTAGCAAACAGGCTAGAAGGAGGCGTGGAGCAACAATGAGGAATCATCAAAACTGCCATCACAGAGGCAACAAGCCTTTGTGTGAAGCAAATAAACAAATCAAAACGAAAGAAAAAGCCACTATGGTTCTCAAAAGAGGTGGCTGTGAAAGTCAGGAAGAAAAAGATAGCATTCCAGAAGTATAAGGAAACACAGAAGGAGCAGGACAGACAGCTGCACCAGTTAAGGCAGAAGGAAGCAGGGAGGGAAGTCAGAATAGCAAAGGCCCAAACTGAGGAAACGATAGCCAACTCGGTTAAGAAGGGGGATAAAACCTTTTATAGGTACATCAGCGAGCATAAAAAGACAAAGGGAGGGATAGTGAGGCTGAATAGAATGAATGGTGGGTGGGCAGAGGGGGACAGTGAAAAAGCAGGGATACTGAACGAATATTTCTGCTCAGTATTCACAAAAGAGGAGGGGGAAGTGCCTAATCCAATTAACAGAAGCACTCTTGATAGGGGGGTCGATCCCAGTCCTTTCACAGAAGAAATGGTTCTGCAAGAACTCCTAAAACTGAAGGTGGACAAAGCAATGGGGCCTGATGGAATTCACCCCAGAATTCTAAAAGAATTAAGAGGGGAACTAGTAAAACCACTGGCTACTCTTTTTAATAAATCATGGGAGGATGGTGTGGTACCCGAGGACTGGAGGAAGGCGGATGTGATTCCCCTTCACAAAAGTGGGACCAAGACAGAGGCAGGAAACTACAGACCTGTCAATTTGACCTCTGTGGTAGGGAAAGTGATGGAGTCACTTCTGAAGGAAAGAACTGTTGAGTACCTAGATGCCAGTGGGGCACAGGACCCAAGGCAGTATGGGTTCTAGCACCAGGAAGGTCATGTCAGGCGAATCTAATAGATTTCTTTGACTGGGTGACCAAAGTAGTAGACCAGGGAGGGCTGTGGACATGGCCTACCTAGACTTTAGCAATGCATTTGAGCACAGTCCCACACAAAAGATTAATAGTCAAATTAACCAGCCTGGGGTGGGTCCCAGGGTGGTAGCCTGGGTAAAACATTGGCTGGACAACAGGACACAGAAGGTAATTGTAGATGGAGTCCACTCTGAAGAAAGAGAGGTTACTAGTGGGGTACCGCAGGGTTCAGTACTAGGTCCAGTCCTTTTTAATGTCTTCACAAGTGACCTTGCAGAGGGACTGGAAGGAAAAGTATGCCTCTTTGCAGATGACATAAAGATCTACAACAGGGTTGATACACAAGGAGGAGTAGAAAGGATGAGAAAGGACTTGACAAGGTTGGAGGAATGGTCAGAAGTATGGCAGCTAGGATTCAATGCAAAGAAGTGCAAAATAATGCACCTGGGAAACAAGAACCCAGGGGAAGAATACACAATGGGGGGGGGGGTGGAGGAGAGGTAGTAACAACAACAAAAAAGGAAAGGGACCTGGGGGTAATCATATCAGATGACCTTAAGGTTAGCAAGCAATGTGAGAAGGCAGTAGGGAGAGCTGGGGGTATACTGGGATGCACAGGGAGAGGCACCACCAGCAGAAAACAGGAAGTTGTTATCCCTCTGTACAGACAGTTGGTGAGACCCCATCTGGAGTACTGCGTCTAGTTCTGGAGACCCCATCTCCACAAGGACATAGACAGGACAGAGGCAGTCCAGAGGAGGGCAACTAAAATGGTGCAGGGTCTGCAAGAGAAGCCGTTTGAGAAGAGACTAAAGGAGCTTAATATGCATACCCTTGAGGAAAGAAGGGGGGCATGATAGAAACTTTTAAGTACCTCAGTGGAATCAACAAAGTCAGAGGTAGCATCTTTCAGAAAAAGAGACGTGCAAGAACAAGGGGACACAATTTAAAGATGGGTGGGGGGCGGTTCAGGGGCAATGTGAGGAAGTATTATTTCACAGAGAGGGTAGTGGATGCATGGAACAGCCTTCTTGAGGAACTTGTGGGGTTTAAAACTGTGGGAGAATTCAAGAATGCATGGGACAGACATAAGGCAATTCTTGTGGGGGGTAGGAAGAAATAGGCTGTTGGTTAACTAGGATCTGCAGCCGATCCTGTAGGTAGGGAAATGGGCAGACTAGATGGGCCAAGCGGTCCCTATCTGCCGTCAAAGTCTATGCTTCTATGTTTCTATGTTTCACCCCATCCCCCCTCAAAAAAATTCCTAGCGCATCAAGTGGATGGTGCTCTCAGGTCCCAAGAAAAAGTAGCATGCAAACAGAAAGGATAATGAAGTGTCTCAGTATGAAAGGTTTCTCTAGTTCCAAACCAGACTAGCATGCTAGTTTAGGTACATATTTGGTGCTACAATAACAGGATTAGTCTTCATTTGTAGTACTCTAACTGTGTAAAATCAAAAATTTGTTACGCATCAATGCTCATATACCAAAGACCAAACATCTTTCTCCAGCTGTGTATGTCTGGCAACCACAGAGATAGCAAGGGTGATAAATCTGAGGAGGCTAAGGTCACTTGGCTAAGTGCAAAGACATGGGAGGGTTCAAGAGGGCCATCTTATATAGGATTCCACCAAAAGGCTTCCCATAAGACATCAGGATTTACTTGATCAACTAGAGCTATTGGCTGAGGAAACTTAACAGATTTCTGACTAGCTATCTCTCACCACAGTAACTAGTTAATGCAAAGTGGATTCCGAGTTACCACCCGGAAATGCAAGAGTGTGATAATGATGGTGACTGGTAGTATAAGCATTGCAAGTTTCTTTACATAATGTATGATAAATGCCATTATGTAAACATACAGAGAACTCTGACTCTGTGATAACACCAAATCTCTTCCGTAAGGTACCGAGTAGATAAGTTAAATCGATTAAACTGGAATAAGTTTAAATTAGAACTAGAGAAAGTTTATTTTATACAGAGGGGGAAGGGCAGAAGAGAAAAAAAAATTTCTCCAGTAGCATAAGTACCTAATACTGTATTATTTGCTATAGTACAATAGAGAATCACCAACATAAAAACAGTTTTGTTTGCTTATTAAGGTGTGCTGGGGTCAGGCAGAGAATAAAACAAGCATAGACAGGAATCTAAAGGGCAATATTAGGACAATGTTTCAGTTTGTAAAATACTCGCAGGTACGGAAAGCATTAGATTTGGTGCACAGGCGCAGCTACTGATACGGCGGGTAAGCCACAGCGTATATACTGAAGTAGCGGGGGGTGGCAACGAGCCGGGCACCAGCCAGCACGTCTTCCGACTTTGTCTGCCTTTTGGTTTCGCAGGCTTTTGGGGGCTCAGCAGCGCACAGTGAACCTTGTAAGTTAAGATCTCAATCAGGTCTGCATGCATATTGTAGGTCCCTGATTGGCTGTCTTTTAGGTAGGAGGAGTGGCTAGTGAGGGGCGGCAAGTTTAAATGCCCCAACCCTGTACAGCAAACAAGGCACTGTATGCAATTTGTTTTGTATTCAGTTTGGAATTGGAGCCAGGAGCCTTTGGAGAAGCCAGTGTAGAAGAGCAGCACAGAGAAGCATCAGCGACTCAGTGTGAGAGTGGAGACGGAACCGTGGGAGCGAGCCAGCCTGCCAGCGCCTGTGGTCGGGGAGAAGCAGAGACTCACTCGCTGTGTTTTCCAGTAAATTGGGCTTTTTTATAGCGAGTCAGTCTGGGGTTACTGTCAAAATCGCGCATGCAATATCGCGCGTTATAACAGCTCGTACATTTCAGTGCTCTTTCATATTAGCGTAGTGCAGCTTGTATTTTATAGCGCATTAATGAAATCGACATTATGCCATAGTGCTATGTCAGCTTACGAATCTATGCTCCTGCTAGTGGTTCCTGTTTGCTTCTGTAATGTTTGCTAGGACCCTGGTTAGCAGTGCACCACAATGTGTCACTCCCTTTCCCCTCCTGAACTTCCTGTTCCTATCTGGATCATCCTCAAACATGGTAACACTGTAAGTCTTTCAAGGTACAGTCACATAATTCATCTTTATTGATACATCAAAAACAAAAGTAAAGGAAACATTATTTAAAACTGGACAGCTGTCACATTTCTAGTGCGACTGATGCTTTACAGATTGCATATGTAAATGCTAGTCCATTTATGTCTGTAGCTGAAAGTTAGAGGCTATACCTCTAAGGTATTGTTTTGGGTGCATTGATCATACTGAGATACGATGCTTATTATGCGTTTTGCAGCGTCTTTGTATTTCTTTTTACAAACCGGCACTGTACTTTCTGCAATAAGCTGTTCTATAACAATTCTGTTGTAATGTTGCTCTGTTTTCAAGAAATCAATGAAATGCTAGATGGATGGGTGATGAGCACCAATCAAGTGATTAAATTTACGATGCCAGGCTTCCACTGAGTTAATGGTGCGAGGCAGGTCATACTGCACTGCACTGTAGCAATTCCACAAAGCTATTTCGAACATTGGCCGTCTTCTACCTCCTCTGGCAAGAGGCCTGCCCAACCATGTATCCTCAAAATAGTCAATAAGACAGGTTAAGGACTCAGCATTGCTTTGATAAAACTCTGTCTGCATTAACTCTTCAAAAGCGGTAAGAACATCTGGCACTGGAACACAGGCGAGTGAAGGCAATAAACGAATATGCATAGCATAGTTGGGGTCTGACGTATACTGAGCACACACCTCTTGAATTTCTTGTACCTTGCGTCAAATTGCTTGGCATAGATGGAAAAAACAGCCTCTTAGTGTAGCAGTGGGGTATGCTTGCTTGAATGCTTTAAGTGCTGCAGATTCAAAATCAATTAGAATAGATTTTGGTTGAAGGTCACCACATAAAGTTTTTAAGGCAACAAACACTTTTGAGTATGTAGCAGCTGTACGATTTCCCAACAAGATATATACCAGAGGGACCACTGTTTTGTACTTCACAACATGTATAGTTTACAGTTGATGAAAAACGGTTGGGCAGCATTTAAAAGTTCTGTCTGCGAACCAATGGGCACTCACCTTCAATATATCGAGGTCATGGTAAATTGTGAATATAAGACTTCAATCACTGCTGGGACCAGAGTCAAATAGTAAGAATTTCTCATTCTTAGATGTAACAATGAAATCCTCTGGTATAATGAGAGCTGCAGCATTCTCTGGTTCTGGAGGAGGGCAGGCAGTGGCCATTCAGTTTCTTCGGACCGTACGCTTTAATAGCGACATTGAGGGAAGTTGAGATGATACTGAAGGACACAATTCAGACACGCCAGATGCCACGATTTGATGAGTGGACTCACAGGTAGTTTCGGCTCGTTCTTTCATGTTGGCCACTGCCTCCTTCACAGCAAGCTCAGCTGGGTCAGGTACATGGTTATGCTCTCCCAGTTCTTTTAACACTGTATCTCCTTTCAAATGCAAACGAGCACAGCAGTGCCCTTTATCATATTGCAAACATTTGTAGTAAGCTTTATCTGCAGTTACACGCTCTCTGTGAAATAGGAATCCATGTAGGACTGCAAGCTCACTGCCCTTTTGACTGCGGATGAATCTCACTTGCTGAGACATGATGCACAGATCTGAGTATGCCATCACATGTCACCCATTAAATAGCATCCGTGAGCAATAAATTTGAATAATGATTTAGCGCTATGTTAAGTGCCATAGTGTGCACGTGCTATAATGTAGTAGCGCTATTATGTATGCGCGGTTAATTCTCACGCTATTTCGTCCGCATCCCGTCAGACTGTACAACCACCATACTCCTAGTCCGTGCTATGGCTACCGCGTTTGTAGTGTCCCTGGTGGCAAGAGCAGCAATCCAGTATCCATCTACCAGGTTGCAGGAGCAGCGCAGTTTTGTTTCTCCCCTGGCTTGCTTTGTCCATCAGGTCGTCGGGAGACTCGTCTCGGGGAGAGCGTCCTGCGGCCTAGAACTTCTGACTGTTTACCAGCTGTCCTGTCCTGACCTGAATCCCTCTCTGCTAGCATCCCAGGTAATTATTGCATGTGCACTGACTGAGTTGACTTGACTTTGTGTTTGTTTTTTGCTCTGTTAGTAAATAGTATGTATACTATGTGCATACCTCTCAACTGTCCCTGATTTTTGCCTCAAAATTTTACTCTGTCCCAGCGAACAATTTTGTTTCTGTAACCAAACAGTGGGGGTGGCAAGCACAAAATATGAAAATAATGTCTAACACTACAGTTACAGAATTGTTCTTCCTTAGAAAATTTATTTTACACTCAGCTCCTTATTCTACCAGCTTCCTGAGGGGAAGTCACCAATTTTGAAGATGTGTCCCTGAATTTGGTCTTTTGCCTCTGATTTTTCTAAGCCTTGTCCCTGATTTGTGAGTCAGGAAGTGGAGAGGTATGACTGTTTGGGACCTCACCTGGGTGTGGGTCTGACTGTCTGGAAGGGACTCCGTGGTCTGGGGTGAGGCAAAGCAAGGCTGTAGTAAAAAACTTAATCCAGTTTTGAAAATGTGTTGTAAGAATCAGTCTGATAGCACTTTGCAGAAAATGTTGGCTCTTTGTGGAAATCGGAGATTTGGGTGAGTTCAGCTCTCATCAACTGTGATGAAGATACCACCTGTACAGTATATGGAAAGGTGGAAAGGACTACACTTAAGTGGGGGACCCCCCCCCCCTTTTTTTTTGATATGACTGAACACAGCACCCAATGGGTCTGGAAACATATCCACATTTTGTGCTGCATTTTTTACGCATTATTTAGTTTTATGAGGATGGGGATATAAGTTTTACTCCAGAGTACACCTTCCACTTTTTGCTCCTGGGAACTGTCAGACTTTTAATTTCACTCCCAGTACTGAGTTCCTCTGCCCCATGAATTACCACCATCATGTATGAAATGCATTAGAAGTAAGAACATTTGGTGATTAAATTGGACCTTTAAAAGGGGAACTCTTGTCTGTAGGGCACTTATTTCTTTCTCACTTCTGTGTTGTATTTCAAATATACGTACACCTTACCCTTCTTAATAAAATGGAACTTGATATGTTTAGAGTTGTAGGAGAGGAACTGTGTAACTTCTTGGAGGTAGAACTTTCTTTTACTATTTAGTGCAGAATCTCTCATTCAGTTTGGTAAAAGGAGGTGGCTGAACCAAGTTCCTGCAGGCCCATGGGAACATACAGTAGCAAGTGCATGCTGAAAAGAAGGGACAAAAAGGCCTGCCTCGTACCATTCAAGCATACACTGTCTGCATTCAGTAGTATGTATGACAAGCAGTGGCACACAGTGTTTTATGGAAGGTGCTACCAATTAAGTGTGTGGCCCTTGGTACAAAAACATCAGAAGCAGAAACCTCCAAAGTCAAGTAAGATACCCGTTTCTCTGCTAATTTTGCAATGGTTTGGATGCTGGGAGTTTTATTCAGAAGAACGTATCTTGTTTTGATGAACTGATTGGACTCTGGATTGGTACCCTGTTTGTCATTTAATTGGGGGAGGGGGGGGGGTTCGTCAAAATAGGCAACCCAGAGAGGGTCTGCTTTGACCTGTGGTTTGAAACAGAAATGTTACTTTCTTTTTATTTGCAAAAGGAGGGCCAAGAAATATTCTGGTTTTGAGTCTAGTACCATGGGAGAGAATATACAGTTAACTGGTAGTTAGTTATGTTAGCCAAGAAAATAACAAAATGTAAGAAAACTAGAAACCGGTTACACATGATACTCTTAATTACACTAACAAAAGTGTAGGGTTTTTAAAAGTTAATAGTATGTATGTGTGGGGCCTGGGAGGGACTTTGTGGTCTGGGGTGAGGCAAAGCAAGGCTGTACTAAAACCTAATCCACTGTTTCAAGTCACAACGATTAACAAAACTGATTGGGTGAGGGAACAAACGCATGGGTGTACTGCTGCTCAGCTAGCCTGGATCCAAAGACTGCCAGACTGTGTCCATGATTGGCCACCTTTTCTGATTAAGGATGGAAAGCTGTGTGGGTGTTTTGGGGGGTAGTAGGCAGGGCCCTAGAGGGTATCAGGACCACAGGAGAAAGAGAGCTGATGCTGCCATTGAAGGGGATGTTGGAGCGTGCCGGACCTCTTTGGGCTATTCAGTGAACTATGGTAGAGTGGTGGAAATGTGCGACATCAGATAGTGCCGTCCTGAAATATCAGAAACACAAAAAGGAGCCGGCCCAGTGGCGCTGGAGGTTGAGGCGCTGGTTGCTACACCTCATGCCACACCGGCAACCCGGGTTTGGGAATGAGCCCGGGCCGCCGGGGGTCAGCAGGGGGAGAGGGAATTGAATGTCCAGAGGACTGCTATCCTCTCTTAGGGGGAGGGTGCCATGTCGTCCCACCCGCTGAGCACCCTCTGGTAGTGGCTGGAAGACGATACGGGTCAAGAGGCACTCTCCGACGTAGTCACATCGGTAGGGAGGGGAGACGGGAGAAAAAGAGGAAAAAGGAGCCTGGCAGGGCTCCACAATGGTCGTCGCGCCAGAGGGCCGACCACCTCCCTGGCCCCGCCATGGATCGCACAAGCCATGGAGAATTCATCGGGGTTGGCAAGTGTGGGAGCGATGGAACCAGAGAGAGAGAGTTCTCCTTCAGAGGGTTGAAGCCCCTGCCAGGGCTCGGGGGAGGAAGAAGAAAAAAAAAAAAAAGAATGGAAAAAAAAAAGACCAAACACATAAAGGATGCAGGGGGCACAGAATACCAGCAGACCGGCATAGTTCAGACAAGCATACTTAAGATTTATTTGAGCATTAATAAAAATCACGATTCCACACACAATGGACGTGGGTGTGGGGGAGCAGGAGCCCCTCAAATAAACTGGTGCACTCTGTGCATGATACCTGCAGGTACTTCTGATTGTGGAGCACAACAGGATAGTTATATTTCCATGCGATCTTTGTAATATGCTAGCATTTTGTGAAAGCAGGGCATGTATGCAGTTTTGTTGTTGAATGTTAATATTGTTCCGATGCAGTTGTGTTCAGAGTAGGCAATATGCAGAGTCAGTTTTGGAGACATGGTACATGCCATGTTTTCTGTGGTGGCGCTCCACCCCCACATCCCCCTGGAATAAACAAAGAATACAGCACCTGGGGGGTGGTGAGGCAGATCGCCTCCATGGAAAGCATGGCATGCAGGCAATTTTGTTGTTGAAAATGAGAATCTTTCTAATATGCTGGTGTTTTGCTTTGTAAAGATTACTTAATATGCTGGTTTTTAAATATTACTGCCTTTTCAATTAAATTTTTTTTGGAGTAATTCATTTGTATGCTTAATTTTATGTATTGTGTTCGATATTCTATGGTGTAGTTCTTTGTTGCTGTCACCTGACGTGAGTGGAGCTAGACTGCATGTAAGCACCATAACACCTGCAAAATGTCAGAAAAAGAGCACGGCGGTCCAGCACGCTCCAATGTTGCCGCTACTGGATACATCAGTAAACAAAACAATGAGTGTACCTGCATACTGCTGCTGCGGAGTGTGGTGTGGACCACTAGCTGAGTTGCTTTTGAGTTTTCCACCTACTGAGCGAAGCGCTGGGGCAGTGCACTGTGGTCATATTCCTGACCCTGTCTACCAGATTGCAGTCATAACTGTTTGAATAAACCGAGAATCTAAATTTTAAACTTAAGTGGTCTGGACTCTTTTTAATGGTGGAAACTCAAAAGCAACTCAGCTACTGGTCTGAACACGACACTCCACAGCAGCAGTGTGCAGGTACACTCTCCTTGTTTTGGTTATAGTGGGTTTGATCCCTGCAACTTCCATGTGCACACTGTGAGACTCTGAGCAAGTGCACCTTTCCTTGAGAGGGCAGAAGAAGACCATCCAGTCCATCTAGTCTGCCCATTTTTTAGACCTATTTTGACATTCTAGTTGCCCTTTGGTGTAAGGGCTCTCTTGTGTCCATGCCATGCATTCTTGAATCCCACCACAGTGTTGGCCCCCACCACTTCACAGATGCAGGCCATTTCAGGCATCCACCACTCTCTCTGTGAAGAAAAACTTCCTGGCGTTGGTACAGAACCTCCCTCCTTGCAGCCTTTGATCAAGTCCCCTTGTTCCGTTGACCTTCTTGAAGTGAAAAAGTTCCTGTGTCTGTACCTTTTTTATACCTTTTATGTATCTGAATGTGCCTAAGTGAGGGCAGTGCCTCACCACCGCACTCCCCCCATCCCATTCTCAAGCAGAGTCTAGACTACAGAGGGTAGTATAGGTGGCGGAGCAGAGGTCAGATATATTGGGTTGGTTCTGACTACGAGAACTTAATCACCTGTTTTCCTCAGCATTTACCTTGCACTGTGCAGTGCTGCTGCAGGTGGACAGTCTGGACTATGAGATCTACTTGGACAGTCAGCGACAGGGTTGGCTCGAGAGTCACGGACAAGCCAGTCGCACTTCTGCACTGAACAGCAGTACAGCTGTCACACAGCACAGAGTGCAGGCAGTAGTTACCCCATTTGAAAAAACAGAACCATCTTTTTGTTATGATCCTGCAGCAGCTGTCCGTTTGGAAGGAACTAGTAGGACTCAAATGGACAGCAGAGCTGTGTCCTTTGTTGCAGAGCATCTGATCCAGTTTGGACTGGAGAGAGTCCAGTATAAGTTGTTACTATTTTTGTAAATCCTGGCATAACAGTGAAAAAAAAATTGAAAAAAGTAACAGAATTAAACAAATGAAATGTGGCAAGCTTATCAGGGAAAACACCTGTCACAGATGAGAGTGCCTGCTATTTTAATGAGACGTTACAAACTTAAGAACTTTCCTGAAAAATCAGTGGTGGTTCTCATTCTGTTCCTTTATGCTACTTGGAATCAAGACAGCCCTGGCAATGTTGTGCCTGTTCCTTTCTGCTACTTGGGACAGCCCTGTCAACTTTATTTCTATACAGGGAAACAGTATTTTATTTTTATTGCAAAATAGCAAATTCTAATTCTTTATTTTTATTTTAAATTAAGGGTACCATCTGTTGGGCACACATTTAAACAGCATTTAAACAGGGAAACAACAGGCATCAGAGAAACAAGGACTACAGCGTTGGGTGCACACAGGGCATCAGCTGCGGTGTTGCTTTCGGGGAAAGTGTGTTCTACACATCAAACAATGGAGTCTGTAAGAAACACAGAAGTTGACAGCAGATAAGGACTGCAAGGCCCATCCAGTCTGCCCATTTATTTTTCTACCTTATGAATGTGCCATCGGCCTTTGCTATGTCAATGGCCTGCCTATCCATACTCATCTGTATTGCTCCCTTATGCCTATCCCATGCCTGTTTGAAACCCTGCACTGTATTCGTAACCACCACTTCCTGAGGTAGGCCATTCCATATATCCACCACCCTTTCTGTGAAAAGAACTTCCTCACATTACCCCTTAATCAGCCTCCCTCTAATCTCATGCTGTGTCCTCTTGTCTTGCTATTTTTCTTATATTGGAACATGTTAGACTCTCTCACCTTGTTAATGCCCTTAAGGTGTTTGAATGTTTCGATCATATCACCTCTCTCCCTCCTTTGCTCTAGGGTATACATATTGAGCTCCATTAATCTGTCCTCATATGTTTTCCGATGCAGTCCCTGCACCATTTTGGTTGCCCTTCTCTGGACTTCCTCAATTTGGTTAATGTCCTTGTGAAAGTGTGGCCTCCAGCACTGCATGCAGTACTCCAGATGGGGCCTAACCAGTGTCTTGTAAATAGGGATTATTACCCCCTTCTTCTGACTTGTGATACCCCTACTAATACACCCCAACATCCCCCTAGTCTTACCTACTGCTTTAGTGGTCTGCTTGGATGATTTCAGGTCATTCATGATGATGATGCCCAAGTCTCTTTCTTCCCTTGTGACTGTCAGCAACTCCCCTCCCAGCCTATAGGTGGCTTCAGGGTTTCTCTTCCCTATGTGCATGATCTTGCACTTCTTTGCATTAAACTCCAGTTGCCACTCTTTCGACCTTTTTGCTTGTTTATCCAGATCTCTTCTCATTCTGCCCACACCATCTGGATAATCTACTCTGTTGCAGATCTTGTTGTCATCTGCAAACAGACAAACCTTACCCTCCAGTCCACCTGCAATATCACTGATGAAGACATTGAAGAGAACTGACCCCAGGACTGATCCTGAGGTACCCCACTTGTGACCTGCATCTCTTCTGACTCTATACAGTTTACCACCACTCTCTGTTTTCTGCCCGTCAACCAGTTTGCCACCCAGTTGACCAACTTCTGACCCACCATGATCCTAACCAGCTTATTAATCAATCTTCTATGTGGAACAGTATCAAAAGTTTTGCTGAAGTCAAGCTAGGCGACATCAACTGCTCCCCCTTGGTCCTCCACTCTGGTTACCCAGTCAAAGAAATCTATGAGATTAGTTTGACAGGACCTTCCTTTTGTAAACCCATGCTGTCTTGGATCTTGTGCTCCTATGGATTCCAGGTGTTGCACTATCCTTTCCTTAAGGAGTGCCTCCATAATCTTGCCCACTACTGAGGTAAGACTGTAAAGAGAAAACAGCCACCCGGGTCACAGGTGCGAAAGGCCAAACAGGCCAGAATGGAAGAAAATGCACAAATGTCTTGGCTGATGCAATCCTTTATCATCCGATCTACATCCACTTCAGGGTAAGGTTTTCTGATGGTACTGATCCATCCATTTGTGTGTAAACAGAAATCCCTAATTACATTCTCAATTTACCAATATATTTACTTATTTTTTTAGTGGTAACAATGCAGAGACAGAAAGACATATGAATAGCACAGGAACCTGTGCTGATTCCAAATGCATCTGACACCGAAACCACCAGTGAATCCCAGACCTTACAGCCTGGTGATGTTTCCCCAAGAACCTGACGAATCTGACCTGCACTCTGTGGTGGAGCCCATTGAGACGGCCATCGTGCCACTAATAGATGTGTAGATATCTAGGATTGTTCCACAGCTGGACCTGAACTATCAGAACGTGGAAGACCTTGGCTGTTTGGATCGTGGTCACCTCACTGATGCACAGAAGAAACACATCCTTGAAATACAGTGGCAACCACCGTCTGGATTTCAGTTTCCTTCCCGGCTCATGGGTTCTGAAACAGCCAATTAATTATGTAGGAGATTCAATGCACAATACCTGCAGATGTACACACATTTGCAAGATATTCCAAGTATTTAGACGGTGTGTTCTGTGCCCATTGTTTCGTGTTCAGTCCTGCAAGTGGCACTGTGTTGATATCCACACCAATGAGGGATTGGTCCAACAGCAACAAGATCCTTGAGAGGCACAGCAAATCTAAGGAACATCAAATGCCACTGCTAAAATGCATGGTTTTTCTTTCAGTCTGTGATGGCAAGCTGGTGACTGCCTACCAGTCTCTGACTGAATGCAATACAAGGGTGTCTGAGCAGACCGACCACTTCCTGCACAGGATTGTGAAAATCATATTGTTTTGTGGAAGAAATAACATTGCCCTGCGAGGAAAATATGCAGATGGAAGAAACATCCAGGAACTCTTGCAGTACACGGCCGAACTGGACCAAGAATTGCAAGATCATCGGAGACTAGCTCCCAGAAATGCAGTCTACACATCACCTGAAATCCAGAACGAGCTGATCCAGCTTATGGGCCTGCAACTGTTGCGAAGAATTTTGCAAAATGTCAAAGAAGCAAAATGGTTCAGCCTAATTGCAGATGGTACAACTGATGTCTCAGCCAAGGAACAGATATCCTTATTTGTTCAATGTGTCCACCGCAACACCTTAGGCAACACTGAGATAAGTGAAGATTTTGTGGAGTTCACTGAAGGCTTCGACACCACAGGTCGCAGTCTGGCAGATCTATTTCTTCGACGCTCGTCAGCTTGGGGCATTGACGACAACATGATGAGAGGGGAAAGGATTTGACAAGGGCAGTAATATGAGTGGCAAATTTAATGGGGTCCAAGCAAACATTAAGGCTGTTGTGCCAGAAGCCTTGTATACAATCTGCAAAGCACACAGCCTTAATACTGCAATGGTTCACTCCTGCTCCATGACGCAAGTATCAAATATGTTTGATACTGCAAAAAAAAAGGATTGCCTCATTAAAAGCATCTGCCAAACAAAAAAATATTTTCCTTTCTGAACTAAAGGAATTTTGCAACATCCCATGGGTTATGATAATAAAACTGCAGATCGCAGCACATCTATTCCTGCAGCAGGCAACACAAGATGGATGAGCCAGGCCTACTCTCCGTCAAGGTTTCAGAATAAATACTTGGCGATTTGTAGTACACTGGAGAAGATATCAGAATTTGAGGATGATGCTGAACGGTTTCTTTTTTCCATCACCAAGTCTGATTTTATTGTGACCCTGAGTTGTGCTCATCACATTCTGGCCTTGACAAAACTCTTGCATCTTTATTTACAGCGTGTGGGCACTGACCTCATTTAAGCTTTGGAGGAGGCTACTACTTTGTGGGAAGTACTGAGAAGCATGAGGGAGTCCTCTGAAAGTCATTTTGGGGAACTGTACACTGACACCCTTTCACTGGCAGCCTCAGTGAGCACTGAGGAGTCAGTTCCTCGCACCTGTGGTAGACAAACAATGCAGCAACATCAGTGCCACTAACCCAAATGAATATTACAGGCTCAACATTTTTATTCCATTTCTGGACCATGTCATTTGTGAGCTACATGAACAGCTTACTGAGTGCTGGCCTCGCTTTCTTATTCAGTACCTTGTCCCACAAAAGTTGCATTTCCTAAAACATCAGGAGCAGGTGTTGGGAGCACTATAATGCTTACAAGGTGGATCTGGGCAGCATAGAAGAACTCAGGATGGAGCTTGTAAGATGGTGTGCAAAGTGGGTAAATGTTCCAGTAAAACAGAGGCCAGACTCTCTATGACACTGCAGCATCTAAATTCTGCACTGTATCCAAACATTAATGCTGTGTTATCCATCTTGGCAACCATGCCAGTCAGCGTAGCAACTGCAGAGAGGTCTTTTAGTGCACTGCGACAGTTGAAGACATGGCTGAGGAGCACTATGGGCGAGTCACGGCTCACAGGATTAGCTCTGCTGCACATTCACAGGGATGTGGAACTGATGTGGAACAACTGTTGAAGGACTTCGACCCATGCCAGGACAGGCACTTTTCTAAGAGATGATACCCTTGCTGTGGCTGCTTGTAATGCAATGAGTGAGTGATTATGGTTAGTTTGGGCATGTGCGAGTGCATGAATAACTGTTGGCTGGTGTGGGTGTGAGGCTTTATTTTAGTGAGTTGAGTGTGAATGGTCCTCTGTGGGACTGGCTACCTTGTTGTGGTACAGAGGCATGACACAATGCAACATTGTAACTAAAAGCCAGTCTTAGTCTGATTGTTGGTGATTGAAAGACTTTCTTACAGTGTGGGAATGTATGTGCATTACATCTTTACATTTCATATAGAGATACGCCGCAGAACAAATGACGCTTGTGTCGAGGAGGGGGTGGGACATGGACAACAGTGGTGGTTGGGGGGGAGTAGCAGTGTGGCAGCTTGACGTACAAAGCTGAGATGCCTGGCTACACCCCTGATGCGGTGTTAGATAAGAACCATAAACTACTAGAAAACAAAATATGGAATTCAATAATTAAGGTAGCTTTGCTTAGAAAGTGTACTAGTTTGGTTTATAAATATATTTCAGAAGACACTAACACTGACGGTAAGGTAGTGACCTATTAAAAGAAAGAGGGAAGAGGACCTGGACATGCCCATTTCCCTTAAAGAATGGTCAGAAGCTTGGCAAAATAAATAACGTAGCTGTAATGAAGTTGAAGCAGGATAATTTAATTTAAGATCCTGCATCATTACTATACCCCTGATAAGCTCGGAAGCATGGTGGGATATTCAGTAAATGGTGAGTGTTGGAGACATCAATCTCCCAATGCTGATCTTCTACATACGCTTTGGAGCTGCCCACACATAGTAGAGATTTGGAATTAAGTCCACAAAACATGTGAAAAGGCAGTTAATGGTAAAATACCCCTTTCACTTTATTTTTATTACTGAAATCTCCTCCATGTTGAAAGATTTAACAAAGGCTCATATCCACTGGATACTAGTAGCATCATTATTCCTCAAAAGGCTCCTTTTAACAAAATGGAAAACCTCTTAAATTTCATCTTACAAAGAATGCTACAACAATTTGGGTATAGTAGCAAAGAATGAAAAGAATGAAAGAATTTCCTCTCTTCAGGCAATTTAAATATGTTTAACAAGACTTGGTCTCCTTTTCTAAAGATACAGCTTCATTTATATAGATATCTCCTGTTTTGTTTTATAAACTGTAACAGAAAAGCTATAATAAAGGCTGAATTTATTCTATTTGTCTTACAGTTTTTAGATACTGGGATTGTAGAAATATATATATATATATATATATATAATCATACTGGCACGGTATGCCTGTATAGTTAGGGTGAAAGTTAACTTCTACATTAAGCCCACATTTTTCAACGTTAATAACTTTAGATCTGTTCAACGGATTTGCATGAAATTTGTCATGCAGAATGTCTAGGGGTAGGTCCCTGGACCTGCCAAATGTTGTGGGAATCCGTTGTGTGGTTTCTGATATACACAGTGTTGAAAAAACAGATACATCCATGTTTTTTGACATTTCTTTGTCCACCTGGATCTCAGAAATGACTTTAGGTTGTGGTCTGAAAGTGCGCAACATTTTCTGGCTGCAGGGACACCGGCGAAATCCGGGTGACGATTTGTCCTCCATGTCCGATGCGCTAGGATCGGAATCATAAACTCTAATGAGTTTTAGAGAAATTGTTTGCAGTGAAAACTGACGTTGAGAATCCAGGGCCTACGAACTGCTGAGGTAGCACGAGGAAACCTGAATCTTCCAGCGGAAAGTTAGATCTGGCGTCATGGGGCAGAGCCGAGGTATTTACCACACGGGTGGGTGGGAGGAGCCAACTTGAAGACTTTCTGGCAAGATTTAAAGGGGAAAGGGACATGCCAGAGAGTGTGGATGAACAACATATCCACACTCCTAGAAAATATATGACCTGAAAGTGAAAGCAGGTAAACAGTCCCAAAAAACAGTTTCTTTGCCACTTTATAGCAAGAAAACAGGACTTTTGAGCTGAAATTTGCAGGGTGGCAAGCTCTTGCCCTACAGATTTGCCCTTTGCTGATTTGGTGAAGAAATGGACACCAGTTCCATAGTTACAGCGCTCCGAGATTGCAAATTTTCCCATAGGATAACACTGTGGCGGTCGTAGTGCCTTTCGGCGGCTATATCTCAAAAACGGTTTGAGATACAGATTTTTGCTAAGTTCAGCTTGGAACACCTTTAAGTATACTAAATAGGCGTGGAGGTGGCCACGCCATGAATACAACTGGGAAAGAGACACTGCAACTTTTGCAGCACAAGGGTTACCTGGAATGGCTCTCAGCGTGCGCTATGTCTCTATACTTATGGGTACATGGGAGTGAAAGGCCAGTAGGGCCCTGCGCTCCCACATTTGGATCCCATTATGCAATAATGGGAGCGCAGGATCCTAGCACGCGGTATCATTAAACTATCAGTACACTTATGTACAGATGGGAGCACAGGGCCCAGAAAATTGGAGACAATTACAAAATGTATGCTCCGGGCCCTGCGCTCCCACAACCAGATACGAGTAACATCACACTTTCTGAAAAAGAAGGAAAATTCATTGCAAAAAACGTCGTTAATGCATCAGTTATGGTTGTCATTACAGCGACAAAAGTTTGGAAATTCGATGCTAGGGTTACCAACCCTACCCCCCCCCCACACACACACACACACACACACACGCCAACATGCATCGGGGTGTGCCTGGGGTCGTCAGGCTTCTCTCTCACCCCCCATTGTCCTATACTGTACCATTCAGCTTCCTTACAAATGGAATAGGGTATAAAAAATTAACAGTATTTAGTTTAAAGTGTTGTATGGTAATTAGGTATAAAGTCTGAAACTAGAAACAGCCTGATATAATACCTTCTATTACATACTTTGATTTGATTTGCATTTAATCAAATTTTGTGTCTCACAAGTTTTAATTTTCTTGTTTTTAAAAAAAAAAATGTACATTAGTGATGTAATCGATGTCATCATGTGGACACTATAAAATGGCAGAACTGTCTCCAGTAAACCCGCCGCCTGACAAAGCCTTGTTTTAGAGGCAAAGCGCTGGGGTAGAGTGTTTGCTTGAAACCGGCAATGGCCATATTTGTAACTTACAAAATAAACCCAATTTTTTCTGATAAAATTCAGTCTGGCTGTTCATCTCTAAGCTGGGAGTGCACACTACCTTGGAACTGCATATTCTTCAGGGGTTAGCTGCCCTCAGTCTACGTCTGGCTTCTCTTCTACACTTGAGCGCAGAAACAACTGGGAAGTGACTGTAATCCTAGCCTGCTCCCAGATCTCTTTTCATCTGTGAGGTATTCAAGCGACTACTTTCTCTTCTGTCCAGCCTTTAGGAGACTGTTTTTCGGTGTTAGAGTGTTGGCAGCAGATTATGCACCAACTTTCAGAATACTCACTAATCTCTTCCGTTTTGCTTCTCCTTAGCTATATGGATGGTATATACAAGCCTACCTAGAGTCCCTTAACCCTCCCTCAGTGTTCAGGTCACTCGGCTAGGCTAGCCCAGGTTCCTGCACTCCTCCAGAGCGGCCCAGAATTTTCCTGTGTACCCATGCAGAGGAGAGCTTGGTACAAGTTACTGTATGTGATGCCCTGGAACCCCTTAGCTTTGCAATGGGTTTGGCACTTTTGAGTGTATGCATGAGACTGGAAAGAGAAATACAGGAACACATCAACTGGGGGAGTTTCCAAGTACAATTTTAAAAAAGACTTACATGGGTAAGGAACTTTAAACCAAGGAGCCACCGATAGAATTCCCTGCCTGGCGTCTGTGCGTGCATAGAAGCCGTATTTACTGCTGTCCGGTGGGAAGACATCTGTGACTGTGAAAATGAAGCAGAGCAGCCAGGACACTAAAATAGCCATTATAATCTGAAAGGGAAGACACAAATCGAGATTCAAACCGAGTTTTCACCAGTGTCAGGGAAACAGAGTAAATATTACAAAATCAACCTTCCTGATCAACTTTTTTTTTTTTTGTTACTGCTCTTACAGTTTAGTACAAAAAAATGAAAATTATGTACACACCATAATTCTTGATCTTCTTGGACCATCTTTACCAGAGCGTCACACTGTTGGGTCCTGAGCCGGAGGTGCTAGGACTCTGCAGGAGCCAAAAATCTTCAGTAGGGCTGAGGTAGGCCGTGCGCATGCGCAGCACTACAAGAATGACTCGCGCTATATAGCCTGTCTTGGCACTCAGTAACCTCCCCCCCCCCTTTTTTCTTTTTTTACACACACAGAGGAGGTGTAATGTTACCAAACTAAATAAACAGCTAACCTAACAAGGGGATAAGACGGCCCTTGGGACCTGAGAAAGAAGGGTCAAAAACAAGAGCAGTGTCTTCACAGCCCAAAACAAGCGAGATGAAGACCAATAAAAATGGGTTACTCACCTGTAACAGTAGTTCTAGGAATGGTATATGGTGTTCATCCAGACTTCAGGCAGTGTTCCTTTCTCCTTTAAGGCTTGCTGGCACATCTTCAAGCTGGCTCCTCCCACCCACCCAGGTGGTAATTCCCTCGGCACTGCCCCGTGACGTCAGATCTTGCCCGCTGGAAGCAAAATCAGTGTGCTACTTGCCAGGGGAGATCGGGTGGGTCACTGTGGATGAACACCATATATCACTCCTAGAAAAGAACAGCTACATAAGAACTTACCTTAACAGTAGATCTTCCAGGGGATCTCAGTCATCAGGTACCACTGTAAGAACGTCAACGTCAGTGAATGGGCGGAATCCATACGGAAGATTTTCAGCAGTACAACTGGGGCCACCCATGCCTTCGACGTCCGCTGATGTCACCAACCTTATATAGACGTGGGCGGCCTCGCTCCCTCCTCAGTTCTTTCCCCCTGGAGATGAAGGGAGCAAGGCTCACACCCTGGGGAACCGAGGAGAGACAGAGGGACCCAGCTCTAGATGAAAGGATGGAAACAGCAGATAGCCAGGTCCTGAACAGCACAGGGTCATGTCGCAAGACATTATGCTGCATGCATATACTGCGCAGCCAAAACAGCGTGATATATGCCAGCGCGGTATAAGTCTTTTTATGGGGGCCCCTAATCTGCAATCTCCGTTCAAAGTAAACGAACTCGGGGGGGGGTAGGGTTAACAGAAATATAGCACAAAATGTGAAAAAAAAATTTCCATGCGTCTGGGATCAGGAATCGAACCTGGTCCCAAATGCACTGCCTGGTTTCCTTGCTGCCAGTGGCTCACTCCATCAAGCCACACTGCTGCTCGGCAGAACCCCGTCCCAGCAGGTGTCTTATCTTCTGCCTGGGACAGTGAGAGGGCGCACAGACCCATTCACAGTATTGTACCCTCTCGCTGTGTTATACTGCGTTTTACACTATTAAGCGTACAACATTTTGACCCAGTAGGGTTCTGAACAGGAGCCCCTAGAAGGGAGACAGTGGGAGGGAAAACATACCTGATGACTGAGATCCCTTCAAAGATCTACTGTTATGGTAAGTTCTTATGTAACTGTTCTATCTTCTTTGGGGGTATCTCAGTCATCAGGTGCCACCATAGCAACGAGTACCAAGCAGTGACAGGAGGAACAGGTAGTCTGGGAGGCTGGATCTCCATAAACTTAGGACAGGATAATTGAAAAAAGCTACCCAGCCAAGGATCTTCATAAATTTAAGACAGAAGACCTTGCAAACTGAACCTGTAAAGGGACTCAATAAACTTAAAACATGAGCCCTTGCAGCACAGCCCTGCCAAAACCAGCACGGGCTCTTTAGGTAATGTCCAGACCGTAATGCTTGGTGAAAGTGAGGACTGTACTCAAGGTGGCAGCCACACAAATGTCAGCGGCTAAGACCCCTTTGAAGCAAGCCACTGAGGCAGCCATACCTCCAGTGGAATAGGCTTTAACAGCTCCAGGCAACTCCTTGCCATACCTGTTATAGCAGAACACAATGCAATTTGCCAACCATTTGGATAAACATTGCTTAGAAACTGAGGTACCTTCTCTGCCAGGGGTGAACGAAACAAATAACTGCTTAGACTTTCTGGACTCCTTACCCCTGAGCAGATAATACTTCAAAGTTCAGCACACACCTAATGCATGGAGCAGTGCTTCCCCTGGATTGGCACGCTCAGGAAAAACAGGAAGGTGGATAGACTGATTAAGTGTAAACTCAGAAACCACCTTAGGTAGAAACATACCTCTCAACCTCTCAGCATTAAAAATCATAGCAAAGGGTCAGAATGAGAAGCACTTTCTTATTTTAAACAATATTTTTTCTGCAGATAGTGGACCCATATAATAAGTGATAAGGAACGTTTCGATCAGCTTAGTTCAATGATTTAATAGTTTGTGTGTCCAGAAATAGCTCTAACATTATGAGGAACATCGATAAACTTGTGAGGAGCAAGGGTGAATTTGAGTGTGAAAATTATAGCACTATGCGGAATTCACAGCAGTTGAGAGGTACGGGTAGAAACTTAGGACTGGTGCGCAAAGATACCCTGTCTTTGTGAAAAATCAAATAAGGCTCCTTGAACCAAAAGGCATGAAGCTCTGAAATTCTTTGAGCAGAAGTAATGGCAACTAAAAAAGAGTGCTTTCTACGAGAGATAGCACAAATCGCAAATTACGATTGGTTCAAAAGGAAACAGGGTCAACTTTTCCAAAATAAAATTCAAATCCCAAGCCGGGAACGGATTGGGTGTTTCAGATGCAGGATGCCCATAAGGAAGGTGCGGGAGACATCCAGCTGAGCAACAGTGCAGTCACTTACGGGTTCATGGAAAGCTGAAATAGCCGAAAGGTGAACTTTGAGGGAGGAATACTGGAGACCATTTCATTTATTAATTGAAATGTTTCACCACGAAAGGCACACTGAGCAACAAGTTGCTCGTCTCCCGGTGTGTCCTGGGGGGAAGGGGTACAAGGAGATAAAATCATACATAAAATTGTCATTGAATAGACATCAAAAATAGTAAAAAAATAATAAGCAACAGTGCATCTGAGACAGTATTCATAACACAGGCAATACAGTAGATAGACAAAAAAATAAGTGCATTCATGATAATGGTGTGATACTACATACCATACCACATAAAAGCAGGGCTAACTAAAACAGGAAGCTAATCAGAAGTAATGCGGGGTTAGTCACAGGTACAGTTCACTGAAAGGAAGTTGTGTAGGGCAGAAGGGGGGGGAAGGGAGGATGAGTAGCAGATCTGATGCGGGAGGGAGTTCCAAAGTTTGGGGAAGCGATGAGAGAAAGCCATCTGGCCTAAAGAAGTTGCACGACAAGGAACCACCATTAATCGAGAATCATAAGATCTAAGTGAATAGGCAGGTGGGGGGAGGATGGATAGTAAGGAGGTAAGATGAGTGGGCAGCGTGCCAAGCCATAATTTCAATATAAATTTGGCGCAGTGGAGGTGGCAGCGGTTTTCAAGAGAGGGAAAAGCCAGAGAGCAATAGAGAGTGCATTGTTGAGTGAGGGAAAGGGAGTCGAGAGCAAAACGACAGAAGGAGTTATAAAGGGTAGTGCCAAAGGTCACCAAGGAAGAGTTGATGGGAGCAGAACCAGTGCTGAATTTTACTGAAATCATGCTGTAGTCTGTCTGTACATCAGCGGCAGACTGGCCTGAGGTGAAAAGGACAGTGTCGTCAGCGTACATGTGGATGGAGGTGGATGAGCAGGCTACGGGAAGGTCATTGAGGAAGATGGAGAAAAAGATAGGGCGCAGGACGGATCCCTGAGGTACGCCGGTATCGATAAGGTTGGGGGGGGTGGAGAGTGGAGCTGGCGATTCTAACAAACTTGAGTCCTACCTATTAAGCAGGCTCTAAACCAGTTAATGGCAGAAACGAATAGGCCAGCCGATGCGAGGGAGTGCAGTAGAAGGGTGTGGGAGACGGTGTCGAAAGCCTTAGCAAGGTGGAAGAAAATAGCTGATGTGATTTGCCCACCGTCCATCCCTGTGAGGATGAGTCAGTAACCCTAATCAGGGAGGTGGTAGTGGAATGGTTCTTCTGGAAACCAGACTAGAACGGAGTGAAGAAATTAAAGTCAGAAGTAGGAGGAGAGTTGTGAGAGTCAGATGCTCTTGAAGTTTTGCAAGGGTGGGAAGGAGAGATATGGGGTGGTAGTTGGCAGGGGCAGAGGGATCGCCACCTTTGGGCAGAAGCAGGACAGTGGCATGTTTCCAAATGGCTGGGATAGCAGCCATCACAAAAGAAAGGTTGAAGAGGTTAGACCGGAGACAAAGAAATCAGGTGTCCAAGACATGCTTCACATGACAAGTGAAAGAGTCTAGGAAATGTTTGGCAGCCCAGATGGCAAACCACTTCCATTTCATGGCGTAAGTGGTATAGGTGGAAGGCTTACGGGTGACCACTAGTATGTCTGCTACCCTATTAGAAACCCTGAACCTGGCGATGACAAGGTCCTCGTGAGACGTGCATTTAGATGGAGGGATCTGAGGTTTGGATGGACCAAGGTTCCCCAATGCAGGGTCAGCAGGTTCCTGCAGAGAGGCAGGGGAACCAGAGGTTCCTCTTCCAGCTGCTGAAGCAGAGGAAACCATATCTGGCGAGACCAGAATGGAGCTACCAGGATCATGTTGGCCCCCTGCATTTGTAGTTTGAGCAGCACCCTCTATCAGTGTAAATGGAGGGAATGCGTACAGAAACCTCCTGCTCCAAGAGAGGGACAATGCGTCTTGCCAGAAAACTCCAGGCCCTGGATCTAGCGAGCAGAAATTGGGCAGTTTTGCACTGTGTGGGGACACAAAAAGGTCCAACTCTGGGTGACCCCATCTGTTGAACAGATCTTTTGCTGCAGATGAGAGAAGCTCCCATTCATGCATGCTTGACTGAGTCCTGCTGAGTCTGTCCGCTACAGTGTTTAGCACGCCTGGCACATGGACGGTAGAGAAAGACAGGCTGTGGTGCAGAGCCCAATACCACACTTGCACTGCTTCCCGGCAAAGGGGATACGAGTGTGTCCAGGCCTCCTTGTTGATGTAGTAGACAACACTCAGACTGACCGACTGCACCAGAAGTACGCCTGGGGCTAGGTGCTCCTGAAATGCCTGCATGGTGTAGAGCACCACCCTAATCTCCAGTACATCGATATGCAGGGCAGCTTCCCACTGGGACCAGGAGCCTTGGGTCTGAAAGGGACCCAGGTGTGCCCCTGCCCAGATCTGAAACATCCGTGGTGAGGATCTGATTCGGGGAGGAGAAGTGGAAGGGAACCCCTTGAAGACGATTCGAGAGGTCCAACCACCACTGCAATGCTTTGCGTACTGGAGAGGAGACCAGGACTAGATGGTCCAGCTCATCTAGATGTTGATTCCACTGCACTGAGAGTTCACTGAAGGGTACACATGTGGAGCCTGGCTAGCGGAACAGTGGGAACAGCCATTAAGCCCATGAGCCTGAGATACAGTCTGGCAGGAATGTACCGACTCTGAGGGACCTCCTGAGCTTGAGCAATAAGACTTTCTGCCCTGTTTTGGTGCAAGAAGGCCTTCCCCTGCTCTGAATCCAGGACCGCCCCAGTGTACTGTAATCTTTGGGACAGTATTAAAACAGACTTGGGCAGGCTGACCGTGATGTCCAGAGACTGAAAGAGCTGGAGGGTACATTCCAGAGTCAGCAACCACTGTTCCCTGGATGAGGCTTTGAGAAGCCAGTCATCCCGGTAAGGAAAGACATACAGACCCTCCCTTCTGAGGGTTGCTGTGAACGCTGCTAAGCATTTGGTAAAGACACACAGCGCAGAGGATAAGCCAAAGGGCAATACCCCTAACTGGTAATGCTCCCCCTGAAAGGCAAAGCACAGAAACCTCCTGTGAGAAGGAAAAAACCTCAATGTGAAGGTAGGTGTCCAGCATATCCAGAGAGCAGAGCCAGGCTCCAGTTTTGAGGAGGGGCAAAAGACCCGGTAAAGTTACCATCTGGAACATTCTGTACTGGATGAAAAGATTGAGGTCTTTGAGATCTAGAGTAGGCCTCATATTTCCCGGTTGCTTGGGAACCAGGAAGAATCTGGAATAGAACCCTTGGTTTCTCTGTGACTTTGGCACCAGAATGTATTGCCTGCTTATGCAGAAGAGTCTGTACCTCCTCCTGGAGAACAGTTAAATGAGCTGGGGGCATAATTTGCTGGTGGCGGATGGGCGTCTGGAGGTTGATGAATGACTCGAGTGTATGACTGCTCTCTATGATCTGCAGGATCCAAGCATCTGACGTTATGGTTCTCTACTGACTCTAATGGAGAGAGAACTGACCTCTGACTGCCACCTCCCGGGTCTAGGCCAGAGGAGGGGGGGTCTGGCAAGGAGTCAAGCTGAGGAGGGTTCAGCTATGGAAGCGAACCCTTGGCTGTGGGACACCCGACTGCCGGTCCAGCCTGGGAGCGGGCAGGCAAGAAGGACTGGGCTCTACTCTTTCCCTGGGGATGAGAACCTGAACCTAGCCTGTTAGTCTACCTACGAAAAGCAGAACACCCCCTACTACACTGCTGAGTGTGGCAGAGGGAGTGGACAGACTTAAGAGCCGTGCCAGAGACCTGCAGATTATTAATGCGGTCCTGGACGTCTGGGACGAAAAACTGAGTGCCATTAAAAGGGGCATTCAGCACCTTATTTTGCACATCTGCAGTGAACCCAGAAACTCTGAGCCAAAAGTGTCTATGTAAACAGATTCCAGTGGCAGCCGCCCTAGCAACTGTATCAGATAAGTTGTAGATGGCTCTAAGGAGATGCTTGCCAACATCCTCGGCAGTTTGAAAACATTGAAACAACTCTTGTTTCTGGGCTCCATCCGGAAGGGCTTGGACAGCAGTCTTGCCCTTCCTCCAACTGGTGTTCTGGAACTTAACCATGTGAAACAGATAGTTGGCAATTCTCAAACCTAGTGTGGAGGAAGCGTACACCCTTTCGCCCCAGAGATCAATCCTCTGAGACTGCTTATCTGGGGGCAGGGAGCTAAGGTGTTTGGGCACATTAGACCCATCATGTACTGCCCTGATGACCATGGAGTCAGTCTCAGCTTGGGCAACAAAGCATGGGAGGCCCTGAAGGGCATTGTAAAGTTTATCAGCTCTACAAGGCACAGCTGGCACCATGTCTGGTTTGTGCCAGGCCGCCGTAGTAGCATTCTTAAGTGCTGGAAGCATGGGAGGAATAATTTTGAGGGAAGATTCCGTAATCTCCAGGTAGTCCGCCAGGTCCTTTCTGGTGGCATCCTCCTCCTCCTCCTCCTCTGTTTGGAACCACGTTGTGAAAGACAATTGCTTCATAGCATCCTCGGGGGGGGGACCTGGGGGTGTGCTAGACTGAATCTTCACTGACTGAAGAGGCCATAGACGTGTCAGAAGTATAGTACTGGTCTTCTTCCTCTGCCTCCTCCTCCTCTTCCTCTTCCTCTGAGAGGATGAGTTCAGGATGGTACTCCTCGACGTCGACCTGAACCTCAGGGTTCATCGACAAGCGTGCCATCAACGGTCCCCAAGCAGGTTCCCCGGGTCGATGAATGGGTGTCTGTCGATGGTGCTGGTGACAAAGGCCTGTTAAAGGTAGCAAACTGTTGGGCTATAACATTAGTGAAGCGGACGAGAACTTAGTTCAAGTCCATAGTCGCCGGAAGAGGACTCGACAGCATCATGGCTGATGAACCCGACCGTAGGCCTGACGAGCCCGTAGCCCATTGGAGAGGAAGGGGCGGGTTCCGAAGGGGTGGTCATTGACGACGAACCCGGAGGAGGTGCAGACAACCTGGAGGTTGATGGCTTCGCGCCCTGAGAATCGGGCAGAGCAACTGTCGGTATGGGTCTGGAGTGAACCAGGACCTGGACAGCACGTCTCTGTCGGGACAGCCGCTGCCAATGAAGAGCCCCCCGAAGGAGGAGAGTCCGATGGGGAATGGGACAGCCACCAGGAGGAGCAGCTGCGATCCCAGTCTTTTTTTTTTTACTTTTCCCTGAGGATTTGTCTTTGACCTGGGAGGCACTGGAGTTCTTAGACCCGGAGGGCAACTGTGTGGCCAGTGCCCCAGAGGACCTTGTCTCGGAGCTGGCTACCTGCTGTTCCATGGAGGTTTTTTAGTGCTTTTCTTTGTTGCCCAAGGGTGATTTGGTTAAACTGCTGGCAGAGCTCACCATCCGAGGCATTGTGATCAGGCCCAAGACAGCAGACACACACACACACACACACAGTTCATCGTTGGAGGCAATCTTTCTGCAGTGGCAACAATGGAAGAGAGAAGACGACGAAGACAGATTCATTCTCGACACAAAAGACGGAAAAAATCTCAGAAAAAGATTTGAGAAGGTTGTAGAAAAAAAGGCCGTTGGACAAAAAAGGTGCAAACACTGCAATAGCTCTTCTGCAGAGACTGTGCTTACGAGTCGATGACGGGAAAGAACTAAGGAGGGAGCAGGGCCGTCCACACCTTCAAAGGGTTGGTGACATCGGCAAATACTGACAGTGTGGGCAGCCCCAGTTGTACTGCTGAAAATCTTCCATGTGGATTCCCCATTCACGACGATGAAGTTGCTACGGTGGTATCTGAAGACTGAGATACCCTCCCCAAAAAAATGCAGAGTTACGTAAGAACTTACAGTAACAGAAGATCTTCGAGAGGAGCTCTTGCAGCAGGCAACACCATTAGGACTAAGCCTCCAGATGCCAGGGCCACACAGAAAACTTCTAGCTAGCAGTCTACAACAGGGGACCGCCCCCTGACATCAGCACGCCAACGCCCACCAATGGTATGAGGGCGGTCCCCCACACCCACCTCAGTTCTCCCACCGGAGACCTGTGAGAAGGTCCAACAGGAAAGAGAGAGAGAACTCCTGGAGCCACAGAAAGGCCAAGATGGAGACAGAGAGCAGGGGGATGGAGGGAGGGAGGGAAAATCCTGCCTACTGCAAGAGCACCTCTCAAAGATCTACTGTTATGGTTAAGTTCTTATGTACCTGTACAGTCTCACTTCGAGGGGGCTCTTGCAGTAGGCAGCATCATCAGGACTGAGTCCCAAGCAGTGCAAAAGGAAAGAGAACCCTCGGGAGGTGGATAAGGGATCACAGTAGGCAGAAAAGGGCAGAAGGCCCCGGAGGGCCACTAATGCAACAACAGCACTGAGTGCTGAAAGCAGCCCCCCACCCCAACTGCCCTGCCTAAAGCAAGGGTGGGCAAGCTCCCAGGAGGCTGTCGAGCAGATAGCCACGGCAGACATGACCTTGAAGTCTCCCGAATTCCCGAAGGAGTGGTCTGAAACAACCCAGAGGACAGGGCAGTGTGTGTAAAGAGAACTAAACGAAGGACAGAGAGATAACCCCTGTAACCAGCCCAGCATAGCAACTGTGGCAGCTCCCCTCGGGGAGTGAAGGAAAAAAGAGAGACTAGCAGACTACCAAATGTCATAGTCTGGTAGGTATACAAGCCCAAGACTGCGCCTGTCTTGTAGGGTAATGTAGAGGCGCATCCAACTAAGGAGAATACTGCAGGTAGATTGTCAGTAAAGGCATAGTCTGAATCAGTAAAGGAACAGGCCCTAACCTGGGTAGGGGCTGAGGAAGGAAATACAAAGTGATCAAGACATTGTGAAAGAGAACACTAGGACTCAGAGAACCCTGGACCCTAAAGGTTAAGGAAGTCCTCTGAGCTGTAGGGACTGCAGCCTAAGGCAGGAGGACCCTAGCAGAGGGTATCCCCTGGAAAGACGTAAAAGACCCTTCAGAGGACCCCAGTCTTGCTCGCAACGGAAGAGTAAATGGCAGATACTTCAGAGGAGTGGACCTCCTGAGCTTGACAGGAGTAAGAGGTGACCCCAAACCTGGGAGCAGGACATAAGAAGGGGTACCAATCCTCAGAAGTGTTCCCAAACGATCAATGGTCCCTCATGAAAGCATGGGTGTTGGGGGGGCGCGGAGAGAGAGATTCGGGGGGGAAAATGGTATCTGGCCACTTACAGAAAACAGTAGTCAGTTATGGAGAAAGGAGGTTACCAAACGAGAGAAAGCCACACGTGGACATGGCAAAAAGAAATGATGGGGAGGGCAGAGGTCCAAAGGATTAAGGCCCCTATGTCAATGGAACGCAGGGTAAGGTATGGGAACCAGTGCAACACCAGATGCTCGCTAAGAAGCCATCCTGCTTCCTCTGACTGCGAGAAGGGGGAGATCCTCTCAAGCAGGCTCACACTTCTCCCCCCTCCTTTTCCCACCCCCCTTTTTTTTAAAACCATAACCAGATTCTGGAACCAAGGGGCAGAGGCTGGAAGGAAGTGCGCTGGATGGGGGTGTAGGTTGACCTGAAAATGGTCGTTCCTCCCTTTAACTAAGCATTGGAACCAGTCTGACATACAGTGAACCTGCCAGTGTGATCAAGCCTGCCTATAGCTGGGAAGGTCCGTAAGGCTACCTGACAAAGTCTGTAGCTTATGGGCACATACCCAGACCGTCTGGTCTCCAGGGAAAAGTGACACGAGTCGGGACTCCTCGAACAGTAAGAGGTACCGGGACGCATGCATACCTATGGATGGGTAGCAGTGACTCCAGAGAGAGTTGGGGTTGGAGAGCTGGGCATAGAGACCAATAAACTACATCGGCAACCAGGGCATCCAAGTAGCCATGGGAAGCTCTGTCTGGGATTAGTGACTTCAGAGGGAGAGTCTTCTCCACCGGAGTAAGAGCTGGACCCGAAGGCTGAGGCCAGTCAAACGCCGAACCCACTGGACCCCAAGGGTCTGCGAACGGAGAGGATACTCGAGGGCCCAGACAGGGCTACCCTTGGAATCACCCCAAAGGGCTCAGCGATCAGGAGAAGAATCAGGCACAGTCCGGCGACCGGGGAAGGGGAACAGAACGCCTGTAGCACACTTCCTGAGGAAAGTACAGTTATGTAAGAAGTTACCGTAACAGTGGATCTTCAGGAGAGGCTCTTGCAGTAGGTAATAACCTTGAGGACTGTGCCCCCTGGCGTCAGGACTACATGGAAACTTTAGTTAGCAGTGTCTGACGGGGGACCGCCCACCCAATGTCACGTGATGGAAGTCCGCGTGACCCCACATAGTGGGTGGTCCCCATGCCCGCCTTCCAGTTCTCCCAACGGAGACCTCCAAGAAGGAGCAATAGGAGAATGAAAAAGAAACTCCTGGAACCCAGAAAGAGCTCATAGAAGAGCCACAAATAAATATGGAGGATGGAGGGAGGGAAAAAGGTTACCTACTGCAAGAGCCTCTCTCGAAGATTTACTGTTATGGTAAGTTCTTACATAACTGTACTATTTTACTTCGAGAGAGCTCTTGCAGTGGGTAGTAACCTTGAGGACTGAGTTCCAAGCAGTGTGAATCAGAAGAAAAACTGAAACACAGGAGGCAGGAATGGATCTGTGAAAGGCAGACAATTCGGAACAGGAGACCCTGGAGAACAGCTAGGCCAAAGCCTGCCCTGCGCCTAGAGGCAATGTCCAGACTTTATGCTTTGTGAAAGCATGAACAGAACTCCAAGTAGCTGCAGCACTGATGTCAGTGGCAGACACATTCCTGAAACAAGCAGTAGAGGCAGCCATGCTTCTGGCAGAATGCTCCTTAACCTCCCCCGGGAGGATTTTACCATATTTCTGGTAACAGAAACAATAGTTTGCCAAACATTTGGATAAACATTGCTTGGAAACTGCGACACCTTCTCTCTTGGGTGCAAAGGAAACAAAAAGTTGGTCTGATTTCCAGACAGATTTTGTCCTTTTAGTGTAAAAATGCAGGATTCTATGAACATCCAGTGTATGGAGAATTGCTTCCCCTCAATTAGAATGCTAGGGGTAGTACAGCAGAAGTTGACTTGACTGATTCAGTGTAAATTCAGAAACCACTTTTGGCAAGAACTGAGGGCTGGTCCGAAGAGACACCTGGTCTCTATGAAAAATGAAGTAAAGCTCCTTACAAATCAGGGGCTGAAGTGCGGAAATCTTTCAAGCAGAAGTGACTGCAACTAAAAAGAGCACTTTCCAGGACAAGTAGCACATATTGCTGGAACCAGCCAGTTGAAACGATGGCAGAGTTAATTTTTACAGAACAAAATTAAGGTCCCAGGGTGGCGCACGGCTGCGCATCGGGAGTTTTAGGTGGAAGATTCCTTTCAGGAAGGTTTTGGAAACCTCCAACTGAGCCACTGTTTTGCCCTCCACCAGAATGTGGTAGGCAGGAACAGCCAACAGGTGTATCTTCAGAGACGAGTAGCTCAGGCCTAGGTCATAGAGGTACAGGAGATACTCCCTGACATGAGGAACTGGACACGAAAAGGGGTCCCAACCCTTTGAGGTGGCCCAAATGGAGAACACTTCCACTTTATGGCATAGGTTGTCCTCATAGAGGGCTTTCTAGCCTCTACCAGAACTTGCGCCACTCTGGATGATACTCCAAATCATGAAGCACCAATGTCCTGAGGTGCCACATGTGAAGGTGAAGGGATTTCAGCCCTGGATGGATCAGCGTGCCCATCTCCTGAGACAGGAGATCGTGGCAGAGGAACTGGAGGTTCCACTGCTAGCGGTTGAAGAAATGGAAACCAAACTTGGTGATGCCAAAAAGGGGTAGTCAGAACCATGTGGGCCCTTTCTGCTTGGAGCTTGAGCAGCATCTTCTGCAGGAGCAGAAAGGGAAGGAAGGCATACAAACCTCCCTGTCCAGCGAAGAGATAGCGCATCTCACCAAAAAAACACCATGCCCAGGATCAAGCGAGCAAAACTTAGGTAGTTTTACACTGTATGGGGAGGTAAACAGATCCAGGTCCAGACGACACCACAGGTCAAAAATGTGGTTGACCACCTCTTCCTTGAGCTCTCACTCATGGGCTCTTACTCTGGTGTGGCTGAGACTGTCCGTTAGAACGTTCTGTATGCCCAGAACGTGAACTGTTGTGGGGTGAATCCGCTGCAGGACTGCTCAGTTCCACACCCACATCGCCTCCCTGCAGAGGGGATATGAGCAAGTGCCTCCTTGCTTGTTGAGGTACCAGACTACACACATATTGTCCGACTGAACTAATAGTGTGCCCTGGTGGAGCAGGTGTGCTGGAACACTTGAAGGGCGTACAGAACCGCTCTCATCTCCAACACATTTATGTGCAGGGAGCGCTCTAACTGGGACCACTGACCTTGAGTTTTGCAGTTCCCCAGCTGAGCACCCCAACCCATCCTTGATGCATTTGTGGACAAGAGTCTGGGTGGGAGGAGGGGACTGGAAGGGGACCCATGTGGTGAGATCCTGCCACCATAACAGATGCCTCTGCACTGAATCGGAGACCATGACCACGTGGGTTCAGGTCATCCAGCCTCTGATTCCACTGTGCCCCGAGCATCCACTGTGAGATTTGCATGTGAAGCCTGGCTAAAGGAACGGTGGGGATGGCTGCTGCCATAAGGCCCAGCAGACGAAGAATTGACCTGCCCGAGACCTTCCTGCTAGAGGCTACCAAATGAGCCTGCCTCTGCAAAGTGTCTGCCCTGTCCAGAGGGAGGAAAGCCATACCCTGTACTGCATCCATGACAGCTCCAATAAATCGGAGGCATTGGGAAGGGGCAAGTTGGGATTTTGGGAGGTTCACAATGATCCCAACCTACGTAAAAAGATCCAGTGTAGCAGAGAGGGAGAGTTCTAGCTGCTTCCTTGACAGGGCTGACAGGAGCCAGTCATCAAGGCAGGGGAACACACAGTGGCCCTGATGCCTCAGGACTGCCGCCACTACTGCTAAGCACTTGGTGAAAACCCGAGGTGTCGAGGACAGGCCAAAGAGGAGGGCCTTGAATTAGTAATGTTACCCCTGAAAGGCGAAGTGGAGGTAGAAGCGATGGGCCTAAAAGATCTGAATATGCAGGTAGGCATCCTGCATATCCAGAGCGTAGAGCCACTGTCCCTCGCGCAGGAGGGGCAGCAGACCTGGAAGGGTCAGCATTCAAAACCTCTTGTACTCTATGTACAGCTTTAGAGCACTGAATGGGATACAAATCTCCCGTCTTTCTGTGGACCAGAAAGAAGTGGGAGTTAATACCCCTTTCTACCTGGCTGGATGGAACAGGCTCTATTGCTTCCTTTTGTAACAGAGCCTTGATCTCCTTTCTTAGTAGAGGGATGTGCGTTTTTGGATAGTGGGACACTACTGGGGGCCTGTATGGAGGTTTTTCCAGAAACTCCAGGGTGTGGCCCTGTCCTACCAACTGAAGGACCCACAAGTTGGTAGCTATTGCCCGCCACCCTGGCAGATGACTAGCGAACCTTCTGCCCACTGGATCCCCCAAGGGGCATTGAGGAGGGAGGGTGGACCGCAAGTCAAGCGAGGGGGGGGGCTGCACTGGAGGCTCCCTGGGCCTTCACAGGAGGGGCGGTTGTGGCCGACGAAGCCCGATGTTTGGGCTCACATCTGGCCATCTGCTGCTGTGCCATCTGCTGCTGTTTCATCTGCCACTTTGTTTGGCGATGAAAAGGTTTTTTGGCCTGAAACTTAGGGCGGTACATAGTGTGGACCGACCTAAGGGCCATGCCCTTATTCTGTAGGCTGTTGATGATGTCTAGAGCATCATCCCCAATCCTGGTCCTGGTGTTTCTCCTTTTCATTCTTATTAGGCCTGTATGATTCTGGAGGTGAGGAGGAAGCGGTACAGAGTTTTTGAAGCTCTTTTTGCATCAAGGCCATTCTTTGCTTGAGCAAGTGAACCTCGAGGTCACTTCTGTGTGGCCTAGTTGAAGCTGGAACAGGCACCATAATCCTCAACCTTGTGCTCCGGGCCTAGGCAGAAGAGGCAGAGAGTATGGAAGTCTTTGTGTGGGAGCTGGGTGCCGAATGAAGCACACTTATTTTTATACTCAAAGCTAGACAACAACGACATGCACAAAAACTAAGACAAACTGATAAATTGTTAAAAAAAAAAAAAAAATGAATACTCATCCGATAAGCGGTCGAACTACGGCATACGATCTCCGCGAGGTCCAATGTGAGCAGGTTGATGGCGGTAAAGAACTGGAAGGTGGGCATGGAGACCGCCCACTATATAGGGTCATGCTGACGTCATCACGTGATGTCAAGTGGGCAGTTCCCCATCAGACACTGCTAAAGTTTCCGTGTGGTCCTGATGCCAGGGGACACAGTCCTCAAGGTTATTACCTACTGCAAGAGCCCTCTCAAAGTAAGATCTGCACCCTGCCTGTAGAGGAAGGCAAGACCTAGGCAGCACAGGAGCCTTGTCACGCCCTACTACAGCACCAGGGAAGCAGGCATCGGTGATACTGGGCTGCAGGGCCATCGTCAGGCCTCGAAGGTGAGCCAGTGAGGGAGATAGGCCCAGAAAGACGTCAGTAGCAGCACTGGCGAATGGATAACCATCTGGGTCATCGGGTAGAGAGCCCAGAGGGGCCCTGGGGATAAGTGGCCACGACAGCGAGAAAGGGGAAGAATTCCCTGACCCCAGTGAGGTGCTGTCCTCAATCAAGCAAAAGGGCCTATAGATGCAGGCAAGCATCCAGCAAAACGGAGGGTGCCTATGCAGACCCCTGGGAAAAGACAGAAGCGGGACTCCCCCGGAGAAAGGAACATGTAAGGGTGCTTAAGTCGTAAGCACTGGACCATGGGGCAGAGACCCAAGACCACCTGGAGGCCCCCTGTATCCTCGAGCGCCCACACGCGACAAAAGGTGGAAGGAGTCCGAGACTTCCCTTACATATAGGGAAATAAGACTCTCCGCCAGGGAGGCAAGAACGTGAGCCATAGGTCCCTTAAAAAGATGTCCCTGTGATTTTCAATAGAAAGAGCTGAAACTACTGACTAGAGCGAAAGGGCAAAACAGCCTCCTCCCTCCAGTCTCCCTGCCAGAGGGGAGTTGTGCAGGGATTCAAGAGGAGGTGGACAGCGTGGAAAGTGCAGTTGCCTCTGCCCTATAGGTTTTGTGAGCTGGAGTGGACAGAATGGAAGAGGCCCGGTGCTTGCTCTGACACCTGATGACTGCTGGCTAAGGGAACAGAGCGATGAAAGTCAGTGTGATGTGCCCTGCTCTGCTGGCCGTGAGACCCAGTATGGAGGGCCTTGCCTGACTCTTGTAAGAAGGAGAGCAAATCCTGGACATCTTCCCCAAACAGAGAAGGCCCAGGAACGGGGCATCCATAATGGAGGCCTGAACATTCAGGGCGCAGTCAGGATGATGCTGATGGCACGGCTGCTGTGTCGCACCGAAAAGAAGTCAAACGTCTCATACGAGGCGTGGAGGGCATGAAACCCCACATTGGAGGCAGAGCAAAGTAGCTGCTCCAACAGAGTCTTAGCAGGGGAATCTGGTAAAGTCTGTACTATGTCTCCTGCTTGTCCCAACAGAGACTGCTGATGCACCATCATGTGAGCAAGATAATTCTGGGCACGCGAGACCAGGGTGGAAGAAGCATAGACCCTTTGCCTCAGGATGTTCAATTGCCTGGACCCCCTGTCTGGAGGGAAAGCACTCCGGTGTCTAGAGTCCATGGATACATTATGAGCCTCTGATAAAACTGAGGGGTCAGCCTTAGGGTGGGTATCGAAATGAGGCCGGCCATCAGGGTATGGCATAACCGGCCTGCCTTCTTGGGCATGGGAGGGACCAACACTGGTTGTTGTCAAATTAGAGGTAATATCATCGTGGGGGACCACTAAAGGTGGGATTACCAGTGACGCAACCTCTGGGAGGTGCAAATGTTCTACCAGACGGCAACGTTGGGGGTCCTTCTCCTCCATAAGCCAACCTGGATCTCCTCGGAAAAGCGTCCTCAGAATGGAATTTAAAGGTGTCCCTAACCCACACTTACTCGGGGGAGAGTGAGGGGCAGGGACCCAGAGGTTCCAAGGAGTCTAATGTTACATCTACAGAGCATTCGAACTCCAAAGTGGGGCACTGGGGTGGTGACAGACTGGAGCCAGCAACAGCCCCAGTATTTGGTAGGTGCTCCACTTAAGGTGGGGGAGTTTCCCTAACCTGTGAAGGAGGATCTTGCGTCAGGGAATGGACCGATGTCGGCATCGCCCGGGCTGGTGCCAGGCGTTGAGCGGACGCCCACCAGATGTTGAGAAGAGCACTGTAGTCAGCTGGCGTTCGACAAAGGAATGCCGGGAGATGGGAACATCCTGGACAGTGCGTCGGGAGACCATATAAAGGGCCTGACAACAGTCCAGATGGACCGGACAGAAGGCCCAGAATCAAGCCTGAAGACAGGCCTGAAGGACCGCCAGGAGTCAGACTTGACAGTGTCTGCGGGTCAGGCAATGACCCCAGAAGATCTGGGTTCTGAGGCAATATCTGGGGATCCGAAGGAAGGTCCAGAGGTGGCACAGCTAGAGGTGCCTGGCCCATGGGAGGACCAACGGATCCTGGCAATGGGCGGTCTGACACCAGGCCCAAGAGGATAGGGCCAGCGGACGGCAGCAATCTGGTGTCTGGTGGGAAGACACCGAAACAGGGACCACTGGCGGCAGCAGAAGACCCCGGGCATGGGCTGTGGCGCTGCAGAAGCGGGTGACAGCTAGCCTCAGTCCGGAGGACCATCATCGGACCCCAAACTGGGATCCAGCAAAGACGCCAGGCAGGCATCAGTAGAAGTACTGGTGTCCAGAGACCCAGCTGGGCCACCTGACTGAGGACCATGAGGGTGAAAGGGCCTGAGTGACAGGGGCGGCAGGATGGAGGAAGAGTTGCCCCAACCCACAGAAGCGCCACCCCACACAGTGATCAAGGTGGAGGGCACAGCCTGAGTCAACCCAGAGGGAAGAAGGGCTGGTGTGACCACCAAGTTCAACCCCCAGAGGCGACAGCGGCTCAGAAGCAGACCATTCATGGTCCCAATGTTTCCTGTGCTTCTTCTTGGCAGAAGTGGTAGCCTCAGAAGAGGTTCCCGAGGATGCACTCTGGACCTGCAGCTCTTTCTCCATTGTGGCCAATTTCTGCTGAAGTAGATGGGCCTCCAGAACCTTCTGGCATCATTTCCACGTGACCTGGTTAAATTTCTGGCAGGCCTGGCAGGCTTTGGTATTGTGATCTGGGCCTAGGCAGATGACGCAGGAAGAACGTCTGGCCTTTTCTGGAATTTGTTTGCTGCAGGCTCATTTAGATTTGTGAGAAGCCACAGAGGAGGTCAGCAAAGACATGCAGCCGACTAAGAGAGGACGAAAAACAAATCTAAAAATAACAAAAATCTCCAAAGTTATACTTATAAATGGCGTTCGACTGAAGCAACATTCTGCTAGGTCCGACGAGCGCAGATTGACGGCAGAAAAAGAACTAAGGTGGGCATGGCGGACCGCCCCTCATACCACTGGTGGGCATTTGCATGCTGACGTAAGAGGGTGGTCCCCTGTTGTAGAATGCTAGCTGGAAGTGTTCTGTGTGGTCCTAGCACCTGGCGGGTTAGCTCCAACAGTGGTGCCTACTGCAAGAACCCCCTCGAAGTAAGATCTACTGTCACAGGCGAGTAACCTGTTTTTCTAGGGACATGGATACAGTGTTCTATCCACACCCTCAGCCAGACACCTAGCAGTTCTACAGGAGGAAGGAGGCAAGGTGCACACAGCCCCTACTTAGGGAAAAGAGACTGGAGAACTGAGGCCCCAAAACCAGCATCCTGGTGTGACTCAAGGTCAATGTGGTAGTGGGAAATGAAGGTGTGTGCGGCCTTCCAGGTAGCAGCCCTGCAGATTTCCAGGATAAGGATGGGACAGCCCTCGAAGCAGCCACTGAGGCAGCAGTATGGTGGGTGGAATGAGCCCTTAGCCCTATGGGAGAGGCTCTCTACCCAACCTATAGCAGAGGTCGATGCAGGATACAATTTACCTGTCAATCATCCACTTAGCTGCCAGTCTGCCTGGTGTGGCTTCAGCGTGGGTGACAAATAGCTAGAGAACCTCTTCTCAAACTCCAGCCGTGTGTTCCTTGTAAGAGGTGAGTGCTCACCGTAGTTCCAAGGAATGGAGACTGTGCTCAGCCTCCGAGGTGTGGTTAGTGAAGTACACCGGAAGAGTAATCACTGGGTTAAGGTGAAAATCAGACACAACCTTTGGGAGGAACTTCGGGTTGGGGCAAAGGACAACCTCGTCCATGGGGAAGACTAGGTAAGAAGACTCCACCAAGAGCGCCTGGAGCTTATCGATCCTTCTGGCTGATGTGATAGCCACCAGGAAGATGATATTCCGTGATGGGTGTAACATCTCAAACCTGTGCATCAGTTCGAATGAGTTGCCCATGAGTTTCACAATACCAGCAACAGGTCCCAAGATGGTGGTAGTTCTCACACATTGGAAGGGAAATGTGGTCGAAGCCTTTGCAAAATGCCAGACCACCTTTTCCTGCACTACAGACTGTATGCGGATAATGCCAGCAGGCAGATGGCTGCTGCAAGTGCACATAGGGGTAATGGGCAGAGGCCCAACAGATAGGGACCAACAGCAGTCGAGATCGCTAGCCACCGGGTAAGATAAGGGGACTTACTCATTGCCCTGGCACCAGATGGAGAACCTCTTGTAATTGAAAGCATAGCATTTTCAGGTCGACTCCTTCCAAGAAGCCTTGAACACAGTGAGGACATCTTCGGAGAGACCCAAAGCCAGCAACTCTAGCCACTCAGGAATCAGGTTGCCAGGTGCATGGACTGAAGGTCCGGGTGAAGTATCTTCCGCTGATGGCTTGAGAGCAGGTCCAGGTGTAAAGGAAGATGCCTCCGGATCCTGCCGCTGAGGATGAGATCATCAGGGTACCAGAATTGCCTGGGCAAGTCTGGGGCATTAGGATAATCTATGCCTTGTCTTTCCGGGCCTTGACCATGACCTTATGGATGAAGAGGAGGGGAGAGAAGGCATACAGGAGGCCTGAGATTCAGGACCTTGTAAAGGCATCCCCCATCAGTGTCCTGCACTGTGGGTATCGGGGGCAGGCACAGTCCGGAGCCACCAGGATCATCTGTGCCTTGTCCCTCCTGGCTTTGAGCAGGAATCAAGGGAAACCGAGGGAAGGCATAGAAGGCCTGAGGTCCAGGGCCTGGAAAAGGCATCAAGCTGCAGCAATCCTGCTGGGGGGGGTGGGGGGGTGGGCAGGCACCGAACAGCCTCAGCTTGCATTCTCTCTGGAGGCAAACAGGCCCACCAAAGGGGTGCCCCACTGGGAGAATAGGCCGCATACTACCTCTGGGTGGACAGACCACTCATGAAGCACCTCGCCCACACAGCTGAGTGTGTCCACCAGCTGGCTGGAGACACCAACAACATGGATGGCCAGGACATCAGCCTCCAGGCTGCGCACAAGAGTCAAAACAGGGACAGCTTCCCTGCACAAGGGAGTGTGTCCCGCCCTGTTTGTTGAGGTAGTGCATGGTCATGATGTTGTGAGTCTGGACCTGAATGATCGGACCCCAAACATGTGGAGCTAAAGCTGTCACAGTTCCAGCAGGCTGATATGGCATCAGGACTCCTCGAGGGTCCAGAGTCAGTGGAAAGCACAGTTACGTAAGAACTTACCGTAACAGTAGATCTTCGAGAGAGGCTCTTGCAGTAGGTAATTACATATAGAACTGACGCCGGCCTGCGGCAGGACCACATGGAAAAATTTCTATCTAGCAGTCCCTGGCGGGGACTGCCCCTACATCAGGTGACCGGCGTCAAACGACGTCGGTATAAAGGGGCAGTCCCGGACGCCCGCCTTCCAGTTCTTTCCTGCCACAGGCCCGGAAGGCCCGGACGAGAGAGAAGCAGATATTTCCCTCAATGGAAAAGGAGCTGAAAAGCCTAGGGGATGGAGGCGGGAAGAGGAAGAGAGTTGACGACTGTAAGAGCCTCTCTCGAAGATCTACTGTTACGGTAAGTTCTTACGTAACTGTACTATCTTACTTCGAGAGGGCTCTTGCAGTAGGTAATTACATATAGGACAGAATCCCAAGCAGTCTGGAACAATTGAAAGGCACCGGGAGGAGGAACTACTCCAAAAAGTAGCAAATAATCTAGCAGGTCTCAAGAAAGGAGACCTTGCAAGACAGCTAACCCGAAGCCTGCTCTACGGCGAGAGGCAATGTCCAAACTGTAATGCTTAGTAAAGGTATGGACTGAAGTCCAAGTGGCAGCAGCACAGATGTCTGCCGCAGACACGTTCTTGAAACAAGCCGCAGAGGCGGCAACTCCACGAGTGGAGTGACCTCTGACTTGACCCGGGATGGTCTTGTTGTACTTGTCATAACAGAAAGTGATGCAATGGGCCAACCATTTTGATAGGCATTGCTTAGAAACAGCATTGCCTTCTCTTTTGTGAGCAAAGGAGACAAACAACTGATCAGTCTTTCTGAGATCCTTCGTCCTATCGGTGTAGTATCTCAGAATCCTGTGAACATCCATGGTATGGAGCAGGTATTCTCCTTGGTTGGAGTACTGAGTAAAGAAAGCAGGTAATTCAATAGACTGATTCACTGTAGATTCCGCTACCACCTTCGGAAGAAACTTAGGATTCGTGCGAAGAGCTACTCGTTCTTTGTGAAAAATCAAATAAGGGATTTTGCACATCAGGGCCTGGAGCTCGGAAATTCTGCGAGCAGAAGTAATGGCCACCAAGAAGAGCGTCTTCCACGATATGTACTTCAAGTCTGCGGAAGCCGCAGGCTCAAAGGGAGGAAGGGTAAGTTTCTCGAGGACAAAGTTTAAGTCCCAGGGCGGAGCTGGGGTCCGGACAGGGGGGCCTGAGATGAAGGACCCCTCTAAGGAAAGTTTTGGAGACCTCCAGCTGGGCAAATGCCTTATCAGCGAAAGGGACATGGTAGGCTGAAACAGCCGCCATATGGACTTTCAAAGGGGAGTGACTGAGACCCAGGCCGAAAAGATGACGCATGCACTCAAGCAGAATGGTCACAGGACAGGAAAAGGGCTCCACATTCCTGGATGCAGCCCAAATAGAAAATCTTTTCCATTTCACGGCATAGGTGGACCTAGTGGAGGGTTTTCTAGCCTCCACCAGAATCTCAGCCACCTTAGGAGAGACGCCAAAACGAGATTGAGCTAGGTCTGCAGGAGCCATGCATGAAGTTGAAGGGACTTGAGTCCTGGATGGACCAGGGTCCCCTGATCCTGGGTCAGCAATCCTGGAGATAAAGGAAGAGTAAGAGGAGGAACCTCTGAGTATTGTTGTAGAAGAGAGAACCAGATTTGCCTGGGCCAAAAAGGAGCGATCAGAATCATTCTCGCTCCTTCCAAAGCAAGCTTCTGCAGTACACGAGGTACCAGAGGAATCGGGGGGGAAAAGCATAGACGAATCTGTCCTTCCAGCTTAGAGCTAGAGCGTCGCTCCAGAAAGCGTCTCGCTCTGAAGTGAGCGAGCAAAAGATTGGAAGCTTTGCGTTTTGGGAGGAGGCGAACAGGTCTATCTGAAGAGTCCCCCAAATCTGGAAGATGCTTTTTAGAACTTTTTCGTCCAATTCCCACTCGTGTGGTAGAGCCGACGAGCGACTTAAGTCTGTCTGCCAGGACACTGTCGACTCCCAGAACGTGGATCGCTGTGAGGTGAAGGTTGTGAAGCGTTGCCCAATCCCAAACCCTCATCGCTTCCCTGCACAGCGGGTAGGACCGTGTTCCTCCCTGCTTGTTGATGTACCACACCACGCACATGTTGTCCGTTTGGACAGCAAGGTGACCGGGAAGGATGTATTGGTGAAGGGCCTGGAGAGCATACAGCACTGCTCGAAGCTCGAGCACGCTGATGTGGAGAACAATCTCCAACTTTGACCATAGGCCTTGGGTTCGGTGAGGACCCAAATGGGCTCCCCAACCTTCACCTGAAGCGTCTGTGGTCAGAGTCTGATCGGGGGGAGGATGAAAAAAGGGGACCCCCCGGAACAGGTTCTCTCGAACCATCCACCACTGCAAGTCTCTTACCATCGGCAGGGAGATCAGGACCAGATGATCTAGGTCGTCTACTCGTTGATCCCACTGAGATCGGAGAGTCTACTGAGAGATTCTCATGTGGAGGCGTGCACGCGGAACCGTCGGGATGGCCGCCGCCATAAGCCCCAGTACACGTAGCACCGACCTCGCCGGAACCCTCCTGTGTTCCGATAGGAGGGAAATCTGGGACTGGGAGGCCCCCCTGTCCGGAGGCAGAAAGGCCTTGCACATTGTCATGTCGAGGATTGCCCCGATGAACTGGAGCCTCTGTGAAGGATACAGGTGAGACTTGGAATGGTTGATGGTAATACCCAGACCAGTGAAAACCTGCTGAGTGAGGGACAGAAAATGCAGGAGTTCCTCCCTGGACGGGGCCGCCAGGAGCCAGTCGTCAAGGTAGGGAAAAACCTGAGCTCCCAAAGAACGCAGGTGGGCCGCTACCACCGCCAGGCATTTGGTAAAGACTCGGGGAGCCGAGGAAAGACCAAATGGGAGTGCCTGGAATTGGTAGTGGTCCCCCTGGAATGCAAACCTGAGGTACTTTCCGTGCGAAGGGCGAATGGGGATGTGCAGGTACGCACCCTGTATATCCAGTGCACAAAGCCATTGGCCCGGCCGAAGCAGGGATAAGAGGGTTTGAAGGGAGAGCATCCTGAACTTCTTGTATTCCACATATAGGTTCAGGGAGCTGAGATCGAGAATGGGTCTGAGATCTCCCGTCTTCTTTGGTACGAGGAAGAAATGGGAATAGTAACCCATCCCGTGGAGGTAAGGGGGGACGGGCTCTATAGCCTGTTTTGCAAGGAGAGCAGAGATTTCTTCCCTGACCAAAGGAAGATGGTCCCTTGAGAAAGAGGAGTTCAGAGGGGGGTGACGTGGAGGTTTCTGTAGACACTATGGAGTGCCCCTCTGCTATGATCTGAAGCACCCATGAATCCAATGTTATTCTCTCCCAACCCGAAAGGTGGAGGGAGAACCTCCCTCCTACCGGTTCCTCCGGGGCGTCCGGAGGCGGTGGGAGAGGGAAGGAGTCAGGTGGTGGGAGGCAGTGCCGCAGCTGGGGCACCCGTTGCTTTTTTGGGTGGCGGGGCCTAGCAGCTGTGGGGGCCCGACGTTTTGTGGCCCGCCTTCCCTGAGGTTTCGCTTGAGGCCGGTTGCGTCTGCGAAAGGGATGGTGCTGTTGGGGATGGGGACGGTACATTGAATCAACAGATTTAAGGGCCGTCCCCTTCTCCTACAAATCAGTGATGATGTCCTTGACATCACCACCAAAAAGCACAGAACCCCTGAAAGGTGCTTCTTGGATAGCTGACTGCAGCTCCGGGACCAGACCTGACACACGGAGCCATGCATGACGCCGAAGACTCATGGCGAACGCAGAGCTCTGTCCTGCGGTGTCCACTGCATCGTAGGTCGTCCTCAAAATATGACGACTGGCCGAACGAGCAGAACGGACCAGGTCGGCTAACTCCTGCTTGACTTGGGAGTCAGGCAGAGAGTCAATCTTAGATTCCGCCTGGGTAAGGACTGCCTTCTGGTAATCCCCCATATGTGCTACATAATTCAGGGCCCTAATCCCCAGTGTGGAAGAAGTGTAGATCTTCCTTCCATACTGATCCAGAAGGCGGGACTCCTTATCCGGGGGAGATGAGCTCAAGTGTTTCGGGTGTGCTGACCGTCCGTGAGTGGCGCTAATCACAACCGAGTCTGCACGGGGGTGAGAGTCTAAGAAGTCTACACCCTCCGGAGTCTGGTATAGCCTGTTCGACTTCCTGGGAAGTGGGGCTAAAGCCGACGGTTGCTTCCAAATAGTGGAAACAAGGTGGCCGTGAGGCTCGATCCAGGGTGGCACCAGAGTAGGAGCCGTAAGGGGCAAGTCCAGATGTTCGGCGAGTTTAACCCGTTGAGGATCTGGCTCTAAGGAATGCCACTGATGGACTTCCTGGATCTTCCTGAGCAACTCCGTAAAGGAAGGATCCTCTGGAGGAGACTTCGGAGGAGTCCTCGGCCGGGGCTTGGATGGAGAGCGCGGCGCGTCATCTTTCTCGGAACAGCCATCGGAAGCCTCCGAGGAGTCCGAGAGAGAAGAGGAAGAAGAATCTGAGGCAGAGTAAGACTCTCTAGCTCGTCTAGGGGGAGGAACGGGTTCCTTGGGGGTAATCCCAGAGCGCGGGTGGCACCGTCACCGTAAGACGGCTCTCAACTTCCTTGGTGAGCTGAGCCTTGGCCTCAGCCCACCAGAAGGCAAGAGTCTCCTGAAGATCCACCGGCCGCCTAGGGGGCGGTGGAGGAGGAGGAGGAGGAGGAGGGGGAGGGGGATAGTTGTACGGAGGAAATCCGTAGGGAGAGTATCCGTAACCCGGCTGCAGGTATACCGGAGCCGGGTACTGCGGCGTCGAAGGAGTCGGCACCGGGTACTGCGGCGCAGGATACTGTGGACCTGGGAAAACCGGCGTCGGATAAGACGGCGGATACCCAGGCACTGGAGGAGCTGCCGGAGCAAATGGCCCAGCCGGGTACTCCACGGGTGGATCAGCCGGGATAGGCCCGTGGGGTGGAGGGCCCGATGGAAGAGGAATATCCCCCACCGGCGTCGGAGGGGCCGGTGTCGGAATCGATGTCGGCGGGGCCAGTGTCGGGGTCGGCGCTGGCGCCGGCATCAGGGCTGGCGCTGGAGCCGGCATCAGGGAAGCCGACGTCAGATCCGGCTCTTCAAGAAGAGGATCGGATGGTAGCCCAGGATCCCGAGCCTCGTCCGGGGACAGAGGGGAAAAGTCCCCGGGGTCGGGCAGGGGGGACTGGGGCTCCCCCGACAGCAGCAAAGGCTGCGAGGAGCCTGGTACGACAGACGAAGCAGGGTCTGCCGTAGGCTCCGAGGCCCGGTGCATGTCGGAGGAGCCAACATGTGGCTTGAGCCGGATCCCGGCGACGCCGAGGAGCCGGCGTCCGACTTCGGGGTCCTCGACGGAGACGGGCCGAGGGGACACTGCCGCGGCACCGAAGGGTCGAGCGCCTTAGCGCCTTCTCCGTGTACGCCGGACGCAGCCAACGTCGCTTAAGGGAGGTGCCCGCACCAGTAGCCTGCAAGCCTGCGGTGGTACTGGGGGCTGGAGCCTCCTTTTGCCTGGAGGCACCCGGCGGGCTCGAACGCGAACCCGACGGGCGGTCCGACGCCTCCTCCAAAGCCTTGGAGGCTGCCGTCGGGCGATCCCCCGGAGGGGATGTTACCTTGCCCGCGACTCCGGCCGGACTCGTGGAGGAAGAGGCCTTCTCCCGGTGCCTTTCCTTGTCCCGCTTTTTATGCCCTTCAGGGAGGTCGACTGCCGGGTTTCTTCAACTCCTTCTCCATCGCGGACATCTTCTTTTGAGGAGATGGAAGCAGGGGACTGCTGGCATCGATCTGCGGGTGGCCGCGTTGAAGCGAGGCAATGCGGACACTTGTCGACGGCGTGGTCGGGGCCTAAGCAGAAAAGGCAGAGGGAGTGACCGTCTTTGTGAGGCAATTGGGCGCCACAAGTCGCACTTATTCTTTGAAGGGGACGACATATACCAACGTTCACCTGACGATAGAAGTATAAAATACAATACTGAAAACTTTTTCGGAAAAACCGACGAAGTAACAGGACTGAGCGATACTGAACTTAACCGCGAGATGCTGCACGAGCTGACGGCGGGAAAGAACTGGAAGGCGGGCATCCGGGACCGCCTTTTATACCGACGTCATATGATGCCAGTCACCTGACGTGGGCGTCCCGCCAGGGACCAAGCTAGCGAAATCTTTTCCATGGGGTCCCCGCCGCGCCAGTCCTATATGTAATTACCTATTGCAAGAGCCCTCTCAAAGTAAGATCTTGTGTTCCCCCAGGTGGGTACCCCAGCCCACAAGAGAGGCATCAGTCGTCAGGATGACCGTTGGCTCTGGGCGGGCAAAAGGGATACCTTTCTGCAGATGTTCTGGGACTAACCACCACTGGAGGGCGTCCCACATCAGCTAGGTCACAGCGATCAGCTGGTCAAAGTGGCCCTTGTGCTGAGACCACTGGCAGGCCAGCTCCTTTTGCAGACAGCATATTCTCCAATGGGCCCAACAGACCACGCTGGTGCAAGCCGCCATGTATCCCAGTAGACGCAGGAAATCCCGAGCAGGGCATAACTGCCCAACCCGAAATTATCAGACAAAGGAGGACACAGCCTCTACCCTGTCCACCGGGAGTCAAGCCCTGACTATGCAAGAGTCAAGCTTTGCCCTGATGAGGCTGATCACCTGTGAGGGCACGAGTTCCAACTTGGCCTTGTTGACCAGGAGGCCAAGAGATGGTCTGGAAGGTCAGGTCCTTGGACCGCTCCACCTCCTGCCTGGAGGGACCCGCAATCAGCCAGTCATCTAGGTAGGAGTAAACCCAGAACCCTTGGGGCCTCAGGTAAGCTGCCACCACTGTGATGCATTTAGTGACGATCCTGGAGGCCAAGGACAGGCTGAATGGCATGGCCTGGAACTCGTATAGGATCCCCGCTGCTCAAAACTGCAGGAACCGGCGGTGGGACGGACGGATTTGGTTGTGAAAGAACGTGTCCTGAAGATCCAGAAAGCAAAACCACATCTTTTGCTCAAGAGTTGGTACGATCTGAGACAGAGTTACCATCCTGAAGGTGCACAGCCTGAGAAACTTGTTCAGGTCGTTCAGATCTAAGATGGGGCGCCAGCCCCCATCTGTCTTGGCACCAGGAAGTACCTGGAGACAAACCCTGGGTGTTTTGGAGGGTCTGCGACAGGAGCCACAAACTACTTGTGGAGGACCTGGGTGATGTCGTTCCAAAGGGCCGACAGGATGTCTGCAGACAAGATGTCCCCCCATGGGACATGGGCTTGGCAAGGTGGGTACTCTTCGAATTCCAGAGGCAGACCCTGGCCAACCACTTCGAGGACCCACCTGTCCATGGTGACAGCAGACAAGGCGGAAAGGAAGTGGTAGAGCCGGCACCCCACAGGAGGACCTAGGGGAGTCAGGACAGATGTGAGGGGGCACCCCTCATCCCGTCACTGGGCAGGCTTGGAGGCGGCAGAGAAACTGGCTGAGGGGCCACAGGGCCTTCAGCCACCTGGTCTATGGACAACCGCTGCCATAGACTTTGGTAAAGCTTGCCAGGCCTGAATCTGCTGACCAGCCTGACGCCGGGCTACTCTGTCTGCGGGAGCAGAGAGGGGCCGAAAGGGCTTCTTTTTCTGTTGCTAATGGCCCTTGGCATCTCTCTGAACAGATGTCACAGAGTCCAAGGTAGCAATGGACTTCTCAATACGGGTAGGGTGCCCCTCGACGCTGGGCCCGAACAAGTCGGTGCCCAGGAAAGGGACATCCGTCAGCTTGTGCTGGGTATCTGCCATACAGTTCGAGATCCTCAGCCTGGTTCTGCAGCACACAGCCACCACGGCCGGCACAGATAGAACACAAGAGTCGCCAAAGTCCATGGTGGTCTGGAGCTGTTGCTTGGCTACTGCTCTGTCTTGATCCCGGGCCTGTTTGACTGTGGACTGCAGGTCCACTGGAAGATGAGGGAACATCTGATCAAGCAAGCCCAGGAGGGCATGTGAGAAGTGGACCATCACAAGGGCTGAACTTGCCTGCAGAAGGCAAAGAGAGGAGGTAGCATGCACCTTTTTAGCCACATGTTCCAATTTCTTGGACTCCTTATCGGGTGGCTTATCAGCATCATCTACACTGCCATAGAGCCTGAAAACAGAGTCATCCATGAGCGCCTCAGCCTAGGGATGCTCTGTGAATCCTGAAAGGGAACTAGTAGGGACCGCATACTTGCAGGTCATCTGGGCCGATGGCGCAGGGCAAGAGGCCAGGTGCTGCCACAGCTCCAAGGCAGGACCAAGAATGGCGTGTGCCACCGGGAAGGCCTCCCCAGGGCAGTCTCCCTGGTCAAGGATCTCAGTCAGCTGATACCAAGCCCGCTTCTGAATAGACTCCAATGAGAGACCCATAGATTCCAAGATGAGACGGAGAAAACCCATAAAGGATTTAGGGCCCTGCTCAGTCAACAGATCCTCTGCCGACTCCAAGTCCACTGGACGGGAGTGAAAGGAAAAGCCCTCCCATTCCGAGAAGTCACAGAAATAGGTCAACTGCCAGAGTACCCACTGACCCTCCGGGGAAGGTCACGGGTAACAGTGACTGATGGCCAAAGGTGAAGACCCAAGGCTGGGCAGGCTTCCTTAGTCGGAGCACCGGTCTTCAACTGTTTTGGTCGCAGATCCACCAAAATCGGAAGAGAGGCCAGGGGAGGCCGAGCCAGGACCTGATGGGTCGGCTCCTGCTGAGGTGGGGAAGGCTGCGGCCTCTGTGGCGAGAGCCACATGACAGCCGGGGCCGAAGCTGGAACAGGCTTTACTACGGTGAAGAGTAGCTGTTGCCAGATTAAGTCTTCATTGCGCCGACACAGCTTGCACCAGAGCCTCTCCTCGCCAGAGGAACAGTGGTGGCACCGCTCACCCACGTGTCGAGATCATGATCGCCAACATCAATATGGGCTGTTCGACTCGGGGTTCCAAGAGCGGGACCACAACCTTGACCATCGGGGCTGCCAATGGTGGGTCTCATAGGGGGCCAGTGAGAGATGGGTCTCCTCCTGGTCCAGAGGCTCTGGGTCGAGATGAGGCGGATCAGCAAACTGGTCCCATCCCTCCAAAAAGTGAGAGGGAGGACCGGGTCCTAGAAATGTAGGTGTTGACCTCTTCCCATGACAGCAGGTCGACCGGCTCAAGAAAAAACTCATCCAGAAGATCGACCTGTGTCTCGACCAACTGGCCCAATGGGGAGACCATGGGGCCGGAAGCCTGGACTGAAGAACCGAATGAAGCTGGAACCTTCGGAGACACAGGTGAATCAGAGGCCCGAGAACGCTCCATATCCAATGATCAACAGCGAGATCTTTTCTTGGTCTCTTTTTTTAAACTTGGATTTAGCCTTCGTGCCCGAGGTACACTGCCCATGCTTGGGAAGGGCCTGGGACAAATCTATGAATGCCCCTGTGAAAGAGGCACCCAAAGAGAGCATCAAAAAGGCTAAAGACAAGGAAGCACAAGCTACAGCCTGGGCCACGGTCTCCTCAAAAGCTACAAGCTGTTCGGCGAACCCCGCAGCCATGGAGACCACCCGACGGGTGTCCTTGGATTTGATGGATGGCTCCCAATCATCCGGATGACCCAGAAGCAGGCGAACATGGTGATCCTCTAAAGTAGACGGATGAAGGATGTGGCATATGCCACATGCCTGGGGATGTGCTTGTGGCCCCCGCAGAAAACACACATGGTGTGCGGATCCATCCGGGACATCTTCTACCCGCAGGCACATTTTCAGAATCCGTCTCCGACTTTGCGTCATCCATACTGGACAGCTAAAGGAGTAAGCCCGAAGATGTTTTTTTGAAAGAATCAAGTTTAATACGCAAATAATCTTCTCAGCTCGAGAGTGGTAAGAAGGAACCACCTCCTTTCAGTGGAAAGGAGGATCTGGTGTCACAGGGCGGTACCGAGGGAGTTACCACTCGAGTGGGTGGGAGGAGCTATCTTGAAGATGTTCTGGCAAAACTTAAAGGGGAAAGGAACACTGCCTAAAGTGCAGATAGAACACCATATCCATGTCCCTAGAAATGGAGAGAGTGAACCCGGGGGATGGTAGGTAGGTGCACGAATCAATGGTGAAGATGGTCCAAGAAGATCAAGAATTACGGTGAGTACGTAATTTTCATGTCTTCATGGACCTGATGTTCACCACTGATTCACACTGCTGGGTCAGAGTAAAAAGCTCAGACAAAAATTCCCTGAGCAGGGCGGTAAGAGATGGAGCTCACGCAGGACAAAAGTCCATTAAGGACTGATCTGCCAAAAAAAAAAGCAGGCTTGTCTGGCATGGACATCCAAGGCATAGTGCTTGATTAAAGTGTGCACTGAGCTCCAAGCAGTGGCTCTGAAAATATCAGCAATCGAGGAGCAAATCTCTGCTAGGGATGCAGCAACCACTCTGCTGGAGTGGGCATGAACCTGGCCTTCAAACTTGACCTCTGCCATAGAATAACACTGGCAAATGCAAGTTACTCTCCAAGGAGAAATGCATTTGATCGTAACCGGCTGACCTATCCGGTTTGGGTTGAAGGAGACGAAGAGCTGCTTGGACTGCCAGATGTCCTTAGTTCTATCACTATAGAACCTGAGGACTCTTAACATCCAGAGAGTGCAGGGTGTGCTCCTCCTCGTTCGGTAAGTTGGGAAAATAGATAGGCAACACCAAGGGCTGGTGCAGATGGAACTCAGAAACCACTTTAGGCAAGAACTGTGTGTGTGTGGAGAACCACCTTGTCTTTATGGGAGACAGTATACGGAGGGTCCGTGACCAGAGCATGCATCTCAGAGATCCTACAGGCAGAGGTGAGATGGCCATAAAGAAAGTGGTTTCCCAAGTTAGGAATTTTAGGTCACATGTAGCCATGGGTCAGATGGCTTATGAGTGAGCATGTCCAACACAAGGTTGCTATCTCAGGGAACTATGGGTTTTCTTACTGGGAGCCTTGTGTGCAGGATACCATTCAAAAACCTCCTCAAGAGAGGCATTTGAGCCAGAGTAAGGTTCTGGATTGGCTCGTGGTAGGCAAAGACAGCACACCGATGAACCTTAAGAAAAAATTACTCACCTTAGTAATGTTGTTTCTTCTAATGGAGTCTTGCTGTATTCTGACAATAGCAGTGAGTCCCAACCTTCGAACTGCCCCGGAGATGAAAGAGTTAACTTTCCATGCCAGGCATGGAACGCTGAGCTCGAGCTCGGTTGAGACTCTTTCTGTTGCTGTTTGAACTCAAATCATCAGATCTTTACGAGCTAAACTCACTGAGGGTCCTGTGTGGAAGCTGTAAACCTACACTAGCCAACTGGCTACTAAATATAATAAAAGATTTTTTGGTCCCAAAACAAACTGGCTACTAAATATAATAAAAGATTTTTTGGTCCCAAAACAAAGACTCAAGTCAGGAAACCCATAAAATGAAATAACACAACACCCAATCACCCAAAGAAAAAAGGTGGTGATATTAAACAAGGTGGGGCACCTCCTGAGTGCCAACACTGCTACTGCCCTCCCACGTCCCAAAAACAAAGGTTCTGAGAGGGGAAGGCGGGGGGGAGGTCAGAATACAGCAAGACTCCATTAGAAGAAACAACATTACTAAGGTGAGTAATTTTTTCTTCAAACAACATGAAGTCTTGCTGTATTCTGACAATAGCAGACTACCAAGCAGTACCTCCATGGAGGAGAGACAGAACCTACTTAGGAAATAGGCTCTGAAGCACTGCTGTGCCAAACCGAGCATCACTCCTAGCCTGGATATCCAGAGAGTAATGCTTGGTAAAAGCATGAACTGTTTTCCAGGTAGCTGCTTGACATATCTCTAAGACAGGAATATCCCTGGCAGCAGCCAGAGATGCAGCTGTACCTCTGGTAGAGTGAGCCCTCAGGCCTGAGGGTGGAATCCTACCCAGTTTCTGATAGCAAAATTGAATGCAAGAGACAATCCACCTGGCAATGGATCTTTTCGTGGCAGGTTTTCCTTTACCAACCTCACCATAAGTGAGGAACAGTTGGAGGGAGTCAAACCTGTGACCCTTGGTACATTCTATGTAGTAGCTAAGGGCTCTTTTCACATCCAGACTGTGCAATCTCCTCTCATCAGAGGAGGAATGGTCAGTGAAGAACACAGGAAGAGACATAGGTTGGTTAAGGTGGAAGTCTGAAACCACCTTAGGTATAAACTTCCTGTTAGTCCTGAGGACCACCTTATCTCTATGAAAAGAGATAAAAATCAGGCTCCACTGACAAGGCTTGTAACTCGCTTATGCGCCTGGCAGAAGTGATGGCCACTAAGAAAACAGTTTTCCAAGTCAAGTACTTAAGCTCTGCTGAGGATAAAAGCTCAAAAGGGGGTTGCATAAGCTGAGCAATGCAAACATTAAGGTCCCAAGCAGGGGCAGGGTCCCTGAATGGCGGATTGGTATGAAGCAATCCCTTGAAAAACTTGGAGAATACAGGGTGAGCTGAAAGAGAAGAACGCTTACCTGCTGAAAGAAAAGCAGAGACAGCTGCCAGGTGCACTCCTAGTGTAGCTGGTCTGAGTCCCAAGCTATTCAGATGAACCATATAGTCAAGGACTGTGGGCAGGTCAGCAGACTCTGGGGAAATATGCTTACCAGAGCACCATATGGAGAATCCTTTCCACTTGGAATTATAAGTAGTTCTGGTGGAAGGCTTCCTAGAAGCCTTCAAAATATCCATGACACCTTGAGAGAGAGGTGTAAATCAGCAAACTCTAACTCTTCAAGAGCCAGGCCTTGAGATTGAGAGATTTGAGATTCGGGTACCAAACCCTCCCGAGCACAGGTTAACAGGTTGTAATTCCTGGGAAGAGACAAGGGAAGGTGGACTGCTAAGGACAACAGAAGAGGGTACCAGGGCTGTCTGGCCCAGTCTGGAGCAATCAGAATCACCTTGCAGGATTGAGACCTGATTTTTACTAGCACCTTGAACAGGAGAGGAAGGGGAGCATACAGGAACCTCCATTCCCAATTGAGAACCAAGGCATCCAGGGGGACTGAGCCCAACACTGGGGGCCTGCAGCAAAAAAGGGGAAGTTGGTGATTGTCTGGGGCTGCAAAAAGATCTACCTGTGGGATGCCCCATCTGGAGAAGATCACCTCCAAAACCAGGGGATTCAGTGACCATTCGTGATGACCCTGGGAAATCCTGCTGAGAGCATCTGCCAGGACACTGTCCTTGCCTGGGAGGTGTACTGCTGTAAGGGAGGTGTTCAGGGAAAAAGCCAGAGACCACAACTTCACTGCTTCTGTGCACAAGGCCGTAGACCGAGTGCCCCATTGCTTGCTGATTTTCCACATTGTGGTGGTATTGTCTGTCCTGATCTGAACAACCTTGTTCTGAACAGACCTGGAAAAAGCTTGAAGTGCTAGAAATACTGCTCTGAGTTCCAATAGATTGATGTGAAGTAGAGATTCCTGAGGAGACCACAACCCTTGGGTGGTCAGGTCTCCCAAGTGGGCCCCGCACCCCAAGAGAGAGGCATCTGTAGTAAGGATTAGAGAGCGAGACTGAGTGACAAAAGGAACTCCCTGTCTTAGATTGTCCTGATCCTGCCACCACTGCAAAGCCTGGATCAGGGTTCGAGTCACTGGTACCAGTTTGGTCAAAGGGTCCTTTTTCTGAGACCAAAAGGCTCTCAAGTGGAACTGAATGTCCCTCATCTGAAATCTTGCTCCCTGTACCATTGCTGTGGAAGCAGCCATGTGACCCAGGAGCTGCAGAAAATGTCTTGCTGGTTGAGACACCTGCAGGGTGAATGAAGAGGCCAGTGTGACAAGGGTCCTTGCCCTGTCCAGGGGAAGGAAGGTTCTTGCCTTTTCTGTATCTAGCTCTGCGCCTATAAAGGTGAGGAGCTGAACAGGCCCTAGGACTGACTTTGACAGATTCAGAAGGAAACCTAGAGAGGTGAGCAGTTGCTGAGTTATCTGTAGGTGTAACTTGACTTGGTCTTGGGACTGGCCTACTATGAGCCAGTCGTCCAGGTATGGGAAGATGGCAATCCTTTGCCTTCTTAAGGAAGCAACTACTACTGCCAGGCATTTTGTGAACACCCTTGGAGCAGAGGTTAGGCTGAAGGGCATTGCTCTGAATTGGTAATGGCCTGAGGGCAGCTCGAACCTGAGGTACTTTCGATGGGAGCTTCTGATGAGAATATGGAAATAGGCATCCTTGAGGTCCAGGGAGACTAGCCAGTCCCCTGGCCTTAGAGAGGGTAGAATTATTCCCAGAGTCACCATTTTGAACTGTGGCTTTAAAAGGTGCTTGTTAAGATATCCGAGATCCAGGATGGGCCACCATTCTCCTGTCTTTCTGGGGGTGAGGAAGTACCTGGAGTACAATCCTTTCCCTTTGTGTAGGGGTTGAACCCTTTCTACAGCTCTGAGAGCCAAGAGGGAAGAGACCTCTGCCTCTAGTGCAAGTGCCTCTGAAGGATTTGCAGGTGGAAAGGATCTGGTTCTCATCTTTGGGAATTTTTTGAAGCTGAGAACCAGTCCCTAGCTTACTACTTCCAGGACCCATTTGTCCGACGTTAAGGACTTTCAGTCCTGGACAAAGTAAGCCAGCCTGCCACCTACAGGTGGTGGAGAATCGGCCCTGGCAAACCCATCAGGGTGCCTGTTTGGCAGGGGGTTTAGGCTGAGGGGTGGAAGCAGGCCTGCTTGTACCCCTTCTGCCTCTCCCTCTAAAGAACCCCCTCTGAGCATAGGCAGAAGAGGAGGCCTGGGCTTGGTAGAAAGGCCTATGAAAAGGCCTGTCCCTGCCCCTGGGATGCTGCCTCTGAGGAGTGGCTTGCCTTTCCTTGGCCTGGGCACTCCTATAGGTGGTCCTGTATTCATCCATTTTCTTCCATGTAGTTCTCTGTTTGCTCCCCAAACAGAGAATTACCCACAACAGGAAAATCCATGGCCTCAGTCTGGGTATCCTGAGACAGGCTAGTACATCTGAGCCAAGCCATCCTACGAAAGGCCACAGATGTAGCCATGACTCTAGATGAAACATCATTGGAGTTCACTGCAGCATGGAATTGCACCTTGGATGCCTCAATACCATCAGCAGCCACCTGCTCCAGCTCCTTGGCAAGCTGGCCAGGGACCTGCTTAGCTAAAGCCAAGACAGTGTCCCATCTAGATTTCTGACATCTAGCTGTATAGGCCATGTAATTGGCCTGCCTGAGTCCCAAGGATGCTGCCATGTACTGTTTTTTGCCATGGCATCAATCCTCCTGGAGTCCTTATCTGGGGGGTGTGATGCCAAGGGTATATTAGCCTTATCACAGGCTGCAGCCTGCACTACCCCAACATGGCTGCATTGCTGGGTAAGGAGCTCCGTATCTGAGTCTGACAGAGTATACCTCTTGTCCATTCTTTTATCCACAGGAGGTATAGAATTAGGAGTCTTTAAAATCTTAAACATCCGTTTCCCAAAAGACTTGTGTAGGGGAATAGACAGCCTCCTGGACTCTGGGATATCCATCATTTCCACACAGTCAGGCTCTTCCTGGTCGTCCACAGCTTCTTCCATAGGAAGCTGAAAGGTTTTGGCCACTTTCTTGTAAAACATGAAATGGGAGGGGGACTCAGAAAGCCTAGGAGGAGACACACCTGAAGGTCTGTCTGGGGAGATGTCCGGGTCAATGGGCACATCCAGACTTTCAAAACCACATTCACTTTCCTCATACTCTCCTTCCTCCTCCTCCGGTTCATAAAATTCCTCCAAATCATAATCCGGAACCGACCAAACTGAGCGCCTTCCTGATGGTGCCGGTTCGGTCGGAACCGGGGACAGCGATTGAACAATTTTTATCGCTTTGGCTATTTCATCAGCGGTTGGAGAATAAACTTTTGGATCCACAACAGCTGATTTATCCCTTCTTGTTCTCTTAACCAGAACCGACTCCTCAGAATCGGTTCTCCTTTTGCCCGAAGAAGTTTCGCCCTGGTCAGAGGGCACTCCTTCTGGTTCGGTTTGAACCGAACCGGGCTGGCCATCCAGGTCAGCGGACTTTTTGGCCTCCCTTTTCCTGAGCCTACCAACTCTCTTTTCTAGGGTAGCTGCAGGAAAATATTTACAAATCTGGCAGTCTGAATCAAGGTGGTCAAACCCCAGACAATAAACACAGGTGGTGTGAGGGTCAGCCTTGGCAAAGACTTCCCCACACACACTACAGTGTTGAAACCCAGTGGGCCCGGTTTTTCTTTTGGGTTTCTCAGACATAGTGCCAGTCCTAACATAACGTACCCTTTTAATGGCAATCCACCAGGCAAGACACTCTTTTATCGGTTCCTGACCATGTTACGGGTCATGGAAAAAACCGTAGTAAAATCTGTTTTTTTTTAGAACTGATAAGAACCGGTAACCACACTCTAAAAGTACAAATAAAGATTTTTTAAACCACTTGATCGGTTCAAACCGAACCAATGAACCGTTTACAAGTTCCACACAGAATAGAAAACAATATAAACCTATCTAGTACTCACGAATACCACAGACAGAGACTGAACCGACAGGTTGTGGTTTAAATTCGGTTGAAAACCAAGAAAAATGGTACTTTAACTGACAAATTGAACTGAGCAAAGGAGAAATCTCCGGAGTGACTGTTCAGTGAGGCGGAGTAAAGAATCTGACGGTTTGAGTTCAAACAGCAACAGACAGAGTCTCAACCGAGCTCGAGCTCAGCGTTCCATGCCTGGCATGAAAAGTTAACTCTTTCATCTCTGGGGCAGTTCGAAGGTTGGGACTCACTGCTATTGTCAGAATACAGCAAGACTTCATGTTGTTTGAAATACAGGTTACTCACCTGTAACAGGAGTTCTAGGAATGGTATATGTTGTTTATCCACACTGTCTGGCAGGTTCCTTGCCGCTTTAAATCTTGCCGGAAGGTCTTTAAGCTGGCTCCTCCCACCCGGGTGGTAAAACTTTCGGCTCTGCCCCATGATGCCAGATCTAGCACGCTGGAAGCCAGGTTGTGCGTCGAAGCCGGGGAGGCCGGGTGCGTCGTGTGAATGAACAACATATACCATTCCTAGAACTCCTGTTACAGGTGAGTAACCTGTATTTCTAGGTACATGGATATGTTGTTCATCCACACTGTCTGGCAGATTCCTAGCAGTTCTCTGGGAGGAGGGAGGCAAGGCGCACACCCCCTACACAGGGAATAATGACTGGAGAACCGAGGTCCCAAAACCAGCATCCCGGCGTGACTCAAGGTCGATGTGGTAATGGGTAATGAAGGTGCGGCTTCAGCGTAGGTGACAAACAGCTGGCGAACCTCTCCCTGAACTTCAGCCATCCGCTCCTTGTAATAAGTGAGCGCTCTTCTAGGGTCCACATTAAGTCCTTGTAGCATCGACGCAATTTTCACCGAAGCCTCTCCTCTCCTCTTCCAAGGAGGAAGACGAGGATGAGTGGTGCCACCGCTTACCTTGGTGCCGAGACCGCCAATGTCGGCGGGATTGGCTGGACCAAGACGAGGTCAGAGACCGAGACCCTCGGTGTTTCCGAGGGCGGGTCTGGGAAGAAGCGGGGACACCCGCTCTTCCCTCGGCTCGGGAGCCTTGACCGGGGACTCCGGAACAGTAGGCGCAGGCAAGTCTTCGGTCTCCACCGGGGGAACCGATGAAGAAGGGTTGTCGGCTTCACCCGTCAACAGCCCGTCCGACGGGTCGAGAAAAATCTCGACCGCGTCAACGGGTGTCTCAGCCGGCTGACCTGACGGGGACACCATGAAGCCAGTGGCCTTAGCCACAACTTCGACCGAAGTCGAGTGTCAACTGTCCGGGAAAGGGGACCTCTCCATCTCCCATGAATGCCGACGGTGGGACTTACCTTTCGAGTCCTTCTTTTTGGACCAAGAAGAGTGTCCCGATGGCCCCACTCCCTTTGTGGAAAGGTACTGGCAAAGCTCCTTAAAAGAAGCTGTGTAGGAGGATACCAGAGAGAGCGGGATAAATGCCGCGACCGAGGAAGATGAGGATACGGCCTGGGCCGCCTCCTCCTCGAGGGTGATCATCTGCTCAAGTTGCTCAGCCGAGCCAGCCACCACGGACACCGCCCAACGGGCCTCCTTGGACTTCACCGGCGGGTAACGCTTCTCAGGGCACCCAAGCTGTAACCGGGCAGCGCGGTCTTCTAGGACGTTGGCCAAAAATGATCGACATAACTTGCAGGCCTGCGGATCGTGATCTACGCCGAGGCAGTAGACGCACATGGAGTGCAGGTCCATCCTGGACATTTTCTGCCCGCATGGGCACCACCGAAATCCCGGAGTCGATTTGTCCATCGCAGCCGCGAGGGAGTAATTAGACCGAAGTCTTAAGAACTTTAGAATTATTTTTGGGCGAACCGAAGAATTAGGATCCAGTCTATACGCAGAGTGTTAAGGAGGGAACCTGAGCTTCCAAGCGGTAAGGAAGATCTGGCGTCATGGGGCGGAGCCAAGAGTTTTACCACCCAGGTGGGTGGGAGGAGCCAGTTTGAAGACCTTCCGGCAAGATTTAAAGCAGCAAGGAACCTGCCAGACAGTGTGGATGAACAACATATCCATGTCCCTAGAACAGAAAAATATTCTAATCCAGCATCGGAAAGGTCCAGCAAGTGCTCCAAAACCTTGTCCGGTGGACATCGGAATGGATCCAAACAGGATTTGGTGCACCATTCAGAGAAATGCTTCAATTTGGCTGTTTAAGTCTTCCTGGTATAAAGTTTACTAGCAGCTAGGAGAACCTCAGAGATCCTCTGAGAGACCTTAAACCCGCTCACTTCAATCTCCTCAGGAGACAGGCATGAAGATGAAGGGAGTGTAGGTTGGGATGGACCAGAGACCCCTGTGTCAGAAGGTCCATCCACAGAGGTAGAGGCCTTAGACGGGCCATTGGCAACTTGTCGACCAAAGAAAACCATATCTGCCAAGCACAGCACGGTGCAATGAGATGATTTATCATCGCACCCCCCATGCGCCTCCAACCTTAGCAGCACCCTCTGAACTAGTGAAAGAGGAGGAAATGCGTATAGAAAGAGATTTTTCCACCACAGCGTGAACACATCCTGAAAAAAAATGCCAGCTTCTGACCTTCTGGAGCAGAACAGAGGCAGTTTTGCACTGAGTGGTGATGAAAAAAGGTCCAGCTCTAGATTTCCCCACTCATCGAAAAGAGACTGTACATCTGAAGTGTTTGTCTGCCAGACTGTTCTGAGCCTCTGGCAAGTAAACTGCTTGGGAGAGAGCTTCCTGCTCTGGACACCACTCCCACACCCTCATCGCTTCTCTGCAAAGAGGGTAAGCGCGTGCTCGCACCTGCTTGTTGATGTAGTACATGACTGACTTGTTGTCTTGTCTGAAGGAGGATTACCTTGTGATGGACAAAGGCCAGTAAGGTTGGAATGGCGTATAGGATAGCCCTCATCTCCAACACACTGATGTGAAGAGATTCCATTTGAGTCAAGATTCCCTGGTTGTGGTGACCCTGACAGTGGGCTTCTCATGCCAGGAAAAATGTATCTGTGGTAAGGGTTAGCTGTCATTCACGTGGACAAAATGGAAGACCTTGATGAAGGGCGATCTCCTGTGTTCACCATTTTTATTTATTTATTTATTTCAGTTTGGGATTAATACCTTTGAGTCAAGGACTTATTTTCAAAGGTTCCATGTTAGAGTTGAACAAACATTACAAAAATACAAGGTTTACATAGGGAAAAAAAAGAACAATATTGAAGCATATACACAGGCAGTAATAGTAAAATTTGAACGTATACACATCAAATTAGTACATATTAACAGACAGACTGATTAAACAAGATGGGGTTGGGGGGTCAGCCAGAGGTGGCATCGTCTGAGATGGGAGAAAGGTGGAGCTTTGAACCAAGAGAGGCCATCATCAGGTAACTGAGGGTAGGGGAGTGGGTTAAGAAAAAAGTAGTACATAGCAGAAAGATGCAGAAGGGGTAGGTAAATTGAAAATTGGGGATGAGATACTATCACATTAGTGCAGGCAGGTACAATTCATTTTAGAGCCAAGGAGAGATTTGAGCCCAGCTCTGAAGGTGCTAATTTTGGTAGTATCAGTGAGGATAGCAGGTAGTTCATTGTACCATTTTGGTCCTTGATACAGGATGGAGTTCTGGGCAAGTTTCGTCCTTTTGAAGGGAATCACCATCTTGTCAGCGACTGCACTATGGGTAGATTGCGTTAGGACGGCCAGCTTAAAGTGTCCATCCAGTGTGGTGGATGTCAGCCCAAGCAGTATTTTTTTTTAGAAGTAGGCAGGTTTGATATTGCCTTTTAAGATGGAGTGGGAACCACCCAGTTTCAGTGAACAGCGAGCAGGTGTGGTTGTCGAGAGTAGCCCCCAAAGTAAGACAACAGGCCTTATTGAGGAGTGTGTTGATCCTGTTAAGAGCAGTTTTTGCGCCCGCCCCATATATAGGCAACCCATAGTCAATGGTAGACAGTATTGAGCTACTGGTGGCTAGTTTGAGTGCATCCAGTGTCATTGAATGTCTGTGATGAAAAAGTACACCAAGTTTTGTATTTGCAGTCCTGATAACAGAGTCAATGTGGTTTGAGAAGGTGAGCATGTCATCAAAGGTAATGCCGAGATATCTGAAGTTAGATACCTTGGTTTAGGATCTCATCCTTTTGGTTATACGTACACAGGGGCAGGTATTTCTTTTTTTGCTTTGTGAGGTGGTGAAGAGCATACTCTGTTTTTCTGACATTTAATAGTAGCTTGCTTTCTGTAAACCAAGATTCGAGTTTATGGGAGCTGCTTTGGAGTTCAGTTGTGATGGACTGTTGGTCTTTGCCGGCAACTGAGATCACTGCATCATCAGCATAGAGAACTGTGCTTGCTGAGCAAGCCACTGGGGCAGAGTTGATGAAAAGGCTAAAGAGGAGAGGACCGAGGATTGACCCCTGCGGAACCACAAGGTGCACCTCCTTAGCTGCAGATAGGATATCACCAATTTTGACTAGTGATCTGTTAGAGAGGTAGCTGTCAAACCACAGTACCATATCTGGGTACAGACCTGTAGACAAAAAGCAACTTAGCAGGAGATTGCGCTTTAACAGAGTCGAAAGCCTTCATAAGGTCGATGAAGACTGATCTAACTGCCTTGCACTACCATGCAAGTGATCAAAGCAGAGGCTTCATCACTCTGATGAGGTAGGACTGGGGATGCGTTGTCGGAGACCACGGTATGCTGAGCATCCACTGAGTTGTCCTCATGTGCAGTCTTGCTAGAAGCACTGTCAAAACTGAAGAGGCCACGAGACCCAACATCCGCTGAATGTAGTGATCCCTCAAGGATTTGTTCTTCATGATGAGGTGTGCCATCTGAAGAATGGCTTTCCTTTGGTCCTCTAGGAAGGATGCCCTCTTCTTGGTAGTGTCCAAGAGAGCTCCTATAAAGAGAAGCTGCTGCAAGGGTTGAAACTGCGACTTCTCTAGGTTCAAAAGGACCCCCATACAGGTCAGAAACTAAATTGATGCGGTCACTGCCTCTTCCGTGGCCTGTTTTGATGGGCTTGCCAGCACCCAATCATCCAGAGAGGGGAAGACCTGAAGCCCTAGCTTTCAAAGGTGTGCTGCGAGAACTGCAAAGCACTTTATAAAGCCTGGAGGCGCCAAGGATAGCCCAAAGGGCAGGACTCTTAATTGATAGTGTTGGCCCAGAGCCAGAAAGTGTAGAAACTTGTGGTGACTGGTGTGCACCGTGATGTGCTGGTAGGCATGTTGCATGTCCACGGATGCAAACCAGTCTTGTGGCTTGAGAAGTGGAATTGGGGTTCCGAGAGAAACCATCTTGAACTTCTCATGATACAGAAACTTGTTTAGTTTTCTGAGGTCAAGGATGGGGCGCATGCTTCCCATCTTCTTTGGGACGAGGAAGTAATGGGAGTAGAAGCCTGTACTGCATGAGGCACTGCTTCCACTGTGCTGTTGTTCAGAAGGCCCGCTATCTCTGTAGTGAGAAGGTCAGAGACGGCAGCCAACTGGGGGGTCTGAAAGGTTCAGTAAGTATCCCTCTCAGATGATCCGTAAAACCCATCTGTCTGTGGTGATGGACTTCCACTTATGATAAAAGTGGGGGTAGGAAAAAGTAGGCTGCTGGTTAACTAGGATCTGCAGCTTATCTAGTAGGCAGGGAAAGGGGCAGACTGGGTGGGCCAAGCGGTCCTTATCTGCCGTCAAATTCTATGTTTCTATGTTATGAGTCAGCCCCCCCGGGAAGGAGAGGTCCGTCTCGGGCAGACAGAGCTGGGGCAGGAATTTCAGAGGGTTGCACTAGGTGCTTTCGGGGCCTGTGTCTTCTGCTGCATTTTCTTTTGTGGATGAGGAGACAGATGCATGACTTGGGCTCCTCTGCTGTTTCCACAAAAGGACCACTTGTTGCAGAAGAACCAACAGCTCCTCCCTCTTTGTGGACATGAAGGGGCTGGTCTCGCAGAGTTGATGGCTACCCTAGTCTTTTGAGACTGAGGCCTCGAGAGACTGTTCCACCTATTGGCTGAACAAGTAGGTGCTTTGGAAGGGGACACTCATGACTTGTTGCTGGGCGTTGGTGGAAAAAGCTGGAGTCCAAAGCCATTAATGTCCCCCTTTATGCAGATTCCAGCAGGGGAAGAGCGTGAAGCAGTGTCATAGGCATCCATGGCTGCCTTTAGCCAATGACTGATGGATTCTATAATATGAGTGACAGTCTGAAGGATCCTCTGTTTAGTGTCAGACTATGGTAAGGACTCCATAACAGATGTGAGGGTGGTCCAAAGGACATATTCAGACTGGGAGAAATGTCCCTTGTAACTGGCTAATCATATGTTCAAAGTGGCCGCTGCGAAAGCCCTCTTCCCCATGGTGTCAATCTTACGGGATTCCTTATTAATAGGATATGTCTTAACTTCTTGAGGAAGGACAGCCTTGTCATTTTCAGCAAGGCTAACAATTTTATGTGCAATAGACTGGGAAGCAAAAATAGATCTGTCATTAGGAGGAATATACTTATGGTCTTATCTGCTTCGAGACAGAAGGAATGGAAGCAGGCCTGGCTCACACCACCTCTGAAAGAGTTGCAAATGTTGGAGGAACAGGAGGTGTGAAGTTAACTAGAATGTTAGGAACATGGAACCACTCCAGACTCAGCTGTTTACCTGGGTAAGGGGCAGAAGTCTCGAGGGCAAGAGTTGCCTGCATGTTTCTCAGCAAAGTCTGAAAGATAGGTCCTCCTGAGGGACAGGAGCTGCAGCTTAAATCTCCAGGCTATAAAAAGTGTCATCATCACCACCCTGTCAAAGAATGAGGTTGGGGTCAGACTCATCCCCCTCCAACTCCTCTTCATAAAGAGGAGCCAGTAACAGAGTGGACGTAGAAATGCCTAGCTTGGGCCTAGAAGTTGGATAAACAGGTGACACCAGCACCGGAGGAGCCGTCACTGCTGAAGAACCCAAGACAGGTGTTGCTGGGAACGGAGCCAGATGCTGCAATGAGACAGGCCCCTAAAAGCCCGAATCAGATGCTGAACCCAACATAGACCCGGGAGGTCCAACCGGCACCAAAGCGACTGGAGAAGGTACCTGGGCTGGTTCCTGCACGATGACACTATGAGGGGGTACGGCAAGTGGAACTGGTGTCTGCGACATGGTCACTGGCAAGGGATGAGACTCCGCTGAAAGAATTAAACACTCTACCTGGCTTGAATGTCCCAGGTGCAAGTCCGAAGAGCCTGGCCCAAAGGCCCCGGGACCACATCCGCAGAAAGCGGCAAATGAGCCAGATGCTGTACCCACTGCTCCATAAGAGCTGCCCACTGGTGAAACTGCCCACCAGAATTCCCACAAGAGGACAGAGAGGGGCTCTGGGCCCCAGACCTGGAATGACGATGATCACAAGTCGTCAGTGAAACTGACGATGCCAGTTAAGGCCTCTTTTTTTTTTTTTTTTTTTTAGATTTTTTGCCCAGGTTTTTCCCATGGCCCCTTGTCTGGCCACATGCACGCCGCAGTACTGGGATACCCCCTCCCACTGCTTTGCCGCCCGTTTGCCTGCACTGCCCAGAGACCGCTATGTGGGGGCAGTGGAATTATGACGAGCGACAGGGTCCTCTCCGGAAGGAGGAGGAGAGCTACCTTAGTTGCTCAATCCTGTTTCCTCCCTCCCCCATGCCAGCTCTCTGATAACCCGGACTTGTTCCCGAACCCGGGTCACCGGCATGACATGAGGTAAAACGTCCAGCGCCACCGGGCCGACATGGTGAAGGCCTCCTGCTTGTGGACCTAGAAGACCTCTTGGCAGAAGCACCAGATGGCGATCTCAAATGGTACCGTTTCTACCCCTTCTGACAGGAAAAGGAAGACCCCGAGGTTGAGAAGTGCCGGGTCCCCAACCTGCACTGAAAACGGGACTGCTTCTTTTTGTGTTTACGGAAATATTGTCCTCCTTCCCAAAGCCACAGCACCATTCATAAAGACACTCCCTACCGTCACTGTCCCATGGTCATAGGCCTTTGTTCAGTAGGGCTGAGAGAAACAAAATAAGTTTTTCTTTTTAAACTAACAGAAAAATAACAAACACTAGCTAGAAACAGATAACGAGTCTAACAAGTCTAACAGAACGCTGTTGTCGTACAGACATGAAGATCCGACACACAGGGGGGCAAGCAATGTAGTCACTGAAGTGCACCCAACGGCAGGAAAAAATTAACTGAGGCGGCTGAGGGCCGCTGTCGAGATAAGCTATGTAGCGCAAGCCAGTCTCACCATGCCGCACATGTGCGCAGCCTACCTTGGCACCGGCCCTCCTGAAGATTTTTGGCTCCCGTGGGGTCCTAACACCTCCGGCTCAGAACCTAGCAATGTGAATCAATGGTGAAGATAAGGTCCAGGAATATAAGTAATTACTGTAAAATGTCAAAAGCAGCACACACATGAACACTTTTTAGCTAATTAACTATGTTAATAGCAGAAATACTAAAGCTAATACTACAGAATTCATACAAAACAGACACCTTTGATTAACAACCCAGGTAAAGCTAGTTAAGCAGTTTGTCCCATTTACTTGGTCTTATATTAGGTGAAATGATGGAAGACAGCTTTTGCCCATCGTGACCATCCCTCACTTCATAGCACTGTTGTCCCTCCCTTTATAACAGGTACCTATCTAGTGCAATTTCAAAACTGTCTATAGATTCTCTTTGTGAAGAAGTACTTTGCTGATTAAACATTTCACCCTTCAGCTGACATTTATGCCCTCCCGACTCATATTGGCTATTGTTTGAAGTTCTGTGCGATTCATTAAAAAGCTGCTGATCCTTTACTATTTTGTACAGAAGCATCACATTCCACCTTAACCTACTGGTTTCTAGACTATAAAGGTCAAGATTCTTTAATCTAGCATCATAACTTTCATACAGTCTTCCCCGGGTGCTTTTAGTTGCCAGACACTGTACTATCTCCACCCCCTCTCCCTAACTGTCCCTGCATAACATCACAAGGTTTCATAAAATGGCACTCTGTCTACAGAAGTATCAATATTGGACAAACTTACTCATATATATCTCCAACTGCTGCTACTGTAGCTACAGGTAAGACCAATACCTCATTTAAAAGAAATTTGCATGGGCTTTCAAATTATAACGGACAGTGTTCGAGAATGCTCCGCCATAAGAAATCCCTCCAATTAAGAAAACCCAAGGCTATTTTTTTTTTCTGTAATTCTTTTGGTAACCAGGTAAGGCTCACTAGGCACAAGACCTGTTTTCAGGAGCGATGTGGGAGCACTGGGGAAGTTACGTGACTTGCTCAGGGTCACATAGTATGCAAGTGAAGGCTGGTGGACTCAAACCCAGAATATAGCTTCCAATTACTTACCGGAAACATTTTGAAAAGCTGTAACCTATAGGACGTCCAACCCTTCTTTGACTTGTAGATGGGTAGAAGCAGATTGACGTTCCGGGCATACTGGGAGAATAGCAGCACCAGGAAAATAGTACTGCAGGATAAAAAATATAATTAAACAAATGCAATAAGAGTGCTAAAGTTACGGAGAATTACCTTTGCTTTCCACAAATGCGTTTTTTATCACAGTAACTGTATTCCTGAAACAGACAGGCACAAACAAACTGCTCTGTTGACTAAGGTCTGTGCTCTAGCCAGAAGTAACAACATACCAAACAAAAGTCGGTACCGCACACTAGTTTATTTTTCAAAAGTTATATTTCATATTTTAAAACATACAAACAGCATAGCGGCGTGCTTTGTCAGGGGACCAGTTAGACCAGCTGACATCTTGATGCTGGTCCACCACGGCTATATCGTTCATCAGTATGTTTAAAATTTGAAATACAGTTTTTTAAAATAATGTTGGTTTCCTGGTACTTGCTTTTTTTTTTTTATCTATTCCCAGAAAAAGAACCTTCATGCTCAACATTAAAAAAAAAATACCCCCAACAAAAATACAGGAGCCATACCTCAGGTAAGGTTTCATGTCACTGAAGAAAAGCTTCTAGGCTGCAGGTTTATGGGAGGGAAGTTATCTGACTGAACTCCATGGAGCCAGTTGCCTGGTCCCTTCCACCTCCTGGATTGATAGCCCTGTCTCACAGAAGTGACCTGAGATGGTTTTTCACATTAATTCAAAATCAAAGCTTTGGAAGATAAAGCCAAAATGGAAGTTTTTTTTCATTTTTAAACAGGAGCAACCAACATACTAAATTAGAGACAACACAAATTATCTGGATAATTTTAAAACAAACAAAATAAATTAGCCCCTCCAAACTTCTATGTCTAAGTTAATCTAAACTGTTTTGAGATTTGTGATCTCCATCTTCCTGGCAAACATGAAAATAAAAGTGGACCTTTGTTTTGTGTTCAAGGCGTAGAGAAATTAACTAACATGGGAATCTGCTGGGCTGAACAGAAAACCAAACACTGGTAGGGCGACTAGAACTCACGTTTCAGATACAAGGAGAAGTATACAAGACTACTAGAAGGGGCAAGTGGTTCAACCAGAGGGTGGTGGATGTGTGGAATGCACTCCCAGCAAAGGTTGTGCAAGCAACAAGTATGTCCCTCTGTAAACATTTACTAGATGACTTTATGGGTGATAAATAATGGAACTACCTCCACTGCTAAGTGGCAAGCCTATTATGGCTTCACAGCCTTTTGACTTGTAATATCACCTCTGAACCTATGTGTACTTTCCCACATTTCTGAGTACCACGATGCAAACCAGTACCAGGAAAGACGGCCTGTAGGCGCAGTAGTGCCGCTCACAGTACAAGCGACTCTGGTTTGGGAACAAGCCCAGGATGCAGAATGGCCAATGAAGAGAAAGGTTTGAGCATCCCAAAGGAACCTCAGCTCCTCGGGTGAGTGGTCACAAGCTCCCTGTCGCTCTTGTGCTAACTGGGGGAACACAGCTGGTGTAGGCAAAGCGGGAACAGCAGCAGGTAAGATGCTGCAGGGCTCTACTATGCACACGGCACTTGCATATTTAAGTCATGTGTTCCTACCAGTATCTTGTAGATGGAGTTTCAGGGAAAACTACAGCTCTGAAAGGATGATGCACCCAGCGATACTCCCAGGCTCCATATTCACCATTTACTGAGCATGAAGATCAACTCCCCAAGGGGCACCACCTGGAAGACCTTGTCGTGTGTGTAAGCCATTGGGGGGGGGGAGAGACAGGGTTAGCGAGCCTCTGGAGTGGGGATCAGGCGATGGAACTGGGATGTAGCGGCAGAACTCAGTGGATGGAAACGATAGCCCCGTCAGGCCGGCAGAGGGAGTATGAACAGTAAATAAAATAGCTAAATGTGACTCTTTGTGTTATTCATGATGACGTGCAGAAAGAAAGCAGCAAGCCACTGAACCTCACAGTGCTGAATCCTTTACTCCCTGAGCTGTCTTTAATCTCAGCCTTTTATGCTTGTATAACGGGTGACGTAACTCTCTGCTGCTTGTAAAGGCCTTGGGATACAATGTGCAGGAGTGGTGCTTTGCAAAGTCCAATTCCTTTCAGAAGTATTTTTAGTTGGGGGAGGCGGTCAAATAGTTATTTTAACAATAACAGAGCCATCATCAGTATTTTTCTAGTGCTCCAATGTTTTTAAAGCAGCTTTTACTACTAATTTTATTATTAATGACTCAAGTCATAAAAGATGTTAGCCAATAGCAATTTTTAAAAAACCCCGTCCCTCGAGGTTACTTTTTGACTTTATATGCTGTGGCTGTATTAGGAGAGAGCTAGCATACATTTCCAATGGGAAACAGCACAGCATCACATCAGAATGCTTAACTTATTCACAGTGGGTGTGGCCAGTTCAAAAATTCATATCTCAGTTAAGTCATGAAATGAAATACAATGTAGAAAAAATGTATAGCGCGTTCTTTTTGCCAAAAATACATTACTAACAAAACTGATGCCCTATTTTCCCTCACTTACAAATACGACTGCTTAAACCTCGACTCCCCCTTTTAAATCACAATTCCACCCACTTTAGCTACTCTCTGTGATCTTGCATGTTGCAAGTATTATATATATTTCTTATCTAAATACTGTAATTCTAATACAAGAGGGCAGCATTAATCACTGGGTAGTAGTCGTGTCATGGTCACCAAGGATGTTTGGAAAAGGGAAAAGAAACACTTTCAGGATCCTTTCTGAGATTATATTCAAGACAAATATGTCTACACTTATTAATCTGTAGCAAAGTTTTTAACTTTGTACAGCAACAACTAGTGTCGTGCTTTACAGGATGCAGTAAAGGGGGTAGCACCTTTGCAAATGCCACCCATTTGGTGACCACATCTAGGACTGGATTTCCAAAGGGGCAGAGGGTTCTACTCCTCCTGCGCTTTGGCTAGTTGCAGCAGATTTATCAGCCTTCTGTCTGGATACAACAGACTTTATGATGCTGCAGGTGGAGGAGGGTTTTTCATGGTTTTTCAGTTTCCCCATCTCTTTGTGACATAGATCTTCAAGTCCCTTTAATAAAGTTTTTTGTTGGTATTGTGGAGTGGCGGTCCCATTGAACCCAGTAGTGAGAGGAGGGTTGAGAGCAGTCAGCAGTTCTGGGAGTGTGTCTGATGAGGTATGAATGACGGCCTTGATCTGTGAAGCATGGTTGTGGAAGCAGAGTCAAGCAGAGCAGAGACTGAGGCAGTGGAACCAGGTGGAGCAGAGAGAACTGTAATTGCGGGCAGTTGTGTGGTTTTGGGTATGGGTGGCTGTTTCACATACTTGAGTGTGCAAGAGGGCTGTGCTCAATGCAAAGAGACTAGTGTAGGGCAGCAGGCTGAAGCTGCAAAAGAAAGCACACGAGAAGTGGGGATCTTGGATCTGAAAAAGTATCAGCAACACAGAGTTGGACACGTAGGAGGGAGTTTACAAATGACTATTTTTTTTTTTTTCCAACTAAAAAAAATTGCATGTTGGGCCTCACTGACATATAATGCCAGGGCAGCCATGTCAGATACTGGGTATCTGAAGATTTCAGAGAGGCAAATGAGTCAGGGGTGAACGGCCTGGCTGAAAGCATCTCCCAGCCAATCAGGACTCAAGATATTTTCTCTCAATTTCATAAGGTTTTATACTGTGACATCACTAGCTGGAGCATACCACTGAAAATGTCTAATGAAGCCAGGAGGTGTGAAATGGGCTGTCACTGACCACTCCACCAAGAGCAGTGATGCCGCTTTCCTCACTGTAGTTCCCAAGGCAGTGCAGTGTAGGGGTGAGGGCATGGGCTTAGGAAACAAGACCACAGAGGCAAATACCACCAGAGTCTCTTACCCCCTTGTCTGACAGTAAATCAGTTGCAATCCCCATGCTTCATTGCAGTCAGTTGTTTAATGGAGCAGAAGCAGGACCCCTCTAACAACAAAATGCTGCCTCTGAGCTTGAGTAACCCAAATAAAGAAAAATAAACAGCATCTCATACAGAAATCCGATGCAGCAAATATTTCGAACATACTAAAATGCCAGCAGAATAGGCCTAACGGTCTTTCGAGTCTGCTCGATTGGTCAGCCCCCACCCTGGGTGCTGACCTTGCTGCCCCCCTCGCTTTCTCTGGCTTCTCCCTTCCCAGTTCCGGATATTCTTGCTGCATTGGATTTTACTTCCAGAACCCTTCCCCTGTACCTGTCCCAGCATGTCTGCTTGAAGGCAGACATGCAAACCCTTCCCCACTGGCTGTAGGATACCACAATATTACACTAGACTACCTAAATTCAAAATCCAAGAACTCTGACACATTCATGAAGACTTTCTTAAAATTGCTGACCCTGAATAAAGCTGTAAGTTTAAAATATAGCACCCGAGTCATCTTGGTTTCCCCTTCTTTTCTCAATGGCAAAACCTCAGTGATGAGGATCATTTGCAAGGCTGTAGAACGCAATACAGATTAGCAGCTTCAAATCAAAACAGTATTTTATTCAGATGACAAAAGAAGTTGAATGGTGATAATTACAGAATAGCGATTCCCCAGTGTCTTCCTGCTCTTTCTCCTGCTGCTTGGAAACCTGAGAGGCCTATCAAAGTCACTGTTGGGGTGATGGTCAGGGGCCCGATATATTTCAGTAGTGCTCCAGGGAGGCCAAGGAAACCAATCACCACCTCAATCATAGAGGACATGATGATAGCCCCCTGAATCTGAAAATAAAAGATAACCATTACTGATACATTTCCCATGGCTCAGCACTTCGTCATTTTTAAATATACTGGTCCCTCCCTATGTGGATAAGGATTCTAGCCTCACACCAGGAACTTAATCTAATACTCAGTACTGACATTATAGCACTAGGAGGTGCTGCACTGTTAAAATTCCATCATCTAGATGAGATATTAAACCAAGGTCCTTTTTGCCCATTTCTTGGGACTGATCAGGGTAAAGTTAATAGATCTCACGGCACTTTTCGTAAGAGTAGAGGATTTTCCTTAGTGTCTTGGAAAAAATTCAAAGTTAATAAAAACAGGTTCATGTAATCCACCACCCATATCTCAATGAATGAGCACAGTTAGATGAATTTCATTTTTTAATGTATTTTTTTGATCTGGTAGGCCAATGTGCAATATGATGCCCGTTTTTACACACGATCAGGAACACTTAAGACATTCACAGACAAAAGAAAAAGTACAACATTAAAAACAGATAATTGATCACATGTAGCAGTTACATCAAGAATTATCAGACAGCCACTTCTTCAATTTGCACTCAGTGATTATTTTGTTTGCAGCACAGAACATCATTCAGCAGATCATTATATACATTGACGTGAAGAGGAAGGTTTTGTGGCTAAAAGTGTTTTCACAATGAGAGATTTAAAAAAAAACAATTTCAGATTTAATCTTTAAATAAAATACGTCAAAGCCACAGTAAATGTTTTTGCTACTTTTTTTGTTAGAATTGTTTTTTTACCACGTGTAACAATTTGATATGTATACCTGTTACTGTTTTTTTTTTTTTTTTTTAACTTATTCAGTTCTTTCTGCCTGTGTATTAGAATCAAAAACTTGAAGAGGCAAAGTTGATCCTGGGGAAAAGTCAAGATTGTTATCATGAGCAGACCAACTGGCTCTGAGGTCAATTACCACTGTTGCTGTCCTGTATCACACCAAGACCCCTGGACAATTTATGGTATAGCTTCAAAGGGGAAAGTGCCTTTTCATGCTAGCTAATCAGATATCTCTGCTAGGCTAGTCAGGACTTGGGACAAAAAGCAGATCTATTTGTATATGGAAACCCGAAGTCCAGATCAGACTGGTTTCCTAAGCGGAACCTGTTCAAGACACAAAGAACTGACCTGGAAGTCATGTCATAGCCTATAGGACATGTATGGTGAGGGTGGGGAAGAGACTGGTTTTGGGGAAACCTTTGTTAACCTGAGTTTTGTGAGAACAAGTCAGTCAGGCTTGGGACTACGAACAGCCACTATCTAAGGTTCAAGCCTGCCCCGATTCACAAAGGTGTCTTCTGTGGTAAGCTATTCTACCTTGCCAAACAGAAAAAAACAGGAGATCAGTTTTTTCTGTGCTTGACCTACTGTTCAAAACATTTTCTTTTTGTTTCTGTAGAATTACTGCCCCCCCCCAAAGTCTTTGTGTAGTATCCTGTATTATATGGGTAAATATCCTGAAGTATTAACATTTTTTTGTTTGTTTCATAATTCTGTGACGGGGTCCTTTGAGGTATAGCTAGCTGACTTGTAACTAACAAAAACTGTGTTTCCGCTTCTGAAGAGAAGGCTACAGTTACCATAATTTGCTTCTAAAGTAAGGTGTTCTCAGCTGTGACCGAGAAGGGTGGTTCATTTGCCCTTGAGCATGGTGTACACTACTGTGTGAGCAGTGACTCTGGAGGGATATAGATCTAGAGATACCCCTACAGAGTGCCTATGCTGTGTGATGGCAGCAACTGAGGACCTCTGCAGGTGTCTGAAAGGTTTGAGAACACTGGTAACAGTCGCAGGCGGAGTCCTGGAGAGACTACTTTGCCACACCATGTAAATTTTAAATTACAATTTGCAGTTTTAGCAAGGACAATGTTTTCTACATACAACTAAAATGAAAACAAAACAAATGGAGAGAAAGAAAAGGCAAAAGGAAAGAGACAAAAAGAAAGACAGGAAGCCTTTAGCGTACCTCCCGTATCCTAGGATACCAGATATGCTCGGTGTGTAGTAATTCGGTTCCATTAACCACTGGGATATCTATAAAACAGATTAGAGAATTCTGTATGACTCTGTTCCTTACCCCCAGCTCTTACCAGCTAAGCTACATAAACAGAACTACATTGACAGTATTCTAATATGCACAATAAACCAAATGTTTGGTTACCATTTCAAACGGGCAAACAAACAACCCCAAAATTACTGTGTGTTTCTTCAGTTTTATTATTCAGGCCACACCACAGCTACCTTTTTTTTTTTTTTAGGAGTTATTCAGGACAGAGCACATGTGAACTAAAGAAAAGCAACTCTGTGGTAACAGCTTGATTAATTCTTTACACTGCTTCTGCATTTACACAGAACACTAGTTTAGCAGCATGCCAAATTATAAGTTTTTTTCCTTTCTCCCAGCAACCCAACATAAAGAACAACCCTCAACTTCCATGCTCTGGTACACATATGTTTAGATTATTTTTGGAGCACAACAGAGATTTAATACAAAAATCCAAGTCTATATCACATTCTCAGTTGGTAGTCAAATAATAATTCATAACAGGGTGTATGTTGTGGGATATAACGATGCACAGCTGATCACAAGAAGTGGGTAAATTCCCACAGCGTGTGTCCTCGAGTGCATTACTGTGATTATAAAATGGACCCTAATTAAAAAAAACAGACCAAAAAAAAATTTAGAATAAAACTATATATTTTTAATAAAGTCCATAAAATCTGTAACTCCTGTATATTGTGAGGTTTATTAAACATCCAGACTGACAAACCAGACAGCAGGATTTGTCCTGTCCATTTTATACTCTATTTTTGTCACTAATACATTACCACTGCACTTTATAAGCATTAGCACATTTTGTGTGCACGCTGGTGTGGAAAACACCCAGCTCAAACACATCCTATTTCAGGAAAACTATGTTCGTTAGAACTGCTAAATAGAGCTAGTCTGATGCATAGTAAAGTGTTCAGTGACCATGTTTTTAAGGTTCTTTAACTGTTCTGAATAGTACAGTATTCAGTTCCACTGTACCCTCACGTCTCAAGACATTAGCATGTGCAAAACATTGGAAAGCAAATGTTTGATTAGTTTACTATTGCTATAGTTAGTATAGAGTATTTAAATTGTATCCTGGTCTCCTTGACTGCAAAATTGTTAAAATTTAATGTATACGGTGCATGCTAAGCGAGAAAGAGAACACACCAAACATGACTGGACATGACGTTCAATAACAGTAACATTTTAACAAACTCTCAGAGACAAATTTGTGCTGCCCCTGAAACCATTAAAAAGATTCACGGCGGTGGCACTGAGGGCTGACGCACACCTGCTGCTAAGCTGCGACCCGGTTCGGGAGCGAACTCGGGTGGTCGGGTCGGAGGATCGAGCGTCCCAGTGGATGCTCTCTCCCTCAGGGTGGGAACCAAGAGCGCATCTGCGTTCTACATCACCTCATAGCGGTGGAAGCACCGACAATTGAAGGGATAGGCGGCTCCGTTCGTTGGAGTCGGGGAGGACGTCGTGGCGCTTGTGAAGAGGTCTGGCGTCGCGTCAGCATACCACTCGAGACGTCGTCCTAGCGCTCGACGTCCCAGAGGGTAGGGGAAACCAGGGAGAAAAGGAAAACACCTCGGTAAGCCCTAGATGATAGCCTCTCGAACCATCCAGGACCACCAGAAGAGGAACAGACCCCACTGTGCAGGGGAGAGAAGGAGGCACTCTAGGGGCAGATCCCCCCCGAGGTGGAAACGGAGGTTGAGAGGAAGGAAGGAGAGGGCTCCGAGAGCAGGAAGGAGGAGATAAAGAAATAAAGTAAAAAAAAAAAAAAAAAAAAAGGATTCAACAATGAATATATTTAGAGCCCCTCCCATCTGCAGGGAAATTTAGAGAAAAAAAGCCAGAAAATATAGACTCAAAGCAGTTTACATTTCATATATGTGTGTGTGTGTATATATATATATATATATATATATATAGTTTCTCTCTAACCATACACAGTAACATAAAAACATGATTGCTGCCCCCTTAAAGGGCTAATACACCTTCTGAAATTAATATTAACTTTTAAATGCAGTAGACTGTTTCTTACAACTTGTGTTTTTTTCTTTTCCCTTTTGCTAATCAAAATAATTTTCTACCACACAGTACTGGGTATGATGTACTGAACAGTACCCTTTCTACCTCATCAGCATTATGACCTCACCAACTGTGATATCACAACTGATCAAGAACAGCCAATCACATTCTGCCATATTGGTCCCTTGTGATGTTACAATGACAGAGGTCACAATACTGATAAGGTATGAAGGGGAACACAACTGCTGTACAGTAGATACATTTACCTCCATGTAAAGCTATACTCTTCACATCACACCTAATGCTGCTGGATAGAAAACCTTGTTATGAGTAAAAAGAAAAATACATCAGAAATAAAAAGTAAAAACTGACTACTTTTACAAATTAAGATTTTCTATCCACTCCTAGCTTTTTAAGAGTGATCTGCTTTGGCTTCATGTCTACATCCGGTATCACAATTCTCTGCTTGTGACAGCACCGTAATTTCCCCCAACAACAGACTTACATCACAAGCACAGGACTGTGACGTCAGGTGTAGAAAAGCAGAGAGAACAAATGAAGTCTAGGGAACAGGGAGCATCACTGCACGCCCTCTGCTTCAGTTCTCCCAGCTGTATAATTGGTATAAGTAGAACCCCACAGAAAACCAGATGCTGCACTCTATCTCACTGGGGCTATCCTGGGTCACCCCTGCACTTCTAGCTCAAATGTGTGACAGGGAAAGTCTGTGGTGTCGGACAAGAAAAAGTGGCTCATCTGTTGATCTGCAAAGATACACTGAAGCCCGCAAGAAGTGCACCAGTGAGATAAGACAGGCTAAAGTGGCACACTATAAAAAACAGCAAGCAAAAAACTGGAGCAATGGGAAAAAATTCTGGGACAACTTAAAAGACCACCTGGGTAAAAGTGACAAATCTCCCCATAAAATTCTCAATACTAATGGGGCTGTCACCACTGCCACAGCTGAAAAAGGTGAAATTTTCAACTCGGCCTTCCTAAAGCGCCGTTCAGTCCTCCCTCCCGATATGTTGCCTGGAGCCACTGACTGAGGCTGCACTGGTCAAAACAACATACTCTGTCAAGACCCTGGCCACCCCAAATTTTATTTCAAACCTGTCACCATTACAGAAACCCTCAAATAAGTCAAAAAAAGAGTCCTGGGTAAAACAAGGGTGGGTGGGAAGATGAAACAGACACGAAGTTGTTGGCCCTGGAGCTAGAGGAAGAAAAAATTACTCACCTTAGTAATTGCTTTTCTTCTCATGGAGTCTTGCTATATTATAACAATAGCAGTCAGCCACTGCAGCTGAACTGCCCCGGAGAGGAAGGAGTTAACTCCAGAAGATCTGGAGTTCTACAGCGCGAGGGCGCTGTGCCCAAAGCTCTATCTGGCAGTTTCAAATGAAACTGTCAGATCTTTACGAAGCCAACATCAAAGGACGGAAAAAGTCTGTGTGGAAAAACTACACTAGCCTATGGCTACCTACTAGTAGTAATAACAACAATATAAACAACAAAGAAACACCCAGAACCATAATAACAAAGATTGATGGTATTATGGTTCGTTTTACCACCCTTGACAAGCACATATGAACCCCCCTTCCCCCCAAGACTCAAGTCCAAGAAGGGGGCAATAAAAAATAACCTAAAAGAACAATCTAGATCCCTAACCCAAAGGAAAACAGGGTTAGGGGAAAACTAAAATGGCATGACACAGTGCTTGCACCAATTTGCCACCTCTACCCAAGTAGGAGTTCTGAGAGGGCAGGAGGAGGGTGGTTAGATATAGCAAGACTCCATGAGAAGAAAAGCAATTACTAAGGTGAGTAATTTTTTCTTCAAACACCATGAAGTCTTGCCATTATAACAATAGCAGATTACACAGCAGTACCTCCATGGAGGAGGGTCAGAACCTACTTAGGAAATAGGCTCTGAAGCACAGCTGTGCCAAACCGAGCATCTCTCCTGGACTGGATATCCAGGGAATAATGCTTGGTAAAGGCGTGAACTGTCTTCCAGGTAGCAGCTTGACAAATCTCCAGAATAGGAATGTCTCTAGCAGCCGCTAGAGACGCAGCTGTACTCCTGGTGGAGTGGGCCCTCAATCCTGAGGGGGGTACTCTACCCAGTTTCTGATAACAAAATTGGATACAAGAGACAATCCACCTTGCAATTGTTCTCTTAGTGGCAGGTTTCCTTTGCCAACCTCGCCATAGGTAAGAAACAGTTGGAGGGATTCAACCTATGACCTCTGGTGCGCCTAGATAGTAACTTAATGCCCTTTTGACATCCAAGCTGTGCAGTCTCCTCTCACCTGAGGAAGAATGCTCAGTGAAAAATACTGGGAGGGAGATAGATTGATTCAGGTGGAAATCAGAAACCACCTTAGGCAAAAACTTTCTATTAGTCCTAAGGACTACCTTATCTCTGTGGAAAGAGATAAAATCTTCTTCCACTGACAGGGCCTGTAACTCACTTATGCGTCTGGCAGAGGTGATAGCTACTAGAAAAACGGTTTTCCAAGTTAAATACTTGAGTTCTGCTGAAGACAGAGGCTCAAAAGGAGGTTGCATTAACTGAGCAATGCAAATATTCAGGTCCCAGGCGGGGAGCTGGTTCCAAAGGAGGGTTAGTGTGAAGTAACCCTTTAAAAACTTGGAGAACACAGGGTGAGAAGAAAGGGAGGCAGGCTTCCTGCTGACACAAAAGCAGAGACAGCTGCCAGATGAACCTTCAGGGTAGCTGGTCTAAGGCCTAAGGAATTCAGATGGACCAAATAGTCCAAAGAATGGGAAGATCAGCAGATTCTGGGGTAATCTGCCTCTCAGAGCACCAGATGGAAAACCTCTTCCACTTAGAATTATAAGTGGCCTAGTGGAAGGCTTCCTTGAAGCCTTTAAAATATCCATAACACCTTGAGAAAGGTGTAAATCAGCAAATTCTAGCTCCTCAAGAGCCAAGCCTTGAGGTGGAGGGACTTGAGGTCCGGATACCACACTCTCCCCTGTGCACAGGCCAGTAAGTCGTGAACTCTGGGCAGGCTCAGGGCAGGGTGGACTGCCAGGGACAGGAGCAGAGGGTACCAGGGCTGTCTGGCCCAATCTGGGCAATCAGAATCACTCTGCAAGGTTGAGATCTGATTTTCACTAGTACCCTGAAAAGGAGAGGAAAGGGGGAAAGCACAGGAACTTCCCTTCCAATCCAACAGAAAGGCATCCAGAGGACTGAGCCCAGTACTGGAGGCCTGCAGCAAAAAGAGGAAGTTGGTGGTTGTCTGGGGCATGAAAAGATCTATCTGAGGAGTGCCCCAACTGGCAAAACGGACCCCAGTACTTGTGGATTCAGAGCCCATTTGTGATGGCCCTGAGAAATTCTGCTGAGGGCGTCCGCCAGCACATTGTCCTTCCCTGGGAGATGAACCGCTGTCAGGGAGGTGTTCAGGGAATAAGCCAGAGACCACAACTTCATTGCTTCGGTGCACAAGGCTGAAGACCGAGTGCCCCCTTGCTTGTTGATGTATCACATTGTGGTGGTATTGTCTGTCCTGACTTGAACCACTTTGTTCTGGACAGAATCTGAAAAGATCCAAGAGCTAAAAGACAGCTCTGAGTTCCAGAAGATTGATGTGGAGCAGAGATTCCTGAGGAGACCACACTCCCTGAGTGGTAAGGTCGCCTAGGTGAGCCCCCACCCTAACAGGGAGGCATCCGTGGTGAGGTGAGGGAGGGAGAATGGAATGAAGGAACCCTTGTTTCAGATTGCTTTGATCCTGCCACCAGTGTAGGGCCAGGATCAGGGATTGAGTAACTGGGACCAATTTGGTAAGGGGTCCTTCCTCTGAGACCAATAGGCCCTCAAATGGAACTGAATGTCCCTCATCTGGAATCTTGCTCCCTGCACAACAGCTGTGGAAGCAGCATGTGTCCGAGGAGTTGCAGGAAATGCCTTGCTGGTCGAGAGACCCGAGGGTAAAGAAGGATGCCAGGGCGATGAGTCTGTCCACCCTTTCCGAGGGAAGAAAGGCCCTGGCTAACCTTGTGTTCAATTCTGCGCCTATGAAAGTTAGGGCCTGAACTGGTTCCAGAACTGACTTTGTAAGTTTAGCAGAAATCCCAGAGAAGTGAGAAGCTGCTGGGTGACTTGTAAGTGGGATTTCACCTGACCTGGAGACTGACCCACAATGAGCCAGTCGTCCAGGTAGGGAAACACAGCAACCCCTTGCCTTCTTAAATGAGCCACTACTACAGCGAGACATTTTGTGAATACCCTTGGCGCAGAGGTAAGGCCGAAGGGCATTGCCCTGAACTGGTAGTGGCCTGAGGGCAGTTCGAACCTGAGGTACTTTCGGTGGGAAGGCCTGATCAGAACATGAAAATAGGCATCCTTGAGGTCCAGGGAAGCTAGCCAGTCCCCTGGCCTTAGGGAAGGCAATATCATTGCCAGGGTTAACATTTTGAACTTTGGTTTCAACAGATGCTTGTTCAAGTATCTTAAATCCAGAATGGGCCGCCATTCTCCTGTCTTTTTTGGGGTAAGAAAGTATCTTGAATAAAGCCCCTTGCCCTGATGGCAAGGAGGAACCCTTCCACTGCTTTGCAGACCAGAAGAGAAGAAACCTCTGCTTCCAAAGCAAGGGCTTCTGAAGGACTTGTAGGGAAATGCCTGGCTCTCATCTTTGGAAAATATTTGAACTGAGAACCAGACCCTGGCCTATTACCTCAGAACCCATCTGTCCGAAGTTAGGGACAGCCAGCTCTGGCTGAAATAGGCCAACCTGCCCCCACTGGTACAGGAGAATCGGCCCTGGGCACCCCATCAGGGTGCCTGCTTAGCACAGCCTTAGGCTGAGGGGAGGGAGTTCTACTAAGCGCCATGCCTACCCCTGCCTCTGAAGAAACCCTCTCGAGACAGCAGAGGAGGCTTGAAGTTGGTAAAAGGCCTGAAAGGGTCTGCCCTACCTCTGGGAGCATGCCTTTGTGGCATGGCATGCTTCTCCTTAGCCTGGGCACTTTTGTAGGTAGTTCTGTATTCATCCATCTTTTCATATAATTTTCTGTTTGCTCCCAAACAGAGAATTTCCCACTACAGGAAAATCCATAGCCTTTGACTGAGTATCTTGGGACAGATTAGTGCATCTGAGCCATGCCAACCTACGGAAGCTACAGAAGTGGCTATGACCCTAGAGGAAACATCATTAACATCAACAGCAGTATGAAATTGAACTTTAGAGGCTTCAATGCCATCAGCAGCCACCTGTTCCAACTCACTAGCCAGCTGGCCATGGGCCTGCTTGGCTAACTGCAATACTGTGTCCCACCTAGATTTCTGATATCTAGCCACATAAGCCATATAATTTGCCTGCCTGAGTCCCAAAGAAGCTGCCATATACTGTTTCTTCGCCATGGCATCAATCTTCCTAGAATCCTTATCAGGAGGATGTGAGGCCAGAGGAATATTAGCCTTGTCACAGGCTGCAGCTTGTACCACACCTACATGACTACACTGCTCAATAAGGAAGTCTGTATCCGAGCCTGACAAAGTACACCTTCTGTCCATTTTTTATCTACAGGAGGGACAGAATGAGGATTTTTAAAATCTTTGTTGTTTGCTTCCTAAATGACTTATGCAAAGGAATAGACAACCTCTGAGACTCTGGAATATCCATCATTTCCACATAATCGGGCTCCTCTTGCTCATCCACAGCCTCTAAAGGAAGCTGGAGGGTTTCTGCAACCTTTTGTAAAAATAAAGAAAGAAGGGACTCAGACAGAATAGGGGAGATTCTAAGGTCTGTCTGAGAAATGCCCGGTTCGATGGGCACGCCCAGACCCTCCCAGCCACACTATATTGATCAAATTCCTCCCCCTCCTGTGGTTCATAAAATCCTCAACTTCAAAATCCTGAACCACTGGGACTGAACGACCAACCTTTACCAACTGTTGGTGGTTCTACAGATCCCTGAGACAGTGACTGGACAATCTGAATGGCTTTAGCTATCTCTGCAGCAGTTGGAGACACAATTCTGGACTCCAAACCTCCTGATTTCTTTGTCTTTTTACTTGGGACTGGTTCCTGAACCAGTCTTCCTTTGCCCGAGGAAGTCTCGCCCTGGTCAGAGGGCACTCCCTCTGGTCCAGTGGGTACTGAACCGGGCTGGCCATCCGGGTCAGCGGACTTTTTGGCCTCTCGTTCCCTGAGCCGGCCCAATCTCTTCTCCAGGGTGGCTGCAGGGAAATTTTTACACACCTGGCAGTCTGACAGGAGGTGGTCAGCCCCCAGACAATAGACACAAGTGGTGTGTGGGTCAGCCTTGTCAAAGGCGTCCCCACAGACATCACAGTGTTGAAACCCAGTGGGCCCGGTTTTTCTTTTGGGTTTCTCAGACATAATGCCAGCCTAACCAAAAACTTGCCCTTTTGATGGCAGTGCCAGGCAAGACACCCTTATCGGTTCCTAACCGTGTCACGGGTATTTGAAAACCGTAATAATTTCGTTTTTAGAACCGATAAGAACCGGGAACCGCACTCTAAAACCCACAATACAGTTTTAAAAGACAGAAAAAACAGCGATCGGGTTCAAAACCGAACCGATAATTAATTTCCACACAGACTTGAATTTTGTACTTACGGTTACCAGATAGAGTTTTAGAACCGAAATGCGGTAAAATAATGACTTTTGCGGTTCAAATGAACCAAACTACTCTTTTAAACCGAGAATGAACCGAGCTGAAGGAGCTGATCTCCGGAGCGACTGTTCAGTGAAGCGGAGTAAAGAATCTGACAGTTTCATTTGAAACTGCAGATGAGAGCTTTGGGCACAGCGCCCTCGTGCTGTAGAACTCCAGATCTTCTGGAGTTAACTCCTTTCTCTCCGGGGCAGTTCAGCTGCAGTGGCTGACTGCTATTGTTATAATATAGCAAGACTTCATGGTGTTTGAAAGTACAGTTACGTAAGAACTTACCGTAACAGTAGATCTTCGAGAGAGGCTCTTGCAGTAGGTAATTACATATAGGACTGACGTCAGCAGATGGCAGGACCCCACGGAAAAATTCCTAGCTAGCAGTCCCTGGCGAGGACCGCCCCCATCGCAGGTGACCGTCGCAGACGTACGGTATAAAGGGGCGTCCCGGACGCCTCGCTTTTCCAGTTCTTTCTCGCCACAGGCGGAAGACCCGACGAGAGAAGCAGATATTTCCTCAATGGAAAAGGAGCGAAAAGCCTAGGGATGGAGGGCGGAAGGTATTACCTACTGCAAGAGCCTCTCTCGAAGATCTACTGTTACGGTAAGTTCTTACGTAACTGTACTATCTTACTTCGAGAGGGCTCTTGCAGTAGGTAACTACATATAGGACAGAATCCCAAGCAGTCTGGAACAAATGAAAGGCACCGGGAGGAGGAACTACTCCAAGAAGTAGCAAACAACCTTGCAAACCTCAAGATAGGAGGCCTTGCAAGACAGTTAACCCGAAGCCTGCTCTACGGCGAGAGGCAATGTCCAAACTGTAATGTTTCGAAAAGGTATGGACGGAAGTCTAGGTGGTGGCAGCACAGATGTCTGCCGCAGACACATTCTTGAAACAAGCCGCAGAGGCAGCTACTCCACGAGTGGAGTGACCTCTGACTTGACCCAGTAAGGTCTTGTTGTACTTGTCGTAACACAAAGTGATGCAATGAGCCAACCACTTTGACAGGCATTGCTTGGAGACAGCATTGCCTTCCCTTTTGTGAGCAAAAGAGACAAACAACTGATCAGTCTTTCTGAGATCCTTCGTCCTATCAGTGTAGTATCTCAGAATCCTGTGGACATCCATGGTATGGAGTAAGTATTCTCCCTGGTTGGAGTACTGCGTGAAAAAAGGCAGGTAACTCAATAGACTGATTTAAGGTAGACTCCACTACCACTTTCGGAAGAAACTTAGGGTTCGTGCGAAGAGCTACTCGTTCTTTGTGAAAAATCAGATAGGGGACTTTACACATAAGGGCCTGGAGCTCGGAAATTCTTCCAGCAGAGGTAATGGCCACCAAGAAGAGCGTCTTCCACGACAAAAACTTTAAGTCTGCAGTAGCCGCAGGCTCAAAAGGAGGAAGGGTAAGTTTCTCGAGAACAAAGTTCAAATCCCAAGGGGGGAGCAGGAGTCTGAACAGGGGGCCTGAGATGAAGGACCCCTCTGAGAAAGGTCTTGGAAACGTCTAATTGGGCAAAGGCTTTATCAGCAAAAGGAACATGGTAGGCTGAAATAGCAGCCATATGAACCTTCAAAGAGGAGTGACTTGAGACCCAGGTCGAAAAGATGACGCAAATAATCGAGTAGAACGGCCACAGGACAGGAGAAAGGGTCCACGTTCCTGGAGGCAGCCCAAATGGAAAATCACTTCCATTTCATAGCGTAGGTGGACCTAGTGGAGGGTTTTCTAGCCTCCACTAGAATCTCAGCCACCTTAGGAGAGAGACGCCAAAACGAGATTGGGCTAGGTCTGCAGGAGCCATGCATGAAGTTGTAGAGACTTGAGTCTCGGATGGACCAGGGTCCCCTGATCCTGGGTCAGCAATCCTCGAGATAAAGGAAGAGGAAGAGGAGGAACCTCCAAGTATTATTGTAGAAGAGAGAACCAGATTTGCCTGGGCCAGAAAGGAGCGATCAGAATCATTCTCGCTCCTTCCAATGCAAGTTTCTGCAGCACACGAGGAACCAGAGGAATAGGGGGAAAAGCATAGACGAATCTGCCCTTCCAGCTTAGAGACACAGCGTCGCTCCAGAAAGCGCCTCGCTCTGGAGCAAGCGAGCAAAAGGTGGGAAGTTTTGCGTTTCAGGAAGAGGTGAACAGGTCTACCTGTGGAGTCCCCCAAAGCTGGAAAATGCCGTTTAGAACCTTTTGGTCCAGTTCCCACTCGTGTGGCAGAGCCGAGGAACGACTTAACTTGTCTGCCAGGATATTGTCGACTCCTGGAACATGGATCACCGTGAGGTGAAGGTTGTGAAGTGTTGCCCATTCCCAAACCCTCATTGCTTCCCTGCACAGCGGGTAGGATCGAGTCCCTCCCTGCTTGTTGATGTATCACACCACGCACATGTTGTCCGTTTGGACAGCCAGGTGACCGGGAAGGATGTATTGGTGAAGGGCTTGGAAGGCATACAGAACTGCTCTTAGCTTGAGCACATTGATGTGGAGAGCTAATTCCAGTCTGGACCATAAACCCTGGGTTCGGTGAGGACCCAGATGGGCTCCCCAATCTTCTCCTGATGCGTCCGTGGTCAGAGTCTGGGAGGGGGGAGGATGAAAAAAGGGGACCCCCGGAACAGGTTCTCTCGAACCATCCACCATTGCAAGTCTCTTGTCATCGGCGAGGAGTTCAGTACCAGATGATCTAGGTCGTCTACAAGTTGATCCCACTGAGAGCGGACAGTCCACTGAGAGACCCTCATGTGGAGTCACGCGCGCGGAACCGTCGGGATTGCGGCCGCCATCAGCCCCAAAAGATGGAGCAGCGACTTCGCCGGAACCTTCCTGCGTTCCAAAAGTAGGGAGATCTGTGACTGGAAGGAGGCCCCCCTGTCCGAAGGCAGGAAGGCCTTGCACACTGTGGTATCGAGGATTGCCCCGATGAACTGGAGTCTCTGGGAAGGGTCCAGATGAGACTTGGAATGGTTGATGGTGATACCCAGACAAGTGAAAACCTGCTGGGTGAGGGAGAGAAAATGCAGGAGTTCCTCACTGGACGAGGCCGCCAGGAGCCAATTGTCCAGGTAGGGAAACACCTGAACTCCCAAAGTATGCAGGTGGGCTGCTACCACCGCCAGGCATTTGGTAAAAACTTGGGGAGCCGAGGAAAGACCAAAAGGGAGTGCCCAGAATTGGTAATGGTCCCCCTGGAAAGCAAACTGGAGGTGCTTTCGGTGCGAGGGATGAATGGGGATGTGCAGGTATGCATCCTGCATATCCAGTGCATAAAGCCACTGGCCTGGCCGAAGAAGGGGCAGAAGGGTTTGAAGGGAGAGCATCCTGAACTTCTTGTATTCTACATAGAGGTTCAGGGAGCGGAGATCGAGAATGGGTCTGAGCTCTCCCGTCGTCTTTGGTACAAGAAAGAAATAGGAATAGTAACCCGTCCCCGTGGAGGCGAGGAGGGACGGGTTCTATGGCCTGCTTTGTGAGGAGAGCAGATATTTCTTTCCTGACCAAAGGAAGATGGTCCCTTGAGTAAGAGGACTTCAGAGGGGGGTGGCGTGGAGGTTTCTGTAGAAACTCTATGGAGTGCCCCTCTGAGATAATCTGAAGCACCCATGAATCTGATGTTATCCTCTCCCAACCCGGAAGGTGGAGGGAGAACCTCCCTCCTACCGGTTCCTCCGGGGAGTCCGGAGGCGGTGGGAGAGGGAAGGAGTCAGGTGGTGTGGGGCAGTGCCGCAGCTGGGGCACCCGCTGCTTTTTTGGGCGGCGGGGGCCTTGCAGCTGTGGGGGCCCAACGTTTGGTGGCCGCCTTCCTTGGGGTTTTGCTTGAGGCCAGCTGTGTCTGCGAAAAGGACGGCGCTGTGGGGGATGGGGACGGTACATGGAATCCACAGATTTCAGGGCCGTCCCCTTCTCCTGCAAGTCGGAGAAGATGTCCTTGACATCACCACCTAAAAGCACTGAACCGCTGAAAGGTGCTTCCTGAATTGCTGATTGCACCTCCAGGAACAAACCTGACACTCGGAGCCAGGCGTGACGCCGAAGACTTACGGCGAACACGGAGCTCCGCCCTGCGGTGTCCACTGCATCGTAGGTCATCCTCAGAATGTGATGACTGGCCGAATGAGCAGAACGGACAAGGTCAGCTAACTACTGCTTAACTTGGGAGTCAGGCAAGGAGTCAATCTTAGATTCTGCCTTGGTAAGGACAGCCTTCTGGTAATGCCCCATATGTGCTACATAATTAAGGGCCCTAATACCCAGTGTGGAAGAATTGTAGATCTTCCTTCCATACTGATCCAGAAGGCGAGACTCCTTATCTGGAGGAGACGAGCTCAAGTGTTTAGGGCGTGCTGACCGGCCGTGAGCGGTGCTAATCACAACCAAGTCTGCACAGGGGTGAGAATCTAAAAAATCTACACCCTCCGGAGCCTAGTATAGCCTGTTGGACTTCCAAGGAAGTGGGGCTAAAGCCGACGGTTGTTTCCAAATGGTGGAAACAAGGTGGGCATGAGGCTCGATCCAGGGTGGCACAAGAGTAGGGGCCGTAAGAGGCAAGTCCAGATGTTCGTCGAGCTTAACCCACTGAGGATCTGGCTCTAAGGAACGCCACTGATGTACTTCCTGGATCTTCTTGAGCAACTCCGTGAAGGAAGGATCCTCCGGAGGAGTCCTTGGCCGGGGCTTAGACGGAGAGCGAGGCTCGTCTTTCTCGGAGCATCCATAGGAGGAGTCCGAGAGAGAAGAAGAAGAAGAATTGGAAGCAGAGTAAGACTCCCTGACTCATCTAGGGGGAGGAACGGGTTCCTTAGGGGGAATCCCTGGATGTGTGTCCTGCCCCTCTCTGGATCCCGAGGGGAAGGCTCGGGAATCCGGAGGCGGAGAGGAAGTGTGCCGTCTGGGGCGATAGGGGCCGGAGGTGGCACCGTCGCCGTAAGGCAGCTCTCGACTTCCTTGGTGAGCTGAGCCTTGGCCTCAGCCTACCAGGAGGCCAGAGTCTCCTGAAGATCCACCGGAGGCATAGGGGGCGGTGGAGGAGGAGGAGGGGGGATAGTTGTACGGATTATATCCATAAGGCGAGTATCCGTATCCCGGCTGCGGGAATACTGGAGCCAGGTATTGCGTGTCTGGTATTGTGGCGTCGGTGGGACCGGCGCCGGGTACTGCGGCGCAGGATACTGCTGGACCGGGTAAGCCGGGCGGATACCGGGCACCGGAGGAGCTGCCGAGCATCGCCCAGAAGGTACCTTCGGCGGATTTCAATACTGATAGTCTGGGGGGTTCCCGATGGAAGAGGTGTATCCTCACGGGCATCAGAGGGCCGGCGCCGGAACTGGCGCCGGCGGGGTCGGTGTCAAAACCGGCGGGCGCCGGGCGGCATCTGCGTTCAGGCCTGCGCCAGATCCAGTTCCGTAGGAGGGGATCTGACGGCGGAAAGGCATCCCGTGTCTCGTCCGGGGATGGTGGTAAAAAATCCCAGGGGTCAGGAAGGGGTGACACGGGCTCCCCGGACGGCAGTGAAGGCTGCGGGGAACCTGAGACGACAGACGATGGAGGGTCTGTCGTAGGCTCCGACGCCCGGCGCACGTCAGAGGAGCCGACGTGCAACTTAGGGGCAGGATCCCGGCGGATGCCAGAGGAGCTGGCGTCCGACTTAAGGGGTCCCTCGTCGGAGGCGGGCCGAGGATGGGAAGAGGCCCGGTCCGAGGGGGACACTGCCGTGCGCCGCCCCAAAGGGTCGGGCGTCTTAGCGGCCTTCTCCCGGCGGGCGCCAGAGGAGCCGACGCCCAGCTATGGGAGGTGCCCATGCCAGTAGGCTGCAGCCTGCGCAGTACTGGGGCAGAAGCTCCCTCCTTTTTGCCTGGAGGCGCCCGAAGGGCCCGAACGCGAGCTTGATGGGTGGGCCGACGCCTCCTCCAAAGCCTTGGAGGCTGCCGTCGGACAATCCCCCGGAGTGGACGTTACCTGAGCTGCAGCTCCGTCCGGAGTCACAGAGGAGGAGGAGGCCTTCTCCCGGTGCCTTTCTTTTTCCCGCTTCTTGTGTCCTTCTGGGGAGGTCGACACCTGCCTAAGTTTCTTCAACTCCTTCTCCATTGCAGACATCTTCTTTTTAAGGAGATGGGCTTCCAAGGACTGCTGGCGTCGTCTACGGGTGGCCGCGTTAAAATGCAGGCAATGCGGGCACTTGTCGACCACGTGGTCGGGGCCTAAGCAAAATAAGGCAGAGTGAGTGACCGTCCTTGTGGGGCAGTTGGGCACCGCACAAGTCGCACTTATTTTTTGAAGGGGACAACATAAACCGACGTTCACCTGATGAAAAGATCTCAAAATATCTATAACTTTCGGTAAAAAACTGACGTAGTAACAGGGCTGAGCTACGAACTTTACCGCGAGGCGCTGCACGAGCTGACGGCGGGAAAGAACTGGTAGGCAGGCATCCGGGACCGCCTTTATACCGACGTCGTCAGACGCCAGTCACCTGACGTGTGGGCGGTCCCTCGCCAGGGACTGCTAGCTAGAAATTTTTCCATGGGGTCCTGCCGCCTGCCGATGTCAGTCCTATATGTAATTACCTACTGCAAGAGCCCTCTTGAAGTAAGATCTAGCTCTTCCCTTGGCTAAGATATTTAACTTCTCTCTACAATATTCCCAGTTCCCAGAAATTTAGAAATCTGCACTAGTGACACCGGTGCAGAAAAGTGGTGACTGCGCCAATGTGGCCAAAAACAGATCTATTTCAATCCTTTCTCCCCTGTCCAAGACCCTAGAAAGAATATTTTTGGACCAACTTGCTCCTACTTGAGCAAGTATACTATTCTGTGCAAACAGTAGCATTGATTCAGGAAGCCCTATGGCACTAGTACTGCCCTTACTGAATAAACCAACTTCCTGCATGAGGCCCTAGATAGCGGCCACCTAGAAGATGCCACCTACACTGATCTGATTAAAGTGTTTGACTTAGTAAATCATTCAATACTGCTGGACAAGCTCTATTTTTTAGGCCTCTCCTCTGAAACAGTAGTTTGGTTTCATAGCTACCTCGCCGGCTGAACTTAGCAGGTAAAGACAGACTATGCTCTATCAGACGTTAAAGGTATCTCAGTAAGGGTCCCACAGTTCAATACTCAGCTCTCTCCTTCTTGGCCTGTTTATAAGCAGCCTCCCAGAAGCCTGTCCTCTATCAAAGGTGGTTCTCTATGCTGAAGCCATGGTCTTTAATAGCAGTGCACACCATGGGAAAGTCTCCAGTGATCTCCAATGCAATTTCGAGTCACTGGAGGAGTGGTTTGTATGAAGCAAACTAGTCCTAAATTACAAGAAGACCAAGACCATGCTGTTCGCTGGCCCACATCTGAAGAAAAAGGTCACTCCCCTTGTTATCCCTAACTCTTTTGGAGCAATCCTAGTACAGGCTGAATCCTTTAAATACCTGGGTGTTACCATGGACGATACTCTCTCATTTGTAATCCATGTAAACACCACCATAAATCTTGCCAATAGAAAGCCAGAACGCTCTATAGGCCACATCTGAATCTCACCTCTGGGGCTAGGCACCTAGTAGTATCCAATACAGTCTTACCACTCCTAGACTATGGCCTCCCAGTTAATGAGACAGCTACCAACTCTGTTCTTACAGAGTCAGGCTGGCACTTAATAAGGCCTGTCACGTTGCTACTGGGGCTGACACATAGCTGCTCCCCTTATACGCTTACCAACTGGCGTACTCTTCAGGACATATTAAAGTACCAGACCTGCCCAACTGCAAAGAATGCTCTGTTGGGCCTCACCCCCACTATGACTAGACATATCCTTGAAGCAACCTTCTGGAAAACAAGCCTGGCTAGGCGTTCCCTTGTAGTTTGTGCTGCTCAGTGGCTGAATAAACTTCCTGAATCCCTAGTGGGTCTCCCCAAAATTGCACAATTTAAAAAGTCCCTGAAAAATGAACTCACTCAGATCATTATGCAGCTGCTATAACTGACTCGCACCTTTTTAGCCCCGTTTTCTCCTGGACAGTCATTGCCTTGAAACCTGCACTTGATTTATCTCATTGCTTTTGCTGAACATGTCCTCTGGGACTGCTGCTGCTTAGTCATTTTGATACTGTTCATTGCATTTGCGGTTTCTTGTACCTGACCAAGCTCCCCGGAACTGCTGAATGTTTGTATTATACTAGTTTTTTTCTTTGTCCTGTCCCGACGTGGAACCTTTGTAAAAGAGCACATGTGCTCAAAGGTGTTTTCCAAATTATAAATAAATAATCCCAATGTTAACAAAAGATTAGGGGGAGGGAAGACTTACAACATCCATCTACAATATAAGTCTTCTGTGGTATCTTTACCTCAGACAAGGCCTCTTACCATCCCTCAGTATGGGACTGGTCTCCTCTATTTAAAATCCATGCAGCAGCATTCTCTTGTTTTTTTGGGGTAGTGTATTGATCCAAGATAGAGATGCAGCACCTCGTTCTCAGTGGGGTCCTACTTATACCCAACTGTACAGCTGAGAGAGGAATAAAACACAAGGAGGTCAAGTGCCTTGCTCAGGGTAACAAAATGTGCCATTGGCTGCTATGGAGTTAACAACGATATCCTGCTTCACAGTTCACCCAGAAGTTGTGCAGCTGCTCCAAGCAGTTTCTGAAGGGGGGGGGTGGATTCTGGCAGTAGCTCATCTCTGGAGCTGTAGGCAAACTGTTTTGGGGCTGCATGGAGGATACAGGGATAGCTCAAATTCAAAAACTGATCATAGCAAGCATCTTGAAAACTGCCACTGCAGGCAGAAGAGTACAGTTACTTAAGAACTTGCCGCAACAGTACATTTTTGAGAGGAGCTCTTGCAGCACGTAACACCTTTAGGACTAAGCCATCGGGCGCCAGGACCACATGGAAAACTTCTAGCTATCAATATCCAGCAGAGGACAGCCCTGATGTCAGCCTGCCCCCAACGCCATGTACAGCATAAAAGGGACAGTTTCCCAACTGACCCCCAGTTCTCTCACCGGAGACCCCAGTAAGTTGGTAAAAATGGAGAACCAAGGAGGTTCCACTATAAGAGGAAATAAAGGTATCTGAGATGGTGAAGCTGCTACCAGGGGGAAGGAGGGAGGGAAATATAGTACCTGCTGCAAGGGCTCCTCTCAAAGATCTACTGTTACGGTAAGTTCTTACGTAACTGTACCATCTTACTTTGAGATTCGCTACGTAACACCTTTAGGACAGAGTGCCAAGCAGGAATGGAGAGACCCCAGTCAAAAGGGTGGAGGCAGAAGTCTCCTGAAGAAATTAGGAAAGGAGGTCCTGTAGGACTGCAAGTCCAAAGCTTGCTCTGCTGAGAGAAGCAATGTCCAAACCCGCAGTGCTTCACAAAGGTGTGGACAGAACTCCAAGTGGATGCAGGTCCCTAGTTTTCTTTGGCACTGGGAAGAAGTAGCAGTAAAACCCTTTTCCCTGTTTTGCTAGCGGAACTGGCTACATGGCTTGCTTTTCCAGAAGAGCCTGGATTTTGCCTTGATGAGAATGTTGTGGGCCTGGGAGTAATGGGATTGAATCAGAGGGTTGTCTGGAGGAACCTCGGTGAACTCGAGAGTGTGTCCTCTCTCGACAAGCGCAGAACCCACCAATAGGTGGTTACTCGATACACCCTTCAGTGTACAAGGCGTCTGCTGGGGGAGGACAGAGAGTCAGGCTGAGGAGCCATGGAGAGGAAACACAGACTGGGAGGTTCTGGGGGCCCTGAGGGGCTGAACCACCGGAGGCAGGGGTGGAGGACCTTCACTTGAAGCCTGACCGCTGCTGCTGCCCTCTAGATTGCTGTCTGGCATTCCTCCGAAAGGGCTGCTTGGAATTCTGATTTAGCCGAGATTTGTACATCATAAGTACAGATCTAACAGCTCTACCAGATTCTTGCAACCGGGTGATAATATTCTGTGAATCCTCACCAAACAAAACTGGTCCTCTAAAGGGGGATCCATGATCTTGGACTGCATGTCCGATGTGAACCCAGACACTCACAGCCAGGAGTACCACCGGATACAAACAGCCAAAGCAGCGGCTCTGCCAGTTGAGTCCACAGTGTCACAGGATGCCCAGAGGACGTGGTTACCAACATCAGAGCCCATCTTCAGAATCACCATCAGCTCAGTCCGGCATGGGCAGTCTCACATGGCCTGTGCCACCTCCACCACCTTGTCCCACAGGGCATTTTGGTACTGAACCATGTGGGCAAGGAAGTTTTGGGAACGAATAGCACATATGGAGGAAGCGCAAACCTTCCTGTCCAGATAATCAAATTGCTTTGACTCCTTATCTGGTGGTTGTGTACTAAGGTGCCGAGGTCTTTTGGACCTGTCGTGGGCAGCATTAATGGTAACACAGTCCACCTCTGGTTGTTCCCCATAACAAGGGTCTTCCCTGGGTATGGTATACAGCTGATCACATTTCTTAGATACTGCCGGTGTAGAAAAGGGGTGCTTCCGAGCAAGCTTGTTTGCATCCTTATAGCATTAGACCATAGGAGGGACCACCATAGGTAAGGTCTCTTTTCTCCCAAGAAAGATAGTCAGTCGCTTGCATTCTATGTCCAGTTCCTCAGTATCCCAGCCATTCAGTTGTTGGATGTGATGCAGCACCTCCATAAATGTTGGGTCATCGGGTGGGGACCGGGACAGGTCTTTGCCATCCTCCAGCTCAGATGGCAGGACCAAATCCCCTCGGCTGGAGTCAGAGGAGGAGTATCTGTCCAAATCCCCAGAGTCTAGAGAGGACGAACATGGATGCTTCCATGGCCAGCCCTGGGAAGGGGCTTATCACCCCATCCAGCTGCCGGAGCACTTCCCGGGGCCAGGTCAGACTAGAGGCTTGTCCAGAGGTGGTCCCTGGGGAGTTGGCTGAGGGGCACCCTGGGTGCCTGTTGCCCTTGAAAAGGCCCACCAGTCCAAAAAAGCTCATTTAGGGCCCCCTGCGTGGATTCTGTGGTGGGACTGGCACATCTAGCGTTGGGGATGTTAGATGTAGATGGCCCCGGTGTCTGGTCATCGGGTTGCAACAACTTGGGCATCGGTGCAGGGTGATCCAGGTTATCTGGTGTCAGATCCAGAGGGATGGTTCAGTCTGGCATCAGACGAACTGGATCCGGTGCTCGGTCATCGGGCGCCAGAAACTCCGGCATCGGCTGAGGGAGGGCATCAGACCTATCCGGCAATAGGGTCACCCAAGAAGGCGCCAGGGAAAAAGGCATTGAGGGAATCAGTTTAGGCTGCGGCCAGGCTGGAAATTGGGCCGGCGGCCGCCTGGGCAAAGCCACCTGAGAAGGGGAGCTGGCTCCCGAATCTGACATATGCTCCCCTTTCCCGGGGGAGAGGGCATCGATCCTGGGTGTCACCCTGAGGTGTCAGCCCCTGAAGTCGGGGTAGACTCAGCAGACACCCTGGCCGGGAGGGTAACAGACAAAGGGCCTGTCACCCGAAGATCCACCAGCCAATCCACTTGGCTTAGAGCCTGCAGTGAAAATGGGCCTAAGCTTAAGTTGCTGAGAGGATGCCAGCCCAGTGGTACTGAGGGTTGAGGCGCTGGACGCCATGCCTCATGCCACACTGGCGACCAGAGTTCAGGAGCGAGCTCAGGTGCCAGGTGTAGGCAGGTGAGGGAGAGGATCGAGCATCCAATGGATTGCTCTCCTCTCCCGGGGGGGGGGGCCTCTGGGCTGTCCAGCGTTTCAGAGACTCCCAGTGGAGAGTGGGAGCATTGCAGAATGCGTACCACACGTTGGGGCGAGCGTGGCTGATGCCAGAAGGGTTGCCATGTGCCATGGCGTCAAGGGGGAGGTCATGCTTGAGGGGGGAGGAGGAGGGAGCAGGGACAACCACGAAAAAATCCCCTGCAGCCCGGATAGGTGACGTCCCTCCCAGTGCCATTCTGCCACATGCCCAACACTGGTTCCCTGCTACTGCCCCTTTGGTCTCCTCGGGCCCATAACAGGGCAAGGGCTCGGGGAGAAAGTAACATCTGTAAATATGGCAGGGTGCACAGCCGGCAGTAGAGTGGACTCGGCGTAAGGAGAGGTCAGCAAAGTTCTGGTGCTGGGGGAGCAGAAAATATGTTGTGTAAAAAAAAAAGTTGCTGAGAGGTGGGGGAAGAACTCCTGGAGCCCTGAGGAACCTTCTCCCGCTACTGAGATTAGGGAAGCAGGCTTAGTCACTGGTAGTCTGGTGAAGGATGTCCCCCCATGCGGGGGGATGACCCAGGAGCGGTTGCTGATTTCTTTGGGAACCTGGAGCAGTCGTCTGCCTGGAGTCTCTCCTGATGCTTGTGTTTGTTGCTTGATTTCGTCCCTTTGTGAGAAGAGGAAGATGAGGCTGGAGAGGATGACTAACTCTTGTGGTGAAGCTCCTTCTCCATTTCAGATAATCTTTTAGAAATCAAGAAGACTTTGAGGGTCTTCTGGTGGCAGAGCCTGGTGTGTTTATCTTGGCAGTGCTGGCAGACCTCAATGTTGTGGTTCAGGTCTAGGCAAAAGACAGGTAGAATGGCCATCCTTGTGCGGAATCTGCTTCCCGCACACACACACACACACTGACCGCCGCCACCGCTCAATGGAAGAAGTAGGAGAAGAAGGAGGGTGGGAGGCTGTAAGCTGCTTCAGGTAACTGCGTTCTGACTTGAATTTGAGGGAGCTGGGAGTGTCTCAGTTTTACAGTGGGGGTGGTGCAGACTGCACTCTCTGGAAGATTCTGTGGAGGCTGTAAGCTGCTTCAGGTAATCATGCTCTGACTGAATTTGAGGGAGCTGGGAGTGTCTCAGTTTTACAGTGGGGTGGTGCAGACTGCACTCTCTGGAAGATTCTGTGGAGGCTGTAGCTGCTTCAGGTAACCAGTGCTCTGACTTGAATTTGAGGGAGCTGGGAGTGTCTCAGTTTTACAGTGGGGGTGGTGCAGACTGCACTCTCTGGAAGATTCTGTGGAGGCTGTAAGCTGCTTCAGGTAACTGCGTTCTGACTTGAATTTGAGGGAGCTGGGAGTGTCTCAGTTTTACAGTGGGGGTGGTGCAGACTGCACTCTCTGGAAGATTCTGTGGAGGCTGTAAGCTGCTTCAGGTAACTGCGTTCTGACTTGAATTTGAGGGAGCTGGGAGTGTCTCAGTTTTACAGTGGGGGTGGTGCAGACTGCACTCTCTGGAAGATTCTGTGGAGGCTGTAAGCTGCTTCAGGTAACTGTGTTCCGACTTGAATTTGAGGGAGCTGGGAGTGTCTCAGTTTTACAGTGGGGGTGGTGCAGACTGCACTCTCTGGAAGATTCTGTGGAGGCTGTAAGCTGCTTCAGGTAACTGTGTTCGACTTGAATTTGAGGGAGCTGGGAGTGTCTCAGTTTTACAGTGGGGGTGGTGCAGACTGCACTCTCTGGAAGATTCTGTGGAGGCTGTAAGCTGCTTCAGGTAACTACGTTCTGACTTGAATTTGAGAGAGCTGGGAGTGTCTCAGTTTTACAGTGGGGGTGGTGCAGACTGCACTCTCTGGAAGATTCTGTGGAGGCTGTAAGCTGCTTCAGGTAACTGCATTCTGACTTGAAATTGAGGGAGCTGGGAGTGTTTCAGTTTTGCATGGGGGTGGTGCAGATTAAACTCTCTGGAAGATTGCAGTCTTCAGTTAGAGGCAAAAGGGGAAGAAGTTTCTAGCTGGAGGCTGAGACAATAAGTAGACTTGAAACATTTTCTTAGCTGGTAGTGCTTGGAGGTGCAGTGAAGGGTTGATACAATCTCGTGAGAGTCGGGTGTAGGCCCCAATACCACCCCTTTCTCCCCAGATCTCGGCTCATTTACAGGGGAACACCTGCCCTGCAATTGGAGGAAAAGGCTTCAGGTGCAGCTCACATAGTTCTAGCCACTGGGGGTTGGGTTTAAAGGCTGGGAAAGAGGAGCTTACGGAGTTGTATACTTCCCCTATAAGTTTACTGTGTAGTACTGCACCCAGTAATGGTGGTACCTGTTTACTGTGGGACTGTATCTAGGATTAGTGGGTAGGGGTATATATTGGACTAGTGGGGAACCTGGTGATTCACCCAAGGAAAGCTACTTTGAGGGGGATGGGACCACATGTCATCAGGGCTGGCATATTTGGGAGGGTGGTGGGGTGCACAGGGTGTGGGTCGACCATGATACTGGACTGGGCTAGAAATTTCGGTGCTTGCCCAATGTGCTACCAGCTGGCACAGCTTAGGGAGGAGGTTGAGGGGATTAGGAGACAGCTGGAGGGAGGGGGGGAGGTATGGTTGGGGAATACAGCAGGGGCTCTCCCACACGGCTGCACCAAACACTAGTGGTGGGGGCATAGGGAAAGGAGTGCAGGAGAGTACTCTGGGGTCGCATAGGGACCCTGACGGGGGGGGCCCAAAAGGAGGACACTAACAAGGAAGCAGGCAGGTATCCAAGGACCCTCATGGGGGGGCGCCAAAGGGAGGACATTCTCAGGGAAGTAGGCAGATGGCTGGGGCTGGACAGAAGGAAGCAAGGGGGTGGTGGATCGGACATTAAGCTCAGTAACCGCTTCAATTCTCTTCTTCTGCTTGAGGATGAAGGGGGTGATGTAGCCATGACAGGGGCGGTTAGAGATGGAAAGGGAGTGAGGGGCAGGAGGCAGGGTCCAGATAGCAGAAAGAACAGGGGGGAACTTGGAATGTGGGAAAATGGGGGGAGTGGGGGATCAGAGCAGGAGGAGGAGGGTGTAGAGGGAGGAAAGCGCAAGGAGAAAGACCAGTGCGGAAATGGCAAGGAGAGGGACAACAAGTACAAGGAGGATACAGTAAAGGGAGCTGTGGGTTTAGGCCAGGGGAGCATAACAGGCAAGGAGAGGCTGAACGGAGACAGTAAGGAAGGGAGGATGAGCCAGGCAAGTTTAGCAGATTGGGGGGACCAGTTGTGAACAGTGACAGGGGTAGCGGGGTACAGAAGGATACTAGTGAGGAGGAGAGGCATAGGATCAGAGGTGAGGAGGAGAGGCACAGGATCAGAGGGAGGGGTGGCCAGAGTAAATAAGGAGAGAGCGGTAGTTGGCACCCAGCAGGGAGCTGGCTGGGGGGGAGGGGCTGGCAGAAAGGATGAGGGACATGGAAGGGGGGGAATGGAGGAAAAGGGGCGGTCAGAGTGCTCCTGTTGGGTGATTCCATGATCAGGGGTATCAAATGGGATAGGGAGGGGGAAGCCAGCCCGGTTAAAACAAAATGCTTCCATGGACTAACAATGCACAGGGCCAAGCTTGAGGTATATCAGCTGACAAAGGATTGTGGAGGTTCCCTAGACATACTGGTCCACCTGGGTACCAGTGACATTGAGGGAAATAGTGAGCTAGAGATACAGGCAAGGTTCAAGGAGTTTTCCATGGTCTGTCAGTACATAGGATTCGAGATTTCCTTCTCGGAAATCCTGCTGGTGCTAAGGGCTAGTGGGGAACACAAGAGGAAGATTAGGGAGATAAACCAGTGGCTCAGGGAGTGGTGTAGGGCCAGAGGTATGGGTTGATGGGGATTGGGGAGACCTGGGAGCATTAAGGGCTATATGCTAGAGATAGGCTCCATCTCAGTTTGGGAGGGAAATCCTTAAGTTGAAAATAGAGGGGTTTGTTGGTGAAAGGTGGGGTTTAAACTTGTGAAGGGGGGAGGGATGGGAGAAAAGGCTGTCAAGGGGGTCCACTAAAGGAGGGACTCTGTTTCCACCCCCCTAGGGAGCTGGAGGAACGCGGGAAAAGGCCGACTGGTAAGGTGCTGACCGGGGGAAGATGGAATCCCCATGGGAATGTCAGCAGGGGAAATAGAAGTATACGGAAAGGGTGGAAGTTAGTCCTGCTAAATGCCAGGAGCTTGGGCAATAAAATGCCTGAGCTCCAGGCGATGTTAATTAAGGGAGAGGTGGATGTGGCAGCGGTCACTGAGACCTGGGCCACCGAGACTGTGACCTGAACCTGGAGGGTTACACCATGTTCAAAAAGGACAGGGGGGAGGGAAGGGGAGGAGGGGTAGCAATAACAGTCAAAAACTGCATTGGCATAGGAGGAGTGGAGGAGGTGGAGGAATTGTGGAGGTGATTTGGGTCACCGTGATAACAAGGGGGGGCAAGAGAGTAAAAATAGGAGTAGTGTATAGACCTCCTGCGCTGGCGGAGGAGCTGGAGAAGAGTCTGGTGGCAGATGTTGGGAGACACTGCAGTTAGGACAGGGGAAGGGTGGTGTTGGGGACTTAAAACATGCCATGAACAGACTGGGAGACTATGACATCCTTGGTGGCCAGGGAACAGAAGTTGCTGGATGTCTTTCAGGATGCGTTCCTAACTCAGCAGGTAGGGGAACCGACCAGGGAGGCACGGATACTGAATGTGGTCCTGGCAGACAGTGACCAGATTGGGGGCCCCTTGGTAAGGGACCCGTTGGTGGGGAGCGACCATGCCATGGTCTGGTTCTGCCTGGACCTAGGAGGAGTAGAAGGCTGCACAAAGACGGAGGTAACTGACTTCAGGGGGGCAGATTTCAAGGAAATGGGAGGGATCCTTAAGAAGCATTTGGATAGGATTGGGCCAGACATGGACGCTAACAGCAGGTGGGAAATCATCAAGGGGTGCAGGATACTGCCAGCACCTGTGCAAGAGTAAGACAAAAATGCGGTAGGGCCCGTAAACCCTGCTGGTGGATTAGGGAGGTTCAGGAGGTGGTGAGGGAAAAGAAGGCGGCTTATAGGCCTTGCAAGTGCTCAAGGAGTGAAAGGGATTGAGGGGAATACGAGCTGATGACCAGAAGGGCCACTAGGGTGGTGAGGGTGGCTAAGGCAAGAAAGGAGCAGAATCTGGCCAGGGAAATCAGGAGAGGGAACAAGGGGTTCTTTAGATACACTGGGGGAAAACGAAGGGTGAAGGGGCAGATTAGCAGGATTAAAACAGGGGAGGGATGGTTACAAGACCCGGGGAGCAGGCTGAGGTACTAAATGAGTACTTCGCCTCAGTTTTCACCAAGGAAAATGGGAGGGCTGCATCATATATGGGAGGAGATGGTGAAACTGAAGAGGGGGGAGAGGCCCTTACCGATCAGTGGGTCTGGGGAGGGTGGGGCCATCACTGGCAGGAGGGGGAAAGGCAAAGCAGGGAGACGAGGTAGGGGAGGTGGAAATCACAGCAGAGAGAGTGAGGGAAGCCCTCAGGTCCCTTAAGACAGAGAAAGCACCGGAGCCAGATAAATTACATCCCAGAGTGCTGAAAGAACTGGCGGATGTCCTGGCGAAGCTTTTCAGCATCTCTCTGAGAAGAGGGTGGGTGCCCCAGGACTGGAAGGTGGTGCATATAGTGCCTATCCACAAGGGGGGGAACAAGAGAGGTGGCAGGGAACTACAGGCCCGTCAGCCTGACATCGGTGGTGGGCAAGGTGATGGAGGGCATTGTCAAGGAGAGGTTAGGGCGGACCTGGAAAAGTCGGGGTGCCTGGACAATAGACAGCATGGATTTGTACCGGAAAATCGTGTCAGACAAACCTTGTGGAGTTCTATGACTGGGTGACGAGTGCCTTGGACCTGGGTAGACCAGTGGACATCCTCTTTCTTGACTTCAGCCAAGCGTTTGACTGTGTTCCTCAAGGGGGCCTGTTGGATAAGCTGGGAGAAACGGGTTGGGGAACCAGATGATCAAATGGATAGGAAATTGCCTCCAGGACCAGACCCAGAGGGTCGTGGTTGGTGGGATAGTCTCATCCCCTAGGAGGGTTATTAGTGGGGTCCCTCAGGGATTGGTCCTTGGGTCCCTCCTACTCAATGCCTACGTTTCTGACATAAGGAAGGGTATCAGGAGTGAGATGAGTCTCTCTGCAGATGACTCAAAACTGTGGGCAGTGGTGGATGGGGAGGGTGGCGCTACAGGGGAACCTGGAGGCTCTGGAAAGGTGGTCTAGAAAGTGGAAGCTGAGGTTCAATGCAGGGAAATGTAAGGTACTGCACCTGGGAGTCGCAAACCCGGGCCAAGTGTACACCCGGGGGGGGTGGGAGCTTCAAGTCTCAATGGCTGAGAGGGACCTGGGGGTGGTGGTGGATGTCAAGATGAACAACTCTAAGACTTGTAGGAGGGCAGCGGCCAAGGCCAACAGGATGCTGGGATGCATCGCTAGGGGGATCACCTCCAGAAGGAGGGAAGTGATACTCCCTCTCTGTATAACTGCTTGGTGAGGCCGCACCTTGAGTACTGCATGCAGTTTTGGAGGCCACACTTAAAAGAGGGACACTGAACTCCTGGAGAGGGTCCAGAGGACGGTAACCAAAATTATCTGGGGCTTGGGGGACAGGACCTATGGGAAGAGGCTTGAAGAGCTAAATATGTACACATTGGAAGAGAGAAGGACCGGGGGACATGAGAGAGGTCTCTCAGGTACATGAAGGGGGTAAATAGGGAGGAGCAGTCAAGGTGCTCCGAAGAAAGGGGGGGGGGCAACTAGAGGGCATGGGTGGAAGCTGGAGGGGAGGGATTCAGGGGAGAAAGGAGGAGGGGCTACTTCACTGAGAGGGTGGTGGAGCCATGGAATGTGCTGCCCAGGGGGCTGGTGGAGGCAGAGATGGTGAAGGGGTTCAAGAGGGGGTGGTACAGGTACAGGGGAAGGTTTCTGGAAGCAAAGTACTGTGCAGCGAGAATATCTGGGACTGGGAAGGGAGAAGCCAGAGAGAGCAAGAGGGGCAGCAAGGTCAGCTACCAGGGTGGGGGGTGACCAAACAAGTAGACACAAAAGACCGTTAGGCCTGTTCTGCTGGCATTTTAGTATGTTAGTAAGAAGATGATATGCAATAAATTAAAAACAGTACTGTTTTTAGTTGAAAATGAGAAAACATGGGTTGCGTGAAAAATGGCAGTTGACAAGCTGAAGGAGTCTGCGGAGCTCCAACTTGCGTGGTCAATAGTGGAAAAAAGGAATGCGGATGGGTTGGGGCACCACCCCTTTTATACTGTACGTAATGTCGGGGACGGGCCCCCGCTGGCTACTGCTATCTAGAAGTTTTCTCTGGGGTCATGGCGCCTGACGGCTTAGTCCTAAAGGTGTTATCTGCTGCAAGAGTGAATCTCGAAGTAAGATCAGTTTGTTCATTTAAATTTTTTTTGTGTGTCAACTGTAACTTTCACAGTCTCTGCAGTGCGATTTCATAAGTGGAGAATGGTAGCCGCTAAATTTACATCTAACAGATCAGTGAACTATAATAATAAACAAAAAAAAAACATTTATTGCCTGTTGTATCCTTTGCTGAGATTCTGCAGGGCTACACACGCTTTCCGAACTAGACCAGCTGGTCTTAGAACAGGACGGCAGACAGCCACCAAGCATCAGAATGCCCAAATCCAGTGAAATAAAGTAAAAACACTAGGTCATTTTTAGTTTAGGAACAGAGATCCTGCTGGCCCTTCAGTGTAGCAGACGGGCTGCCAGTTGTGATGTTGGTGACCCTGGTTCAAAATGAGCCTTGGCTATCAGGGGGCCAGCCAGGGAAGGAGGATGGACAGTTCCAGAAGATGCTCTCCTTCTCCTCTAGTTTGGGGGCTTGCCCCAGTGTAATACCACTTGAGTGACCACAGGTGGTGAAGTCAGGAGACCTGGCATAGTCAGAGGGGGCATATACAGGTGCCAACGTGTCTTATATATATATAGGACACTGCCCGATAAGGTGTAAACCCATATGCTTAGGGGAGGGACAAAAAAAAAGAAAAGAAAAGAAAACAGTCGCAGCCAGTTGGCAGATAAAGCTGCTATGGCACATATGGTCACTATAGGTCCTGGCTATACTTCCTCCTGATCTGGATTTCCCAAGTTCCACTTTAGCTGGCTAGGTATGGGGACTTTGCTTCCAAGCAGCTGACAGGCAGGCCCCATTGGGGGGGGGATCTAAGTGGTGACACGCCTCTGGAAGCAGTGGACTTAGTAGAATGGATGGCAGGTATGGGTGTCCATGGCTGGGTAGCTGCCCTAGGGGCTTGTGGAAGGAAACTCAACTGATATGGCCTGAAGGAGGAAAAAACTAGTTACTCACCTGTAACTGTAATTCTACGAGTGGTATATGGTGTACAGGCACACTTCTGGCAGAGTCCTTTCGCTTTAAGATTCAGCCGGAAGGTCTTCAAGCTGGCTCCTCCCATCCACCCAGGTGATATCCTCCTTGGCACCACCCCGTGACATCAGATCTTACACGCTGGCAGCAAGATCGGGTGTGCCACTTGCCAGGAGAGGTCGGGTGGGTACTGTGGATGTACACCATATATCATTCCTAGACCTACACTTATAAGGGAGAAACTTGTTTTTCTAGGGATGTGGATATGTTGTACTTATCCACACTTCTGGCAGATTCCTAGCAGTTCTCCTGGGAGAAGTGGGCAAGACGCACACCCTCTACTTAGGAAAAAGGGACTGGGGAACAGATGCCCAAAAACCAGCATCCCAGTGTGACTCAAGATCAATTTTGTAGTGGCAGATGAAGCTGCGTGCTCACTTCCAGGTAGCAGCCCACCAGATCTGGATAAGAATATCCCTGGAAGCAGCCACTGAGGCAACAGTATGTCTGGTGGAATGAACCCTTAGCCCTACGAGAGGCTCCCTACCAGTCAACCTGTAGCAGAGGTCGATGCAGGATACAATCCAAGTGCCAATCATCCGCTTAGCTGCCGGTCTGCCAGGTGCGGCTTCAGCGTAGGTGACAGAGCTGGTGAACCTGTCCCTGAACTCCACCCATACGCTCCTTATAATAAGCGAGCGCTCACCTCAGGTCTGGATTACGCAGCCTGTGCTCAGCCTTCGAGGTGTGGCTGGTGAAGTACACTGAGAGACTGATCACCTGGTTAAGGTGAAACTCTGAAATAACCTTCTGGAGGAACGTCAGGTTGGGGTGGAGGACAACCCTGTCCCCTGTGGAAAACCAGATAAGGAGACTCCACAGAATGCACCTGGAGCTCACTGATCCTTCTGGCGGAGGTGACAGCCATCAAGAAGGCAGTCTTTGACGACTGGTGGGACATTTCGTACTTGTGCAAGGGTTAAAATGGCTTGTCCATGAGCATAGCCAAGGCCAACAATAAGTCCCAAGGTGGTCGGGGTTCATGCACCGGAAGGGACAAGTGGTCCAAGAACTTGAAAAAGCACCAGACCACCTTCTCCTAAGCAGTCGGTATAACGGCCCATGCCGGGTAAGCCAAGATGGTGGCACGGTGCACCCTAAGGGTCATCGACTTGAGTCCCAGCTGGGAGAGGGACCAGAGATACTGCAAGACACTCGCCACAGGGCAGGACAAGGGGTCTAGCTCCTTGCCCCGACACCAAATGGAAAACCTTTTCCACTTAAAAGCATAGCACTTACTTAGAAGACTGCTTCGGAGAGACCCACAGCCTGAACTCTAGCCGCTCAGGAACCAGGCTGTCAGGTGCAGGGACTGAAGGCCTGGGTGAAGAACCTTCCTCTGGGAGCACGAGAGTAGATCTGGGTGGAGAGGGAGACTCTATGGAGGCCTGCTGCTGAGGCTGAGGAGATCAGGGTACCAGAACTGGCATGGCCAGTCCGGAGTCACCAGGATCACCTGCATCTTGTCCTGCCATACACTGAGCAGAACCCTGTGGATCAGGGAGAACAGAGGGAAGGCATACAGGAGGCCCTGAGTCCAGTGTCTCTCTCAAAAGCATCCCCCAGCAGTGCCCCACATTGAGGGGGACCAGTACAGAACAGCCTCAGCTTCGTGTTCTCCCTGGAGGCAAAGAGGTCGACCTGGGGTGTACCCTACCGAGCAAAGAAATGGTCAACCACCTCCTGGTGGAAAGACCACTCATAAGACGCCATACCCACTCGGCTGAGGGCATTTGCTAGCTGGTTGGAGAACCGGCCACATGGATTGCCATAAGGTTAGCATCCAAACTGCGCACAAGGGTCCAGATGCAGAGAGCTTCCCGGCAAAGAAGTAGGTAGTGCATCCCACCTTGCTTGTTGAGATAGCACATGGTCGTTGTTTTGTCCATCTGAACTTGGACAACTGGACCCTGAACATGAGGAGTGAACGCTGTCAGTGCCAGGCGCACTGCCTGGAGCTCAAGAAGGTTGATGTGACAGCGAGACTCCTCGGTGGTCCCAGAGTCCATGGATTCAGTGGACTCCCAAGTGGGCACCCCACCCTGTCAGGGAGGCATCCATCATTAGAAGTGACCAACAGCCCTCAGCAGATGAAAGGAACTCCCTCCTGGAGATGGTCTGTGACCAGCCACCACTGGATGGCGTCCCACAGCCTTTGGAGTCAGAGACCGGCTGGTCAAGGTGGCCATGACACAGACCATTGCCTAGCTAGCCCCCACTGGAGGAGACGTATTCTCCAGAAAGCCAGTGGACCACTCTGATGTATGATGTCATGAAGCCCAAGAGGTGCAGGAAGTCCCAAGCAGGGTGCAACTGCCCAACCTGAAATAAGCAGGCAAAGAAGGAAAGATCCTCTGCCTGGTCCGCCAGTAACCTGGCTAGGGCCCAGTGGGAGTCAAGCTCTTCTCCGATAAACTGAATCACCCAAGATGGAACAAATTCTGACTTGGCCTTGCTTACCAGAAGGCCGAGAGCTGAGCATGTTTGGAGGGTCAGATCTCGAGACCTCTCCACCTACAATCAGGAGGCCCCCACAATCAGCCAATCGTCCAGATAAGGGTACATCTGAACCCCACTGCATCTCAGAAAGGCTGCCACCACTGCAATGCATTTGGTGAAGACTCTGGGCACCAGGGATAGTCCTAACAGCATGACCTGGAACTCAAACAGTGCCACCTCCAAACAGAACCAGAGGAACTGGCAGTGGGACAGGCAGATAGGAACATGAAAGAAGGCGTCCTGAAGGTCCTGAGAGCAGAACCATATGTTCTGGATGATCTGGCTGAGAGTAACCATACGAACTCGTGAGGCTGCAGGAACAGTTTCAGGTCATGCAGATCCAAAATGGAGCACCAATTCCCCCCCACCATCTGCTTCGTAACCAGAAGGTACCTGGACAAGAACCTTGGGCCGGGCGCAGCATCTAGCACACAGACCACCACCTCCTTCTGGAGGAGGATAAAAGGCAAGACAAATTTTATTTATGTAGAGTCCTATCCAAAGGCTCAAAGCGCTTCACAATAAGAACAATGCAAAAAAAGAATTCCCCCAAGAATTTAAATCAGGATTTAAATAAAACTTAAAGCTTTTTCAAAAAGAAAGCCTTTTAGGGAGGCTTTAAATGCCTCCACTGAACTGGCTGCACGTACATAAGGTGGCAGAGAGTTCCACAAAACTGATGCAGCAGTACCAAAGGCTCTATCACCCAATCTCTTGAGACAAGAGGGAGGTACCACAAGCAAGTCAGCCTCAGTGGAGCATAAGGGTCAGAGAGGACAATATGGCACCAGAAGCTCTTAAAGGTAGTCGGGTCCCAAACTACGTAGGGCCTTGTATGTCAACAAACAAATCTTGAAGGTGATACGAAAACTCATAGGTAGCCAGTGCAGAGTGCACAGAACAGAAGTGACATGATCCCTCAAAGAGGCACCAGTCAACATCCTGGCCACAGCATTCTGCATTAGCTGCAGTCGACTCACCAATCCTCCAGATAACCCTAGGTACAGAGTGTTGCAGTAATCAAGTCTGTTGGTGACGAAAGCATGAACGACCATAGCCAGATCATCAGGCATCATGAACAGTTGGATACTGGCAATCTTCCGGAGGTGGAAGAAACTGGATTGAACAACCAACGACACCTGTTGTTCAAGGGTCAATTGGTCATTTAGAAAAACACCAAGATCTCTAACCACACTCACCACTGTTAAAGGCTGCCCACCCACAATTGGGGCAAGCAACCTCACGTCAGTGGAAACACCTCCATGACCAGATTTGATCACCATAACCTCTGTCTTGTCGGGGTTGAGACACAACCAGTTTGCAGACATCCAGTTGTTAATCTCAGCCAAACACTGGCTCAGTGTAACTGAGGTGGAGAGGTCACCTGGGACATAAGACAGGTACAATTGGGTATCATCCGCATAACAGCAAAACCCCAGATTGCACTGCCTAATGATCTCTCCTAGCAGCAACATATACACAGAGAAAAGCAAAGGGGCCAAAATAGAACCCTGTGGAACAGCACAGGGCAGCGCGAAAAGTCCTGAGGAAAAATTCCCAAGGATAACACTCTGAGATCTTCCGATTAAATAAGCGCTGAACCAGCATAAGACTGCATCGGTAGTGCTCACATAGTTCCACAGACAATCCAATAGCACCCTGTGATTTACAGTGTCAAAAGCGGAGGATAGATCCAAGAGCACCAATATGGTACATTGCCCTCGGTCCCTCGCCATGAAGAGATCATGAGCCACCCTGACCAAAGCCGTCTCAGTGCTGTGCCAGGGCTGAAAACACAACTGGAGAGGTTCAAAGGTGGACAAACTCTACAATCACTTAACCAGCTGGTCAACCACCACCTTCTTCTGAATAACCTTCCCCAAAAAAGGGAATATTAGGGATAGGCCTATAGTTCGAGAGAACATCAGGGTCTGAAGATGGTTTCTTAAGGAGGGGTCTCACCACAGCCTCTTTCAAGGCTGTAGGAAAAGAACCCTCCCTTAAGATACCTTTACAATCTCAGTGAACACTGGATCCAGGGAATCCAAGCAGCTGATGACAAGCCACGTTTGGTCCAGGTCCAAGGCACAACTGGTGGGAAGCAAGCTGGTGAGCACACGGAGGACCTCAACCGCCGAAACTGGACAGAACACACTCCAGCTCGGCAGAGGGATCTCCATCAACACACCAACCACCTCCAGCAAAAGCTGAACCAGAGGAGGCAATACTCGGCCTGACTGAGGACACCTTGTTAGCAAAGAAACACCCAAACTGCTTGTACTTTTCTGCAGAAAATGCTGTTCTGGACTGCAGATAGGAGGGATTCAACAGTCTACAGTGTGGGAAAGTGCAGTTGGGCGACTCCTCACTGCAGCAATCGACTCTGACAAAAACTCAGTCTTCTTTAGATCGACTGCCTGCTGATACTCCAAACAGAGGCGCCTCAGTGCCGCCCTGACCTCCTCAGAGCAAGACCTCCTCTAGGCATGCTCCAGCCTATGCCCCTTAGTCTTCAACCGATGCAGCTCAACACAATACCACAGTGAGCGATGTCGGGAGGACAAGGGGCAGGCTGCAGGACAGACACCATGTCTGGGGACACCGCATCCTCCCGTGGGGCATGAGCTTGACTGGGAGGAACAGCCTCGAATTTGAGAGGCAGACCGCTGCTGACTACCACAAGGATCCACCTGTCAGTCGTCATGGCAGACCAGGTGGAAGCAAAGTGGCGGAGCCGACCCCCCACGGGAGGGCTCGGGGCGAGTGGACGTCTGACCGGCTGAGGAAGCAACCTGACCTCTCCAGCGGCTGAGGCAGAAGACTTCAACCGGTGCCACTAAGCCTACTGCTGCTGTGGCTGTGCCGCCATGGATGGTTGAGGACGGTTGGCCAGGGAAGCGGTGGGCCAAAATTGAAAGGGCTTCTTCGGTTTGGCCCCCTTATCCCTGTGGGAGGAGGCAACTAAATCCAGGGCAGCACTAGACTTCTCAATACGAGTGAGATGTCTGTCCACTCCCCCCCAGGACCAAACAGATCAGTACCCAGGAAGGGTACATCCATCGGCTTGTGCTGCATATCAGCTGTAAAGGTAGAGATATGCAGCCATGCCCGATGGTACACAGCCATGGCTGCGGCCACTGACAGGGCGCAAGAATCGCCGATGTTGAAGGCTGCTTGGCGATACGGCCCTGGTCGCAGACCAGCTTAACTGGGTTCTGAAGGTCAGCTGGCAGGTAGGAGATCACCTGATCCAGGGTGCCCAACAGACTATGGGCAAAGTTGACTATATGGAGGGCGACGCTCACCTCCCGAAGGTCCAAGAGGGACATCTCACAGACCTTCTTGGCCACGAGGTCCTGCTTCCTAGACGCCCTGTCAGGAGGTTTGTCCACGTCATGGACGTTGCCCAAATGGTAAAAGACACGAGAGTCCGCCACAAAGCCTTCCGCAGAAGGGTGTTCAGTGAACACCGATAACGACCCAGAAGGGACCGCGTATCTGCGGACCACCCAGGTAGAAGGGATGAAACAAGAAGCTGGATGCTGCCAAAGCTCCAAAGCAGGGCCCAAGATGGCATCTGCAATAGGAAAGGCAACCCCAGAGGAGTCATCCTTGTTGAGGATCTCCATAAGTGGGTAGCGAGCCCGTTTCTGGACTGGCTCCAGCGGGGTACCCATGGACTCGGCAATCAGGCAGAACAAAGCCCCAAAGGAGGTAGCGCCTAGTTCCGCCAAAGCCCCCCCCCAAGCCAAGAGTACAGTGGGAGTGAAAAAGAGGAAGTCTTGGACTCCAAGGACTCCTCAAACACTGGGCGCCCCCCACCCCGAGGACTCAACGAGACTCATTGGTCTGAAAGACCAATGGTGCAAACCAGTGGCCTGCCGAGCTGACTTGGATGGAGCCCCATCCTTGGGCTGCACAGGAGAAGGCTCCACCTGAATGGGCAAGGAACCCAGAGGCGACCAGGGGAGTGCTGGAGAAGACTGAGGCACAACCATGGGCCTGTTACCCATGCCCAACAGCAACTGCTGCCAGACAAATTTATCATAGTAGTGCCACATTTTACAGCGAAACCTCTCCTCCTAAGAGGAGGAACGTCTGTGACATTTTCTGCCCGAGTGCCGAGATCGGGACCAACAATGCCGGGAACCACTCGTCCTCGAGCTGCAGGACAGAGACCTGGGGACCAATGGTGAGGAGAAGCTGGAGTTGGCAAAACCCACTGAGGCGGCAGGTTCATGTCCAGTGATGAGGGATTCAGGCCAGCTGGCTGGTCCGACCCCCCCCCTCCCCGAGAGGTGATGGGCAGGACCGGAGTCCTGAAGACAGATGCATCCCCCTCAGCCTGCAACAACGTGTCGACTTCCTAGAGGAAAATCTCGGCAAGCTGGTCAACACGCATCTCAGCCAATGGAAGACCAACGGGGCCAGTGGCTGGGACAGAAGAATAGGCTGAAGCTAGATGATCGACAGCCGTCGAGCTTGAAGAAGCACAGAAACCCAAGGCCCAAGTGCACTTGTGGTACCACAACTGACGAAGGGATTTCTTAGACTTTAAATCCCATCTTGAAGATTTAGAGGGCTTAGGCCCGGGGGAAGGGCCCTCCCCAAGGGTGGCAAGGGACTGACAAAGGTCCCTAAAAGCCCCCGTGAAAGAGGCGCCAACACCTGCAGAAACAATGGCTGCCACAGACTGCACTCCAACAGTGGCCTGAGCTGCGGATTCTACTGTGATAGCAAGTTGCTTGGCCGAGCCAACCGCAGCAGAGGAGGAGACTAGGCATTGGGCTTCCTTGAATCACACCAGCAGGTCCCGTTTGTCTGGGCGGCCTAGGAGGAGGCGAACATAGCGATCCTCTAGGGTACAGGGATGGAAGGAATGGCATAGGCTGCAAGCCTGTGGGTCATGATCTATCCCTAGGCAATATACGCACGACAAATGGGGGTTGACGTGCAATATCGTTTGGTCCCAAGGGCATTTCTTGAAGCCGGGGACTGATTTGAGAGTCACCAGAATCCATTTAGATGAAAACAATCGTTCGAAGACAGAGAGAAGCATATGTATTTGTTTTTGGGCCTACATCTAATGTGGAGCTGCCATGGAGGTAATCTGATGCTTCTAGCAGAAAGGAAGACCCAACGTCACAGGGTGGTGCCGAGGAGGATACCACCCAGGTGGGTGGGGGAAGCCAGCTTGAAGACCTTCCGGTTGAATCTTAAAGGGAAAGGACTCTGCCAGATGTGTGGAGAAGTACATCATATCCATGTCCCCCAGAAAAGTATGTTAGAAAAAAATACCAGAGATTCATAGCCATCCAGTGGTATAGTGGCAGGTGATCTGGGTTTAAGGGTGTGCATATGGTACCCGCAATTGGGTGGTTAAAAGTCTTGAAGTGCTGCAAATGGCAGGAAAGGTAGGTGCTCCCCATGGTGGGCAAAGAAGCTTGGTCTCCTCCACCAGAAACTGCATGCCATAGAGCCAGGGCCCCTGAGGAATGCCTACAGGCGGTGGGAGGACTGTGTAATTAAAAACAGTAGAGCAAAACCTCAATGCCCTCTAAATAACAGCTGCCAGAACTCTTGGGCCCTGCGCCACCAGAAAACCAGCTCTGTAGCAGTGAAGAGTGAGAGGCTCCTGGGAACAGTCTTGTGACTGGAAGGATAGGCGATAAAGGAGAAAATGCTACTGAAAAGGAACAGAGATTCTAAAAGTAGTGCAGGACTGTCCCTGTAAGGCTGCAACCTGGTCCTTGACCCACACCTTCACATCCCATTACAGTACTGCTGTGCACTACAGAAGGGATGTTAGGTGTAGTAGGAATATATCTCACGTATAAATACAGATCTGTTAGTGGTATTCAGTTCCCATTAACAATATGGGGTTCTGCTGAACAAGCTAAGCTCCTTCCACCACCCACGCCGTATATCCTATAGCTCCACCCCATGACCTTGGAGGTTTTGGATGCTGGAAGCAAGGATCCAGATATCCCATTGCCTGGGGAGTTTGGATGGTTTGTGTTGATGTGAACTAGGTACCACTAATAGAACTATGGTTACAGGCAGGTAACCTGTATTTCTAATAATGTGGATTCAATTCACTATCGATACTCTGGCATACTCCAAGCAGTCCTCTGGGGGAAGGGGGCAAAGCACGCACCCCTATTCGGTGAACGCAGACTGAATAACAGAGGACCCAAAAGCAGCATCCCAGCAACTCATGTCATCTATGCTGGAATGGGAGATGAAGGTGTGTTCTTTACTTCAAGTTGCAGCCCTACACATCTCTGCAATGGGATATCCCTGGAAGCAGCCACAGAGGCAGTGGTATGTGACCCCCTACCAGCCAACCTATAGCAAAGGTTGATGCAGGATGTAATCTACCTGGCAACTGTCCACTTTGATGCCAGTCTGCCAGGCGCAGCTTTAACATATGTTACAAACAGCTGGTGAACCTCACCCCGAACTCCAGCCATGCACTCTTTATAATGAGAGCACCCTCAGCAGGGCCAGGGCATGAAGTCTGCACTCAACCTCCGAGGTCAGACTGGTATACCGGAAAATTAATCACCTAGCTAAGGTGAAACTCTGATACAACCTTTGGGAGAAACTTCAGATAAGGGCGAAGAATGACCATGTCCTTGTGGAACACCAGGTAAGAAGACCACCAGGACTGCCTGAAGTTCACTGGTCTTCTGGCAGATGTGATGGCCACCAAAACGGCAGTCTTTGTAAGACAAATGTGACATCCCACACTGTGCACTGGCTCAAACAGCTTGCCAATGAGCACTGCCAACACCAGCAGTAGGTCCCATGGAGGTAAAGAGTCGTGCTTTGGAGGAGACAAGTGATCTATGCCTCTGAAAAAGCACCCAACCACCTTCTCATGGACCACCATTGGCATACTAACTCAAACCCACTAGGCAGATATTGCTGCTAGGTGTACCTCAAGGGTCATCGCTCACAGTCCCAAATGAGAGGAGGACTGTAGGTAGTTAAGGATGCTCACTATGGGACAGGTAAGGGGATCAAACTCTTTATCCTGGCACTAAATTAAGAACCTCTTCCATTTAAGTGCGTAGCATTTATGAGTCGACTCCTTATGTGATTCCTGCACAATGTAGACGACTTCTTCTGAAAGGCCCACACCCTGTAACTCTAACTGCTCAAGAATCAGGCTAAGAGGTGCAGGGATTGAAGATCTCAGTGCAGGACCTTCCCTTGTTGTCTGTTCAGCAGATCTGGGCAGAGTGGAAGCCACCATGGAGGCCTGCTGCTGAGGCCGAGGAGATTCAGATATCAGAACTACCTGAGCCAGTCAGGGCTATCAGAATCATCCATGACTTGTCCTTTTGGGCCTTGGTCACGACCTTGTGGGCCAAGGGGAAAGGAATAAAGCCACACAGGAGGCCTGGGGTCCAGGGCCTTGCAAAGGCATCCCCGAACAGTGCTTCGGACTGTGGGGTGCATGCACAACACAGCCTCAGTTTTCTGTTCTCCCATAATGCAAACAGGTCCACCAGAGAGGTGCCCCACTGGAATAACAGCTGAACTACCACTCAGGGACCACTCATGCAACAGCTCTCCAACCTGGCTGAGAGTGTCTGTCAGCTGACTGTTTTCTCCCATGACATGTATCACCAGGAGATCTGCACCCAGGCAGTGCATGAGTGGCCAGGTGTAAAGAGCCTCTTGACACAACAGAAGTGAGTGCATTCCGTCCAACCTCTTCATGTAGAACATGGTGGCCATGTTGTCTGTCTGGACACTGCACAGAGCTCCAGCAGGCTGATGTGACGACTGGACTCCTGAGGTGACCAAAACACACTGGTCCTGTGGTCTCCCAGATGTGCTCCCTACCTGAACAGAGATGCTTCTTTCATGAGCATGACAGTCAGTTCTGGGAGGACAAACAGGATTCCTTCCTCCAGATATTGTGTGTCCAGACACCTCTGACTGGCATCCCACATTGGCTGGGTCACCATGACAGCTGGTACAAGTGGCACAGGCACTTAGGTGGCGCATCCACCAGCTAGCTCAATGGATCATGCAGTAGTCCCAGGCAAGGCATGAAATGATCAGGTAAAGGAGGTTAGATACAATGCACGGTCCGCTGGAAGGTGTGCCCTGGCCAGCAGGGAGTTTAGTTCTGCCCCGATGAACCTAATCACCTGCGAGAGGACCAACTCTGACTTGGCCAGGTTGACCAGAAGTCCCAAGTTCTGACAGGTCTGGAGGGCCAGATTCCTGGATCTCTCTATAACCTCTTTGGAAGGCCTGGCTATCCGACAACCTTCTAGGTAGGGATCCACCTAAGCATCCTTACTCTGCAAGAAGGCTGACACCACTGCCATGCACTTAGAGAAGACCTCTGGTGCAGACAAGAGACCGAAGGGCATGACAGGGAACTGCCACAGGATCCCCTCTGCATGGAACAGGAGGTACTGAAAATGATAGGGATGGACTAAGATGTGGAAGAACACATCCTGGAGGTCCAGGCAGCAGAACCACATGCCATGCTCCAGAGATGGTATAGTACAATTCAGAGTGACCACCCAGAACTTGAGCTTCCGCATGAACTGGTTCAGACTGTACAGATCCAATATGAAGCACCAGTCCTACATCCATTTCAAAACCAGGAAGTACATGGAAAGTACAGTTACGTAAGAACTTACTATAACAGTAGATCTTCGAGAGGTGCTCTTGCAGTAGGTATTTACATATAGGACTGACACGCCAGATGTCAGGACCCCATGGAAAAATTTCTAGCTAGCAGTCTCTGGTGGGGGACCGCCCTCACGTCAGGTGAATGGCGTCAAGTGACGTCTGTATAAAGGAGCAGTCCCCCACGCCCGCCTTCCAGTTATCTCCCGCCAAGGGCCAAAAAGAGGCAAGACGAGAGAGAGAGAAGGAAATATTACTCACCTTAGTAATTACGTTTCTTCTAATGGAGTCTTGCTGTATTCTGACTATTGCAGTAAGCCCCAGCCTTTAAACTGTCCCGGAGAACAAAGGGTTAACTTTCTATGCAGGGCATAGATTGCTGAGCTAGAGCTCGGTTGAGGTCTCTGTCTGGAGCCTTCTGAAATCCAACCGTCAGATTCTTATGAGCAAAAACTCACTAACTATCCTATGTGGAAATTGTAAACTTTTTACTAGCCAACTGGCAACAAAAAGTTTTGGATTCCCACAGGAAGACTCAAGTCAGGAAACCCAAACCCAAAAACCAATCCAAATAATAATAATAATAATAATAATAATAAAACAAACACCCAAACAAAAAGAAGAGGGTGTAAAAGCTAGCTGTTGCTAGCCTTGCTTGTAGAGCAGAAAGCAGCTAACTAAAATAAGCTACATTTTCTTATTAATTTAAAACATATATCTCAGCAGGAGTCGGTGTCTGTTAAGATTAAGTAGACAGATAACTTTATTAGAAGTAGAAGGGGTCTTATTTAGGGTTAAAAAAAAGAAAGAAAGTCAGTGTGTGTTCTGTGCAGTGAAGGGTACTGTATCAACTGACTTTGCTAAACCAGTAGGAGGAAAGAGAGCTTACCTGGGGGTGTGGTTTAGACACTATAAAAGCAGGTGAGTCAAATTACAACTTCCTGTTGCTAGCCTTTTTTCTTACTAATTGCCCTCCATCCCACCCAAAGCCAGTGCTACTTTTACAGCCACTGGATTTGACTGTCAACAGGAACTTCCTGTTTGGCAGCAGGAAGGAAAGGATCATAGAGAAACACTGGTTTTGTCAACCCTAAAGTAAAAAGTAGCTCACTCCCCCAGCTGCAGGTGGTCTGATATTCAGCAAGGAAGAAGGAGGCTACTGAAGAAGATAGAATTTGCTGTCCCAGAACAGGAAGGGTGAGAGTTGTAAGGAGAGTAGAGAATAAGCATCCAGAGAAACAGTAGAGAGGACACAAAATAAGACATGATAGGAGTGGTGCAGTGCAATGGCTGTGGGGGCAGTGTTCCAGGAGACATTCTGGAGGCTGCGATGCTGCCTATTTGCAGGCACTCTCTGGTCTGAGAGAGAAGGTTGCCCGCCTCCAGGCTGACCTGGCTAGGATTCAGAAACCTCCTCCCCACCCAGGGACCACCAGGGCCAATGCCACTACCTCAGAGGTTGCCAAGAAAGAGGAGAGGCTGGACCAGGATGGGCTCAAGGAGGGAGAGGGTGGTGGAACAGAGTTGCATCCCTCCAGCTGTACCTCTCCACAATTCATTCACTCTTCTGGTGGATAGTGGTTCCTCTACGGAGGCACCTGCAGTGGAGACCAAGGAGGATGACAGGAACCTTCACAAAGGAGACCCACAGGAGGGTGGCATGAGACCCCACAGGGGAAGGAAACAACTCCTGGTGGGGGACTCAATCACTGGGGGATAGAAATGGGGGAGGAAGGGGAGAGGGAGGTAAGTCTTCTTCGTAGGACCCGATCCATCTTGGTACTACTTGATCTCTCGGCAGCATTTGACACCGTTGACCATGGTGTGTTATTGGAGCGCTTGCGGTTAGTCTGTGGACTGTCTGGTACGGTCCTCAGATGGTTCCAATCTTACCTTGAGGGTAGGACTCAGAGAGTGGTGTCGGGAATTTTTTCCTCAACATCATTCTCCCTGCCCTGTGGGGTACCGCAGGGCTCCATTTTAGCACCCATGTTGTTTTCGGTGTATATGCTACCATTAGGGGCGATTATTAGATGGTACGGTCTGGGTTTTCACTGCTATGCTGATGATACCCAGCTGTATATGTCTTTTGTGCCCGCCAGGATGCTGCCTGTCGGTATTTAATAACTGCCTTTGAAGAAATCCAAGAATGGATGAATGGGAGTTGGCTGAGGTTAAATATCGGAGAAAACTGAGGTGTTGGTTGTGGATTTAGGTCGCTGTGAGGCGGGTCTGCCAGAAGGATCACCCTCAGGCCTGTGGCTTGAGGTGTCCAGCTGATCACCTCAGACCGAAAAGCAACCTTGGTATAATCATTGATGACCGCTTGACACTCAAATCCCAGGTGTCAGCGGTTGTGAAGACTTCCTTTTTCATCTGAGGAATATTGCCAGGTGAAGCACTTGTTTCCTCCAGAGGACCTTCCAACATTAATCACGCCTTTGTTACCTCCCGACTTGACTACTGTAACTCCTATACCTAGGGCTATCGGGGTTGAACTGTCTGCAGCTGGTGCAGAATGCGCAGTCAGGCTGTTGACTGGAGTTTCTAGATCCAGTCACATAACGCCTGTGCTCCACAGACTGCACTGGCTGCCGTGTTCTGGAATCACCTTCAAGGTCGGTTTGCTGACCTATAAAGCCCTACATGATCTGGGACCTGCCTACCTGAAGAGCTCCTGTGCCCCTATAGTCCCTCTCGCCCCCTCCGATCCACTGGCGAGGGATTGCTGGAGATTCCTAGGCACGCTTTGAAAACATCTGGTGCTAGATCATTTAGTTTTATGGCACCCACCCTGTGGAACTCTCACTGGCCAGGTGCGAGACTGCCCACTGCCCTTAGTTTTAAAAGGGAGTTGAAGACCCACCTTTTTAATATTGTTTTTAAGGATTTCTGTTGATTTGATTTATATTTATTGTCATATTTATCTGTACAGGCGCTTTGATTTAAGAAAAGCGCCTTTTAAAAATAAAGTTGAAATTGAAATTGAAATTAAGGTGCCTTCCTGGCGCCACGGCTTGGAGGGACAGGAAGCGAATCCTCAGGATCGTGGGAGGAGCTGCACGAGGGAGGGAGCTGGATGTCATTGTCCACCTAGGGGAAAAATGACCTGGCTAGGAATGGGATCAGAGCAGTGCAAGAGGAGTTTGTAGAGTTGGGAAGGGGCCTTAGACAAGTAGCGCATCCGTAACCTTCTCGGAGGTGCTGCCTGTCTATAGCTGGAGATGCTAAGCACTTCTCACCAGGGAATTCAATGAGTGGTTGAAAACTGGTGTGGAGCCCAGGGTTTTGACTTCATTGGGGACTGGGGGCCACCTGGAGGGATGCAGACCTATACTGGTGCGATGGTCTGCATCTGTCCAGGGGAACCGGGATCCTGGTGAGAGGTTTAAATGCTTCACTGCAAGCATTTAAACTAGCTAAGGGGAGGCACCGAAAGGAACAGGAATCCGAGCCTCCCGAAAAACATGGTGATTAGTGAGTAAACACCAAGGTACAGAAGTTATTAGGAGCAGAACAGATTTAAATGTAAAAAAAAAAAAAGGCAAAGGCAGTAAGGACAGAAATGGGGCTAAAAGGGGTAAGGCTATCAAAAAGTGGAGGGTGATGAGTACCAATGCCTCGTAGTCTGTGTAACAAGCTCCCTGAACTAGTGGCCTTGATGGAAGAGGATTGCTTAGATATTGTGGCAGTCACAGAAACATGGTCACAGAGAACCATGACCGATGTCAACATACCAGGATACACGATCTACAGGAGGGACAGGGAGGGTAAAAGAGGAGGAGTAGTAGCTCTCATGCAAAGGAAGGATCAAAGCAACAGAACTAAAGAGTAAACAGGGAGCAGATGAGGCACTTGGGCCACCCTGGAGACAGGAAATGGCACCACAATCTGCATGGGTTGTATACAGACCCCATCTCAGGGGAGGAATGGACAAGGAAATGATAGAAGGCTTTTAGAATGGCAGAAAAAGGAGATATTGTTGATGGGGACCTGAATATGCCAGATGTTAACTGGAGCACCTTTGCTGCAGGCAATATCCAAGAGCAGGGTCATTCTTGATGCCCTACAGGGGCATGCCTCGACAGCTAGTATTGGAACCCACTGGAGGGAGCAATCTTAGACCTGGTACTTTCAAATGGGGACGGAGAAAGAATCTCAGATTTAGAAGTGGAAGCCATCTGAGAACAAGCGCCCAGCAAACAGTGTGGTTCACTTATAAACACAGCCATACAAAAGCAAGAGTACTAGACTTTAGGAGGGCTGACTTTGGGAAATGAGAGAGTGCCTCAGAAAAGCACTAGCAAACAGGCAAGAAGGAGGGGTGGAGGAACAATGGGAGTAATCAAACAGCCATCACAGAGGCAACAAGCCTTGTGTAAAGCAAATCAATAAAACACAACGAAGGAAAAAAACGCTATGGTTCACAAAAGAGGTGGCAGGGAAGGTTAAGGAGAAAAGGACAGCACTCAGGAAATAAAAGGAAACACAGAAGGAGCAGGACAGAGAACTTTACCAGTTAAAGCAAAAAGAGGCTAGGAAGGCAGTCAGAATAGCAAAGGCCCAAACCAAGGAAAGGACAGCCAATTATGTTAAGAAGGGGGATAAGACCTTTTATAGGTACATTAGGGAGCGAAGAAAGACCAAAGGAGGGATACTGAAGCTTAATAAAGGAGAGGGAATGTGGGTAGAGGGTGACAGTGAAAAAGCAGGGATACTGAACAAATATTTCTGCTCAGTATTCACAAAGGAAGAGGAGGGGAAGTTACCTAAACCAAACAAGAGAAACACTCTGAAGACGGGGGTCGATACCAGTCCATTTACAGAAGAAAGGGTTCTGAAAGAACTAATAAAATTGAAGGTGGACAAAGCAATGGGGCCTGATGGGATTCACCCAAGAATTCTAAAAGCACTAAGGGTAGAACTAGTGACACTGCTGACTACTCTCTTTAACAAATCATGGGAGGATGGGGTGGTACCCGAGGACTGGAGGAGGGCAGATGTGATTCCTCTTCACAAAAGTGGGAGCAGGACAGAGGCAGGAAACTACAGACCAGTTAGTTTGACCTCAGTGGTAGGGAAAATGATGGAATCACTTCTGAAGGAAAGAACTGTTGAGTACCTAGAGGCCAGTGGGGCACAGGACCCAAGGCAGCATGGATTCACAATGGGAAGGCCATGTCAGACTAATCTAATAGATTTCTTTGACTTGGTGACCAAAGTAGTAGACCAGGGAGGGGCTGTGGACATGGCCTACCTAGATTTTAGCAAGGCATTTGATACAGTCCCACACAAAAGATTAATACACAAGATAGCCAGCCTTGGAGTAGGTCTCAAGGTGGTAGCCTGGATAAAAAATTGGCTAGACAACAGGATGCAAAAGGTAGTAGTAAATGGAGTACACAGTGAAGAAATGAGGGCTACTAGCGGGGTACCGCAGGGTTCAGTACTGGGACCAGTCCTTTTTAATGTCTTTATAAGTGACATTGCAGAGGAACTGAAAGGAAAAGTATGTCTCTTTGCAGATGACACAAAGATCTGCAACAGGGTTGATACACAAGATGGAGTGGAAAGGATGAGAAGGACTTGGCAAGGTTGGAGGAATGGTTAAATGTATGGCAGCTCAGATTCAGTGCAAAGAAGTGCAAGGTAATGCACATGGGGAAACAAAACCCAGGGGAATCAGACACAATGGGGTGAGATACTGACAACAGTAAAAATAGAAAGGGACCTGGGGTAATTATATCAGATGACCTAAAGGTGGGCAAGCAATGGAGAAGGCAGTAAGGAAGGCTGGGGGATACTGGGATGCATAGGAAGAGAGCATCAATAGTAGAAAACAGGAAGTTGTTATCCCTCTGTACAGACAGTTGGTGAGACCCCATCAGAGTACTGTGCAGTTCTGGAGACCCCATCTCCAAGAAAGACATAGACAGAGGAGGCTGTCCAGAGGAGGGCAACCAAATGGTGCAGGGTCTGCACCAGAAGACATGAAGAAAGACTAAAGGAGCTTAATATGTACTCTTGAGGAAAGAAGGGAGAGGGGGACATGATAGAAACTTTCAAGTACCTCAAGGGAATTAAAGTCCAAGAGGGTAGCATCTTCCAGAAAAGAGATGTGCAAGAACAAGCTGGCACAATTTGAAGATAGAGGGGACGGCTCAGGGTAATGTGAGGAGCATTTTACACTGAGAGGGTTGTGGATGATGGAACAGCCTCCCTGAGGAGGTCGTGGAGTCAAGAACAGTGGGGACTTCAAGAATGCATGGGACAGGCATAAGACAGTCCTAGTGGTGGGTAAGAGGAAGTAAGCTGTTGGTTAACTAGGATCTGCAGCTTATCTGTTAGGTAGGAAAATGGGCAGACTAGGTGGGCCAAGCGGTCCTTATCTGCCGTCAAATTCTATGTTTCTATGTAAAAGGAGCACCCCCGAGGTGCAACACTGCACCTGCCCACCCACTTCCCAAAAACAGGTTCTGAGAGGGAAGGCAGGGAGGGAGGTCAGAATACAGCAAGATTCCATTAGAAGAAAAATAATTACTAAGGTGAGTAATTTTTTCTTCAAACAACACGAAGTCTTGCTGTATTCTAACTATTGCAGACTACCAAGCAGTACCCCCATGGAGAAGGGACAGAACCTACTGTGGGAATAGGCTCTGAAGTACTGCTGTGCCAAACCGAGCATCACTCCTAGCCTGGATATCCAGAGAGTAATGCTTGGTAAAGGTATGGACTGTTTTCCAGGTGGCTGCTTGACAAATTTCTAAGAGAGGAGTATCCCTGGCAGCAGCCAGGGAAGCAGCTGTACCTCTGGTGGAGTGAGCCTACAGGCCTGAGGGTGGAATTTTTCGTAGTTTCTCATAGCAGAATTGTATACAAGACACAATCCACCTGGCAATAGTTCTCTTGGTGGCAGGTTTGCCCTTTCCCACTTCTCCACAAGTGAGGAACAACTGGAAGGAATCAACCCTGTGACCCTTGGTACGCTCGATATAGTAGCTAAGGGCCCTTTTAACATCCGAACTGTGTAGCCTCCTCTCTCTCCTGAAGAAGAATGATCGGTGAAGAAACGGAGAGAGACAGACTGATTCAAGTGGAAATCTGAAACCACTTTGGGCAAGAACCTTCTACTGGTTCTAAGGACCACTTTATCCCTATGAAAGGAGATAAAATCAGGTTCTACTGACAGGGCTTGCAATTCACTGATGTGTCTGGCAGAGGTAATGGCTACTAAAAACACAGTTTTCCAAGTCAAGCACTTAAGCTCTGCTGAGGACACAGGTTTAAAGGGAGGTTTGCATAAGTTGAGCAATGCAAACATTTAAATCCCAGGCAGGGGCAGGGTCTCTAAAGGGAAGACTGGTATGAAGCAATCCTTTAAAAAATTTACAGAACACAGGATGAGATGATAGTGAGGAAGACTTCCCCACTGACAGAAAAGCAGAAACAGCTGACAAGTACACCTTGAGAGTAGCTAGTCTGAGGCCTAAACCACTCAGATGGACCATATAATCCACAACTGTAGGCAATCCAGCAGTGTCTGGGGAAACATGTTTCTTGGAACAACAAATGCTGAATTTCTTCCATTTGGAGTTGTAGGTTTTTCTAGTGGAGGGCTTTTGAGAGGCTTTGAGAATATCCAGAACTCCCAGAGACAGATGCAAATCTGCATACTCTAGCTCTTCAAGAGCTATGCCTTGAGATTGAGAGACTGAAGATTGGGGTACCAAATCCTCCCCTGAGAGGAGGTTAACAGGTTGTAATTCCTGGGAAGAGACAGGGGAAGATGGACTGCTAGGGACAGCAACAGGGGGTACCAAGGCTGTCTGGCCCAGTCTGGAGCAATCAGAATCATTTTGCAAGGCTGTGACCTTATCTTGACTAAAACGTTGAACAGCAGAGGAAAGGGAGGGAAGGCATACAGAAATTTCCCTTCCCAGTTCAGAATCAGAGCATCCAGAGGGACTGAGCTCAAGACCGGGGGTCTGCAACAAAAGAGAGGAAGTTTTTTTTTTTTTTTTTTTTTTTTTATTTAGTTGTTTAACCAGGTATAGCACACTAAGCTGAAAGCTTTTTTTGACAGGAGCGACCTGGGAGCACAAGGAGGTTAAGCGACTTGCTCAGGGTCACACAGTATGCAAGTGGAAGCTGTGGGATTCAAACCCAGGTCTGGTCTGCTGGATGTCACCAGATTTGCAGCTCAGAGCCTTAGTCCACTGCGCTATACTGCCTCCAAGTTGGTGATTGTCTGGGGCTGCAAAGAGATCTACTGTATCTCTGGAGTGCCCCACATTGAAAAAATCACCTTCAAGACCAGAGGGTCCAGGGACCATTCATGATGGCCCTGTGAGATCCTGCTCAGTGCATCTGCTAGCACACTGTCCTTCCCTGGAAGGTGGACTGCTATCAGAGAGGCTTCCAGGGAATAAGCCAGGGACCACAACTTCATGGCTTCTGTGCACAAGGCCGTAGACCAAGTGTCTCCCTGCTTGTTGATGTACCACATGGTGGTGGTGTTGTCTGTTCTGACTTGAGCCACCTTGTTCTGCACTATCTGAGAGAAAGCTTGTAGGGCCAGAAAAACTGCCCCGAGTTCTAGGAGACTGATATGGAGAAGAGATTCCTGAGGGGACCACAGTCCCTGGGCAGTGAGAGCCCCCAGATGGGCTACCCAGCCCAGGAGGGAATCATCCATGGTAAGGACCACTGAATGAGACTGAGCGGCAAATGGGACCCCTTGCCTTAAATTGTCCTGATCCTGCCACCACTGAAGGGCTTGGATCAGGGTCCAAATCACTGGAATCAGTTTGGTAAGGGAATCCTTCCTTTGGGACCAAAAGGCCCTCAGATGGAACTGAATGTCCCTCATCTGGAATTCTGACCCTTGGACCACTGCCGCAGAAGCTGCCATGTGGCCCAAGAGCTGGAGGAAATGCCTTGCTGGTCGAGACACCTGAAGGCTGAAGGAAGAAGCCAGTTCTATAAGAACTCTTGCCCTTTCCAGGGGAAGAAAGGCTCTTACTTTGACATCATCCAGCTCTGCCCCTATAAAGGTAAGGAGCTGCACTGGCTCGAGAACTGACTTGGGAAGGTTGAGAAGAAATCCTAGAGAAGTGAGCACTTGCTGGGTCACTTGCAGGTCTGACTTGACTTGGTCTGGAGACTGGCTCACTATGCCAGTCGTCCAGATATGGAAAAATAGAAATCTTTTGCCTGCTTAGAAAGGCAACGACTACTGCCAGGCACTCTGTGAAAACCCTTGGGGCTGATGTTAGATCAAAGGGCACTGCTTTGAACTGAAAGTGGCCTGAGGGCAACTCGAACCTGAGGTACTTTCTGTGGGAGCACCTGACGGGAATGTACAAATATGCATCCTTTAGGTCCAGGGAGGATAGCCAGTCCCCTGGCCTTAGAGAGGGAAGAATTATTCCCAGAGTTACCATCTTGAACTTTGGTTTTAAAAGATGATTGTTCAGGTATCTTAGGTCTAGGATGGGTCGCCACTCCCCTGTCTTTTTTGGGGTAAGGAAGTACCTGGAGTACAGACCTTTGCCCCTGTGTAGGGCAGGAACTCTCTCTATGGCTCCTAAGGCCAGAAGAGATGAAACCTCTGCCTCTAGGGCAAGGGTTTCTGAAAGACCTGCAGGTGGAAAAGATCTGTCTCTCAAATTCAGAAATTTTCTGAAGCTGAGAACCAGTCCCTGGATTACTACTTCCAGGACCCACTTGTCTGAGGTAACAGACATCCAGTCCTGGACAAAGTAAGCCAACCTGCCCCCTACTGGAATAGGAGAGTCGAACCGGGCAGACCCATCAGGGTGTCTGCTTGGCAGGGGCCTTAGGCTGAGGAGTGGATGCAGCCCTGCTCATCCCCCTTCTGCCTCTCCTTTTGAATAACCCCCTCTGTGAAAAGGGAAAAGAGGCCTGTGCTTGGCAAAAAGGCCTATGAAAAGGCCTGCCCCTGCCCCTAGACTGCTGCCTTTGAGGAGTTGCCTGCCTCTCCTTGGCCTGAGCACTCCTATAAGTGGTCCTGTACTCGTCCATTTTCTTCATGTAATTCTCTGTCTGCTCCCCAAATAGAGAATTACCCACTACAGGAAAATCCATGGCCTTAGCCTGGGTGTCCTGTGAGAGGCTAGTACATCTGAGCCAAGCCATTCTCTGAAGAGCTACAGATGTAGCCATGACTCTTGATGACACATCAGTGGAGTCCACAGCAGCATGAAACTGTACTTTTGATGCCTCAATCCCATCTGTGGCCACCTCCTCCAGCTCCTTGGCTAGCTGGGGGGAGGCCTGTTTAGCCAGTGCCAGTACAGTGTCCCACCTGCACTTCTGGTACCTGGTTGTATAGGCCATATAATTCGCCTGCCTGAGTCCCAAGGAAGATGCCATGTACTGTTTTTTTGCCATGGCATCAATCTTCCTGGAGTCTTTGTCTGGGGGGTGTGAAGCCAAGGGAATGTTTGCCTTGTCACAGGCAGCAGCCTGCACTACCCCAACATGGCTGCATTACTGGTATAAAAACTCTGTATCTGAGCCTGATAGTGTGTACCTTTTGTCCATCCTTCTGTCAACAGGGGGTACAGAATTGGGAGAGGTCAAGATTTTTTGTGTTCGTTTCCCAAAGGATTTGTGAAGGGAAAGAGAGAGTCTCCTGGATTCCGGGATGTCCATCATTTCTACATAATCAGGCTCCTCCTGATCCTCCATAGGAAGCTGGAGGGTTTCAGCCACTTTTCTGTAAAACAGAAAATGGGGAAGGGACTCAGAAAGCCTAGGAGGGGATGCACCAGAAGGTCTGTCTGGGGAGATGTCCGGTTCCACAGGCACATCCAGACTTTCACCATCATCTTCAAACTCCCCCTCCTCCTCAAACTCCGGTTCATAAAAATCTTCAAGGGTATAATCTTGAACCGGGGGAACCGACCGAACCGAACCCCTGCGAAAAGGTGCCAGATCAGTCGGAACTGGGCAAAGCGATTCCACAATTTGAATCGCTCTGGCTCTTCCCTCGGCAGTCAGAACATGAACCTCTGGTTCCGAACCGGTCAATTTTTCTTTGTGTTTCCTTTTTGCAAGAACCGACCCCTCATGATTGGCTCTCCTCTTGCCTGAAGAGGAAATCGCCCAGGTCAGAGGGCACTCCTGGTTCGGTCGGAACTGAACCAGGCTGGCCATCTGGGTCAGCGGACTTCTCGGCCTCCTTTTCCCTCAGTCTACCTAATCTCTTTTCAAGGGTAGATTTAGGACATTTTTTTACAAATCTGGCAGTCTGTATCGAGGTGTTCAAACCCCAGACAATAAACACAGGTGGTGTGGGGGTCGGCCTAGCAAAGACCTCCCCACACTCACTGCAGTGTTGAAACCCAGTGGGCCCGTTTTTTTTTTCCTTGGGCTTCTCAGACATGGCCAACTTAACCAACTTACCCTTTTTATGGCAACCGCCAGGCAAGACTCCCTTATCAGTTCCTAACCGTGTCATGGGTGTTGGAAAAAAACATTCAAAACACTTTTTTTAGAACCGATAAGGACCAGTAACCACACTCTAAAGTAAAACACAAGGATTCAATACAAATGATCGGTTCAACCAAACCCATCTAACACTTTACAATTTCCACACAGAAAATCAGAACAAAACCTATCTGGTACTCACGGTACCACAGACAGAGACAGAACCGACTATGCGGAAATAAATTCGGTAAAAACCGACAACTTAACCGAGACTTTAACAGACTTTCGAACCGAGCCGAAGGAGAAATCTCCGGAGCGACTGTTCAGTGAGGCGGAGTAAAGAATCTGACGGTTGGATTTCAGAGGGCTCCAGACAGAGACCTCAACCAAGCTCGAGCTCAGCATTCTTTGTTCTGCATAGAAAGTTAACCCTTTGTTCTGCGGGGCAGTTTAAAGGCTGGGGCTAACTGCAATAGTCAGAATACAGCAAGACTTCATGTGGTCTGAAGAGGATACTTCCCCTCATGTAAATGGAGCCAAAGAAGTTTAAGGGGATGGAGGGAGGGAAGGCAATACCTACTGTGAGAGCCTCTCTCGAAGATCTACCGTTACGGTAAGTTCTTACGTAACTGTATCATCTTACTTCGAGAGGGCTCTTGCAGTAGGTATTCACATATAGGACTGAGTCCCAAGCAGTCTGGAACAAGGAAAAGCACTCGAGAGGAGGAAAAGTATCCAAAAACATGGAACCTCTGGCTAAAAGCATCTTCCGAAAGAATACCTTGAAGCACAGCCAAGCCGAAGCTTGCTCTACAGAGAGAGGCAATGTCCAAACTGTAGTGTTTCATAAAGGTATGGATGGAAGTCCAGGTTGCGGCCGCACATGTCAGCCACTGACACATTCTTGAAACAAGCCACAGAGGCAGCAACTCCACTAGTGGAGTGACCTCTAACCTGACCCGGCAGGGTCTTGTTGTACTTGTCATAACAGAAAGTGATACAATGAGCCAACCATTTCGATAGGCATTGCTTAGAAATAGCGTTGCCTTCCCTTTTGTAAGCAAAAGAGACAAAAAGCTGATCAGTTTTCCTGAGATCCTTAGTCCTAGTGGTGTAGTACCTCAGTATTCTGTGAACATCCAAAGTATGTAAGAGGTATTCCCCTTGATTGGAGTGTTGCGTAAAGAAAGCAGGTAGCTCAATGGATTGATTCAGTGTAGATTCGGTCACCACTTTAGGGAGAAACTTAGGGTTGGTACGTAAAGCCACACATTCCTTGTGGAAAATCAAGTATGGGATTTTGCACATCAAGGTCTGGAGCTCAGAAATGCGTTGAGCCGAAGTAATGGCCACTAGAAAGAGAGTCTTTCAAGAAAGGAACTTGAAATCTGCTGTGGCTGCCGGCTCGAAGGGAGGCAGGGTAAGCTTCTCTAGAATATAATTCATGTCCCATGGCAGAGCAGGAATGTGGATGGGGGGGTCTCAAATGGAGGACCCCTCTGAGGAAAGTCTTAGAGACTTCCGACTGAGCAAAAGTCCTGTCGCCAAAGGGGATATGGTAGGCTAAAATCACTGCCATGTGGACCTTCAAAGAGGAATGACTGAGACCCAGATCGAAGAGATGACACATGTAATCCAGTATTTTAATGGCTGGGCATGAGAACGGTTCAAAATCTTTAGAAATGGCCCAAATTGAAAAGTGTTTCCACTTCATGGCGTAGGTGGACCTGGTGGAGGGCTTTCTGGCCTATACCAAGATGTCCGCTACAAGCGGAGAAACTACGAAGCGGGCTTTTGCTACGTCTGCAGGAGCCACGCATGTAAAGGAAGGGATCTGAGACCTGGATGAACAAGGGTCCCCTGATCCTGGGTCAATAAGTGTTGCAACAGAGGAAGAGGAAGTGGAGGTTCCTCTGAAAACTTTGCAGAAGACAGAACCAAACTTGCCTGGGCCAGAACAGAGCGATGAGAATCATTCGTGCTCCCTCCAATCTGAGTTTGTTCAGGACCCTCGGAATTAAGGGAACTGGAGGGAAGGCATAAATGAATCTGTCCCACCAAGCGAGAGACAGAGTGTCCCGCCGAAAAATACCTCACCCTGGAACGAGCGAGCAAAAGGCGGGAAGCTTTGTGTTTTGGGAAGACACAAAGAGGTCTATCTGAGGCATTCCCCATTGCTGAAAAATGTCATTTACAATTTCTTGGGCCAGTTCCCACTCGTGGGCCCCAGCTGAGGACTGACTGAGCTAGTCCGCCAGCATGTTTTCCAATCCTGGAACGTGGAGTGCCGTCAGGTGAAGGAGATGCTGGGTTGCCCAAAGCCAGACCCTCATTGCTTCCCGGCACAGGCGGTAGGAACGTGTTCCTCCCGGCTTGTTGAGGTACTAGACAACGCACATGTCTGTTTGAATGAGGAGGTGACTTGGAAGGATAAGGGAGTGAAGAGCCTGAAGGGCGTAAAGAACTGCTCTCAGTTCCAACTTTGACCAGCTGCCCTGAGTCCTGAGAGACCCAAGATGGGCTCACCAGTCTTCCCCTGACGCATCTGTCATCAACGTCTGGGAAGGAGGTTCGATACTGAAGTGAACTCCCAGGCATAGGTTCTCCTGTACCATCCACCATTGTAAGTCCCTGATCATGGGGTCAGAGACTAGCACCTCTTGGTCTAGATCATCCAGGGTTTGGTCCCATTGAGACCGAAACTTCCACTGAGAGATTCTCATATGGAGCCGAGTGAGTACAACTGTTGGAATGGCAGCCGCCATTAGCCCGAGAAGGTGAAGGACTGACCTGGTGCCTACCCTCCTGTGACTGGACAGAAGAATGAGCCTGAGTCTGTAGAGTGTCCACCCTATCCGGAGGAAAAAGGCTTGCCGATGGTCATGTCCAGAATCGCCCCTATAAGCTGGAGGCGTTGGGAAGGAACCAAATGGCACTTTGCCTGGTAGACGGCGATATCCAAGCTCGTGAAAACCTGCAGGGTAAGGGAAAGGGAGTGCAGGAGTTCCTCCCTGGATGGGGGCCACCAGGAGCCAATCGTCCAGGTACAGGAATACCTGTATTCCCAGGGTACGCAGGCAGGCCACTACCACCGACAGGCATTTGGTAAAAACTCAGAGAGCCGTGGAAAGCAAAATGGGAGGGCCTTGAACTGGTAGTGTTCCTCCTGAAAGCAAAAACGGAGGAATTTGCGGTGGGGAGGGCAGATGGGTATATGCAGGTAGGCATCCTGCATCACCAAAACGCACAGCCACCATCCCTGCTGAAGGAGTGGCAGAAGGCTCTGTAAAGAGAGCATTCTGAATCGCTTGTACTACACGAACATGTTCAGGGAGCTGAGGTCTAGAATAGGCCTCACGTTTCCCATCTTCTTTGGGACCAGGAAGAAATGCGAGTAGTAGCCTGTCCCCCGAAGGTGGTCGGGGACTGGTTCTATCGCCACCTTCAACAGAAGGGAGGTTATTTCGTCTACTACCAGAGGAAGATGTTGCGGGGAGCAAGACGACTGTGGAGGTGGTCTTCAGGGTTGTTTCTGAAGAAACTCGATCGAGTGTCCTGCTGAAATCAACTGGAGTACCCAAACATCTGAAGTTATCCTCTCCCAGTCCAGCAGATGGAACGAGAATCCCCCCCCCTTACCGGTTCCTCTGGGGTCTCCAGAGGCAGGGAGCCAGGAGGTGTGGGGCGGCGCAGCAGCCGAGGCTCCCGAGGCCTTTTTTCTAGGGGGAGGCTTGGTTGCTAGAGGAGCCTGATGCTTCTTGGGCTGCTTGCCCTGTGGTTTTGGTTTTGGATGGTTGCGTCTATGAAAGGGACGCCACTGCCCTTGAGGGGGCCTGTACATGGAATCAGCAGACTTGAGTGCAGTGCCCTTCTCTCGCAGGTCAGTAATGATGTCCTTGACATCATCCCCGAACAGCACTGAACCCGACGATGTAAGCCTACAGCGAAAGCTGAGCTCCTTCCGGCAAAGTCCACTGCATCGTAAGTGGCACCGGAGCATGTGCCTACTGACCGAAAGAGCAAAACAAACAAGGTACACCACTTCCTGTTTAGTCTGCAACTCAGGAAAGGAGTCCAATTTTGATTCCACCTGACTTAGGATGGTCTTCTGAAAGTCCCCAATATATGCCACATAGTTCAGGGCCCTAAATACCCAGGGTAGAAGAAGAATAAATCTTCTTACCGTATTGGTCCAGAAGCGTGACTCCTTGTAAGGTGGCGACGAGCTAAGGTGTTTAGGATTAGCGGAATGGCCGTGAGCGGCGCTAATGATGACCAAATCCACCTTGGGATGCAGATTCAAAAAATCTATACCCTCGGGAGCCTGATATAGCCGATCTGCCTTCCTCGGAAGGGGGGTTAATGCAGAAGGTTGTTCCAAAATAGTGTAAACAAGGCCCGCATGGGGCTCTATCCAGGGTGGAATCAGTGTGGGAGCAGTCTCGGGCAAATCCAAGTGAGCAGCAAGCTTTTTACACTGTGGGTCTGGCTCCAGCGATTGCCACTGATGAACTTCCTGGATTTTCTCAATAATTCCAGAAAGGAGAGACCCACCGGAGGAGACTTCGGAGGGGTCCTTGGCCTGGGGCGGTCTGGAGTACAGGGCTCATCACTAGGATCACAGCATCCATCTGAGTCTGAATCAGATGTGTCCGATGTAGAAGAGAGAGACTCCTCCCGGCGTGGGGGAGGAACGGTTCCTTTGGAGAGTTCCCTAAGGTGCGTGTCCTCCCCACCCTGGGTGCCAGAGTGCTCTCCTCTGGTGTCGGGTAAAGGGAAGGAGTCTCCCGTCTCCAACGTAGGGGATCCTGCCAAGGGTCTGGCGTTGGTAGATGGCTCTCTACCTCTCTGGTGAGTTGAGCCTTGGCCTCAGCCCACCATGAGGCCAGAGTCTCCTTCAAGTCCGCCATCGGCTGGAGTGTGGGTGAAGGAGGGGGATACAGATACTGAGGATATCCGTAACAAGAGTATCCACAGCCTGACGGCAGGAAACCCGGTGTCTGGTATTGTGGTGCTGGATACTGTGGCGTCGGGTAGTGAGGTGCCGGATACTGCAGAGCCAGGTATGGAGGCACTGGTTATTGAGGTGCTGGATACCCAGGAGCCAGGGGCTCTGGGGGAACAGAGGGACCTTGCAGAGGCCCAGCTGGTGGGCCAGGCACAGGGAAGGCTGGCCCCGTGGTCTTCGGGTCCGACACAGGAACACCATCTGGTAAGGGGACGTCAGCTGGCGTCGGGACTGGCATCTGAGGATCCGGCGTCATTATGTCTGGTCCTGAAGGAGGGGGCCCTGATGGCAGCGTGTTAAGGTCCTCTGCAACGACCGGGGAGGGAGGATTAGAGTCCTCGGGGGTCAGCAGAGGGGACGGAGGGACCTCAGAGGGCAACACAACATGTTGTGGAGAACCTGGAACGTCGGATCTCTCGAGGGGGGCCAGAGCAGGCTCCTTAGGCGGGTGTCAGTGGGGCCAAAGTTCGGCTTATCAGCCAGATCCGGGCAGGTGTCAGAGGAGCCGACATCCGACTTATCGGATCCCTTGCCAGATGAAGGTCACGGTGGAGATGCTGCCTTGTCAGGCGAGAGTTTGGCTGGGCACCCTCCCGAAGGAGCAAGCGTCTTAGCAGCCTTGTCTGGGTGGATGTCGGTGGAACAGATGTCCAACATAGTGGACCCACTCAAACCCAAGGGCCACGTGGTAGAAGCGGCCCTCCCAGGAGCAGAGGCCTCCTTTTCCCCGGAGGTTCCTGAAGGGCCCCAGCGTGAGCCAGATATGAGGAGCGACAACCCCTTAGTGACCACCAAGCGGGTCGTCGTGGAGCAATCCCACGGAGGGGACATTACCTTCAATGCCGCGACTCCAGCCGGAGCCATGGTAGACGTGGAAGTCGATTCCCACTCCTAATGCTTCTCCTTGTCCCTTTTCTTTTTGTGACCTTCGGGGGAAGTGGACGCCTGCCTTAACTTCTTCAGCTCCTTCTCCATGGATGCCATCTTTTTCTTTAGAGTACGGGCCTCCAGGAACTGCTGCCTTCTTTTCCAGGTAGTGGAGCTGAACTGCTGGCAGTGTTGGCACTTCTCCACAGGGTGGTCTGGGCCCAGACAGAAGCACAAAGAATGACCATCCTTGTGTAGCAGTTGAAAGCCACACGAGTCACACTTATGCGATTTGGAGGGCGTCGGGGACAACATACACGATAAATCGAACAATTAGTCGAAAAAGGGAGAAAAAAGGGTCGAAAAGTTTGAAAACTAGACTGAAGAATAACTAACAAGCACTGAACTCTACTGCAAGGAACTTTGACAAACCGACGGCAGGAAAGAACTGGAAGGCAGGCGTGGGGGACAGTCCTTTATACCAACGTCACTTGATGTCGGTCACCTGACATGGGGGCAGTCCCCCGACAGACTACTAACTTGAAATTTTTCCGTGGGGTCCTGATGCCTGGCGGGTCAGTCCTATATGTGAATACCTACTAAAAGAGCTCTCTCAAAGTAAGATCATGGGCTATCGCCCCACGCTGCAGGAGCAGATTGATGTCGGCTTGAAGCATGGACAGTGTATTGTTCGACACCCTGGACTCCCAAGAAACATAAAAGTTGATGGCAGATAAGGACCACAAGGTCCATTCAGTCTGCCCATTTCTTTTTCTACCTTATGAATGTGCCATAGGCCTTTGCTCTGTCAATGGCCTATGTATTCATACTCATCTGTATTGCTCCCTTATGCCTATCACATGCCTGTTTGAAGCCCTGCACTGTATTCATATCCACCACTTCCTTAGGCAGGCCGTTCCATGCATCCACCACCCTCTCTGTGAAAAAGAACTTCCTCACATTACCCCTTAATCAGCCTCCCTCTACTCCCATGCTGTGTCCTCTTGTCCTGCTATTTTTCTTATACTGAAACATGTTAGACTCTTTCATCTTGCTAATGCCCTTAAGATGTTTCAATGTTTCGAACATATCACCTCTCTCCCTTCTTTGCTCTAGGGTATACATGCTGAGCTCTGTTACTCTGTCCTCATATGTTTTCTGATACAGTCCCTGCACCATTTTGGTTGTCATTCTCTGGACTGCCTCAATTTGGTTAATGTCCTTGTGAAGGTGTGGCCTCCAGTACTGCACGCAGTACTCCAGATGGGGCCTAACCAGTGTCTTGTAAAAAGGCATTATTACCTCCCCCTTCCAACTTGTGATACTCCTACTAATATACCCCAACATCCTCCTAGCCTTACCTACTGCTTTAGTGGTCTGCTTGGATGATTTCAGGTCATCGGTGATGATGATGCCCCAGTCTCTTTCTTCCCTTGTGACTGCCAGCAACTCCCCTTCCAGCCTATAGGTGGCTTCAGGGTTTCTCTTCCCTATGTGCATGATCTTCCACTTCTTTGCATTAAACCCCAGTTGCCACTCTTTCGACCATTTTGCCAGTTTATCCAGATCTCTTCTCATTCTGCCCACCCATCTGGATCATCTGCTCTGTTGCAGATCTTGGTGTCATCTGCAAACAGACAAACCTCACCCTCCAGTCCATCTGCAATGTCATTGATGAAGATATTGAAGAGGACTGGCCCCAGGACTGATCCCTGAGGTACCCCACTTGTGACTTGCATCTCTTCTGACTGTATACCATTTACCACCACTCTCTGTTTTCTGCCCGCCAACCAGTTTGCCACCCAGTTGACCAACTTCTGACCCACCCCAAGCCTACTCAGCTTATTAATCAATCTTCTATGTGGAACAGTATCAAAAGCTTTGCTGAAGTCAAGGTAGGCAACATCAACTGCTCCCCCTTGGTCTACCACTCTGGTCACCCAGTCAAAGAAATCTATGAGATTAGTTTGACAGGACCGTCCTGTTGTAAACCCATGCTGTCTTGGATCCTGTATCCCTATGGATTCCAGGTGTTGTACTATCCATTCCTTAAGGAGTGCCTCCATAATCTTGCCCGCTACTGAGGTTTGACTGACTGGTCTGTAGTTCTCCGCTTCCTCCCTGCTACCACTCTTATAAAGTGGGATCACATGAGCCCTTATCCAGTCTTCTGGGACCTTTCCTATGCTCAGAGACTCACTGAACAGTTCTGATACTGGCTCTGCTAGTTCCACCCTTAGCTCTTTTAGTAGCCTGGGATGTATGCCATCAGGTCCCATTGCCTTGTCCACCCTGAGCTTATCGAGCTCTTGTAGGATCCTTTCTTTTGTGAAGGGACTAGTGCACACCTCCCTCCCCTCCGTGTCCATGGTGCTGAGCTGTGATCCCTGCCCTACCTTCTCTTTAGTAAATACGGAGCAGAATTATCTATTTAGGATAGCTGTTTTACATGGTCCTCCTCCTCACACGCCCCCTTATCCCCTCTGATCTTAGCAATACCCCCTCTGGACATTCTTCTTTCACTAATGTATCTATAGAAAGTCTTGTTACTTTCTTTTACTGTTCATGCTAATGTTTCCTTGGTTTGGGCCTTTGCCTGCCTTACTGCCTTCCCTTAGGGAATTTTGGTATGCCTCCCTATCTTCATCCCGCTGCGTTCCCTTAGATTTCCTGAAGGCTAGCCTTTTGGCTCTGACCTTTTCTGCTACTGTTTTTGAGAACCAAATTGGTTTCCTCCTTCTTTTGCACTTCATTTTCTCTCTAACACAATGGGATGTTGCATCAAGTACTGCATCCTTAATGCCTGCCCACTTTGCCTGTACCCCCTCACCTGTATTTCTTATTGCCAGGGCTAGCTTAACTCTGTTGGCCAGCTTTTCAAAGTCAGCTCCTCTGAAGTCCCATATTTTTGCCTTGGAATGGGATGATTTTGTTCTAGTGGCCAAATTGAACCATACCATGCGATGGTCACTGGCCCACAGGTGATTCTCTACCTGGAGATCTGTGATCCTTTCCCCGTTATTCAGTATTTGATCTAGGATAGCCCTGTCTCTTGTGGGTTGTTGTACCAGTTGTTTGAGGCCCTCCCCCTGCAGGGAATCCACCATGTGTCTAGTTCCGGTAGATGTTCCTGCTGGTATTGACCAATCTGTATCTGGCATGTTGAAGTCTCCCATTATCAGAACCTCCCCTTTAGCTGTCATGTTTTGTATATCTTCTAACAGTAATGTGTCTATGTTCTCCCCCTCGTCTGGGGGCCTATAGACAACTCCAGTTCGTATGGCTGTCCCATTTCCTGTTTCCAGGGTGACCCATAGTTCTTCTGGCTCCTTGTGTGTATTCTGAATTTCTGTAGCTTTGATATTTTCAATGACATACAGGACCACTCCACCCCCCTCCCCCCCTTTTTGCACCTCGGTCTCTTCTGAACAGTACATAGCCAGGTACTGAAGTCTCCCAAGTGTGGTTACTGGTAAACCACATCTCGCTAATTGCTACTATGTCCAGTTTAGCCTCTGTCACTATTGCCTGCAGGACTGGGATCTTGTTTCCCAGACTGTGAGCATTTGTGTACATGATTTTCCATTGACCAGATTTCTATGTGTTAGTTGTTGGGTAAGGTATGGCGTTTCCCCTGTGCATTGTATGAGGAGCTGGACCTTTTTCCTTACCTGGTGATGCAAATGAACTACAAATATGCTGAACTCCTGTTTGACCACTAGCTGAGGGTGGAGGGGTGTTCTTCCCATTCGATGTATGGGATGCTGCACTCCTCTCCCCATTTGCTAGTTTGAATATTCTGCAAAGACGTCAAACTTCTGCCCTAGTGCACTGACTCCATCCTTAGTTAGATGCAGTCCATCAAATTTAACAAACTTTCACTCCCCAAACTGTTACCAGTTCCCTATAAATCTGTGTCCTTCTTCCTGGCTCCAGCCCTTGAGCCACATGTTTAGCTCCCCTATCTCCCCTTCTCTGACCTTCCGTCCACCTGCCCACCTCTCCCAGACTGGCAGGATTTCAGAGGAGGAGGAGATGCTGGATGAAATGGATGATAGTTTGTCACCCAGCCTGGTCAGGTGCAACTGACCGGCTGGCGAGATCATTAGTCCCTGTGTGTACCAGGACATCAATGTTTTTTCCTGCTTCCTGAACAATTTTAGCAATGTGGTGTCTCAGAGACATCTGACCATTACGCCAGCTGGAGAGAGGTATCAACTCCCCAAATCATGCAAGTTTTCTGGATTTCCTTTTTGTTTTGGTTCCTGTTTTGGGTGAGTTTTGTTGTGCTAGCTCCTGAGCTGCAGTGTCATGCTCTGCAGTGTCCTGTGCCCCTTTGTTTGATTTCAGAGACAGAGGTAGATACCTGTTCGTAGTTTTTATGTGGTTTGTGGAGGTGATATGTTGGAGAGCACTGAGTGATAGGGCACCCGATTTGCCCCTCCTAACCACCTGCCAGCCTCCTGGACCAACTACCCTCTGCGGTTGAGGTGCTTCTGTTGGATGTTAGGGAAATGGCAGGTGGTATATATATTTTCTCTTGAATATGCAATTTGAGGCATGCAATCTCTGCCTATGCTGCCTGCAGCTGAGCCCTTAGATCTTCAATGGCCCAGCATGTAGGACAGTGACCTAAATCCTGTAAAACTGCCCTTCTGAAAAGTGTTCCGCAGTACCTGCAGTTAACAATATCCATTCCAGATAAGTTGCTGGGTTTATAACCTGGTCAGAGTAATTAGAAGAAAGAAAATGAAAGCAAAAGTTTGATTTTGTGTTTGATTTTTTTTTTTTTTTTTATAACTTGTTATAACAAGTTAAATTACTAGTGCCTCTGTAAATGAGGTCACTGTGTGGCTACCTCTCTGATCCGCCCCTTCCTGCTTTGTCACAGGAAATGTCATGATTGTGCTACCCTATAAAAGGAGTGTTGTGTGGGGTGGTTGGGCCCTTCCCCTGCCGAAAAAGAACCACCACAGACGAAAGAAACAAGGAGGTAAGAGTAGAAACAATCAGCCAGCAACAAATGCAGTAGCCCTGAAAGCTTATCCTAATGTTAGATAAAACTAAAACCTGTAAAGCACCACCTGTAATAATTTCACAGAAGATATAACCTATAAGAAACACTTTGCTACACAGAAAAATAAAGCAGTAACAGAAGATATACCTTGCAAAAGACAATCTGAATCAGAAGATTACAGCAGTAATCTGTTAGCACTGTAACGGGCCATAATTTCATATGCTTAATAGCATACAGCATTATGCACGAACCCCGGACCTGTGCGCTTTCTGTGCTGGCCCCCCCCAGAGTTAGAATCTTAAGAGGGGTCCAGGGTGCAGCCCCCCGAACAGGGTGTGTGGGGCAGAGCCCCTCACAGAACAAAATAAATCTAGAAATCGCGCAACACAATTAAGTAAATTTTGACCCCATGCCGTTAGCACACCTGTAATAATGCAGCAGAAGGTATACCCAGCAACAACAATTTGAATCAGAGAAAAATAAAGCAATAAAATATTAGCAACAAACAGTAACAATCCCTGTGAGTGCAAAACAAAAATAACACCACACAGTAAATCTGTCTTGCTGAAACAAGCCTTATTTCTTTCCCTTGCTCTGATAAGGTTCTTTGCTCTGTCCTTTCAAGCAACCTAGAAGAAAAGAGCTCAGCTGAAGCTAGAAGCTTGGAGTAAGTATGTCAGAAGAGCCATTAAATCCAGGAGCAACCCTTTGTCCACCATTTCTAGCACCCACTTGTGTGAGGCAATGGCAGATTACTGAAGCAAACAGTGGCGCAACCGACCTCCAACCAAGAACTGGTACAGGGACTGGATGGGAGAGGGGGAGGATGACACCCCAGAACCTTTCACTGATCAGCCTTGGAAGGGCCTCCAACTGCAGGGGCAGTGGAGGCACCACTACATCTTCATCCCCCCCCCCTTTTTTGCCCTTGGCCACCGAACTTGGGTTTAGGATGTCAACACTGGAATTACCTGTGCTGGGGCTGTTGTGGCTGAAACAACCTACACCGAAAGATTTTTTTTTTAAGCTTTTGGGCCTTATGGTCCTTCTGGGACAAAGTCACAGAATCCAGGATAGTGTTGGCCTTCCGTACCAGGGTTGAAGCGGTCGGTGCCCAAGAAGGAGACATTGCCAGCTCATGCCGAGTATCCGCCATGAAGGTGGAAAGCCTCAGCCAGGCCCTATGATGCATGGTCACAGCTACTGTCACAGCACTGGCACAGGAGTCCCCATGTCCAAAGCAGTCTGAAGCTGTTTACCCCGTAACTGACCCTACTCTCTAAAGATGGGGCGGAGTTCCCTCTAACACCCTAAACAGGGACTGGCCAAAGTCTAACATGACTGTGTAGCCGGCCTGACAAAGACCCAGTGATGCAGCTGCATACACCTTTTTAGCTGCATGATCAATCTTTCTTGGACTCTGTCTGGAGGTTTGTCCATATCCCCTTGGCGCCTCGATTTACAGAAGACAGAATCCAAAACCAAGCCCTCCACAGAGGGATGGTGAGAGAACCCAGGAAAGGGTGCCCACTGGGACCACATACTTGTGGACCATATGGGTAGAGAGTGCCACAGCCAGATGCTGGATGCTACCAAAGCTCTAGGACTGGTCCCAAGATTTTCTCAAGTTATGGGAAAGGTAACCCCCGGGGAATCATCCCTATCCATTATGTCAGTAAACAGATACATGGCCCACTTCTGAAATGGCTCTAAAGGAACTTTCATGGACTCTGACATAAGTTGGGTCACGGCTCCAAATGACCGTGGTCCATGTGGGGTGGTCAGCTCTTCAATCGATTCCCAGTCGAACATACGAGTCCTAGTCAAGGACATTGATGACTCGCCTCTTAAGTTGTTTGAGGATTCCTCAAAAACTGCCCTCGCCAGTTTGCCACCATGGACCACCCTAGTATCCTCAACCTGAGTGATCTCCACCGAAAGCCAGTCTGGCAAGCTGGCCACGGAGCGAGACTCCTTGGCTGGGGTCCCCGAACAGAGGCTGCAGTGGAGTGGCTCCACCCAATGTGGTGGAGAAGTGGACGCTGGGGCCTGCTGAAAAGCATGGACTAGTGTGAAAAAGACATGCTAAGGGACCGAGGGCCCAGTGAGCAGAGCCCTACCCATCCTAGCAATCCACTGTTGCCAGAGGAGCTTCTCGTAACATCACTGCATTTTCTATTGATGCCTCCTGGTCGAGCAGGATCAAGAGCGTGGACAGCATCTTGACCATTGATCCGAGGGTAGAGGTCAACGGGTGTCCTCTGGAGGGTTCATGTAAACCACCTGCTTTGTCAATTTAAGCACTACAGGCTTTGGTGGCATGACCATCAGTGGACGCAGCTCCAAGGCAATACAGCTGGGGACACCAATTGGGCTTCACATTCCTAGATGAGGAAAGAAGGCACTGGGGTTTGGGAGATAGATTCCTGAATGATCTCCTACAACAGCTGGTCGACAGGATCGAGAAATGTCTAGACTGCCTGCTCAACCGGAGTCAAGGTCAACAAGCCCAATGGGTTACCACAGAGCCTTCGACTGTCCCCTTAACCATAGGGAGCTCAAGCTGGGCACAGCGGTCAGGGGCAATGAAGGAGCAAGAAGAGTGTGATCTTTCCTGATCCCATGATCTGCAATGGCATTTCTTCTGTGCTGTGGTAAGACATGCTCTCTCTGAAGGTCTTGAGGGCCAGACCCACTTCTCTTCTCCCTGAAGGTCTTGAGGGCCAGACCCACTTCTCTGAACTCATCAGAGAAAGACCCTCTGACACTGTCCCCAGATGGAAACAGTGCTGAGACAGACTGGCAACTCAGTGTAGCCGCCACCTCTTCTAAGACTGCAAGCCGAGTAGTGGACCCAGCCATGGCCGAGGCTTTACTGCGGCATTTCAGTCTACCAAGGGCCAACTGAGCCTTCCAGTCATTGCTGGATGAGGGCAGCATGGCCCGATGTTGAGCCGATCACCCAGGATGTATAGGCATGTGTTCGCGGACCTGTGGCTGACATTTTCTGGCTACACTGGGTGCAGAATTTAAAACCTGGTTTCTTGTGTTCCATCGATAACTGCAATCGCAACATGGGGGGGGGGTGGCACTATATGTGAAGGAAGGACTGAAGTGTGTAAGGGAGGAAGGGGAGGAGGGTAGTACGGAGTCACTTTGGATGCAAATCCAGGATTCCAAGAATAGGATTCTTAGAATGGGAGTGGTGTACAGGCCACCATCTCAGACGGAGGAGTTAGACAGGGAACTAGCGGGACAGATCAGGAGAACCTGCGAGAAGGGTAGTGTGTGGTGATTGTGGGGGACTTCAACATGCCAGGAGTGGACTGGAGCACCCCAACAACCAGGAACAGAAGGGAGCAGGTACTGCTGGATGCCTTCCAGGACAGCTTCCTGCTGCAAATGGTCAGTGAACCAACCAGGTTAGGAAATACCCTTGACCTTGTGCTGGCAAATGGGGACTTTGTGAGAGAACTTACAGTGGAGGAACCACTGTCAGGGAGTGACCACCACTCAGTATGGCTCACATTGGATATGGGCAAGGAAGGAGTGGAATCTGGCACAACAGTGCTGGACTTCAGGAGGGCCGACTTTGGGAGGATGGGGGAAGTGGTAAAAGGGCACCTGGCCAGAATTCAATCTAGTATGGACACTAACCAGAGGTGGCAGCTCATAAAGCTGGGGATAGTGGAGGCAACCAAAACCTGCTGCAAAGCCCAGAGCAAGAAGGCTAGGGCTAAGAAACCGATCTGGTTGAGCAAGGAGGTCACTGGAAAAGGTAAGGAGGAAAAGAGCTGCCTTTAGGAAGTACAAGAAAACAGGGAGGAGGGAGGACAGGGAGCAGTACTTGACAGAATCGAAGGAGGTGACAAGGGCAGTAAGGGGAGCCAAAGCATCTACGGAACTCAGGCTGGCACAAGGCATTAAGAAGGGGGAGAAGGACTTCTTTAAGTACATCAGGGAGAAAAGGAGCTGTAAGGACCACATAGTAAGGATTAGGAAGGAGGGGGTTGGGTGGAAGCAGGATGTGATAAGTCGGAAGCACTAAATGAGTACTTCTGCTCAGTATTTACTAAAGAGAAGAGGGGGGTGACACCCAAGGTGGGAGAAATGGCAGAAGCAGGGGGGGGATGTGGTGACAGATGGGGAAATCATGGAGAGCAGAGTTAGAGAGGGTTTGAAGGCACTGCGGGTGGACAAGGTGCCAGGCCCAGATGGCATCCACCCCAGGATACTGAAGGAGCTGGCAGAGGTCCTTGCTGGACCTTTGGCAGACCTGTGTAATGCCTCACTACATTTGGGGTGTGTGCCTCAGGACTGGAGGATGGCTCATGTGGTGCCCCTCCACAAGAGTGGCCCCAAGGATGAACCGGGAAACTACAGACCAGTGAGCCTCACATCCATCGTGGGTAAGCTAATGGAGACTATCCTGAAGGAGGCTGGTGGCCCTCCTAGAGGCCAAAGGACTACAGGACAGCAGACAGCATGGCTTCATACATGGCAGATCCTGCCAAACCAACCTGGTCGAGTTCTATGACTGGGTAACTAGGCAACTGGACAGGGGCCATGCAGTGGATGTCCTGTATCTGGACTTCAGTAAGGGCATTCGACTCAGTGCCACAAGGAAGGCTGTGAAGGAAGTTAGTAGGCACAGGCGGGTGCAAAGCTGGTGAGATGGGTGAGGAAACTGCTGTAGGGAAGGCAACAGAGGGTGGTGGTGGGTGGGGCTCTCACACCCAAGGGCAGTGACGACGGTGTTCCACAGGGCTCAGTGTTGGGACCAGTGTTGTTTAGGATATTCATTGCAGACATATCATGGGACATCAAGAGCAAGATCAGTCTGTTTGCTGATGATACCAAGGTAGAGCGGTGGTGGATGACCTAGGGGGATGGCAGGGGTTGCAGGATGATCTGGCAAAGCTTGAAACCTGGTCAGACACCTGGCAACTGGGCTTTAATGCCAAAAAGTGCAAGGTGCTGCATTTTGGGATGAAGAACCCAAGGAGGAGTTACCTGCTAGGGGGAGAGCAGCTAGCCCAGATAGAGGAGGAGAAGGATCTGGGTGTGCTCATTACAGGGTCAATGAACAACTCGGCACAATGTAGGAAGGCAGCTGCAAAGGCCAACAAAATGCTGGGTTGTACTGCAAGGGGTATATCCTCAAGGAGGGAGGAGGTAATTCTGCCACTGTATAGGCCATTAGTTAGACCACACCTGGAGTACTGCGTGCAGTACTGGCGTCCGTATCTGAAGACGGACATTAAGTTACTGGAGGGGGTGCAGCACAGAACAACAAAGATGGTCAAGGGGCTGGGGGACTTATTATACGAGAGGAGGTTGAAGGAGTTGAACATGTACTCACTGGAGGAGAGGAGAGACAGGGGTGACATGACTGAAACCTTTAAATACATGAAAGGAATAAACAAGACGGGTACAGAGGGCTGTTCAAAGTAGGAGGGAGGGCCACCAGGGCCATGATATGAGACTGGAGGCGAGGAAGGTTCAGGAGGAGATGAGGAGACACTTTTTTACAGAGGGTGGTGGCTGGGTGGAATCGTTACCTGCAGAAGTGGTATGCAGTAGAACAGTGGACTGCTTCAAAAGGGGATGGGACAGGACAAGGGGGAAGGTTAATGAAGGGGAAGGGTGGAAGGGAGAGGCAGCTACAGAATAAGGGGGGCTAGCTGCACATTCGAGCAGACTTGATAGACCTCTAGGCCTTTATCTGCTGGCAAATTTCGTATGTTCGAATGAAGCCAAAAGACAGTGGAGCAACTTTAAAACTAATAAGGATTGAAACAGTTCAAGATTCGCCTGATAATAAGTGCTTGAACTACTAGAATCCTTCAGCACTGCAAAGCTGAGGAGGTGAAGACTTGTCCCTTCCAGTGGAAAGGTCTAACATCACAGGATGGAGCCAAAGGACATACCGCCTGGGTGGTGGGAGATGCTTAGCCTGAAGACTTCCGATGATTCGTCTGTCTCTATCAGAAGTGCCAGAGTGCAGACAGTGAACTAATCCACATTACTACAAGAATATTTATTTTTATTATATACAGGTGTTCTTCTCGGATTTACAAGTGTAGTTTATATAGTTTATACAAGGGGTTTAGTTTACAAAAATATTTAAAAATGTTTTTATTTATTTTTATTTGAAATCTTGGATTACACCTTTGAGGACAAGCTCATTACATAGGTTTCACGTCAGGGAAACAAACAACAAGAAAAGTTGTACACATTTAGCGAGAGGACAAACAGCAATACTGTACAGGAATAGTTAACTAGTAAAGTAACAATCGTAGGCTATGAGCACGTAGCCGGAGTCAGTTATGATAACTTATGCATTATTACAAAGGCTATGAACAAATAGCCAGAGTCAGATATAACAACATAGTCATTATCACAAAGGAACAGAATCATAAAAAAGACAAACAAGAAACAGAAGAGGAGGGATACGAAAGGAGTAGCCCAGAGGGCTACATCTGAGGGAACGAGCAGGAACAGAGGTGAGGCAGAGGGGGGAGTGCAGGTAGCTGGGCCAGTGAATGGTAAGAGGGGGATGCACAGATATAATAAGGTGGGGAGGGATGGGAGGGGAGGGAAAATGGTAGGGTGAGGAGGATGGTAGGTGAGGACAGTCTGCTAACAGGGAAATATGTGCAAAGTGGTTAAAATACCAGGTAATGAAGAAACCAGCAGTAGATATGAATAGGTGTGATGTAAACAATGAAATGTTTGGTTTGAAATGTTATTTTACTCTTTACTAAATACATCTGTGTTAGTATTTTATTTCTGCACTCCTAGTCTTTGCTACTAAATGGTCTGACAGTTGAAACTTAGGAGGTCAACCGGTTCAAATTAGTCTGAGTTTATGGAGCAGAGAGTACATACAGATTAGTGGCTCAAAATGGTAGTCCGATGAAAACACAGACTGGAAAAACTATGGTTACAAGGTAGATAACTTCTTCTTATCTTCACAGCAACAGACTCTGATATTATAAGCAAGAAACTGTCGGCTGCAGACCAGCAGCCACAGCAGAGATCCCATTTTCATGCATATGTCCTAATAAAAATAAATGAATGAGGAAAAATTAAATACAAGCTGAACTGTGTCTAAACGTTGTATTTTTCAAAGTTTTCCTGATAGTGTCAGAGCCCTTGACACTGTAGCAAACACTTTGAAAACTGTGAGATTCAGACACCATTCACTTGATATTTCATAATTTTTCTGTAATTCTTACTTTTTTCTATTATTTCTAAGGACAACTGCAGAAAAGCACAATTACTGTTCCGTAGACTTCATCTACTGTGGCTGCTTGTGTTCACCTATCAACATAATTCTCAGTTTATGACATCAAAGGCATCTCCACAGCAAAAGACTGTGATGTCACTGATGAAGAATTGTGATGCCAGGCGTACACAAGGAAGAAACAGATGGATTCAACGGGGCACAGATTGGGATTTATTGCAAAAGTACTTTGTTACAAAAATAAATAAGAGATGCACAACAGGGACCTGCGGAATACATGATTTATTTTCACTAGGGCTGTTTGATCTTGGGTAACCTCACAAGTGGCATAAGTCACAAGTGATGAGCCCAAGGTCAAACAGCATGAGTGAAAATAAATCATGTATTCCACCAGGTCCTCGTTGTGTATTTCATTTATACAATACGCAGAGACCTTGTGGTTATGTTTTTTTAATTTTCTCATAGTTTTTTTTTGTTTGTTTTACAATTTAAAAAGTTTTGTGGGTTTGCATGATGAAGTAGTGCTCCTCTCTGAGGCATGCCATTGTCTTGTCTGTTGCCATGGATGCTGCGCCATGACATTAGTATTGACATGGCAATATCTTTGTGGATTGGTGGAGGAGCAGCTTTCAGGAAAAATTAAAATAAAATGGTGGTACAGTTTAGCGAGCGAGGGTGTATGTTGTGGACAGGGCGACACTGAGAGCTTCCTTTCATCTACAATTGAGCAGTTCTGGCAGCTGGAGACTGAGTGGGTTCTATTTTTATTAAAAGTTTGTTTTATTTCTGTGTATGGAGTGGGGAGCAGCCACAAACAGCGAGCGCTGCTGAAAACAGCAGAAAACTGTTGGCGGTTCTGGAGCAAAATGATATGTGTGTTTAAAAGATGGTACTTTTTTTTAACTTTATATTCAAAGTGCATGATATGAACTGTCAGAAGCAGCGAGCTGAATCGAGCTGGCAGGCAGGTTAGCGAGCAAAGGGGGGGGGGCACCAGTGGCATGCTGTTTGAGCCGAAAGAAAAAAAAACCTTTTTATGGGCTAGTGAAGTGGATTCTGTAGGGAAAACCCTGTTTTTTTCAGTAGGAGGCTTAGTGTGATTCCATGGCAGATTGTTAAGAAAAAGCGCCAGCTGGGGGTGGGTGAGAGACACGTCATGACATGTCTACTATGTACATAAATGTATCATGACAAAAGTCTATGTACATAAATGCTGATGACGTGGTTACTGTGTACATAAATGAAATTCATGCATATAGTACCTCAAATATTAGCGTCTATGTAACAGGTTTTGTGTCCACGCCTATTGCATAAATAAATAATGAGAGTACGAATTACAAAACAAACGTGTAATGTTAGCGGAGTTGTGCTTTAAAAATATGACAGCTTTCAAAGTTTTGCCAATAGTATCCTGGGCTCTTTAACTGATCCTACTGTTCCAGCAGAGGAAGACATTAATTTCCCTTAGAACTACATGTCATGGGTCAATACACTGTATGCAGAAGATGTTTTCTCCACTTTTTGTTTTTTACATGCACAATGGACTTTGCTGTCAGCCTTGTATAATGCAGAAACACTGCTTACCCTGCTGTCCTGGTATTCTGGAGTCAGCGTAGTGCTAAACTTTGTACACCTTCATAGCGCAGTAGGCAGCGCCTCAGTCTCCTAGTGGGAAGGTCCTGACCTCGATCCTCAGAAAGTAACCTTTGGGGGGAGGCAGTATGGTCTAAAGGTTAGAGCAAAGGCCTGTGAGCCAGGAGATCTTTGTTTGAACCCCCCAGCTTAGTCGCTGGCTTACTGTGCGGCACAGGGCAAGTCCACTGACCTCCGTGTGCATCAGTCCTCCTAGCTGATAAAACTTGATAGAAGCAGGACCCCCACTGTAACTGAGAGGCTGCATCCTAGCTGGGCTATACAAGACAAGAAAACTAGGAGCTAATCCAACTAAACAAGCCTTTGGCAGACTACTCTGGTAAGATTTACTCTCATTGTATTTCAGTCTTTCGACCCCCCCCCCCCCAGTACTCTTAAACTGAAAAATAAGTAAGGACTGCACTAGGCATCAGCACTGTAAGCACTACATTTAGCTTAGACTACACTTCCTTTGTCCTGTTCCACTGAAGCATTACTAACTACAACTGCACTACCATACCAGTACACCAGATATGCAGATACGGACATATGGAGCGGTGTGTTTTTGCATTAATTTTACCTGTAGTGTTGCATTTCCATGTGTCCAAAGATAAAATAGCTCTGGCAGGGGCCAAGAATGCAAAAGCACTGGCTTGAAACAAAGGTAACCTGAAAGAGAGGAAACAAAGATACAATGAAGCACAAAGATTTAGGCAAGCAATAAAACATGACAGGGTGCACTGGGGGGACAAATTAAGTCATCCTGATCATCTCACTGCACGACACCTCACCCTGGATTCTTAAGCTCCAGCATGAAGTGCCACCCTGCACAATTCGGCCCCGGATGAGTTTGTTTTATAATATTTATGCTTGGGACAAACTGTCCAGGGACAAATTGTGCAGGGTGCCGGTTCACGCCCGAGCCAAGAGTCCAGGGCGGGTTGTCATGCAGCGACATGACCAGCACGATCTGTCATGTAGCCGGGTGAGTCCGGCTGAGATAACCACCCATGCAGGGGCGCAGTGAGGGCCACTGTTGCAGGCCCTCCAGCCCCTAAGCAAATCTGGTCTGATGTTTGGTCAGACATACAGTAAAGCAGATAATGGGACAGGATGGACCAGATCACTGGGTCTTTATCTGCTGATAACATCTAACTATGTAATAAAGAGTTCATCTGGCCATAAAAGGCAGACTTTTGATCAACAGGAAATAACCCTTTTGCCTGACTGAGCTCTACAGGGTGTTCACAACTTAACCATGTGCTGTAACGTGTAGTAATAGATCTCTAGTCAGCCAGAATGAATGGTCAGTCCTTAAAGAGGAAGAGTCAGCACTAAGAGCGCCACACCACAGAATGGTGTTGTTCCCAATTTGCACTGTGTGCAAATTACATTTTTTTTTTAACTTACTGTTTACCACAGTATAGTAGAGATTGTATCAGACTAAATTTGCTTACTTCCAGGCGGACATTTTCTGTAACTAAAAAAACAAACAAAAAATCACACAATTCCCTGCAGCTGACATTAGAGGAGGGCCGCAGCAGTTGGAGATTCAATAGCCTGCAGTGCATATTATAGTTTATATAAGTTCTGATCTTTTGTTTGCTAGTCCTGCTGTCCTCCCCCTGGGCTACGTACAGTCAGAGGACTGTTCGTAGCCCCAGGAAAACAGTGTGTAACTAGCAAACATCTGATCAGAGCTTATAAAAGCTCTAACATGCACTGCAGGTTATTAACTCTCCCACTGCTGCAGTCCTGCTCAAATGTAAGCTGCAGGGGATTCTGGGATTCATTATTACAGAAAATGTCAGCCTGGACATAAAACAAAAAAAAATAAAGTCCCATAAAGCTAGAGTTCTACTGTAAACAGTAAGCAAAATGAAAAAAAATGTTTTTGCACAAACCAATGGGTTGGTTAACTAATAAACACTGCAAATACAAGGATCTGCTGTAAACAGTCCCCCACTATCTTATGTTCTTCACTCTATTACAATAGGAGATGCTTTTATGTTTGTATAGTGCCCAAGTATCTCAAAGTGCTTTACAAAGCAAAAGTTAGGCACCAATGGAGCTGCAAGCAGTATAACGTGGCAGCCATATTGTGTTGGAAGCATATCACATGGCGTCGTCAACAACTGCATTAGAACTTGTTTCACTAAGGACAGGAATGGTGGGTACAAGCAAGCAATAACACCTGACAGGGTGGGCAGGACCGCCCAGGGCATAATGCAGCCCAATGTCGCAGGTGGAGGGTCTCATAGCCCCACGCAGGTCTGGTATAGCCCAAATAACGCCCACCTTGTAGAGTATTACAGTGCTTACAAATATTATACAAATATCTATTTTCTAAGTAATAAATAAAAAAACACATTTTAAAGTAAAAAAAATGTAGAACAACAGATTATATGTATATGTGTGTGTGTGTGTGTGGGGTTCGGACCAGGTTTTCACCAGTATTCTCAGTTATTTTTGTACAGCAGTTGCTTAAAACCACTCCTGCTGTGACTAAAATGAACCATCATGCAGCAAGCAATGCTCCCCAGACATATGGGACAACAGATGTTCAAAAACAGCTGCAAATACTGATGAAAACCTGGTCCAAAACATATTAAAAGAAGCACTCCTTTTAGAATTTCAAATGCGGAAAAAAGTACTAAAGCAGAATCAAAAAGGAAAAAGAAATGCATCATACAAGCCAGGAGATAAGGGGCAATCAAAAATAGAATAAACATAAGTCAAAATTGTTATCGCCATTATGCACTGCTGCTTTAAGCCGAGTTTCTTATAAAGTAATCCCCAAAGGGTGCTGATGTGTTTGAGTGCATCTTTCTTTTCCCTGTCCCAACCCAGAATAAAACTTGTGTTTTAATTTTTAATTAAATTTATTGGTGGCATCGACCAGGAGTAAATACTGATGTGCTTTCAAACTAAACAGAGGCTTGAGCAACACGGGTCTTTTAGTTAAAGCCGAGCAGGGGAAGAGCAAGCCACAGACTACCACACTGTCTTTACTATGATACCAACAGTACAACTTGGTCAGGTATATGATCTCGCGTTTATGTTACCCAACTGGCTGCCTTTACTGCCTTCTCTTTTAAGTCTCTTGTTTTTGTGAGATTTACAGTACTAGCTAAGGCTTGTAAAGAAGAGAGAAAGCCGAATGGGGGAAGAGCAGGCCCGAGACTACTGCACTGTCCCCACTGTGAGACCAGGAGTAGGTTTTTTTTTTTTTCCTTCTTCCATTAAAGATTTTTATTTTCAAACTTAAATATAAAAGTATCAGCAGTAAGAAGGAACAGTCCAATGAAATAAACTCATTAAGAAAACATTAATTAATGACAGTAAATGAAAGCTGTCATGCAAGAGGAACATAAAACAAAGTCAAAATCCAGAGTTATAATATCTATACATTTCTCCAGTTGCTGTTACAGGGGTATTCAGTACTACCAATATAATGCTCTATATATGTATGAAGGGCAAAGGCTATCCTCGGGTTCCTAAGAAAGATAAAAAGGGGGACCAAGTTTTTTGAGCACATCCCGTTACCCAGGAAGGCTAAAGGCCATTCTTTCATTATTTATTCCTTCACTCACCTTACTATACCACTCCTTTAAAGTGATTTTCTGAGTTTTGCCATAACAAATGGAGTTGTGATTCAATCTCCTACCATTCAAACTGCCAAAAAGCACTGTTTTCCAATAATAAAAATGCTTTTATTGTGTGCTCTGCTTCATTTGCATAACCCACCCCTTTATTTCCTCAGTGCCGCAACCCCCAACCATGACATCATGCAAGGGAAACAAAGCTTTTAAAGGGCAAATGCTTAGTAAGGGTGCATATCACAAAGAATGAAGATCTGGAGCTTTTAGGTGCCTCTGCAGTCATTCAGTTTGCTTTCATTTGTTTCTTTACTTCCTTTTTCATAATTTTATTTGTATTTTGCCAACTGCTAGTGAGAACAGAATCCAATGTACTATAATCTCAAGAACTCTTTACTGGCAAGGCTGCCAGTGTATTCCAATAGGAAACTGCAAATCTGTTTCCAGATTTCTATGGAGAAATAACACTTCCTACCACAAAAATATTATATATTTAATAGAAATGTGATTCTTGATAATGTTATCTTTTGTTATAATTTAGCAAGTGATATTTTCTTCATAACCAGATTTTATTTGGAAAGAAGAAAAAAACTAGTTTTAGAAAAATAAAATCATACAGAGGGAGCACAATAGTGCAAACACAAAAGGCAAAGTTTGTTACTTGATTGATTAAAAATTTATTTTTTCACAGGAAATAACATTTGTTGGGACAAAATCCCATTTACAACAAAGTCCTGCATTTGTAGTACAAATAACATTTAACAAATACTAATACCAGAAACATAAAATAAAAGAAATCACAACAACACAATTTACATTTGTTTAAAACATGTGCAAGATAACATCAAACAATCAAACAAAATATTTAATAAGTATCAATTTCTTTTGTAAAGGATAAAAGAATACATTATTTTCTTGTTGAAATTCATTGGGCTTTTAAAGGAGGTAGGAAATTATTTTTACGTTGGTAACTGCCTTAACCCTTCCATCTTCCTTTCCATGCCAGTTATGTATTCTAATATGCTTAGATGATTTTTTCATAAATAATCTAGTTTTGGGGTGCCTTCAGCTCTACTTAGAGTTTCACTCTCCTCACCAGCTACTGCTCTTTCTTTTCATATTTCTAAGACATTCAATGACATCAATAACTCCCAAAGGAAGTGGCAGTGAAGGTTCAAGAGAAAAAGAAAGCATTCAGGAAACACAAGGAATCACAGAAGGAGCAGGACAGAGAACTGTATCAGTTAAAGCAAAAGGAAGCTGGGAAGGCAGTCAGAACAGCAAAGGCCCAAACCGAGGAAAAGACAGCCAACTCAGTTAAGAAGGGGGATAAAACCTTTTATAGGTAAATCAGGGAGCGAAGGAAGACCAAGGGAGGGATAGTGAGGCTTAATAAAGGGGAGCGAGGGTGGGCAGAGGGTGACTGTGAAAAGGAAGAGATACTAAACAAATATTTTTGCTCAGTATTTACAAATGAAGAGGGGAAGGTACCTAAAACAAACAGTAGAAACACTCTGGATACAGAAGTTGATACCAGTCCATTTACAGAAGAAAGGGTTCTGAAAGAACTCTTAAAACTGAAGGTGGACAAAGCAATGGGGGCCTGATGGGATTCATCCCAGAATTCTAAAAGAACTAAGGGTAGAACTAGTGACACCACTGACTACCCTCTTTAACAAATCATGGGAGGATGGGGTGGTACCCGAGGGCTGGAGGAGGGCAGATGTGATTCCCCTTCACAAAAGTGGGAGCAAGGCAGAAGCAGGAAACTACAGACCTGTTAGTTTAACCTCAGTGATAGGGGAAAATGATGGAATCACTTCTGAAGGAAAGAACTGTCGAGTATCTAAAGGCCAGAGGGGCACAGGACCCAAGGCAGCATTGATTCACAGTGGGAAGGTCATGCCAGACGAATCTGATAGATTTCTCTGACTGGGTGACCAAAGTAGTAGATCAGGAAGGGGCTGCGGACATGGCCTACCTAGGCTTTAGCAAGGCATTTGACACAGTCCCACACAAAAGATTAATATACAAGTTAGCCAGCCTGGGAGTGGGTCCCAAGATGACAGTCTGGGTAAAGAATTGGCTGGAGAATAGGACACAGAGAGTAATAGTAAATGGAGTCCACTCTGAAGAAAGCGGGGTTACTAGTGGGGTACCGCAGGGTTCAGTATTAGGACCGGTCCTCTACAATGTCTTTATAAGCGACATTGCAGAGGGACTGGAAGGAAAAGTATGTCTCTTTGCATATGACACAAAGATCTGCAACAGAGTTGATGCACAAGGTGGTGTGGAAAGGATGAGAAGGGACTTGGCAAGGTTAGGGAATGGTCAAATATATGGCAGCTTAGATTCAATGCTAAGAAGTGCAAGGTAATGCACCTGGGAAACAAAAACCCAGGGGAAGAGTACACAATGGAGGGTGAGATACTCACAACAACAAAAATGGAAAGGGACCTGGGGGTAGTCATATCAGATGACCGAAAGGTGGGCAAGCAATGTGAGAGAGCAGCAAGGAAAGCTGGGGGGATACTGGGATGCACAGGGAGAGGCATCACCAGTAGAAAACAGGAAGTTATTATTCCTCTGTACAGACAGCTGGTCAGACCCCATCTGGAGTACTGCGTGCAGTTCTGGAGACCCAATCTCCGCAAAGACATAGACAGGATGTAAGCTGTCCAGAGGAGGGCAACTAAAATGGTGCAGGGTCTGTGCCGGAAGACATATGAAGAGACTTAGGAGCTTAATATGTATAGCCTCGAGGAAAGGAGGGAGAGGGAACATGATAGAAACTTTCAAGTACCTCAAGGAATCAAAGTCCAAGAGGTAGCATCTTTCAAAAAAAAAGTGTGCAAGAACAAGGGGGCACAATTTGAAGGCAGGCGGCTCAGAGGTAATTTAAGGAAGTATTTTTCACAGAGAGGGTTGTGGATGCATGGAACGGCCTTCCAGAGGAGATTGTGGAGTCAAAAACAGTGGTGGAATTCAAGCATGCATGGGACAGTCATAAGGCAATTCTAGGGGGTTGGGGTAGGAAGAAGTAGGCTGCTGGTTAACTAGAATCTGCAGCTTATCCATTAGGTAGGGAAATGGGCAGACTGAGTGGGCCAAGCGGTCCTTATCTGCCGTCAAATTCTATGTTTCTATTCCATGCTATTCATCTGAATGGCCTGCAATGGAAAGTTTCTGATGTCACAGAATGTTCAGGCAGTATGCAAACAGAGAGCACCAACTGCTGAGCATAGAGGGATTCAGGGTAGTTAATAAGGCAACAAAATTAGATTTTTAATTTAACAAAACAGGTCAAAAACATATCAGAATACTGGGTAGACAATAAAAGAACTGGAAGGCATCTAGAGGTGTAAAAACTGTTTCCCATTACCTTTTAGTAGCTGGCAGTTTCTGACATCATAATACCAGAATTCAGTAGAATTATTCTACTGAATTTTTTTTTACCAGCAGTGGGAGAAGCAAAGGTGAAAATCCACTTGTTTCACTGCACTAACAAATATTTTATCAAACAAGTAGAAAGCAATTAACGTATTAAAATACAATAAATATAATAGTTTACATTGATTTGAAACAGAGACCTCTGCTGGTCCACCTTGGTATTGCAGACATCTGGCACCTACACTACCGCAACAGGAAACTGCTATATACTGTACCCACAATGCCTCATTATGTAAATTAGTATATAAAATGCATTGTTTTGAAAATAAACATATGAGAGCTTTCATTGTTGAATCCACTACAGAAATCTGAGACTGTACCCCACAGTAAGGAAATTGGAAAACAACTTCTTATTGTACCCACAATGCCCTGCTATGCACATCTACATATTAGGTGCAGTCACCACCACCAAAATAAGGGACTACACTGCTGAGTGATTAACATTTAAGTCAACTGTATAATTTACCCAGAATTCCTTGTTACTGTATACAAAACATTGACAGATCCTTTGCATAACATCATTCTGCGGGGTGTGGCCACACACAGAAAACTGAAGGGCGGGCAGAAAAAAAGTGCTGATAAAACGTTAAAAAAAAATAACAGATTTTTTTTTACAAAACAAATTGCAGCATCAACATCTGAAGCATGGGTGGTAATGGCATACTGCGTGAAAAAGACATCTGAGAAATCTCAGAAAATCACTTTAAAGAAGGTGAAGTGAGAGATTTCCAATGAAACAGGAGCTATATTTTAAGTGTCAGGGCAGCTGCCCAAGTTCCATTATGTTGGAATTTAGTGGTCTGTTCTAATCCCTTTTCACAGTTCCTAAAATGAGGAATTCAGGGGTAAAGGGAAGCCTGGTTTTGTAGGCAGATTCACATGTCCTATGGACCTTGTGCCAGATGTCATTTATGACAGGACAGGACCAGAGCATGGAAAGAAGATCAGCATGCTCTTCTGGAGACCTCCAGCAATTACCACTGGGTTGTAAACCTTTAGCGCATAATCTACAGGGGAAGTAGAAGTAAAAGTGAAGATTTTGAACTGGATTATTTTCCTTTGTATTTCTCTACTGCACACATAAGCATCTGCCCAGGGTGAAGCCCATTCCAAGTCAGAAATGGACCTATTAATTTCTTTCTCCCATTTCTCCTTGGCAAGGAAGGTTAGAAGGGAATGATCAGTGGAATTTATAAGGAGATTGTAAGTTAGGCTAGCACCTTTCCTGACATTTGCAAGTTTGCATAACTGACTCCATTCATCAAAGCTTGATAATGAGCGCTCTGGACCTAGAACCACAATCTTTAAGAGCTTTCCTCAGTTGTAAGTAATTGGCCAATTGAAACCTATGCAGCATAAATTTACACGGTCCTAAAGGATAATAGCTTGCCATTTGGTCGCAATAAGTCTTAGAAATTGGTGAAATCTAGTTTCTTGAAATCGTCTCCTGCAGACGGAGACATGCTGTTGGCCTGGGGCACTGAAGACGTTGGGTGAGCTTCTCAAGGAAGGGGGCATGAGTAGCACTAAGCTTAGAATGCTCTGCAGTAGCGAGGAAATGTAAATGTTTCTTCAAATAAATGATTTCTTAGTAACATGTGTTGCCAGTTCTTTGTTTCCACTGGTATTTTAGGGAAATGTGCAGGTGAGCAGTTTCTTACTCTCTAAGCGAGAAAAAGAAAATGGTGGACAGTATTTTTGAGAACTCTTTGTGGGCAGTGATTTTCTTCCCTTTTGGCCAGGTAAACAGGCAGCTGTCAGTGGGTCTTGTTTTTAGGTGTGCACTGTTGTCTCATAAATGCCCACCTTGGCAAGGCCCTTAGTCAATCAGAAGCCTCAATCTGTTCGATCCATTTTCTAATACGACAAAATGTAAGGCATGTTTATATTTTAAAACACCCTCTTCCATATCACTAACCAATTTCATTTTATTAAATCTGAACAACAAACATGGGGAGTAATATCTAATTCTTCATCCCAGGGTTGTTTAAAATCATTTCCAGGTAGCTACTGACTGAGAATACTACAGAAAATAAATATTTTCAAAATCTGGCAGAAAATGTTTCTATACTCCAATGTATCGAACAGTATAAAGTGTTTTATTTATTCCTTGTTTCTGTTTTGGTTACAGCAGTTCAAGTCACTTCATCATCAAGAAAACTTGGGTAACTATGTTAGAAAGAAACAAAATCTGGTTCTGTTTTAGAATTCCCCTAATAAATGAATAATCATTCGCAAGAGTATTGTGCTTCTTTTTCAAAATAATTTAGTCTCTAGAGAAATGGGTGACAATAAACTGGTCCAATGCTTTTCTGCACCACTTTCTATTTTTGTACAGGACTTCAATGGAATACTGATCCAACACCTGTGTAGGCAAATCATGGTTCTAAACAAATCACGTCAAGCCTCAAGCTCATATTTGCATGTTAGGAATATGTGCCCTGCTTCAATACATGTGACTGTCTCAACCTCGGGGTGGGGGGACTGTGCTTGGGAATGTGTACAATAAAAAAAAAATTCACTGCAGAATAAAATTTTGATCGAATTGTGCATGCATTGACAACGCCGGAAGGTACAGCAGGGATACGACTCTCCATGTTAAAGTTCTAAGGCATTCGCTTCCCAGTACAGCATCTTAAGCAGGAAATTCTAGATCCGAGGAGACAAGTTAACTACTTGCATTCATACTTTGCTGTGCTCTGAAATAGGATTATCCTTACATCAGTCCTTCCTTTAATGCAGCAGAATTTGTTCGGAGGAACAATTTCATCATATATTTTTTGTTTATTTTTAGTAATTATGCGTTTCTGGCAAGAATGTCAATATATTTTTCTTTTCATTGTATTTTACTCCTGAACTGAGAAGGGGGGTTGAAAGTTCTTAAATGTAACTGCTCTCTGATCACGCCCACAATGAATGAATGAAAGAAATCTCAGTTTGGTGTTGCACAGTTTACCATCTGGATTTTGTGCTGGCACAATCCTAACATATCCACAATATAAAACAGCATATTACATCAAAAAGTAACCTCGTGGAAACTTTAAAAAAGTGCTAGTAGCAGCCATTTTTAATGACTTGAGTCATTAATTATAAAATTAGTAATACATGCTGTTTTTAAAACAAAGAAACAAAAATATACTAATGATGGATCTAATGGTGTCACAAATATGTTATAGCTGAAAGCCTATATGATGACATGTTTTGCCAACTTTTATTACTTATTTCATACCGCTTCTAGGTTTATCTTCTCCCATTCTTTATTAGTCTGTCTGCATGAACATATGATTTTTGTTACCTTATAGCCATCTGCTCTTTGCTGCTTGTTCCCTACACAAAGGACACAGTCCCCTGTTGGGACATCACAATCTGCTGAAGAGGCAGAAGCTATTGAACTCCAAGTGATAAACAAGCTGCTTTCATGCAAATGTCCTTAGTAATGAGCAGCAATGGAAAGGAAAATACATGAAATACTTGCTGAATAGTGTCTAAATATATATTTTTTTAAAGTTGCAGTGCAACAAAATTGGGCCAAAAAGCTTTGACTCGACCTTTTTTCACTATAAAAGATTTCAGGCAGGGCCAGCTTGGCGGCACTGAGGGTTGAGGCACTGCACACCACACCTCGCTCCATGCTGGCTACCTGAGTTTGGAAGTGGACTCTGGTTGCCAGAGGTCAGCCATGGAGAAGATCATCACGTTTCCATGGACTGCTCTTCTCTCCCAGAGAGGGGGGGTCCTTGTTTACCCGGCCTGGTGGTAGTGCAGGCTAGGGCGGCACAGAATAAGACATGCTTCATGTTGGCCGCAAGAGGGATGGGAAAAATGGAAAAAGAGATCTTACACTTGGTGAAGCCGTGCCAGTCCATCTGCAGACCCATGCTGCCACCTGAACCACCACAGTCCCAACTGGATTATGACTTGAGGGAGGGGGGACAGCCCTCCCTCTCCTGACCTCACCACGGAGGTGAATCCGTGGGGGTGCCTGACAGACCGTTAGGTTCAGGGGAATCAGAACGTGGTCCATGGGAAATGGGAATGGGCTGATAAGCCACCATGGGATGTGGAGAAAAAGCTACGGGGGGGGGGGATTTCAGCGTTATTTGGTAGTGAAATGTTCTAGTGACATCAACATTTGAGTACTTAATAAATGTTTAAATTTAGTTTTGCCTCAAGAAAAAAGGATGGCTTTGCTTAGAAATAGCGCTGTAGACCCCACAAGGGTTAGGATCAAGAAAACAAAAACATTTATGGTGTGTTGCACAGGAGGTACCTAGAAAGTACATTTGACCAGTATAGCAACATTTCTTAATAACATGCAGATGAAACTAGATTTCTGGAAAAACATTTTTTATTTATTTAAAGTCTAGGAATTACAACCCTTTGAGTCTGTGACTCATTTGCAAAGACTTCACGTCTTACATAAATGGATTAGAATACAGTATAACATAGAATATACAATACAGTCAACATTACTGGTACAGAAAATGACAGTAACCTACCGAGGTGAAAGAAAAAAGAATAAACACAAACAATGGAATGACAGCAATTGTGAAGTAATGATGCATTAACATTTTTAAAGTTTCATCTGTAGTCACAGTGGGAGTTTGACATTATGTGATTAAGTAACTCACGTTTGTAAGGCCCAAGCCTGGGAATTGATAAGACAGAGTCAGGAATTGAGTTCATCCAGAGTGGTGCCCTGTAGCAAAAGGACCTTTGGCCAGCAGTGGTCTTTACAGAGGGGCACGGAAAGTGGTGGTATCAGAGTGCCTAGTGGAGTGAGCCGGTAGGTTCTTTTGGAGGAGCATAAGACAGCCTGGGGGGGCTAGGCCCAACTGAATTTTTTTGGCCAGTAGGCAGGTCTGATAAACTAGTCGTCCCTGGAAGTTTAGCCATGATGAGCGCAGATAGAGGTCACAGGTGTGCGTAAGACGCTCACATCCTATGGCCAATCTGTAGGCTTTGTTTAGGGCACGTTTAATGCTAGACAGGGCTATGTCAGAGGCAGCCCCATAGATAATTATGCCATAGTCGACCAGTGAGAGGATGGAGCTGGAGATAGCTAAGTGAAGAGCCTCCGGAGATAGACAGGGCCTAAGCCTATAGAGGAGACCGATTCTTTTGTTAATTTCAATGCAGGTTGACGTAATATGCTCACGATAGGTGAGGGTGAAGTCTAGAATAACCCCTAGATATTTAAAATTGGAAACAGGTTCCAGCTTGGTGCCCATCACATTGTGTATAGCTAATTTTGTAGTGCTGTGCTTATGTTGTGGTTGGGCGAATAGCATGACTTTCGTCTTTTTTGTGTTGAGTACAAGCTTGTGTGAGGAAAACCAGGCTTCAATTTGAGTGAAAGAGTCCTGCAAGGATTCTTGAAGTTGCGTGGGGTCAGGGTGCCGACTGAAGATCACCTCATCATCAGCATAAAGGAGAAGACGCCCAGAGGTGGCCAGAGGTAATGAGTTCAGGTAAAGTGAGAAAAGGGGCAGACCGAGGATAGATCCTTGAGGGACATCCGATCGGATGGGAAGGTTTGCAGAGAGGGTGTTTCTTATCATCACCTGCTGAGTGCGGCCAGAGAGATAACTGGAGAACCAGCTAGTAGATTCTTTGGAGACGCCGACAGAGAGGAGGGAGTTTATGAGCATGGTGTGATTGACGGTGTCAAATGCCTTGGAGAGATCTATAAAGACTGTACCAGCCAGATCTCCCTGGTCAAGAGCGTCATGAACAAAGGAGGTGAGTTCTAGGAGGGCAGTGGTGGTACTGTGACCTTTCCTGAAACCGTGTTGTTGGCAGATTAGGTGTTGTGTATCTAGATAGATAGTAAGTTGATCAGCCACTATTTTTTCCAGGGATTTAGAGAGTGGAGGGAGTATGGAGATGGGCCTGTAGTTACTAGTAGCAGTATGTGTACCATTTTTATGTACTGGAGTAATCCTTGCCTTTTTCCATAGAGATGGGAATTTTCCTAGGCACAGGGACATGTTGAAGATTTTAGTAAGAGGTACTAGAACAGCATCAAGGGTTAAAGACAGCAATTTAGCATCTAGTGAGTCACCACTATGTCCGGTCTTTCCTAGGAGCCTGGAAATATATGAGCGGGCATCACTAGTGGAGATGGTTTTGAGACAAAAAGGAGGTGCACTGGTGGGTGGCAGGAAATATCCTGCATCAGAACTGAAAAAGTCAGGGGAGAGAATAGAACTTAAGTCTAGGAATGCTATATTAAAAGCATCTGCTATTTTGCTGGGTTCTTGAGTAGGGATACCATCTAGGATAAGCATGGCAGGGGGAGGGGAAGGAGACTTTCCACTAAGTTCCTTAATATTATCCCAGAACCTTTTACCATCACCCCAAGTGGCAGTGAGTTTTGTTTTGTAATAAGTAGCCTTTGCCAGCCGTATTTCCCAGGTGCAAGTATTTCTGGCAGCACGATAACATTGTCGGTCAGCGGGCAGATCTGACTGAAGGGCTCTGAACCACAGGTCATCATGCGCCTTCATATGATCAAGCAAAGATCTAGTTACCCAGGGGGATGATTTAGACTTTTCAATCCGTTTGACATAGGGGCAAAGATGTCACAGGCTGATTGGAAGCAACTTATGAAGAAGGACAGGGTGGCATCAACTGACCTCAGGTGATCAAGAGGGGACCAGTCGAGATTTTGAAGCCGGTTTATGAGATGTTTTAGAGCCCCCCTCTTGAGCTGGCGACACATGGAGATCCTAGGTGGGGGTGGTTTCCAGCTATTTGACCAGAGACGCGTTACCGGGGAGTGATCACTGATGGAGTCCGATAGGACCTGGACATCCAGTATGTGCTCAGGATGGTTTGTGAGTATGAGGTAAAGGAGGGAACTATGGCACATATTTTTGTTTACTCTAGTGGGGGTGAGGACCATTTGAGACAGATTTTGGGCAGCAGCTGCATCCCTGAGGGGGGATGTCTGGGGGGGCAAGCCAGTTTGAGTTAAAATCACCTAGGGCTATGACTTCGGAATTTTTTGGGAGTTGTTCGATAATATCTAGGATGGATGTGAAGGCATCCCTTTGGTTACGAGGGGGTATAAATACAGACATTATGTTGAGGGATTTTTTCCAGTTCCCAACTTCCACCCTAACAGTGAGAGACTGTACATCTTCAGAAGGGCTTATGGTAGTAGTGTTTATTCCTTGTAAGTGCCTCGAGGTGCCAGAGCACTACCCCCTGCCCCGTCTATTTAGTCTATCCGACCTGAACAGTGTGTAACCAGGTACACTTACAGCCGAGTCAGGGATATGCTGTGACAGCCATGTTTCAGTAACAGCTATTACATCAGGGCAGTGGTGGCAAACCCAGGCTTGAAATGAGGCAAGTTTCTTTTGTAGACTACAAACATTAATGGTGGTCAGCCGCAGTCCCTTTTGTTTAGCTGTTTGCCGTGGGCTATTGGGAGTGGGACCAGGATCTGGGTGGATGTTGCCCACAAGTAGCAGGAGGATGATTGCTGTCCTGGTTAGGGTAGTTTTGTTGATCTTTTTGGAGGTGCGTCGAGATGTGACCACATGTTTGTGCGGTTTATTGGAAATATGGGAGCACGTAAAGTGTAATATTTCCTGACCATAAAGTAATGGGGTAATCGTGGTTTCAGAAGTGGGGTGACAAGGTAGAGGAGGAGGGTAGGGGATATAAGACATAGTAACTGATGAGGGAGTTTTTATTGGTCGGGTTAACACAGGGGTAAAACTGGAGCAGAGGGAGGGGTAGTACTAGAACTAATATGATGAAGGCAGGAGGGTAGTGGGTGTTTGGAGAAGGTTAAAATGAGGGTGAGCCATGACGCCGCTATGTGGACAGAGAAAAGTGATAAGGTATTTATCTGAGACATGCTTGGGAGGGATTTTACGTAGATCATTAGAGATTTTTTTTTTTTTACTCACACCGAAGGATAAACCATAAGATCAACCATGCAGGAATAAATGCAGAGAGTGAGAGATATGCTGTGGAAAACAATGGTAGCCCTCTAGTGGCAGGTCCTGATAAATTGCAAGTTGCTCCACTGCTGCTTTAAAGTTTGTGCTTGGAGCATAAACTGCAATCAGCACAACACAGCTTGCCCCAGTAAAGTAACCTGGTGTAGCCTCAATTTTCAGTGTTCTCACTACAGGAAAAGGATCTGATTTCAGCTCTGTGGGACCAGCAGCCCAGTACCGGCCAGTTCTTTATTCGGCACCCGCCTCCTCACTTTTTCATGATGTTGGGGACGCTGTGACTCCGATTTTAAATAAAAGGAAGTCAGATGAATAAAAAAAAAAAAGTTAATAGAAAAGAAGACTCATTCACATCTATGAAGAGTGCTTCAGCGCATGAACACCACACAGAGAAGTGGAAGGAATCAGGTCGCCAGCTCAGTCTCCATAGAGTCAAAACAGATCCTGTCCCTTCCTTTTGTAAGAACACTGAAAATAATGGGACTATAGCTAGTTGCCTAGTTGACAAGGAAGACTTATGTTGATTTCAGGATGCTTTTAACGAAGTAAAATGTTTATTTTTATACAGGAAAGATCTTTTTCACATCGTTAGGTCAGAAACCCATTTTCAAGATGGTCCTGTTAAGTAGGTAGTTTATCTATAATAAAAACACTTAATACAAAAACAAACAGAAGACATCTAAATACAGAATACCACATTTCGTTTTAATGTAAGCAAGAAGACTGGTTACTTTGGGTGTTGTTATAGAAGAACACCTATTCCCCCACAGCACCCAACCACAAAACCAACCCACCCCAATTAGGCTTTTTAGAACCCCCCCCCAAATAATTTTTTTAATTTATCACCTGCCTGCTGCAATACAGTTCATCCATTAATCTGGGGGTGATAATGTAAACACTTCCACAGCGGCACGGGGCCATTTTACATTCTCAGTGCTGTGCCACTCATTGTTATCACTTTATACAGCAAATGGTGCCATGCTGAGAATGTGAAATTGTACCACGCAGCTCTGAGAGCGTTCACCTTACAGCCCCCAGAAAAAAAAAATTATTTTGGGGACTGAAGAGCCTAATCGGATGGTTTTGGTTGGGAGGGGGGAAGAGATGGGTGTTCTCCCTTAAAATGAACAGCAGATCTATCTAGGTGCAGCATTTTATAGCACAGGCATGAACTCCTCTGATGCATACACAATCAGGCAGTTGAGTCCTTCTCATATGTGCATGTAACTTGTTCTCTGAAGTCTCACCCCTGTATGTACTAAAGATCTCGAGATATATGAATTACATTGTACTGTATTGTATTGTGATGTTTGAAAATTTTCTTTTTCAATAAAAAAGATAACTTGAAAAATGAAGTGCATTTGTGTCATGACACTTTATCAACAATATATCTGGTTTGAAACACCTCAAACAAGGTCCGTGCTGAAGAAAGTGAGATAGAGGAGATCTTTACTGTTATCCACCTCTATGTATATTTTTGTGGCTGTCTCACCACTGATATAGTGTTACTTATATTCATCAGATAAAACTCACACCAGTAGTGCTAAATGTGTGAAAATATAAAAAGTGTGAAATTTAATCTGTGGAAAAGGAACAAACTGCATGTTGTCTTCTTAGATAACAAGTCAGTTATGTACTTGAACTGGGAGCATAGCCTTATCACCTTACAGCATCACAACAGCCCTGAGCTGCAGTTAACCATCAGCAGCTGCTGTCAGGTGGAATTCGGATATTCAGCGCCCCCCATGTGAATTCTGAAGTCACTGCTTAAACAGTTAATACTCCACGCAGAAACTAATATCAATAAAAAAAAAAAAAACATATCATTTATCATATCCAAAAAACAGAGAAGCTCAGCACAGTATCACTGAGGCAAAGGTGTCCCAGGATGGGAACTGGCAAAAAAGCCATGTTTATAGTCTCATTTGTCATACATATTTATTGATTCATTTCAACAAGCTGTGTGGTCTAGTGGCTAAAGCACTGGCTTAGGAACCCTGAAATTGCAGGTTCAAACCCCACAAGAGCCAAATGGTCAGTGACCTAGCCCCCTCTCTCTCTAGTCCACCTGCATGAGGTAACTGGTAGAAAAGGACTATATTGTAATTGAGCATGCCCCATCTCAGCCGGGCTTTTTCCCCCCCCTTTGTTTATACATAACATTTTCCCACAATGTCCGACGTCTTCAGCCTTCCACTCGCCCCTTCTCTTTAACTTACATGGACTCCAATGACCCCCCACGGAGTTCTCCCAGCAGCTGCACGGTTTAGCTGTGTGCGATGAAGTGTGCGACATATTGACCCGGAAGGCCCAGCGGTTAGAGTGCTACCAAATGAGCCACTAACAATGACAACAGAATTATGTGTGGCATAAATCAAAATGGCATGAATGCATATTTTATTTCAACTTGTGAAAGTCAGTCCACACATGGCTCCAATCTGTTTACAGCCCAACTATAAAAATGCAATGCTACTGTTTTCAATAGTGATTTCCTGTTTGTTTATTGATAATTTATTTGAAAACTGATAACCAAAAAGAGGCACACTAACCAAAAGTTTGTTTCCAGGTGCAATCCAGGGAAAAGGGATTACAATACATCACATGCACTAGTAAAGAAACATTCCAAAGACAAACTGCAGCAGTGGACAATTCAACATGGTACAGTGCAAATAACAAAGGGTGAACAGAAGCTGGTTCTATGGGCAGCATCAATGCCCAATAAAATTAACAAAACCAGGATGAAATAATTCCGTGCAGCAGCTGTAGTGACATGAACTAAGATGGGGGTGGTGGCAGTGGAAAGGGCATCATGGGCAGGTCAGCTTGGGAGCTGACATGAGCACAAGTTTCACTGGAGGAGAGGAAGGAGAGAGGGGACATGATAACTTGCTTTCAAGTACCTCAAAGGCATAAACAAGGTGCAGGGGGAAGAAATCTTCCAATGTAGGAAGAGTACAAGAACAAGGACTTCTGCCAGAGAACTGTTGGAGAACACCAGGACAAGGAGCTGATGTTGTGACTGGACTTCTTTACTGGGATTATACTGCCCTCCTTCCCAAGCCAGTTATACTTTTATAGGCACAGGATCTGACGGACAACAGGAACTTCCTGTTTGGGAGCAGGAAGTGAGTGATCACAGAGCCACCAAAGACTCACCATCCTAGAAGGACAAGAGTAGCTCTCCGTCCCCCCCAGCATGTGGAGGTCTAACTCTGAGCAAGTAAGGGGACTACTGAGAAACACAGGATCTTCTCGTCTCAAAACAGGAAGATCAGGTGCTTAAAGGGCACAGAGGCAGTAACTAAGTAGGGAGAAAAAATAAATAAACAGAGGAGAGAGTAAGTATTCCAAACAACAGTGAAGGGGCTAGAAATAAGACATGACGAGAGTGGTGCAGTGCAGTGGCTGTGGAGCAGCAGTCTTACGGGAGACACTCTGGAGGTTGCGGTGTTGTTCCATTTGCAGACACCTCTCTGGGCTGAGGGAGGAGGTTGCTCATCTCCAGGCCGAGCTGGCCAGGATTTGTGGGACCTCCTCTCCCATCCAGGAACCACCAGGGCCACTGCCGTTGCCTCAGAGGTTACCAAGAAAGAGGAGCAGTTGTACTACAGTGGGATCAGGGAAGGGGAGGGTGATGGAACAGAGGCGCAACCCTCCAGTTGTACCTCTCCACAATTCCTATGCTATTCTGGCAAATTGTGGTTCCTCTATGGAGGCACCTGCAGTGGAGACCAAGGAGGATGCTGGGAACCTCCACAAAGGAGGTCAACAGGAGGGTGGCATGGGACCCCACAGGGGAAGAAAACAACTCCTGGTGGGGAACTCCATTGTTAGGAAGGTAGAACTGGGGAAGGAAGGGGAGATAGAGGTAAGGTGCCTGTCTGGCGCCATGGCTTGGAGGGACAGGGAGAGCGAATCCTCAAGATCGACGGAGCAGCTGCACAGGGGAGGAAGCTGGATGTCATTGTCCACCTAGGGACAAATGACCTGGCTAAGAAAGGGATCAGAGCAGTGCAGGAAAAGTTTGTGGAATTAGGGAGGGGACTTAGACAAGTAGCCGCACGGTAACCTTCTCGGAGGTGCTGCCTGTCTATGGCGTGAGTGAGGCTAGAGGTACTCCACACCATGGGATTCAATCAGTGGTTGAAAAACTGGTGCAGAGCTCAGGGATTTGGCTTCACTGGGGACTGGGGGTCCACCTGGAGGAATGCAGGCCTATACTGGAGTGATGGTCTGCATCTGTCCAGGAGGGGAACCAGGATCCTAGGTGATAGGTTTAAATGCTTCATTGGCGTGCATTTAAACTAGCCAAGGGGGAGGCACCGGAAAGGAGCAGGGAAATTCTAGCCCTCCCCCCCCAAAAAAGTCAGGGTAGTAAGTGAGGTAAACACCAAATTAGAGATGCCGATATGGAGAAGGGCAGGGGTAAATGGAGAGAGTGACAAAGGCAATAAAGACAGGGATGGGGCAAAAAGGGTAAGGCCATCAGGAAATGGAGGGTAATGAGTACCAATGCCCGTAGTCTGGGCAACAAGCTCCCTGAAATGGTGGCCTTGATGGAAGAGGGATGCCTGGATATTGTAGCAGTCACAGAAACATGGTACACAGAGAACCATGACTGGGATGTTAACATACCAGGGTACACAACCTACAGGAGAGACAGGGAGGGGAAAAGAGGGGAGGAGTAGCTCTCTATGTAAGGGAAGGGATAAAAGCAACTGAACAAAAGAGTAAACAGGGAGGAGAGGAGGCACTGTGGGTCACCTTAGAGACTGGAAATGGCACCACAATCCGCACAGGGGTTGTATACAGACCCCCATGTCAGGGGGAGGGTATGGACAAGGATATGATAGAAGGCATTATTAGGACGGCAGAGAAAGGGGAGATACTGTTGATGGGAGACCTGAATATGCCAGATGTTAACTGGAGCACATTTGCTACAGCCACATCCAAGAGCAGGGCCATTCTCGATGCCCTACAGGTGGCATGCCTCAGACAGCTAGTTTTGGAACCCACTCGTGAGGGAGCAATCTTAGACCTCGTACTCTCAAATGGGGACAGTGAGAGGATCTCAGATCTAGAAGTGGGTAGCCATCTGGGAACAAGTGACTACCAAACAGCGTGGTTCACGATAATCTCAGATACAGAGTCAAGCCATACAAAAGTGAGGGTACTGGACTTCAGGAGGGCTGACTTTGGCAAGATGGGAGAGTGCCTTAGAAAAGCACTAGCAAATAGGCTAGAAGGAAGGGTGGAGCAATAATGGGGAAACATCAAAACAGCCATCACAGAGGCAACAAGCCTTTGTGAAGCAAATAAATGAATCCAAACGAAAGAAAAAGCCACTATGGTCCTCAAAAGAGGTGGTGGGGAAGGTCAGGGAGAAAAATATAGCATTCAGGAAGTATAAGAAAACACAGAAGGAGCAGGACAGACAGCTGTACCAGTTAAGGCAGAAAGAAGCAGGGAAGGAAGTCAGAATAGCAAAGGCCCAAACTGAGGAAAAGATAGCCAACTCTGTTAAGAAGGGGATAAAACCTTTTATAGGTACATAAGGCAGGGTAGAAAGATAAAGGGTGGGATAGTGAGGCTGAACAGAATTGACTGTGGGTGGGCAGAGAAGGACAGTGAAAAAGCAGGGATACTGAACAAATATTTCTGCTCAGTATTCACAAAAGAGGAGGAGGGGGAGGTGCCTAATCCAATTAACAGAAGCACTCTGGATGGGGGGTCTATCCCAGTCCTTTCACAGAAGAAAGGGTTCTTAAAGAAAACTCCTAAAACTGAAGGTGGACAAAGCAATGGGGCCTGATGGAATTCACCCCAGAATTCTAAAAGAATTAAGGGGAGAACTAGTGAAACCACTGACTACCTTTTTTAACAAATCATGGGAAGATGGTGTGGTACCCGAGGACTGGAGGAAGGCAGACGTGATTCCCCTTCACAAAAGTGCGAGCAGGACGGAGCCAGGAAACTACAGACCTGTCAGTCTGACCTATGTGGTAGGGAAAGTGGTTGAATCACTTCTGAAGGAAAGAACTGATGAGTACCTAGATGTCAGTGGGGCACAGGACCCAAGGCACCATGGGTTCACAGCGGGAAAGTCATGTCAGACTAATCTAATTGATGTCTTTGACTGGGTGACAAAAGTAGTAGACCAGAGAGGGGCTGTGGACATGGCCTACCTAGACTTTAATAAGGCATTTGACACAGTCCCACACAAAAGATTAATAGTCAAATTAACCAGCCTGGGAGTGGGTCCCAGGGTGGTAGCCTGGGTAAAACACTGTCTGGACAACAGGACACAGAAGGTAATTGTAAATGGAGTCCACTCTGAAGAAAGAGGGGTTACTAGTGGGGTACCGCAGGGTTCAGTACTGGATCCAGTCCTTTTTAATGTCTTTATAAGTGACATCGCAGAGGGACTGGAAGGAAAAGTATACCTCTTTGCAGACGACACAAAGATCTGCAACAGGGTTGATACACAAGGAGATGTGGAAAGGATGAGAAGGGACTTGGCAAGGTTGGAGAAATAGTCAGAAGTATGGAAGCTTGGATTCAATGCAAAGAAGTGCAAAATAATGCACCTGGGAAACAAAAGCCTAGGGTAAGACAACACAATTGGGGGTAACAACAAAATGCAAAGGGACCTGGGGTAATCATATCAGATGACCTTAAGGTTGGCAAGCAATGTGAGAAGGTAGTAGGGAGAGCTGGGGGAGATACTGGGATGTATAGGGAGAGGCATCACCAGCAGAAAACAGGAAGCTGTTATCCCCCTGTACAGACAGTTGGTGAGACCCCATCTGGAATACTGCATCCAGTTCTGGAGACCCCATCTCCGCAAAGACATAGACAGGATAGAGGCAGTCCAGAGGAGGGCAACTAAAATGGTGCAGGGTCTGCAAGAGAAGCCATACGAGGAGAGACTAAAGGAGCTTAATATGTATAATACCCTTGAGGAAAGGAGGGAGAGGGGGCACATGATAGAAACTTTTAAGTACCTCAGTGGAATCAACAAAGTCTAAGAGGGTAGCATCTTTCAGAAAAAGAGATGTACAATAACAAGGGGAACAATTTGAAGATGGGGCGGTTCAGGGGCAATGTGAGGAAGTATTTTTTCACAGAGAGGGTGGTGGACGCATGGAACAGCCTTCCTGAGGAGGCTGTGGTGTCTAAAACTGTGGGAGAATTCAAGAATGCATGGGACAGACATAAGGCAATTTTGTGGGGGGCAGGAAGAAATAGGCTGTTGGTTAACTAGGATCTGCAGCTTATCCTGTAGGAAGGGAAATAGGCAGACTAGGTGGGACAAGCAGTCCTTATCTGCTGTCAAAGTCTATGTTTCTATGTAACAAGGGGGCATGACATGAAATTGGAAGGTGGCAGGTTAAGAGGGAATGCGAGGAAGTTTTTCTTCACAGAGAGGGTGGTGGACACACGGAATGGTCTGCCACGGGAGGTGGTGGGAGCAAGTACTGTGGCTGGGTTTAAACATGCATGGGGCAGGCATAGGAGAAACACAGAGGTAAAGCAGAGGGAGGGGCAGAGGTCGTAATCAAGAACAGCGCTTACAGGCAGACTGGATGGGCCTGGCGGTCCTTGTCTGCTGACAATTTCTCTGTTTCTGTGTTTAAGTTTACTCTGAATGCTTGTTTAAAAATGGCAGCGCATCAGTATAAGTCTTTAGTCCGTAGTGTACATGAAATTTTTATCTGCACTGTACATGAATGCTTACTTCTTACTGTGACTAGAAGCACATTTGTTTCCCTAATATATTTCCAATGTAGGCTAAATCTGTCAAGCATGATATATATATTTGGAATCTGCTTTTCATTTTTTTAAACAAGATACATGACTTGGGTTAACAAAATGCTCATTTTTACATTTTTTCTTTCCAACGTAAACAGATACAGGGACAAATATGGCCCTAACAAACCAGAAGAAGGAAGTATGTGGGCAAAGTCAAAAAGAAGTCTGCACCACTGTATGAAGGGTGCAACTATTCTCAGTCTCTTAGTGACTAAAACCTATATTTTTCTTTTGTAATTATGTATTTACGCCAGTCTTTAAAACATACAGTTTTTCTTCAGGCTTACTGCTGGTACATACCTCAATTTCAGAAAGAAAAAAAAACAGCATGCTTCATTAAAAATGGATTTGTTCAATTTATTTTGTTATACAGGATGAAACCATTAAACAATGCTCCTTTGCAACAGGGTCCAGAAGTGATAACAAAATGTTACTGAGGGCAGCCCAGTGATATGGAGGGTTAAGGTGCTGGATGCTACAAATGCCGGCGACCTGGGTTCGGGACCACACTCAGGATCTTCATCAAGGAGATCTCCTCCATCAAGCCACACTTACAGAAATGTAAACCATCAGCGTCAGGACCACACACAAACATTTTGCTAGCTGGGAGATGCTCACAATGACATGTAGCATCGACACACATAAAATGTGGGCAGGGCAGCCACATCACTCCTCAGTTCTTTCTCCCACCGATCATCCTCATCAGACCTGCTGAAGGAAACGCTGACAAAGCCGTTGACTTTTTTGTTATTTTCTATACTTCAGTTTACTATCACCGTCTATGCATGCCACCGAAGTCTAAAGAACCTTTGTTTAGATACAGTGTTTGTGGTTATAAAATCTACAAAGATGACGCACACTCCATCTGTATGTGCTGTTTGGGCCTTTCTCACAATGAGAGGACTTGAGAGATTTGCCAGGGTTTCAACCAGGCTACAAGACAATGCTGTCCGAAGGCTCTAGAAAACTTCCTAGCTCAGACATCAAGTGACGTCAGCAACCCAATCAGCTGCTAGTCTCACGACTGCCCCTCTGGCTGAACCAACTCCTTGTGTTGGGCAGAATGTTCACTCCTCCCAAAAAAAAGGCACCAAGTGGACACAGAAGGAGCGAGGAGACAGGATGACCAGACTGAAGGTGCAACAGGCATTTCTGAGGGCCGATGACAGAGGATGCAGTCCAGATAGCAGCACATGCAGTTGGAGCCCCTCTCCGGCCAGCACAATAATCCCTGATGCAGACACTAATGCAGAGACTGAAAAGCTGTCTCAGTCCCTGTCTGAAACTCTTTTGGCAGAAATCAAGAGTTTCAAGACCGAGAATCAGCATGAATTTAAACGGCTGAACAGAAACCTTATCTCAGGGGAGAAATGCATGGATGTGGAGAATTAGTCTAGTGGACGATGGTGCTGTGGAACTCCACACTGCAATCAAGTTCCTGGTAGACCAAAATTCAGAGCTCAGGGAGGAATGCCAGGATCTTGAAGCCCGATCCAGTGGGTACAATTTAAAAATTTATGGGCTTCCTGAAGACACAGAAAAAAGGCAGGATGATGAACTTTCTGGAGAATTTGCTAGGGAATGTGCTCTTGCTTCCTGCCACCCCCTCCCCCCATTTTAGAACCAAGTGTGCACACACGGCCCTGACCCCTAAAGCCCTCTGACTCTTACAACAGGCCCCCACTCTGTTGTCATGAAATTCTCCAATTATAAGGATAAAGAGGAGATTCTCCAAACTGCCTGGGGCTGAAATGTTTTTTGAGCAGGACTACCCCTCTGAAATTTTGAGGAAACGTCTGACTTATGCTGGGGTATTATGGACCTTGAAAGCCCACCAGGTCAAATTTCAGACTCCATACCCAACAAAGCTGCATGTTTTTTGGGACTCTGGCACTATATTATATACCTCTCCAGCAAAAGCAATCAAGACACTAAAACTTACAGGTTGGCAGGTTCAGAAGAGGGAGAAAGCCACCCCAAAGCAACTGCCCCATCACCCCAAATGGGAATCGGAACAATTTCGGAGGTACAGAGCAATGTCAAGATCAACAAAACTCAGCAGTGCTCAGGTTCCTTTATCGAAAAACAGCTTTAATAGATAAAAACAGACAAATGCCATAAGCAGTGCAGAGTTTTGTTGCTCTCGTCTTTAATCCCGTCACTCCTTGCATGCTCCAAGAGGGGCCTGAGTTGTTTTGCTCCTGCTTTGTTGTACAGAGCAATGGGCAAGAAAGCTTCTCCCACTACAATGCAGGACATCCAAGATATTCTGCACACCTTCAGGGAGGATTGTGAGCACGGTAAACAGCAATCTAGATCACCAAAACTTGAAGTCACTGGGTGAGACTGTTCTGACTTGCTATTTCCAGGCACATAGCCTGTACTGCTACAGTGGACTATTCGCTTTCAGTATCTTGTCACCTCTTTCACGGGGTTGCATGAAATACTCCTATTTTGCTCTAGACTCTCAGCATTAATTGACCTTTACGTTCTTGAATGGGACTTGATTAATGCTGAGAGTCAGACGGGCTTTTCCATTGTAGAGCTGGCCTCTGCAGTGGGGGGGGGGGGGCACTAAGATTCCCTCGATGCCTAGAAGGACCCTCAACTCCCACCCTGGTGCATGCTCCTTGACTCTGCCTGCAGTCCCCTGGGACCTACGGAATAGGTTTACTCAAACTATTCAGAATGTTGTTCTTTTAGGCGATATACACTGCCTTATGATACTTTTTTTTTGTCACACTGTTCGTTCCCCCATCATTGTTTGGTAGTAAGAGGATTTTTACATCCACCACTGTTTTCTCCTAAACAAACTGGTTGTGTTTGGGGCAAGCCTTAGTTTTATAACCGTTTTTCCAGGTTATTGAGAGTTCATGCCTATACTGTTTTACCATCTTCTAAAATGCTTAGCTGGGAGTTTATGCTAGGGCCATCACCTCGATCAGTAAAGAGAGAGAGAGTCTTCTGCATTTTGGGCTGGGCAGGCAGGCACTTACAGCAGCTGTATAGGTCCATTACAGGTGGTCATCCCTTGGTTGCTGATCTGGATGTTTATGACTGTCCACTCCCCAACTGTCCATCCCCTGGGCCAGTCTCTTCTGTGACCCTCGAGGCCTGGCTACCCTGTGGGTGTCACTGTCCCTCCATTCTAAGGAGATGTGGGAATCTACCCACTGCCCCAGAAGAAGAAGGATCTGTTTTGATCCTCCTACCTTGGAAGCCCACTGTCCATATGCAACTCATTCTATCTGGTGCTGCCATTTTGGGTCAGGTTAAGCAATGGATGGTTCCAACACCATATGACGCTAACGGTGAGAACGGTTGTTGTCACACATTCTAACTCTGTTTCTCTGTTTCACTGTCTTCTGTTTATTGCTGTTCCAGGTTGTGTACAGGAGTGCTGGGAACAACTGAGAAGCTGCGTGGAATATACTATTTTGGACGAATTATCTGTAACTAAACTCTCTCTCTCTCTTGCTTACATCTGAGAGAAGTTTTCCTCACTTTTAAAGTGGCAGAGCTTGGTATTTTAGTTTTTAATTCAGAAAGGGGGTTTTTAAAACTGCTTATCTTCTGCATATTTGATTTTCCTTTGTGGCTAACTGGACTGATTACTAGAATTCTGTGTGAATCTGCATCAATATATTTTGCAACTTTTGGTGGGGCTCTGTGATTCAAAATAGCAAAAGCTGCAGGTTGAAACTGGATGCCAAACATAGCCTGAGGTGGGGGTAATTGTCTTCACAAGTCAGAGCTCAGCATCATAGCCATTTGTCTAGCTAGACCATTTGTCAGCATTATTCAATTACTATAGACTAGTGGTGTGCTCCTGTATGAGCCAGAAGTCCATAGTCTTCCAGGTTGTGTACAGGAGTGCTGGGAACAACTGAGAAGCTATGGAATATACTATTTTGGACGAATTATCTGTAACTAAACTCTCTCTCTCTTGCTTACATCTGAGAGAAGTTTTCCTCACTTTTAAAGTGGCAGAGCTTGGTATTTTAGTTTTAATTCAGAAAGGGGTTTTAAAACTGCTTATCTTCTGCATATTTGATTTTCCTTTGTGGCTAACTGGACTGATTACTAGAATTCTGTGTGAATCTGCATCAATATATTTTGCAACTTTTGGTGGGGCTCTGTGATTCAAAATAGCAAAAGCTGCAGGTTGAAACTGGATGCCAAACATAGCCTGAGGTGGGGGTAATTGTCTTCACAAGTCAGACAGAGCTCAGTATCATAGCCATTTGTCTAGCTAGACCATTTGTCAGCATTATTCAATTACTATAAACTAGTGGTGTGCTCCTGTATGAGCCAGAAGTCCATCGTCTTCCAGGTTGTGTACAGGAGTGCTGGGAACAACTGAGAAGCTGCGTGGAATATACTATTTTGGACGAATTATCTGTAACTAATCTCTCTCTCTCTTGGATGTCTGGATTTTTCTCTGTTTGATTAGCAGGGTACTTTCTCTGTCAAATTGTTGTGTAGGGTATCTTGCTGACAGGAAGGCACTCATCGCAGCGGTGGGTTAGAGCTTTCAGTCGATTGTTTTGTGAGGACACAGTTTAGGCCCAACCCCTTGAAATAATTCCTTTATACCTGAGGTTCTGACATCATTTCCTCGAGTGCAAGGTGCATTTCACTGTCATATCCTCTCTAGCACACTGCACTGATAATATAAGCATACACGTTGTATAATATATATATATATTTCTATATAATCAAATCCTGCACACGCATACATACAAATACAATAAAAAAAACTAGATAAACATGTGGGAGTAGTGCAATGTAATGGCTGTGGGGCAGCAGTCTTCCGGGAGTCTTTCTGGAGGCTGAGATGCCCTGTTGCAGAACAACTATCTGCCCTGAGGAGGAAGTTGCCGTCTTCAGGCCACACACTGGACGGTAGTAAAGAAACCTTCCCCAGGCCACACTGGACAGTAGAAAGGAACCTCCCCATCCAGGGAGCACTAGCGCCACCACCACTACCTCAGAGGTTGCGAAGAAAGCACAGCAGTTGGACCACAGTGGGCTCAGGGAGGGTGAGGAGGGTGGAACAGAGGCACACCCAGTCAATTGTTCCACTCCACAATCCATACACCCTTCTGGGGAGCATGGCTCTATGGGTGTACCATGAGAAGACTGATGATAACTGTCACAAGGGAGGCCCACAAAGGAGGCAGAGGACACCAAAGGGAAAGGAAGCAGCTCCTGGTGGGGACTCATTATTAGAGGTATAGAACTGGGGGAGATGAGAAAAATGAGGCAAGGTGCCTGCCTGGTGCCATGGCTTGGAGGGACAGGAAGCATCCTCAGGATCACGAGAACAGCTGCAAGGATTCCGAGCTGGACGTAATTGTCCACTTAGGGACAAATGACTTGGCTCATCATGAGATTAGAGCAGTGCAGGAGGACATTGCAGAGTTGGGGAGGGACCTAAGACAGAGTAGCACACACAGTATCCTTCTCAGAGGTGCTGCCTGTCAAAAGCATGGGGGAGGCGAGGGTAACTGGCACCATGCAGTTTAATGAATGGTTGAAAAAATGGTGCGGAGCACAGGGGTTTGGCTTCATTGGGGACTGGGGTTCCACCTGGAGGGACACCAGCCTATACTGGCAGGATGGTCTGCATCTGTCCAGGAAGGAACAAGTCTTTTGAGCAATCGGTTTAAATGCTTCATTGGCAAGCTTTTAAACTAGTCAAAGGGAGGCACTGACAAGCAGCAGGAAAATCCCAGCCTCTCCCTACAAAACAGGGTACTAAATGAGAAAAAGACAGAGGTAGAACGGTCAGTGGGGGATGCTGCACTGGAAGGTAAAGCCATCAAAAAATGGAGAGCAATGAGTACTAATGCCCGTAGCCTGGGTAACAAGCTTCCTGAATTAGTGGCCTTGATGGAGGAAGAACATCTGGATATCGTGGCAGTCACAGAAACATGGTACACACAAAACCATGACTGGGACATACCAGGATACACTGTGTACAGGAGGGACAGGGAGGGTAAAAGAGGAGGAGGAGTAGTTCTTTACATAAGGGAAGGAATAAAAGCAACAGAACAAAAAGGTACACAGGGAGGAGAAGAAGCACTGTGGGTAAATTTGGAGACAGGCAATGGCACCACAATACGCACAGGGGTTGTATACAGACCCCCTTCTCAGGGGAGGAAATGGACAGGAAATGATAGAAAGTATACTTAGAATGGCAGAAAGAGAGATATTGCTGATGGGTGATCTGAATATGCCAGATGTTAACTGGAGTGCAGTTGCAGCTGCCACTTCAAGAGTGGGGTTATTCTAGATGCCCTACAGGGCATGCCTTAGACAACTAGTACTGGAGCCCACTCGAGGAGCAATATTAGACTTGATTCTCTCAAATGGAGATGGTGAGAGGACTACAGATGTAGAAGTGGGTAGCCATCTGGGAACTAGCGACCATCGAACAGTATGGTTCACAATAAACACAGCAATAGAGTCAAGCCATACAAAGACAAAAGTACTGCACTTTAGGAGGGCTGACTTTGCCAAAATGGGTGAGTGCCTAAGGAACACTAGCAAATGGGCAGGAAGGAGGGTGGAAGAACAATGGGAATAATAAAACTGCCATCACAGAGGTAACGAGCCTTTGTGTGAAGCAAATAAACAAAACAAGACGATGTAAGAAACCACTATGGTTCTCAAAGGAAGTGGCAGTGAAGGTTCAAGAGAAAAAAAGCATTCAGGAAGTACAAGGAATCGAGAAGGAGCAGGACAGAGAAATGTATCAGTTAAAGCAAAGGAGGCTGGGAAGGCAGCAGAAAACAGCAAAGGCCCAAACCGAGGAAAAGATAGCCAACTCAGTTAAGAAGGGGATAAAACCTTTTATAGGTACATCAGGGAAGGAAGACCAAGGGAGGATAGTGAGGCTTAATAAAGGGGAGGGAGGGTGGGCAGAGGAGACTGTGAAAAGGCAGAGATACTAAACAAATATTTTGCTCAGTATTTACAAAGGAAGGGGAGGTACATAAAACAAACAGTAGTAACACTCTGGATACAGAAGTTGATACCGCTATTTACAGAACAAAGGGTTCTGAAAGAACTCTTAAAACTGAAGGTGGACAAAGCAATGGGGCCTGATGGGATTCATCCCAGAATTCTAAAAGAACTAAGGGTAGAACTAGTGACACCACTGACTACCCTTTTAACAAATCATGGGAGGATGGGGTGGTACCGAGGACTGGAGGAGGGCAGATGTGATTCCCTTTCACAAAAGTGGGAGCAAGGCAGAAGCAGGAAACTATAGACCTGTTGGTTTAACCTCAGTGATAGGGAAAATGATGGAATCACTTCTAAAGGAAAGAATTGTCGAGTATCTAGAGGCCAGAGGGGCACAGGACCCTAGGCAGCATGGATTCACAGCGGGAAGGTCATGCCAGACGAATCTGATAGATTTCTTTGACTGGGTGACCAAAGTAGTAGATCAGGGAGGGGCTGTGGACATGGCCTACCTAGACTTTAGCAAGGCATTTGACACAGTCCCACACAAAAGATTAATATACAAGTTAGCCAGCCTGGGAGTGGGTCCCAAGATGACAGCCTGTAAAGAACTGGCTGGAGAATAGGACACAGAGAGTAATAGTAAATGGAGTCCACCAGAAGAAAGGAGGTTACTAGTGGGGTACCGCAGGGTTCAGTATTAGGACCGGTCCTCTTCAATGTCTTTATAGCGACATTGCAGAAGGACTGGAAGGAAAAGTATGTCTCTTTGCAGATGACACTAAGATCTGCAACAGAGTTGATGCACAGGGTGGGGTGGAAAGGATGAGAAGGGACTTGGCAAGGATAGAGGAATGGTCAAATGTATGGCAGCTTAGATTCAATGCTAAGAAGTGCAAGGTAATGCACCTGGGAAACAAAACCCAGGGAAGAGTACACAATGGGGGTGAGATACTAACAACAACAAAAATGGAAAGGGACCTGGGGTAGTCATATCAGATGACCCAAAGACGGGCAAGCAATGTGAGAGGGCAGCAAGGAGGGTTGGGGATACTGGGATGCATAGGGAGAGGCATCACCAGTAGAAAACAGGAAGTTATTATCCCTCTGTACAGACAGCTGGTGAGACCCCATCTGAGTACTGTGTGCAGTTCTGGAGACCCAATCTCCGCAAAGACATAGACAGGATGGAAGCTGTCCAGAGGAGGGCACTAAATGGTGCAGGGTCTGCACCGGAAGACATATGAAGAGAGACTTAAGGAGCTTAATATGTATAGCCTCGAGGAAAGAAGGGAGAGGGGGACATGATAGAAACGTTCAAGTACCTCAAGGGAATCAACAAAGTCCAAGAGGGTAGCATCTTTCAAAAAAGAGGTGTGCAAGAACAAGAGGGCACAATTTGAAGATAGAGGGGGCGGCTCAGAGGTAATTTAAGGAAGTATTTTTTACAGAGAGGGTTGTGGATGCATGGAAACGTCTTCCGAGGAGGTTGTGGAGTCAAATCAGTGGTGGAATTCAAGCATGCATGGGATAGTCATAAGGCAGTTCTGGGGGGTGGGGGTAGGAAGAAGTAGGCTGCTGGTTAACTAGGATCTGCAGCTTATCCAGTAGGTAGGGAAATGGGCAGACTGGGTGGGCCAAGCAGTCCTTATCTGCCGTCAAATTCTATGTTTCTATGTTTCTACTGATATTTGCATTTCACATCTTGCCTAGATTCGTAGACATCAATTCTGCCTGACTCATGTTTTAATGTGGGATTTCCCAGTTAGGTTCTGTACTCATTATAGGTTTACCACTGCTCCTTTATTATGTATACTGATGCCTGAAGTGGTTTAGATTTCTTGCCAGACTAACTTTTCACACTTTGATCCCCCCCCCCCAATATTATGGCTCTGCCACAGACATTAACAGTATATTCCTACAATGTCAATGGCCTTAGTAATGACATTAAGCACTCTAAGATTTTACCTTCCACTTAGAAACGGCGCCTTACCCTGGTGTATCTTCAAGAAACACACCTTAGTGCTGAGGAGCAGCTGACACTCGGAAAGTCTGGGTACTCTTAGGTTACAGTCCCTATCTTCCAACATGGGAAAAGTAGAGGCACAGCTACTTTGGTCCCCAAATAACCCCATTCCAGCAAGCTGCCAGCTATGTGGACCCCTTGGGTAACACAGGCAACTGTCAAAGGTGCCTACTTGGGCACTGAATTGACCCAGACACGTCCCCCAAAAAGAATAGTTAGGAAAATAAAAAAAGAGGGTACTGATCATGGAAGAGACTATAATATGATTTCTGATAACAGATATACGACTATCCCCCACAGCAGTCCAGAAGGCTGGACATGCCATTTTTAAAGATGTACTAGACACATGGAAATTTTGAACTCCACAAAGGAGAGCTTGCACATTTCTCTGCCCCGCACCCCCTAATATCAAATATATATATCATACACACACAGATCTGTGTCTTATTTCTAAAGAACATCAACATTTATTACTGAATTGTGAGATGCTTCCAGTTTTACTTTCAGACCATGCCCCCTTGCTGCTGAAGTTACACTGGGACTCCCCTCAGGGAGAGATGCTATGGCACCTCAATAATTCTTTGCTGAACCTGCAGGATTTTAAAGAGATGGTCAAGCGACGCATCGAACAAATTATTGCATAAAACAGAACTGCAGGGGTGGGGCACTGTAAAGACTGTCCTAAGAAGGATATCATTAAATTTGCTTCACATCACAAGAAGACTCCGTCTGCTCTGCTAGAATCTCTGAATCAGCAGTCAAAGTCCTTACAAGAAAAACACATGAAGGGAGATCCCACTGGTCTCAGTGACTCCGAGGATTCAGGACCTATTGGATGCCAAAACTGGTATGGTCCTAAATTTCCTTAGGCAACAATATTATCAAGGGGGATTGGGGGCTCACGCAGCCCGGATACTGGCTATCATCTTAGACAAAAAGTGAGTCAGATGACAGTTAATCAATCACTTGCCCTTTGACTGGGAAAGTAAGATAACGGTTATTTATCTATTTGAATTTCAGATTTATACTTCTGAGCCAGTGGCTCTTTTACAAAGGTTTCACGTCATAATACAGAGGATGCAAGTACAAAATTGAAGTAAGATTGGAAGGCAAGCAACTGAAGTACAATATGTAATACAGGATAAACTTAGGCTAGGAGCTGCAAATAGAGTAAATCAGCAGTAACAAAAACATTAAGCATACAAATAAAAATGATGATTCACAGCAAACTATATTTACACGGTTGTAAAGCAGCCAGAAGGGCTATGTCGAAAAGGGAAAGGGGAGTAGAGGATTGAGTTGCTACAGGCTAGGCAAGGAGGATAAGTCAGGTGAGCTAGCCCAGATAGAGGGTTGAGAGGCTGGGGGGGTAGGGGGGAAGGGGAGAGGTGAGGGGGTAAGGAGAGGAGTATCCAGCTATGCAGGTGGAGTAGGAGAATAGAAGAGAGAGTGGGTATAGATGGGGTACTGGGAGGAAGGTAGGGAGAGAGGGAAGAGAAGAGAGGCAAAGACCGGGAGACCGTGAAACAGCAGTGGGGTGGGCAGGGAGAGGGAAAGGGAGACGAAAGTGTGTGATAGAGAGTGGGGGATGACCAGGACTAGGAAGACCACTTGCCCATTGACTGGGAAAGTGATGTCCAATCCCTCTCGTATCTTGTCTGCTTTTAAGGAGTTTTATCAAAATTTATATACACCCAAATCACTCCCAAGGATTCAGGATGTTACAGATTATTTACAGCCTCTTAAACTCCCCAAACTACCTGAACAGCATGTGGAATTCCTGGAATCCCCTGAGCAGCCTGAAAAACTGGAGGCAGCAATTAAAAAATGTAAAAATCGGGCCAGTCCGCTGGCACAGCGGTAGTGCTAGTTTGCTATGCCAGTAACCAGAGTTCTGGAATGAGCTTGGATCGCTGGGGACTGGCCAAGGGGAGGGGATGCTCTCCTTCTCCAGGGTGGGAGGGTCACTGTCCCTGCTGCTATATGGCCTCCTGGGTGACCACAGATACAGTGCAATTTGGGGCGCTCTGCGCAGGGAGAACATCGGCGATATCTGGACTCGCAGCATGCTCTGCGTGTATCCACTCCTTGGATCTTCCAGAGAGGAGACGTTCTCAGGGGTAAGGGAGGAACAAAGGAAAAGACCCCACGATCCACCAGATGACAGGCCCCAGAGTACCTGAGAGATCAGACCTGCACGCCTCAGCCAGCTGGTGCCTGATGAGACACAGTGCGTTAGGGGCTATACCCCCTTCGGGCGTGGCCACATGGAGTACCACTGGCCAGAGGTAGTCAAGTCATGAAGAAGTTCTCGTGCCTTGGGGTACCCAGAGGGAAGGGAAGGATCATGGTGCAGGAGCGCACATAAACTATGAATTAAAAATAAAATTAAATCGGAAAAGCCCTGGCCCTGACAGGTACACCAAGGACTTTAATAAACTTTTTAAAGACCTGCTGATAACCCCCAGTTAGAGGCCTATGCAGAGGTGACCGAGGGTGGTACTATCTCCCCTCACTCTCTCACACTCTCACACACACACACACACACACACACACACACACACACACACACACACACACACACACACACACACCTGAAGGATGGTCACTATACTAGCGATACCTAAACCACGGAAAGACCCAAAACATGGTGCCTCTTACAGCCCGATTTCTATCCTGAACCTGGATTATAAATTATACACTGGGATACTGGCTAAGCATTTAGATAATCTATCATCAGAGATTAAACAGGGTTTGTTGCATCTCGACAACTTCAGGATAATATTAAAGGACACTGCATATCCGTCACCATGCCACCAATTCAAAAATGTCTTTCTTATTACTCAATCTAGATGCAGAGAAGCTTTCAACCATGTGGTGTGGTCCGTCCTGAGTGGCACGCTGGGGAAAATGGGCTTCCAGAAGCAATCTGGAGATAAAATTAAAACACATATACAATGCCCCAACAGCTTACATTAACATTAATGGGCGCATTTCATCCCTGTTCCCACTATTCTGAGGCACCTGGTGGAGTGTTCTCTCACCCCCAGTTGTTTGCTATTTATTTGGAGCCCCCATTCGCTAAAATAAAGAGGTCAAAGGTTTGGAATTAGGAGGTAGGACACAAAAACTAGCATGTTATGCGGATGACTTCATGGTTTATCTTGCACATCCTGAAACCTCTCTGCCTCCTTTATGGCGGACACTGGAGCAGTCTGGGGAATTGGCTGGATAAACATTAAATTCTAGTAAAACGGAGGTACTGCATTGTCATTACCCCTCTTCTCCGTCCATTAGAGCCCCATTCAGTTTCAGATGGCACCTCCCCAGCTCTGAAATATCTAGGAGTTCATCTTTTAGTGAACCCAGCTCAGCTGGGCCCTTTAAATTATAGTTCACTAATTAAACAAATCTCGGCAGAAGCTGGTGTAGAAAAAAACCTACCGTTACTCTTAATGCAGCTGACACACACGGTTCACATGCATATTTTGTCCAGAATGCTCCATCTTGCCCAAACGTACCGGTGACTCCTAATAAAGGCTGTTTAAGGAAGCTCAGTACGTTTATTTCATAGTACAGTATATATGGGATGGGAAGAGGCCATGTATCAGATTTATACTTTTACAGCTCCCAAAATGTATGGGAGGCCTTGCCCTTCCCATCTATCCTTGTATCACATGGCCGCACAGGTACGTAACACTGTTGTACTGGTTGTGCTCTGAATATAAACCCCATTGGAAGACTATAGAAATGAGAAAAGAGAATATTTGAAATCTGCATAAAACAATTCTGTCTCATTCCCTCCCCCGGCAACCATAGCTAACCCTATGCCAGAACAGTGTTACAGGCCTAGAGACTGATGTTGAATAATTACAGTTTGGCAGAGTTATGGTTTCTTTTGTTCTCCCTACCTTACCTAGCAAAATTTCCACCTGCAGCCACAGATTACGTTTTTCGGCACCGGGAAAGACTGGGTATCCACCTTACTGCCCAGTTCTTCCTTGAAGGTACTATTCTCCCCTTTGGAGAGTAACAAACCCAGTATTTTCTGAGACTCCAGGATCAGTTTCGGTACCACCAAGTTCACACCTTTAGAAAGCCATTACCCACCACTCCAAGGGACTGGACACAGACTCCAAATCTGGTGACTCTTCTTAAATCTGCTATAGAGGGATCAGTCCAGCTTATGCACATGATTTCCACACTGCATCTTGCCTTGACACAGCTAAATGTGGGCATAGCAAACTCAGTCAAAAGGACATGGGATACTGATTAGCCACTGTTCTTGCATAGAAGGAAGGAATGAATGGCAGTGGCATCTTTCTACTTTGCATTCCATTACTGCTTTCTATGTCTGGAAATATTTTTTTCCAGGGGACTTCTTGCCTTCTCTGGGGAGGGAGGGGACTTGGTACCCAGCTGACCCCTTTGTGTTAGACTGGGGGGCATGGCAGTCTGGGACCATGCTGCTTGGCCCTGCCGGACAGAGCCGGCAGACCTCTGCACATTGGGGGTTGGAACGCACCCGATCGTGCACCAAGGTCACTGCACAAGCGAGACTGTTCCAGCGGGTTCTGGGGGACGCTTAAACAAAAAACATCTCGACATGAGCCCCATGATGACTGGATCCTAGCAAAGCACTAGGACCAAGCCGATACGAGCTGTTGACCGAGGACATAAAATGAAGCATTAACAAAAGTAACAGTATTCTGCCTTACAGGATGCTACTTTTGCTGCATGGCACAGACTGAACTCACTGTCTGCAGTTCCTAAAAACACTGATAAGCAGTACCCTGCTCCATCTGCTAAGCCTTATTATGCTACCCAGCCAGAAACTGGTTCTGTGGTCATCATGCCTGCTCTTGCTAGATCTAGGACTCCTAGACCCATAAGCTCTTTATCTCCCAATAAAGAATCTAAAAGGCTGAATGTAATGGGCAAATATACATATGCTTCTGCATCCCTGGGCCTTAGAACTGCCAATTACAAAGCCCACATAATTAAATACCAAAACAGCTTGTGGAAAGCTATTCGTACTGCTCCTCAGGCCTTGCCTGATGATTCTACCAAGACTGTTTTGCTTAAAACTGTATCTGCTGGAGCTGAAGTTGGCAAACATTTGCTGCACTCCACTTAAGCGGTCTCTAATGCTTCTCTTTCTGTTACGGCTGCAGCAACTGGCATTTGTATGAGAAGCTATTGTTGGCTCAGAGTGGCTGGCTTTGCCACTGATGTGCAACAGGCAGTTCTGACTGTTCCTTTTAAGGGCTCTAAACTGTTAGGTTATAATGTTGAAGTCCTCCGTGGCCTTCAGAGTTCTAAGATGACTATGATCTGTTAAATCCCCACTAGATGACTAGAGGGCATGGTAGGGGCTCTTTTCATAGACCTGCTGTCAGAGACACTGGTCTGTGTCATCATCCCCGCTATCCTCGGACTGATGGTTGTCCAAGCGGCCGGCTGACTCAGAGTCAGACCCGGGAGTGCGAGGGGCATGAGGGCATGGTCGAACAGAAGCCAGGGAAATGGGGCCTGAAGGTCATCATTGAGGGGTGGCTGGGGAAGGGCCTTTCGAGGCAGGCACTTGTGTCTGCATGAAGGACCACAAGGTCGAAACTGGACCATGGTGGTTAACGGGGGCCAGCACTGGTCCCATAGTCATCGGGTAATTGTAGACCGGCACAGGTCCCACGGGTACCGGGTATGGATAACCCGGCGCAGGGTAGGGGTAGGCAGGTACCAGACCTGCAGAAGCTAGCATAGGTTACCAGGCAGAGGTCCTACTGATGCAGGCTGTGGTTGGACAGGGGCCAGTGCCACAGGTGTGGGTTGCAGTAGAACAGGCAATGGGCCCATGGGCATCTGCTGAGGAGGGGCTGGTGTGGGCCCCGCAGGCGCTGGCTGCAGAAGGCCAGGCGCAGACCCTAAAAGAGACTGGTTCAGCATAGGTCCCGCCCGCTGTGGGGAGACAGGCGCCAGACTGGAGGATGAAGAATGAGGAGAGACCAAGCCCGAGGAGGCACCAGCATCCTGCAGCATCTGCCTCCAAGTAGGAGAAGCAGAACCGGTGGCAACCCCAGAGGATGAGACTGGTGTTGGTAGCGTGGGTGTCGGTGAGCAGCAACAGGGAGACTGGCGTCCCCCACATCCATGCTGGCCGAAGAGACTCTGGCTGAGCCACCTGTGTCCTCGATGAGAATAAGGGCTGAAACAGCATGGGCTGGGGAGCAGAATACGGAGTATCCTTACCCGAAGAGCCACTGCCCATGAGGGAGATCCGGTCATGCGGCAGAGCCAATGGTAGCCATATAAAAGAGTGTGTGGGGCTGAGGAAGCAGACCCCTAAAAAGAGAAAGATCATTTCACGGTTGAAGACTTCTTGAGTGGGAGCCGCAAGTGGGTGGCAGACAGGGGACGGTCCCGATCCTTGTTCCTCTGCTTATGTTTCCCAGTAGATTTATCCAGGGACTTCGAAGACAAAGACCCCGAGGACTTGGGCTGGGGAAAATGAAGGAGCGCCTGGCCTGCCGCTCCCGTTCCATTGAGGTGACCTTCTGCTTAAGGAGGGGATTCTCCAGGATCTTCTGGCGACGCCTCCTGGTGGCCAGGTTGAACTTCTAGCAGGCCTCGCAGGCTTGGACATCACAGTCTGGGCCTAGGCACAAGATGCAGGCAGAATGGCTGTCCTTGTCTGGAATCTGTTTGCCGCAGGCATGCTCCATGGAGCGGGCAGAAGATGAGGAAGGTTTTAAAGAAACTTTATGGTGAGAACACTGAAATGTTGATGTTATAAACAGAATAAAAATGAAAAATAAAGCACAGTTAAAAGATGGAAAATACGATCGACTGTAGCTGCAGCGGTAGCTGTGGTCCGACGTATGTTGGTCGACAGCGGGAAAGAACTGAGGAGGGTGTGGTGGCCACCCGCCTTTTATAGGATTGCTGACATCAGGGGCTGATGTTGGAGATGGGCGGCCCCTTCTGGTAGACTGCAAGCTAGAAGGTTTCCATGTGGTCCTAGCACCTGTTCACTAAATCCTACCAGTGAAAGCCTGCTGCAAGAGATACCCTCGAAGTAAGATCTAGCCTTACCTTCCTTGGTTTTCACTGAGCACATATGGGCATCTAGGCTCCTTTACCAAATCAGGTTACTTTACACTAAAAGTAATTTGGGCACAGAAATCTATTTTTACCTTAGTTATTTTGTATAGATCCTCAAAAAAAGAGGGTTTGGGCCAACCATATTAATACTGGATCAAATGTTATAACAATCTCTACCGAGGTTGGTCTTCCATCAAGGTGGCTGTTCCACAGCAATCAGATCAACAAACATATAACCAAGAGAAAAATACATTACTTTCTCAAAGTTTTTTTGTTTTGCTCATAGTTTATGCTCCCACTCACCAGTACTGCCTAACAGTGGTAGCCATCCTTATCCTACAAACAGGTTACCACATTACAGTACTGCAATACAACACTTCCTTCTTACAGCAGTATCTATCATTCAAGGTACCACGTAAGCTGAAGTGTTATTTTACTGTGGTCAGTCAGCATAATAATGTAACACTTCAGCTACTGTGGTACCTTGAATAATACTGCTGTGTGTGGGGGGGGGGAGTGCTGTACTGCAGTACCTTAAATGTGGTAAACATTTCTGTGGTGAAGTGGAAGATCAGGATGGGCACGACTATATATATATATAAATACCACCATCTTTATCTTAGTTAACTTATGCTCCTTTACTAACATACTAAAATGCCGGCAGAATAGCCTTAACGGTTCGTGGTTCGCTCAGTTGGTCAGCCTCACCCTGGAGCCGACCTTGCTGCCCCCTCTACCTCTCTGGCTTCTCCTTCCCAGTCCCGGATAATCTCGCTGCATTGGTTTTGCTTCCAGCACCCTTCCCTGTACCTGTCCCACCCCTCTTGAACTCCTCCACCGTTTCTGCCTCCACCAGCCCCCTGGGCACAGCTTTCCATGGTTCAACCACCCTCTCAGTAAAGTAGCACCTCCTTTCTCCCTGAATCTCCCCCAGCTTCCACCCATGCCTCAAGTTGCCCCCCATTCCTTCAGAGCACCCTGGCTGCTCCTCCCCTATTTATCCCCTTCATGTACCTGAAGACCTCTATCATGTCCTCCCTGTCCCTTCTCTCTTCCAATGTGTACATATTTGGCTCTTTGAGCCTCTCCCCATAGGTCCTATCCCCCATGCCACAAATCATTTTGGTTGCCCTCCTCTGGACCCTTTCCAGGAGTTCAATGTCCCTCTTTAAATGTGGCCTCCAAAACTGCATGCAGTACTCGAGGTGCAGCTTCACCAAGCAGTTATACAGTGGAAGTATCACTTCCCTCCTTCTGGAAGTGAGTCCCCTAGCAAAACAATCCAAGCATCCTGTTGGCCTTTGCTGCTGCCCTCCTACAAGTCTCCGTGTTGTTCATCTTGACATCCACCACCACCACCCCCAGGTCCCTCTCTGCTATCGAGACTTGTAGCATTCCCCCTCCCCCCCCAGGGTGTACACTTGGCCCAGGTTTCTGGCTCCCAGGTGCAGTACCTTGCATTTCCCTGCACTGAACCTCAGCTTCCGCTTTCCAGACCACCTTTCCAGAGCCTCCAGGTCCCCCTGAAGGGCCACCTTCCCCTCCTCCCCATCCACCATCGCCCCCAGTTTTGAGTCATCTGCAAAGAGACTCATCTCACTCCTGATACCCTTCCTTATGTCAGGGACGTAGGCACTGAACAGGAGGGCCCCAAGGACCGATCCCTGAGGGACTCCACTAATGACCCTCTCCTAGGGGATGAGACTATCCTGCCAACCACGACCCTCTGGGTCTGGTTCTGGAGCCAATTGTCTATCCATCTGACCATCTGGTTCCCCACCCCCATTTCTCCCAGATTATCCAACAGGCCCCCATGAGAAACAGAGTCAAATGCCTTGCTGAAGTAAAGAAAAGAGGACGTCCACTGGTCTACCCAGGTCCAAGGCACTCGTCACCAAGTCACAGAACTCCACAATGTTTGTCTGACACGATTTCCCTGGGATGAATCCATGCTGTCTATCGTCCAAGCACCCCAACTTTTCCAGGCCCCCCCCAGTCTCTCCTTGACAATGCCCTCCATCACCTTGCCCACCACCGATGTCAGGCTGACGGGCCTGTAATTCCCTGCCACCTCCCTTGAACCCCCCTTGTGGACAGGCACTATATGTGACACCTTCCAGTCCTGGGTCACCCACCCTTTCCTCAGAGAGACTGAAGAGCTCCGCCAGGGGTTTCACTAGGACATCCGCCAGCTCCTTCAGCACTCTGGGATGCAATTTATCCGGCCCCGGTGTTTTCTCCATCTTAAGGGACCTGAGGGCTTCCCTCACTCTCTCTCTCTGCCGTGATTTCCACCCTGTTACCTCGTCCCCCTGCTCTGCCTTCCCCACCTGCCACTGATGCTCCACCCCCAGACCCGCCCGATCGGTGAGGGCCCCCCACTCAGTTTCACGACTCCTCCCATGTATGATGCAGCCCTTCCCCATTTTCCTTGGTGAAAATTCAGGCGAAGTACTCATTTAGTACCTCAGCTTGCTCCTCTGGGTCTTGTGCCCATCCCTCCCTTGTTTTAATCCTTCTAATCTGCCCCTTCACTCTTCATTTTTCCCCAATGTATCTAAAGAACCCCTTGTTCCCTCTCCTAGTTTCCCTGGCCAGGTTCTGCTCCTTCCTTGCCTTACCTGCCCTCACCACCCTAGTGGCCCGTCTGGCCATCAGCTCATACTCCCCTCGGTCCCTTTCACTCCTTGAGCACTTGAATTGCCTATAGGCTGCCTTCTTTCCCCTCACCACCTCCTGAACCTCCCTGGTCCACCAGCAGGGTTTTTGGGCCCTACCGCATTTTTGTCTTACTCTTGCGCAGGTGCTGGCAGCATCCTGCACCCCCCTCCTGATGATTTCCCACCTACTGTCAGCATCCATCTCTGGCCCAATCCCATCCAACTGCTCCTTAAAGATCCTTCCCATTTTCTTAAAGTCAGCCCCCCTGAAGTCAGTTACCTCCATCTTTGTGCAGCCTTCGACCCCACCTAGGTTCAAGCAGAACCACACCATGGCATGGTCGCTCCCCACCAATGGGTCCCTTACCACCAGGCCCTCAATCTGGTCACTGTCTGCCAGGACCACATCCAGTATCCACTCCTCCCTGGTCAGTTCCCCCATCTGCTGAGTTAGGAACGCGTTCTGAAAGACATCCAACGAACTCTGTACCCTGGCCACCGAGGATGTCATAGTCTCCCAGTCCGTTCCTGGCATGTTTAAGTCCCCCAACGCCACCACCCTTCCCCTTCCCAATCTGCAGTGTCTCCCAACATCTGCCACCAGACTCTCCTCCAGCTCCTCTGCCAGTGCAGGGGGTCTATACACCCCTCCTATTTTTACTCTCTTGCCCCCCCCCCCAATCAAGGTGACTTAAATCGTCTCCACAGTTCCCTCCACCTCCTCCACTCCTCCTATGGCAATGCAGTTTTTGACTATTATTGCTACCCCCCCCCGTCCTTCCTGAACATGGTGTAGCCCTCCAGTGACCCAGGTCTCAGTGACCGCTGCCACATCCACCTCTCCCTCAGTTAGCATCGCTTGGAGCTCAGGACTACCTTCCACCCTTTCCCTATACTTCCATTTTCCCTGCTCATGTTCCTGTGGGGATTCTGTCTTCCCTGATCAGCACCTTATCAGTCGACCTTTTCATGCATTCCTCCAGCTCCCCAGGAGGGTGGAGACAGAGTCCCTCCTTTATCGGACCCCCCCTCGACAGCCTTTTCTCCCACCCTTCCCCTTCACAAGTTTAAACCCCACCTTTCACCAATGAACCCTTCTATTTTCAACTTAAGGATTTCCTTCCCCTCCGAATTGAGATGGAGCCTATCTCTAGCATACTCTTTACTATAAGTGGCTTTTCTGATGCCTCTACTCTCATTTAATTCACTGACCAGTATATTTTTCTCATTCTAATATACCATTCTATAGACATCTCACCCCTTTAGTGAGAGTTTTCTCCAGTGTAATAATAACACTGCTGCTGCTGCTGCCCTCGATCACGAGGTCTCTGCCCAGCAGCTACTACAAAAGGCTGTGAAACATGACTCTGCAGATCCCAAATAGCTAAGTCATAGTGCTTCTGTTCCTCTTAATGTTGCTGAGTCAGTGGTGTCAGAATTGAGTAGTCCTCTCTAAATGCCAAATAATGTCGCCCTGAGTATGATTCATACTCACCTGCTAGCCACTTCAAAGTCAGAAGGTACACCGCCAAGTTGGGGGTGATAAAGGTCAGGATTTATAACTTCCATTATTGGAGCACCATCAATGAGAGCATCATCAGAAAATCTAGGTCAGACTACCGGACAAGATTAAACCACACTCCAGAGCCAACCAAGTCACTGACGGAGCTGCCAAAAAACATGGGAACGACTACTTTTATTGTTAGAAAGTATGAAGACTAAACTGAAAAAAACTTACAACTTACCTGTTTCAGATAAAATCAGAGTCTCACATAAGGGGCCACAATCTACGACTGGCAGGAGGCAATTTAGGGAAACATCAGGAAGCCCCGAGGGTGGTGGCGACCCTTGGAATAGCCTACCATAAGAGGTAGTAGACTCAAAAAATGTAAGGGAATTCAAACTTGTGTGGGATAAACACTATGCGCAAAAAAGGAAATAGTCTAAGAGGAGGGGGGTAGGTATTCTGGGCAGACTAGATGGATCAAGACATCTCCTTCTGCCAGCAAATTGTTATGTTCTTACAAAAAGTCTCAGAGCAGAGGGTGCAGTAGAAAATGCCTGTGCTGCTACAGCAATCACTGCTGGGGTCGTTCAAGACCCCAAACTGCAGAAGGTGACAGAATACAGCAGCTCACATTTATGTTTTTTAAACAATGGCCATGTCTCATTCTAAATAAGATGGGGTACTTGAAAACACACCAAAGCAAATAGCAAAACACCACTGCCCCCAGCTGCGTGAGCAATTCTTGAAGCCTATCAACACAGCTTCAAGTCAAGAGCTCATTCACTTCTACCCCCACGCTCTTTAATAACCAAGATGAGACTGGTGGTTATCTTATGCCTTGCTCACAACGCATTACGGTAGCTACAAGGGCTAAGCAGCTCAATGTTACTAGGCTGAGGGCTAAGCAGCAGGCCACAGTACTTTGGCCAGAGATTTTCTGCCACCTGAGTGATCAACCATCACCCTGCTTTCTCCTTCCCACCCAACTGGCATATCACAGACTCAAGTAAGTTACCACTACGTGAATGCAGACTATGGTGCTGTATATATGAAATCAGTCCTCAGCCTTTACAATGATTCTATAAAAATGATCTACCCTGTGAGCAGAGAACATTACATAAACGCATAACAATCATTTATAAGTACATGCCATGGCAATTCAAAGTATATACACCAGAGCAACAAAAAATACATACAAGAGCAATTGAAAGTAGATGTCGGGGCAATTAAAGCACCACACAATAACATGGAAAACAATAGCAAATTACTAATTAGGCCAATTAACAACCAGAAAACAAAGTATTATCTATTGAACAATTATCCCAATAACAGGCAAACACTACCTAAAACAAACCAACAGAAACATATATTAAGTTACACTATCTAAACATTTCAAAACAGGCCAAAATCCATAACAAAAACACCAAAAAAGGTTAATTTAAAGGGAATCCATACGTTTCCTTTTGAAATAATTGTAAAGGTTGCTATGAGGATCCAGTATGTAAATTGCTGGGTTATGTTCAGCAAATGTTTTCAGTAAGACAGAAAAATACTTCTTAAATAGGGATGTGGAGGCATCCATTTTGTGGACAGGAAGGGTGTTGTGATGATGTCACTGCCTCAGCAGTGTGAACAGTGTGCAGTGCAGCAAATGAGAACAGTTTGACTGTACAGTCAGGGATTCTATTATATTCTGAGGAACACCCAGGATTTTATGTTTGGCAGAGTGCAAGAAAAGAATCCAGTGCTTTTCTTTATGATAGAACAGGATCCCTGTCTGTCAAAACAGTTTGTTTTAACCTGCTTAACTGCATTCTGTTAGAGTTGATGAGGTAGTGACATCACCACAGCACCCTTCCTGTCCACAAAATGGATGGATGCCAACTACAAACAATTGTGCACCTTCCCCTATCCCACAAAGCCTCTCTCTTACCAGACCCCTCCCGATGAGTTATTCTCCACGTCAGTCACCACAACCTAATGTTACCTGACAGGGTTACATGCCTCCTTCACCAAACACTGAACTCCATGCTGCTGCTGCTGAGCTGTTAACACTGCACCTTCACACCACTGCTGACGCTCCAAATGTCATCCAAAAAGAAAGGAGAAATCCAGCGGCTCCTCTGTCTTTTTCACAGTCCACCCAATCAGTGACTGTGCATATGGCACATACACACGCAAACAGCAGAGGGCGCTCACGTACAGCAGTGCACAACAGTATGCGTGAGCATGTGCAAAAATTATACAGCGAGTCACAAACGACACATACACATGCAAACAGCAGCGGGCACTCACGTACAGGTGTGCATGAGAGCATGCATGTGCATGTTCGTGTATGTGCAAACATTATATAGCGAGTCACAAACTATCACAATTCCAATCAAAACAACAGAATAAGTAATACATACACACAAGCAGCATATGTTTCATAATGATTATGGAACCCATGACAAATACACACACACAAGCATATGTTTCAGAATGGTTATGGAACCCATGACAAATATACACACACAAGCATATGTTTCAGAATGATTATGGAACCCATGACAAATATACACACACAAGCATATTTTTCAGAATGGTTATGGAACCCATGACAAATATACACACAAGCAGCATATGTTTCAGAATGGTTATGGAACCCATGACAAATATACACACAAGCAGCATATGTTTCAGAATGATTATGGAATCCATGACAATCAGAAGATGATACAAGGAAAATAAATTGGTTGGTGACCTTCCGTTTGCAATTTAAAACAAAAAGATGCCGAAGAAGAAATGTAAGTATTTCTAAAAAAACTTGAGTCAGTTTTGGTGCAAACTTAATAGTATTCAATTCCTTGCAGTTGATTGTAAAAGGATGGGGTAAAGCTAAGCAAGAAGTGAAACCTTGGTGTAGACACCGCAGCTCTGTTCTCTTTAGAGCACTACATTTTTCTATGCCACTTGTGAGTTAGAGCGTAGCTAAATGTCTTGCTTTCGAGACTGTAGGAAAAAAATGTACCTTGTACACACAGCCAGAGCAGAACAATGTGGAATCTCAGAAACATGTATATTTGTATTTGACAGCTGACTATACCTTTCATTCATTCAGGTTGCCTGCCAACTTGGCAAGTCAACATGTATTTGGGCTGCAATGTCAGATGTTTTGGTTGGGTGAGGATAGAAGCAGTGTCCAGACAGGAACAGGAATGGCCTGATGAGGAGAGAAAGCAGTCGGCACCAGTGGTAAGAACAAAAGAGTGTAAATGTTTAACAAAATAACATCATAGTGTATGGTAGAACATTGTTCTAGGTAGAAATCCATACCTAGAACAACGCTGTTGTGCTGCAGTAGCTACGTCATTTAGTTTGCTGTAATGCACTAGCAACGTAGCTACTGCAGCACAACAACTTCGAACATGTTCGCGCATGTACATTTGGTCTTGATGAAACGGGTGGCAGTGAGAGGTGGACCTGGAAGAGAGCAGCACTAAAAGAAAAATGCGAAAGTAAGGGCATGCTTGTCAATTTATCGTTGCCCACACACTATAAAATGCAGCGTATGAGCAAACATAAACAACAAGGCCCCCCCCCCAAATCAAGAGGTTTCCATGGTAATGAGACTTCTCGAGCAGTGCTCTTGAGGTCTCTAGTTACCATGGAAACCTCAATGGAAAAACAGCCTCACTGTTTACGATTGCTCATACACCATCCTCTATGTTTCTAGTATTACTGTCACAAAGAGTAATCAGAAATGCAACAAGAAAAAGGTTTGTCAGCTACAAGATTTCTGGGGTCCTGTCAATTGTAGCACCACCTTTGAGTCATTTTTACACAGAAAAACAGAGCACTCTCCTGGGTCACTAATATGGCCTGTAACCTTGACCCTCACAGGCAACAATGGTACATTCCACTAATGCTTCCCTTCCATTCTACGACCCCTTCTCTTCACAGGATCATCATCGTGAACCTTCCTATTCCACAAACTGACCCTAATATCAAGGCTTCCTTTACAGAGCCACCACATGCATCCTACTGCAGACCACCCAACCTTTGGAATCTCCTAGTACGTAGCACCCTCCATACGCCTAGCAATTTTTTCTTACCAGGTACCAACGCTTGTAATATAACCCAATGTTATACCTACAAATGTATTTCTGGTGTCACTGAAATTTAAAGTCCCACAGGTGTTTTTCACATTACCAAGGAGTTCTGATGCATTTCCTGCAATGTGAGATACTATATTCTTTGCAGGAAGTGTGCAGTTATCTACAGCAGAGAAACTGGCACACGCTCGGCTGACCAATTGAGGGAACATTGCAGGGCAGACAGGAATCGAGACATTGATAAACCCATTGTGGGCCTAATCTGCTGGCTTTTTAGTATGTTAGTATATATTTACAGGGACTGGAAGGGAAAGTATGCTTATCTGCAGACGATACAAAGCTCTGCAGCGGGGTTGACACACGGGGTAGAAAGAATGAAGAGCACTACACATAAGCTGGAAGAATGGTCACGAGTCTGGCAGGTGGGTTTCAATGCAAAAAAAAAAAGTGCAAAATAATGTACTTGGGGCAAAGAAACCTGGGGGCAACACATCATCTGGGAGGAGTGAAATTAGTAGTCACAAAGCAGGAGGCGGGACCTTGGGGTAATCATTTCAGATGACCTGAAGGTGGCTAAACAGTGTGGCAGGGCAGTGGGGAAGGCAGATCATATGCTGGGCTGCAAAGGCAGGGGAATCGCCAGCAGAAGGAAGGACTTACTGTGATACCCATGTATAGTTCACTGGTGAGACTATACCTAGAGTACTGTGTCCAGTTCTGGAGGCCCAGTCTCTGAAAGGACATAGATAGGATGGAGACAGTACAGAGGAGAGCAACCAAAATGGTGCAGCGCCTGCATCAAATGTCATATGAATAAAGGCTTAAGAAGCTGAATTTGTACTCCTAGAGGAAAGGAAGGAAAGGTGGATATGATAGAACATACAAATACCTTACAGGTAAAAACTGTACAGGAAGACAGCATTTTTCAAAGAAAAAGATGCTTAAGGACAAAGGGTCACACTATGAAGGGGGAAGGCTCAAAGGAAATATAAGAAAGTACTTTTTCACAGAGAGGTGGTGGATAGAACAGCCTCCAAGCGGAGATAGTGGAGGCTAAAATGTTTACAGGATTCAAGAATGCATGCAACAGGATTCAAGGGATCCTGAAAGTAAGGGGAGTCCAAAGACTGAGTAGGATCTGCTGTGTAGTGGTAGGTAGGAAATTATAGGGCAGACTGGATGGGCCATGAGGTCTTTTTCTGCTGACATTTTCTATGTATGCTATGTTATTCTATGGGGTCAATTTTAACATTGTTTTACTAGCCCAAGACCTAGAGCAAATTCACCAGGGCTAGTGCAGCAAACTCTCTACTTGTCCTTCTTGACTACAGCAGGTATCCCATGGCTGTGAATGAAGTTAAAAGAAACTACTTTAGCAGGCTCTAGTAGTCATTATGCTAATCTCTCTCAGTGTTCCAGATGCCTGCTATGATCAATAGCTCATTAAAAAACAGCTGACACCTTCACGAGACATTTAGCAAAACATAATATTGAGACATAATTCAGCTTCTGTTTTACATTAGTTCTATATTTCTCCTCCCTATTATTTATCACTGAGGTCATTTGCAAGAAAACAGGACCTTTGCTCCTGAACAGTTCATCCATTCAAGTTGCTTTTTCCCTGAGCTCATAATGCACTGCCTGTGACATACTAACAAACTAAAATGCCAGCAGAGTAGGCCTAACGGTCTTTCGTGTCTGCTCGTTTGGTCAGTCCCCAACCTGGGTGCTGACCTTGCTGTCCCCCTCGCCTCCTCTGGCTTCTCCCTTCCCAGTTCCGGATATTCTTGCTGCATTGGATTTTGCTTCCAGAACCCTTCCCCTGTACCTGTCCCACCCCCTCTTGAACCCCTCCACTGTCTCTGCCTCCACCAGCCCCCTAGGCAGTGCATTCCATGGCTCCACCACCCTCTCAGTGAAGTAGCACCTCCTCCTTTCTCCCCTGAATCTTCCCCCCTCCAGCTTCCAGCCATGCCCTCTAGTGGCCCCTCCTCCTTCCTTTGAAGCACCCCGACTGTTCCTCCCCTATTTACCCTCTTCATGTACCTAAAGACCTCTATCATGTCCCCCGGTCCCTTCTCTCTTCAAATGTGTACATATTTAGCTATTTGAGCCTCTCCTCATAGGTCCTGTCCCCCAAGCCCCAAATCATTTTGGTTGCCCTCCTCTGGACCCTCTCCAGGAGGTTAATGTCCCGCTTTAAGTGTGGCCTCCAAAACTGCACGCAGTACTTCAGGTGCGGCTCAAGAAGTTATACAGAGGGAGTATCACTTCCTCCTTCTGGAGGTGATCCCCTAGCGATGCATCCCAGCATCCTGTTGGCCTTGGCTGCTGCCCTCCTACAAGTCTCCGATTGTTCATCTTGACATCCACCACCACCCCAGGTCCCTCTCAGCCATCGAGACTTGTAGCATCCCCAGGGTGTACACTTGACCTGGGTTTCTGGCCCCCAGGTGGAGTACCTTGCATTTCCCTGCATTGAACCTCAGCTTCCACTTTCTAGACCATCTTTCCAGAGCCTCCAGGTCCCACTGTAGGGCCACCCTCCCCTCCTCCCATCCACCACCACCCCAGTTTCGAGTCATCTGCAAAGAGACTCATCTCACTCCTGATTCCTGTCCTTATGTCAGATACGTAGGCGTTGAACAGAAGGTGCCCAAGGACTGATCCCTGTGGGACCCCACTAATGACCCTCCTTGGGGATGAGACTATCCCGCCAACTACGACCCTCTGGGTCCGGTCCTGGAGCCAATTGCCTATCCATCTGATCATCTGGGTCCCCACCCCCATTTCTCCCAGCTTATCCAACAGGCCCACTTGAGGAACAAAGTCAAATGCCTTGCTGAAGTCCAAAAAGAGGACATCCACTGGTCTACCCAGGTCCAAGGCACTTGTCACCCAGTCATAGAACTCCACCAGGTTTGTCTGACACGATTTCCCCGGGATGAATCCATGCTGTCTATCGTCCAGGCACCCTGACTTATCCAGGTCCCCCCCTAGCCTCCCCTTGACAATGCCCTCCATCACCTTGCCCACCACCGAGGTCAGGCTGACAGGCCTGTAGTTCCCTGCCACCTCCCTTGATCCCCCCTTGTGGATAGGCACTATATGCGCCACCTTCCAGTCTTGGGGCACCCACCCTGTCCTCAGAGAGATGGTGAAAAGCTCTGCCAGGGGTTTGCCAGGACATCTGCAAGTTCCTTCAGCACTCTGGGATGTAATTTATCCGCCCGGTGCTTTCTCCGTCTTAAGGGAGCTGAGGCTTCCCTCACCTCTCAGCTGTGATTTCCACTTCCGGTACCCTTCTCCTGCTTAGCCCTCCCCACCTGCCAGTGATGCCTCCCCTCTTCCCAGACCTGCCCGATGGTGGTCCCCCTCCTCAGCAGTATCTCTCCTCCATGTATGATGCCTTTTTTTTCCTGGTGAAAGCTGAGGTGAAGTACTCATTTAGTACCTCAGCCTGCTCCCGGGTCTTGTGCCCATCCCTCCCCTGATTTAATCCTGCTAATCTGCCCCTTCACCCTTCGTTTTTCCCCAATGTATCTAAGAACCCTTGTTCCCTCTCTAATTTCCTTGGCCAGGTTCTGCTCCTTCCTTGCCTTAGCCGCCCTCACCACTCTAGTGGCCCTTCCAGCCATCAGCTCGTACTCCCCTCGATCCCTTTCACTCCTTGAGCACTTGAATTGCTTATAGGCTGCTTTCTTTCCCCGCACCACCTCCTGGACCTCCCTGGTCCACCAACAGGTTTTTGGGCCCCACGCATTTCGTCTTACTCTTGCACAGGTGCTGGTAGCATCCTGCACCCCTCTCCTGATGATTTCCCACCTACTATCACGCCCATGTTGACCCAATCCATCCAAATGCTCCTTAAGGATCCTTCCCATTTCCTTAAAATCCGCCCCTGAAGTCGAGGTTACTTCCGTCTTTGTGCAGCCTTCTACCCCTCCTAGGTCCAGCAGGACCAGACCGTGGCATGGTCACTCCCGCCAATGGGGTCCCTTACCTCCAGGCCCCAATCTGGTCACTGTCTGCCAGGACCACATCCAGTACCCGTGCCTCCCTGGTCGGTTCCCTCACCTGCTGAGTTAGGAGCGTCTTGAAGACATCCAACAACCTCTGTTCCCTGGTCACAGAGGATGTCATAGTCTCCCATCTGTTCCTGGCATGTTTAAGTCCCCAACACCACCATCGTTCCTCTGCCCAGTCTGCAGTGTCTGCGTAACATCTGCCACCAGACTGTCCTCCAGCTCCTCCGCCAGGGCAGGGGTCTATACACCACTCCTATTTTACTCTCTTGCCCCGCTTGTTATCAAGGTGACCCAAATCGCCTCCACGGTTCCCTCCGCCTCCTCTACTCCCCTATGCCAATGCAGTTTTGACTATCATTGCTACCCTCCTCCCTTCCCTCCCCTGTCCTTCCTGAACATAGTGTATCCCTCCAGGTTCAGGTCCCAGTCATGTCTTGCAGTGGCTCAAGTCTCAGTGACTGCTGCCACATCCACTGCTCCCTCAGTTAACATCGCCTGGAGCTCAGGCATTTTATTGCCCAAGCTTCTGGCATTTAGCAGGACTACCTTCCACCCTTTCCCTATAGTTCCATTTCCCTGCTCATGTTCCCATGGGATTCTGTTTTCCCTGGTCTGCACTTTGCCAGTTGGCCTTTTCCTGCAATCCTCCTGGTCCCAGAGGGTGAGACAGAGTCCCTCCTTATCGGCACCCCTTGACAGCCTTTTCTCCCATCCCACCCCTTCACAAGTTTAAACCCCACTTTTCACCAATGAACCCCTCTATTTTCAACTTAAGGATTCCCTCCTCCAAATTGAGATGTAGTCTATCTCTAGCATACAGCTCCTTATCCTCCCAGGTCTCCCCCCAATCCCCCATCAACCCATACCCTCTGGCCTCACACCACTCCCTGAGCCACTGGTTTATCTCCCTAATTTTCCTTTTGTGTTCCCCACTAGCCCTTGGCACTGGCAGGATTTCTGAGAAGGAAACTGTGCATCCTATGTCATGATAGACCCTGGCGAGCTCCCTGAATCTTGCCTGTATCTCTAGCTCGCTATTTCCCTCAATGTCATTTGTACCCAGGTGGACCAGTATGTCTGGGGAACCCCCACAATCCTTTGCCAGCTGATATACCTCATGCTTAGCCCTGTGCACCGTTAGTCCAGGGAAGCATCTTGTTCTAACTGGCCAGGCTTCTCCCTCCCTATCCCATTTGATACCCCTGATCATAGAATCCCCAGCAGGAGCACTCTGACCACTCCTTTTCCTCCATTCCCCCCTTCCATGTCCCTCATCCTTTCTACAGGCCCCTCACCCAGTTGGCTCCATGCTCCTCCCCTTTCTGGGTGCCACATGCCCCCTCCTCTCAATCCAATGCCTCTCCTCCTCCTGAGTATCCTTCTGTTCCTTGCTAATTCCCCCCTCACTGCTCGCAACTGGTCCTTCTCCCCCATCTGCTAAACTAGCCTGGCTCATCCTCCTTTCCTTCCTGTCTCCATTTAGTTCCTCCTTGCTCGTCGTGCTCCCCTGGCCTAAACCCTCAGTTCCCTTTATTGAATCCTCCTTGTACTTCTGGTCCTTCTCCTTTACCTTTCCTCCCAACAGGTCCTTCTCCTTGTGCTTTCCTCCCTCTTCCCCCTGCCCCTCCTGCTCCAATTCACTGCTCCCCCCATTCTCCTGCATTCCAGGTCCCCCCCTGTTCTTCCTGCTATCTGGCCCCTGCCTCCTACTCCCTTTCCATCTCTAACTACCCCTGTCATGGCTACATGACCCCCCTCATCCTCAAGCAGAAGAAGAGAATTGAAGCGGTTACTGAGTGTAAGGTCTGATTCACTTCCCCGCCTTGCTTCCTTCTGTCCAGCCCTGGCCATCTGCCTACTTCCCTGAGAATGTTGTCCCTCCGTCCCCCCTTTGTGAGGGCCCCCAGTTACCTGCCTGCTTCCTTGGTAGTGTCCTTTTGGACCCCCTCTGCCAGGTTCCCTATGTGACCCCTGAGTATTCTCTTGCACTCCTTTCCCTATGCCCCCAACCCCAGTGCTTGGTGCAACCCTGTGGGAGATTCCCAGCCCCCTTCCCCAACCATACCACCCCCCTTCCCCCAGCTTTCTCCTAATCCCCAACCTCCTCCCTAAGCTGTGCTAGCTGGTAGCACACTGGGCAACCACCGAACTTCCAAGCCCAGTCCAGTATCATGGCTGCTCCACACCCTGTGCACCCCACCACCCTCCCAAAGATGCCGGCCCTAATGATGTGTGGTTCCATCCCCTTCCAAATAGGTTTCCTTGGGTGAGCCACCAGGTTCCCCCTGTCCAAGATACCTCCTGCCTAATCAGGTCACCCACTAATCTTACAGACAGTCCCACTGTACACCAGTAACCCTGTTACTAGGTGCAGTACAACACATTAAACTTATAAGGAAATGAACAACTCCCAAGGCTCCTCTCTCCCAGCCTTTAAATCCTACCCCCAGTGGCTAGAACTACATGAGCTGCACCTGCAGCCTTTTCCTCCAATTGCAGGGCAGGTGTTCCCCTATAAATTTGCAGACTTCTGGGGAGGGAGGGGTGGGTCTTGGGCAGACACCTGACTCGAGAGAGTGTATCAGCCCTGTGTCTCCTCCAAGCCCAGCAGCCAAAGAACTAGGCCAAGCAAATCCCACCAAATAGGTTTTAAATCAGAAGAAATAGGCCTCTACCAGCAGCCTGTTACACAGTGAAACATCCACAAAATGAGCCCCACTTACAGCCACCAATCAGTTTACAAACATCCAACAGCACCCAAAACAATACCCTGCTAGCCCCTTAGAAGTAAGACAGAAAAGAACTAACCTACCAAGTAAAATCCACAAGAACCCTGTGAAAATAACAGCAGCAGCTACTGTCCTGGAACACAACTGATCCTGTCCCCTTCCAGTTCTTTCTCCTCATTTCCTCAAGACATCATAGTTACTCCCATGGTAATAGAGTGTGGTGTCACAACAGAGGATTATGACTTGAAGTAGGGAGCAAGCTAGAAAGGCAGATGAACTCTAAGGGATAACTATAATGTGTTTATGTAAATTTCCTCTGTAATAAATAATGGGGAGGAGAAATCTATAGAATATATATGGAATGCAAGCTGAATTGTACCCAAGTATTATGTTTTTCAAAGTTTTCTTTGAGGCGTCAGCAGCTCTTTAAGAGCTGCAGTTATCTGGCAGCTCATGAGGGGGGATCCCACAAAAGACTCAATGTGAGTCATCATCACTCCACTGTTCGAGCGTTCAACTAGCGCCCAGGCTCTGTTCAAGGGTAGAGTGCTGTCAAGTTACTAGCTTCCAGTTTTCTGAATGTTTTTTTAGTTGGATGAATTGTCCCATATTATTACATGTCAGTGGCTCAGTAGGTAGCACACTCACCTCTGAGGCCGGGAGATCAGAGAGCTGTGGGTTCAGTTCTCACATCTGGCACTTGAGTTAATATCCCAGTACTGACACTGTAGTGCAGCATAAGAGGAGTGCAGCACTTCTGAGGTGCCGTCTTTCGGATGAGACATAAAACTGAGGTCCCATCTGCCTGGACTGGTGGTAGTACAGGTGGATGTTAAAGATCCCATGGCACTTATCGAAAAGAGTAGGGGAATTTCCCCAGTGTCCTGGCCAAATTTCCCTCATTCACTAAAACTACCACCAACAGCTTAATCTGGTTCAAGGTCAGTTGGCATTCATCTGTATCCCCTTCCCCCGGGTCGTGCCTGAAAATAGGCAGGACTTGTCTAGTGCACTTACCTGGTCAACAAAAACTAAATAAATAAAATTAAGACCAGTGCCCCTCATTTCCCTACATTTTTGAGTGTCTGTATCCAACATTTCAGTGACAAAATGCATTCCTCTCTACAGGTCCTTGGCGAGGCCACATTTAGAGTACTGCAGTCAGTTCTGGAGGCCCCACCTCAAAAAAGACCGCCTGGAGACAGTGCAGAGAAGGGCTACAAAGATGGTGCATGGACTGCATCGTGAACCATATAAGGCAAGATTCAGGGAACTAAATCTGTACACCCTTGAGCACAGAAGAAACAGCAGGGACATGATTGAAGCTTTTAAGTACGTTATGGGAATCAACACAACACAAGCAGGAAACCTCTTCCAGCAAAACAGGGATATGCGTACAAGGGGGTGTCACAAACACACTCAGCAGGTCAGGCCCTCTGCTCCCATAGTGTCAACCTCCAAGCGCAGTAATGCGAACAGGTAACAGATAGGGTAACCCTCCTGCCTGCTTTTGGGTCCAAATCACCTTTCGTCTCAAGTTCTGGGGGGGGATTCAAAATGTGAACCTTATGCAAGCTTACCCAATGTACAGGCTCAGATATGCACCCTCTTCGGGGACTGCGGTACAATCTTTCGCCAGTAGCACCAAGCCAGGCTTACAAAATGAACCCCTAAAACTCTAGAAAAGACCTTAGGTATATTCTTGCCTTTTCCCAGTTTAGTAACACCATCAAGCTTTTGAACAGTTTTTGTCAGTCTTAACCCTCTATACGTCGCGTCAAAAAAAAAAAAAAGAATTGGCAGACCCAGGCAGTCTTTCAAAATAAAGGGTACTTCACTAAAAGATGATAAAAACATGAAAAATGTAAACACAGAACAATATATCAAAGAGCATACAATCACTTAAAAGAAAGTGAAAGGTGGGGTTTAAACTTGTGAAGGGGGGAGGGATGGGAGAAAAGGCTGTCGAGGGGGGGTCTGATAAAGGAGGGACTCTGTCTCCACCCCCCTTGGGAGCTGGAGGAATGCGGGAAAAGGCTGACTGGAAAGGTGCAGACCGGGGGAAGACGGAATCCCTACGGGAACACAAGCAGGGAAAATGGAAGTATAGGGAAAGGGTGGAAGGTAGTCCTGCTAAATGCCAGGAGCCTGGGCAATAAAATGCCTGCGCTCCAGGTGATGCTAACTGAGGGAGAGGTGGATGTGGCAGCGGTCACTGAGACCTGGGCCACCGCAGGGCACGAGTGAGACCTGAACCTCGAGGGTTACACCATGTTCAGGAAGGACAGGGTGAAGGGAAGGGGAGGAGGGGAAGCAATAATAGTCAAAAACTGCAATGCCATAGGAGGAGTGGAGGAGGCAGAGGGAACTGTGAAGACGATTTGGGTCACCTTGATAGCAAGGGGTGGGGGGGGGAGAGAATAAAAATAGGACTGGTGTATAGACCCCCTGCACTGGCGGAGGAGCTGGAGGAGAGACTGGTGGCAGATGTTGGGAGACACTGCAGATTGGGCAGGGGAAGGGTGGTGGTGTTGGGGGACTTAAACATGCCAGGAACAGACTGGGAGACTATGACATCCTCGGTGGCCAGGTAACAGAGGTTGTTGGATGTCTTTCAGAACGCGTTCCTAACTCAGTAGATGGGGGAACCGATCAGGGAAGTGCAGATGCTGGATGTGGTCCAGGCAGACAGTGACCAGATTGGAGGCCTGGAGGTAAGGAACCCTTTAGCAGGGAGCGACCATGCCACAGTCTGGTTCTGTCTGAACCTAGGAGAGGTACAAGACTGCACAAAGACGGAGGTAATTGACTTCAACGGGGCGGATTTTAAGGAAATGGGAAGGATCCTTACGGAGCACTTGGATGGGATTGGGCCAGACATGGACGCTGACAGTAGGTGGGAAATCATCAGGAGGGGGGTGCAGGAAGCTACCAGCACCTGCGCAAGAGTAAGACGAAAATGCGGTAGGGCCCAAAAACCATGCTGGTGGCCAGGGAGGTTCAGGAGGTGGTGAGGGGAAAGAAGGCGGCCTATAGGCAAGTCAAGTGCTCAAGGTCTGAAAGGCATCGAGGGGAGTATGAGCTGATGGCCAGAAGGACCACTAGGGTGGTAAGGGAGGCTAAGGCAAGGAAGGAGCAGAACCTGGTCAGGGAAATTAGGAGAGGGAACAAGGGGTTCTTTAGATACACTGGGGAAAAACGAAGGATGAAGGGGCAGATTAGCAGGATAAACAGGGGAGGGATGGGCACAAGACCCAGGGGAGCAGACTGAGGTACTAAATGAGTACTTCACCTCAGTTTTCACCAAGAAAAATTGGGGGTGCTGCATCATACATGGGAGGAGACTGTGAAACTGAGGAGAGAGGGACCTTTATCGATCGGCAGGTCTGGGGAGAGGGGGCATCACTGGCAGGTGGGGGGAAGGTAAAGCAGGGGGACGAGGTAGCAGAGGCGGAAATCACGGCAGAGAGAATGAGGGAAGCCCTCAGGTCCCTTAAGAAGGAGAAAGCACCGGGGCTAGTTAATTACAATCCAGAGTGCTGAAGGAACTGGCGGATGTCCTGGCAAAACCCCTGGCGGAGCTCTTCAGCATCTCTCTGAGGACAGAATGGGTGCCCCAGGACTGGAAGGTGACACATATACAGGTTACTCACCTGTAATAGGAATTCTAGGAATGGTATATGTTGTTCATCCACATTGTCTGGCAGGCTCCTTGGCGCTTTAAATCTTGTCGGAAGGTCTTCAAGCTGTTCTACTCCCACCCACCCGGTGGTATAACTCCGCTCCGCCCCATGACACCAGATCTAACCTGCTGGAAGCCAGGTCGTGCGTTCAGGCTGGGGTGGTCGTGTGGATGAACAACATATACCATTCCTAGAACTCCTGTTACAGGTGAGTAACCTGTATTTATAGGGACATGGATATGTTGCTCATCCACACTGTCTGGCAGACTCCTAGCAGTTCACTGGGAGAAGGGAGGCAAGGCACACACCCCCTACTTAGGAAATAAAGACTGGAGAACCGAGGCCCCAAAACCAGCATCCCGGCGTGACTCAAGGTCGATGTGGTAGTGGGTGATGAAGGTGAATACTGACTTCCAGGTAGCAGCCCTGCAGATTTCCTGGATAGGGACGTCCCTGGAAGCAGCCACCGATGCAGCGGTATGGTGGGTAGAATGAGCTCTTATCCCTCTGGGAGGCTCCATGCCCGCCAACCTACAGCAGAGATCTATGCAGGAGGTGACCCACCTGCCTATCGTCCGCTTGGCTGCAGGTCTGCCAGGTGCGGCTTCAGCGTAGGTGACAAACAGCTGACGAACCTCTCCCCGAACTTCAGCCGTCCGCTCTCTGTAGTAAGCAGGCACTCTTCTAGGGTCCAAAGTATGGAGCCTATATTCGGCCTCCGAGGTGTGATTGGGGTAGAACACCGGCAGAGTCAACACCTGGTTAAGGTGAAGCTCCGACACCACCTTCGGAAAGAATTTCAGGTGGGGGCGCAGGACAACCTTGTCCCTGTGGAAGACCAGATAAGGAGACTCGATGGAAAGCACCTGGAGCTCTCCCATCCTTCTGGCTGATGTGATAGCCACCAAGAAGGCAGTCTTCCATGACAGGTAAGAGATGTCACACCTGTGTATCGATTCGAATGGCTTGCCCATGAGCTTGGCCAATACCAGCAGTAGATCCCACAGAGGTGGAGGTTCTCGCACTGGAGGGGATATGTGATCAAGGCCTTTGAAAAAGCGCCTGACCACCTTCTCCTGTGCCACCGACTGCTTCCGGGCATTCACCCGGTAAGCAGAGATAGCTGCCAGGTGCACCTTGAGGGTCGTCGACCGAAGCCCTTGCTGAGAAAGGGACCACAGGTAGTCCGGAATGCTAGCCAAGGAACAGGAGGAAGGGTCCAGGCCCTTGCCCTGACACCAAATGGAGAATCTCTTCCATTTAAAGGCATAGCATTTACTGGTCGACTCCTTACGGGACGCCTCAACAATGTTGAGGACCTCGTCAGAAAGACCCAAGGCCTGGAAATCTAGCTGCTCAAGAACCAGGCCGTCAAGTGCAGAGATTGAAGTTCTGGATGGAATACCTTCCCCTGACTGACTGAGTTCAGGTCCGGGCGTGCTGGAAGCCGCCTCTGGAGCCGAGACTGAGGAGATCTGGATACCAGAACTGGCGGGGCCAGTCTGGGGTTACCAGAATCACCTGCGCCTTGTCCCTCCTCGCCTTCAGAAGCACCTTGTGGATCAAGGGAAATGGGGGAAAGGTGTAGAAGACGCCCGGGGCCACGGCCTCGAGAAGGCATCCCCCCTGCAGCGAGCCCTGCTGGGGGTTGGGGTTGGGCATGAAACAGTCTCAGCTTCACATTCTCCCTGGAGGCAAACAGGTCTACCTGAGGCATGCCCCAGTGGGAGAACAGATCTTGTACTACCTCCGGCAGGAGAGACCACTCGTGGGACGCAGCCCCTATCCGGCTTAGGGCACTGGCCAGAATGTTGGAGGCTCCTGCCACATGGATGGCAAGGAGATCCGCCTCCAGGCTGCGCACGAGTGACCAAATGCGAAGAGCTTCCCTGCACAGAAGCATGGAGTGCATCCCGCCCGGGCAGTTTAGGTAGTGTATAGTTATAGTACTGTCCGACTGGACCTGGACCACTTGACCCCGTAGAAACGGAGCGAAGGCGGTGAGGGCTAGATGAACCGCTCGAAGCTCCAGCAGGTTGATGGGGCATCGGGACTCCAGAGGGGACCAGAGACTGTGCGCTCTGTGCTCCCCCAGATGGGCACCCCAACCCATCAGAGAGCCATCGGTCGATAGAGAGACCATCAGCTTGGGGCGGACAAACGGTATGCCTTCCTGCAGATGTGCTGGAATGGTCCACCACCAGAGTACATTCCACATCTCCTGGGTCACTGTCACTAGCTGATCCAAGGGATCAGAGTGCTGTGACCATTCGCTGGCCAGTCCCCATTGAAGGGGGGACGGATGTACCAACGGGCCCAACGGACCACGCTGGTGCAGGCCGCCATGAGGCGTATAATGTCCCGGGCAGGGCACAATTACCCAACCTGAAATGACTGGGCAAAGGAGGACAGAACCTCGGCCCTGTCCGCCGGGAGCCGTGCTCTGGCTCATAGAAAGTCGAGCTCTGCCCTGATGAATTGTATCACCTGCTTTGGCATGAGTTCCGACTTGGCCTCCGTTTATGAGGAGGCCAACCTGAGAGCAAACCTGGAGGGCCAGATCTCTGGACTGCTCCACCTCCATTCTGGAGGAGGCTGCAATCAGCCAGTCATCCAGACAGGGGTACACGCGGACCCTTCGGTGCCGCAGAAATGCTGTCACCACTGCCATGCATTTGGTGAAGACCCTGGGAGCTAGGGAAAGGCCGAAAGGCGTGGCCTGGAACTCATAGAGGGATCCTTCTGCCCTGAAGCAGAGGAATCTCTGGTGGGACGGACGGATTGGGACATGAAAGAACGCATCCTGGAGGTCCAGAGAACAGAACCACATGCCTCGTTCCAAGGATGGAATGATCTGAGCCAGAGTGACCATCCTGAAGGTTTGAGACCTTAGGAACCTGTTTAGGTCGTGCAGGTCTAGAATGGGGCACCAGCCCCCCGTCCATTTCGGGACCAGGAAGTACCTGGACACAAACCCTGGGTCTGGTGGAGGATCCACCACCTTCCTGATCACCTCTTTTTCGAGGAGCAGGGCAATATTGGCTCAACGAGCCAACAGAGAGGCTGTGGGACTTCGTGAGCTTCAGGGGCGCATTTGCTCGAAGGGCGGAGCCTGCTCGAACTCCAGAGGCAGGCTCTTTCCTACCACCTCCAACACCCAGCGGTCCGTGGTGATAGCGGACCAGGCGGAAAGGAAGTGGTGGAGCTGTCCCCCCATGGGGGGAACCCAGGGGGGAGTGACGAGGCTGGGGGCGACACCCCTCAACCTGACACTGGACAGGCTTGGAGGAGGGTCCGGCCAAGAGATCTCCTGGGCCTTTTCCACCCTGCTTCCTGTTAGAGGAAGCCACAGGCCTGGCTTTGGAATGCCATGCGCGAGCCTGCTGGCCCTGATGCTGATGCTGCTGGGCCAGACGTGCCGCAGGTGCAGAAGGGCAAAAGGACTTATGTTGTTGACGACGGCCCTTGTCCTTCTGGGCGGAGGTAAGAGAGTCCAGGGTAGCACTGGACTTTTTGATCCGCTGGAGGTGGCCTTCCACTCCAGGGCTGAACAGGTCAGTCCCCAAGAAGGGGACGTCCGCCAATTTATGCTGGGTATCTGCCGTGAAGGTGGATATCCTCAGCCATGCTCTGCAGCGCATGGCCACTGTGGCTGCAACTGATCTGGCACAGGAGTCTCCAATGTCCAGAGCCGTTTGGAGCTGCTGTTTTGCCACCGCCCTTCCCTGGTCCAGCACCTGCTTGACTGCGGTCTGCAGGTCGGCCAGGAGATGAGGGACCACCTCATCCAGGGAGCCCATGAGGGTGTGGGAGAAGTGTGCCACCAGCACAGCTGAGCTGGCCCGGCAGAGGCCTAGGGAGGACACAGCGTACACCTTGGCGCCCGGCATAGTCCAGCTTTTTGGACTCCTTGTCGGGGGGCTTATCCACATCCCTAGCATTCCCGGAAAGCTGGAAAACGCTATTCGTGACTAACCCCTCGGCAGAGGGATGCTCCAAAAAAACGGACAAAAAGCCGGTAAGGACCACATACTTCTTGGCCATCCTGGCCGAAGGCGCAGGGCAGGAAGCCGGCTGCTGCCAGAGCTCCAAGGCTGGGCCAACAATGGCTTCAGCCACCGGAAAGGCCTCCGTGGGTGAATCCCCTCGGTCCAGTATCTCCGTCAGGGGATACTTGGCCCGCTTGGATACGGGCTCGAGCTGCATCCCGGTGGACTCCGAGATGAGCCGAAGAAGACCCATAAACGACGACGGTCTCTCGTCCATCGACCGCCCCCCACAGGTCTCTAGGTCAGGGGGCCTGGAAAACAGGGAAGAGTCGTCATTGGACTCCGAGGAGTCTGCAAAGAGCTGTCTGTGGCCTGAGCCACCCTCCACCTGCCGAGGACGGTTGGGAGTGAGGGTGCCAGACAACCTGTGGGGCAGACCCTGACCCGACCGAGAGTCCTTGGTCGGCGCCCCCAATTTCGGTTGTGGAGGCGGAGGTTCCACCACAATCGGTGGGGCAGCTGGTTTTGACCGAACAACCGACTCAGGCTTGGGCACCTCGACTACAGCAAGGGGTTGTGTAGGCCTTTCGGGTGACAGCCACTTGATGGCCCGGGAAGTTGACGGCGTCGGCTTGTTCACAGACAAAAGTAACTGCTGCCACATTAAGTCCTCGTAGGATCAACACAATTTGTGCCAAAGCCTCTCCTCTTCCGAGGAGGAAGACGAGGACAAGCGGCGTTGCCGCTTACCTCGGTGCCGAGACCGCCGATGTCGGCGGGATCGGTTGGACCGAGACGAGGTCCGAGACCATTGGTGTTTCCGAGGGCGGGTCTGGGAAGGGGCGGGGGACACCCGCTCTTCCCTCGGCTCAGGAGTCTTGACCGGGGGACTCTGGCACAGGAGGCGCAGGCAAGTCCTCAGTCTCCACCGGGGGATCCGGTAAAGAAGGGTTGTCGGCTTCACCAGTCGACAGCCCGTCCGACGTGGCTCAGAAAAATCTCAACCGCCGATGGGTGTCTCAGCCGGCTGACCGGACGGGGACACTGTGAAGCCAGTGGCCTTAGCCGCAACCTCGACCGAGCAGAGTGTCAACTGTTCGGTAAGGGACCTCTCCCGCCTCCCATGAACGCCAAAGGTGGGACTTACCTTTCGAGTCCTTCTTTTTGGACCGAGAAGAGTGTCCTGATGGCCCCTCTCCCTTCATGGAAAGGGACTGGCAAAGCTCCTTAAGAGAAGCTGTGTAGGAGGATCCCAGAGAGAGCGGGATAAATGCCGCGACTGAGGAAGATGAGGATGCAGCCTGGGCCGCCTCCTCCTCGAGGGCAATCATCTGGTCGAGTTGCTCAGCTGAGCCAGTCGCCGTGGACACTGCCCAACGGGCCTCCATGGACTTTACCGGCAGGTAGTGCTTCTCGGGGCGCTCAAGCTGTAACCGGGCAGCACGGTCTTCTAAGACGTTGGACGAAAACGATCGACATAACTAGCAGGCCTGCGGGTTGTGATGTAGGCTGAGGCAGCAGACGCATGTGGTGAGCGGGTCCGACCTGGACATTTTCTGCCCACATGGGCACCACTGAAATCCGAAAGTCGATTTGTCCATCGCAGCCGCGAGGGAGTAATTAGACCGAGGTACTGAAAACTATAGAATTATTTTCGGGTGAACCAAAGAATTAGGATCCAGTCTATATGCAGAGCATTAAGGAGGGAACCTGAGCTTCCAAGCGGTAAGGAAGATCTGGCATCATGGGGTGGAGCCGAGTTTTTTACCACCCGGGTTGGTGGGAAAAGCCAGCTTGAAGACCTTCCAGCAAGATTTAAAGCGGCAGGGAACCTGCCAGACAGTGGATGAACAACATATCCATGTCCCTAGAAATAGTGCTTCTCCACAAGGGGGAGCAAGGGAGGTGGCAGGAAACTACAGGCCTGTCAGCCTGACATCAGTGGTGGGCAAGGTGATGGAGGGCATTGTCAAGGAGAGACTGGGGGACCTGGAAAAGTTGGGGTGCCTGGACGACAGACAGCATGGATTCGCCCCAAGGAAATCGTGTCAGACAAACATTGTGGAGTTCTATGACTGGGTGACGAGTGCCTTGGACCTGGGTAGGCCAGTGGATGTCCTCTTTCTTGACTTCAGCAAGGCGTTTGACTCTGTTCCTCACGAAGGCCTGTTGGATAAGCAGGGAGAAATGAGGGTGGGAAATCAGATGGATAGGAAATTGGCTGCAGGGCCAGACCCAGAGGGCTGTGGTTGGTGGGACAGTCTCATCCCCAAGGAGGATCATTAGGGGGGCCCCTCAGGGATCGGTTCTTGGGCCCCTCCTGTTCAATGCCTACATCTCTGACAGAAGGAAGAGTATCAGGAGTGAGATGAGTCTCTTTGCAGATGACTCAAAACTGGGGGCGGTGGTGGATGGGGAGGAGGGGAAGGTGGCCCTACAGAGGGGCCTGGAGGCTCTGGAAAGGTGGTCTAGAAAGTGGAAATTGAGGTTCAATGCAGGGAAATGCAAGGTACTGCATCTGGGAGCCAGAAACCCTGGCCAAGTGTACACCCTTGGGGGGGGGGGGAGAATTCTACAAGTCTCGACGGCTGAGAGGGACCTGGGAGTGGTGGTGGATGTCAAGATGAACAACTCGGAGACTTGTAGGAGGGCAGCGACAAAGGCCAACAGGATGCTGGGATGCATCGCTAGAGGGTGTCACCTCCAGAAGGAGGGAAGTGATACTCCCACTGTGTAACTGCTTGGTGAGGCCGCACCTCGAGTACTGTGTGCAGTTTTGGAGGCCACATTTAAAAAAGGACAGTGAACTCCTGCAGAAGGTCCAGAGGAGGGCAACCAAAATGATCTGGGGCTTGGGGAACAGGACCTATGGGGAGAGGCTCAAAGAGCTAAATATGTACACACTGGAAAAGAGAAGGGACCGGGAGGACATGATAGAGGTCTTCAGGTACATGAAGGGGGTAAATAGAGGAGGAGCAGTCAGGGTGCTCCGAAGGAAGAGGGGGCAACTAGAGGCATGGGTGGAAGCTGGAGGGGGAGATTCAGGAGAAAGGAGGAGGTGCTACTTCACTGAGAGGGTGGTGGAGCCATGGAATGCACTGCCCAGGGACGGTGGAGGAGTTCAAGGGGGTGGATAGGTACAGGGGAAGGGTTCTGGAAGCAAAATCCAATGCAGCAAAAATAGACAGGACTGGGAAGAGAGAAGCAAGAGAGGGAGAGGGGGAGGGGGACATCAAGGTCAGCTCCCAGGGTAGGGACTGACCAAACGAGCAGACACGCAAGACTATTAAGCCTATTCTGCTGCCATTTTAGTATGTTAGTAAAAGCAAAGAAAACTACAGACAAACTCCTACCAACATACAGTTTAGATCTTTTCTATCTAATGTATTGCCTTTTTAAGTGCTTATCAGAGCAGTGTCTTTCTAGATACCAAAGATGGAATATCAGCCTAAACAGTTCAGACACATTATAGTTTAAACTGTGTCTCTCCACATCCCTTCTGTGAGTCATCTAGCTCCTCCTTTTAGGATATAAAAAAATACAAACAGGAGGTCCTATCAGGACGTATATTAAATAAGGTGACATCAACAAAAAACAATTTCCCAAATTATGAGTCTTTTTGATCCACCAGTTCCCTTAAAGTTTTACAACCCTGCAATCCCTCACCTAAGTGTGAGATAGCTGTCAGGAATCAGCTTAATGATGTCCTGTTTCTGAAGTCATAAAATGTATATTTTAGTTCCCAGCTTCAGAGCAGCAACAGGTCATAAAACCGCCATAAAATGCAATGCCTCAAGGAAGTTAATTACATTACAGAGATCTCTTGGTCAATTATATATCCTTTAGTTTTCCCTGAAACCTGGGGGGGGGGGCACCCATAAGCACAGGCTGTCCTATGTGAGAAAATCACTTACTATATTACAGATATCATACAGCAAACATAACCAGCTGGCCAAACGTCACAGGGGGCACAACTTGTGTCTGGTGGGAGGCAGGTTCAAAAGTAACCTCAGGAAGTACTTCTTTACAGAAAGGTTAATAGACCCATGGAACAGCCTACCGCAGGAGGTGGTGGAATCCAAGCCAGTACGCGAGTTCAAACTCGCATGGGACTGGGGACCGGTGGCGCTGAGGGTTGAGGCACTGGACACCACACCTCGCTCCATGCCGGCGACCCAGGTTCAGGAGCGGACTTGGGTTGCCGGGGGTCAGCAGGGATAGGAGAAGGATGAAGTGTCCAAGTGACTGCTCTCCCTCTCCGGGGGTTCACAGCTGTCTCTGCACTTTCTGCCCCTAGAGGAGGCTGGGGGTGGTGCACTGGCAACATGCACTGGGGTGGAGCTGGGGCACGGCGCTGGGAGGGAGCAAGTGCGGACGCGTGTGTGCTCCTTCCCTTGGCACCCTTGCACGCCCCACTCGCATAGGGTACGGAGGAAAAGGGGGAAATATGGCGATTGGTCGTGGCAACTTGATGGCCGTTCTACAGGCGGCCGGCACGAGGGGACATCGCTGAACACTGGATCCTGACCAGGCGAAGACTGAGGGGGTCTCTCTGCCACCCCGCCGTGGGATGTAATCCACGGGGGTAACAGGCAAGGGTCCCCAAGGGAGCTGGGTAGTAACGGACGGTGGACAGAGATTAGGATGCGCAGAGGACTTGGGCAGACCAGAGCCAGGGCAGAAAAAAGGAGTAAAAGAAAAAAAAAACTCACATGGGACAGACACTGTGGCTACATCAGGGTGCAGACTAAATAGGGAGGGGGCAGAAACACAAGATTAGATGGATCATGAGGTCCCCATCTGCTGACATGATTCCTATGTTTCTAAGAGGTATAGAGAATCTGCCCTGCAGGTGGTGAGTTTTATCCCAGCTCACCATAGCTGTTCACCTCCAAATCTCTCAGCTCTGTACTTTCCCTGGACACCAATGGAGAAGATAATGTGAAATAACCATCCACAGATACACAGCTGCCATTACTGCCAGGTGTAGGCATCACCGGCTCTTCTAAATGGACCGTGCCGACCGATGACATCCATGTTGCTAGCCTTGCTTGTAGAGCAGAAAGCAGCTAACTAAAAGAAGCTACATTTTCTTATTAATTTAAAACTTATATCTCAGTAGGAGTCAGTGTCTGTTGAGATTAAGCAGACAGATACTTTATTAGAAGTAGAAGGGGTCTTATTTAGGGTTAAAAAAAAGAAAAGAAAGAAAGTCAGTGTGTGTTCTGTGCTATGAAGGGTACTGTATCAGCTGACTTTGCTAAACCAGGAGGAGGAAAGAGAGCTTAACTGGGGATGTGGCTTAGACACTAAAAGCAGGTGACTCAAATTACAACTTCCTGTTGCTAGCCTTTTTTCTTACTAATTGCCCTCCATCCCACCCACCCTAAGCCAGTTCTACTTTTATAGCCACTGGATTTGACTGTCAACAGGAACTTCCTGTTTGGCAGTAGGAAGGGAAGGATCATAGAGAAACATTGGTTTTGTCAACCCTAAAGGAAAAAAGTAGCTCACCCCCCCCAGCTGCTGGTGGTCTGATATTGAGCAAGGAAGAAGGAGGCTACTGAAGAAGCTACGAAGTTGCTATCCCAGAACAGGAAGGGTGAGAGTTGTAAGGACAGGAGAGAGTAAGCATACAGAGAAACAGTAGAGGGGACACAAAATAAGACATGATAGGAGTGGTGCAGTGCAATGGCTGTGGGGCGGCAGTATTCCGGGAGACATTCTGGAGGCTGCGATGCTGTCCTATTTGCAGGCACCTCTCTGGTCTGAGAGAGGAGGTTGCCAGTATCCAGGCTGACCTGGCTAGGATTCGAGAAACCTCCTCCCCCATCCAGGGAGCACCAGGGCCAATGCCACTACCTCAGAGGTTGCCAAGAAAGAGGAGAGGCTGGACCAGGGTGGGCTCAGGGAGGGAGAGGGTGGTGGAACAGAGCTGCATCCCTCCAGCTGTACCTCTCCACAATTCATTCGCTCTTCTGGTGGAGAGTGGTTCCTCTATGGAGGCACCTGCAGTCGAGACCAAGGAGGATGCTGGGAACCTTCACAAAAGAGACCCACAGGAGGGTGGCAAGGGACTCCACAGGGGAAGAAAACAACTCCTGGTGGGGGACTCAATCATTAGGGGGGTAGAAATGGGAGAGGGAGGGAGGTAAGGTGCCTTCCTGGCGCCACGGCTTGGAGGGACAGGAAGCGAATCCTCAGGATTGTGGGAGGAGCTGCATGAGGGAGGAAGCTGGATGTCATTGTCCACCTAGGGACAAATGACCTGGCTAGGAATGGGATCAGAGCAGTGCAAGAGGAGTTTGTAGAGTTGGGGAGGGGCCTCAGACAAGTAGCGCATACAGTAACCTTCTCGGAGGTGCTGCTTGTCTATGGCAAGGGTGATGCTAGGGCACTCCTCACCAGGGAATTCAATGAGTGGTTGAAAAACTGGTGTGGAGCTCAGGGTTTTGGCTTCATTGGGGACTGGTGGGCCACCTGGAGGGATGTAGACCTATACTGGTGCGATGGTCTGCATCTATCCAGGTGGGGAACCAGGATCCTAGGTGAGAGGTTTAAATGCTTCATTGGCAAGCATTTAAACTAGCCAAGGGGGGAGGCACTGAAAAGGAGCAAGGAAATCCCAGCCTCCCCCCACAAAACATGGTAATTAGTGAGGTAAACACCAAGGTACAGAAGTTATTAGAGAGTAGAACAGAGGTAAATGTAAAAAAAGGCAAAGGCAGTAAGGACAGGAATGGAGCTAAAAGGGGTAAGGCTATCAAAAAGTGGAGGGTGATGAGTACCAATGCCCATAGTCTGTGTAACAAGCTCCCTGAACTAGTGGCCTTGATGAAAGAGGGTTGCCTGGATATTGTGGCAGTCACAGAAACATGGTACATAGAGAACCATGACTGGGATGTCAACATACCAGGATACACAATCTACAGGAGGGACAGGGAGGGTAAAAGAGGAGGAGGAGTAGCTCTCTATGTAAAGGAAGGGATCAAAGCAACAGAACTAAAGAGTAAACAGGGAGCAGATGAGGCACTCTGGGTCACCCTGGAGACAGGAAATGGCACCACAATCTGCATGGGGGTTGTATACAGACCCTCATCTCAGGGGGAAGGAATGGACAAGGAAATGATAGAAGGCTTCCTTAGAATGGCAGAAAAAGGGGAGATATTGTTGTTGGGAGACCTGAATACGCCAGATGTTAACTGGAGCACCTCTGCTGCAGGCACATCCAACAGCAGGGTCATTCTTGATGCCCTACAGGGGGCATGCCTCAGACAGCTAGTACTGGAACCCACTCGGGAGGGAGCAATCTTAGACCTGGTACTCTCAAATGGGGATGGAAAAAGAATCTCACATTTAGAAGTAGGTAGCCATCTGGGAACAAGTGACCACCAAACAGTGTGGTTCAAGATAAACACAGCCATACAATCAAGCCATACAAAAGCAAGAGTATTGGACTTTAGGAGGGCTGACTTTGGGAAAATGAGAGAGTGCCTCAGAAAAGCACTAGCAAACAGGCAAGAAGGAGGGGTGGAGGAACAATGGAGAGTAATCAAAACAGCCATCACAGAGGCAACAAGCCTTTGTGTAAAGCAAATCAATAAAACACAACGAAGGAAAAAAACGCTATGGTTCTCAAAAGAGATGGCACGGAAGGTTAAGGAGAAAAGGATAGTATTCAGGAAATATAAGGAAACACAGAAGGAGCAGGATAGAGAACTTTATCAGTTAAAGCAGAAAGAGACTGGGAAGGCAGTCAGAATAGCAAAGGCCCAAACCGAGGAAAGGCTAGCCAATTCTGTTAAGAAGGGGGATAAGACCTTTTATAGGTACATTAGGGAGCAAAGAAAGACCAAAGGAGGGATGCTGAGGCTTAATAAAGGGGAGGAAATGTGGGTAGAGGGTGACAGTGAAAAAGCAGGGATACTGAACAAATATTTCTGCTGAGTAGTCACAAAGGAAGAGGAAGGGGAGGAACCTAAACCAAACAAGAAAAACACTCTGAAGATGGGGGTCGATACCGGTCCATTTACAGAAGAAAGGGTTCTGAAAGAACTAATAAAATTGAAGGTGGACAAAGCAATGGGGCCTGATGGGATTCACCCAAGAATTCTAAAAGAACTAAGGGTAGAGCTAGTGACACCGCTGACTACTCTCTTTAACAAATCATGGGAGGATGGGGTGGTATCTGAGGACTGGAGGAGGGCTGATGTGATTCCCTTCACAAAAGTGGGAGCAGGACAGAGGCAGGAAACTACAGACCAGTTAGTTTGACCTCAGTGGTAGGGAAAATGATGGAATCACTTCTGAAGGAAAGAATTGTTGAGTACCTAGAGGCCAGTGGGGCACAGTACCCAAGGCAGCATGGATTCACGATGGGAAGGTCATGTCAGACAAATCTAATAGATTGCTTTGACTGGGTGACCAAAGCAGTAGACCAGGGAAGGGCTGTGGACATGGCCTACCTAGATTTTAGCAAGGCATTTGATACAGTCCCACGCTAAAGATTAATACACAAGTTAGCCAGCCTGGGAGTGGGTCCCAAAGTTGTAGCCTGGATAAAAAATTGGCAAGACAACAGGATGCAAAGGGTCGTAGTAAATGGAGTACACATGAAGAAAGGAGGGTTACTAGCGGGGTACCACAGGGTTCAGTACTGGGACCGGTCCTTTTTAATGTCTTTATAAGTGACATTGCAGAGGAACTGGAAAGAAAAGTATGTATCTTTGCAGATGACACAAAGATCTGCAACAGGGTTGATACACAAGATGGAGTGGAAAGGATGAGAAGGGACTTGGCAAATTTGGAGGAATGGTCAAATGTATGGCAGCTCAGATTCAATGCAAAGAAGTGCAAGGTAATGCACATGAGAAACAAAAACCCAGGGGAAGAGTACACAATGGGGGGTGAGATACTGACAACAGTAAAAATGGAAGAGACCTGGGGATAATTATATCAGATGACCTAAAGGTGGGCAAGCAATGTGAGAAGGCAGTAAAGAAGGCTGGGGATACTGGGATGCATAGGAAGAGGTATCAATAGTAGAAAACAGGAAGTTGTTATCCTCTGTACAGACAGTTGGTGAGACCCCATCTGAGTACTGTGTGCAGTTCTGGAGACCCCATCTCCACAAAGACATAGACAGAGTGGAGGCTGTCCAGAGGAGGGCACCAAAATGGTGCAGGGTCTGCACCAGAAGACATACGAAGAAAGATTAAAGGAGCTTAATATGTATACCCTTGAGGAAAGAAGGGAGAGAGGGACATGATAGAAACTTTCAAGTACCTCAAGGAATCAACAAAGTCCAAGAGGGTAGCATCTTTCAGAAAAAGAGATGTGCAAGAACAAGGGGACACAATTTGAAGATAGAGGGGGGACAGCTCAGAGGTAATGTGAGGAAGTATTTTTTCACAGAGAGGGTTGTGGATGCATGGAACAGCCTCCCTGAGGAGGTCATGGAGTCAAGAACAGTGGGGGAATTCAAGAATGCATGGGACAGACATAAGGCAGTCCTAGTTGGGGGGTAGGAGGAAGTAAGCCGTTGGTTAACTAGAATCCGCAGCTTTGTTAATCATTATTACCATTTTAATTGAAGCTTTGCATTATTTTTGGCAAAAAAATATTTTAAAAAATAAATGTTACTAGTGAGTATACTACAGATTGACTAACTTACAAACTATCCTAAGTTGGATAGCTGTAGCGTGATGCTATAATCCACGTTGGGATATTTTGTAAGTCAGTCTGTAGTACTGACACTGCACAGTCACAGAGAACATTTAGGAGGACTCAAAGAGAAATAATACACTTTCTTTCAGTCAATTTTTTTTTCCTTACCTAGAAAGGAACTGGAGACTCCTAGCTGCTACACCTGTCCGTACCATACCTGCTAGAGGAGAATGACGAGGATAGAGAGATTCTGGGGGTGCTGAAGCTGTGAGCGTTCTGCAGTCCACAAAGTTTTTTCCTCTCGGCTGGGCTTCAGTCTAAGTTCGAGGATTTGGTGCACTAGCCAACCAAGAAGGCAAACTGAGCGAGTGGAGGTCAAGGAGAAGCCTGTCCAGCTTTCAGGCAGGGCGGTAGAGAATATCTCCGACTCCGTTACTCCAGGTCTGGCAGGAACGGACTCTCAAGTCACTCGCGCTAGCTGCTCAGTCGGCTCACACCACCACTGACAGTGACTCACTCAGTCACACGGAGACGCACTACTACAAGGAGTGGAGGGGAGTAGTCTGTCTCTATGAAGGAGCCTGGGAAGGGAGGTCAGCCAGTGTCAATCATGACATGGACAGTGAGGATTGGAGCATCAGCGTAGCCCGCCACCCCCACCCATCTCTGTTGCCTAGAGACAAAATACATATCGTCTGAGTGACTGCTGGTGGTTCGGGACCACACCAACTATATTTTTTGTCCATGAATTGCCATAAAAAGGAGAAATTCAGTAGAAAAGTCACTGTTTCATGCAATTTTGAGTAGACACTGACTTTTCTTTTTTAGCAATTAATTTTACTGAAGCAAATAAATATACAATACATGTAAGGATACCTAATAAGAAAGGAAAAGAATGCATATATCCAATCATAAAGAATACATTTCATGGAAGAAGAAAAAAAATTACAAATAAACAATGATTTCCTTATTGAAATACATCAAGTAAAAGGAAAACTCAAGCTCTAACAATATACCAGCAATAAATGGTTACAAGTTTTTTTTTTTGTAGATTGTGTTTCTCACCCACCTATTTGGAACGCTCTCTGGCTACTCCACTTGCCTAACCGCTCTACTGCCTGCTGTGTTCCCCGTCATCTTCAGAGACATTATGACTCCCCGGGGTTGGGGGCCCTACAGCCCAGGGAGATCGGAAGAGACGTGGGAACAAGCACTGGGCGATGGTGGCGAGCACTGGAGGAGCTGTCGCCATCCGGTAGGTGGGGGATTTTCCCACGTGCCTTCTTCCCCCTTCCCTCCGTGTGTGGTGCACGCCCCTGACTTCTTGGCACACAGCAACCCTGCCAGTGTCAGGCCACACAGAGAACGTGCAGTCCAACGCTCTATAGCACCCCTGGTCTCCACCAGGGGCCGCTGGAACACTGGACAACCACAGTACTCTCCCCCAGGAGAGGAGAGCTGCCCAGCAGGCGCTCAATCCAATCCCTCCCCTGCCGACCCCCGAGTTCGCTCCCAAACCCGGGTCACCGGCATGGCATGACGTGTGGCGTCCAGCGCCTCAACCCTCAGCGCCACTGGGCCGGCAAATAGTTACAAGTTAACCAACAAGTATCCATATATTAAAGATTTTATGAAAAACTGCTTATTAAAAGAAAATATATACATTAATTACTTTAATGAGAAATATCTTATATAACTAACACAATTAAGAGTATTTGCTCTCAGGTGAACCTTAAAGATATCAGATTACCCAAATTTACTATAACGTTTTATTAAATGAGATATGTGCAAGTTGCTTAACTTAGATTGTAGTATAGAAGGAGTAAAGGTAAAAGAATAATGTGACTTGATAAGGTGGGAAGTAAGTGACAGGAAAAGAACGATAAAAAGAGAAGAGAAGAAAAGGAAAACAGAATGATAGATAAGAAAGAAGCTCCATTTTACTGGATAATTACCTCCAGACTGTGAAGTTAAAAATACGTGAGCACATGAAAACCTCAACAGTTAAAACCTAATTATCTAACATTATGCCATTCAAAAGATGAGCTGATATTTCCTCAATATCTCAAGGATACGCCTCCCAATAGGGTATATATTGTACTGTATCTTTTAAAATACATATGACCCAGACTGTTCATGAACAGCGCCATTCTTTCAGAGCTGATAAACTCTAACAATTGCGCTTTCCATTGAGTAACAGAAGGGGCCCTATCCTCCAGCCAATACGTAGGTATTATATTCCTAACAGAAGCTCCAGTTAGAAGTAATGAATGTTTTAATTCACTAGACCAAACTTTATTTTCATCAAAATGCCCTATGATGCAAGTCTCAGGATTAAATGAAATGTAAAAAAGGAATGTTTAAAAAACATTTCCCTAACCCCATTCCATAGTGTTTGTATTACTGGGCATTGCCAAAACAGGTGAAGTAGTGAACCCCTTCCTATTTTACACTTAGCACACATAGCATCTGTCTTAATACCCATTTTGTACATACATGCCGGTGTAAAGTAAAGATTGTGTAAAGTTTTAAACTGTAGTAACCTGAGATTACTAGTTCTGAAAACCTTAAGTGAGACATGCCATAGCTAATTCCAGTTCCAGTCATCTGTATTTACCCGAAGTTCTGTACCCCACCACCTCCTTGGGTCCTCTATAGTGAGCCTAGAATGTAACAAAAGGAAATGATATATTGAGGAGATGGAGGGAGATGAGTATAATACCCCAAGAAAGTGTTTAGTTATATCATTGGATTCGTTCTCAAGAATAGCGGAAGCTAGTAAGACCACTCAAACTTTCTGAAAATAAATTTCTTCATTTGTCTGCATGTCATATTTAATAGCTAGAATATTATAGGACGTTAGGGCACCTGTTGCTAAGATATCCTGAAGTTTGTATATATCTTTCTGTTTCCATCTCAAATTAGAAAGGCCAGTAATATTAACCATTAAGTTACTATTAGCCCATATAGGCTGCATCTTAGAATTAGGAAGGTCAATTTTAAGTAGTCTCTTTATGTGTCCCAGTATTCGGAACGAATCTGAAATGATCTGAGAGCCTTGAACTTTACTTTTTTTGGCAAAGAGCAAAGTGTCTAAATCAATACCTGCAATTTTGCATAGACTGGATTCAATTTCCATCCAGTCAGGTATATACTCACTTTGTGTTTTGAAGTTAGCCAGAAATGGAGTTGAGCGACCCTAGCAGCTAAATAGTAAAAGAACATGTCTGGTGCCTTGAGGCTCCCATTGTCTTTGTGTCTTGTTAATTTGTGATACGACAATCTAATCTTTACATATTCCCAGATAAACCTGGAAATGTGCGATTTGAGAACCTCTACTGATTTTTTATTTCAATGGGTTAGGAATCGGAATAAAGTGGTACAAAATTCTAGGTAAAATATTCATTTTAATAGCGTCTAAATGACCCCAGGTCCCTAAAGGCAATTTATTTCATTTGTTTAGAGACACTACTATTTCTGTTTTGAGATTTACAATGTTTTTGGACACCATCTTTGGTGTATTTCTGTATATTTTAATACCTAGATAATCTATACTCTCTGAAGCCCAAGTAAAACCAAATTTAACAATGTCCTCTTTATTACAATAGTTAAGTGAAAGAAAGAACGTTTTGGTAACATTTAACTTAAAACCAGACATTTTACCACATTCTTGCAATATCTTAATACCAGGAACAGAGTCTGCAGACCTAAATAAAGCAATAAGTAGGTCATCTGCATAAGCAGAGACTTCAAGACTTTAATTTCTTTCCCCCTTGTAACAAACAATACCTTCTACTACAGGATCTGAATTAAGTCGTCTCACTAAGGGATCCATAGTTTAATTAAATAATAAAGGTGACAGGGGACAACCTTGTCTTGTACCTAGAGTTATATCAAAGGAAGGGGGATACAATACCATTGGTAAAGATTGCAGAGGTGGGATTTTTGTATAGGAGGTGAATCCATTCCACAAATTTCAATCAATCGATCAAAATCTTTATTTATCCAGGAGAACACCATTGAGCAAGGCTCATTTGTAAGATGGACCTGGGTAGGATAATGTCATGGTACACATATAGAAACCATACATATATGTATATACACAATAAAACAAGGTAATACAAAAAAAGCATCAATGTTCAAGGCATCAGAACATGATGCATATGAGCATATACTTAATTCATTTACAAGTTGCAACAACATATGTGCATAACAGTATTGTGACGTTAAGTAGTGAGCACCGTTAAGTTGACAAGAGGGCGATTTCTTATTAACTGCTATTTGGGTAAACCAGGATATACATCCGAATAGAATAGGGAGGGGATGCCAAGATGATAACAGTAGTGGAAGGGGGGAGAAACTAAAGGAGAGGGTGAAACAAAAAAGAAACAGCACTGGGATTGGGGGATAATAGTAGGGACGGGAGGGTGACGTAGTAAATGCAAGAAACAAAAGGGCAAGGGGTCAGATCACAAACTAACAGATCCAGAGAAAGTACAGTTACATAAGAACTTACCATAACAGATCTTTGAGAGAGGCTCTTGCAGTAGGTAATAACATATAGGACTGACGCCGGCCGGAGGCAGGACCCCACGGAAAAATTTCTAGCTAGCAGTCCTGGCGTGGGACCGCCCCTCGCAGGTGACCGGCGCCATGGCGTCAGATAAAGGGGCGTCCCAGACAACCGCCTAGTTCTTCCTCGCCACAGGCCCGGAAGGCCCGGACGAGAGAAAGCAGATATTTCCCTCAATGGAAAAGGAGCTGAAAAAGCCTAGGGGGATGGTGGGGAGGAGAGGATTTATTGCATGTTTCTCTCGAAGATCTACTGTTACGTAAGTTTCACGTAACTGTACTATCTTACTTCGAGAGGGCTCTTGCAGTAGGTAATAACATATAGGACAGAATCCCAAGCAGTCTGGAACCAATAAGAAAGGCACCGGGAGGAGGAACTACTCAGATAAGTAGTAGGAAAGCTTGCAACCCTCAAGAAAGGAGGCCTTGCAAGACCGCTAACCCGAAGCCTGCTCTACGACGAGAGGCAATGTCCAAACTGTAATGTTTAGTGAAGGTATGGACGGAAGTCCAAGTGGCGGCAGCACAAATGTCTGCCGTGGACACATTCTTGAAACAAGCTGCAGAGGCAGCAACTCCACGAGTGGAGTGACCTCTTACTTGACCCAGAAGGGTCTTGTTATACTTGTCATAACAGAAAGTGATGCAATGAGCCAACCACTTTGACAGGCATTGCTTGGAAACAGCATTGCCTTCTCTTTTGTGAGAGAAAGAGACAAACAACTGATCAGTCTTTCTGAGATCTTTCGTCCTAATGGTAAAATATCTCAGAATCCTGTGAACATCCATGGTGTGAAGCAAGTATTCTCCATGATTGGAGTATTGCGTGAAAAAGGCAGGTAATTCGATAGACTGATTCAAAGTAGATGCAGCTACCACCTTCGGGAGAAACTTAGGGTTTGTGCGGAGAGCTACTCGTTCTTTGTGGAAGATCAAGTAAGGGATTTTGCACATAAGGGCCTGAAGTTCGGAAAAAGTAGCTGAGGTAATGGCCACTAAGAAAGCGCCTTCCATGATAAAAACTTCAAGTCTGCAGAAGCCGCAGGTTCAAGGGGAAGAGTAAGTTCTCAAGGACAAAATTTAAGTCCCAAGGTGGAGCTGGGGTCCGGATCGGGGGTCTGAGATGAAGGACCCCTCTAAGGAAGGTTTTGGATACCTCTAGTTGGGCAAAGGCCTTATCAGTGAAATGTACGTGGTAGGCAGAGATAGCTGCCATGTGAACCTTCAGAGAGGAGTGACTGAGACCCAGGTCAAAGAGATGATGCATATAATCCAGCAAAGTGGTTACGGGGCAGGAAAAGGGTTCCTCGTTCCTGGACACGGCCCAGATGGAAAAAATCTTCCATTTCATGGCATAAGTGGACCTAGTGGAGGGCTTTCTAGCCTCTACCAAAATCTCGGCTACCTTAGGGATACTCCAAAGTGAGATTGAACTAGGTCTGAAGGAGCCATGCATGAAGTTGAAGGGACTTGAGTCCCAGATGGACCAGGGTCCCCTGATCCTGAGTCAGCAATCCCGGAGATAAGGGAAGAGGAAGAGGAGGAACCTCTGAGTATTGTTGTAGAAGAGAGAATCAAATTTGCCTGGGCCAGAAAGGAGTAATTAGAATCATTTTTGCTCCTTCTAGAGCCAGTTTCTGTAACACACGTGGGACCAGTGGAATTTGGGGAAAAGCATAGACGAATCTGTCCTTCCAGCTTAGAGACAGAGCGTCTCTCCAGAAAGCTCCTCGCTCTGGAGCGAGCGAGCAAAAGATTGGAAGTTTTGCGTTTTGGGAGGAGGCGAATAGGTCTATTTGAGGAGTCCCCCAAGCCTGAAAAATGCTGTTTAGGACTATTCCATCTAATTCCCACTTGTGTGGAAGAGCTGACGAGCGACTTAGCCTGTCTGCTAGGACGTTGTCTACTCCCGGAACATGGATCGCCGTGAGGTGAAGGTTGTGGAGGGTGGCCCACTCCCAGACCCTCATCGCTTCCCTGCACAGCGGGTAGGATCGAGTTCCTCCCTGCTTGTTGATGTACCACACCACGCACATGTTGTCCGTTTGGACGGCTAGGCGACCGGGAAGGATGAATTGATGAAGGGCCTGGAGTGCATAAAGCACCGCCAAGCTCGAGAACATTGATGTGGAGAGCTACCCACTTCACCAAAGTCCTTGAGTTCGAGTGAGGACCAAGATGGGCCCCCAACCCGCCGGAGGCCCGTGAGTCAAGGTCTGATCAGGGGAGGATGAAAGAAGGGGACCCCCGGAAGAGGTTCTCTTGTACCATCCACCACTTTAAGTCTCTGACCATCGGGCGAGGAGATCAGGATCGAAGATCTAGGTCGTCTACTCGTTGGTCTCACTGAGATCGAAGAGTCCATTGAGATATTCTCATGTGGAGGCGTGCCCGTGGGATCGTCGGGATGGCAGCCACCATGAGCCCCAGTAGACAGAGCACCGACCTCGCCGGTACCCTCCTGAAGTTCAGTAGGTGGGAAATCTGTGACTGGAGGGAAACCCCCCGGTCCGGAGGCAGAAAAGCTTTGCACAAAGTTGTGTCGAGAATCGCCCCAATAAACTGGAGCCTCTGAGAAGGCTCCAGAAGAGACTTGGAGAGGTTGATGGTAATACCCAGGTTGGTAAAAACCTGCCGAGTGAGGGAGAGGAAATGCAGGAGTTCCTCCCTTGACGGAGCCGCCAGGAGCCAATCGTCCAGGTAGGGAAAAACCTGAGCTCCCAAAGAACGCAGGTGGGCCGCTACCACCGCCAGGCATTTGGTAAAGACTCGAGGAGCCGAGGAAAGGCCAAACGGAAGCGCCCGGAATTGGTAATGGACCCCCTTGAAAAATCTGAGGTACTTGCAGTGCGAAGGGCGAATGAGGATGTGCAGGTATGCATCCTGCATATCCAGTGCACAAAGCCATTGGCCCGGCCGAAGTAGGGGCAGAAGGGATTGAAGGAGAGCATCCTGAACCTTTTGTATTCCACAAACAGGTTCAAGGAGCTGAGATCGAATCGGTCTGAGATCTCCGTCTTCTTTGGTACAAGGAAGAAGTGGGAATAGTACCCGTTCGAGAGGTGAGGAGGCAGGTTCTATACCCGCTTTGTAAGAAGAGCTGAGATTTCTTCCTGACCAGAGAAAGATGGTCCCTTGAATAAGCGAATTCAGAGGGGGTGACGTGGAGGTTTCTGCAGAAACTCTATGGAGTGTCCTCTGCGATGATTGAAGCACCCATGAATCGATGTTATCCTCTCCCACTCCGGGAGGTGGAGGGAGAACCTCCCTCCTACCGGTTCCTCCGGAGTGTCCGGAGGCGGTGGGAGAGGGGAGGAGTCAGGTGGTGTGAGGCAGCGCCGCAGCTGGAGTGCCCGTCGCTTTTTTGGGCGGAGGGCCCTGGCAGCTGCGGGGGCCCGGCGTTTAGTGGCCCGCCTTCCCTGGGGTTTCGCTTGAGGCCGGCTGCGTCTGCGAAAGGGACGGCGCTGCGGAGGATGGGGCGGTACAGTGAATCCACGGATTTAAGGGCCGTTCCCTTCTCCTCAAGTCAGTGATGATGTCCTTGACATCACCGCCGCAGCTACGGAACCCTGAAAGGTGCCTCTTGAATTGCAGATTGCACCTCCGGGACCAGACCTGACACGCGAAGGCATGCGTGGCGCCAAAGGCTAACGGCAAACGCAGAGCTTCGTCCAGCGGTGTCCACTGTATCGTATGTCGTCCTTAACATGTGACGACTGGCCGAACGAGCAGAGCAGACTAGATCGGCCAACTCCTGCTTGAGTTGGGAGTCCAGCAAGGAGTTGATCTTGGATTCCGCCTGGGTAAGGACGGCCTTCTGGTAATCCCCCATGTGAGCTACATAGTTCAGGGCCCTTATACCCAGTGTGGAGGAAGCGTAAATCTTCTTTCCAAACTGATCCAGAAGGCGAGATTCCTTATCCAGGGAGACGAGCTCAAATGTTTAGGATGTGCGGACCGGCCGTGAGCGGCGCTGATCACGACCGAGTCGGCACGGGGGTGAGAATCTAAGAAGTCTACACCCTCCGGAGTCTGGTATAGCCTGTTTGACTTCCTAGGAAGTGGGGCTAAAGCCGACAGTTGTTTCCAAATAGTGGAAACAAGGTGGGCGTGAGGCTCGATCCAGGGTGGCACTAAAGTAGGGGCCATAAGGGGCAAATCCAGATGTTCGGCGAGTTTCACCCGCTGAGGATTTGGATCTAAGGACTGCCACTGATGGACCTCCTGGATTTTCTTAAGTAACTCCGTGAAAGAAGGATCCTCCGGAGGAGACCTCGGAGGAGTCCTCGGCCGGGGTTTGGACGAAGAACGTAGCTCGTCGTCTTTATCGGAAACTCCCGCGGAGGCTTCCGAGGAGTCCGAGAGGACCACAGAGGAAGAATCCGAGGCAGAAAAAGACTCCCTCACCCGTCTAGGGGGAGGAACGTGTTCCGTGGGAAGAGTCCCAGAACGCGTGTCCTGCCCCTCTCTGGAACCCGAGGGGAGGCCCCGGGGAACTGGAGAAGGGGAAGGAGAGCGCCGTCTAGGGTGTACGGAACCGTGAAGGCACCATCATCGTGAGCGGCTCTCGACTTCTCTGGTGAGCTGAGCCTGGCCTCAGCCCACCAGAGGCAAGAGTCTCCTGCAAATCCACCGCGGCCTGGGGGCGGTGGAGGAGGAGGAGGGGATAGTGAAAGCGGAGGATATCCGTGAGGAGAGTACCCAAGACCCGTCTGCGGATAAGTCAGAGAGCGGTAGTGAGGCGTCGGGTACTGCGGAGCCGGAGGATTCGGCACCGGGTACGGTGGCGCGGGGTACTGCGGGCCCGGGAAGACCGGCGTCGGGTATGACGGTGGGTACCAAGGCACTGGAGGAGCTGCTGGAGCAGACGGCCCAGCCGGGCACTCCAGGGGCGGATCAGCCGGGAAAGGCCCCTGGGGTGGAGGGCCCAGAAGAGGGAGAAAATCCCCTGCTGGCATCGGAGAGGCCGGTGTCGGGTCCGGCGACAGTGGGGCCGGTGTCGGCTCGGCCGGTGTCGGCTCAGCCGGCGTCGGCATCGGGGGAACCAGCGTCAGATCCGGGTTCTCAATGGGGGGATCTGACGGCAGCCCAGGATCCCTAGTCTCATCCGGGGAAGGTGGTGAAAATCCCTGAGTCAGGCAAGGGGGACTGGGGCTCCCCTGATGGCAGCGAAGGCTGCGGAGAGGCTGGCACAACGGAAGAGGGTGGTTCCGACGTAGGCTCTAGGATCCGGCGCACGTCGGAAGAGCCGACGTGTGACTTATGGGTCGAAACCCGGCGGACCTCGGAGGAGCCGACGTCAGACTTCGGGGCTCTCACGTCCGAGACGGGCCGAGGAAGAGGAGAGGCCCGGTCAGAGGGAGAGACAGCCCAGCGCTGCCCCGAAGGGTCGAGCGACTTAGGGGCCTTCTCCGGCGGACGTCAGAGGAGCTGACGCCCAGCTTATGGGAGGCGCCCGCGCCAGTAGGCCGAGGATGTGAGATCGTACTGGGGGCTAGAGTCTCCTTTATCCCGGAGACACCCGACAGGCCCGAACTCAAGCCTGAAGGGCGGGCCGATGCCTCCTCCAAACCCTTGGAGGCTGCTGTCGGAGGATCCCCGGAGGGGAAGTTACCAGCCGGAGTCGTGGAAGAGGAGGCCTTCTCCCGGTGCCTATTCTTGCCCTTCTTTTATGCCCTTCGAGAGTCGGCGCCTGCCTTAACTTTCTCAGCTCTTTCTCCATCATGGCCAGACATCTTTTTCTGCAGAGATGGGCTTGAGGACTGCTGGCGTCGCTTGGAGTTCCCGCGCGTTGAACCCGGAGGCAGTGCGGACAGTTATCCACCGCGTGGTCGGGGCCTAGGCAGAGGAGGCAGAGGGAGTGACCATCTCTGTGTGGCAGTTGAGAGCCGCATTGAATCGCACTTTGTTTTAGAGGGGACGGGCCAAAACGACGCTCACCTGACGATCGAACAGAAAAACTGTAGCTCGAAAAACAGCGAAGAGACAGAACTGCAATGAACTTAACAGCGAGGTGCTACTCGTAGCTAACGGTGGGAAAGAACTGGAAGGCGGGCGTCTGGGACCGCCCCTTTATACCGACGTCGGTCACCTGACGAGGGGGCGGTCCCACGCCAGGGACTGCTAGCTAGAAAATTTTTCCGTGGGGTCCTGCCGCCAGCCGGCGTCAGTCCTATATGTTATTACCTACTGCAAGAGCCCTCTCGAAGTAAGATCATCCACCCTGTAGTACTGGATAGCAGTGTTGGGGAACAGGTAGGTAATTCACATAAAGAATGATAGGCAGAGGGAGGAAGAGGATGATACAAGATATGGGGCCTAGTCAACAAATTTGTTGGGGGACTTACAAAGTTTTAATACATTAAATATGTGTGACCAAGCCACCCTATCAAAGGCATTCTCTGCGTCCAGAGATAACAGGCCACATGGGAACAACTATTTGTTTGCTACTTCTAATACATGAAAGAGTTTCCCAGCATTATCAGAAGAAATGCATCCTTTCATGGATCCCTTTTGATTTGAAGCAGTAAGCGAGGGTGCAACTTTCTCTAACCTACTCGCTAACACCGCCAGAATTTTAACATCTGTATTAATTAAATTGGCCTATAATTACTACAGTCCAGAGGATCCTTTCCTGATTTGTGTATCAGAGTTATCAGTCCCCTGGTTTGTTCTTTTGATAATGTATTTTTTCCAAGTGCTTCTGTAAACATTTCTTTCAATAAGGGGGTTACTTCCTTTGAAAAAGTATGGTAAAAATTAACAGAAAAAACCTTCGGTTCTGGAGTCTTGTTTTTTTTTTTTCCCAAGGAGTTAATAGCCAGACTGATTTCATCAATGGATATATCAGAGTCTAGGCTGGTGGCTGCTTCTATTCCCACCGTAGGGATCTCTATATTATCCATAAACTCTGAGAGGGACAAACAGTCATGACTTTTCTATAAAGAAACTGGGACTTTTTGCAGTGATCACATAACTGGACACTCTACAACCGGAGTCTGAATGTCATAAAAAAACAAACAAACAAAAAAAAAAACTGTCTGCAATGCGGAGAGATAGATCTTCACCTGATCACGGGGGTCGCTTGCAGTGTCTTTCTCTGCCTGACTCTGCTCGTTGCCCTGTAGGTAGGGGTGAGCATGAGGTAGGGTGTATGATGATGTCAGCTATTGTGTGTGCAGAACTAGGGGTGTTGACTGAACATTCACTGTTGCGGTATCCTCTGGTCTGTGGAAGACAGAAAGAGGAAGACAGGTGGGCATGGTTCAAAATAATGGGGTTGGCACATTGTGTGTGTGATGGCACTGCAGTCTTTTTTTTTGCTGGGGTAAGAAGCAATGTGAGAGCAGGATAAATGTGAAATAATCAAGAATATTTTCAGGCTTGCATTTTTTCCTGTACAAAGTAATCAACATTTACCATTATAACTGTAGGTTAGTGCAACTTTCATAGAATCACAGAATTCCGCCAGCAGAAAAGGACGACTGGCCCATCTAGTCTACCTGAGAAATGACCCACCCCACCCACCTCCTACCATTTTCTTCTCTGTGCAGCTCCTCCCTTTCCATTTAGGCCCACACAGCTGTCCCATGCTCTTTTGAACTTGTCCACTGTATCCACCCCTAAAACCCACTCTGGTAATCTGTTCCATGTGCCCACCACCCTCTCTAAGAAATAATGTCCCCTTATGTCACCTGTAAATCTTCCCCCTTCCAGCTTGAAAGCATGACCTCTGGTGGTTGTGTTTTCTCTCAGCTGTAAGAGGCTACCTCCCCTCACTTTGTTAATTCCCTTCAGATGCCTGAAGGTTTTCACCATATCCCCCTTTTTTTTTCTCATTTCCAGTGTGTACAGACCCAATTCTTCCAGTCTTTCCTCATATGACATCCCCTGGACCATTCTGGTTGCCCTCCTTTGGACCCTCTCCAGCCTATCTTTGTCTCCTTGCAAGTGCAACCTCCAGAACTGCACACCATACTCCAGCTGTGGCCTGACCAGCGCTTTGTAGAGTGGCATTATGACCTACTACTTGTGAAGCTCCTCCCTATGCATGCCAGCATTCTTGTCACTTTTCTTGCCGCCCTATCGCACCGATACCTAACCTTTAAGGTATCTGAAATCCAAATCTCCAGGTCCTTCTCTAGTTCCGTAACCTGCAGTGTCCTCCCCCCCCCCCCAGCCTGTATGTAGCCCTGGGGTTACTGCGGCCTATGTGCATCATCTTACATTTTTGTGCATTTACTTGAAGCTGCCACCTTTCTGCCCACTTCTCCAGCTTGGCCAGATCTTGTACCATTTTCTCTCCACACCACCCCCACGCACACACACACACACACACACACACACACACACACACACAGAGTGTCCACTCTGTTATAGACTTTTGTCGTCCGCAAACAGACACACTTTCCCATTTAGATCCTCTGCTAAGTCCCCTACATATACGTTAAACAATATGGGTCCCAATACCAATCCCTGTGGAACCCCACTAGTTGCCCCTTGTACCCTGGAATTCACCCCACTGACCATTTCCTTCAGAGTCCTTCCCCCCCCCAGCCAATCTTCACCCAATTTGTCAGTTTGCATCCCACCCCTAAACGTCTTAGCTTGCTTACCAACCTCCTGTGGGGCGTGAGTCAAACACCTTCCTGAAGTCCAGATAGGCCACATCCACTGCACACACCCCCTCATCATACCCCTCCAGTAACACCACCGCTTCACCCAATCATACACATCCGTAACACCCTCGAAAAAGTCTATCAGGTTGGTCTGACATGACTTTCCACTAGTGGAACAATGCTGGCTGTCATCAACAAGGCTCCTCTCCTCTAGGTGTCACACTAGTCTTTCCTTTATGAGGGCTTCCAGCACTTTTCCTACCACAGAGGTAAGATTAACTGGGCGGTAGTTACCCGACTCATCCCTATCCCCACCCTTGTGAAGCGGCACTACCTCCGCCTACTTCCAGTCCCTCAGGACCCTCCCCACTTCAAGGATAGATTGAACAGTTTTGCAAGAGGTGCCACCAGTTCCTCCTTGAGTTCCTTTAGTACCCTGGGATGGACTTGATCTGGGCCCATAGCTTTATCAGTTTTTACTTCCCCAGCTCTTCCAATACTCTACCCTATATGAAGGGGCTGGTGTCCACTTCCGTTCCCTGCCTCAGCTGCAATTCCATCCCGCTCCCTTCTCTCTCGACCGTGAATACTGATGCAAAGTATTCATTAAGCAGATTTGCTTTTTCCTCATCCACCCCTCAACTGGTGTACCCCCCCTTAAGTCTTAGAATCCCTTGCCTGCTTCTCCTCCTATCACTCACATACTGAAATATTTTTTTATCCCCTCTTTTTGCCTCCTTTGCTCTTTTCTCCTGCATTGCTGCTTTAGCCTCTCTGATCATTTTCCCTGCCTCCTTAAGCTTTTCCTTACAGACCTCCCTTTCCCCTAAACCCTGTGACGTTTAGTAGGCTTTGAATGCCTTTGTTTTCTCCCTAACCCTCTGCAGTGAACCACAGGCATTTTCTCCCTCTTTTTGTTTTGGTTACCTTCCAGACATATAGCTCCATGGCCTTGAGAATACTTCCCTTAATTGCCTCCCAAAGCTCTTCTACATCCTCAAGATTTTGTTTCCCTTCGAGTTCTTTCCACACAATTTCCTTCATCCTCCCAAACTTTGCCCTCCGGAAGTCCAGCACCCTGGTGGTGGACCTCCCTCTTACTGCCCCACTCTGAATAGTGAACCTGATCAAGGTTAACGCTGTCCGCTGCACTGTATTCCATTTTACTTCCAGGGACCATTATGTTAATGATCATTCTGTCTGTGTCCTTCAACAGGGTTTCCAGGATGCTAGCCAAAGAAAATTATTGAAACCAATCTTATCATCCACCAAGGTTCCCAGCAGCCCTGTGATTTAAACAATAGACTTATTTTCTACTAACATCTTTCAGCCACCTTATGGTTTAATACTGCAGTCTATCCTTTTTACCCCCACCCCTGTCATATCTCTGCTTTCATGCCTGCATGGTACGTCTGCCATGTTTCATCCAGCGTGTGTGTGTGTGTGTGTGTGTGGGGGGGGGGTATATTCACATAGGCATTCCAGTTATGTGTGCATATTCATTTCCATCTTCTCCAGATATCCCAGTCTCCTCCTGCCACCTTTGTCACCTTTCAGCCTTCTTTGTCATTCCTGCTAGTTAGTTCCCACTTGAGGACTCCTCAGCTCATTCATTCCTACGTTTCCCCCTCCATCCACATCATCACCTTTTGTTTTCCAGCTGCTGTTCTTACACTGCCTATTATCACTTTTTTCCTAGATACTCCACCTATTTGTTTCGCACATGCACACAACCACCTTGTTTCCCCTTACCTCTCCACTAACTTTGCTTTTTTCTCTTTTTAGATAATTCCAGGAGACCTATGGTCAAAATGCAGACTCTAACTCTTATTTTCTACTTTCAGCATGTGTTTAATATTACCTTTTCAACCCACACGATGACAAACACCCTTTTCTTTGTTCTTACAGAAAGTTTCATTTGTGAATATTTCCATTTTGTACACCAGTCCCAAAGGAATAGTCCGCACATGCAGCTCATAACTCAAACTCACAGGTGGCAAATAAATATGCAGTTCTCTCAAAGTACAGGATAGCACTGCCTACACCCAGGTTTCACTTCTCAGCTGGCATTTCCCACTTTATTCCGCAAACAACAGTTCAAGTGCATGGTGAAGACCTGAATACCCTTAGACAGCAGCTGGAGAAATCCTGCCGTGTCTGCCTCTTTCGAAGTGCACAGCTTCAGCTATACGTGGAAACACCTGCAATGATTTTCAGATGCAATGATTTCAATAAGACAATGTGTCTGCTACTCAGTAAACAGGCAGAGTGGCCAGCATCCAACTTGATAAACAATGTCGGCTACGGAGCCTGAATCACGTACGTTCTGAGAGCTGTAATCTGCAACAGGACTCGGATACAAAGGCAAAAGGCATGTATTCAAGTATAATGCTCATAAGGCCTTTATAAAATCAAATACAAACCAGATAGTTTCTAGTGCAAACTTATGACAGTACCATTTTATTTACTGCCTGGAGTTGTACAGGACGGTATGGTTAACTAAGTAGAGCACGTTCAGCTCTGTACCAAATTCTGGGATGAGTTTCCAAACTTGAGCACTAGTGCAATGCAGAGTTACCATTTAACTGCCCACTACTTTTAATGGGCTGTTACTGATATTACCAAATAAGAGCCTTTCAAACCTGGGCCAAAACATGTACAGGTCAGTCTGCTGTCCCTTACTATCATTTCTGGGCTAACTTCCCCCACATCCCTTCTGCTGCCCCCCCCTCCTGTAAGTACTGCTCCAGTGCTGCACCGTATCTAACCCCCAACCAAATGTCATGTTCTCAGTCACTTATGCCTAATCACCCCCTGCCTTGAGTTCTGTCCCAACTGCAGCTCCTGCAATCACCATCTACTGTGATTACAATCTGTCCTATGCTCTCTTCTGCACATCCCTGCACGGTTAGCATGCGGTTCCTGCACACTTGGCTTGATCTATATTTTACTGCACTGCATGTATTGTCATTGCTCAAGCTCCCTATATTTACTTTGTCTTTTCCTACTTGGCCGTTACTGCACTCCTCCATGTACCCCCGACACCTCTACAAATCAGCTGTTTCAGAGCTCACTAGGCCCTTCCTAGTAAAACTTTACTGGAACTCATACCATTTAGCTCGACTTTTGGATCGATCCAGAGTTATCTCTTGCCTTTCTGTATTTCAAAACAGGCACAAATCTCCTCTCTACTCTGTTTTCCACCAGTAAAAGCCAAACCGTGTGACATCTTCCATTTAGATTTACAAGCTGCTGTTCTATGAAACTAAATCTTGAGGCAGAACTTTCGGACTGGAGCTTCACTTTCAACAGACCGAGCTCTCAAAATACGCAGATTGGGGAAAGCGGTTACTCTTGGGCACCAGTCCCTTGAAATGTTGACAGATCATGAGCCAACACGTCAGGGACAAACCCCTCTTCCCTCTACAGAGAGAAGCATTTTAACTTAAAATGCAGCACTTCTTTCTGTTGTGTAGATGAGAACCCCCAAAAGATTAGGTTACTTACCTGTAACTGTAATTACAGGAGTGTTATATGGTTCACATCCACACACTGGCAATTCAGCTGGAACAGTGTTATTGGCCAGATGTCTATGTTAAGCTACTCCCACCACCCAAGCAATATATCCCCAGACTTTGGCCCGTGATATCAGATCTCACATGCTGGAAGCAGGATCCACGTACCACTTGCCAGGGGAGGCCGGGTGGGTTGTGTGAATGTGAACCATATACCACTCCTAGAAAGTATCGTTACGTAATAACTTACCGTAACAGTAGATCTTCGAGGAACTGTCTCTTGCAGTAGGTTATTACTCTTGGGAGTCTGCTAGGTGGAGCTGTCACATGGTAGCTTCTTCCAGCAGTCTTCTATAGGGCCGCCCCCCCCAATACATCACTTCCTCTGGCTGTGTATAAAAGGGGGCGGTCCCATGTACACACTGTTCCCCGCCAGCTGCAGCACGCAAAAGCCTGAGGACCAAGTGAGACGCCCATCCCAATGTCCTGGGATCCAAGGACCCTGAGCAAAAAAGGCAGGGGACAGAGGGTGGGATTGTACCTACTGTAAGAGACAGTTCCTTGAAGATCTATTGTTACAGTAACTTCTTACATAACAATACTATTTTCTACGGACTGGTCTCTTGCAGTAGGTTATTACTCTTGGGAGAGTACCAAGCAATTATACAAAAAGTGAGGACAGGCGGAACATGAAGCCAGGTTATAGGCCACGGAAACAAGTACAGCCAAGAAGATACATCCGTGATAACGGAAAGAGAGGTGGCAAACAGGAACCAGGTGGAAGCCATGGAGGAGCCGCAGAACAAGCCAAGAAATGGCCTTGTGATCCTAGAAGGGACGGCGTCACACAAAGTCCAAGTCAAGACATTGCAAACAACACCCGGTCGGGCGAACAAGCCAAAGGTGTGTGAGAAAGAGAATTCTCCATGAAGGGAGAGTAGAAACAGGGCCATGCCAATGATCCAATCTGCTGAGCAGGGGTGCAAAAGGCAATGGCATACAGCAAGTCCAGCAGGGCATCCAAAGCGCCATCAGAGACTGGCGGAGACATCTCGATGCAGAACAGATACATGCAGGATGTCATGCACAGTGATGCAACCTGACAAGGCAGGGGTCAAAAGCCCATGGCAAGAAAACATCAAATCCAGGAGAGCATGCCAAGCACGCAGCGTGCGTGCAAGGAGTTGAGAGTACCAGGGCAAGGAGCACCGAGCAGGCCACAGCAAAGGACAACTGAGCAGGAGTTCCAAAAGGACCGCAGAGAGGAGGGAAGCAACCAGGAGGAGGAAGCAGGCCTCCAAAGAAAAGGACAAAGGGACACCCGGGAGCCTCCTAGGCATGCGGAAGGAGGCAGGAAGCAAGCCCTATAGAGCGGTCAAGGAGGAGAGGCAGGCCCGGGACGGGGGGGCAGATACAGCTGCCCCACAAGAGGCCCCACCAGAGACCCAAGGAAGACACCGGGGAGGGGGACAGTAACGGGACATCCCAGCAGTCAAGGAAGACGATGGGAACCGGTGGGGCAAGGGAGAGATCCCGGACCGACCATCGAGCATGACCGGACTTCGGACAGCAAACCAGAAAGGTCTGGGGATCATTACCAAAAACGTAGCACCACAAAATGGGCAGCGGCAGCCGACAGGCGGACGTCAGGTGCCGAACCAGACACCCGATACCAGGCGGGGTGCCGCAAGGCGACTGCCGTGGCAGACAGACAGACAGATGCATCCATGGCATCGGAGCCCGCAGGAAGCCGGTGTCGGGAAGGCATGGAAAGGGTGTATATGGACAGCACCAACAGGACCGACTCCAGGCAGGGGGGCAGTGGCGGGGAGAAGGTGTCAAAGCCGAAATACATAAGGCGCGGAGGCACTGGCAGACACTGCCCACACAGGAAAGGCCACGAAGTAGCAAGGCACGAGAGGGCAAACCTGCATGCCAAAGCACACCAGGCGCCGGTAACCACATCTGGCGACCAGGAGTGGTGAGGCACGGGGGCCGGGCAGGAGCCCCCCTTCCCCAGAAGCCCCGGCAGCTGCAAGAGCGCGGTACAGAAGGAAGGCCTGGCATGCGCTGCACAACTGGAAGCCCACGAGGGCATGATGAGGGGAAGGCAGGACGCCAAGCCCAGGCATGGCAGAAAAGGCCCCCCCCCCCCGCAGGGAACCCCCAGAAACAGGAGGAGGGAGGGAAACCAGGCAGAGACAGCCTGAACCGGACAATGCCGGTTAGGTGGGGGGCATCCCAACCCCAGCAGAGTGGCACCGGAGGAGGGGCGAGGAACAAAGGGCAAGACCCAGGAACCCCATCCAAGGGCACAAAGGAAGGAGCACCTGAGGGGTACCCCCCAGCGACGCAGGAACAGGACGCTGGTGTCAGGACAGGCGGGGGGAGGGAAGGGGAACCTCATACTGGGGACGCCAGAGGTGCGGAGCCCCTGTCGGCGATGGGGTAACTAGTCCTGCTGAAAGGGATGAAGGCAGGGACATCCCGTTGATGGGGAAGCAGCCCTATCGATGAGGAATGGAAATGAGGACGCCCCGTTGACGAGGAACACAAAACAAGACATCCTGTCAATGGGGGAAGGGCCTCCGTCGACGAGAGAGACACAGACAGAGAGGGAGCAGTATGCTCCATTGATGGGGGAAATGCTCCCGTCAATGAGGGAAGAAGAAAATGTGCCCCATCGACGGGGGAAGCCTCCTCGATGACGAGGAGTGCTGCATGCTCTGTCAATGGGGGAAAGCTCCTGTCGACAAGGGAGAGAAAGCAATATGCTCCGTCAACAAGGGAAGCCTCCTCATCAACAAGGAATGTTCCGTCGATTGGGGGGGAGGGAGTTGATGGGAAACATCCAGGAGTGTGCTCCGTCGACAGGGTATGGCCCATCAATGAGGAGTGGGGCAATGAAGGCCCCATCGATGCCCCGTCGATGATGAACACCCCGGTGATGGGGAAGGGACAGCCCTCATCAACGGTAGGAGATGAAGGCCCCGTCAACAATGGAGGAGCCACCATCGACGGAGCAGATCGGAGGAGTGAGAGGAGTGCAATTCCTGCTGCCTCCGATGCAGAGAACAAGAGCTTTGAGCTGGGGACCCTAACACGGGTCCCCGAGGTCTCTCCCAGGAAGGCTGCCTCGACAGCCATGGACAGAGTCCCTGACCCAGCTAGAGAGCCTGGTCCAAGGAGCAGCGGGGGTGCTGTGAGTGAACACAGGCCCGCTAAAACAAGGAGAGCCGGCAGTACTGTGAGTGGATCACAGGCCCGGTCCAGAAAGAAGGTAGAAGAGCCGGAGTCTGGTAGTGAGCCAGAGGCCCAGCACAGAGAAGAAAAATCGGGTTCAAGTTCATGTCAAAGACTGCAACGCAGAAGAGTGAGCTAGCTGCCATACGGGCTGAAGTCAGTGGGAAAATGAATTATGTGTACTCAGTCACCCCTTTATATACAGCCAGAGGAAGTGATATAAGGGGGGCAGCCCTATAGAAGACTACTGGAAGAAGCTACCATGTGACAGCTCCACTTAGCAGACTCCCAAGAATAAAAACCTACTGCAAGAGACCAGTCTGTAGATCTACGGTTACAGGTGGGTAATCTATTCTTCTAGGGGCCTGGATACAGTTCACTTATCCACACTCTGGTAGACTCCTAGCAGTTCTATGGGAGGAGGGGGCAAGGAGTGCACCCTTACTTGGTGAACAAAGACTGGAGAACCAAAGTCCCAATACCTGCACCCCAGCAGGTCTCCAGGTCGATGTGGTAGTGGGAAATAAAGGTGTGTGCTGACTTCCAGGTAGCAGCCCTACAGATCTCCTATATGGAGAAATCTCTGAAAGCAGCTACCGAGGCAGTGGCAAGTCTGGCAGAATGAGCCCTGAGCCCTACGGGAGGCTCCCTAACAGTCATCCTATAGCAGAGGTCGATGTAAGAAGTGCTCCACCTTGCAACTGTCCACTTTGCTGCCTGTCTGCCAGGTGCAGCTTCAGCATAAGTGACAAACAGCTGGCGAGCCTATTCCCGAACTCCAGCCACGCACTCCACATCAACAGTACAGTGCCCTCTGCAGGTCCAGGATATAAAGCCTGTGGTCGACCTCCGAAGATGGGCTGGTGAAGTACACTGGCAAGATAATCAGCTGGTTAGGTGAAACTCCGAAACCACCTTCGGGAGAAACTTTGGGTTTGGGTGAAGGACGACTCTGTCCCTGTGGAAGACCAGGTTGGGAGACTCCAACGAGAGCACCTGGAGCGCCTCAATCCTTCTGGCTGATGTACCAGCCACCAGGAAAGCTGTCTTCCATGACACAAGTAACATCTCACAGCTGTGTACTGGCTCAAATCACCTGCCCATGAGCATAGCCAGTACCAGCAGTAGGTCTCACGGTGGTGGTGGTTCATGCACCAAAGGGACAAGTGGTCCAGGCCTTTGAAAAAGTGCCCGACCACCTTCTAATGGGTCACCATCAGCTTGCCAGCCCACGCCCAGTAAGCAGAGATGGCTGCCAAGTGCAACTTGAGGGTTGTCACTCACAGTCCCAGCTGGAAAAAGGTACCGGAAGTACTCCAGGATTCTAGCCACAGAACAAGCAAAGGGATCTAGCTTCTTGCCCGACACCAAACAGAGAATTGCTTCAGTTGAAGACACGTTATCTGCGAGTTGACCATTTCCTGGAAGCCTCCACCACGTAAAGGACATCCTCTGAAAGACCCAGGGCATTGAACTCTAGCCGCTCAGGAACCAGGCTGTGAGGTGCAGGGACTGAAGGTCCAGGTATAGGACCATCCCCTTAAGTCTCGTCGGCAAGTCTGGGCGAAGAGGCAACCACCGCGGAGGCCTGCTGCTAAGGCTGAAGAGATCCGGGTACCAAAACTGCTGTGGCCAGTCTAGAGCCATCAGGAACATCCATGCTTTGTCCCGCCACACTTTGGCTACCATCTTGTGGATCAAGGGGAAGGGAGGGAAGGTCTACACAAGGCCTGGGGTCCAGGGCCTCAATAAGGCATCCCCCACCAGTGTCCCAGACTGTGGGGGGTGGGCACAAAACAGCTTCAGTTCTGGGTTATCTCAGGAGACAAACACGCCACCAAGGCTGTGCTCCACAGGGATAACAGCTCACCACCTCCTGATTCAGGAACACTCATGTGATGCGTCTCCTACTCAGCAGAGCACATCTGCCACGAGGGACCAGGTGCAGAGGACCTCCCGACACAAGGGAATGGAATGCCCTGCCTGTTCAGGTAGAGCATGGTCATGGTGTTGTCCATCTGGACCTCCATGACTTGACCGGCTAGAGGAGCGAAGACTGTCAGAACCAAGCACACTGCACAGAGCTCTAGTAGGTTTATGTAGTGATGCAACTCCTTGAAAGACCAGACCCTGTGGGCTATGTGGTCTCCCAACTGTGCTCCCCACCCCACCAGAGATGCGTCCGTAGTGATGGTCGAGTCTGGGCAGACAAACGTGATTTTTTGTCCAGGAGGTTGGAGATTAGCCACCATTGGATGACATCTCACATCAGCTAGGTCACTATAACTGGTTGGTCCAAGTGGCCTAGGCAATGGGACCACTGATGGCCAAGCTCCCAATAAAGGTGGTGCATCCACCAGTGGGCCCAACAGACCATTCTGGTGCAAGACACCACGTACCCCAGGAGCATAAGGAAATCCTGGGAAAGAGGCGACAGCCCAACCTGAAATGGTCGGGCACAGGAGATAAGATCCAATGCCTGGTCTACAGGGAGGCAAACCCTTGCTCATGGGGAGTCTAGTTCTGACCCGATAAACTTGATCACATGCTTCAATACCAGTTCAGACCTAGGCATTGCTGAAAGCTTAGTCAGGTGGGTGGGAAATTGGTTTAGGGATAGAAATCAGAGGGCACTTGTCGATGGAGTGAGGTCAGATGAAGGCAGAATCACCAGTGGTGTGCCCCAGGGCTCAGTCTTGGGTCCGGTCCTGTTTAATATGTTCATTTGCGACATAGATGTAGGCATTCAGGGTAAGCCGTAACTCTTTATGGATTATACAAAGCTGGGTGGTAGGGTTGGACAGTGCGGAGGCGATTATGGGAACTTCAGAATGACTTACAAAGGCTAGAAAGATGTCTAACATCTGGCAACTGAAGTTCAACGCAACAAAATGCAAGGTGTTGCATCTGGGAAAGGGAATCCTAGGACGGATTACTGGCTCAACAACATAAAACTCTGCACCTCTCAACAAGAAAGGGACCTAGGGGGTCATCATATGTGACACCCTTAAACAACTAAGCCAATGCAACAAAAACATACAGCAAGGCACATAGAATGCTGGGGTGTATAGGGAGAGGATTCGACAAAAGGAGCAAGGAGGTGATCCTCTCACTTTACAGGTCCCTGGTGAGGCCAGACCTGGAGTACTGAGTCCAGTTTTAGAATCCGCACCTTAAAAAGGACAAGGATAGGCTGGAGACTGTGCAGAGAAGAGTGACCAAGATGATGCAGGGCCTCCATGGTCTCTTGTATGAGGAACACCAGGGCTAAATTTATTCTCACTGAAAACAAGGAGGGAGAGAGGTGACGTGATTGAAACTTTTAAGTTCTTGAAGGGCATTAAGAAAGGTGCCATACACTGAAAACTATTTCAAAGGGCCACCTTCTCCACTACCAGAGGGGCATGAATGGAAGCTGCGGGGAGAGAGAGCTTCAGAAAAGATCTAAGAAAGCATTTTTTCGTAGAAGGAGTGGTGGAACCCTGGAACAGCCTACCGGCGGAGGTGGTGAGTGCAAAGACCGTGACAGCTTTCAAACAAGGGTGGAATAAAGCAAGGGCTCAAAGGAGAAAGGCCGGATCAGGATCAGTAAAGGGTTAATTTCAAGGGGGGGTTGGACACATGGACCCATAAGAGGTCTTGGAAACACTTGGCTAGACTAGATGGACCACAGGCTCCTTCTGCCATCACCTTTCTATGTTTCTGTCTGGGTTGACCAACAGGCCCAAGTCTCAGCAATTCTGGAGAACCAGATCTATGGATCTCTTCACAGCCTCTCTGGAGGGACCAGCTATCAGCCAGTCATCCAGGTAGGGGTAAACTCTGACCCTGAGACACTGTAGAACATAATCTGAAACTCTGTAGAAGACCCCTTCCATGCAGAACTAGAGATACCAGCAGTGGACAGGAATGTAGAAAAGCACATCTTGCCAGTCCAGGGAGCAGAAATGAAAATTACATACCTACCATATTTCTTGATCTTCTTGGACGAAGTCTCCATCACTCATTCACACTAATGGGACTACGCTGGAGGCACTAGGACCCAGCGGGAGCCAAAAATCTTCAGGAGAGCTGGCGTCTAGGTAGGGCCGCGAGGAAGCAACAGCGCGAGACCGGTTCGTGCTGTATAGGCTACCTCGGCATCGACCCTCCAGCCGCCTCAGTACCTTTTTTACCAAGGAGGTGCAGCGTAAATTAACCTACTGAAACTAACCTATGTCGGATGTAAGATAGTCCGAATGACCTGTGTAAGAAGGGTCAACACAACAGAGTCTTCATTGCCCAGCCATCAAGGGAGTGAAGATCATAAACAGATGAGTGAGCTCGGGGGATGGAGGGTGGGCGTGTGAATGAGTAGTGGAGACTTCATCCAAGATCATCAAGAATTACGGTAGGTAAGTAATTTTCATATCTTCCTGGACATAAAGTCTCCACCACCAATTCACACTAATGGGAGAGTACCGAGCTAAATAATCCCTCGAAAAGGGCGGACAGAGAGAGGAGCTCACTTAGGACATAAGTCCATTAAGGACTGTCCTGTCAAAGGACTGATCCCGCCTGGCATGGACATCCAAAGCGTTGTGCTTTACAAACGTGTGGACAGAGCTCCAAGTAGCTGCACTGCAGATGTCTGCAATGGGCACGTTTTGAATTTCTGCCACAGATGCCGCGACTGCCCTGGTAGAATGAGCGTATACTCTGCCTTCCACTTTAACCTGTGCCATGGAGTAGCACTGGCGAAGACATGCCACCAGCCATGCTGAAATACATCTGATGGTAACAAGCTGACCCAGCCAGGCCATGCTAAGAGAGACATTTTTTTTTGTTTTTTTATACTTTATGTTTATTCTTTTATGTGTATAAACATACAGTAATACCTTCATTCAACATTATAGATGTAGTGTACAATGAGGGCGCCACTCCTCTTAATATATGCAAAGGGTTAGTTAAATGAAATAAGATACGTCCTATGAGGGGATATCTATTAAATTATAAACTTAGTACACAGCGTTCCATTTGCTGTAACTGAGTCCATGAGCAGCATGAATTTTATAAGTAAAAGTTCAAGTCTTATTGTTCAGAGTCCTTCCCTGATTTAGGGAGTTAGCCATCATGCTATACACCATAGTATTAATACACAATTGTGTACTGAAACAGACAGAACCCCTCAGAACTCTATACTTCCCTTACAAAAAAATCTCCCCATATACCTACCAGACATTTTAGGCGCAGTTACTTAATAAAACAGATGGGCAGTATTCCATAATTATTACTGGTGGAAGGCTATAAGTTTATGAGGATAGAGAATATTAATGGGGGAAGAGACATAACAAGATAAGCCACCACTATGGGGGTGGAGACATAACAAGATAGGCCATCACTATTTAATTTTAGAGTCCAAACCAGCTGAAAACCAACCCGTGGGACTAGAGTGAAGTAAATGGTGTACTTTAACTACGATGTTTTAAACAAACATTATCTCTACCCCACTCTTATAATCAGTTACCAACAGTGTCTGAAAATCTTCGGGAATCATCTTCTTCGGAAGAAAGAGCATCTTCTTCTTCTTCTCCCCTCCCACTAGAGGGAACATTCCTCTGGCACCATTTTAAAGCCTCCGACAGTTCCGAGAAGAGGAAAATCTTACTCCAGTGTGCAATTCGCAATCGCGTTAAAAAGATTAGGCTATGTGGTATTCCTCCTTCCCGTAGCATTGCCCTTACTCCGTCAAACCGCTTCCTCCGTTGTCTGGTCGCGTAGGATGAATCGGGAAACAAACGAATCTGGTTGCCATCAAAAAGAAGTGCTTTCCTTCTCCTTGCCAGGGATAACAACTTATCTCGTGAACCCATTCTGTCGAGGACTATTACCACAGTACGTGGGGCTTCTGGATTGTCTTGTCTACCCTTAAAGGCCACTCGATATGCTTTTTGAATTCTCTGGGTGATCGGGGTAGCGTCTTCTCCTAATTGCTGTACTATCCAGTCTTGTAGAAATAGGATCAAATGGTCTCCTTTAGCACGTTCTGTGAGCCCCAGAACTCTGATGTTAGAAGCCCTTGACTGGTTTTCAAGCATTTCCAGTCTGGAGCGGAGATGGCCATTCTCTTTCACGACTGAGGCTACGGCTCCCATAGCTGCATCAGCCGTTTTGTTAGCAGCGGCCGATGCCACGGTGACTGCTTCAAGTGTAGTTTCCATTACAGTGACTCTCGAAGTAAGAGAGTCAAACTTGTTGGAAAGTCCGGCCACCAAAGAAATTAAGCGATTTATCTTCTCGCCGAGGGTTTATACAGTAGAGTCTCGCCCCCAGATTCCACCTTGTGGTCTTGTTCCTGGCCCAGTGCTACTCGTGAGGATGTCGGGCCCGAAGGGACTTTTGATTTTGTTCCATCTCCCAAGTGTTTTTCCTTCCTTGGGTTGCCCATTTTTGTTCTCTAAAGATTCAGCGACCTGTTGATATAACTTTTATCTGGGTGCGTGAGGAAAATCTTCCTAAAAAGGTTATATTTTAAATTATTTTTATAGAGCTCTAGTGTTCTACGTCCTCCATGCTTGGGCTCCACAGCGCCCCCACAAACAGTTGTTTTGATGTGTGGATTTCTTTAGTTCTGTCTAAATAGAACCGCAAAGCTCTCTTAACATCCAGAGAATGAAGGGTACGCTCCCCCTCATTCTGGAAGTTCGTGAAGTAGGTCGGTAGGACCAATGGCTGGTTCAGATGGAATTCTGACACCACTTTAGGGAGAAATTTAGGGTGAGTTCGCAGAACCACCTTAACTTTGTGAAATACAGTATATGGAGGGTCTGTGACTAAAGCATGTATTTCAGACACTCTACGAGCGGAGGTAATGGCTACAGGGAAGGCGGCCTTCCAGATGAGAAACTTCAGCTCACAAGTTGCTAGTAGCTCGAAAGGTTTATGGGTGAGCATGTCTACTACAGCATTAATGTCCCAGGTGGCTACCGGTCATCTGACCAGTGTCCTGGTGTGAAGTATGCCCTTAAGGAACCTCTTGATCAGAGGTAATTGAGCCAGAGACATGGGAACGTATGGGCTTGTGGTATGCTCGGATCACGCAGAGGTGAACCTTTATGGTTGAATATTGCAGACCTGTATTTGACAGGCCCAGAAGATACTCCAGGACTTTGTTTGGTGGGCAGGAAAAGGGGTCCCAAGAGGACTTTGCACACCAGATGGAGAACCACTTCCACTTAGCCGTATAGGTTTTTCTAGTAGCTGGCTTGCGTGCCACTAATAGCATATCTGAGACCCTTCATGAAACGTCAAACCTACTCACCTCTATCTACTCAGCAACCAGGCGTGGAGGTGAAGGGATCTCAGGTTGGGATGGACCACTGGGCCCTAGGTTAGCAGGTTCATTTGAAGTGGAAGCTGTCTCGGGGAAGTTTCCAATAATCTGTTGATTAATGGAACCCAGATCTGATGAGGCCAGAATGGGATGAGAAGGATCATTCCGCCCCCCGTGCCTCCAGTTTGAGCAGCACCCTCTGACCTAAGGGAAAAGGCGGAAATGCATACAGAAAGCGTCTTGTCCACCGCAGTCTGAATGCATCCTGACAGAAAATGCCACGTCCTGGATTTCTGGAGCGGAACAGAGGCAGTTTTGCATTGAGTGGGGATGCAAAAAGGTCCAGGTCCGGAGTTCCCCACTCTTTGAAGAGCGACTGCACGACATTTGTGTCAAGAGACCACTCGTGAGGATCTGCTTCCGTTCTGCTGAGACGATTCGCCAGATCATTCTGCACTCCCCGCAGGTAAATCGCTTGGATCAGAGCTTTGTGTTCTAAGCACCATTCCCACACTCTCATCGCTTCCCTGCATAAGGGGTAAGAGTATGCTCCACCCTGTTTGTTGACGTAGTACATCACTGTTTTGTTGTCAGTTTGAAGGAGAATGATCTCGTGACAGAGAATGTCCTTCAAAGCTCGGACCGCATACAAGACAGCTCTCATTTCTAGAACATTTATGTGGGGCTGAGACTCATCCTGATTCCATCGACCTTGGGTGTGGAGATCTTGGCACTGAGCTCCTCATCGAGTAGGGATACATCCGTGGTGATGGAGATCTGAGATTCCAGAGGGGCAAAGGGAAATCCTTCCAGAAGGTTGTCCTTTTGAGTCCACCAGGTGAGTGACCATTTTAAAGGTTCCATCACCTTGATGTGAAAGGACTGGGGATGTCTAGTCGGGGACCACTGAGTGCTGAGCATCCACTGAGTAGTCCTCATATGAAGGCAAGCCAGAAGCATAATGAACACTGAGGATGCCATGAGACCCAGCATCCACTGCATCGAGAGAGCTCGAACTGAGTCGTTGTCTCTGATGAAGTGGGCCATCTCAAGATGTCGTTCCTCCTGTCCTCCAGAAGAAAGACTTTTGCATTGGAGGTATCCAGAAGGGTTCCTATGAAGAGGAGCCGCTGGGAGAGCTGTAGCTGCGATTTTTCCTAAATTTAACACAACTCCCATGGACGTGAAGAAATTGGAAGCCGTAGCCACGGCTTCCCTAGTCTCTTGACTGGAGGGGCTTGCTAGAAGGCAATCGTCCAGATATGGGAACACCTGAATTCCAAGCTTCCTGAGATGCGCTGCGAGAACTGCAAAGCACTTGGTAAAGACTCGAGGCGCCAAGGATAGCCCAAAGGGCAGGACTCTGAATTGGTAGTGTTGACCCAGTGCCATAAATCTGAGGTATTTGTGGTGGTTTGGGTGTATGAGAACATGCTGGTAGGCGTCCTGCATGTCAAGGGAGGCCAGCCAGTCATTCCAATGAATCAGAGGTAACAGGGAGCGGAGAGATATCATCTTGAACTTTTCCTTGTAAAGGAATTTGTTTAACTTCCTCAGATCAAGAATAGGGCAAATGCCGCCCGTTTTCTTTGGAACTAGAAAGTAATGGGAGTAGAAACCTGTGTTTGGCTGATCCAGCGGGACTACTTCTACTACGATGTTGTTCAGAAGGCCTTGAATCTCGGAAGCAAGAAGGTCTGACTGAGAGAGACAGACAGCTTGGGCTCTCATTTGGCTGGGTGATCCAGAGGGGTTTCTGAAAGGTTCAGAGAGTGTTCCTCACGGATTATCCTGAGTACCCACTTGTCTGATGTGATTGACTTCCACAGGTCATCAGACGCCCTCCTACTGTCGAGGAAGAGTCTCCTTCGGACAGCTGAGGTGGCACCTGGGCTGGAATCTCAGAGGGTGGTACTAGGCACTTTGGGGTCCTGTGCCTTCTGCTACATTTTGTTTTGTGGCTGGGGGGGGCCTGATTTCTGTTGAAACACCCTTTGCCCTTACCACAAAAGGATTGATGGTTATGAAACTGTTGCCGGTTCCTGCCCCATTGAGGGGCTGTGGATGGCAGTCTGGCTGTTTTGACAGCTGTTCTAGTTTTCTGTGTGGCCTCTAGTGCCTGCTCAACCTGAGGGTCAAACAGATATGTACCATCAAAAGGCAAACTCATAACTCTCTGCTGGGCATCATTCATGAATCCCGACATGCGTAACCAAGAGTGACATCGGCTGCATATACCAGATACTGCTGCTCTGGAAGCAGTGCCAAAGGCATCCATAGTGGCTTTAAGCTGCTGATTACTGGATTCAATGCCTCTAGTAATGGTCTGAAGAAGTTCTGTGTTAACGTTCAAATCTGGAAGAGCTTCTACAGTGGCCTTGAGCAAATGCTATAGGGTATACTCATATTGAGAGAAATAACCCTGGTAGCTTGCAGTGCACATGCCCAGGGTGGAGGCAGCGAAGACTCGCTTTCCCAAAGTGTCAATTTTGCGCAATTCCTTGTTTACTGGGTCTGGAGTCGATTCTTGAGAAAGAACGGCTTTGTCATTCTCTGCCAGGACAACTACGGCATCAGCAAAGGCTTGCAAGGCCAGAATAGAACGGTTCTTGGGAGGGGCGTATTTCCTATCTATGGACTTGGACACAGAGGGAATAAGCACTGGATTATCACACACCATTTGTGAGAGGGTCTCAAAAGAGGGTTGCACAAGATGAGTCAATTCCACAAGAATATCTGGAATATGCAGATGCAGCAATTTCCCAGGATCAATCTCTGAAGTCTGGAGGGGGAGAGAGAGAGAGAGAGAGAGGTATTCGTGTTCTTAAGCAGAGACTTAAAGGAAAGGTCCTCGACCAGAGGCTCTGCTGGACGAGATGGTTTGCCACCCCCAGAGAGGAATCGTTGTCAAGGTCGTCCCCCAATTGAAGATCAGGATCAGGCTCAATATCAACTCCTACTAGCCCCGGAGGGACAGAGTATATAGGAAAGGGAGGAAAAAGAGAAGGAGGAGGAGGAAGAGGCGTTCAGTGAATCAAAGTCGAGAACCCTGGTGCCCCACGCAACACCAAAGGCATTTGCGGTGCAGACGCAGCACCGGCATCAGAGAAGCTGGCGCCGCAGGACCAGAGGCCCCTAAGAAAAAATTACTCACCTTAGTAATGCTGTTTCTTCTAATGGAGTCTTGCTGTATTCTGACTATTGCAGTGATATCCAACCTTTGAACTGCCCCGGAGAGGAAAGAGTTAACTTTCCATGCATAGCATGGAACGCTGAGCTTGAGCTCGGTTGAGACTCTGTCTGTTGTTGTTTGAACCCAAACCGCCAGATCTTTACGAGCTATACTCACTGGGTGTCCTGTGTGGAAACTGTAAACTCACACTAGCCAACTGGCAACTAAATTTAATAAAAGGTTTTTGGTTCCAAGGCAAAGACTCAAGTCAGGAAACCCAAAAAACAAAACACAACACACACCCAAAAATAAGAGGGTGAGAAAAGCGGGCACCTCTAGGGTGCCAACACTGTTCCTGCCCACCCACATCTCAAAACCCAGGTTCTGAGAGGGGAGGCAGTGGGGAGGTCAGAATACAGCAAGACTCCATTAGAAGAAACAACATTACTAAGGTGAGTAATTTTTTCTTCAAACAACATGAAGTCTTGCTGTATTCTGACTATTGCAGACTACCAAGCAGTACCTCCATGGAGGAGGGACAGAACCTACTTTGGGAACAGGCTCTGAAGCACTACTGTGCCAAACCGAGCATCATTCCTAGCCTGGATATCCAGAGAGTAATGCTTGGTGAAAGTATGTACTGTTTTCCAGGTGGCTGCTTGACAAATCTCTAAGATAGGAATATCCCTGGCAGCAGCCAGGGAAGCAGCTGTACCTCTAGTAGAGTGAGCTCTCAGGCCTGAGGGTGGGATTCTACCTAATTTGTAGCAGAATTGTATACAAGAGACAATCCACCTGGCAATAGATCTCTTAGTGGCAGGTTTTCCCTTACCAACCTCACCATAAGTGAGGAACAATTGGAGGGGAGTCAAACCTGTGACCCTTGGTGCGCTCTATGTAGCAGCTAAGGGCCCTTTTCACATCCAGGCTGTGTAGCCTCCTCTCCCCAGAAGAGGAATGGTCAGTGAAGAAAACAGGAAGAGACATAGACTGATTAAGGTGGAAATCTGAAACCACCTTAGGCAAAAACTTCCTATTAGTCCTGAGGGCCACCTTATCTCTATGGAAAGAGATAAAATCAGGCTCCACTGACAGGGCCTGTAACTCGCTTATGCATCTAGCAGAAGTAATGGCTACCAAGAACACAGTTTTCCAAGTCAAGTACTTAAGCTCTGCTGAGGACAAAGGCTCTAAAGGGGGTTGCATAAGCTGAGCAATGCAAACATTAAGGTCCAAAGCAGGGGCAGGGTCCCTGAAGGGAGGACTGGTATGCAGCAATCCCTTGAAGAATTTACAGAATACAGGATGAGCTGAAAGGGAAGAGTGCTTGCCTGCTGACAAGAAGGCAGAGACAGCTGCCAGATGCACTCTAAGTGTAGCTGGTCTGAGTCCCAAGCTATTGAGATGAACCATATATAGAGCAGGACTGTAGGCAACCCAGCAGACTCTGGAGAAATATGCTTCCCAGAGCACCAAATAGTAAATCTTTTCCATTTGGAGTTGTAAGTATTTCTGGTGGAAGGCTTTCGAGAAGCCTTTAGAATATCCAGAACACCTTGAGAGAGATGCAAATCAGCAAACTCTAACTCTTCAAGAGCCAGGCCTTGAGATTGAGAGATTTGAGATTCGGATACCAAACCGTCCCCTGAGAACATGTTAAGAGGTTGTAATTCCTGGGACGAGACAGGGGAAGGTGGACTGCTAAGGACAGCAAGAGAGGGTACCAGGGCTGTCTGGCCCAGTCTGGAGCAATCAGAATCACTCTGCAGGGTTGAGACCTTTTTTTGACTAGTACCTTGAACAGGTGAGGGAAGGGGGGGAAGCATACAGGAATTTCCCTTCCCAATTGAGAACTAGAGCATCCAGGGGGACTGAGTCCAACACTGGGGGTCTGCAGCAAAAAAGAGGAAGTTGGTGATTGGGGCTGCAAAAAGATCTATCTGTGGGTAGCCCCATCTGGAGAAGATCACCTTCAAAATCAGAGGATCTAGGGACCATTCGTGATGGCCCTGAGATATCCTGCTGAGAGCATCTGCCAGGACATTGTCCTTCCCTGGGAGGTGCACTGCTATCAGAGAGGTATTCAGGGAATAGGCCAGAGACCACAACTTCACTGCTTCTGTGCACAAGGCCGTAGACCAAGTGCCCCCCTTGCTTGTTGATGTACCACATTGTGGTGGTATTGTCTGTCCTGATCTGAACTACTTTGTTCTGAACAGACTTGGAAAAAACTTGAAGTGCTAGAAACACTGCTCTGAGTTCTAAAAGATTGATGTGAAGCAGAGATTCTTGAGGAGACCACAACCCTTGTGTGGTCAGATCCCCCAAGTGGGCTCCCCAGCCCAAGAGGGAGGCATCTGTGGTAAGGATTAGTGAATGAGACTGAGTGACAAAGGGAACTCCTTGCCTTAGGTTGTCCTGATCCTGCCACCATTGCAAAGCCTGGATCAGGGTTCGAGTCACTGGGATTAGCTTGGTCAGAGAATCCTTTCTCTGGGACCAGAAGGCTCTTAAGTGGAACTGAATGTCCCTCATCTGAAATCTTGCTCCTTGGACCACTGCCGTAGAGGCAGCCATGTGGCCCAGGAGCTGCAGAAAATGCCTTGCTGTTCGAGACACCTGAATGGTGAATGAAGAGGCCAGTGTCACAAGGGTCCTTGCCCTGTCCAGGGGAAGGAAGGCTCTTGCCCTTATTGTATCCAGCTCCACCCCTACAAAGGTGAGGAGCTGCACTGGCTCTAGAACTGACTTTGAAAGATTCAGGAGGAATCCTAGAGAAGTGAGCAGTTGCTGAGTTATCTGTAGGTGTGACTTGACTTGGTCTAGGGACTGACCCACCATGAGCCAGTCATCCAGGTATGGAAAGATGGAGATCTTTTTTCTCCTTAGGAAAGCAACCACTACTGCCAGGCATTTTGTGAACACCCTTGGAGCTGATGTTAGGCCAAAAGGCATTGCTCTGAATTGATAGTGGCCTGAGGGCAAGTCGAACCTGAGGTACTTTCTGTGGGAGCATCTGATGAGAATGTGGAAATAGGCATCATTGAGGTCCAGGGAGACTAGCCAGTCCCCTGGCCTTAGAGAGGGTAGAATTATTCCCAGAGTCACCAATTTGAACTTTGGCTTTAAAAGGTGCTTGTTTAAATATCTGAGATCCAGGATGGGCCACCATTCTCCTGTCTTTTTGGGGGTTAGGAAGTACCTGGAGTACAATCCTTTTCCCTTGTGTAGGGGTGGAACCCTTTCTATGGCTCTGAGAGCCAAGAGGGAAGAGACCTCTGCCTCTAGGGCAAGGGCCTCTGAAGGATTTGCAGGTGGAAAGGATCTGGTTCTCATCTTGGGAAATTGTTTGAAGCTGAGAACCAGACCCTGGCTTACTACTTCCAGGACCCATTTATCTGATGTTAAAGACATCCAGTCCTGGACAAAGTAAGCCAGCCTGCCCCCTACGGGTAGTGGAGAATCGGTCTGGGCAAACTCATCAGGGTGCCTGTTTGGCAGGGGCTTTAGGCTGAGGGGTGGTAGCAGGCCTGCTTATACCCCGTCTGCCTCTCCCTCTGAAGAACCCCCTCTGGGCAAAGGCGGAAGAGGAGGCCTGGGCTTGGTAGAAAGGCCTATGAAAAGGCCTGCCCCTGCCCCTGGAATGCTGCCTCTGGGGAGTGGCTTGCCTTTCCTTGGCCTGAGCACTCCTATAGGTGGTCCTGTACTCATCCATTTTCTTCATGTAGTTCTCTGTCTGCTCCCCAAACAGAGAATTACCAACAACAGGAAAATCCATGGCCTTAGTCTGGGTATCCTGTGACAGGCTAGTACATCTGAGCCAAGCCATCCTCGAAGGGCCACAGATGTAGCCATGACTCTAGATGAAACATCATTGGAGTCCACTGCAGCATGAAATTGCACCTTGGATGCCTCAATACCATCTGCAGCCACCTGCTCCAGCTCCTGGGCAAGCTGGCCAGGGACCTGTTTAGCTAGAGCCATCACAGTGTCCCATCTAGACTTCTGGTATCTAGCTGTGTAGGCCATATAATTAGCCTGCCTGAGTCCCAAAGATGCTGCCATGTACTGTTTCTTTGCCGTGGCATCAATCCTGCTGGAGTCCTTATTTGGGGGGGGTGAAGCCAAGGGTATATTTGCCTTATCACAGGCAGCAGACTGCACTATCCCAACATGGCTGCATTGCTGGGAAAGGAACTCCATATCTGAGCCTGAAAGAGAATACCTCTTGTCCATTCTTCTGTCCACAGGAGGTATAGAATTAGGAGTTTTTAAAATCTTAAATGTCTGTTTCCCAAAAGACTTATGGAGGGGAATAGACAGCCTCCTGGACTCTGGGATGTCCATCATCTCAACATAATCAGGCTCCTCCTGATACTCTACTGCTTCCTCCATAGGAAGCTGGAGAGTTTCAGCCACTTTTTTGTAAAACATAAAGTGGGAAGGTGACTCAGAAAGCCTAGGAGGAGAAACACCCGAAGGTCTGTCTGGGGAGATGTCCGGGTCAATGGGCACATCCAGACTTTCATAATCACCATCACTATCCTCATACTCTCCCTCCTCCTCCTCCGGTTCATAAAAATCCTCTAAATTATAATCCGGAACGGGTGAACCGACGAACCCGTGCCTAACCGATGGTGCGGTTCGGTCGGAACTGAGATGCGATTGAACAATCCTTATCACTTTGGCTATTTCATCAGCGGTCGAGAAAGAACTTGTGGATCTGAACCGGCTGACTTATCCCTTCTTTTTCTTTTAACCGGAACCGACTCCTCAGAATCTGTTCTCCTTTTGCCAGAAGAAGTTTCGCCCTGGTCAGAGGGCACTCCTTCTGGTTCGGTTTGAACCAAACCGGGATGGCCATCCGGGTCAGCGGACTTTTTGGCCACCCTTTCCCTCAGCCTACCTACTCTCTTTTCCAGGGTAGCTGTGGGAAAACTTTTGCAAATCTGGCAGTCTGAATCGAGGTGGTCAAACCCTAGACAATAAACACAGGTGGTGTGGGGGTCAGCCTTAGCAAAGGCTTCCCCACACACACTACAGTGTTGAAACCCAGTGGGCCTGGTTTTCTCTTGGGTTTCTCAGACATGGCCAGTCCTAACCAAACTTACCCTTTTTTCGGCAATCCGCCAGGCAAGACACCCTTATCGGTTCCTGACCGCGTTATGGGTCGTGGAAAAAACCGTAATGAAATCCGTTTTTTTTCAGAACCGATAAGGACCGGTTACCACACTCTAAAAAGCAGAACAAACTTTTTTTTACAAACCTGATCAGTTCAAACTGAATCAATCCGATGTTTACAAGTTCCACACAGAAGCTAATAATAATAAACCTATCTAGTACTCACGGTACCACAGACAGAGACTGAACCGACAGGTTAGATGGAAGAAATTCGGTTGAAACCGAGGGAAAAAAACGACACTTTAACTGACTAAATTGAACCGAGCGAAGGAGAAATCTCTGGAGCGACTGTTCAGTGAGGCGGAGTAAAGAATCTGGCGGTTTGGGTTCAAACAACAACAGACAGAGTCTCAACCGAGCTCGAGCTCAGCATTCCATGCCTTGCTTGGAAAGTTAACTCTTTCCTCTCCGGGGCAGTTCAAAGGTTGGATATTACTGCAATAGTCAGAATACAGCAAGACTTCATGTTGTTTGAACCCACCACTCGGGAAGGGGAAATCTGAGAAATTCAGCAACAGATAAGAGTGCCTGTGCTGGCCCCTGCCGCCACAGCCATATGAGGGTGAAAACAGCACCACAGCGTGGCGTCGACAGCACCAGAGAAGGAGCCATGTGACTAGGAAGTCCCAACTACCCGCCCGTAGGTCTGAAACCGGTAGACCCGAAGGTCCCAGCGATGGACTCACCGGCTCAGGCAGGCGGGACAACCGACGAACCCACTGCTCCATAACAGCGGCCCAATGGTGAAACTGCTCACTGGAGGACCGTCCAGGGGGCAGGGAGGGACTCTGGAGTTGAGGATGCCAGTCACCAGGAACAGAGGCTGTAGGAGACCCCCGAGGAGTTGGAGTCGAACCCCTGCCCTTTGCCATCGACGACTGACACGCAGACATACCAGAGGATGACCTCGAGTGGTACCATTTCTTTTTCAACCAGGAGGCCAAAGAAGAACTCGAGGTCGAGCGGTGCAGAGTCCTCGACGAGGAGCGAGAATAGGACCGCTTCTTTTTTGCACTTTCGGGAGGACTGCCCATTCCCCCCTGAGCACCGGACTACCCGTGGTCAGACCCCCCCCCTTCCAGAAGGCAGAGGACCAGACCCAGCCCTGCTGAAAACACAGCTTTCATGCGAAGTCTCCCTACCGTCACCTGCCCTGTTCAAGGTCAACTCTGTCGAAGGACAGCTGAAGACTTCTTCATGAAAAAAATTACTTCAATACTATATAAATTTTTTTTTTAACTGAATTTAATAAAAGAAATAAGATCTAATCAAATACTAAAATGACTATAGCTGCTGTCGTATAGATGTGAAGTTTTGACTCCTGGCAGGCGAGCGACATCGTCACTGAAGCGCACTCGACGGTGGAAAAAAGGAACCGAGACGGTTGGAGGGTTGACACCGAAGCAGCCTATACAGCGTGAGTCAGGTTCGCAGTGCTGCTTCCTCGTGGCCCTACCTAGGCACCGGCTTTCCTGAAGATTTTTGGCTCTCGCTGGGTCCTAGCGCCTCTGATGTAGTCCCATTACTGTGAAAGAGTGGTGGAGACTTTATGTCCAGGAAGATCCACATGTTTTGCTCCAGGGATGGTATAATATAGTTCAGAATGCCATCCAGACCTTGCCATTACAACATAAACTGGTTGAAACTGTGCAGATCCAGTATGGGGTACTAGCTCCCTATCCATTTCAGGACAAGGAAGTACCTGGACACATAACCCTGACTAGTCAGGGCATCCAGGACATGGGCTATCACCCCTATCGCAAGACGCTCAGCGATGTCTGCCCTTAGGGTGGACAGCATGTTCTGAGACACTCAGACACTCAAGTCATGTGGAGGTGGTAGCGTGGGAGAGCCTCAAAGTCTAGAGACAAACCTCTGCCCACTACTTCCAACACCCACATGTCCGTCGTGACAGCGGACCAACGTGGCAAAATGTGACGTGATACAGCCACCCTCCTACTAGGAGAGCAGTCAGGGATGGGACAGGTGGAGGGACGATGCCCTCCAATCCACCACTGGGCAGCTTTGCAGGGCACAGGCAGCTGCAGCCAGAGGGGGACAACTATCTCCCCCCCCCCCCCAAGACCTCGCCCCGTACTTCTGCTTGATGTGCCAAGCCAGGGACTGCCCCTGCTGGAGGTGCTGCCCCGGAAGCTGTGACTGAAAGAGCCAGTACTGGAAGACCTGTTTCTTAGGCTTCTTTTTCTGGTCCTTCTGGGATGACGTCACAGAATCTAGGGTGGCATCAGACTTCTCAATCAGGGTGAAATGTCGTAACACCCCAGGGCCGAAAATGTTGGTGCCCAAAAAAGGGACATCGGCCAATTCATGGTGCGTGTCCACTGTGAAGATGGATCTGGCAGCTTGGCCTCAATGCCAAAAATGCAAAGTTATGCATATTGGAGCCAATAATCCCAGGACAGAGTACTACCTGGGTGGAGTCAGAGTATCTGCATCAGAGGAGGAGAAGGACCTGGGAGTAATGATCAGTAGTGACCTGAAGCACTCCACACAGTGCAAGAAAGCAGTAGCAAAGGCAAACAAGATGCTGGGATGCATATCTAGGGGGATCAGTAGCAGGACAGAGGAGGTTATACTGCCCCCGTACAGGTCACTGGTAAGACCGCATCTAGAGTATGGAGTTCAGTACTGGTTCCCACACCTCAAAAAGGACATTAACCTGCTGGAGAAGGTCCAGAGGAGGGCAACAAAAATGACAGTGGATCAGCAGGGTAAGGCATACGAGGAGAGGTTGAGGGCACTGAACATGTACTCCCTGGAAGACAGGAGAGAGAGAAGGGGAGAGGGGGAGAGAGAGAGGGGACATGACTGGAACCTTCAAGTACTTGAAAGGGATGAATAAGGTTGATAAGGAGAGTCTCTTTAAGCCGAGTGGCAACCTTAGCACTAGGGGGCACAGTCTTTAGCTGAAGGGTGTGAGGTTTAGGAGGAAGGCCAGGAAGCACTTCTTCACAAAGAGGGTGGTGGACACTTGGAATGCACTGCCAGAAGAGGTCATCTTGTTGAAGACAGTGGGCAGCTTTAAGAGAGGCTGGGATAGGCATATGGGGAAGTAAAGATCATGGGTAGGGAAGATGGGAGGAGTGGGGAGGGAGAGCAGAGACACTGGCTGAAGCTGTGGACCCTGCAATATGAGCAGACTTGATAGACCAAATGGCCTTCTTCTGCTGGCTTCTTCGTATTTTCATATGTATGTATATTCGGATGCAAGTGCAGCCAAGCCCTGCGACAATGGAGGCAGCCACTGCCATGGTGCGAGTACAAGAATCACCCATGCCCAAAGCTATCTGGAGCTGGTGTTTAGCCAGCGACTGACCCTGGTCTCTGATGAGCTCCATCGCCAGCTGTTACTCAACATGGAGGTGAGGGAGGACAGATCAAAGAGTCCCATCAGGTGCTGACCATAGTTAGCCATCATCATGGCATACTTAGCCTGATGGAGACCTAGAATTGCCACAGCATACATCTTTTTAGCAGCATGGTCAATGCTACAAGACTCCTTGTCTGCAAATTTGCCAATGTCCCCCTGGTGCCAGGATTTATGGAAAATAGAATTCATGACCAGACCTTCCGCAGAAGGATTGTTCGAAAATCCCAAAAGAGAGCCCATAGGGACCACATGCTTATGGACCAAGGGTGCCAGGCAGGATGCTTGATGCTGCCAGAGCTCCAGGGCCAGTCCCAGAATGGCATCAGCCATAGGGAAGGCAACCCCGGGGCATTCGTCCCAGTCCATAATGTCCGTGAGGGGATACTTGACCATCTTCTGGACTGGCTCAAGTGGGACTGATATGGATTCCAAAATAAATCAGAGAAGCCCTCCGAAAGAAACCAGGCCTTGCTCAGTGGAAGGCTCCTCAGTCAAGCTGCGGTCTAAGAGTGGAGTCTCGGAGGAGACTGGACTCCTGATCTGTGTCGTCCAAGGAATCCTCAAAAATGTCCTTTGGCTGCTTTCCATCATGGACCTCTAATCCCAGGAATCCTTACCTGAAGTGATCTTCACCGACAACAGGCCTGACAAGTCAACGGCTGAATGGTCAGCCTCCTTGGTCAGAGCGCCGAACTTCTGTTATAGTGGTGGCAGCTCCACCCAAAGGGGTAAAGAAGCAGATGTGGAAGCAACTGCATAGTGTGGACAGGCATAGGCATCACTGGCTATTGCCAGGGAACCAGAGGTACAAGGGGTAGAGCCCCAACCTGCCTCGCAATGGCCCACTGTTGCCAGAGGAGTTCCTCGTAACACCGACTAATTTTGCAGCGGTGCCACTCCTCACCTGAGGATGAAGAGGTCACTGAAAGTCAGCAGCGACGCCTCCCAGTTGAGCAGAATCAAGAGCAGGAATGCCTCAACCGCAACCAACAGTCGACCGGCTGGCCAACAGCGAGAATCTCCCAGTGGGTTGCTGAAGACCATGTGCCTGCCCACATTAAGCAACACCTGTGCCAAAGACCCAACTCTGGTTGGAGGCTGATCCAGAGATGGAGTGACTGGGGACACTGACCAGACCACATGCTGCTGGGTGAGGACCGGGAGCACTAGGGGCTGCAAGATCAAATCCATGACCTCCTTTTAGATAACTGGTCAACAGGCTCAAGAAAAATCTTGGCAGCTTGCTTGACCGGAGTCAAAGTTGACTGGCTCAATGAGGGAACCGTAGAGCCCTTGACCTGCCTCCCAGCCAAGGGGGCACATGACAGCCATCGAGTGGTCGGACGAGTTGAGGGACTGGGAGGACCTTGATTACTTCCAATCCAACAACCAGTGCCAGCAGCACTTGCTTTTTAATGCCACAAGGGGCAGGGCTCTCCCCGAAGGTCAGAAGGGCCAAACACACCGAATGGAACTCCCCCGTGAAAGACCCTCCGACAATGGTATGGAACAGTGCCGAGACCGAGGAGGTGCCTGCCATGGCTGCAGCCACTTATGCCTCAAGGGCCGCAAGCTGTTCAGCCTACCCGGCCACAGCTGAGCCCTTCTTGCAACCTTTAGGGCAATACTTCAGATTCCTGTCCAAAGGTCAGCCCAGCAAGAGCCAAAGCTTCATAGCGTCAAGGGACTCAGGAAGCATGGATCTGCAAAGGCAACACCCAGCTACATCATACTGCCTGACCAGACAGTACACGCATGTGTCATGCAGATCAGGGACTGACCTTCTGCTGGCATTAAACGCAAAATTTGAATCCTGGTTTCTTGTGTTCCATCACTGGTCCAAAGACAGAGTTGAGTAAACTGCGAAACAAATCAAGAGAAAGATCAAAACTTTGACAATAAAGTTCGCCAACGGAGCAGAGAATCTAAGAGGGAGCCACAAAGGAGGTGACTTGTTCTTCAGCAGAAAGAAAGATCTGACATCACAGAGAAGAGTCGAAGATATACTGACTGGGTGGTGGGAAGAACTTAAAGACATCCCGCCAATAACATTGTTCCAGTGGAACTGCTAGTGTGTGGGGTAAGTGAACTATATCCACGCCCCTAGAACTCAAGATTTCAAAGAGAATGATGGCCACAATATAGGTTCAAACCTGCACTTTGCAGGGATCCTCTGATAGATCAGTGGACATATAAAATGTGCTTTGTTCACTGGTATGGTATATTTATAACAAAATGCTTTTTATTTAAAAAACTGTTAAAGTAAACCAGTTTGTTGTGTTTCTGTCACTGCTATCTCTGCCCTGAAAGCTCGGAGCCCCAGCATTACATGGTGAAAAAACTTAATGTTATTGCCATTCCTATCTACTTTTTCTAATGCTAAAAACGGCAGATGAAACTCTTTTTTATATAAAATCAAGTTTAACTATAAATGTCTAACTCATTAATTTTTTTTCCTGAAACAACTTTTTAAAAATGAAACCCACCCAAATGGCCAGCCCAGAGCTGCTGTTATACAGAAGAACGCCACAGTGTATCAGAGTTACTCCAGCTCAAGATGTAAAGAACAAAAATCTAAATTTAAAGCAGCAATGCAAAGAAAAATGTTTTTTCCAAAATAGCTAGTTTCCGCTACACGTCAAATGTATTTTTCTAGTACCTCCTATGCTGCACACCATGAATCTTTTTTTTTTTTTTTTTACGTTTTTAAACCTAACCCTGCCAGGTCTACAATGATATTTCTATGCAAAATGTGGTGCCCATCTTTTTTTATTGAGAAAAAAACTCAATTAAAACATTTACAAAATCCTGTCGGCCCAGTGGCGCTGAGGACTGAAGCGCTGGACGCCACCTCACCTTCGCCCAGCGACCCATGTTTGGGAGCAGGGAATGGATCGCCGGGAGTTGGTCAGGAGGAGGAGGATCGAGCATCCTAGGAATAGCTCTCCTCCGGGGGCGACTGCCAAGGTGCTGGCTCTTGGTGGCGGCTGAGGGATGTGCAGTTTCAGGGTCAACAGCAAGGGATGGCGTCGACAGTGTCCGACGCAACGCACAGAAGCAAGCGCTGCAGCGTCATTGACGCCATTATTTGCCAGCGTCAGGGGGCTACCTAAAAAGAAAAATCCTCGGCAGTATGATGGCTGCCCTGACTGCGACGCCACAGTCGCGCCCAAGTCAGCTCCCTCCTGGGCCCGCCCTTCAGGTCTCCACAGTGGTGGGGTGGAACCGATGCCATGCGGTCTGGGAAGAGCTGCGGCCGGAAGGTGAAGCTCTGGCCGGGACAGTGAAGGCTGGCTGAAAGAGGGGAACCAAAGGCACAACCCCCACCCCCACCCAGCAGAAGACAAAAAGAAATGAATAAAAAATTTTTTTTTATATAAAATCATACAATTTTGGTGGATTTGAAAAATTGTACCATCAAATAAAACTGGAAGATGCCTAGAATTTTTTAAAGTGAAAAAAGGTAGGGTCAATTTTTTGCACAATTTCGTTACACTGCTTTAAGAAGAGTGGCTGTAGTAGATCGTTCTGCATCAACTCATCAAGGTGGAAATACACAAAGTAATAAAAAATAAACACAGTTCAGGCCTAGACTAAGTGGCAAGTTGGGCCACATTCATTCCTTTGTAACGGTTTAAACAACTAAAGATGGAACACCACCAAAATATAGCAGAGTGGGCCCCACTGATGTGCTTTTAGTATCTGGATTGTGGAGTCTCCAATACCAAGAACTGTTTTTAGTCCAATAATATATAAGAATAAGGGCACTCTGGATACCTTTGCAGTAACATATAAAACAACCTTTCATTAAGGGATGGGGAGCAGAAATAGAGACATACAGAAGAAAAATTACATCATTAAAATGTTGTGGGCCTGAGAGACTGGGAAAGAAGCAGCAGTGAACAGGTACGCTGGCACAACCAGACAGGAAATCTACGTTTTTTTTTGTTTTTTTTTTTTAAACAAAACACAGTGCTTATGGTCAGTGTGTGCTAACAGTAAAAATAAAGCAACATTTATTTTATATCTCCAATGATCTTTAAATAAGAATCTGAAACCAACCTGCATCCAAGCGTTGTCTGCAGCAGCGTAGTAATGCCCACACAGAAGAAGATAGTCCCGATCAGCTGGCTGGTGGCCCACTGGTCATACCCAACGCACATGGCATCAGCCAATAAAAATGGCACCGCTATCGTTCCACTGAAGCATGTCAGGTAATGCTGTAAGTAAACAAGAATTACTGCACACAAGTAGCAACTGCATGGGTACCAACGAGTGATATATTACTGGTGCTAGAAAGGTGGGAGGAAGATATGCTCACCACCACTGATTGCTAAGTCAGAGGTCCATGCAGAAGAGTTTTACTTAGTAGGGTAGGAAAAAGCACCCTTATCATCAATATACTTTTACATCATTCTGGCAGCTTTTTCACAGCGTTAAGAAACCCTGCAGGACCAAACTGTTTGCCGAGTTGAACAAAGGGCAGAATGGGAATCAATGAATCAAGTTTATTCAAATCATCAAGCAGAAAAAAAAAAAAAATAAAGACCACTGACCTCATTTAAAGCTACCTCCTAATCAGAATGAGTATGCAACACAGTATATATAGAGGATACGAGTGTACTATCTCAAAAAGTAAGAAAATTCAATGCACCAGTTAGAGTCAAAGTGACAAAAGTAGGGAAATGTGGTGTTAGGGTTCCAACCATAACACCCCACCCCCACCCTGCAACCAGCAACAGGAAAAGCCATTACGGGTTCACCTCTCCTGAGTCTTCGCAAATCAGACGTGGGGTGTACCTTGGGGTTGTCAACCCTAACCCGAACGCTCACCCCATTCTCATATACTCTACATATCTCAGCTTAATTACTGATAAAATGGGGTTAGCGTTAGGGTTGACAACCCCTTGCGAAGACTCAGGAGAGGTGAATCTGTAATGGCTTTTCCTGTTGCTGGCTGTAGGGATGGGGCATTATGGTTGGGAACCCTAACACCACATTTCCCTACTTTTGGCGCTATAACCCTAACTGATGTATTAAAGTTTTTTTTAATGAATGTAGTATATAGACAATTCTAAATCCAACCATAATTAAATGCAATATTACAAACCTGAACAATACTCAAACTACAAGTTACATCTTTCCAATACAGGCATAATGCAGGAACAGAAGCATGAACCAATATAGTGTGGTATATAGGCATTGTACAGACGACAAAGGAGAAATTACATCATACTTACCGTAACTGCCTTTTCTGTTAGCTCAAACGTTGTTAATGGGGAAGGTAGTTGGTACAGCCCAAAGCTGTGACCTCAGCACAGACCCCAAGAAACATTCCATCTGCAATAGCTACCTTAGTACACTTCTGTCAATGCAGTATACAATACACAAACCAACAATATACAAACCATTATCAACACCCACATTCCCACTCGAACCCTCGCATAAATATATATCAGAAAGAAAAATATGGGCCTACTTTGTCTTGACAGAATAGGACCCACGTTTGGGATGCAATCATGAGTGTGACTTCCATCCCGCATTTGCCACGTGTGGCCTCCAACATTGGGCACCAGGTTCTCTCTTGGAACTCATGGTCATCTATACCTGCAAACTTGCCTTAGAAAATGTGTTTAAGTAGGGTCATATGATTGGAAATGGGTGTTATTTAAGCCACTTTGCATCTGTTGGTAATTATCTTTGACAAAGCCTGTGTTTGGGTGAAATGTGCGTGAGGAGTTTTTCTGTGTCTCTTTTTTGTATTATGTACTCGCGTGTAACCGCTGTTATTTGAATTTAGCAAGTAAAAAAAGTTTAGCTACTATCGCTGCGTGTGGAGAATTTATTTCTGTGTCCCTGTGGTGTGCTGAGACTGCCTTTTCTATAAAAGGTCTTACACAAGCCTGTTTATTGGCCAGTATTCTCCAGAAGACCAGACAGTTCCAGGGAGAGGCCCCCACCGACAACAGTGGAACTAACAGAAAAGGAAAGCACAGTAAAAGTATGATGGAATTTCTCCTTTTTGTATCGCTCCACATTGTCGATGGGGAAAGTAGTTAATAGACATGAGTACTAAAAAGCAGTACCCATCTAAGCAGGGCAGGAGAGAACATTGTCCCATATAATTCCCTAACAGCTTCTGGATTCATCCGATAACCTCTACTTGCCAAATATAATACAGGATGGGTGTGACCAGCAAAGTGCAAGGCATAAACTCAGTGTACCCTAAAAGTGCAGGAATAGCACTACAAAAAACAAGTGCACAACTCAGCAACACAGAGGATAGTGTATGGTCCACTATCCACAACAAGCATGTGTAGCCATTGAGAGAGGTTTGTCATGGTGACCATGTAAACCTCAAGAGCGAAGCCCGAGAGGTTTTGGGCCCCATGGCAACCTCAAGATGACTATGCACGCTTGTTGTAGATAGTGGACCGTACACTGTCTTTGATAGTGTCTGGTCCACAACAAAAAAATGTGTCCCTTTTACTTAAGAAGCGGTGCAATGTCCTTACTTTGTCGCTTGTTGTTCACCACCGCTCTCTTCCGGGGGCAGCACTCACCGCTGTGGCCCTATCTAGAAGAAGAGAGGTTCGCGTAGCGTAGCGTGCATGTGCGAACCTATTCTGAGTTGTTGTGCTGCAATTAGCTACGCAGCTAGTGCAGCACAACAACACTGTTCAAGGGATGTATTTCCATCCCCAACATTATATTATGGAAAAAAAAAAAAACTTGGTTCTCTTAGTCTAAGATGCTAGGAGCACCCTGCAAGGGAAAAGAACTCTGCTCTAAGCGATCCATACTAACTGCAAAGGGTGGTGTTACCCCTCTGCTAAAATGACTAAGTCAGATACTTGTGCCTCCCACTGCTCAGGGAAGAAAATGACAAAAGAGGCCTGAGGAAAACACCAATTACAGAAGGCACAGTCCTATCTTTATGCCTTGATGGTAAAATCCTCAGTGTATAGGAAATCTATGGCCTTCTGTACTCCATGCCAAATCATTATGTATCTGTGGAAAGTACAGTTACATAAGAACTTACTGTACCAGTAGATCTTTGAGAGAGGTTCCTGCAGTAGGTCGTAACTTATAGGACTGCATCCCCTGGCATCAAGACCACATGGAAAACTCTAGCTAGTAATATCTGGTGTCGGACTGCCCACTCGATGTAATGTGATGACTTCGGCATGAGCCTATACAGTGGGTGGTCCCCAGGTCCGCCCTCCAGTTCTCCCACCAGAGACCAAGAGCCAGGTACGACAGGAGAAAAAGAGATCGCTCCGGGAGCCCAGAAGGCAAGGCTCAAGAAAAATAGTTGCAGAAGGTGGGAGGGAAAAAGGTGACCTACTGCAGGAACCTCTCTCAAAGATCTACTGTTAAGGTATGTTCTTACGTAACTGTACTATCTTACTTTGAGAGGGTTCCTGCAGTAGGTCATACCTTACAGGACTGAGTCCCAAGCAGTTAGAAAATCAGTCAAGGACTGAAGCCTGGGAGGCAGAGAAAGGTCCACAGATAAGTAGGCCTCCAGACCAAAAACCATCCCTGTGCCTAGAAGCAATGACTAGGCCAAAGGTTCAGAAAAGTAGAGAGACCTGTAGATGACCGTCTCAAAAATTCCAGAAACCTGCACATATGGTACAAGGAGTGGGAAAGAAAACACCCTTGTCTCTCTAAGAGAATACCTTAAACTTCCGCCTGAAAGGACTGTCTGTCTGTTAACGTCATAGACACTGAACATCAGCTTGTGGACAAAAACCACTTGGACACAGCCATGTCCTACAATAGTGCCTAAAGGCATAAAATCAAATGCTGCTGGAAAACTGAATAAGCAGCAGAAAAAAGACCACCCCTGATAAGAAGCTCAGGAAAGGTTGGCATTTGAGTGGTCTGACACAAATGAAAACTCAAACCAAACAAAGAATGTAGTGGCCTCTTGTACACCGTGGAGGGGATCATGGGCTGTGGAAAATTCTGCCTCCTTCAAAAGAGAAAGGACACAAACTCCTTCCCCCACTGGCTCTGCCAGGGCATCAGGCAGTGGTAGGGGGTCCCTCACTAGCCAAGAGGCTGCGGCATGGGCGGCCATCGCTCTCCCTGAAGGCTCATGAGTCGAACTGGGGGTTGGAGCCCTCTGATGCCAGAGTCCGTCATTTGGTCCGACGCCTGGCTGAAGCTCGCGCCATCTGTTGATGTCTAAAAGGTCACTTTGGAAACGAGCAGCCCACATGATACCTGGGGCGGACCATGCTCAAGATCATTCCTCTGTTCTGGAGCCCCGTAAGGATGTCCCTGTAGTCTCCACTGAACAAAACCGACCCCCGGAAAGAAGCATCTGGTACGGACAGAGTGGACACTCTGGGCCAACCCAGAAGTCCAGAGCCACGAATGCCTGGGAAGACAGACAGCAGTGGCTGTAGATCAAGCTACCAAGTCTACAGAGTCATAGGTGGCCGGAGGGCATGATGACAGGAGAGCCAAACCGAACTCACAGCCCTAGGACTAACTCGGACTTAAGCCTGGAATCCTGAATGGCCTCAAGCCTGGATTCCAATAGGCCCAAAGTGGCATTCTGGAAGGAGACCATATGCGTCACATAATTAAGGGATCTAAGAGCGCAAGTGGATGAAGAGTAAATCTTGCGGCCAAAGAGATCCAACTGCCCAGATTCTTTATCCTGAGGTGAGGACAGGCATTTAGGACATGTCTCAAGGTCCTGGTCATCCGCCAAAATGAAAACATCTGCTGCTGAATGAGAGGCCAAATAAGGGATCCCTTCTGGGGAGCGGTACACCCTATCAGCCTTTCTGGGGACAAAGTGGACAGAAAAAGGGTGCCTCCAAATGGAGGACGCAAGGCCCTCATGAGGAGCCGTCCAGGGCTGGATAGGCATAGGTGAAGATTCTGCCATACCTAGATGCTTTGCCAGCCTTTGTTTCTTAGAGTCCTGTTCCTCAGTGGCCCACCCATGAGCAGCCTGGATCATTTTGAAGAACTCCGAAAAGAAGGGATCCTCAAAAGGAGACTTAGGGGACTTCTTCCTCTGTGGCTCATCCCAGGGGGTATGAGAATCAGAACCAGCGAACGATGGAGAATCAGACTCCGTGTCCAATGAGAGAGCTTCTTCCAGCGACTGAGCTTTGGGCAGGGGGATGTCACAGACATTGTCCCTCACATGGACTTGGACAGTGGAAGAATGGTGAGACTGACCCGCCCAGGAAGAATGGGATTCAACAGACAACCTGGGCCAAAAAGACGGCAGAGATAGAGATGGTGGCCGAGGCCACCCCTTACAGCCTACATTCCAGTTGAGAGGCCAGTAGAGTCTTGGCCTCTTGCCACCAGGACTGGAAAACCACTTGCCATTCAACATGAGAGTGAGATGAAGGCTGAGAAGATGGTGAGGGCTGACAAGGCCGGAATCCCAGTGTCTGACAATGATGTATCAGATATCCTGGTGCCTGGAAGGAGAGGGGGTACCCGGAAGCTGGGTAACCTGAGAAAAGATGGCCCGATGTCAGGTGGCCAGGAAAGTGAGACGACGACAGGCACCCTGATGCCAAACATCTCTGTGTCGGACACACCGGACAACCCTTATGGGAATAGCCGTGAGACAGGCCCGACGGAGGGGCTGAGGAGCCGGTGGGGGGTTCTAGGGGGGAGCAAATGCCCCAATGTGGGACCCACTGGGTCGGGTCTGGCGCTGGGAAGCCCGGCAGAGGACCAGGCGTCGGAACCCCGGACCTCTGGGGAAAAAGAGAACCAGACGAGGGATTAGCTGGCACCTGAAAATCTGTTGGTCTAGACAGAGGGACCTCAAGTGTCTGGGGATTAGAAGGGGGAATCCAAAAGTCTGCAGTATGCAGAGGATTCTGTGATCCCAACAGAAGACCCCTAACAAGGGGGTTCCAAAAGCCCAGTAGGCAGATTTGGCATGCCAGGCTCTGGCGTGGGAATGGTAACTACCACTTCCAGAGACTCAGCTTCCTCTGCCAGCCCCAGAGAGACATGGGGAACCAGGGAAACCATCTCAGGAGGTGGGGAGGAAGCATCTCGAGAGGGAGAGCCCTCAGGGAACGACTGCCGCAGAAGCAGCAGCAGGCGCTTCTCGACATCAGGAGATACCGTGACCTCTGATGGGAGCAACTTACCGGCCATGGCAAAGGAAAGAGCCCCACCTATGCAGACGCCAGGGAAGCTGACATCCGGCTCACCAGTAGAAACTGGGCTGACATCCGATTTACTGGCAGCCACCATGCAGGCATCAGCAGGACAGACGTCAGACTTATCGGCGATAACTAGGTGGGCATCGACAAAGCCGACATCCAACTTACTGGCATGAACCAGCCGGGCATCGGCGAAACCGATGCCAGACTTACCGGCAGGACTGACGTCCAACTTCTTGACCGTAGCTGGGCAGGCGCCAGTCTAACCAACATCTGACTTACCAGAAAGAGCTGTGCGGGCACCAACAGAGCCGACGTCCGATTTATCGGCGGTGACAGGGTGAACCCCAGCGGAGCTGGCATCAAATTTACCAGTCAGGGCCGTGCGCTCACCGGCAGAGCCAAGGAGCAACTTACTGGCCTTCCTGCCCGGCTCAGACCCTGTTGTCTGAAGAGGCCTAAGGGCAGCAAGCACTCCGGCGTCACCGGAGGGACCCACCTAAACGGTCACCAGTTCAGGCAGGGAAGTCAAAACCTGATCCGCTGCAGTGGGAGGAGGCTTGGCCGGAGCGGTGCTTCCAGATCCAACGGAAGACACCTTGCCGTCCACAGTCCCCGAAGGTGGCCTCTGACGGGAAAGGGACCAGTCCCGGTCCTGGTGCTTCTCCTTATCTTTTTTCTTCGTGTGCTCCGCCGTGGGAGAGGAAGAGGAATCTCACAGCCTCTGCAACTCTTTCTCCATGTTTGCCATCTTGATCTTCAACAGATGGACATCCAGGGCCGGCTGCCGTAGTTTCTGCGTAGCCAGGTTAAAATCCTTGCAGGCCGCACAGCCCTCTGTGTTATGGTCAGGACCTAGGCAGAGTAGGCATAGAGTATGACTGTCCTTGTGAAACACAGAAACACAGAATTTGACGGCAGATAAAGACCGCTGACCCACCTAGTCTGCCCATTTCCCTACCTAATGGATAAGCTGCAGATCCTAGTTAACCAACAGCCTACTTCCTCCTACCCCCATTAGAATTGCCTTATGTCTGTCCCATGCATTCTTGAATTCCCCCACTGTTTTTGACTCTACGACCTCCTCAGGAAGGCTGTTCCATGTATCCACAACCCTCTCATTACCTCTGAGCCATCCTCCCTCTATCTTCAAATTGTGCCCCCTTGTTTTTGCACATCTCTTTTTCTGAAAGATGCTACCCTCTTGGACTCTGTTGATTCCCCTGAGGTATTTGAAAGTTTCTATCACGTTCCCCCCTCCCTCCTTTCCTCGAAGATATACATCTTTAACTCCTTTAGTCTTTTTTCATATGTCTTTTGATGCAGACCCTGCATCATTTTGGTTGCCCTCCTCAGGACAGCCTACAACCTGTCTATGTCTTTGCGGAGATGGGGTCTCCAGAACTGTACACAGAACTCCAGATGTGGTCATACCAACTGTCTGTATAGAGGGCCAACAACTTCCTGTTTTCTACTGGTGATGCCTCTCCCTATGCATCCCAGTATCCCCCCAGCCCTTCTTACTGCCTTCTCACATTGCTGGCCCACCTTTAGGTCATCTGCTATGACTACCCCGGTCCCTTTCCATTTTTTGTTGTTGTCAGTATCTCACCCCCCATTGTGTACTCTTCCCTGGGTTTTTGGTTCCCAGGTGCATTATTTTGCACTTCTTTGCATTGACTCTAAGCTGCCATACATTTGACCATTCCTCCAACCTTGCCAAGTCCCTTTTCATTCTTTCCACCCCACCTTGTGTACCAACCCTGTTGCAGATCTTTGTGTCATCTGCAAAGAGACATACTTTCCCTTCCAGTCCCTCTGCAATGTCACTTATAAAGACATTAAAAAGGACCGGCCCAAGTACTGAACCCTGCAGTACCCCACTAGTAACCCTCGTTTCTTCACTGTGGACTCCATTTACTATTATCCGCTGTGTCCTGTTGTCCAACCAGTGTTTTACCCAGGCTACCACCCTAGGACCCACTCTCAGGCTGGCTAATTTGTTTATTAATCTTTTGTGTGGGACTGTGTCAAATGCCTTGCTAAAGATTAGGTAGGCCATGTCCACAGCCCCTCCCTGGTCTACTGCTTTGGTCACCCAGTCAAAGAAATCAATTAGATTTGTCTGACATGACCTTCCCGCTGTGAATCCATGCTGCCTTGGGTCCTCTGCCCCACTGGCCTCTAGGTACTCAACAATTCTTTCCTTCATTTTCCCTACCACTGAGGTCAAACTAACAGGTCTGTAGTTTCCTGCCTCTGTCTTGCTCCCACTTTTGTGAAAGGGAATCACATCCGCCCTTCACCAGTCCTCAGGTACCACCCCCATCCTCCCATGATTTATTAGAAAGGGTAGTCAGTGGTGTTACTAGTTCTTCCCTTAGTTCGTTTAAAATCCTGGGGTGAATCCCATCAGGCCCCATTGCTTCATCCACCTTCAGTTTTAAGAGTTCTTTCAGAACCCTTTCTTCTGTGAAAGGACTAATATCGACCCCCCTATCCAGAGTGCTTCTATTGACCGGATTAGGAATTTCCCCCTGCTTTTCCACTGTGAATACTGAGCAGAAATATTCATTCAGTATCCCTGCCTTTTCACTGTCGCTCTATGCCCAACCACCTTCCTCTTTGTTAAGTCTCAGTATCCCTGCCTTAGTCTTTCTTTGCTTCTTAATGTACCTATAAAAGGTTTTCTCTCTCTTCTTAACCGAGTTGGCTATCTTTTCCTCGGTTTGGGCCTTTGCTATTCTGACTGCCTTACCCGCTTCCTTCTGCTTTAACTGGTACAGTTCTCTGTCCTGCTCCTTCTGTGTTTCCTTATACTTCCTGAATGCTATCTTTTTTCCCCTTACCTTCCCCGGCACTTCTTTTGAGAACCATAGTGTTTTTTTCTTTCGTTTTGATTTGTTTATTTGCTTCACATAAAGACTTGCTGCCTCTGTGATGGTGGTTTTGATGTTTCCCCATTGTTGCTCCACCCCACCTTCTTGCCTGTTTGCTAGTGCTTTTCTGAGGGCAGGATCTGCGTGCTGCAGGAGTCACGCCTTCTGTGGAGAGGACATCAGAGAAAACATAAGAAGAAAATATTAAACTTTCCAAATTAAGAAAAATAAAGGAACAGCATTCGACAGTAGCCAGGGTTTACCGTGAGGTACAATGCACACTGGTCGATGGTGGGAAAGAACTGGAGGGCAGACATGAGGACCACCCACTATATAGGCTCTCGCTGATGTCGTCACGTGAAGTCGGGTGGGTAGTACCATGCCAGATATCGCTAGCTAGAGTTTTCTGTGCGGTCCTGATGCCAGGGGGCGCAGTCCTATAAGTTATGACCTACTGCAGGAACCCTCTCAAAGTAAGATCTATGGGTACTCGAGGAATTGGAGGGCCCAATACTGGTCTTTGACCACCACACACAAAGCTTCACACTCTGCCAAGACCACGGAGATGACCATCTCTTACAGACAATCACAGAGATAACCCCCATTTCTGACGTCTCCACCTGTACAGAGAAACCAGGCTGCCAACAGCAGACATTGTTAGTTTTATCAAAACTGTAGGTCACAGTCTGAGATTATGAGAGGAAAACTTTCTTCTGACCCTTGAATCCTGTGGTTACAGGGCAACAGCGAAACAACCGCTAGGCTGGTATATTTGCTAAAGGTCCACTGCTAGGGCGGACATCCACTGCCTCCACCTAGGATCCCCAGGAAGAGTGAAGAGTCTCAACACCAGAGAGAGATCTCCTATGGCCGCACTGTATGAGCTGCATCCACTGCCCTCAGGTCAAAATACCCCCTGGATGGGGGATCTCACCCCCCCCCACCACATGGACAAACTCATGACCTATACAAAACTGTGTGGACATTCCCTTCTGCTTGAAGTTCAAATAGCATTTTGACTGCGACTACCACCAATATAACCGACCCAGATTCGAGTCTGACAGATTCTCCTGGAGAAAACAAAATCCTTCTGGAGCTAGATAAACCTCCTACATAGCCGCTTGAACACCCCCAGGTAGAGGAACCTCTCCAAGGGACTCTCCTTCGTCTTAGCCATTCAGTCTGAATCTTTGGTTCCCCAGCTGTGTAGACCATTATTATGAGACTAGTGGCTCATACAAATAACCAAGTCACCTCCTATTGCAACATGTACCACTACAACTCCTATTGCTTATGTAAAATCTAAATTAAATCCTAGGCAGGAATGCGAGTAGTTTCTTTTATCCCTAAGATCATTTAGGGATTGGGAACATAGGAGAGGTATCTGATCCAGAACCCCCCCCCCAGCTCAAGGATGGGCTCGCTGTCATCAAAGATGGTTCTAGCAAGCGTCCAGCGAAGGTCCACTCCCATATTCTTGGTCTCTGCATCCACAAGAGAGACTAATAATGTCTGGATAGCAGCAACATTCCTGTATGGGGGACGTCTCCATCAATGCTTGGTCTCTTGGCAGCTACGAGCTTACACATGCAAAACTGAGCAAATACTAGGCTAGAGATGAAGATAGGAGTTTACAGCCTAAGCAGTGTACATGGATAAAACATAAGGTTTCACAAATAAAACCATCTGCCTGGAAAACCAACTACTTAGTTTTGCAGGCTAGACACTACTCTCGAGGATGCTTACCTTCAACAGTGTCAAGGGACTCTCCTCCCTGTTGAACAGGCAGCATGTGTGCTCGGGGGGTGGGGGTCAAGGCCTCTTGCAACCTCTAGCCAGTGTCCCCAGGTGGAAGAGAGTACTCCTGTGCTCCTGCGCGTCTGTGTGACCGGGGGGGCTCAAGGCCTCTTGCCAGTGTCCCCAGGTGGAAAGGAGCACTCCTGTGCTCCCGCGGCATCTGTTATACACAAGAACATTTAGGCTGAGATAATTTTCAAATGGTCTAGGGTCGATAAGGACAGGGGAACAATGGATGGGTCGTACAACATATTTATAAGATATAAACACATACCGAGGTACCTCATAGTTACATACGTATATGTACAGTGACAAAGGTACCCAAGAAGGTACCAAAGCACCTAAGATTGGCCGGTTTAAATCCCTGCTTCGGTCATATCTCCTCTCCTCCTCCTTCTCCTGTAACTGCCCCTAACCCCCCGGACAATGGACCCTGTCTAGCCTAGTCCTCCCTATCACCCCCCTATCCTGACAACCTCCATCTTCCTCCTTCCCAGTTTGACAACAGACCCAGTCCTGCCTAATCTCAACTTCCTTAAGTCCCTTGTCTTCCTGTATCTCACAACTTAAGATATGGTGTTGTAAATACCAAACTGTTCTCAATTGTGTGTATATATATATGCGCATCATGTATTCTATCAACTCATGTTTTCCCTGTCCAATGATTTTTTTGTGCCCACTGTTACTTGTAAGATTGTATGTTGTTTGATGACGTGGAGCCTTTGAAAAAGAGTCTGACTCAAAGGACTGTAATTCTGATACCTTCAATAAATAAAATAAATACAGCATATTTAAAAATGTAAATCTCTCAACTCTGTGCATTCCCTACATTTTGAGTGTCTGTATCTAACATTTCAGTGACAAAATGCTAAGTAGTGTTACAAGGTCTGCTCTGCAGGTGATGGGTTTTATCCCAGCCTCGCCATAGCTGCTCCCTCTAAATCTCTCAACTCAGTACTTTCCCTGGACAGCACCTGCAGACCATATTCTGAAATGATTATTCATAGAGCCATAGCTGCCATTACTGGCATGTGTAGGGGTCCCCAGCTCTTCTAAATGGACCATGCCAGCCAATGCCATCCATACAGCCCCATCTTTATCCTACCCAGCATGTCCTTTCATCCTAAAAACAAGGCTCTGGGGCATGTATAGTACAAAATACCTTCGTAAAATACATAATTTGAAAGGTTAAAATAAGCATTCCTGGGGTGCATAGATCATCCTATATAAAAACAGGGGAAGTACAATATCATGCCTATGTACTGTTTACTCTGACCTGATGAAAGGAGAATGTTTAAAAAAATATGTTATTGTTGGGTCATAGCATGTTAAAATCAATACTTTTAAAAATAAAAATCTCATTACGGTTTCGGTTTTCCAAGCCACTTAGGTTTATGTAGCCCCCTCCCCAAAGAAATCCTAGATGTGCTCCTGGCTCACTTGACACTATATGAACATTTCCAAAAGTGCCAGGCTCCAGTTGATCACAGGGTGGGGGCGGAGAGTGTCTTTCTCTTCCTAACTGTTCATTGCCCAGTAGGTGGTGGCAAGAGTGTGGTAAGGTGCATGATGATGCCAGCTATTGTGTGTACAGAGCTCCTTCTGCTTGACTGAACATTTGCTGCTGTGTTATCCTCTGGTTCAGGGGGTGCAGAAAGAGATAGAAAGGAGGCCATGGTACAAAACAATAGGGGGCACACTGCGTATGATGGCACTGCAGTCTTTTTCTGCTGGGGCTGAAAGCAATGTGGGAGCACGATAAATGCGCAGAATTTTCTTGGCCTGCATTTTTTCCTGTATAAATGATTAAAATTTGCCATTACACTTGTGGACTAGTGCAACCATCTGCGGGCGAATGCAATTCTAAATCAACTTGTCCTGCTGGCTAGGGCAAAGAAAAGTTAAAGGTTGATCCCTGCCTGCCATGTTCTGCCCATCTCCAATGTGTTCGGACTCTCACCAAATAACCATCTCATTGCAGCAGCTAAACCAAAATGTTGGATCAGAGCTGAAACAAAAAAATATCCTGGACAGCAGCCACTAGGTATGCATGGAGCAGCCCGCTGATTCGAAGACGGGACAAGAAAGCTTTCAAACCTCCTGCTGTGTTCTGCAATGACATGCAAGGCAACAGATCCAGCATGATCCTCAATTAAATACATATAGCCCCTGTAGTAGGATACTGCTGATCAAGGGCAGGGCTATCAAACCACCTTCCCATAGGTTTAAATGCTTCATTGACAAGCATTTAAACTATCCAAGGGGGGAGGCATTGAAAAGGAGCAGGGAAATCCCACCTCCCCCACAAAACACAGTAGTTAGCGAGAGAAACACCAAGGCAGAGAAGTCAATAGGGAGCAGGATGGGGTAAATGCAAAAAAAAAAGGCAAAGGCAATAAGGAAAGGGATGGGGCTAAAATGGGTAAGGCCATCAACAAATGGAGGGTGATGAGTACCGATGCCCATAGTCTAACAAGTTCCCTGAACTAGTGGCCTTGATGGAAGAGGGACACCTGGATATCGTGGCAGTCACAGAAACATGGTACACAGAGAACTATGACTGGGATGTAAACATACCAAGGTACACAAGGAAAAATTACTCACCATAGTAATGTTGTTTCTTCTAATGGAGTCTTCCTGTATTCTGACAATATGCAGTTAGCCCCAGCACTTGAACTGCCCTGGAGAGGAAAGAGTTAACTCTATGCAGAAGCATAGAATGTTGAGCTAGAGCTTGGTTTTCAAACCTCTGTCTCTGGTACTTACCAGTGTAATCGTCAGATTCTTACGAGCAAACTAAATACTATACAAAGTGGAAATTGTTTACTAAAAGCCAAGGGCAACAATTTGGGCCCAAAAAGACTCAAGTCGAGAACCCAAGAAAAAAACGTAGTGACTAAATTATATATCTATAAACATAACCATAACAACAATAAAACAACTACCCCACCCTAAAGAGGGAAGGTACAAGTTACACCCCTGAGGTGCAACACTGCACCTGCCAGCCCACTTCCCAAAAACTAGGTTCTGAGAGGGGAGACAGGGAGGGAGGTCAGAATACAGCAAGACTCCATTAGAAGAAACAACATTACTACGATGAGTAATTTTTTTTTCAAACAACATGAAGTCTTGCTGTATTCTGACAATATGCAGACTACCAAGCAGTTTCCCCAAGGAGGAGGAAGTGCAGAACCTACTTTGAGAACAGGCTCTGCAGTACTGCTGTGCCAAACCAAGCATCACTCCTAGCGTGGATGTCCAGAGTGTAATGCTTGGTGACTGTATGGACCTGTTTTCCAGGTGGCTGCTTTACAGATTTCTAGCAAGGGTATACCTCTGGCAGCTGTACCCCTAGTCGAGTGAGCCCTCAGGCGTGGACGGGGTGTTTTGCCCAATTTGTCACAGCACAATTGTATACAAGAGACAATCCACCTGGCAACTGTCCTTTTAGTAGCAGGCCTACCTTTTCCCACTTCGCCATAACCGAGAAACAGTTGGAGAATCATGCCGGTGTGCCTTAGTATGCTCTATATAGTAGCTAAGAGCCCTTTTTACATTCAAACTGTGTAACCTTCTTTCCTCTGAAGAAGAATGGTCAGTGAAAAATACAGGAAGAGACATGGACTGGTTCAGATGAAAATCCGAAACTACTTTAGGTAAGATCCTCCTGTTGGTTCTGAGGACCACCTGATCCTTATGGAAGGAAATTAAGTCAGGCTCAACTGGCAGGGCCTGTAATTCACTAATCTGCCTGGCAGAAGTAATAGCCATCAGGAACACAGTTTTCCAGGTCAAGTACTTAAGCTCAGCCAAAGCTAGAGGTTCGAAGGGCGGCTGCATAAGCTGAGCAATGCAAATATTAAGATACCAAACCGGAGTAGGCTCTTGAAAGGGAGGGTCAATATGAACCAGACCCTTGAAGAACTTACTAAAAACAGGATGAGATGCCAGGGAAGAACCCTTCCCTGCTGAAAGGAATGCAGAGACAGCTGCTAGGTGACCCTTCAGGGTTGCAGGACTAAGACCCAGACTATTAAGGTGAACCACATAGTCCAAAGCTGTAGCAATATTTGCAGAATCAGGCAAAATGCCTTTCTGAGAACACCAAATGCTAAATCTTTTCCATTTGGAATTGTAAGTTTTCTAGTAGAAGGTTTCCTAGAAACCTTCAAGATATCCAGAACTCACTGAGAAAGATGCAGGCCTGCAAATTCTAACTCTTCAAGAGCCAGGCCTTGAGGTTGAGAGACTGGAGACTGGGGTACCAGATCCTTCCCTGAAAGGAGGTTAGGAGATTGTATCTCTTGGGGAAGAGACAGGGGACGTGACACTGACAGAGATAGCAGAAGGGGATACCAAGGCTGTCTGGCCCAATCTGGAGCCACCAGAATCACTGTGCAGGGTTGAGATCTGATCTTGATAAGGACTCTGAACAACAGAGGGAAGGCATAAAGAAACCTGCCCTTCCAGTCCAGAATAAGAGCATCCAGAGGAACAGTCCCCAGGACTGGAGATCTGCAGCAAACCAGAGGAAGTTTGAGACTGTCTGGGGCTGCAAATAGATCCATCTCTGGAATGCCCCATCTGGTGAAGATGACTTGTAGGATGTGACGTTGCAGGGACCATTCGTGATGTCCCTGGGAGAGTCTGCTCAGTACATTGTCCTTTCCTGGGAGATGAATTGCTGTCAGGGAAGTTTTGAAGGGAATGGGCTAGAAACCACAGTTTCACAGCCTCTGCGTACAAGACCGTGGACCAAGTGTCTCCCTGCTTGCTGATGTACCACATTGTGGTGGTGTTGTCTGACCTGCACCACCTTGCTCCTGACCGATTCCGAGAAGACCTGAAGGGCCAGGAAAACTGCCCTGAGTTCTAGAAGATTGATATGAAGGAGAGACTCTTGAGGGGTCCAGACCCCGAGCCGTGAGGGCTCCCAAATGGGCTCCCCAACCTAGGAGAGAAGCATCTGTAGTTAGGACTACTGAGGGGACTTGAGAGAGAGAGAAATGAAACACCCTGTCTGAGGTTGTCCTGGTCCAGCCATCACTGGAGAGCTTGGACCAGAGTCTGAGTTACTGGAATCAATTTTGTGAGAGAGTCTCTTTTCTGAGATCAAAAGGACCTTAGGTAAAACTGAATGTCCCTCATCTGAAATCTGTCTCCTTGCACCACTGCAGAGGAAGCTGCCATGTGGCCCAGGAGTTGAAGAAACTGCCTTGCTGGACGAGAGACCAGAGGTCGAAAAAATAAAGCAAGATCTGTGAGGGCCTTTACCCTTGCCAGAGGGAAGAAGGCCTTTGCTTGGATAGTATCCAACTCTATTCCTATGAAAGTAAGAAGTTGTACTGGATCGAGAACAGACTTTGGGAGATTGAAAAGAAACCCCAGAGAACTGAGCAAGTCTTGAGTGATTTGCAGAGTTGACTTGACCTGGTCTAAGGACTGGCCTACAATTAGCCAGTCGTCCAGATATGGGAAGATGGAAATACCCTGCCTTCTGAGAAAGGCAACCACTACTGCAAGGAACTTTGTAAACACCCTTGGAGCAGATGTTAGGCAGAAGGGCATGGCTCTGAACTGATAATGGCCTGAAGGCAACTTGAACCTGAGGTACTTTCTGTGGAAGCACCTGACAGGAATATGGAAATAGGCATCCTTGAGGTCCAGGGATGCTAGCCAATCCCCTGAAAGAATCATTCCCAGAGTCACAATTTTTAATTTTGGTTTTGTGATGCGTTTGTTTAAATACCTTGGGTCTAGAATAGGTCACCACTCCACTGTCTTTTTTGGGGTAAGGAAGTACCTGGAGTACAGGCCTTTGCCCCTGTGCTGAGTAGGAACTACCTCTATGGCTCTGAGAGCCAGAAGAGAAGAAACCTCTGCCTCTAAAGCAAGGGTCTCTGAGATGGATGCAGGTGGAAATGACCTGACCCTCAGTTTTGGAAACCTTTTGAAGTTGAGGAACAGTCCCTGGCTTACTATCTCCAGGAACCACTTGTCTGAGGTAACAGACTTCCAGGCCTGGAAGTAGTAAGCCAACCAGCCTGCCTCCTACTGGAATGGGGGAGTCGACCTGGGCTGACACATCGGGGTGTCTGCTTGACAGGAGCCTTGGACTGGGAAGAGGATGTAGCCCTGCTCATCCCCCTCCTGCCTCTCCCTTGAAAGAACGCCCTCTGTGGGAAAGGAGAGGAAGTCTGAGCTTGGTAGAAAGGCCTGTGAAAAGGCCTGCCCCCAGATTGCTGCTTCTGAGGAGTGGCTTGCCTCTCTTTGGCCTGTGCACTCCTGTAGGTGGCCCTGTACTCATCCATTTTCTTCATGTAAGCCTCTGTCTGCTCCCCAAACAGAGAGTTACCCACTACAGGGAAATCCATAGCCTTAGCCTGGGTATCCTGAGAAAGGCTAGTACATCTGAGCCAAGCATGTCTCCTGAGAGACACAGATGTAGCCATGACTCTTGATGCCACATCACTGGAGTCCACAGCAGCATGGAATTGTACCTTGGATGCCTCGTTTCCATCAGCAGCCACCTCCTCCAGCTCTTTGGCTAGCTGGGTGGAGGCCTGCTTAGCCAGTTCCAGAACCATATCCCACCTGGACTTCTGGTACCTGGCTATGTAGGCCATATAGTTAGCCTGCCTGAGTCCCAAAGAAGATGCCAAATACTGCTTTTTGGCCATGGCATCAACCTTCCTGGAGTCTTTGTCTGGGGTGTGTGAAGCCAAAGGAATGTTAGCCCTGTCACAGGCTGCAGCCTGCAAAACTCCAACATGGCTGCAATGATTGTATAAGAACTCTGTACCTGAGCCTGACAGTATATACCTCCTGTCCATTCTCTTATCCAAAGGAGGTAGGGAGTTAGGAGTCTGTAAAATCTTTTTTGTCTGTTTCCCCAAAGACTTGTGAAGGGGGATAGACAATCTCTTGGACTCTAGGATGTCCATCATCTCGACAAAATTGGGCTCTTCCTCCACCTCAGCAGCTTCAACCATTGGGAGCTAAAGAGTTTCAGCCACCTTCTTGTAAAACAAGAAGTGTGAAGGGGGGACTCAGAAAGCCTGAGAGGGGAGACATTCAAGGGTCTGTCTGGGCAGATGTCCAGTTCAATAGGCATATCCAGACCTTCAAAGCCATTACCTTCGTCCTCATAGTCGGGATACTCCTCTTCTCCCTCCCACTCCTCATAAAAAGCATCCGGATCATAATCCGATGGAGTCAGATCCGACCGAACCAACCGCCTAACCGACCACCTAACCGACGGTACCGGTTCGGACGGAACCGGTCAAAGCAACTGAACTATGCTAATTGCTTTGGCAATCTCGTCAGTAGTTGGAGTATGCAGCGCTGGATCAGAACTGTCTGACTTGCGTTTTCGTTTCGATGGACCGACCCCTCGGAGTCGGACCTCCTTTTTGCCCGAGGAGGTATCGCCTAGGTCAGTAGGCACCTCCTCAGGTTCAGCCGCAACCGAACCGGGCTGGCCAACCAGATCTACGGACTTCTCTGCCTCCCTTTCCTTCAGCCTACTCAATCTCTTTTCCAGAGTGGCTTTAGGAAAATTCTTACAAATGTGGCAGTCTGTTTTGAGGTGGTCAAACCCTAGATTGTAAACATAGATGAGGTGGGGGGTCAGCCTTAGCAAAGGCCTCACCACACTCAGTACAGTGTTGAACCCCAGTGGGGCCGTTTTTTTCCTTGGGTTTCTCAGACATGGCCAACCTAAACAATTACTCAAAGCTTTCCAAGCCAGGTAATAACCAACCGATCAGTTACAAACCGTGTTACGGGTTCTGTAAAAGAACCAGAAAAAGTCCGGTCCTTTTAAAACCGATCAGCACCAAAACACCACACTAAATCCCAGAAAAGATTAAATCAATAGAACAATTAGAAAAAGGGTTGGTTCCTAGCCAGACCGACGAGAAACCAAGAAAATAAACAATTTTCACTGAATTAAATAAAATACAAGTCACTACCTATCTACCACACTAACTGTACTGTAGACAGAGCCTGGAAATCCGAAAAAATAATAAATCACTTAGACAACCCGGACGCTGATTCAAACTCTATCGAACCGAGCAGAGGAAAAATCTCTGGAGCGACTTCTCTGTTAGGCGGAGTAAAGAATCTGATGGTTACACTGGTAAGTACCAGAGACAGACGTTTGAAAACCAAGCTCAAACTTAACGTTCTATGCTTCTGCATAAAGTTACCTCTTTCCTCTCCGGGGCAGTTCACGTGCTAGGGCTAACTGCATATTGTCAGAATACAGCAAGACTTCATGTTATTTGAAGCTACAGGGGAGACAGGGAGGGTAAAAGAAGGAGGAGGAGTGGCGCTCTCTAGGTAAGGGAAGAGATCACAGCAACAGAACTAAAGAATAAACAGGGAGGAGTGGAGGCACTGTGGGTCACCCTGGAGACAGGATATGGCACCACAATCCGCGGGGGTTGTATACAGACCCCCATCTCAAGGGAAGGCAATGGACAAGGAAATGATAGAAGGAATCCTTAGAATGGCAGAAAAAGGGGAGATATTGTTGATGGGGGACCTGAATATGCCAGATTTTAACTGGAGCACCTTTACTGCAGCCCCATCCAAGTGCAGGGTTATTCTCGATGCCCTACAGGGGGCATGCCTCAGACAGCTAGTGTTGGAACTAACTCGGAAGGAAGCAATCTTAGACCTGGTGCTGTCAAACAGGGACAGAGAAAAGATCTCAGATTTAGAAGTGGGTAGCCATCTGGGAGCAAGCGACCACCAGTGTGGTTCACGATAAACACAGCCATAGAGTCAAGCCATACAAAAGCAAGAGTACTGGACTTTAGGAGGGCTGACTTTGGGAAAATGGGAGTGCACCTCAGAAAAGCACTAGCAAACGGGCAAGAAGGAGGGGTGGAGGAACAATGGTGAAAAATTAAAACAGCTCTCACAGAGGCAACAAAAGCCTTTCTGTGAAGCAAATCAACAAAACAAAATGAAGGAAAAAAACACTGTGGTTCTCAAAAGAGGTGGCGGGGAAGGTTAAGGAGAAAAGGGTAGTATTCAGGAAGTATAAAGAAACATAGAAGAAGCAGGACAGAGAACTGTACCAGTTAAAGCAGAAGGAAGCAGGGAAGGCAGACAGAATAGCAAAGGCACAAACTGAGGAAACGATAGCCAAATCAGTTAAGAAGGGAGATAAAACCTTTTATAGGTAAACTATGGAGCAAAGAAAGACCAAGTGAGGGATACTGAGACTTAATATTTATTTTATTTATTTATTTGTGCAAGTTAGATTTACAACCTTTGAGTCAAGGACTCATTTACAAAGGCACCTCATCGCAGGGAGGGTAGACAAATTTACACAGTGTGTTTACAACAATGAAAATAGTACGAGGCAAACACTGAACAAAGAGTACATGAAGGTTGCATAATGTTACATTTTAAAGGTTACTGTCATATACAGGTACCCAGGGGTTACATTGGAGGAACAAACCTGAATAAACCTAGAGGGGGGTATAGGTAGGGATGGGGGCGAGGGATAATAAGGGGAAAGGAGGATGGGTAAAGGGTGACAGTGAAAAAGCAGGGATACTGAATGAATACTTCTGCTCAGTATTCACAAAAGAAGAGGAGGGGGAGGTACCGAAATCAAAGAATAGAAGCACTCTGCATAGGGAGGTTGATATCAGTCCATTCACAGAAGAAAGGGTTCTGAAAGAACTCTTAAAACTGAAGATGGACAAAGCAAGGGGGCCTGAAAGGATTCACCCCAGAATTCTAAAAGAACTAAGGGTAGAACTAGTGACACCACTGACTACCCTTTTTAACAAATTATGGGAGGACGGTGTGGTACCTGAGTACTGGAGGAGTGCAGATGTGATTCCCCTTCACAAAAGTGGGAGCAAGACAGAGGCAGGAAACTACAGACCTGTTAGTTTGACCTCAGTGGTAGGGGAAATGATGGAATCACTTCTGAAGGAAATAATTATTAAGTTCCTAGAGGCAAGTGGGGCACAGGACCCAAGTAAGCATGGATTCACATCGGGAAGGTTGTGTCAGACGATTCTAATAGATTTCTTTGACTGGGTGATCAAAGTAGTAGACCATGGAGGGGCTGTGGACATGGCCTACCTAGACTTTAGCAACGCATTTGACACAGTCCCACACAAAAGTCTAATATACATGTTAGCCAGCCTTGGATTGGGTCCCAAGGTGGTAACCTGGGTAAAAAACTGGCTGGACAACAGGACGCATAGGGTAATAGTAAACTGAGTCCACTCAGAAGAAAGGTGGGGTTATCGCAGGGTTCAGTACTGGGGCCGGTACTCTTTAATGTAACCCCCAGGTCGCATCTGGAAACGAGCAGTCCCTGCTCAGTATGCTTATCTGGTAAATCTCTTAAATAAATAAATGTCTTTATAAGTGACATTGCAGAGGAACTGAAAGGAAAAGTATGTCTCCTTGCAGATGACACAAAGATCTGCAGCAGGGTCGATATAGAAGGTTGGGGTGGAAAGGATAAGAAGGAACTTGGCAAGGTTAGAGGAATGGTCAAATGTATGGCAGCTTAGATTCAACACAAAGAAGTGCAAAGTAATGCACCTGGGAAACAAAAACCCAGGGGGAGAGTACACAATGGGAGGTGAGATACTGACAACAACAAAAAATGGAAAGGGACCTGGGGGTAGTCATATCAGATGACCTAATGGGGGGCAAGCAATGTGAGAAAGCAGTAAGAAGGGCTGGCGGGATACTGGGATGCATAGGGAGAGGCAACACCAGTAGAAACCGGGAAGTTGTTATCCCTCTGTACAGACAGTTGGTGAGACCCCATCTGGAATACTGCGTGCAGTTCAGGAGACCCCACCTCCACAAGGACATAAGACAGGATGGAGGCTGTCCAGAGGAGAGCAACTATAATGGTGCCAGGTCTGCACCAGAAGACATACGAAGAGAGATTAAAGGAGCTTAATATGTATACCCTCGAGGAGAGGGGGGGACATGATGGAAACTTTCAAGTACCTCAAGGGAATCAACAAAGTCCAAGAGGGTAGCATCTTTCAGAAAAAGAGATGTGCAAGAACAAGGGAGCACAATTTGAAGATGGGGGGGGGGAGGCTCAGAGGTAATGTGAGGAAGTAATTTTTCACAGAGAAGGTGGTGGATAAATGGAACGGCCTTCCTGAGGAGGTGGTTGAGTCAAAAACAGTGGGAGAATTCAAGAATGCATGGGACAGACATAAGGCAATTCTAGTGGTGGGTAGGAGGAAGTAGGCTGTCTGTTAACTAGGATCTGCAGCTTATCCATCAAGTAGGGAAATGGGCAGAATACGTGAGCCAAGCGGTTCTTATCTGCTGTAAAATTCTGTGTTTCCCAACATAGGTGGTCTAGCAAGGAGCAGTACAGCACAGTGGTTTAAGGCTCTGGGCTGCAAACCTGGATACCTGGGTTTGAATCCCACAGCCCCCACTTACATACTGTGTGACCCTGAGCAAGTCACTTAACTGCCTTGTGCTCCCAGGTTGCACCTGTAAAAGTACAGTTAAGTAAGAACTTACTGTAATAGTAGATCTTCGAGAGGAGCTCTTGCAGCAGCTATAACCATTAGGACTAATGCCACAGGCCTAGGACCCACTGGAAAAATCTTAGCTAGCAGTATCCAGCAGGGACCACCCATTGACATCGGCTCCACCCCAACGTCGGTCACGGTACAAAAGGGGGCGGACCCAGCTCCACCCCAGTTCCCCCACTAAGACCCGCGAAAGATCCCAGCAAGAGAACAGAGCGAAGCCTGAAGAAGATGTGCTAAACACAGCACCGGGGGATGGAGGGCGAGAAAGCAGTGCCTGCTGCAAGAGCTCCTCTCGTAGATCTACTTTTACGGTAAGTTCTTACGTAACTGTACTATCTTACTTCGAGTGGGAGCTCTTGCGGCAGGCTGCAACCATTAGGACTGAGTCCCAAGCAGTCCTGCACCAAGGAGGAGTATAACCTCAGGAGGAGGAGGGATGAGAAAAAGGCCACTCAAGAAAGAAGCCCCTGAAGGACTGCCAAGCCGAAACCGGCACGGCGTCTGGATGTAATGTCCAGGCTGTAGTGTTTCACATAAGTGTGTACAGAGTTCCAGGTGGCTGCCGCACAGATGTCTCTTACAGAGACATTTTTTAAGGCAGTAAAGGAAGCCGAGACTCCCCTGGTGGAGTGACCCCTAACCGGGCCCGGAAGGGGGTTATTGCACCTCTCATAACAAAACATAATACAATGGACAAGCCACTCAGAAATCATCTTTTTAGACACCGGTTTGCCCAAGCGTTGTGGCGCGAAGGCCACAAACAGTTGCTCCGATTTACGGTGTGTAGCTGTGTGCTTGAGGTAGTACTTCAGCGCCCTGTGAATGTCCAGTGTGTGAAGGAGAGCTTCTCCCCTATTGTAAGGAGAAGAAAAATAAACTGGAAGGTCAACCGACTGGTTGAGGGTCAACTCCGAGACCACTTTAGGAAGGAACTTAGGATTTGTTTGAAGGGAAACCATTTCCCTGTGAAAAAACAAATAAGTCTCTTTACACATCTTCGAGCTGAGCTAACAGCTACTTAAAAACAAACCTTCCAGGAAAGGTAACGCAGCTCACAATCAGCCGCTGGCTCAAAAGGGAGGAGAGTGAGCTTCTCCAACACAAACAGGAGGTCCCAGGGAGGGACAGGATCCCTAATGGGAGGTCTCATATGCAGAATACCCCGTAAAAAAGTTCAGGCCACGTCCAGTTGGGCCAAGGTTCTATCTCCCAAGAGGACGTGATATGCAGATATGGCCCACATGTGCACCTTTATCAAAGGGTAGCTCAAGCCTTGTTGGTATAAGGAGGGTATAAGGAGAGGAAATACTGCAATGCTGAGTTCACCAGACAGGTAAGGGGGGTCCAGATGGTGAGACGACACCCATAAGCAGAAACGCTTCCACTTCATATCATAAGTGGACCGAGTAGAGGGCTTCCTCGCCGAGACGAGGACATCCGCCACCTCCTGGGAGACCCCATACCTGGATTTCGCTACATCTGCAGGAGCCAGGTGTGAAGGTGCAAAGACCTGAGATCTGGATGGACCAGCGTGCTCCAATCCTGGGACAGCAACTGCGAGCATATTGGCAACGGGACTGGAGGTTCTGAGGACAAACGCTGAAGTATTGGGTGATTAGAATCATCCGCGCTCCCTTGGCCTATATCTTCAACAGTACTCTCTGAATGAGAGGGAAAGGAGGGAAGGCATAAAGAAACCTTCCTGCCCAACAAAGGCACAACGCGTCTGGCCAGAAAGCACCAGGCATGAGTTCTCGAGAGCACCAAGTTGGCAGTTTGGCGCTGTGTGGGGACGCAAAAAGGTCCAGCTCTGGACGACTCCATGTGTCAATGAGCTGATCCGCTACTGATTGTAGTAACTCCCACTCATGCACCTTGGACTGAGACCTGCTTAGGCTGTCAGCCAAGTCGTTTAGGACACCTGGAACGTGCACTGCGGACAGAGAGATGTGACGCTCCAGTGCCCAGTACCAGACTCTCATCGCCTCCCTGCATAGGGGGTAGGAGTGCGTTCCCTCTTGCTTGTTGATGTAGAAGATGACCGCCATGTTGTCCGACTGAACTAGGAGAGAGCCTGGGACAAGGTCCTTTTGGAAGGCATGCAGCGCACTGAGGACCATTCACGTCTCCAGGACATTGATGTGGAGGTCGCTCTCCACTGGAGTCCAGACCCCTTGTGTTTAGCGGGCACCTAGGTGCGTGCCCCCCCATCCCAAATCTGACACATCCGTTGTTAGAGTCTGATTTGGGGGCTCCTGATGGAAAGGGACCCCTTTCTCTAGATCGAGAGGGTCCAGCCACCAAAGTAGGGTCCTCTTTACCGGCTCTGTGACTTTGACCATGTGATTCAAGTCGTCTGAGCAATGATCCCACTGCACCTTGAGCATCCACTGTGGGACTCTCATGTGCAGGCGGGCCAAAGCAGTGACATGGATGGCTGCTGCCATGTGCCACAGAAGTCTGAGGAAGGTCCTGGCCTGGACCCGAGGGGTTACTAGGACCGATCCGGCCATCTCCTGCAGGTGATCGCCCCTCTCTGGAGGCAGAAAATCCATGCCCTGGATTGAGTCTGGGACCGGCCCTATGAAGACGAGTCTTTGGTTGGGCTCCGGGGAAGGCTTTGGAAGGTTCAGGGTGATCCCCACCTCTCGGAACAGAGTATAGGTCTCTCCGAGAGCCTGAAGGAGGTGTATCCTGCACGGGGCCGCAAGCAGCCAATCGTCGAGGTAAGGGAAGACATAATGTCACTGGTGCCTTAGAGCCGCAGCTACCACTGCCAAGCATTTGGTGAAGACTCGAGGAGCGGAGGAGAGGCCGAACGGAAGAACCCGAAACTGATGATGCTCCCCCTGGAAGTGGAACCTCAAGTACTTCCTGTGGGGGGGGGCCCAATGTGTATGTACGCATCTTGCATGTCTAGAGAGCAGAGCCAGTCTCCCTGGTGCAGCAGAGGAATAAGACCTGGAAGGGTCACCATCCCGAACCTTTGGTACTCTATATAGTTGTTTAAGGAGCTGAGGTCCAGGCTGGGCCGAAGATTTTGTGTCTTTTTTTGAAACTAGGAAAAATCACCCTTTTTCGCAAGAGGGCCTGAATCTTTCCTTCTATGAGAGGTATGTGAGAAGGAGGATATCTTGAGGACCTTGGTGGATTATCTGGAGGAATATCCATGAACTCCAGCATGTGTCCCCTCCTTATAATGTCTAGGACCCACTGGTCCACTGTAATAGAGCTCCAACCCTTCAGGTGAAGGGAGAAGCGACCACCTACTGCCTCCCCTGGAACCTCCTCCAGAGAAGGGGGGGGGATCAGGAGGAAGTCACTGGGTGGAGCCAGGAGTGGGCAGAGAGGCTTGGGAGGACTTGGGGCCTCGAAAAGGAGCACCTCCAGGTTGCTGGCTGCCGGCTTTCCTTTTGAAGCCACCTCTCTGGCCCTGTTTGTTTCCACAGGCTTGAGCACCTGAGGGTTTCCCGAAATGGCCAATGTCTCGCTCTTTTCTGGTCCCCTCTGTACATTTGCCTGACGGACCAGATGGATTTGCCAGACTCCTGGAGACGAGAGATGAGGGACTCTGTCTCCTGCCCAAATAAAACGGAACCCTGGAATAGGAGGTCCGGGATTCCGGCCTGCAAATCCTGGTGAAAGCCCGAGACTCTCAACCAGGCATGGCGCCGGAGGCAGACACCTAATGCTGCCGCTCTGGCCACTGTATCTGCAGTGTCATACGAGGCACGGAGAACATGCATGCCAACATCAGAGCCTGACTTTGGAATATCCAGAAGCTCAGTCTTTTGTGTGGAGTCTGGCAAGGCACTGGCTATCTCCTGTCCCCTCTCCCACAACGCATTCTGGTACTGGACCATATGCGTTTGGAAGTTAAGAGACTTAATGGAGCAGGTGGAGGCAGAATAAACCTTCTTGCCCACCTGGTCCAAATAGCGAGATTCTGGGTCAGGAGGCTGGGAGCTAAGGTGTCTGGGTTGCTTGGACTTGTGGTGGGCAGCCATAATAACTGATGAGTCCGCCTGACAGTGTTCCACTAGGAAAGGCTCATCCCTCGGGGCTCTGTACAGCCTGACTTTTTCAGAACAACCGGTACTGAAGCCAGACGCTTCTAAGTTATCCTGGTAAGGTCTTGGAAGGTGTCCACCAAAGAAGGTACCACCAGGGCTTGGGCTCCTTCTGCCTCAGGTAACGGGCTAGTCTACGGTATTCCGGATCCAGGTCCTCCGTATCTCACTCACTAGAGGCCTGGATATGCCTCACGACATCCATGAAAGACGGATCGTCAGGAAGTGAGCGGGGTTGGTCCTTTTCCCCCGGGGAACCCCCAATCCCCAAAAGGGACGAGGGAGAAGCAGAAGATTAAGAGGACGATCTGCTACTGGGCCTAGAGTAGCCACAGCTACACCTAGGACTCCCCCCTCTCGAGCGTCGGTGGCTGCCTGACCAACACCGGTTCAAGGACCAGCGCTGGCTGTGGGACCGACGGAGCAGTGACCAACGCCCGAGGACCGGCATCGAGAGTGGGAGCGGGCCTGCCTGGACAAGCGGGAATGGTTCCTGGGCAATGACCAGGACCAACGGCTTCCTGACTGGGATGGGCGCCGACGACGGTCCGGAGACCAGGTCCAGAACGAGCCCGTGAGGCCGAGCGAGGCAGCGACCGCTCAGGGGACTTCTCAGGTAGAGTGGGGAGGCCCTGGGGGTCACATTCGTCTGGTCAGTCAGTACCCAGTGTCGGGTCCAGCTTCAGCGGAGACTGCTCTTTTTTCACCTGACTCCACCAGAAGGTGAACAGCTCCTGCAGTTCCTCTTTGTTGAAAACCGCGGCTGCGGAACGGGAAAGAAAGCCAGGGAAGCCGGAGGATCCGGCAGGGCGTGGGAGGGAGAACCCCAGAGAGCCCTGCAAAGTGGAAGACCTGGGAGTCACTGAGATCGCCCTGCCGCTGGGGTGTCTTCCACCAGAGTAGCCTCTACCGCGCCAGTCACGGCATCTGGCGGCGTCAACCCAGCAGGAGTGGTGCCAGGCAACTTTTCGCCAGCGGCTTGCCCACATAGGGCAAGGCGAGACCTTCTTAGGCAGGGCCTAGCTTGTGCCGAAAAGGCCTAGGGGTAACCCGTAGCAGACCCACCTTTGGTTTTGCCATTTTTCTCCCCCGACGTTCCTGCCTTGGCCGGCGCCGGTTTCTTGGCGGGAAGGCCAGGCACTTTAGAGACTTCCGGGTGCTTATGATGGTCCCTCGAGCCCGAGGTCTTCTTGGGGGAGGAGTGAGAACGGGACCGAAACCAGGAGCGATGATGGGACCAGCTATGGTCCTTGTCACGGGAGCATTTGCGAGCCTTGTCCTGGTGCTTGCCCCCCCCCCCCGAGGTGTGCAGGACATCCATTTTCTGCTCCATGAGATGGGCTTTTAGGGCCTTCAGGTGTCTAATCCTTGTTCTGCTCGTGAAGCCCTTGCAGATTTTGCAGGCCACGCTGTCATGATCTGGGCCCAGGCAAAAAACGCATTTGGTGTGGCCATCCTTTGAAGGTGTCTGGCGGTCACAGTCATACTTATTCCTCCTGGGGCCAGAGGAAGAGACAGAGGACGGCGACAACATATGCCAGACTGAAGTCGGAAGAGAAAAAACTATGAAAAATCATCGAATACCCGATGAAGAAGGAACAATTTCTTTATTTTCTTTTTGCTGGTTTGGTGGATAGCCAGGAACTTCCACAACGCGAGTGGGTCGCGGCAGGAAAAGAACTGGGGTGGAGCTGGGTCCTCCCCCTTTTGTACCGTGACGGGGTGGAGCCTACGTCAGGGGGAAGTCCCTGCTGGGTACTTCTAGCTACGATTTTTCCAATGGGTCCTAAGGCCTGCGGCGTTAGTCCTAATGGTTATAGCCTGCTGCAAGAGCTCCCACTCGAAGTAAGATCAAGCTCTCAGCTTGGTGTCTCTCTCCTGGTTAAAAAAAAACAAAAAAAACACATGCGTGCACAAGAAAAACAGACACATACCACAATTCCAACTGCACCACATGCTTGTGCCTTAAGTCAACTGGGTCTAGGCTAATAAACCAACCTGTAAAATATACAGGAAACCCTGAGTAAAGCAGCTATAGAACCACTTCTAAGTGACTCAGGACAGGCAGCAATGCCTGCGTACATGAACAATTTCGTGCAGCAGATAATGAAAAAACATGCAGTTTTGCTAGCACTATATCAGGTAAAAATTTGCAAGCTATCCAAGAAAAGAACAGTCTCTTCTGCCTGCACCGACATACAGCTCAAAATAGCCTTGGGACAAGAAAATCCCCTGATCAAAACTGCTGGATATGGTGACAAAAAAGTTGTGCCTGCAGCCACCTACTGCGCGACACTAGCACCATCCAGCCAGTTATTCGGCCCTGTGTATGCCAGCGGTCTTACGGGGGAATCTGAACTTGGCAAATGTTTGCCCTCTTTGGAGTCCAGTCAGTCAATGCTACCTAAAGGAAGAGATCCCATGTAAGGAACTGTGAACAATAATAAGCTACAAGAAAGTCTGCCCCCTCTTGGCTGATGAGGGGTATAACACTGGAAATACAAGACAGACCTATATTGTGCCCAAATTTGATTCCACTGGAAGGTGCAGGCTCGTTTGCCCGTTGCACCCACAAAACAGTCAAGATCTCCTTACTGGGCTGCCAGACCTTTCATAAACATGGCGGTATAGTATATTTAGCCTCATGTGAGACCAAAACAACACCAACCTATGTCAAAAAAAGATTGTCCCCTGAGAAAAAGGAAGTCTGACATCCACCCCCAGACCTGCTTTCACTCCTGATCTGACCTGATCCACGAGGAGGGTGGTTAACCCACACTGCAGATCTGACTACACGGAGCCTCACAGCTAGACACTGTAAGGTCCGAGACTCCTCTGGGTGTAACCTCTGAACATCACAGTGACCCAGCCAAAAAGGAAGCATCATTCTGTGTTCAAGTGAAAAAAAGGGAATTGAAAACAAACAATTTCTCACCCAATGGGACTGGTTCCCCAAGCTACCAAGCCACCAGCATAGATGTTGCCGTCTCCTACTTTTATGACTCCTTTACCCAGGCCTGCGACATTTTTGGCCCCCATAAAGAAATCAAATGCTAAGAAACACAATGTCCCCTGGACAACGCCATCCCTCCTTCATCTTCTCAAAAGCCGAGATGATCTATGGCACAGGGCCACTGATCAGGAAAAGCAGCAGATAGGCAAGAATACCAAGCTGCGTGGAACAAATGTACCTGGGCTGTTCGAAAGGCAAAAGCTGAGTACTACAGAGCCACCCTTACTGCCTTCTGGGGCTCATCCCGCAAGTTCTAGGATAACATAAAGTCCCTAAATGGCAGGTCGCAGGCGCCGCCCCCATCCCAGATTGCAACTAATGGGTCAGTCACCACAGATCTAAAAGAAATTGCCAGTACGGTCAATAACAGCTTTACTGATCTCAGCTACGTCCTCCCCCAAACCGTTTTTGACCCAGTACCCGACGCTGCCCCCCCCCCGCGACCACCGTTCTATCTCCAAACTATTTCCCCACATAAAGCGTGACACTACCTGGCCAAGGCCCTTAACAGAACCAGCCCCCGAACGACCCACTTGATGTTAAACTCCTCCGACTGGCTCTGGACATGCTGCTCATCCCTCTTACTGCCCTTCTGAACCTCTCCCTCTGCTTGGGACAGTTCCCAACTGTTTGGAAGAATGTGGTAGTCACTCTCATCCACAAAGGAGGTGGCCCCTGTCACCGGGTAACTACCGTCCAATTTCTATTCTGCCCCCCCATCCAAAGCTCTAGAAAAAATTGTGGCTGACCAGCTGTCAAACTACCTTGATACCCATAACCTGCTACGCAAAGAACAACACCGGTTCTGAGCAGGGCATAGCACCACCACGGCCCTCCTGGAGTTCTCTAGCCACATACACTATGCCCTTGACAGAGGACACATTGCTGCGGCCATGTTCACTGATCTATCTATGGCTTTTGACACGGTCAGCCACCCCCCCTCCTGCTCAACTCTGTCACCCAAATGGGGCTCTAACAAGGACCGCGTGATTGGTTAGCTAGCTACCTGTCGTCCAGATCACAATGTGCAAGGATAAATAACACGGTCTCCGGCACACGCTCCATCCGCGCTGGAGTCCCGCAGGGCTCCATCCTGGGGCCCCTGCTTTTCTGCTTGTTTTTAAATGCTCTCCCCCACCTCGTGTACTGAAAAGATACTCTTATATGCGGATGACGTCGTCATCTGTGCCTCCCACACCAACCCAGCTAACCTGCAGACTTCACTCCAAACTGCCTTCAGTCGAACAGAACACTGGTTCACTGAGCATAGGCTGACCTTGAACCCGGAAAAAACTAAAACTCTATTATTTGCTCATCACCAAAATAAACTAAAAAATGCCCAACAGTCTATTCAATCCAGTTCGCTCTACACCCTTGAACTGGTCTCGTCCTACAAGTATCTGGGTGTCATCTTTGACATGGCTCTCACGTTACACACACACACACACACACACACACACACACACACACCAGCACCCTCTCGTCTGCCACCAAATCATGCGTCGGTCTTCTTTATTGCCACAAAGCCTGTCTCCCCCCAAAGCCCTAAGGTTAGCACTCGCCTCCTCCGTCATGTCCCTGATCAACTATGGCTTGTTGGTCTACCCCGTAGCGGATGCCATAGCCATTGGTAAACTAAAAGTAGTCCTCAGTAAAGCCTGTAGACTCCTAACTGGCGCAGACCGTATGAGTCATGACCCATACTTAAACCCTCTACTCCCTTGCCCAGATTCTTAACTTCGACAAAAGGGTACAATACCAGGCCTGCCTCTTGGCCAAAAAATTGCTGTTTGGCATGATCCACCCCCCCCCGGCCTATCAGCTGCTCTAACACCCCCGTGAGTACACGTAGCTCTGAGAAACCTGCTATAGCTGTTCCTAGGGTCCATACTACCCTAGCCCAGAAATCCTTTCTGGTCAGGGCACCCACCTGGTTCAACTCCCTACCCACCCTGTCTCCTGCCATGCTAAACTTGGCCCTAAAGAACCACCTCCTGGCCTCCCACAGTTGCTCCTGCCCACAATAGGTCCTTCAGTCCTGCTGTGGCCGACAACTAGGTGACCTCTTTCTGTTGGCCAATTTTGGACAGGGCCCCATCGATGTGTCCTTGGGCACTGAAATTCGCCCCACAGACTGCTTATTGCTCCTTGCAGGTTTGCACTTAGTGTGCCAATAACATAGCTACTACTCCGTATAGGATATCTGCACATCTGTGAAATGTATATTCCATATGTAATGCACAGAACTTCATTGTAAGCCCACCTAGGCACTCACACCTAGCTGTTTTGCTCTCTATATACGTCGAACTGTAATGACTGTGATGTCTTGTGTTGTAATTACCACTACCTGTACGCATGTGTGTTTATCCTTGACATGGAGCCTTTGGAAACGAGTCCCTGACTCAAAGGTTTGTAATTCCGATACCAACCATAAATAAATAAATAGGTTATGTTCCATCTACTCAGTCTTCCTTGGAGGGACACTATTCCTTATTCAACAGACCTAGATCTATCTGGTCAGGAACCTCTTAACAACCCCCCCCCCCCATTCTCCTCCTGACTCATCATGATGTCAAGATAAGAGATGCTAGCAAAGCTGGGAAAGAATCTAGTGCTGCTGTGGTGCACCTGGACATGCCTGTAGGAGTCTCAGTGGTGCACCCAGTGAGGGACACCAGTTCTTTTGAGAGCGTGACGGTGCGAGGGGGTCCAGGAGTGGAGTTCAGGATTCTTCTAGTCTACCGACCACAAGGATGGGACCAGAGTTTCCCGGAGGAGATGTCAGCTTTTGTCGCTGAGAGGGTGTGGGAGTCACCGAGGTGGCTTATTTTTTTTTTTTATTTGCCCTTTATCCTGGCTGGACCACCGTCTACTTCTTCCGACCTGGTCACGACCCCGGGACCTCTACCACCGCCTATAGCTGCAGGACCTTGGTCACCCCAGCTCACCCCCGGAGGGGCGCAGGCCACCGTTCGTGACCCGGAACTGTGACTGGTTGGGGTCCCGCAGCGGCGATGGCGTGCGAGGATCTCCGGGAGGGCTTCATCCTACGGTGGTCCTGCCGCCTTTTTCCGTTTTCTCCCAGAGGAGGCGGGGCGTGCAATGACGCCAGCGCTGCCCGCCTCCCCCCCACGTCAAGCATCGGCTGCTGAGAACCCCCGCCACCGCCAGGAGTCCCCAGCGCCCGAGCGCTACCCACACCCTCCCCGGAGAAGGAGAGCTGTCCATCGACGCCGACTTACTCCCCGGTCGTTTTCCGACACGACCCGGATCCGCCTCAACCCGGTCGCCAGCGTCACAAGCGGAAATCTCACCACTGCGCCGACGGGTCGGCCCCAAGGTGGCTTATTCTTGATGATTTCAACACCAGGGTGGATGACAGGGCAACATCTGTGGCTAGAGACTTCCTGTTAAACATGGAGGCTCTGGGCCTCTCCCTAAAGACAACGGCCGGGACCCACCGCTCTGACCTGGTGTTCTCCCTGGGGCTTGAAACTGACACCAAGACTGATCCGGTCATTTGGTCGGATCAATGCACCATCAGGTTCACCTTTAGAGCCCCCCTAAATGTCCCTCCCCCTGTGGCAATGGTTCAGTTCCGCCCTTTGAAAGATTTACAACCAGAGGGTCTGATGGCAGAGCTGGACATTTCGTTTGTGCTTGAGGCTTGCGCTGACGGCCCAGAGACTACTGTGATGGCCTATAATAGGACTGCTGAGTCTCTGGACCACCTGGCGCCAATCCGTGTACGCCCCCTGGTTTCCCATCTCAGCTCGCCATTGTTTGATGCAGTGCTGAGAATGCTGAAATCTAGGGGGCAGAGGTTGGAGAGGCTTTGGAGGAAGAACAGGTCTTCAGAGGACAAGCTGGTTCTGATTACTCATTACGATGAGTATCAGAATGCAATCATTCAGAAAAAGGCACCATTTATGTCTATGATGATTGTAGCCAGGAAGAACCTACCAGCTCTGCTCTTCCGGGTTGCAGACAGGCTATTACGTCTGGCCTGTCTGGAACCTGTTAGAACAGTTTCCGCTCACAAATGTTCTTTTTGGACAGAGTGTCCATGAGGGCTAGGATTTCACCTAGTGGAAAACCATCCTCCAACAGTGGCAGCCTTCGAGGAGTCGGATGCACTCAGTCGCCTTGGGGAAGAGTTTCAGCCGGGAGGACGGTGAAGGTCTGTGAGGTGATCTCTGGGCTTAGACCATCTTTATGCGACCTCAACCCAGGCCCAACACGTTTACTGGTTGGTTGCACTGAGGCTCTGGGACCGGTTTTGCCAAGATTGTCAGGAGTTCCTTGTCAGCCGGGGTTTCTCCAGAGTCTCTTAAACAGGCTCTCATTAAGCCACTGCTGGAAAAAAAAACATCTTTAGACCCCAATGTCTTGGAGAATTACCGGCCTATCTCGAACCTCCCCTTTCTGGGGAAGGTGGTTATGGAACAGCTCAAGGGTCACCTCATGGACTTCCAAATATACAATCCTTTCTAGTCCGGGTTCAGGGCCTTGCAAAGCATGGAGACTGCATTGGTTAGGGTGCTAAATGACCTGGCTCAGGGCAAGGGATAGAGGAGAGCGAACCATTCTTGTTCTCAATTTCACCCCAGCGTTTTGACACCGTGGACCAAGGGGTGTTGCTGGACAGGCTGAGGGAGTATGTAGGACTCATCCTCAAAGTCATCAGCTGGTTTGAGTCCTTTCTCTGAGGCACGTCTCAGAGGGTGGTACTGGGGAATTATTCCTCGGACCCAATCGGCCTGCCCTGTGGAGTTCCCAAAGGCTCTGTCCTCTCCTCCATGCTGTCTGCAGTGTACATGCTGCCCCTGGGCAAGGTTATAAGGCAGTATGAGCTGAGTTTTCATTGCTATGCTGATGATACTCAGCTCTATCTGTCCTTTGCACCCAGGAGAGCTGATGTAGTCTATGTGCTAAATGAATGCCTGGCAGAGATCCGGGCTTGAACTTCATCAAACTGGCTGGGACTTAACCTGAGGAAGACTGAGATGCTGGTGGTTGAGCCAGGTCGAAGAGGAGGAGGAGTGGGGGCCCCTGGTGATAGATTGGGGCTTTTTATTGGCCCCACCGAACTAGAGGCCTCCATAAAGATGAAGAATTTGGGCACTGTCCTGGATAGCGAGCTGACACTTGAGGCTCAGGTATCGGTCATTGTCCGAACCAGGTTTTACCATCTCCGGAACATTGCCCAAATTAAGTCCCTTACCCCCTCTCCCCCAACCATGCTGGTACATGCTTTCGTCACCTCAAGGCTTGACTACTGTAACGCATGCTAGGGTCAAAGGAGATGTGTTGCAGCACCTGCAACTTTTGCAGAAGGCTGGAGCCCACCTGGTGGCTGGACATTCAAGATATAGTCATATTACACCGGTACTGCATGAACTGCATTGGCTGCCGGTGTGCTGGCGCATCACCTTTAAAGTAGGTTTTTTGACCTATAAGGCCCTACATGGGTTGGGTCCAGCCCATCTAAAGGAGCTCTTGCTCTCTCCCTGGAGGATCCCGCCTCCTAGGAGACAGCGTTTGGGAGGCAGGCGCCACTGAGGGGAAGCCGGGGAGAGTCGGGGGTGCAGCGCAGCCTAAGCCAAGGAGCAGCAGGAGCTGAGGGGAGTCAGGGACCGAGTAGCGGGCAGCACAAAAGCCGGTGGGGAAGCCGAAAAGCAGCAGGAAGGATTTTTTTTTCTCCCCTGAGGAGGACAAGCAGAGGGAAGGAGGTTAGAGAAGCAGCAGAGGATAGGAGGCGTTTTGTCCAGCCAAAGGAAAGGAGGTGTTTTTTGAGATTTTGAATCTCCCAGGTGGTGTCCCAGCATGAGCCAATCGGGCAGCGCTAAGGGGGGCTAATCAGGACGCGTGCTCAAGAGCCAATCGGGCAGAGCAGCACCTGACTTGAACGAGCAGCTTGGCTATAAAGAGCTGGGCTCAGCCGCTATACTGTGAGTGAGGGAAGAGAGCATCCGGGAGGCTAGCACCACTGAGGGGAGTCGGGGACAGAGTAGCGAGCAGCGCAAAAGCCGGTGGGGAAGCCGGGGAGAGTCAGGGGTGCAGCGCGGCCTAAGCCAAGGAGCAGCAGGAGCTGAAGGGAGTTGGGGACGTTGTAGCGGGCAGCACAAAAGCCGGCGGGGAAGCCGAGGAGCAGCGGGAAGGAGTTTTATTTTCTCCCCGAGGAGGAGGAGGAGGAGCAGAGGGAAGGAGGTTGGAGGAGCAGCAGAGGGAAGGAGGTGTTTGTCCTGCCCAACCTCCCCGGGCCCTATTAAATGGTCGAGGTGGGAGGAGCCAGTGTTATATAGCAGCAAGGATTCATGAGCTGGGGAGCAGCAGAAGGTGCCGCCTACTAGGGGTCGGAGCTGAACGCTACCTGGACTTGAGGACAGATGGTGAGTAAGACTGACTTTTGTTTACAGGGGGTGAAGGAGGGAGTGTGGTATTTTGAGCAGTATCCAGGCACAGACACTGTATTTGTTTTGTGTTTTGGCATAGTCACTGTATCTGTATTGCAAATTAAACTATAGGATAAGGCATCTTAGTGGAAAGGCATCGTAGGTAGGGACTAGAGGAGGTGGGGGGGGAAGGACTGCATTCTTATCTTTGGCACTATCGGGTAAGTTTACTTCTTTGGGGGGGGGGGCTAGTTAAGCTAGCACAACTGGTACTAGTAATTTTAGTTTTACTGATAATACTGTGTTCGCTCACACTGCCCTTTCCTGTAGTTAAGTCAGCTTAAGCATGGGCAGAATAGTGGGCTGTAATGGGTGCGGGCCGGCAGTTTGGATGGACATTTTGTGGAAGCTTGGAGGGTGTCCAATCTGTCACAGGCTGAGAAGGCTCGAGGAGGAGATGAGGTGGCTTGGGAGGGAGTTGGAGAGGATGGGAAGAGGGAGGGAGGGGGGCTGCTGGGGTAAGTGGGCCATCCCCAGAGGGGATCATGAGGGTACCAAAGGGGAGGAGCTTCGAGTAAAGAGAGGGGGGACTGGGAGGGGCGGGAGCAAACCGAACAGGAGTCCAGGCTCTGTAGGGGGGGGCCGTCGTAGGGAGGAAAGAGCCAACATACAGCAAGGAAGTGGGGGCAGGTAATATATTTGTGGTCCTGGCAACACTGGTGGAGGAAGGTTCGCCAGGAGGAGACAAGGGACAGAAGTAGGGCGGAGGAGGGAGTCAAGGATAATGGAATGAGGGGCACAGCTGGAAGAAGGGACAAAGGGGTAGAGAGGAAGGAGAAAGGAATAGGGAAGGGAGAGAGGATAGGATAGGTGGTGGGGGTGGGGGTCCAGGGAGGTTGGGAGGGTAGTGAAGGATAAGGATGAGGTGGGGGACAGATCAGGGTAGGGGGGAGCAATGGGGGGGAGGGCAGAGAAGCAAAGGTGGCGGACTCCGGACATAGATACCTAAGTAGTGAGGTGGGGGTGGGAACGAGGAAGGAAGAGGAGGGATACTAGTGCTGGGAGATTCTGTACTAAAAGGAATAAGATGGGGCAGTACGGGGGAAAGGCACAGTCATTTGTGGGTGGAGTGCAAACCTGGGTTAACGGCGGGCAGGGTGGGGCAGTCAGTTCTGAAATGCACAAGAAGGGGTAGGAGGAAACTGCATCTTGAGATGCACATGAGTATGAATGACCTGGCGGGAGAGACGGTGGAAGTGGTCAGGGAGAGGTTCGAGGAACTAGGTATGGTGTGTGAGAACTGGGGGAAATCGGTGGCCTTCTTGCAGGTGCTCCCAGTACCATGTGAGAGTACGGCGAGAAAACGGAGGATTACAGAGTTCAACGCATGGCTGGGGGGAATGGTGTTGGTCCAAGGGGTATGGATTAGTGGGGGGCTGGGGACAAACCTGGGACAACAATGATCTACACAGGAGACAGGCTGCACTTGAGCGGGGAGGGAATTATTAAAACAGGGGATGGGGGGGTACACAGCAGCAAAGTGAGTTTAAACTAGGAGGGGGGGTGGCGAGTGGACAGCTGGTAGGCAGGGTACCCGGAGAGGTGAGCCCAATGAGCTTACCCCCCAAGCCAGCAGGCGAGGAATCAGGGTTGAGGCATGGGGGATGGATGGGGGAACCCCAAGGCGAGCCAGGATGGAAGGATACAGGCTGGAAGGTGGTCACTCTGAATGTTAGGAGCCTAGGTAATAAGTTAGCTGCATTGCAGGTTCTTTTGGCAGTGAGGAGGGTGGACACTGCGGCCATCATAGAAACATGGGCTACACAGTACCAGGACTGGGATATGATGATCCCAGGGTACAAAATATTTAGGAAGGACAGGGCTAAAGGGAAGGGGAAGCATGACAATCTATGTACAAGAAGGGATAAGGTGTACAAGGGAAGGGGGGGGGAGGAAGGTAGAACAGAGGCCCTATGGATGCAGCTTCAGGACCCAAGGGGTAGGACACTGAGGATGGGAATAGTATACAGACCTCCAGCGCAAGGGGAGGACCTGGACAGAGAGCTAGCGGAGCAAATCAGAAAGGTCTGTAGGAAGGGGTGCACTGTGGTGGTGAGGGACTTCAACCTACCTGGGGTGGAGTGGGCCACTCCTGCCACCAGAGTGCGAGGGAGCAGGTCATACTGCAGGCATTTCAGGACAGCTTCCTGGAGCAGCTGGTACATGAGCATACTAGAGTGGTAGGACTCTGGACCTGGTACTTTCAAATGGGGGAGGCGGTAAGGGATCTGGGGGTGGATGACCCTCTGGCTGGGAGTGACAACAACTCAGTGTGGTTCACGCTTAATATGAGTAGGGAAACAGGGGGTACGGAAACCAGGGTGATTTGATTTTAAAGGGGTAGGCTTTAGTAGGATGGGGGAGATTTTGAGTAAGTATCTGGCAAGCATTCGCCAGGAAATGAATGCTAGTCAAAAGTGGGAGATTATTAAAAGAGGCCTGACAGAGGCCACTGGGGCATGTACAAAGGCGCGGAGTACGAAGGGAAGGGCAAAGAAGCCCAGTTGGTTGACTCGGTAGGTAACGGAGGGGGTAAGGGGCAAGAGAAAGGTATTTTGGAAACTCAAGAAGTCAGGGGGCTGTGTGTGTGTGTGAAGGAAGAGTATACGAAGAAGTCCAGGGAAGTTACCAGGCTAGTCAGAGCGGCCAAGGCCTCAAAAGAACTGAGACTGGCACAGGGTATTAGGGAAGGAGAAAAAGGACTTCTTCTCAAACTTACCACTGACACTCTTGTTGCCATGGACAATGGCTTTCTCACCAGTGTGGTTTTCATTGACATGACTAAAGCTTTTGATCTTGTTGATCATACCGTCCTTCTCTCAACACGGAAATCATTGAGCTTTACAACACCTGTCATGGCTTGATTTACTAGTTAGCTGCCAAATCAGGTTCAGATTGTGAAGTATAACTCCACCCTATCGAACCAGGCTACAATAAACATTGGGGTCCCTCAGGGCTCTGTCTTGAGACCCCTCCTTTTCTCAATCTTCATTAATAGCATCACCTCTGGCCTCACCTCCTGCTCATCCTTCCTACATGCCGACGATACAGTATTATACACTAGGTCCAAAAACGTATCTGAAATAAACTCATGCCTCTCCTCCACCTTTTACAACACCCAAACCTGGCTCTCAAACCATAAACTGGTCCTCAATGTAACTAAAAGCCAAGCAGTGTTATTTGTGACTACGGCCAAACTCAAATCCTGCAAACAGGAAATCCAGGTCATCGGCTCTGGGTCCTCCCCGATTAGTATGGTTACCTCATTTAAATATCTTGGGGTAACCCTTGATCTGTCTCTCAACTTTGACCTCCACATATAATCAACCTGCAAATCAGTAAACTCTAAGCTAGGCATTGCTTACCACACCAGCTACACACTAACTCCTTCTGCTAGATTGGTTAGTGCCAGTGGTATATTAATCCCAGCCCTAACCTACGGTATCATCACGTATGCATCTGTACTTAAGACCAATACTTCGCAGCAGGGACAGCACTTATAACAACATTTGCCACTATGCTTCCTTATCTCCTTGGCTCAAACACCAGTGTCTACTGTATTTTGACTTAAATTGGTTACTACCCTCCACGCTGAGACTCCTTTCTGCTGGTTCTCTTGTGGATAATGTAATCAGGATGCAAACTTCTAGAAGTTTAGCAGTATTGCTGACCCCTGAAACATCCTCCTATGGCCTACGGTCGGCCGACAAATCCTTACTGCAAGTCCTGAGTTGTAAAACCTCTAAAGGTTCCCAAGCTTTCTCACACTATGTTCATCAGCAATGGAACTCACTCCCTTTATTAGTACGGCAGGCACCTTCCCATGCCCCTTTTAAAAAAATGCTTTGCACTTTCTTAACCGACTCCCATGCCTGCTTATGTTTTCAACCTCCGTGATCTTAAGCCGATTACCAACCCTCCCTCCTGCTGCACTTGCTCCCTCTTCCGGTCCCTATTTCCTTCCCCCTCTTATTTTTCTGTTTGAGCCTCAGTTTGTCCATATCATTATTTTAGGCGCCTACCCCTAACCTATATAAGGCCTTTCCTGGCCTTACATCGGATACTGCTCCTCTGCACTTCCAGCTGCCTCTACCTATGTTCATGGCAATCCCTGGTTTCTCTTAATTTTGTGTTACTTGTTCTCTGTGTTATAAACTGTATACAAGCCCTGAACAAATAGTTTTCTGTAATGTTACCTGCTGTCTTGATTTCACTCCGTGTTAGACAGAAATACTTATCTGCTTGCTTATCGTCTGCGACATGCCTTCATATGCTGAACCCATGTCTGTGGTTCTACCTTTTCCTATCTGTGAAGTGTTCACACCGTATTACTCTGCTTTGTATGCTATGTTTTTGCATGCTCTACCTACTGTTCTGTCTATGCTGTAAACTCCCGGGTCTTGACTGAGAATAGTCATTTTATGGCTAGCTCACCTACCCGGTAAACAAAAACTAAATAAATACATTAGAGAAAGAAGGAAGAACAAAAACCAGATTATGAGGATTAGGAAGGACGGATGATTGGGGGGACAGGCAGATGCATTAAATGAATACTTATTCTGTGTTCATGAAGAAGAAGAAGAAGAAAGAGGGGCAGATACCCCAAGGGGGGTAGGGTGGGTAGTGGAGGGGAAGGGATGACTGACATAGGGATTATGGAGGACAGCGTTCTTGAGGGATTAAGGGTGGACAAGGCACCGGACGACATCCACCCTAGGGTACTCAAGGAGCTGGCGGAGATCCTGGCGGGGCCGCTGATGGACCTGTTCAATACCTCCCTGGACACAGGATGCATGCCACAGGACTGGAGGATGGCCCATGGGGTGCCCATTCACAAAAGTGGCCCCAGAGATGAGCTGGGCAACTACAGGCCAGTGAGCCTCACATTGATTGTAGGGAAGCTCATGGAGACAATCCTAAACATAGAAACTGTCGGCAGATAAGGATCGCTAGGCCCATCCAGTCTGCCCACAGGCCCTATACAAGTATGCATCCAATCACCCTAAGTGGTCAATGGCTTTTCATCACTCCCTTCCTGCCCAAGGTTTCCCTGTGCTTGTCCCAGGCACGTTTAAACCCCTCCACTGTGCTTGCCCCTACCACATCTTGTGGTAGACTATTCCAAGCGTTCACCACCCTCTCCGTGTAGAAAAACTTCTTCATGTTACCCTCTTAGCGGCTGGTGACCTTCTTGGAGGACAATGGTCTCCAGGAAGGTCATTAACATGGGTTTGTCTCTGGCAGATCCTGCCAGACAAATCTAATTGAGTATTATGACTAGGTGACCTGGGAACTAGACAGGGGCCACGCAGTGGATGTCCCATATTTGGACTTCAGCAAAGCCTCTGATTCCACGACGCATGGGAGGATGGAGGGGGGAAGCTGGAATACATGGGAGTGGAAACAAAGATGGTAAACTAGATCATCAACTGGCTGAATGGAAGGCAGCAGAGAGTGGTGGTGGTAGGGGGAGCTCTCATCACCAAGGGAAGTGATGAGTGGGGTGCCACAGGGATCAGTGCTGGGACCAGTGTTGTTTGGGATACTCATAGCTGATATCTCACACAAGGTCCTGAGTAGGAACAGTCTGTTCATGGACAATACAAAGATAGGAGCTGTGGTAAATGACATCAAAGAATGGAAGGGGCTGCATGAGGACCTGAACTACAGGAGTGGTCAGTAACATGGCAGCTGGGGTTCAACGCCAAGAAGTGCAAGGTACTGCACTCCGGAGCTAGAAACCAAGGGAGGACCTATCAGCTGGGAGGGGTACAGCTGGAAAATAACGAGGAAGAAAAGGATCTGGGGGTGATTATAACGGACAGCATGAACAACTCTGCTCAGTGCAGGAAGGCGGCGGCAAAGGCCAATAGGATGTTAGGGTGTATAGCGAGAGGAATCTCCTCCAGGAATAGGGAGGAGATCCTCCCCCTATATGGAGCTCTGGTCAGACCTCACCTGGAGTACTGCATGCAGTACTGGTGCCTGTTCCTGAAGGAGGACATCAAGTTGCTGGAGGGAATGCAGCATAGGGTGACAAAGATGATACAGGGATTTGAAGGGAGGTCCTATGAGGGGGACCGGCAGAGCTGAACATGTATTCCTTGGAGAAGAGGAGGGATGGGGGATATGATCGAGACATTTAAATATCTCAAGGGGATGAATAAGGTTAATACGGAGGGGATTTTCCAGCTTAAAAGAGGGAAGGAGACAAGAGGGCACCAGTTGAGACTGGAGGAGGGAAGATTCAGGAGGGAAATCAGGAGGCATTTTTTTACGGAAAGGGTGGTGGACAAGTGGAATGCTCTGCCCGAGGGGGTAGTGTCCTGTAGAACGGTGGGTGGCTTTAAGGGGGGTTGGTGATCCTTACCTTCCCCCTATGTTTATCCCAGCCTCTCTTAAAGCTACCCACTGTCTTCAATGCGATGACCTCTTCCGGAAATGCATTCCAAGTGTCCACCACCCTTCTCTGTGAAGAAGTGCTACCTGACCTCCCTCCTAAACCTCCCACCTCCAGCTTAAGACTGTGCCCTTGTGTTATGGTTGCCACTCAGCTTAAGAAACTCTCCTGAGACTGTGTAACTCCAGCTTTACAACTGCCAAACAGTACCACAGGTACCTCCCCGTTGGAGGGTCCAGCTGGAGAGAACCAAAACTTCTATGTTGGGTTGCGTTATGGCAAGGACCATAGTCCTACGGCAGGTCTTACAGTTTTTCGTGGTACTGTTCTGCAATTAGCCATGATGCCACAAAATAGAGGAAGACTTTCTGCCCACAGATAATGGCGCTGTCTCTTTGAGTGGTTTTCCAAATTGCATCTCAACCTTTGGCACTTAAAATAAAGACAACAAACACCAAGGTCACATCTCATGCCAGTAAGTGTGGCCATTTCCCAAATCTGCCTGTCTACCATTGGCCAGTGAAAATAGGAGCAAAAACACCACAAGGGAATTTTCCCTCAAAGAAATGCATCCTTAACCATAAAGGAAAAAAACAGCCCAAAACACTTTCTTCTCCAAAGAAATGCATTATTACTACGGCAATAAAGTATGCTCAAACATCACTGGCACCACAAGCCTCATTTTCTGGTCTATGCCCCTTTAACTGGGGAAAAGATCACACACACACTCAAAACACACACTGCTGCCGTGTGTAAGTCCCTATGACCCCTTGATCAATCGAACAAACATTCAGAGTGCCAGTGAGCTGCAGGATGACTCACCTCATGCCACAAACATTCAGCCTAGCAAGCATGCCTCTGGCTGGAATCTGCTCTCCGAGACAGCCCATGCAGGAACAACAAAGGCATCGGGAGACTCAGCTCCCAACACCCTACACGGACCACAGACTGAGAGTGCTCGTTATCCTGTCTAGTGAAAATGCTGAAGAGAAATGCAGCGCTGTCTCTATATAACTATTTCTGTGGCTGGCCTGCATCCATTCTTGAAGCCTTGCTAATAGAACAGAGTCCAGTGGTCTGCCTCAGCGTTGTCAGTCACATGCTAAGGTACTTAGATCGGCGTTCCCCCCACACACACACACGGACGGCAATCACGAGCACCACCTACAGCACGAGGCAAACAAAGAAACAAGTGCTGCTACAACACAGGACCATAGTATTGGGGAGGGCAGGTATACTAAAATGGTGTGAACTCTTACACGTGAGCTTGCACCTGAGACGCCACCAAAACAAGTTAATACCTAGTGGGTTTTTTTTTTGGAATAATTTTACTTTAACTGTTAGAGCTCCCATACTGGGTAGTAATTCTTGCAATGCCTTTTCTATTGCTCTCCACAATGGCCAAATAACCGAACGATCCCAGAATGTAAGTATGTGGCTTGCAAAAGATGCTCCACATCCTCTCCGACAATTATCTGTCTAATTCCTTGCCAAAATACCAAAATTCCCTTCACTTACCTGAGGCACCAAGCTGGATATAAAAGTAGACCCACAGCATAAAACACCGCATTAACAGCATGTGGTCACTATTTTAGACACTGTAAGTATTAAAAAATGGCAGTTAACAAGCAAGTTAGCCAATCTGAAAGCCTCTGTTACCAGAGGACCCCAATCTGCCTTAAGGATGCACATTCCTCCAAGAAAATAAACTAGGAGTAGAAATCCAAACTTTGTAGATGGCTCGCCCATGCTGCCTACTCCTCTCTTGGTACAGCATTAACTGAGGTAGTTATTGCAGATGGAAAGTTCCAGGTTCCGGGGGGGAGGTGGTCTGTGCTGAGGTCACAGCTTCTGAGCTGTATCAAGTACCCCAGTGAGAGAGTACATTACCCTTATGTATTAACCACCTACCCACTGAAAACAATCCAGTTTTGTGTAGGCTACATCCATCGGTAGTCAGATGGACTGGGCTGTCCTTCCCTGTCGGGTGGGACAGTTTGTAATAGTCTTACAGAAGTCTTAGGACACACCCCTTCCCAGACTCTCTTTACCCTTTTTCAGGCCTCGTATACCTACTTAAGGAGCCAGAGCTCTTTGTAGGAGTTACACCAAGACAACCACTGGATACCCTGGAGAGTAGAGGAGTAAGGAATCTCTTTGAACAAGTACATCTTTGCACAGTATGCTTATTTATACCTAATAGTTAATTTTCACCTGGCCATTTTGTATCAGGTGAAGCAATGAATGGCTCTGACTTCATACAGAGGTATTGGGTTAATCCAACCATCTGTTCAAGTCTGAAACCAACCTGCATGTACCGTCCTTTATACTGGGCAGACTTGAGAGACGACAAGGCTTTCTTTTGCCAGCACATTTCTAGTTTATGTTTCTGCAGAAAACATGGCTTGAGGTTTGGAAGCGAGCGTGGGACGTCGGGGGATGGACGGAGGGGGAGCAGGATTGAGCAGTCGCCAGGTAGCTCTCCTCTCCCAGGGAAAGACTTTGTCGCCCCCGCAGTACAATTGCACCCAGATGGAGGCCTGAAGGTAGTGCAGGTGGTTGGGTGGCATGAATAGGGAGGGTGCTGTGGAACCACAGCATGCGCGTGTCTCCACATGCATTCACACGGCCGTGGCATGGGTGGGAAATAACTGAGCTAGCAGGCTTCATGAAGGTGCCGGTGGCATTCCCAGTGATGGGGATGTCAACTGAGACCAGAAAGTGAGCACCTAGAGGGGAGGGGCCGTAGCCACCCACCTGCCAGCTCCAGAAAAAAACAAGGTAAAATATGTTGATTTCAGATCAACAAAAATATAACTAAGGTAAAAATAAATTACCTTACCAAAGTTTTTTTAATTTACTGTTTATGCTTCCATTCACCAGTACTGCCCACTTCCACCCACGGGCAACCATTTAGCCCTACCGTCATCTTTTCTACCACTCACATTTCCCCCAAGACATGCCCTCAGTGACACAGCCCTCAGGTCAGCTTTCCTTCAGAAGACGCACTGGTGCAGAGGAGTTAGAATCTGGATGCTGTCCACTGTGAGGAAAACTATAGCCTCTGCTGTGTCAAAAGTTGCCCCCACATGCTGGATTTGTTGCACTGGTTGTACAACGCTTTGCTGTGATTTATTATCTATCCATGGTATTACTGTATTCTGGTGAGCTCCTAAATTGCCTCCCACACAGATTTCAGAGATTGCACTCAGATGGCCCAATCATCCAAACAGATGGATATGCAAGCCTTTTAATTGGCGGTGAGCTGCGAACACTGACATGACCTTTGTAAACACAATCAGGGTGGTGGACGAGCTTAACGGCAGTGCTATATATTGAGAGTTCTGATACTGGACACAGAAACAGAATAAAGTGAAGATACAGACATGTAGCTTGAAGGTCTAGAGAGGCCAGAAAATTCCCTAGGCACACAAATGCTATAGTGTATTCTGGAAATGCAAGGACTTGATTCTTTTGTTAAGGCATTTGAAATCTACTGTAAAATGTCTCTTTTTGGTACGATAAGGAGATGGAGTACAAACTTGAACCCTGCTGTTGCTGGGGAACTGGTTGAATTCTTCTGATGTCTCTTAGATGACTGACAGAATCTTGTATCGCTTTGTCCAGGTTTTAGAATACCAGAGACTGCAGAAAGAAGTTTTGACGTGGGAAACTGTGAATATCAATGGAGTAATCATTGTAGACAACATCTAACATCAATTAATCTGCAGTTATTGTCACTCATCGATCTGAAAACCATGTCAGTCTTGCCCCCAGATGGTACAGAGGATGGGACAGATCTGACTGGTTGTCCTTACAGTCTCTATATGACTGGTTGTCCTTACAGTCTCTATTGTCTCTGCAGTTCTCTATGCCTTATCCTCCTCTGCTGTAACAAAATGAGCACTTATTTAGACAACTTAGGTGCCTTTTGTAAGAAGCTGAATTAGCGTCACGAGCAGTAGTGACACACAGCTTGAAAGGAACAGCATTCTGCAGGCTTCCGTCTTGTGGTAATGCCATTCTGGAATCTGACACTTATTATGATGATGGTCCAAATAGGAGATCTCCCTGAAAAGGCATATTTTAAGGAACCGTCCACTTGAAAATGTCCCACACCACGGTCCAGTGGCTGAACAGTCTATACCTGGTTTCGGTGTAACATAGGGAACATGACAGATCAAACCAGAGCTAACAGCAGCTCCATATACTGAGCTACACTATACCCTTTCCTGTGGCTGATCTCTGGCTCTGACATCAACCACGAGAGGTTCTGAGATGTGCCACAAGCAGCGCTTGTAATGAAATGCCAGCAGGAGGGACAGCAGGATCAACCAGATAAACTTAATATACTACACTAACCTTAAAATAAAATATTTAGGGTGCAAAACCTAATGGAGGCCTGCCCCACATTATGGTGTGGGGCATTTTCAAGGGAACACTTCCCTTTAAAAGGGATGCCATGGAGGAGTAATCTGCTGAACAAAGACTTAGCCAATCAGCCCTGCATTTTATAACTGAATATAAAGACAACCTTGCCAACAGCTGCAGCAAATCATAAGAAGCATCTGCCAGGAAAGCTGTACCCACAGGGAGGAAAGACACTTGGCCTGCCGCTTCAGAATCGCGTGACAGGTCAAAGGCCATGTCTGTTAGCCAAGAAGCCATGGCTCTGGTGACGTAAGCAGAAGTTAATGCTTCATGGAGGCTCCTGCCCACCTCTTACATGTTTTCATTACTGCCTCCACTTTAATATGTACTGTTTATCCCCTTTCACCTTTGTCTGTCTGGCCCTCCTTCCTACCGCCCGCTCCCCCCCACTCCCACCATGCCCCTTCACCCAGCTTCTCCCTGGACTGACCCTTCCTGAGTCCTCCATGGTTTATCTCCTGTGGCAGGGAGTCCCTTGAACCACCTTCCATGGATCCAGATTCTTCAGGAGGTGCCTGGTTCACCGGTGCAGGGCCTGCAAATGGTCAGTGACCATTCTGCCAAACAAGGTGTTTTTCAGTTTCTCCCCCTTCCTTCCTGTACCAGGTATGCCGCGTAGGGATGACATTTTCTGGTTTCTCCCCTTCCTTTCTGCGCCATGAATGCCCCATAGGGATACTGGTGTAAGGACATTGTCCCTGACATAAGCATGCAGCAGCACACTCGCACGAAATGCAGCACAATACAGTTACCACTCCCTACCTCCCATGCACCCTACCACCCGTAAGTTTGCTGGTGGCGGTCATGCAGCAGGACATGCCCACCCCCGCAGGACAGCGTCCTTGGGACACCTGATCTCCCCCCACCCCAGCAAGTCCCCAATGACCCTGGCTTGCTCCAGAACACGGGTCACATGAAAGGTTGCTAGCCCAACTGCTGGTCAACAGGACGCCCAACGGCCTCCACTTCTTTTTAGCAAGCAATCTTAATTGCTGCAGCTCCCCAGAGTAAAAGAGTAGTTTTTTTTATGGCTGCAGAAACAGGTGCGTCCACCTTTCGAATGGATTCCCATGACTTGGCATCCTTGCTATCAATCATGCAGGTCCTTGCATAGCATAATGTTGATGTTTTCTTCTAAATGTGGAACCATTCTGCTGCCACGATACCCATGGCTGTGTCACATACCAGGAATACCCGCTTCTTTTTAGCTTGCACTTTTCAAAGAGTCACTCTTCCTTTTGTTTTCCTGGGGTGGTTTGTTTTCCATATCCAATGTGATGCAGGTTTGCTCTGTCAGTGCCACAGGGTGTTGCCAATGTGTTCGGTCTCCCTCTTAGTCCTTGTTGAAGGACAAGTATTCCCAGAGACTTTGTCATGTGAAGGAGTTAGGGAACCTTCCTAGGATGATGAATGCTCTATTGGCCAAGGTCTTGCAAAGTCAAAGGATGACCTGGGGGATGCCAAAGGAGTTATAGGCACCCATTTCCATTTTTATAAGTGGGATGTGTACACAGCCCCCATGAGAACATCCATGGCCTTAATGAGCCCCCCAGTCATGGGTTGCAACTTCTGTAAATCCCCATGCAGAGGCTGAGACAAAGAGGCTCTTCTAGGTCCTACTGGGAAAGGTGAGGTGGTTATGTGGACAATGAGGACTTAAATCTCAGCTCCGAGACGTTTCTGTGCTATGCCATGACATGGAGTGGGATGAGTTTTGTGCATCTTCATCTTAGAGGATGTTTCATCTCAGATGGGGCAAGAGCCAGTCCCTGTGGACTGGGGCCTAGCCAGACACTGTTTGCAGTTAGGAGCCTCAGATCTTGTCTCCTTAGCACTGCTGCTTGTTGAGGTCACTATGCAGTAAATGTAGTCCAGATAGGGTTCTTCATTGGTTTGTGCAGTGATTTAAGGTGCAAACAACTAGGAGCAGTGGCAAGATTGCAAGTTAGAGCTGTTGTAGGGTTTCACACTAAAAATGTTTCCAACTTGGCTGCCATGCTGCACTGAACATATGCAGACTACACCAATATGGCTGCAATGCAAATCACGCACATGCACAGCCTGTACTAAGATGCTCACTGCTTAAATGCACATGTGCAGCTTGTAGAAAGATGACTGCTAGTAGTTTCAATGCAGTAAAAGACCTGTAAAGATGGATCCCTTAACGCATGCATGGATAGCATGCAGGAATCCATGATCATACACGCTGCACCTGCAGTGAAATCCAATGACCTGAGCATCCCCTTTCATCCAAACTACCCAAATCCTACCTTTCTGAGGCTGGCAGAGGCAATCGGCAGTCCTTAAAAGGCACTGCAAAGAGGGTGTAGACTACAGCAGCCCTTACCAGGCATAATAGCCTCAGGGTTCCAATCCTGCAGTCGAGGTCTAAAAATAATAAGTTGCAGTCCTGCAGGAAACTAGTGAAAGCAGTCGAAGAAATAATTTGAGAACTCAGACTGCAGAATAAATTACTTGCTGTGAAAAGAAATATCCCTGCAGAGCAGGAAGCTATCTACCAGCTAAGACAGGTTGTAAAAACTAAGGGAGTCTAGGAAAAGGAATGCCCCAAGACGTCTCTCAGACTGTTACAACCTGTTCAACTTGACAGGGGAGGACAGCCCAAGATGTGTGCCCACAGAAGCAGACACACTGTGGAACATTTATTTATCTGTTTGTTTATTTATTCATTCATTCAATCATGTATTCATTTATTTAAATGTATTTATTGTGTTCAGAGGACCTTTGAGCTCAAGAGCCCTTTTCCAAAAGTGTCCAAGTCTATCAAGTTACATACAACAGAAGAACAAGTTACATTCGACGGCAGACCAACACAATACACAACAGGTGTAACAATAATTGTAAGGAGCAGTACGTTAGCAACCCAGTCTTCCGCAATTGCAGAAAGCATCAACAATGGTGCAGGCTAATGCAACTAGCAGATATGGTTTAGGTACATATCCAGTGCAGTTTCTGGAAAAGGTGGATGGTGACTCGGGCCTTAAAGGGGGAGAAGTGGGGGAAAGCAGTGATGGCTGTTGGTAGGGAGTTCCAAGCTATGACTGCCCTAGCTGCAAAGGAGCGCTTGCCAAGATTAGTTTTTCTGAATGGCAAGAGGAGTTTTCGATCCCCCATCAACTGAGTTCCATATTTGTTCATGATCGGGGAGAAGAGGTTACAGACGCCTCACAGCATTTGACCAAGAAGAAGTGCTCTCTTGCACAGAAGGATTTCGCTGAGGTTAACCTGGAGGTGTAATGGAAACCTGCTGGTGGTGAGTTATAGGTCACAGCGGTGGGAGTCTGGTTTCATGTTGAGTGCAAATCTGCAGGCTCGGCTAAACGCTACGGAGATTCTTTCGAGTACAGTGTTATTGGCAGCAGAGTAGATGACTGCACCATAAGCAATCCCCAGGATGATGAGACTGGATACTAGGATTTTTTTTTACCTCAAGGGTGAGGTTGTGCTGGTTTCTGTGTAGCAAGCCAAGGCACTGGTGGATATCTTTGACCAGGGAGTCGGTGTGAGATGTGAAGAATAGGGTCGTGTCAAGTTGTATGCCTAGGTACTTGAAGACCTGGACCTGTTCAATGGATTCCCCAGCTGGTGGTGTGATCTGTGCAGCTCAGGGTCACCCTTCAGGGCATGGGTGCTCCTAAACAGAAGAGAACTGGTTTTCTTGGCGTTAATGACCAACCTGTTAGATGTGAACCAGTCGCAGACTTTGCTAAAGTCAGACTGCAGGCTGCATTTCAGTGTCTCCAGCTTGCAGTGCGAGGGAATAATGACTGTGTCATTGGCATACAATAACGCTTTGGAGTGAACACAAACGTCTGGGACCTTATCGATGAACAGGCTGAATAGCAAGAAGCTGAGGATTGAGCCTTGCGGGACTCCAGTGGTTAGAGGCTGCAAGCTGGAGAACACCTCTCCATATCTAGCCTTTTGTGATCTGTGGGCTAAGTAGTCAGAAAACCACACTGTGGCCTCATATGACAGTCCCAGCTCTCGGAGCTTTATGATTAGAACGTCATGGTAACCAAGTCAAAGGCCTTGGACAGATCAAGAAAGGCTGTGCAGACGTATTCACCTTTGTCTAAGGTCTTGTGGTGTTCTTCAGATATCTCAATCAGGGTGGTTATCGTGCTGTGTAGCTTTTTGAAGCCATGTTGTTCAGCAGCAAGGAGGTTGTGATCCATGATGTAGGACACCAGTTGACTGCTGACAGTCTTTTCTAAGGCCTTAGAGGGCAAGGAGAGGATTAACATTCTCTAGCAGTCTTATAGAAAGGATATAACATGCCGGAATGGAGCTGAAGGAGGTCCTAACAGCAACAGGTAACATGCTCCAGCAATTGGTGGGAGGGGTGAAATAATGGGGGGCGGTACAGCAGCTACTGGGCACTACCAGTGAGCTGAGTCGGGCAGACAAGATAGACTGTTAGGCCTAATCTACTGGCAGCTATGTATGTATGCATGTATGTATGTAATAGGGCATTGAAGGTAAAACTACACCTCTGTACACTTTTCCTTGCATTTGAAAATTCAAATTCAATACCAGCATCCGGGTAAAGCTCAGGCCTGCTGCTCTTGACCTTGAGTAGATCCAAAATGTACTGGGGAACCACCTGGGTGATGCACCAGTACATAAACTTAGCCAGGGGTATCTGCCTGCAAGCATACACAGTACCCAATGAAATTCCTTGTACTGAGAGTAATGGTGAGTAACAGGACATTTCATGAAGCAGATAATTTAATAACCGGGTGAAGAGTGAGATGGTCTAAAGCTGCCCAAGTCTTGGCTCCCGTGCAGTAGCTGGGATACTATTAGCTAGTTATGTAGATAGGATGTTGTCATCATGAATGACATTATACTTGGGTCCAACATCTGTTCTTTTGGAAAACTGCATAAAGCTGGCCTTGAGATATGCAGACATGTACCAACCCTGACGGCTACCTGAACCAATGCTCTTGGCATCTATAATATAGTACACGTCACTCACAAGAACCATTTAACAACAGCGGTTTCATTAACTGAATGAGGCATTATGCCACTTGAAAATATAAAAAAAGAACACTAAACATGCTGTCCAATTCATTGATTCAGCAATCTTTCCGAATACTTTCTATATTACTTAGTTATTAGATTAGTTGCAGTACAAAGCCTGCGGGAATAGGGGCCATCATTATCCAAGTCCCCCTTCCTGTTTGTAGTTTTCCATTTGCTTGTAGCTACTATTATTTCTCCAAGGGTTCTGTCCTCAACATATATCCACCACTGCCCTTGAGCTTCACTTGCATTTTTTATTTAAACTCAGAAACCAAATTTTGATCCTCCGTTTTTTTAGAAAAAGTAGCAACCACTTTTTGAGATTGAAATATAGTCTCCTTGTGATACTACCCTGTGGGATGGTGAACTGGTAGACAAAGAGTTACCAGAACTATCAGGTCATTCTGCACGGATGGAAGGATGTTGTTGGTGAATTATTTTTAGTCAATGCTAGGCTCTGTAAAAATAAATTCAAATGAGAAGGAAATCAAGCAGCCTGTCTGGGACCAGAACCCAGTCCCCTGCTCAGATGGTAGAACACCTGGCCAGTATTCAGTGGGCTGGAGTGCAATTCCCAAGGAGATCACACAGTTCTGTCTTGAAGTCTGGCCTCCGATTGCTCAGCAGTGACTACAGCTTGAGTCCTTAACATTTACTTCAAGTGTGAGATTTTCAATTAGAGAAAAAAGAAAGTGGCCACAGAGATTTCTAGTAAACCAGTTTGGCTGAGCACACAACCGGCAGTACCTGAACGGTATTCCAGGTTTGGTACTCAATTTCAAGTTATGATGATCTGATTGACTACTAAAAACCCAAATCCCCCCCCCCCCCCAAATAAAATTACAAAGTTTGTAAACAAAAAGCAACAAATGTGACCCAGCCTTAAGTTCTTAAAGCAGTAAAAATCGGAATGGTTGGAAAGTCTCAGATCTTCACAAACCTGGTTCATATAAAACAGTTCTGTTATTGCAATAGTCAAGCTTAGGGATTATCTAGGAAGGAAATAAAAGGCTTGTTGCATATTTAAAGTTTCAGTTTCCACACAAAACTCTACCAGATATGAGTAGGGATTTGCCAAGACTTTTTTTTCCTTTTAAATTTCCTGGTCATCATTTACCTAAGTATTGAATTAAAATGTTGTGCAAATCTCAGCTAATGACTTGCTTCATTTTAACAGGAAGTTAACATTGCAGTGGGGAGAGGAACTCAGATGACATCATCCTCAAAATGGCACATTGAGGACTAAGACAACAGCACCTCCCTCCCTAAAACCCCCACAAATGGCTCAATTACAACACCAAAATCCAGTGCAAACTAAGGGGGATCTCTTCTGCTGCCCATGGATCGATGACAGTCATGAAAACTGGGCTCAGAGCAGGAGGATGCCAAAGGATTCAAAGTGGGCAGCTCAGGCAGTGAATACTCTCAGGCTTTAGTTGCTTCACCCACTCAGGCCGCAAGAAATCAAGCACGAAGAAAAAGCCAAAATCCCCATCTGCAGAAGAGCTCCACTGCAAAATGGACCTAAAGATAGTGGAACTGAGCTTTCGTAAAGCAATCAGAACTACAACGACCATACTCTGAATGGACGACTCGAAGCTGAAGAAGCGCTCTGATGACCACAAGGAACAGCTCTAATGAATGAACCAGTTCTAATGAACGGACCGCCACATGGATACACCAGAAGCTGCCAGCCTCCAACTGCACACGGTGGTGAAACACATGCACGACAAGCTGGAGGACGTGCAGAGTCACAGCTGGTAGTACACTTTAAAAAAAGGACAGATCATACTCCACACAGCTGAGCAAGCCACTACAGATTTTAAAACCAGAGGGATCCAGGTCACTACTCCATAGACTAAACCACCCCTACAGACCCTGGCTTTCAAATTAGCATGGCAGGCATGGAAGATGGCTGATGGGAGGCACCAGCAATCGGCAGCCACAATACAGGAGATAATACAGTACCTCCAAGGAGACAGACCCATGCCAAAGCAACAGAAGGTCCAGGACTGAGCCAAGGACACTGAGACCTGCACTGCTCGAGCCTCATGCTGTTGCCCACAGATAAAGAGAGTCCCTATCCACTCCTCTTTCTGCTTATTTGCTCTCTCTGGGCTCTCGTTTCCCCAGGCCCCCATTTCCCCAGGTAGGCTGGGGTCCCGGAGGGCTTGCTAACAACACACACTGCCTCACCTTGATTACTGGGGCCTGGTGATGCAGACCGTCATGCACCCTAACACCCCTGAGATGTTAAAGCCAGAAGGTCACTGTATACAAAAGGGCCATAAAGTTAGGGCAGGGGGACCTTGATCCCCAAGCCACCACACGAGAGCAGAGCACTGAGCTCTGCGGTCTGTGGGTTGCCAGGGGCTGGGGGCAGAACCCCATAGCTTGTCTGGGGGTGCTGTTGTTCGGGCCCGCTGGATGTATAGGTGGGGATTGCCACTTTTGCCCTCCTAAGGATGAAAACTGAGCATATCGTCTTGATAAGGGGCCTGATGCACTGTTCAGCCTAAAAGCAAGAAAGATACCTGGCAGAGTCAGCTAAAGACAGCTCAGAAGAAGGTAGACTGAGGGGTGCATGACTGGTGTGAATGATGTTGTCAGTGGACAAAGGGGGGGGTCAGCAGTGGGAGAGTGGGGAGGCCGTGCAGGATGAGCTTCACCTTCCTGGGGCTAAAAGGTGGTAACAGCTTTGGGGATGTAGTACATATGGTCCCCTGAGACCAACGGGATCACTCAAACTTGCGCCCCTTTTTCTTTGACTGCTTCTGAGTTGATTAAGGGGGCCGATGTTAAGTCTGTTTTATGGTAAACAGAGTATTGCCTTTGAACAGCTGGCTGATTTCATTAGGTTTCAAGGAGGCACTGGACTTGCACACCTAATCTTTCTTTTGCAGGTTTCACTAGGAGTCCCCCTGCAGTTGACCTTTTGACTGTAAATACAGAACCCAGCAGGTTTGGCTGGTTCTGGGACATTATGAGAGGAGGGGGGGGCAGGAACTAGTAAGACACTCTTGCAAGCCTGACACTAACAGCCTGTTATGTAATGTTGGTATTGCTTACTACCTAATACGGCTCAGAGAACTTCTTCACTCCCCTTGTTCTTATACTATTACTTTTAAGAAATTATTGGATTGGGCAAAGTGATTGGGGGTTGAGGCAAGACAGCAGTCATCTAGCTGCCCCATTTCTGACATCAGTTAGCAACATTCCACGCCCAAATAGTTTGTACACTATTATAGGCCGCCCCCCACCCCCGGGTGAGATTACCTCTCGCCAAAGTACATCCGCAGACACATGGCTCACAAAGCACCCCTAAACTGCTAAAGTTTTGCTGGGTGAGCCCAGCTGGCATGCAAGCCTATGTTAATTAAATGTTTTTCCCCCTTCCTTGTTTTACTGGGCACCAATCTGGCACCAGTTCAACAGTTACCATCTCACGACACAGCATTGGAGTCTATCAACTGCCACACAGTTGAATGCCCTTGAAACTTGTAAGGGGCAGGCATGGTACACTGGGGAAGTGTGGAAGGGTAAGAACATTTTATAGTATTCCCTAAATGTCAAATGGATAAACAATCTGGTGAAGAGAGCTAAAGTGCTCTCGCACATAAAAAAAGAGCACCAAGGGATTCCATTTGTACAAGAAACACATCTAGATGCTGCAGAGCATGGTAAATTAAAAAAATGTGGGTACCAACTGGTGCATAGCTCAGAACTCCCTAAGGGGAAACTAAGAGTGGTGGCAATACTGATTCCACACACCATGCCTTTCAGGAATCTAAGGTCATTAAAGACAAGCAGGGCAGACTAATCCTAGTGAAAGGCACACTGTATTAGATAGAAGTCAGGCTAGCCAACATATACATTGCCCCTGGGTTGAATGCACAGGTGGTGAGGAAACTCCTGGACAAAGTACTGTAAAACACCTCGAGCACTCCTGTTGATGGTAAACTGTAACATGATACGGTCTACTGCATGCAATGCCTCCAATGCGTGCCTGCCCAGACTGACTCCAGCCAGCAAGGTGTGTTCTACACTGATGTAGCTGCGCAAATGGGTAGATATCTGGCAGGATTTTCATCCACGAGACAGGTAGTACACGCATTACTCCTCGATACACTCAGTCTACATCCATACAGATTACACCTACACACAGTAGGAATCCCTTTAGTACCTGGTGGACTGCAGGATACGAGACATTCCATTCCCAACCATGCCCCAATTCTGACTTAGTCTGTAATGGGAAATTCCACGGATACAGTTATGCATAAACGGTTACCACTCACAGTCAAAGGAATTCCACACTTATTTAGGAAAAAATAAAATTCTGGAAATAATGGCGTAGAACCAAAGGAGCAGGAAGCTGTCCACCGGGACATTTTGAAAACGGTGCCCCGGGGCCACATCATTGAGTACTGGTCGAGAAAGATGAAAAAGCTGAACCAGAGTTTGACAGGTCAAGCCACAGCTAGACAAAACATGGCATGACACAGACAAGGCAAAAAAGCAAGGCCATGGTTGCTCAGTTACAACACCCTTATACCCAAAGACCTCCTCCAGAAGAGAGATGGCAGAAGTCTTTCGCCACTATTACGTCTCACTGTATGCCCCCGAAGGAGCACATAACCATGAGGAGATGGCAGTGTTTATGACCCCTCTTACACTCCCTCAGCTATCACATGACCAGACTGACACCCTGACAAGCCCCAGAAGTAGAAAGGCCCCTTCACACAATGCACATGTAGAAAGCCCCCCGACCTGGATGACTACATCCTAGAATTCTATAAGATAAAGTGGGAACTGCTTAAAGTATACAATGAGGAGGTGGTGGTGGTGGAGGTAGGGGAGACATACTACTTGACAGTACGCCACCATTTCAGTTATCCCCAAACAGGGGAAAGACCCCTCCGAATGCTCAGCATAGAGGCCAATATCAGTGCTGAATGCTGATTCTGAACTCTTTATGGTTGTTCTGGAATGACAGGATCCCTTCCTGCCATCCCTGATACACCAGATCAAATGGGATTTGTCCAAGACTGGCAAACCAGAGACAATAACAGATACATACTCCATGTTCTCCAAAGAACAGTCACTGTCTTTCTACTTGCCAGCCTTGATGTCAAAAAGGTTTTCAACAGTGTGTCATGGCCCATTCTATTTGCCACTCTTTGCAAGCTCGGTTTCTGCTTGACTTTGTCACCCTGCTACAGTGAATATACACTTCTCATCAGACTTTTGTCAAAGTAAAGGGGCATGTGTCACAGTCTTTCAGATTGAGGAGGGGGACCAGGCAGGGCTGCCCCTATCCCCACTCCTCTTTGTGCTCTACATTGAGCCTTTGGCCCAAACAGTTTGTTAGAGTGCTACATTCAAGGGAGTACACCGAGAAGGTAGGGACACATCGCATAGCACTGTATGCAGGTGACATCCTCCTGTACATGACGGACCTGGACACAATGCTGCCAGAAATATTGCATATATTGAATGCCTTCAGCAAAGTGTCAGGCTATCGCCTAAACACAGCCAAGACAGAAGTACTTCCCATACACAGGTCCCCACACGGCCTCAGAGACAGACATATCCCTTTAAATGGGACAGACACTAAATATTTGGGCATCAAAATCCCACCGGACCGGAGAAAGCTGTATTAAACTAACAACCCCCCTCTCCACTCAACTGTTGGCCAACCTGCAACAGTGGCTTAATCTCCCACTGTACCTTATCAGTAGAATAGACATGGTGAAGATGGTGACCCTCCCCTGTTGCCTCTATATAATTCAGAATGTCCCAGTCCAGATACCCGAACAGGACTGGAGAAAATGGCAGTTTACATGGGCTGGGATGAGACCGAAAATTTGTTTCCATACCTTGATGTTACACAAAACACAAGAATGACTGACTTTACCCAACCTATGGTCGTACTGCATGGCCTCTCAATTGCGGGTCATGTTTCAATGGCACACTGAGGGCCCAGGCCCACAGTGGCTAGCACTGGAGAGGGACTTGCTCCCCATCTGGAGTACAGCAGGATTTCTTTCTGGATCCAAACCACAGGAACTGAAACAACAGCTTCAGAACCCGTGGGCTGTGGAGGTCAGGAGTGGCGAGAAGCACTGGGCTCCCTGGCCCTCTCCCCTACATTCATCTAGATCTACCCGCTGGTCCAGCTAAGAGATTTCCCCTGGCGACTCAGGACTCCATGTTCCAAAGGGGACGGAGACAGAATTTAGAGTGCTTGGTGCAATTCTGCACTGGACAACGGATAAAGTTGTTTGCAGGAATGCAGACAAAAAACAGGCTGGAGCACGGAGACTTTTTCTGGTATCTCCAGGTTCGGCACTTTATTGCGGCCTAACCCAGTATTGTATGGGACACTATGAAGCTGCCACCACTGATCGCAACATTGACAGCACACACAGTCACTCCAAGCACTGGTCACGTCATGCCCATATATATCAGGCAATACAAGGCACACAATCCCACTCCATGCTCTACACAGCAGCTAAATGGAGTGAGGAACTAGGTCGGGATACTGACACCAAAACATGGAAAAGAGGCTGCTTTGAGGTAGGCTGGCTGACCTCATCCCACGTCTACAGGGAATACCAGTGGAAGCACTTGGTGCGGTACTTTCAAACTCAAGTGATCACAGCCAGATATGGGACAGGCACTAACTCGACTTGTTGGAGACATTGTGGGGAAGCCAGAGTGACCCACATGCACCTTATGTGGAACTGCACCCTCCTCGCAAATTTCTTCCGAACCTGGAGAAGGCAATCTTGGAGGCTCACTCTAAACCCAAAACTCTATATTTCCTATTTCTGTACCCCGGACACTTGAAGGAACACCACAGCAAATGCCTCCTGGGCAGGATGTTGGTGGCCGCACAGAAATGTATCACTAGGGAGCGGCTCACAGCTCAAATCCTCAACCTTCACCACTGATGGGACACAGTGAATAGCTTATACACACTGAATGGAAAGGATCACATTTGGTCTTAATGATAAAGCTATTTACAGACAAAAAGGACAGCTTGGATCATGTATGCTATGCAGCATGTTCCCACCTTTGTGCTCTAGTCCCAGAGTTTCAGTAGAAAATAGGGGAAAACAGGTGGGATAAATGTATTTGGCTAGGACAGGAGATGGTACAGTTGGACAAGACACATAATGACCCCATGACAAGCCCCCCCCCCGTTATATAACATCAGAAAGGGGTCACCCGCAAACTAGTCAGCTATACTGAGCCAGGACTCCCAATGCTGTACTGGGAAGGGTGGGATTACTAGAGGTTATTGTGTGTTGAATGAACTGCTGGTTTCCCACATGCCAATTTCAAATATTCAGTGTGATGTACCTGTTGACCAAATGCACTGACCTACACTGTATTTATTATTTAAAACATTAATAAGCACGGGGGGGGGTCACTCACCCCTGAAAACCCATGAAAAGATCGTTTAAATGAGGTGCTGGGCTCACTTGTAGGAGTCAGGAGTCTCGAGACAAAAATAACTAAATTATCTGTAAATTAAGCAAGCAATAATACCACACAGGGTAGGTGGCACTGGGCTATACCAAACCACCTACGGGTGTAATTATGTCCTACGCCACAGGCAGAGGGCCTTATAGCCCCTGAAAGATCCAGTATAGCCCAATACCACCCACCCCGGAGGGTATTAATGCACTCAGAAAATGGGCAACTTATTGATATTTAATTATAAAAGATTACATTTTTTTAAACAAACAGTAAAAATGAACATAAAAATCAGTTATTTGAAAAGTAATCCCTCTACTGGTATAGTTGCCGGTAGAAGGCACTGCTGTTTTGAGAGACTGCTTTTTTTTTTTTTTTTTTACTTTCACTTTTGTTCCCCTCTACCTTGCTTGCAGGTAAAAAGTGAGCTCTCATGGACAGTCACAGCCCCCAGCCTCCCCGACCCAGCAGTCCGTTTTTTTTTTTTGGTTTGTTTTGTTTTTTAATCAATGTAAGCACAATCTCTGCTCAGGATGGCACAGCAGGCTGAGTTTATGCCAGGACTGGAGTGACAATACTGAAATTAGTGGTCTACGCTACCAGTAAGCAATTTGTTAGAAATTAATTGTGCTGTGTCCGTGGATACTGAACAAATGAAAGCAGGGTCTCAGAAGGGAACATGAGTAAGTGACAGATGCAGCCATCAGGACCAAGAAAGGAGGCGGTTTTCATTTTAAATGGTAAGTGTTCGGTCAGGAGTGAGTCTGGTTCTGTGGAAGCTGGGACTGCGATCACAGTGTTGATCAGAAACAGTGTAACTGGGCTGAGCTACAGTGGTCAGGACTGCAGTTAGAATGTGGCAGAATAGGGCACAGCAGCCAAGAGATCTGTGCACGGCAGCTGTGCTACCCACTAGGTGTGTTTCAGTTTTTGTTATTTTCCTTTTCTTTCTTTTTTTTTTTTTTTGTTATGAGCGGGTGTACATGTAACCCCCCTACAAATGGGGGTTCCCGAAAAGTCTTCCTTGAGCTTGCCTAAATGCTCACTGCCAGGCTGGTGTTCTGCGTTTTAGCAGTTTATATGTATTGCCAGAGAGTGCCTGTATAGCCTCTGTGTACTGTCTCTTTAAGAGCTGCCTGGATTGCAGTCATAATTAATCTGAGAGGGAGCTCTGTTAGAAGATGTACTTGTTTGCTGATCATTTGTTAGAGTAGTAATAATATTGCAGTTTGTTCTAACCTGCTTTCTTTGTAGCATGGACAATTCTGTTTGTTTCCATCATCTTGGTCCTGAACTGCAGAATGGGCCAATCGGTACATTTGGGACTCTAAAATGGAGCCTGCCTACCTACAGGGGCTTTGTGGGGCCAAAACTTGTAGGAATTGTAGTTTTGGGCTTCTGGCGCTTAAAATAACCTGGAGAGGGAGCCCTTGTTTTGACTGACAGATCAGCCAACCAAACCTTTTGGATCTTGGGGAAAGTACCACACTGCTTGCAGTTTCAATTAGATCTGAGTTGGGAAGCGAAGAAGTAACAGCTCAAGATTGTTCGAGCAGCAATCCATAGTGAATTCACGCGTAAGAACTGTGGAAAGGCTCGGGTTTGGCCTGCCTGCCTGCTGTTCCTGAGAGGGAACCTGTGCTTTTTTCGGACTGAATCCGAATTTGGAAAGCGAATTAAGCCACTGAATTGTGACCAGGCTTTAACCTGAAGAAGACTGAATATTTGCTAAATGCGATCAGCCTGTCAGGACTTCCAGCTACCTCTGAACTCCCGGATTGTGCAGAGACTCTGTAACTGCAAACGGAGAGCCATTTGCCTGGTACCATGGAATTTCCTTACATGTGAATGTGCTGCATGCTTATAATGGGTCGTGGTTTGGTTCCTCACTGTGTGTCTGAACTGTGTTTTGCTTGCTGGAGGCTGTATCCAGCTCCACGGACTGAATCCGTATCCATTTCCGTTTGCCTGGGCCCTGCTACACTGGCCCAGCCAGAATACCTGCTACGCAGAGAAAGTCATCAACGAGAGACTGGCCTGGGGATCAGCCCCCTGCTCAACACCTTGAACAGGAACGATGCCTCTGTGATTCGTGTAGGCCCTGCTTCTCCGGACACTCCAGCTCAACAGCCTGCAGTCTCGATTTCGGCCTGCCTGTGTCCAGTATTAGGTATCGTGAGTAAACATCAGGGTAGCTCCCTGCAACAACAGCTAAATCTAAAAGTGTTGTCATCCAATTGTCTGGTTGCCTTTTCTTTCACGAACTGAGCCCTCCGGCTGCAGATTACAAATAGTGTGTGTTGAGCATGTTGCTTTCTTCCATCACAGGGCCCCAACCAGCTGCAACATTCCCGGCTAGCCTACCATTTTCCTACCTGAGTACCCAGAGTGTGTGACTGTGTAGGGACTCTGAACTGCATGCATAACTGTCTGATTAATATAGCTTTTAAGGAAATCAATCTGATTACGCCCCTCCCTTGTACAAGTCCCCTGAATAAATCAGATTTAACTTTGTTTGCATTTAACCTGACTGTGGTTCCAGTTTGTGTCAAAAGTATTGTACTGTTGCTATTTGCTGTGCTTAACCTTGTTTTAACAGGGGGTCCCCAGGGTTAAGCCAGAGGAACCAGCCCTGGTGGTAAGTGCTAACAGTGCGGGTACTTGCATGGTGTACCAGGCGTATTGTGAAAGTAATTATTGTACAGTGTTTAGGCCACTAGAAGGGAAAGAGGGAGGTAACAGTGTCCCAGAGGGCTGTGCCCAGGTTAGCTTGACCACTACCAACCCTGAGGCACCTGTTTCATTATCCAGGCCCCTTAACCTGCAACTAGCCAAGCAGGCAGGGGTAGCAGCCCTTGGGGTGGCGCCATCTAGGGGTTACATACAGCTACAATGAGGAAGTTCAAGCTGTATGTCTGACTAGCACTGAGCATGTGACTGTGCTAGTGTGGTGAATTTAAAGAGACTGTGGGGTTTTTTGGCAGTGAAGGGGAAACAACCCATAAAATTGGCAAAGTGTGTAACAAACAGAAAAGCAGTTTATAAAAAGGGGTAGAGAGTGTGCCACATGTTTTACTGTAGATGGTTCTACTGCAGGGGGGGGGGCAGTATCACTAAACGAGTCAACAAAATCGTGGCTGTTTGAAACTGAAAATTTCATGGGGCACAATGATAGTCGAACGTAAACAGGCGAACAGAGATTGGGACTCATTATTTCCTAGTCTCTGCTGCCTGATACCAGACCAGCTGGTTGGCAGTCTTAGTCAATGAGAATCAAGAATTCTCCCAACCCAGTTTCTAAATCAAGCCATCCCTCATTTTACGGACTCTTGAGGCAGAATGTCAGAGGGGCAAGCCATAATTAACAACATGCAGCTTGCCTCTCAGTGACACCACTTTCTGCTTCGCTTCAAGATTCCATGAAACTGTGGCTGGCTTGATTTAGTTTACAGATTATTTAGATATTTATAGTTCACTTTAGATATTTATAGCTCAAGATTCCCAACACCAACAGGTGAGCCCAGTACCTCACAGAGCTTTTTATGGGTTTTCTCAATTTGAGGGATGAACAATGTTTACTTCCCCTTTAAAAATGGCTATAGTCAAAATGTGCACGTGAGCAATACAACCTAAATAAAAACTAATTTACAAACATACTGTAACTTGTAAAACTGTCCAACAAAGTATTAAAAAAAAACAGTCCAGCTAGCCTGCACCAAGCAGCGTTGCCACACTGACATCCAGAAAATCCGTATTTGAACCCTGGGTTTGGGATGTCTGTTCCCAGCCAGTGAAGGCAGGGTCAGCTGTCAGTCACAGATATAATAAATCAGACAAATTAAAATATAATTACCTGTAACCCCAGAAATATACAAAGATACCAGGGAGGGACATCCTCTATGGTATAAATCATATCCATTCTCCGACTTTCGGAACTTTCAATACTGTCCATTGTTTCCGCAAGAGAGCTCTGCACACAGGATAAAAAAATGGGCAATTACTGAGTAGCCTGATTCATGTAAGCATTACGTAACAATCTGTCTGCCCAGGCAAGCTTCAATGTGCAAAGCATCTGGTGACCCTTCTGCTACTCTGAAACTTTCTTTTTACTTAAGAATGAAAAATGCATTCCAATTTCCACATAGTCAAACAGTACGCATATTAGACATCACAAATAATAACATGTTACACAGCATACTGAACAGTTGTGGTGTACCAGCCTGGAAACCAAGCTGAACATGTATGCATCTAAACAATAACAACAATAAATAACCAGTGATAACTTGGGCGAATTAGTGGCAGGTTTAGTCATCATTCACGCTTCCTTATGTTTGTGCCTGAGAGAGAGAGGCGGGCGCCTGGGTGACCTGCTCTGAAGGGCAAGCCGTTGCCCTCCTATACCTAGCTCTCCTTCCTTTATGCCCCCCAAATTATAGCTCTTCTGAGTCAACATCCCCAATCTGTCGTGCCTGCTCAAAATGCCAAGGTCACCAGATCTCCAAAAATTTGGCAAGACAAAGTTGCAGGAAGGCCATGATTCTCTCTATGACTTCTATTTCATCTGCCTTAACTTTCCACAACTCCAACGTGAGTGGAGTCGGTGAAAGCCATTTCAGGGTTATACATTTAAGGGCTGCTATTCTTAACATCTGAGTTAGTCTCCACTGACTACGAGGACTGGTAGTTAATGTTGGAAGGCCCAACTTCATATCCTAGAAGGTATATGGGACTGCCCCACCGCCTATCGTTTGAATTTCGGCATGTATTAATCGCCAGAAGGACTGTACTACTGGGCAATCCCAAAAACATGAAAGAGTGTCCCCCTCCCCCACACAGCCTCCAACAATTCAGAAAAAGTAATATGGAAATGTTTCGTAATTGTGGGGTCCAAAAATATTGTACTAGGATCATCCAGTTAAATTCCCTCCACGTCAGAGATGCTGAGACCACCCAAGCTTTACACAGTCTCTGTTCCCAAAGGGTTAGTGGACCTGCTGCTACTCTGGTCCCAGGATCCTATTATAAATGAGGTTTTAACACTAAAATGATGCTATACTGGTGTGGAAAAAAACAAATTATATCCAGCATTGACCCACCAGTTTACCTTTGTACCCTCTACTACTGCCATGATCTAGACTGTGTAATAAATAATGCATTTCTACCCATTCAAATTTGTTGGAGACTGTAATGCTTTTTTGTGGATCGACACAGATATTTTAAAGAGCAGCTTACACCTTCAAGAGAACTTTTACAAAACACAATATTTAAACACAGTTCAGCTTGTATTTCACATTAGTTGTGTATTCCTACTCCCCATTATTTATTACTGAGGAAATTTGCATGAAAACAGGATATTTGCTCCTGAAGAGTTCATCTATTCCTGTTGCTTTCACCATACCAGAGGTCATAATGCTCTGCTTGTGACATCACAGTTACTCGCATGGCAACAGAATGTGATGTCACAACAGAGGATTATGACGAAGTAGGAAGTAAGTTATAGACACACATCCACTCTAAAGGAACTATAAGGAATAACCATCACATATTCATACACATTTATTCAGTAATAAATAACCAGATACAGAAATATGTAAAATAAATATGGAATGCAAGCCAACTTGTACCTAAATATTATGTTTTTCAAAGTTTTATCTGAGGTGTCAGTAGCTCTTTAGGGCAAGGAAATGCATTTTAATTTGTGTAGTGCACCTCCTCTAGGGCTCGGAGTGCTCTATATTTATTAGCTTTTGTTTACCGGGTAAGTGCATTAGGCAAGAAAGCTTGCCTATTTTCAGGCATGTCCCGGGAGAGTACAAGATGAGCCCATTCACCTCATGGTAAAAGACACATAGAAACTGATGGCAGAAAAGGGCCCACTGACTTGTCTAATTTGCTCAGTACGACCTATAGTTTGATGCGGCTAAGCAGAAAGCCAATGCATGGCCAATTGTGCTTTGTGCTGGGATAACTGCTCGTCTTGGGTGGGTTGAAGCTAAAGACCAAAGGCTAAGTGCTTTCACCACCCGAGAAGTGCCATTATCCCTGTACAAAACACACCCTGGAGTGCCTTATTGTTTTTTTGTTTTGTTTTGTTTTTTATGTTTTAAGTAACCATGTCGAAATTAGAAAAAAAGGAGCAAAAGGGAAAAAATGATCGACATGGGGTCATGATGGCATGGATGAAACCACGCACGTCTCACCCATGCATGGAAAATGGCGTGCGGCAGCACCTTAATGCCATCCATACCGTCGCTGCCATACCTGATCCTTCAGTTCGTTTTTTTTTGTGGGGCTCAGCCCCCCGCACCCCTAGCGTGGGGGGCTTCGCTTCTCACAGCCCCTGGAATAAATATAATTAACTCCATGGGGGTGTGGAACAGCGAGGCAAATTAAAAAGCTGACTGCGGCATTTAGTTGTGGCCACACAGACAGAATGTAAAAAACATTTCCTTTAGCAGGGTTTCAAACCCTGGTCTTCCCCCTCATCTACTACTGGGTCGGGTGCTCTAGCCGCTCCACCATGGCAGCGGCTCGACCAAGCGCCTGACCGGCAATGGCTGCATCCACTTCCTCTTTGGTACGGAGCATCTGGGGGATAGCGATATAGTCGTATTGCTCATATACCCCTGTCGTTCTCACACCATACGCGCTGACCGCGTGGTTCTTCATGCCTGGTTTAGTCCGCGCTATACTCACCCAGTACCAAAATGTTTCTATTGAGCCATTGTGCTTTTGCTGTTTGGTCAGTAGATGGCAGATGTTAACTGCGGTGTATTGATAAAGCTGTGCCTGCTAAATATGAGGTGAGGTCACAGATCTTTTCCCAGTGCTGTTGTGCCGAGATATCTGCACTGGATTCCAAGCTCCCAGTCGATCATGTTGCCGGATTTTGTTTGGGTACTCATGTCATAATAGATAAGTTTTACCATGCCAATGATCTGGGATGAGTCCTGAGCCCAGCTTGTCATATGTTGGCTAGCAGAGGCAGTTATGAGCACCCATCTTGCACACCTCCTGCCTCTGAGAGGGTGGACACCACTTGAAAAAGCTTGTGAGGAACAAAGCACCGGGGTTATTGAGGCAGTGAACCAGGGCAGGTGGTAACTCCTTTCTGCACTTTTTCGCACTCTTTGAAGCCTTTATGCAATTTGAACAGTGGTCAGTCAGTTGTAATATGCATATATGTGTACCGAATTCTTCGTTAAACCTCTTTTGAGGTGGAGTAACTGAACCTGTAAGCTACGACATTATTTTCTGATTCTGCAGTGCTTGCACAGGGAACTTTTCTGGTTGACTAAACGTTTTTTGTACTGCAGTGTTGTGCACATCCCTGTTACCACAAAGTGCAGAAATATTTTGTTAGAGAAGCATGTTTGTGTTTTATGGGATTAGCTACCCTCATTTCTCTGCACCACTCTCCCTTCCTCCCTCCCTAACATTTTACAACTCACACTCAGCAACTGTTTGAACAAGTGGTCACACCTGTCCCCTGTTGGCCGTGGGTGGGTGGGTGAGGAAAAAAAAGTTGTGTGGGCAGGAATAAACTAATGTGGGCAGGAATAAACTAACAACCTCCCTGGAGAGAGGGAGTTTATTCCTGCCTTAATCCTGCCTCTGACATGACATAGGATGATGGCATAAGTATTGGTGGTGTTTTACATTCAGCTCTGTGCCAGTGAGTGGCATTTGGAATATGTTTGTTACGCCTGAGCCCAGCTTGCTTCTGACTGGCCAGAAACGCCCTGGTGGGCTGGGAGTGGGACACAAGGGCAATGAAACATAGATGGAAGCACCAGTGATAGCTCTGGTGAAGACTACCTCAAACCCCCGCCTCTCGTTAAACAAAGTTCCAGTCAGTTGTGCCTATTGGCTGGCTCCACTGGAAGTGGTAAGCCCAGGAAGATATAGAAGGGAACACACTGTGGGTATCTGGGGGTTGGGGGTGACTGCTGTGATGAATACTGTGGTGGCTACTCCAGTACCTGGGATCCAGTGCTTGTGAATAGACTGAAGAAGACCACTGGGTAACAGAGGAAAAATAGCAAGTGTCCCCCCCAAAACAGTGTGTCCAAATTCATTAAGAAATTGAAGAAATGAAATGAAACAGCCGGTCACTGCTTGATAAAGGTAGATGGGGTTAAATATGTCTCGTTATGCTCTTGGCTGAGATTAACTGGCAAAACAAAGCAAACAGTTAAGTGCCAGACTCTGCCTCCCCCCGCTACATGTTACTATGGGGACCTACTAGTGCTGCATAGGGTTTTCATGAGTGCTTTAGGGAGATAGCAGACACACACTCTGCTGCTGCAGCACGTGTGCACGTATTGTAGTAAACTGACATGAAAATGCCTGTAGCTTGGTAAATCCCTGAAAAACTGGATTTGTTGGAGATCGCGAAAGCTTTGCTTGGAACTAAAAATACTGTAAAAGTACACAGACTTTCAAATGGCCCTTTGGCTTTCAGGTGGTAACTGAGATGCATGCTAGATGCCACACCTCAGAGGAGTGTTTCAAGACAATACTACAGACCTGCTTGTTTTAATAGGCCTTTCCTGATATAGTGTTTGACTAACACTGAGATAAACTGTTTTGCTTTGGGTCAGGTTCTTGATTCATTTAGTTGTTTGTTTCGCTTATTTATATTGTCTTTGATTTACTATGAGTATATGATTTTACTGTGTGCCTCCAATTCCACCCTATCCTGGATCAGAAACTATCTCGACGGGCAATCTCCAACTGTCTCCTTCTCCAAAGTCCACTCATTCCCTGCACTCATTCATTGCGGAGTCCCTCAAGGCTCTATACTTAGGCCCCTTCTCTCTTCCTTGTTTTTAAATTAGCTACCTTTCCCCTCATCCCCCTGCGGCACCATTATGTATGCGGATGATCTTGTTCTGTATGCTGCCTCTAGGTCTGTGGATACTCTCAACAATCTCCTATCTTACGCTTTTCAACAGATCCAATCTTGGCTCACCACTAACCACCAAATCCTAAACATTACCAAGACCCAAGCTATGTTATTCGGTGCCTCTAGAAAAGTCAGTGTGGAATTCCCCATCTATCATGTCTTATGCCTTAAGGGGACCACCATCTCGACAACAAACTCCTTCAAATACCTTGGGGTTAGGCTGGACCCCTCTCTAGACTTCTCGTCCCACAATAATGAGGTATGCAAATCTGTTAACTCTAAGATTGGTGCTGCTTATAGAGTGCGTCACTCCCTCACCCCTGCTTCCAGGATCTCCATCTCCAGGGATGTCCTCTCCCTGGCCTCACCTGTGCTGCCCCTGTTCTTTCACAGGCCAACGCTTGTGCTCTCCGAAAGTGGGACACTACTTATAACAACAACTGCAGGTTTGCCCTACCAGCTCCTTGCCTTACCCACCACTGCCTGCTCTACTTTGCCCTACACTGGCTGCCCCCTAAGTACCAGCACTCTAATTACTTACGTTGTTTAATTTACTTCTTAACCAGAAATCCCTGCCCTGACTCTTTGGGGGCTGTGCTCAACTCTGTTACTCAACTCCCACTCTCTCAGGTCCTCCGCCTCTCCTCAACGATCAATCCCACTCTGCACTACTAGGATGGCTGAGCAGGCCTTCTCACACTTTGATGCCAAATTCTGGAATTCCATACCTCCCCACCTAAAAGGCTCCTTATCTCACTCCTCCTTCAAGAACGCACTGTTCTCTCACCTTTATGCACTTGGGGCATGTAACTGTCCCCAGTTTCTTTTGCTGTGTTTATCATTGTTCCTAATCTGTCATGCTGAAGCACTCCTGTACAACTGTGAGTAGTCTGTCTTTTTGTTATACATCCCTGCATGGATTGTTACTAGCTTTGTACCATTTTTCCCTCGTGGGTACCTGATGTTGCTGTAGGAATTGTATGTTTCTTGCACCTGTTTGTAATCTCTGCTTTTCTGCCATCAATTTCTACATTTCTAGGTTTCATTTACCATGAGGTGAATGAGCTCTTTTCACAAAGACAAACTTGGTCTAGTTTTCGCTAACAACTGAAAATGGTTTAGCTAAGGGTAATCTACTCAGGGCTAGCAACACAGACTACAAGTACTATCAAATTTCTGTAACAAAAACACAGATGTTAGTGAGCGTGAACTTGAAATAAAGCTTAAAGCACAGAAAAAGCAGTGACAGGGAGCCCTTCGGTACTTCCTGTTCCAGCCTCAGCTCTTTTGTTTGCATTTTAAGGCTTGTGGACAGTTCACCTGTCACGGAGATCTACTGGCATGAGACTACACAGTTTATTTAAGGTTTCCATTGTGGATGCCACATAGGTCTGTTATACTGTAACTAAGGATGTCACAACTATTCATGATGGCCAGCTAATTGTTAAATAGTAATGGCCACAAGGGGGTTTCTTCCTCTCCTGAGAATTTATGTCAAGGTTGTCCAGGAATCTGACAGCATACCAGTGCCTGCACAAGGAGGTAATCTATAACTTCCACGAACTAGGTGATAAAAAAGTCACAGTAAAGAATGTGGCCCTGACAGAAGCTTGTTATCTGCCTTCACTGGTCATTTCTGACAAGTTGCAGACTAGTCATTTAAAGGAGAACTGCTGTGAACTTGTCAGTAATATTTTTCTATAGAAGTTTTTTTTTTTTTATTCGTCTGTAGTTAGTTTCCTACCCCACCAGCAGTCCCCGGGACAGTCGCATGCCCCTTGCCCCATCACCCCAGCTTTGTACCTGGACTCACGGTCATGTGTTCAGCTGGGTGCTCAACAGGTGCGGTGCCTGCGAGTGGCTGAGACAGCCAGCTGAACTGTGAACCGTCATCTTTTCCTCTTCTTGGGGAACAAGCATGCAATGCCGTCCAAAACGGAGCTGCACATGATCCCACACGCAGGATGTGGCAGCTGTCACTCTCCACGTCCCTATGTAATAGCCCCTGGCTGCCTTGCCCCCCAGCCATCGCTATAGGGTCAGGTTTGCACCAGGCTTCATATTCCACCCTTCCCACAAGAGAAGAACTGTCATGGATGCTCAATCCTCCACCTCCCAGGTCAATCCAGGGTGGGAAAAATTAGTCTTTGAACTGGTGGTCAGTCACGCCACTAGAGTTCAAAATCTGATAGCCAAATTAATATTTTTAGTGGCCATCTTTTTTAAGGGTTCACAATTCACTTAGTGTACAGGTAACCAGTTGGCTGGTAACTCAAAATCTGGTAGCCAAACCAATTTTCTAGTGGCTACTGGCCACCTACTTTGTCCTACTGTGGGTCAACAGCCCACCTCCCCATAATCCTGGTCCGCTCCTCAACCAGGGTCGCCGGTGTGGCGTCCAGCGCCTCAACACTCCACGCCACTGGGCTGGCCCGGATATTGTGCAGTTCTGGTATTGTTCCATTTTTACTGGTATCTTAGAAAACTTAATGTGCATTTTTGATTTACACAATGACAGTTAATTACTATTTTTGAACTCTGATGAAGTAAATCTCCCTATGAACCACAGAATTCTATTTAATACCTGAGAGCACAGCTATGTCGTGCCACAGATGTAAGAGCTTAGCAATGAGATAAAAGACTGCTGCACATCATCATATAGTGCCCACTGAATTTACTCAAACGTCCATAAAGATGGAAAAATAACACAATGCAAATGTATTTGAAAAGCTACTCTGGAAAATACAGATTAGCAGGTTAAATGCAGTGGTGTGATCCAGTTACAGAAAAAAAAGTAATCTGGTTTTAAGGAATCACTACTGAATCATGTCTGCCTCGGAAGCACTGATGGGGAAAACATGAAAAAGTGCATTCTTAGGCCATAAAAGAAATGGGAAGAAAGCAAAATCATCAGCACCTCTTTCAATAACATCTTGGTTCAGCACTACAGTTTATCATGCCTAGTCACAAGTCAGCATGACTCATCAGAAATGGGTCCTCGACAAAGAATTATTAGTATTGACGGCTGAGAAATACCTGCTGTAGCACTGCAGCTCCCTGTCCAAAACATCTGCCTCGCTAAACCAACATCCTGTGAACACAAAAGCTACTGTTCCTCATAAAAGTTTGCTGTTTAGATTAAGAATTCTGCATTGATCCTTTTCTCACCTCAAGTCATTGCATGATGCTTTAGAAGGAAATGAATTAGATGTCAGAGTGCAGGCACACCAACAGTCATTACGTGTTGAACAACATCTCGAGCAGCACAGCTACAAATGCCTGCACTGGAACTTTTTGTTTTGTTTTTAAGGAAGAGTTGGCTAAGACACCAGGGTTTATCCCCTACTAGTTCTGAATAGCACTGAGACATTCTTATCTTTCACCTATTCAAGAACCACAAGAGAGAGGGTGATTTGGGTTTAAAGGAATTTTAGCGTTGCACCCAAAGACATACATATGTCTCTCGGAGAAAAGTGGATGTCCTCCAGTCTGATCTTTTTTTTAAATGTACATTTGCCACACTCACTGTGGAAGCAGCTGATCAGGACCTGGCCAGCAGTGCCTCCACCCTGACCCAAATGTCATCACAGTGAGGTCTGTTGGCTAAGGGGAAGGAGCAAGACAGGGAGCGGCCTGTTTCAGCCAACTAGGATATTCTAACCTGAACACCTAAAATTGCCGACACAAAGGGACCCAAAAAAACAATGCAGACAGACAAGAGAGAAAGATCCACAGAGGGAGTCGAAGCTTTTAGTACAGGCAGCATTAATGTCTCACTGCCCTGCTGTGGCACCCCCTGGAACAACATCAGACGGCATCACGGAGCTACAGGTTATAGGGATGCCATCAGGATACTGGAGAGAAACAAGATTAAAAAGTATTTGTTTCTTATATAAGCTACCCTTTATGGATGTCACCGTAAGGCAAGAGATATTAAAGTGTTCCACTTGCTGTACTTTCCTTAAGAGTCCCCCGATCAGATGTTAGGAAGACACTTTAAAGTGTTATCTGAAGAGCACTCACCCAACAATGCAGTACCTGCTGCTACTGAACTGCAGTGTAAGTAAGCACAACGTATAAGACTGGGCAAGTCCCAACGTGGGACATTAAATGACAGCCTTCTGGCCCACAGCAAATAAAAATACAGATGTGACTATATTACAGTTCTTTCAGAAACTGTTAAGTAGACTTTATTTTACATACTGTTATTTCAAACACACACACACATTAGGAAGGATCTGTCAGTACCCTGTTGCATAACACAGAGGATAGATTCTAAAAAAGCATAAACTGCACAACAGATTGAGTGGATTGTCCCTGCCCCTTGGTCTTACTGATAATATGAAGGTCTCTGCCTCACAGTTGCAGAACAGTTTGATAAAGCACAGAAAACAAACTAGGAACTGGGATTAGTTTGTGTGCTAAAGGGAAAGAATGCAAGTCCAATATATCCTACCTGGGTAACTGTCTCTAGGTTGCTTTTCTTTCTGCTCATCATTTTTGTTTTGTTTTTCAATGTAGACAAGCAAAATGTCCTTTCTTTTTCTAGTCTTTCCTTTGTGCTGAGGGGCCAAGTGAAGGACTGAAAGGGTCCTTCTGCTGTACTCATTATTTATACTCCACCTCCACTCTCCCCAAAACACAAGCAGGCAGAATTTTAATGCCGGGATAAAGTAATGGGAAACATTAACTTGTGGAGTTAATATCTTTCTGCTTAAGAAGGTATGGATTTAACAAAAGAGAGGCTGCTATTGTTAGAATGTAAACTTTAACTTGCGTCTCCGATTTGCCACAGATAAACAGTAAAAAATATCTCTTATGTTAAAATATAGCTTCAATTTAAAGTAAGAGAAGGGATTAGAGATAAGTTTGTCTAGCTTTTCAACCAGCATACCTGGGATGAACTCAGTTATCACAAGGGGACATGTTCTATCATAGAAGCACAGACGCTGTTGGCAGAAAAAGGGCCTATAGGTTGCGTCTGCCCAGCCATACTTATCTAATGTCGATTTTGTAAGGGCCATAGAGGCCCATCACTCCTGAGATATCGTGGAATGAGGTATCTTATCTCCTTGTTGGGGAGGAAAAGAAACCCCAGTGAGTCTCGTTGCATACAAGGAGTACGTGTGATCACTGGTTAGTCTGCAGAACACAACACAAGCAAAGTGAACTGCTATCAGTTTAGCAGGAATCGGGCTTCCTTTCTACCTGAAGAGTGCTACATACACTGTCCAATTAGTCAAAAAAAAAAAAAAACTATAAAAGGCTTGAAAACTGTGACAAAATTCAACTTCTAGTACCTTGTCTGCAGTACCATTTTCTTTGGAATATATTGCCATCAGCTCTGTGTCTTCAGTGTCTTGATCACCAGTGGGTGTGGCACCACCGTTTATCACAACCTGCAAGGAGAGAGATAATTCTTATATCAGACTCAAAAGCAAAAACACAATAAACAAGCACTCAAAAGCCAAAAAATACCACGCAGAAATTCAAGGCATAAGAGCTTTAGGAGACCGCAGCATACTATCCCTTTAGCGCTTCGTGTCCACTCCGGGACACTTCGTCAGGAGGTGGGGATCCAGTGCTCAAGGTCCTTTTATTTAGGGAAAAAACCCTTAAAGTGATGGATCGCATTTTTAATCCATTTCTTTTTATATATACATACATATATTGAGCAATTCAGAAATCCCCTGTTGCCAGACACCCTACGTGAGGTACTACCTATAAAAGTGACTATTACATAAATATAAATACAAAAAGTTCATATCAAAAAGTCTTATTTATACAGCATAGCAATGTGGGAGGTCAAACAGAGATGCAGCGCAAAGACACTTGTGTGATTTCTTATATCAGACTGCCTGGACCATCTCAGGAAACAAACTACAGGGCACGCCACTTGTATGGCAATGGATGTGTATACATTCCCGTTATCTGCACACAAATGGCAAGTCCCAGTCCCAATCCTGTGCACACCAAATTTCTGTTGTGTACACAGTTTTTCTTCCTCAGGGGCACCACAGACATTAATACCATCAATTATACCTGCTAAACAGGTGCGAACGGTGCTGCCAGTGGTTAAATACAAGTAAGTTTTAACCTGTCTGTCAGAGAACGCAGCCATGGAGAAAACAAACAGATTAGAGTGTGCAACATTCGATAAATTGGTATGTTTTCAGTAAGTCTGATGCAGTCATTAAAGGCACAAGTAAGGAGTAAGTGAAAAAGTGTATTTTATGGAGTGGCTCCATTCATTTACATTGATACCCTAAATTCCCCACCTGCAATACAAGCAGAAGGGCGAAATGCATGATATCCCATTATAAACTTACAGAACATAATAAATCCTTATAACAACGGTCTTTAATTGGTGAAAGGAATACAACTAAACAACAGAACTGTGCAATTTTAATGAGGAAGATTTAGAATGAGGAACAGTGCTAAAATGCACCAAAAGGGCAAAAGTTGCAGCTTTCCAAAATAGACCCCCCTTTCCTTTGCCAGTGGGTCCAAACTGGTGCACCTACTCTATAACAATATCTAAGGGAAGGGAACGTGAACTGTTCAAAATCTGCCACTGATTAGGGTTTGACCCCAGTAGATTTCTCTTTAGACCCACATTTTTTACACCAGTGGATCCAATTTGACCCATGTTTTAAACCCCCAGCGCTGTCACTGTTTAGAATACAGTTTCTCTGATGAACCATGCCTACCCATAGCTCAGTACAACTTACAGTACTGTGTTGCACTATGGTGCAGTACTTCTGTTCTCTCTAGCCTTCAAGAAGATGCCCTGTTTGAGGTTATTTAAATATCAGCAGAAAGGTGCCTCATTATCAGTTTTATTTGGATCTAAACTGGTTGTCATCCAGGCAGAAGTTCCTTTTAAGAAACACCATCTGCAAAATTATGGCCTTTGCCTCGCCTGTCTGCTTAGCTGAAATTATTTAGTCCTCAATAACGCACTGTACCTTAGGTCGACATCCTAGCTGTTAGCAACTCCACTCTGTCAGATGCCATGGGTTGGCATTCTTTAAAACTTGTTTCAATACAATTATGAAACTTGCTATCTGTGACCATGATTCAAGCAAATACTTACTGGATGCTTAAATCCAGCTATCAATTTTTTTAAACTTTATTTTGTTTTCAGCAGGAACAATATCCTTGAAAATATCCACATAGTGAATGGATCAACACAGTACACATACCATCTACAGACAAAGCTCCTCAATCAAAGGGAAAACTATGCATCCAATACATAGATTTATAAAATGGCAAGAAAAAATCCAGAAATCTCATTGGCCAAGAGACATCAGCTGACTGTACATTAAATTTCTTTATACGCACAGTCATCCTGGTCCTAAACCACATCATACAATGAGCAAATCAGTCCTCATACAACCAGAACTATCTTCCATCAGCCCCCCCTTCAACCAGAACTGATCTTCCATTATAAACATGGCTGCTGCCTTTACACTATAAAAAAAAAAACTTCAACTGGGCCCTAAAAATAAAATTACCTTAAATAAAAATAAAATTAATTAAATGCTGTTTCCCTGTTCATCACACTCTCCTTACACACATAAACAAATTAGAAACATTAAGTATTGTTTATAGTTTTCATTACAATTGTTTACTAACAGTAAAAAATTCCCCCTTCTGTCTTTACCTGCTCATCAGGGAAATCTCTTATGCTTGCCCTGACAGTGATATAATTGAATCTCTGGCTCTAAAACAGGCCTTTGTTGTCTGTGTGTACAGAATGCCACTAGAGTAACATTCTACAAGTGGAACTGATCAGAATTTTGAATCCCTGTATTCCATGGTAAACATTCCATGATAAACATTCTATGTCTTGCATGTGGGGAAAAAACAGAAAACAAAAAACAGGATGAAGAAAGTAGGCAATACAGTAATACTTTATAAGCAAAAAGAAAAGGTGGGAAAACGCAGTTAAATAGGCAGAGGCAGACCCAAAGTGCCCAAATACATTGCTAATGTTAATAAAAGCACGTACACTTGAATCTTATATAGGAGTTTTCAGGTGAAATCTACCCTCTTTGCCCACCAAAAAATAGACAACCTGGCAGGTTTAAAGTTTTTTTTCTTACTAACCTTTCACCTCAATCCTATAGCAGTTTTCCTTTTATGTACTAGACTACAGCACATAAGTAAACAACAAAAATAAAGAGAAGGCTGCCTTCAATGAGAGTATATAACTACAGTGTAATGAAAATTAAGTTTTAAACACTGCTCATGTCTTATACGTTTACAAATGTTACCGTGCATTTATATGATAAAAGTTACATGTGACAGAGAAAGTCTTTATTTTCAACCAACTCTACTAATAATTTTACTGCAAAGTACTCTACTAGTTAACCTATTGCTGACATATCCTATTTTATGCAATAATAGGGACTACTTTTTTCAGTTTTTAGATGTTTTAGAGGTAATGTATTGTACACTCTTTTGAAAATAGTAAATAACTTTTAATCCCTATCAGAGTATATCAAACCTTTTATGATGGTGGCCCATTTTATAAGTGTGATAAGCCACTCCAGGGTGAGTATTAAAGGATTTTAATGCACTTCCCAGAGGCGTAAGGACACTTGGCTTTCAGCCTTGTGCCTCAGCACACCCCTGGGGAGTGCATTAAAATCCTTTAATGCACACCCTGTCATGGCTTATTACTTACACCACATTTGGGGAATCCACGTTCGTATCCTACATGAGTTACCAGAGTTTATAGGCTACTCAGGAAGCCCATGAGCAGTACGACTTAAGTTTCAAAAGTTTTATAGAACCAACTATCATATTTATCTGAACACGCCCTGCCAGAGGACAAATGGTGTCAATACTACCTAGCTTACAAGTCTGTACACTCAGTTGATACGGCATTTTACAGTAGAAACTACTGAAAACAGAATCTAAACTGAACAGCCCTCCACAAACCAAGAACTGATTCCCAACATGTAAAACATAGACACATATTTAACAACAGGAAAAGAAAATGGTAAACAAGCCACAATGTTATCAGCAGGAATTAGCGACTGTAACTAATAACAGGAAAAGGAAGCAAAGAACCTGTACATTAAAGACCATCAACTGTGCTCATTTTCAAATATTTGTGCAAGCCTCCACCCCGATCCCCGCAGCACCTTACCTCTAAAGGATTTCAAAAGTCCAGTTCTCTGAATTTTTAAAGGCCTCTATGGGGAAGGGAATTTAACGTCTCAGTCGGTAGAGACAGATGCACAATCCCTTCCCTTCCTGGTCCTTGATTTTACAGACAAAGCTCCTCAAGTTTTGTGATGTATTCATTTGGGGAGCACGGGGACACACTGTATTGATTGCAAAGGGAGCCATTTTTAAAATCCTATTTTTTTTATTTTTTTTTTTATTTTAGAGGGCAACGTGAGTCAAATCAAAACAACAGCTAGCCTTGTTAGTTGAACCAAGGCTTTGACTTGACTCATGTGGCCCTCTTAAAGAGATTTTACAACCTATCTGAGAGTAGCTACTACTCACATATTGTGGTAGCTGCACTCATGGATAGTTCTTCTAGCCAGGATTTTTGAAGAAATAACATTCCATACCTTAGTGGCAGGCCATGTAACTTTTTTGTAGACAGAGAAAGCAAATGCTGACGGAGGAAAAGGCAAAACCCCCCAGTAAGCGAGGAGGACGCTACACGCTATTCTGAGTAACCTGCATATAAACAGAAGTGAGTGCACCATGTATAATTGAGGGTGAACAGCGCTTGTCTGCAAAAACAAAAGTTTATAAGGCGAGCTGCGTTGTCTGCCATAAAAAAACACATGAGAAGCCATTACAAAGCACTCCTTCTCTACCAGTCAGCAAGATTACTGGCGTTTTTAAGCCATTATAAATCAGAAACTACATATGTATGTTTACAAAGTGGGGACAAGTTTTAAAAAAGCAAAAGATACAATTTAAGCAACACAGAGGGGCCTTAGGAAGTGGAATATACCACGAAACTATTGCCCAATCACAAGTTGTGTGAAAATATTATATGAAATAAATATTAAAGACTGATGCAGTGGAGTTTACCCATTTATTTTCTTGTTTGTTCATATATTGGTAGACTGATAGGTGTAGAGGCATCCTGAAATCCCATTTTTTGTAGTCCATATGAGGGTTGCCCACTATAGCCTCCAAGTCACAAGCTAGCTATAAGGTTGAACATTTTTTGGTTACCAGCAGAACAAAAATCTATATTTTAATGCAACTCTCTAAGAGGACGAAGCTGACTTTTCGTGTTGCCATTCATCTTGGGCTCCAGAGTGCCCCCAACTCTGAACTGTGTAAATGTAATTGCTTCTTATGCCTTTTCATGACCTTCTGTAACACGTATGCAACTTTCTGTAACCTGTGTATGACCTGTAACATGCATACATTACCTTTACTATGTGAGGTTTTGTATGTAATGTCTTTAGTTTTTTTTTTTTTTTAATTTGGTAACCTGGAAAAGGCACAGTGAGCCAAGGCTCATTTCTAGGTGTGACTCGAAGAAGGAGGAGATAGAGCAAAACAGCAGTAGACAACAGCAAGACAACATCTGAACAGACAGACGAGCAATGTGCTACAATAATAGAATAAAGAGAATCTGCATGTACCACAATTAAATAAAGTCCCGTGAACTTTAGTAGTACTTAGAAACGCAACCAAAAACTTACATGGGTTAAAATCAAGACTTCAAGGGTAACCGGAGGAAGAGTACCAGGAGCAAGTTGGGGGGGGGGGGCTGAAGTTTCAGTGAGTGTTTGAAAGAGTTAAAGGATGGGGAGAGATGGAGGGGGGAGGAGGAGAGTTTGTTCCAAAGAGAAGGAAGCCTATAGGAGAATGCAGATTGTCCAGAAGAGGAGCATGGGTGAGGAGTGGCAAAAGTGGGATGGTCCCTAGAGTGGACGGAGCGGGAGGCTGAGGGATTTGGGATAGGAGGGAGGTACAAGCAAAGGGTGTCAAACCAAATCTGGAGATGAACGTAGCGCAATGGGCCCATCAGCAAGATGGCAGACAGAAGATGCAAGGTACTCCACCTGGGGGCCAGAAACCCGTGCCAAGTGTACACCCCGGGGAAGGAATGCTACAAGTCTCGATGGCTGAGAGGGACCTGGGGGTGGTGGTGGATGTCAAGATGAACAACCCGGAGACTTGTAGGAGGGCAGCAGCCAAGGCCAACAGGATGCTGGGATGCATTGCTATGGGGATCACCTCCAGAAGGAGGGAAGTGATACTCCCTCTGTATAACTGCTTGGTGAGGCCACACCTTGAGTACTGTGTGCAGTTTTGGAGGCCACACTTAAGAGGGACATTAAACTCCTGAAGAGGGTCCAGAGGAGGCAGCGAAATGATTTGGGGCTTGGGGACAGGACCTATGAGGAGAGGCTCAAGAGCTAATATGTACACATTGGAAGAGAGAGGGACGGGGGACATGATGAGGTCTTCAAATACATGAAGAGGGTAAATAGGGAGGAACAGTTAGGGTGCTTGAAGGAAGGAGGAGGGGCCACTAGAGGGCATGGGTGGAAGCTGGAGGGGGGAAGATTCAGGGGAGAAAGGAGGAGGTGCTACTTCACTGAGAGGGTGGTGGAGCCATGGAATGCACTTCCTAGGGGGCTGGTGGAGGCAGAGATGGTGGAGGGGTTCAAGAGGGGGTGGGACAGGTACAGGGGAAGGGTTCTGGAAGCAAAATCCAATGCAGCAAGAATATCCGGAACTGGGAAGGGAGAAGCCAGAGAAGGCGAGGGGGGCAGCAAGGTCAGCACTCAGGGTGGGGGCTGACCAATCAAGCAGACTCGAAAGACCGTTAGGCCTATTCTGCTGGCATTTTAGTATGTTAGGATGTTAGGATGAAAAGGGAGGAGTAAAGCGAGCAATGATGTCTGCGTGGAGGAGAGTTAGATGCAAAACAGCAGGAGAGTTGAGGAGGGTATCCAATCTGCCAAGGGAAGTGGAGAGGGCAGAGCCATAGATTACATCCGCATAGGCGAAGGCAGGGAGCAGCATTTTGGTAATCAGCTCCATGCAGACATGTGGAGATGGGCAGTCTTTGTAATGATAGAGGGCACCAAGCTTGGGATGGATGGCATCAATGTGAGCTGAGAAGTCAAGCTTACTGTCAAGCCACACCCCCAGGTACTTAAAGGACTGAACCACTTCAAGTGGGGTGCCATCCAAAGTGGTGAAGATGGGGGGGACAGTGAGTCTGGCTAGTTTCTGACTGGTACCAAAGGTCATGGAGGCTGCCTTTATTTGTCCGGGCCACCTACAGAAATGGTCTTAGTGCCCAGCGGGGTTACCAAAAACAATAAATATTTCACAGAACGATTGGCAGAACAGGTTTCTGTTTAATGAACTATAGAATGAAAGCAGGCCTTGGCTAAATAAGTACCTAATGGCTACAGGAACCCTGAAAAGGTGCAGTATAAATGACTCTAGATTTTTTCATACGAACATACGAAGGAAGCCAGCAGATACAGGCCCTGAGGTCTAGTTTGTCTGCTCGATTGTGCAGTTTGTTGTTTACCCCACATCTGCCTCACACCTTCCTCCCCCCACCCCTTCTCCAGCTCCCCACTTGGTTCGAGTCTCCTTGTGCAATTATTCAACCCTTGACTCTATCCCATCCCCTCTTAAAAGTCGTTCACTGTATCCTGTGAGACCAGCTCCTCTGAGAGTCTATTCTATTCCACTCCTCCACCACACTCACCGTGAAGTAGCTCCTTCTCAACTCCCTCCTGAACCCCCCCCCCAGCTTTGTGCTGTGCCCCTTAGTGGACCCCCCTTCATGTGTGTAGGCCACCAGTGTGTGTGTGTGTGTGTGTGTGTCTCTACCTGTTACTTAAGAATGAAGTTAAGTTTTTTCCCCCCCTACTACAGAAGTCCCAGCAAGGAGTGATTTGGGACCCCCTCTGGCCAGAAGTGCTACCCCTTCTCTGACCCCACTCATATAACAGGAAATCCTGCGAGCCACAGGAAGGGGAGAACACACAATTTCGGCAAGCAAGAGCCCCAATAATACGGTGATAAGCCTCTGTGTGCGTTTGGGAGGGGTGGATTCTGCAATGGCACAGTGTTTTTCCACCACTTGTGTGCGCATCCCTGAAAAATCAACATGCAATGATGCGAAGCATCTGTCAGCATCCCAACCCTTCTGGGCCTGCCGTCAGGCATGCCACAGGAGGTGCAAACCACCCTCCCAAGGAGAGGAAAGCAGTCCTCTGGATGCTCAATCTTCACACTCATCCCCACGGCTGAGCCCTGGTAACCCAAGTCCGGTCACAAACCTGGGTCACCAGCATGGCAGGCAGTACTACTACCACCGCGCCACCAGGCTGCACAGTTTGTGCATTTATCCGTAACACCCAATATCACCACAAACGAGCATCTTACAGAAGTGCCAATGAAAGAGGGGACCACAAAGGGTTGAAGCTGGTAGTACTGTTCATGGTACTAATCAATTGCTCCACTCTGCCTATCCCCCCCAGGTGGTCATCAATAGCTGTGTCCCTGAGCTGCAGTTCATGAGCCACCAGGATACCAAAGGGGGCGGGAGTAAAACAGCTGCAGAGAGACCTGCAAAGGCTGGAATACTGGCCAAACTGGCAGTTCAAATTCAGTGGCATAAAGTGCAAAGCGGTTTGTCATTGGCACCTCATGGGAACTGCTGACTGTTGTGTAACCATAACTGCCATTTGATCTCCTCCCCCCTCCATCCACCTGGTCCTGTTGGCCTCTGAGAAAGTGCAGATGCGATATTTGGGCGGGGGGTACAAGCTTAGTGGGGGTCGCATCCAAAATATTTCCTTCTTAGTTGCTGCCAACACAGCATGGAGCTCCCTGAACGGCCTGCAAATAAGGCAATGTCCCCTTTTCCAAAGTATAACCTTGGAGATGATTACCCCACAATCCCTAACAACTACCTCTCTATTCACCCAATGCTCCGTTCCAGTCAGTTAAATGCCTCTGCTATACACCTAAGGTTATTTTATTTATTTTACTTCATTTTTTGTTGACCGAGTAGGGTGCGGTAGCCATAGCAATCACTATTTTCAGGCATGACCCGGGAGCTTACAGATACAAAACAATTGATTTAACATTTGATCAACAGAGGTAGAAAAATACAAAACAGCAAAATACAATAAAGTAAAAGCATAGATAGTAGTAATACAAAGTAGTCAGCAAAGCAACATGAAACAAATTACACAGGCAATAACAGGGAGTGAATAAGAGAGCAAGTGCAATAAATAAACCATTAAGTAGTAATCCCGGTAGAGAAAATGGTATAATAAACGAAACAAAAATACCCCAAATGTATAATTATACATAAAGGATAGAATAAAGCCAGGATATGACTAGGGAGGGGTGCAGTAAAAAGGGGAAGGATGGAATAGTATAGACAGAAAGGCAAAAGTAGGGGGATAGGGAACTTGGTAAAACTAAGAGTGCAAGTAGATGATTAGAGGAGTGTACAGTGCATACCTGAAGTGAGAGCATGCATAGATCATGAGAGAGATAATGGGCTAGGGTGGTTTGAAGCAGGAGCATGAACAGGAGTCAGGAAGATGATCACAAAGTAATTTCTTGAAAAAGGCGTGGGATGGTGCTGACTTTATAGCTAGTGGGAGGGAATTCCAGTGATAGGGGGCATAACAGGAGAAAGCGCCAGCACCTTTGGTGGAGTAGTACCAAACGCAAAGTCTCTAGATGCATTTGGAGAAAGCAACCCAAGTTCTGAGTAGAGTAGGCAACGATGTTTCAACCGATGAGATGAGGACGCATACCTGCAGATATTATTGTAGGCGACATCCCACTTCCTGAGAATAGTAGTACTCGTAGAGGCATACACTATGATTCCATAGGTGAGTGACGGAAGGAGTATGCCACGGGCTATGGCAAGCCTCGCTGAAGGTGTGAGCATATAGCTGGAACGATAGGCCATACCGAGTTTTATATTAGTCAGCTTGCAGGATTGTTGAATATGGAGATCAAAAGACATAGTTGGGTCGAGTGTGAGACCAAGGTATTTAAATGAGGGTACAACATCAACGGAGGAGCCATTTAAGGTAGTAACTTTGAAAGTGGGTTGAGAGAGTTTGAGCTTGGCATTAGTACCAAACAGTATGGCTTAAGTCTTACATTCAGCAGCCGTTTGTGGCTGAATAGCCATTGCTGAATCCTTTGAAAGTCAAGTGAAAGGTTTTCGTTAACTTCTGTAATGTTTTTAGCACTGGCATAAAGGACAATATCATCTGCGTAGAGTAGGGAGGCAGTCTGGAGAAGCTTAGAGATAATATTTATGAAAATGGAGAAAAGCAGCGGCCCAAGAATAGAACCTTGTGGCACGCCAATGTTTATGGTCGCAGAATCAGACAAGGTGGAGTTGAATTTAACTTGCTGGGTGCGATCTGATAGGTAGCTGCCAAACCATGCTGTGGCATTTGATGAGACGCCTAGGGATCTAAGAGTGGCAAGGAGGCTAGAATGGTCGACTAGGTCGAACGCTTTTGTCATATCTATAAAAATTGCCCCTGTTAGGAGACCAGAGTCCATGGCAGATAGGGTATCAGATGTGAATTTGAGTAATGCAGTGGTGGTGCTATGACCAAAAGTTACTTAGCAGTATGTAATACCATGCTAAGAGGTCTTCACATGCTGCAGCCTCTAACATTGATTCCTATAACAAAGGAAAAAAGAAATGCTTCCTAATAATTACACAAATACAATCTCCAAATAAAACAGAAGGAAAGTTTAGAAATACTCTGCTTCTCAGAAGATTGCAAACTCCGTCTATATAGTAATCTCTTGAATACTATTTCACAGTCACGTGGACATAAGTGGAAACTGACAGGAGGGAGGTTCAGCAGGGACATGAGGAAGTGTTATTTATTTTACATAAAGGGCGGTACAGCTGTGGAACAGTCTGCCTGCCGAAGTGGTGGGTGCTAAAACTGTTGGTGGGTTCAAGCACGGTTGGGATAAATGAAGGGTATAGTGGATGACTGGGCGGCAGAAGCTGGGAGGGGAATGAGGCAGAGAATGGTGAGGACTGAGAGCCTGGACGGACAGTAGGTCCTAGGGCTAACTAGGGACCGTTGGTCTTTTTCTACCGTCATTGTCTGTTTCTATACAAGTGATCCTACAACTATATAAGCCATTGAGACACAGCTGGCTGGCTGCAGTTCAAGGGGACTACTGTGAACATATTAAATACTTAGAATCTCCAGTAACCAGAGCCACAGAAGTTAAAATTTATACTCATCGGTCCTCCACGACCATCAAATCAGATTTGGGAAGTTCAACGAGCCTATCACTGAATGTGTGAGGGCTGCTTCAACATCATTAAAGCAAATCACTCACAAAAGCATTCACTCAAATACCACCAACAGCTTCATCTGGTTCAAGGTCAGTTGGCATTCATCTGTATCCCCCTTCCCAGGTAGTGCGTGAAAATAGGCAGGATTTGACTAGTGCACTTACCCGGTCAACAAAAACCAAATAAATCAATAAATAAAAATGTTCACCACAGGATTTTTATACACTTGCTACCCACAATGCCATTTTCTCTTGTCAAGGCAAGCTTCAGAGCTGTGCTTATTACATTTAACAAGGAACAAAGACAGAGGGCGTCACAGGTCTACTTTTATTGCCATTCACCAAGGGCAAGTCAGTATCTACAACTGACCAGGGAGCTCCAGGTCAGGCCCCATTTACCAGACTCATGTGCGTAGATACACAATATCCTCTGACCTGAAGTGCATTGTGTGTGGTGTAAAGACACAATGCAACACTGATTCTTCGCTAAGAACTAACTTCCCTTATTAAGCTGGGCACCATAGCTCAGCAACACTGACGGCCACTGTCCAATGCACATATTCTAATGCTATAGAAGCCATTGGGTTAAAATGTCATGGTGTGAGAACAGAATCTGCAGGGCAGAGCACATAGTTGCCTCAGTCTCAAAACTCTTTGCACAAATGCATAAAAAAAATATTCCTGAAACAGATCAGCAGTCATGCAATCCCATTTACATTGAATCGGTCAGGCTACAATTCCGACAGCCCATTACAATTTCTTTCTAAAAAGGGTAGGTAGGAAAGATTTACCATATGTATGTGTATTTATACAGTATACTTCTGGAACAGGTTCAACAATTCAAGTACCTAGGAGTAATACTGGACACAACCATGCCATTCACCGTTCATGTGGACCATGTAGCGAAGGCGGTTAACACTAGGCTGGGACTCCTGTAAAGACATCGACAATGCCTCACCCCAAATGCCCTCCGTCTTGTGATCACCAGTTCTGTTCACTCTATTATCAGCTACGGTCTCTCTAGTTTATGGGGCAGCATCTGAGAGTACCCTTAAGAGAATTCACACCGCCCTCAACAAGCCCTGCAGATTAGCTACCGGAGCTCCTAGACTGACTCATACCTGCAACCTCTAGCCTCAGCCAGGCTGGCTTGACTTAAAGGGTCGTATTACCTACCAGACCTGCTTATTTGCCAAGAAAATCTGCCTAGGACTAACCCCTCCCACCTTACAAAACCTCCTCTCTCGAACCACCAACCCCCACCTCACTAGGGGCATGTCTAATCAGACCTTCCATGTTCCGCTATGCCGTACCTCCGATGCTCAATGCTCCTTCAAGTTTACAGCTCTGCGTTAGCTTAACTAACCCCCCCACCGCTATGCGTGGACTCTTGAAATGTGGACCTTTCAAACTCGACCTCCGCAATCATCTTCACATGACCAACAACTCAGGGATTTATTTAACTCTAAAAATTGATTAACGTTTTGCTCATAAAAGTACTAAATCTTTGTGAAAATGCATAGCTCTTGCTTCACTGTGTTTAACAAACTCAGCACTTCTAGAAAATCTATAGAAATACTTTCTGTACAATTAATATAGTCCCAAGAAAAAAACTGCTAATCAATTATTTAAAATCCTGCAACTGTTCCTATACACACTAGATCCAACCCCCCCCCTCCCTTCTTGCCCTCTCTGGTCCCCCTCCTCCGCCTCTTGCTCCCCTACTCCTATTTTTCACCTCCCCCCCCCAACTCCTCCTCTCCTCTACCACCCTCCTCCCATTGTTGACAAAGCCTCCCTGGCTGCTTGAAACTTCTCCTCTTGTTTGCACTTACTTGTAAATCTGTTACTCTGTAACCCTCTTGCAAGGCCCCTGGAATTCTGCGGTTCTGTGGTTCATGTTGCCGAAATTTGTGTCATGCCAAGAATATATATAGTGCACATAGAATTCATTGTTTTTGGTGAATTTTCATATAAATATACTGTTTTTCCATAGTGTCAGGCTTTCTTTCCCACCTCGTTTATCCTGAAGCCCCTCCTCTATGCTCAGCATACGATGTCATCGATGACATCACATCATATTTAGCCAATGACAGGACTGCATTCTGCCAGAGAGGAATAAATCATGCCAGCAGAAATCAGAAAATGCCGCTTAGGAAGTCAAAGGAGCCCTGCCGCAGAAATCAGAAAATTCTGCCGCAGAACGCTAGGGGCCCTGCGCTTGCAATGTTTTTCAATGTGATTCTGTTTTGTATTGTACTACTTTAATCTGACGTGGAACCTTTGTAAAAGAACCTCTGGTTCAAAAGGTGTTGTAATCCAAGAATTTAAATAAGTAAATAAAAACACATTTGTGCAACATAGCGGAGAGTCAGCCCTTACTGAAAAACTATTTATTTTAACCACTGAAGCATTCTAAATAAAGACAAAATCATTAGTCGTTTTCAGCATTCATCTCAACTTTAAACAGGTCACATAAGAACAACAGGAGCAAGACTGTAAAGCGTGTGATAAAAATGTTATTGCTGCCGGCCCAGTGGCGCTGAGGGTTGAGGCGCTGGACGCCACACCTTGCTCCACGCCGGCGACCCAGGTTCGGGAGCGGACTCGGGTCGCTGGTGGGCGGCGGGGAGTTAGGCAGGCGTCCCACGACAGCTCGCCTACTCAGGAGGTTAAGGCTATAGCCGGACACTTGTCTGACTCCGAGCAGAGGCTCAGAGTACTACAAGCCCCAATGTTAAGGGAAGGGCTGCCAACTACAGTGTGACGGCCGGGCGCCTTTGATCGCCAGGGATCCCACGCCAGGGGTGGGAGCAGCTGAAAAACGCCTGCCATCGCCAGGAAGATGGAGCCCCCAGAGACATGCCCTCGATGTGCCTTCTCCCGCCCGATGGCCCCCGGACCGACAAAAGTTGATTGTTGGGGTAAGGGGGCTCTGCCCCATCCCCGCTCGGGGTGTAAACCGAAGCTTCATGGGGTTCCTGTGGGGTCATACGGGCAGGGTGGAAGGCAGAGGGATGTCTACCTTGGGGCTCTGAAGGGTCGGGGATGGCAGGCAGGAAGGCGAATAAATAGTAACTTCAAAAAAAAAAAAAAATGTTATTGAGTGCCGTATACATGACTTACCAAATCTGAAGTATCCATGCAGTGCAATAAAAGATCATCAACACAAGTCAGTGAGTTATAACAAACTCACCCATACTATATAAATGGAGTATGACATTGGCTTTTGCTATAGATACATTTGTCCATCATCCCTCGTTATGAATGGACGTGTCTGACTGCACTCGTGGCTCTACCTTGCTCCACAACTCATGATGTCAGACAATCCATTTGTAACTCATGAAGATAAAAATTGATCTATAGCCAACTTATGCCATATCCCCTATTTGTCAGGGAATATTTATCACCTCTGGTGCTATACAAATGACAAACTGAAAGGGGCCGCCCATGGGGATGTGGTGCACAAGATAAATTTTGATACCAAGCCCAACTCCGCAAACCTCACAATGCCGACACACCAGATAACACCCATAACATCAAGCAGAGAAAAATACATATTTTATTATACTCGTCATACAAACATTATACTCACAATACAATTAAAGAGCTAGCAGAACCAAAAATAACAGCCTGGAAAATGTTACTTTTAAGAAATAGTCAGCTGTAATTCTTCATTTCTGAAGTATTTTTCCTTTTCCTCCTGCTCGATGGAAAGTTTTTCACGTGATAGTATTATGCTGAATGTGGGGAACAGCACTCCTTCTGGTACCAGACATATCTAGGTCTATTCCCCCCAATGTATCATCAGCACTGTGACCTCATTGATGGTGACAGCACAGGTGATTGACTTGGCAGCTATTGACTAGCTCTTCCTCTGCTGCTGTGATGTCACTGTCAATGATGTCACAATGCTGATGATGTAATGGGAGGAACAGAGCTAGATGTCGGCTGCCATGCTTCACACAACACACCTACTAATATAAAGTAAAAAATCTTCTAACCAAAGGGAAAAGAAAAAGTACCTCAGATATAACAAGTGTTGACTGCCTTTAAAAGTAATATTAGTGCCGGCCCTGTGGCGCTGAGGGTTGAGGCGCTGAATGCCACACCTCGCACCACGCTGGCGACCCGGGTTCAGAGCGAACCTGGGTGCGTCGAGAAGTCGACAGGGTGAAGAAGGAATGGCGTCCTAGGACTGCTCTCATTCTCCGAGGAGCAGGGGTGGGTCATCTCCGTGCCCTAGTGGCCTCTAGCAGTGGCTGGGGGTGACAGCAGGTCACAGACAGACTTGGGGATGTGCTGCAGCAGGCTGGGAAGGGTGCATGCGGTGGCATGCACCTCTGTCCTTGGCGTCGTACCGCGCCCGCAGGCGTCATGGGGAGGGATAACCACGGAAAATATGGCACTAGTCACGACGTGCATGATGGCCGACTCGAGGATTTGAAGGCTCGCGCTTGAGGGTGCGCGCTTAATTGGATCCTGGTCTGGTGAGAGAGCTTGAGAGGGGGTCTCTCCACCTCCCCACCATGGGGGGCAAGCCGCAGGCCCGAATGTGGAGCCGGGGAGTCCTCGGGATGCTGGCCAGACAACCTCAGGAGATGCCTGGGAGTAGAGGTAAGCAGACTAGGTGGCCAGAGAGAAAAAGCACGAAGAAAAAAAAAAAAACTAATATTAGTTTTAGGCAGTACACCAGCTCTTTAATGCTAAGGTGCTAGGCTTATAGTCACAAGGTGCAGTCTCACAACATGCCAAAAAACAGCCCAACGGTGTTTCCTACCTACAAAGCACTTTACCTAGGGTTATATCAATTAAAATGTACCACACATCTGTCTCCATCTCTGGAGAGTGACGTCAACACAGCCTCCCAGCTCCATTAAGTTAAAGTGACCCTACAGGCACTGTGAATGCGAGGTCTGCATGGTTTGACATTATATAAAAATGACCAAAGCATAGCCCATATGTAGGTATATTCTTGTTCCCCTCTGGGTGCTACAGTTTACCTTATCCATGGAACCCTGGAATTCTGCAGCTTCAGAATTAGCTATAAAATGCGTTTCTGCCCAGCTGACCATTTTTTGAAATTTTTTTATCTTTCAATAATTCCATGCGCAGCAAATACTTTATTACAAGAACAGGGCTTCAGAGGCATGTCACCGTCAGGGTCGATGCAGCTCGGGCTGCAGTAGACTTCCACAGCAAAAGCCCAAACGACAAGCAAATTTGTAAATCAAGACCCATTTCTTCTGGGGAGCTGGGAGTTCCCCTTTAAGTTAGTTCTTGCTCAGCACACAGAGGTATCCAAGGACACCATGTTAAGAGCAGGAAGTTAAACAGGAAAAATTCTACAGTTCACAAACTGAAGCATGTGCACTGGCACACAATTAGTTGGTAATATCATTTTAAGGCACAGCGAACAGTACTGCATGGGTAAAAGCAACCATGTAAACCAAACAGAACATTTAATGCAGCCATCTGTATACCACTACCTCTGGCGGCCACTCTATCCATAAAATGGCAGTTAAGAACAGGAGTCAGAAGGGAGAGAAAAAGTGTTAAACTTGGCAAAAACATAAAAAGCCCAGTCACTCAGGTTCGCCATCAGAGTCTCGACTGTCTGGCTGGTCTGGGGATTTTTGCTCTCAACAAACTGCATAGCCAGGTTGGGGTTCAAGTCTTATTTATGCATTGTACTTGCAACACAGCAGGAAATAGAACTGCGCCACAATCCCAGTCTCCAGCAGGATCTTTCTGATGATCTGAAGCTTACGTTTCTCTCCTGTGTCTGTTATGAAATGTCAGGGGAGAGAGAACAATCTCTCTGCCTTCCCATACAATGTACCCATGAGTGTCTACTGCTCGTAGCAAGGGGATCCTCACATCAGGGGAGGATAATGTGGCATTATACAATGGCATGAAAGAATCCTGGACATTGATTGGTCAGAGTTGGACTGGACCTGTGATGTTATCCCAGTAAAACATCACAGGTCTAGTCCCAGCACTCAGAAGAACGCAGCAACATTAACAGAATTACTCCATGATCCCTGCTCAACACACGCTGCAGTAATTCCCTGCCGCAAAGCCGCTTTCAGTGTCAGCGGCTCCTAAACCACAAGCGTAGCCAGAGAAATTCAGCACCGAAATACCAATTCTATCACCAAACTAAATTAAGGCACAATTTCCATACAAATAAAATGTAACATTAACAGCAGATTTTTTTTCTCCACCAAACGGAGCGAAGCAGGTTTAGTGAACTGCGGAGACCAACTGCCGATCGCGTGGTTCACTGACACAGCTTGCTTCCTTCCAAAAAAAAAAAAAGCTGCCATGGTATTTTTCTATCTGAACGAGCTGGTATCCTATCTGTCCCTTTCATAAGTAAGATAAAGCCCTCCTCCCCCCCCCCCCAACTAGTTTACACTGATATTGCCTCTGGAGTGAGTGAGCGAGAGAGAGAGAGAGAGAGCGAGCAACCAACCGCACATTTAAACACTCACTGCACAGCTCGTTTTATAACACTTGCTCTCTCAAGAAAAATAATTTTTTTCCCTCCACAATATAAAACAAATCCCAGACATCCACGCAGAGGCATATTAACAAAAAACTGTTTCCAATAAACGTTGCTGCAGAGAGACCAAAGCCACAGCAAAAAAAAGCAGCTTTGTCTACTGGCTCAAAGACTAAATCTGCACTATTTTTTAATAAAGTATACCTACACATTCAAAAAAATGACAAATAAATTACTGTAAATGTATTCTGCAATCTCTTTTTATGTTTCTTTGACAAATGGGCCATTGTATAATAGCAATAATGCACTCCAGGGTGTGTGTTGTGCTGGGATAACGTCACTTCTGGGGTGATTAGTCGCACTCACCCTGCGGCCTCATGCCTAATCATCCCAGGCGTGACATTATCCCAGCACAACACACACCCTGTCGTGTATTATTGCTTAAATAGCCATCAAAGGTTGCTGTGTTGTACCTTTTCTAGGTCTCGTTCTAATGAGGATCAAAAAAGCTTTCACGAGATGACCAGACTCCCTTGGAAGTAAGGCTAGGTTCATGAAACTGAGATGGCCCAGGACAGTTAGTAATTCAGTGCAACTGGCAAATCTTGAGGGGGCTCGACAATCTGAATGCACACTGCCTTTTTTTCATTGCATTTTGAACTTTTATTCATCGCTTTGTCATTTATTAATACTTTTTCACCAAATTTTCAACACAGCCTGTTTTGGACCCCACCTCGTGAACAAGATAAGTAAAAATTTTTAAAACCAGCTCGACAGATGATTTTGCAGTCATTCCACGAAATCCCCTTCAGGGCGGGTTTTGAAAATTTTCATCTACCGGGTTCATGAGGCAGAGTTATAAAAAGACTATGATGAAAATTTGGTGAAAACATGATAAATGACCAACTTATGAATGTACATTGAAATATTTCAAGGTCCACTTATAATTCCATCATTTTTCAATATTTTTTCACCAAACTTTCAATATGACCTTTTTGGGACTCAGTCTTATGAACAAGATAGGTGACATTTTTCAAATCTGGCCCAAAAGAAAATTTCACAGTCACTCCGCAAAATCACCTTTCAAGCAGGACTGGAAAAAACGTCACCTACCAGGTTCATTAACAGAGGTCATAAAAAGCTCAAGTTGAAAATGTTGAGTCAAAAATTTTAAAAACTCCGAAGTTGTGAAGGTATGTTAAAATTTTTCATTAGTCACTCACAATTTTAGCAGTTTTCAACAAACTGACCCCACATTTTAACATGGCTATTTTTTCACACAACTTCATAAACAAGACAGGCGTGTTTCTTTCAAATCCTGCCTGAAATATGCTTTTACACTTGTGACACAAAATGATGTTTCATTCTGTATTTTACAAATGACAGCTGTCATGTTCAGAAGCGGGGGTGTCATAAAAAAACTGTTAAAAATTTTGGACAAAATATAATAAAAAAAAAAAGTTATGAAGAAATGCTATTTGCAGGGCCAGATGTTGACCCAGCAGATAGCATGTTGTGTTTCCATGCTTGTGACTAAAATACAGAGATGAGCTCAGCCAGCCAGCTGGGCAGCATGAAGACAGAGGCCAACATTGTTGCATGCCACCGCTCGCGGTGTTCTGTCTCAGAGGTGACACCTTGTGATGGGCTAGGAAGCCTTTCCTCACAGTGGGTTGCCGTGCACATCATGATCCATTTTCTAATTAACTACTCATGTCATTAAACAGGACCACCACGTGCAATTTCTAAAAATCTCTTCCCATGATCTTACCTGTTTAGTGACATGTTAGATTTGTGCTCTGGATGCAGCAGGATGATGTTATCACATCTTTGTAACGGTAAATACCACAGCACTGTACCACTATATATCAATTTTACATAGCACCCACGGCACAAGACAGGAACTTTAAAAACCTTCATAATCCAGTATCTTGCTTCAGAAATGAAAATACAAACTCTCTCTTACTACAATACTATTCTGCCGTCATCATTCTCTACCAACACAACCAAAACATGCAAGCAATCATTCAGCACTGACATACACTTGTTTGTTCTTAAAACTTCCCCCAAAAGGACAATATTTGATGTTGTCAATTTCATCACAAGACACCCTGACAGACAGGATAGAAATCTGCCACTTAAACATCACTAGAAATTTAATATGCATTTTTTTTTTTTTTTTTTTATTGGCATCATCTACTAACATTAGAAACTTTAATAAAACAAAAGGTTCTTCAAATTTGCCATAGAGTTGTGCCAATATGCTTTTTAACTGCTACTCCATTCCTGGGGACCAATTTTCAAAGGGCGTGTCCTGTCCCGAAAACAAAGTCCAAGTGCACAACTCATTGGTGCGTGGTAAAATTACTATACTGGCAAAAACACCATCGTTAGTCATTCCTGTTAAGTCGAACATATTCCCTCACAAGTGGAAAACCGTCCTCATCACCCCAGTCTTTAAAAGTGGAGAGAGGACCAGCATAAGCAACTATCGCCCCACATCTATTTTACCACCCTCCTCGAAAGCCCTAGGGAGAAATGTGTCAGATCAGCTCACGGATTACCTCAACAAATATAACCTACTCTGCCCTCAGGAGCATGGGTTCCGTAAATCCCACAGGACTATTACTGCACTCACGGACTTTACTTCACACCTATATGACGTGCTGGATAGCGGAAAACTCTTTCAAACACTGCCTCTACCAACTGTCTGTGTTCTAACCTCTTCAGATTTGTATGGAGCCTGGAAAGTCAGGCTTTAGGTAATAAGTATAATAATTTTAATTATTAAAATTGGGGTTACCCAGAATTTAAAATATGGATTATAGTCAACCTTCAAAGGGAGGAACAATATAAATTAGCAAAGATTTTTGAACAAAATATCAAGAGAAAACTCTAAAAGAGAAAACACAATGAACTCTACTTTAAACTGTTACCAGGTACAGAGAACATGCACTGTAAGGTATAATGTGATTCGGTGCCACCAGCATGCGGAGTGCAGAGGCTGAAGTTCTGGAAGGGGAGGAAGGGAAGGAAGTTATGAATATCTGAGCATCACTGGGAAGAAACAAGATTACTATGGTAATTTTTTTCTTCTAACCCTAGTAATGCTCAGTATATTCCTAACTTTATGCAGACTACCAAGCAGTACCACAGAGGTGGGCACAGAACTTACTTTGAAAACAGACTTTGCAGGACTGCTGTGCCAAACCTAGCATCACTTCTGGATAGAATATTCAGGTTGTAGTGCTTTTTAAAAGTGTGTACTGTTTTCCAGGTAGCTGCTTTACAAATGTCCACTAATGAAACATTCCTGGCAGCTGCTAGGGTAGCAGCAGTTCCTCTCGTAGATTGTGCCCTCAATCCTGTAGGGGGCTTCCTACCTGCTATAGTGTAGCAAAATTGAATACACTGGACTATCCATCGAGAGATGGACCTTTTTGAGGCTGGGTTGCCTTCTCCTACATCCCCAAATGTTAGGAATAACAGCTTTCTATCCTGCCTATGGTCTTTAGTGGCTGTCATGTAATAGCTGAAAGCCCTTTTTATGTCCAGACTAGGAAGTCTTCTTTCGCCAGAGCTGGCAGGGTCTGTGAAAAGGACAGGAAGAGTGATAGATATATTGGTTCAGATGAAAGTCTGAAACCACCTTGGGGAGAAACTTTCTATCCGTTCTGAGGACTACCTTATCTCTGTGAAATAAGATATAGTCCTGATCTATACAGAGAGCCTGGAGTTCACGGAGTCTTCTTGCAGAAGTTACTGCTACTAGGAAAACTGTTTTCAGCCGGCCCGTCGGCGCAGCAGTTGGATTTCCACTTGCAACGCCGGCAAGCCGGGTTCGGGAACAGACTCGGGTCGCTGGAGGGCCGGCCGGGGGGGGAGGATAGAGCATCCTATGGACTGCTCTGCTTCTCCAGGGGGAGAGCGGGATAGTGCCCGGCACAAGATGGACCCCTGGCGGAGGCCGGGAGTCGTACAGCTGCTGGCGCTTGAGCGCAATAGAGGAGGGGTGGACACCAGATGTCATTGCATGTACCCACCTCCCAGAGAAAAATAGAAAATCAGGAGGGACGAGTCCTCTGTTTCCATGAAGCCCTCCCCGGGCTTCAATTAGCCACCGTCGCCACCACTCCCAAGCAATTACTAGTTCCGTGGCACCGGAACTAGGGAACCGGTGCCATGGCCCCGCCCTCCAGGGGGTAAGCCAGGAGTGACTGGGAGAATGCTGGCAACTGACGGTTGGTAGGAGCACCGGGGGCCATGATCAGAGCAGAAGTATCATGGAGGACCTGCCAGGGAAAAAAAAAAAAGAAAAACTGTTTTCCATGTGATATATTTTAGATGAGTTGTAGCCATGGGCTCAAAGGGAGGGCCCATGACTTTAGCTATACACACACACACTGAGGTCCACTGCTGGTACTCATGCCTTGTGAGGGGGATGGAAGTGAATCAAGCCTTTAAAAAACCTTCTGAAAATGGGTTCTGATATCATTGTTACTTTTGCTCCAGCAGAAAGGTAAGCGGACACTGCTGCAAGATGAACTTTTAAAGAACTGGGTTATAAGCCCTGAGAATGCAAATAAGCGAGACAGTCTAGGACTACTGGGACTCCAGCCTGAGCTGGCACTAAGTCTCTAGCTGAACACCAGAGGGAAAATCTTTTCCATTTGGAAGAATAGGTTTGCTTAGTGGAAGATTTTCTGTAACCTTTTAATACACTTAACACTGCTTCAGAGAGGTTTAAGTTAGCATACTCTAGTTCCTCAAGAGCCAGGCCTCGAGATTGAGGGACTTGAGATTTGGATACAGTAAGGTTCCCTGATCGGAAGTCAAGAGATTGTGTCTCTGAGGAAGGTGTATCGGTTTGGTGACAGACATGGAGAGTACCATGGCTGCCTGGGCCAGTCTGGAGAGATCGAGATCAGAGAAGCTGAGCGGGATCTGAGCTTCAGTAACACCCTGAAAACCAGATTGAAAGGGGGAGAAGGCATACAGGTACCTCCCCGACTAATCTAGAGTCAGAGAATCCAGAGGAAGTGTGCCTTGATCTGGTGGTCTGCAGCAGTATTGTGGCAGGTGGTGGTTCTGGTGGGATGCGAACAAGTCTATCTCTGGAGTGCCCCACCTTCTGAAAATATCCTGTACCACCTTGTCTGTTCAGGGTCCATACGTGATAGGCCTGATTGATTCGACTCAAGGCATCTGCCAGAGTGTTGTCTTTCCCTGGCAAGTGGCTTGCCTGCAGGGATACTCCCAAGGAGTAAGCCAAAGTCCAGATTTTCATGGCTTCTGTGGAGAGGAGGCCTGACCTGGTGCCTCCCTGTTTATGTAATACATTGTGGTGGTATTGTCTGTTCTGATCTGTACCACCTTGCCCTGTACTAGAAAAGAGAAAGCTTTTAGAGCTAGCAACCCTGCTCTGAGTTCCAACAAGTTTATCTGCTGAAGGGACTCTGCAGCTGACCAGGTGCCCTGGGTTATGTGATCCCCTACATGGGCACCCCAGCCCAGGAGTGATGCATCTGCTGTAAGAACAACTGAGGAGTACCCTTTCTGAAATGGAATCCCTTGTCTTAAGTTGGATTCTTTTTTCCACCACAGGAGGGCCTGTAACAAGCACCTTGTTACTGGAATGAGCTTTGAAAAAGGATATTTTGACTCCAGTGAGTCCTGAGATGAAACTGGATGTCTCTCATATGAAACCTGGCACCTTGCACTGTGCCTGCGGAGGCAGCCATGTGGCCCAGTAACTGCAGGAACTGTCTTGCAGTTTTTGGTTTGTGTAATCTGAAAGAACTGGCTACTGATTGAAGACTTTTTACCCTGTCCAGAGGCAGAAAGGCTCTGCCCTGTAGAGTGTTGATTTCTGCCCCTATGAACTGTAACATGTGTGCAGGTGTGACTTGAGGACTGACTTTTTTGTTGATAATAAAGCCCAAACTCTAGAGGGTCTTGGGAGACTTTCAGGGAAAGCTTGACTTGGTCTGGTGATTTCCCTACCACCAGCCAGAAGAAGAATCAGCAATTTTATAGCACTTTTCATACATAGTGTATCCCAAAGCGCTTTACAAGCAATGCTAGACTGGTAGTGAAGTGACTGAATGTGCAGTGGCGGCAATATCGCACATCAACACCCACACACAGCCTGGACAATTGCATGAACCGGTTTATGGAAAGGGGAATGTTGCCCAGGACTTCAGGATTGTTCCCTACTCTTTGCAAAGAGTGCCCTGGGTTCTTTTACTTCCACCTGGACACCCACCAGGACACCACCAGGATGAGCAGAAGAGACCTCGGTTTAACATCTCATCGGAAGGACGGCACACTCCAGCAGGACAGCACCCTCTAATACTGCACTCAGATGCTAGCGTTTTAGGAGGAAGTCCAATCCCAGTGTGGGACAAGAACCCACAACCTTTTAGTCCAAAGGCTGATGTGCTACCAACTGAGCCACACTGACAGCCAGCCGTCCAGATACAGAAAAACAGTTACTCCCTGCCTTCGAAGATGTGCCACTACAGCTGCTAGGCACTTTGTGAATACCCCATGGGCTGAAGAAAGGCCAAAAAGCAGGGTTGAAAACTGGTAATGGCCTGATAGGAGTCTGAATCCTAGGTATTTTCTGAAAGATTCCTTTATGGGGATGTGAAAATACGTGTTTTTCAAGTCCAGTGATGCCAGCCAGTCCCCTTTTTGGACTGTTGGCAATATCCAGGCCAAAGTTACCATTCTGAACTTTGTTTTTTTCAGGTGCTTGTTTAAAGTTATGAGATCCAATATTGGCCACCACTCCCCATTTTTCTTTGTTGTTAGGAAGTATCTGGAGTAAAAACCCCTTCCCTCAGGGTGGTAGGAACTGGTTCGAAGGGGACAGAAAGTAAACTGGAAGCTCTACTGATTGGTTCAGTATGGCTTCTGACAGCACCTTGGGCAAAAATTTAGGATTTGGTCCTGAGGACCACCTGGTCCGTGGTGGAAATTAAGATAAGGCTCCTTACAAATCAGGGCGAGAAGCTCCAAAATCCTTCGAGCTGACATAATGGCAACCAAAAATAAAGTCTTCCAGGAAAGGAAGCACAATCACAGCTCATGGCCGGTTCAAATGGGGGAAGAGTGAGCTTCTCCAACACAAAGTTCAAATCCCATGGTGGAGTTGGGCTGTGGATAGGGGGGGTTCAGATGGAGGATCCCTTTCAGAAAGGTTTTTGAGACCTCCAACTGAGCAACAGGTTTACCATCCACCAGCCTGTAGTACGTTCTAGCCTCAAATAACCTGAGCAACTAGAGAGGAGACCCCAAAGCGAGAAATTACTATGTCTGCAGGAGCCACGCATGAAGATTCAGGGCCCTGAGCCCCGGATGAACAAGATGACCTTGATTCTGAGTCGAGGTCGTGGGTCATGGGAGTGGAACCGGTGATCCCCTCGACAGCTGTTGTAGCAGCAGGAACCAAATTTGTCTCAGCCAGAAAGTGAACGATAAGAATCATCCTCGTCTTCTCTGCCTGTAGCTTGAGAAGGACCCTCTGGAGAATGGGAAACGTAGGAAAGGCGTACAAAAATTTCCCTGTCCAAGAGAGAGACAGCACGTCGTGCCAGAAAGCACCATGCCCTGGAACGAGTGAGCAAAAACTGAGAAGTTTTGCGTTGTATTGGGAGGCAAAAAGGTCGATTTCCAGACGCCCCCATTTTAGGAAGAGAGATTCTGCCACTTCCTGATTTAATTCTCATTTGTGAGTTAGGGTCCAAGACCTGCTGAGACTGTCCGCCACGACATTTTGGACGCCTGGAACATGCACAGCCACTAGGACCCGATCGTGCTAGACCACCCAGTTCCATACTCGCATTGCCTCCCTGCATAGGGGGTACGAACGAGTTCCTCCTTGTTTGTTGACGGACCAAACTACCAACATGTTGTCCATCTGGACCAGCAGTGATCCCTTGGGGAGGAGGGTCTGGAAGGCCTGCAAGGCGTACAAGACCGCCCTCATCTCCAGAATATTGATGTGTAATGATGCCTCCAAGCTGGACCACAGTCCTTGTGCTTGGTGTTCCCCTAGATGTGCTCCCCATCCCATGTTCGATGCATCTGTAGTTAGGGATGCCCGAGGAGCTGGGCTCCTGAAAGGAAGACCCATGGAAAGGTTGCAGTGGTTCCCTCCACCATAGCAATGCTTTCTGAAGTGCAGATGACACCAGGACCGGAAGGTCCAGGTCATCCAGGAGTTGATCCCACTGCACCCACAAGGACCACTGACCACCCTCACCTGGAACCCCTTCCACCGCTACCATTGGAGTATCCTTGTTGTGGATACTGCTGGTATTGGGGCAAAGCTACTGGCTGGAAGAAAGGTCTGGTATTAAAAGACCTGCCCCTGCCTCCCCCTCTTCCATATGGCCTGGTGGATGAAGAAGATCTCTCTTTGGCAGAGTTGCTTCTGTAAGTGGCCTTATACCCATCCACCTTCTTCATGTAGGCAACAGTGAACTGCCCAAAAACAGAATTTCCCTCCAGGGGAAAAATCCAATGCCTTGGACTGGGTATCCTGAGTGAAGTTTGTGGCCCTGAGCCAGGCAAACCTCTGTGCCACCGTGTTTGCCATCCATCTGGCTGCAGTGTCACTGGTGTCAGCAGCCATTTGGAATCGGTACTTAGCTGCCTCTAGCCCAAACTTGGCAGTTTCAACCAGGTCATCTGACAAGGGTGAGGGGGCTTTCTGGGTCATAGCCAAGGCCCCTGGAATTCTGCGATTCTACTCTAGCAGAATTTTCCACAGAATTTGTATCATGCCACAGAATTCATATAGTGCCACAGAATTCACCGTTTTTGGTGAATTTTCATTAAAATACACTTTTTCCATAGTGCCAGGCTCTTGTATCAATCTTGTTTATCCAGAAGCCCCTCCTCTATGCTTGGCAGGTGATGTCATATATGACGTCACATCATATTTTAGCCAATGGTAGGACTGCATTCTGCCACAGAAATGAATAAATCATGCTGCAGAGATCAGAAAATACTGCCGCAAAAGCCTAGGAGCCCTGCTGCAGAAATCAGAAAATTCTGCCACAGAGCACTAGGGCCCTGGTCATAGTCAACACAGACTGCCACAGTGACTTCTGGTACTGGGCAGCATAAGCCTGGAAGTTAGCCTGTCCAATGGCCAAGGAGGCCGATAAATAGCCTTTCTTGGCCATACTATCTATTTTTATGGCGTCCTTGTCCGGAGGGTGTGAGGACAGAGGGACCCTGGCTTTATCACAAGTGGCTTGCTGTATTACCCCCTGGTGATCTGGATGGGAAAAAAGGAATTCAGCTCCTTCCTTATCCAACTGGTATTTCTTATCCATTCTCCTGTTGAGGGGAGGAATGGAGTTTGGTGCCTGCAGGAGCTTCAACGCATCTTTCTTGAAGAACTTGTACACTGTGAGGAGGAGGGTTTTTGTGAGTGTTAACCCCATCATCTCCATATATTCAACCTCCTCCTCATCCTCAATCTGCTCAGTTGTGGAGATGCCTAGTGCATCTGCTATTCTCCTTACAAATGTAAAATGTGAGGAGAAATCCTCAGACACCGTTGGGGAGAACCAAAGTCCTGTTCGGGGGACACTTCTGGTTCTATAGGCTCTTCCTCCTCACTAAAATAATCACCATCATCATAAAGCTGTTCCTCTTGAATGGAGAGTTGTACATTACTGCCAGCCTGAGGACCCTGAGCAGGTGCAAGAGGCTGCTGAGGAGAAAGAATGATATTCTGCAGGGTCTGAATTATTTTAAATGCCTGGGCCAAAGGCATAGTCAGACCAGATGCAGAAGTCCCTGGTTTAGAGGGCGAGGGCTCTGCATGCTTTAGTTTCCTTGATTTTTTTGAAGGAAATGGGGAGTCAGCCAGTTCAGTTACCCTTTTTGTCCCCTTTTCGGCCGTCTCAAGGGCAGGGGAAGTTATGATTGTGGGTTCAGCCACAGAAGATAGGGGTGTCGGCTGGTCAGAGCCCAAGGGACCCTTTGGAAACTTTTTCTTGAGCCTTTCAAGGCATTTCTCAATGTTTTTTTCTGGGAATGTCTTACATACTTCGCATTCCTCTTTAAGATGTTCAAATCTCAGACAGACAACACACAAAGTGGGTTTGTCTGCCTTTGCAAATACTTCTCCACACTGTAAACAATTCTTAAAGCCGGGCTCACCGGTCTTCTTTTTAGGTTTCTCTGACATATTGTTAAATAAAGGAGAACACCAACTGCTAAATAAACAATTTTTTTTATTTTGGTTGCATTCGGTTCCGCAACCAAAAAGGAATCGAACTGATGGAGAAGGAAAAAGAACCAGTTCAGCGGTTCAGTAACCAAAATTTATTGGTAACAAATAAAACTTAAAACAATGTTTTTTAACTACTGAAAAAAGGTTCTTTAATCAGAGAACCCCAATTTTAACTGAAAACTAACCCGGTTTCCTCACGGTTATCACAAACTGAGAGAAACCAGGAAAATAATAATTTTTAATCATAAAGTTAAATAACTAAAACAATTAGCAGAGGAAATATATGAAAACAAAATATACTTATTTAGGTAGTTTGAAGTTTTCTTCACGCAGGAGAAAGTGGACGAATGAAACTGAGCGACCAGACTTTTCAGGCAGAGAGAAAAATCTGAAGAAGTTAGAACACAGGCAGTTGGTAGAGGCAGTGTTTGAAAGATGCTCACGTGCAAAGTGTTCCATCTCTCCGGGCAGTCCAACTCCTCAAGCTTACTGCATAAAATTAGGAATATACTGAGCATTACTGGGGTTAGAACAAACTCCTCTTGAACTACAGAAAAACAAAAGCAAAGTACTTTACCCTACAAAGCTCAAAAAAGCAGGGTGGCCCACTTACCATACTAAGTAACAAAAGCAACGTAATCTAACAGGTTAGTACCTTTAAATACTTGGGATCATTCCTAAACAACAACCTTTCTTTCAACACCCATTAAAACCATATCATGAAAACAGCCAACATCAGACTCGGACTCCTTAACCGACACAGAAATGCCATGACCAGAGGCCCTCAGCCTTGTCACCAAAAGCTCATCTATAGTGCGGCCGCTGAAACTGCTCTCAAAAGGGTTAAACTCCTTCTCAACAAAGCCTACCGACTTGTTCTAGGAGCTAACCGGTATTCCCACTCTTACAGTCGCTACTCTGCAACTGTCTGGCTCTCATTACCTCTAAGGTCCCAGTACCAGGCATGTATCATAGGAAAAAAAGCCCTCCTAAGACTGGTCCCAGAATCAACTTCAAAGCTTTTCCAATGTAACCCCAACATTAAAACAACCCAAAGCACTGCTAGAGGGGTACTGCATGTACCTTACAAACAAACTTCCTTCACTCAGAGGTCCCTCTCTAGATGAACGACCTACCCCCTCCCTTTTTCACCTTAAGAAATTCAGCCAATTCAAAAAAGAACTCCATCGCCTCCTGGTAGAATCCCAAGAGTTCAACTGCTGTGCATAATTACAGGATTTCTATCCCTTGCCCTAGACTTCCAACCTTACCCCCCCCCACCTTCTTACCTTTCTCGCCCGAGGCCTCACCCTCTCCTCCACTTGGTTTACACTTCCCAAGGCTGCCCCCATGCATACTGCACTCAGCATGTTCTCCCTCATCACTACACAACCTTCTCCTACCCCCTAATAACATTATACAATATGCCTCCTCTCTACCCATGCCAATACTCTCCATACCTCATCCCTCCTCCCCTTTTCTTTGACAAAGCCAATTTTGGCTGCCAACTACAAGCAACCTGCATTTAGTAACTAGACCTATAGACCAGAGATATTTCTGTAATAAAAGTATTTGTGTTTGAGGTTCTACTCCACATTTATCTTGCTTGTAAAACAGTCTTTTCACTTGGTATGTTCTCGTCATACAATGTAAATTGTACTGTTTTGTCCGTTCTTGTACTGACTTGGAGCCTTTGTAAAAGAGCCAGTTTGGCTCAAAAGTTGTAATTCCAAAACTGAAATAAATAAATAAATAACTGTGCAAGAGGCAATTTCCTGTCAGATGCAGGTGCAAAGGAATGCTTCACCTGGCAATACCAGGTGTAGCAGTTTGGTGCAGCTGTGCATGAAAAATGTGAACAAGTTCCCAGCATGTGTAGGGCAAAACCTGATGTTGCACTAGGTGACCCCCCCATGCACAACAGTTTCTGCCATACATAATCAGACCCCTGATCTCGGAAGCCCATAATACTTAGAACTTAGACTTTAATTATGGTTACCACAGCCCTTTCTGAAAATATTTATTTCCTAGTACAAAGGTAATAAAATTACACTTTTACAGTGGCAGGATCAATGTTTATGTACCAAAGTATTCAATGTACCTGTTGTAGAAGCAGGAAAACTTGGCTGAGACTAAACTGAGAGTGTGCAATTTCGGACAGAATGCTGTGGCTCAGGGCAGAGACAGCAGTGACAAAAACACAATTTAGTCAAGGGTGTGCAAGTTCTACTGCCCCTTGTCTGGGGCAAGTAAATTTCCTTGTAACATGGCTAAAACAAGAGAAGAGAAATCAAGTAAGATGATTGGTAGAAAAGCATCAGGTGGTAGAAGAGCAACACGGCATTATGGCACAATAATGCCGTGTTGCTGTAGAACGTTCATGCCAATAATGCAGTGTTGAGCTCGGGAACGCGCTCAGAAAGGGATCGCTCTGATGTGCCGACTGGGAGCAGGGCGACCAATAGGTGGCGCGACTAAGAGAGAGGAGAAAAGGGAAGTGATAGAGCCAGGAGAGATAGCGCAGGGATGACTGTGTTGCGGCGTGCTGGAAGGGGAAAGTAGGTGAGACAGTAGTAAAAGAAGGGGTAATGGTGTGTGTGACCGATAGACTGAGTAGGGACGGGAGAAGTGGGAGCAGGGAAGAACAGGGCATGACAAAGGACAAGGTCGTCACGGCGGGGCAGAGAGCAGAGTGGACAGTCATTTAAATAGCAGATGGGGTGCTGTCTAGTGTGTACACTGGTAAATGGCTGGACGAGTGAGGGAAAGAGTGGCTCTGACCTCAAGGCTGAGATAATATTCCGATCTATGGACGCGGGACTGAGTGAGAGAAGTACAGGTAAGGGAGAAAGACAGGAGAAGTAATGGTACTGGCTGAAAGCACCACCTATAGGTCGGAATAAAGAGTCAGAGTTGCTGGAAAAGCCGGTGTTCCTGTTAGTGGGCTAATAGCGAAGGTCTCGAGAAATGGCAGAGCAGGAGAGATGTAGGTGAGATGAAAGAATGGATTGGACCGGGGAGGGACGCAGGCGAAGGTGACAGTTATAGTGTGCAATAACAGTGGAAAAGAACGTCGGGAGCAAACACAGGAGTGCGCAAAACAGCAGAACTTGCCAAGATGCTCAGAAAGTGCCACCTGTAGGTCAAAAGATGCAGCGCTGGTGATGAGAAAAATCAGGAAACAGTGGTGTCAGTGTAGCACGCTCGCAAAACATGCAGTGAATAGATTGCGCCCAGAATGCAGCATGGGATGAGTGTCAGATGTAAACGGGTGAAGACGAACATAGTACCCACGCAGAACTTGGAAATTTCTCGGGTCCAGGATCAATCTATGCGTAGAATGATAGTGAGCTAAATGTCAAATGTGCCGCAGTAGCAGACACATATAACTGAATGTGTGAGTCAACGTACGCCAAGCACGCTTACAGCTAGGTACAGACTTGAAAAGTAAGGAAGCTGAAGCAGACTTTTCGAAGTGAAATAAGCTGCGCTAATTTGTGTTGGATATGAAATAAAACAGGATGCAACTTATAGTAGCCTTGCACTTGCCATGTTACAAGCGCATTAATCCCCTCTGAAGTTGGCATCTAATGGGAAGTTAATACATGGCTGGACCGTTGTACGCATTCGGCCTCCGGCCTCGTGCCACAACGGTCCCAACCATGCATTAACTCCCCATTAGATGCCACCTTCATCGGTGATTAATGCTTACTTGAAGCGCAAGTACGCAAAGAGAGCTCATTTCACTGTAATGAATAGGAGCAAGTGAAAATTCAGCTACAGTCATGGCTGGGCAAGTCCTAAAAGTTTGATTTGAAACCCCTGACATTTCTTAAAATAAAAACTATTTTGTTTTAAACATACCTCAGCAGTGAAAATAACACAATGTTCATTTTGTATGTAAGTAATAATGGTGGGGTGGAAGGGGAGGTGTTTTCTCTCTAAGGCAGCAAGAAACGGAGAGAAAGGAAAGCAAAGAAAAAAAAAAACATTTTGAAAATTTAGAAACTCTGCCACTGTTTTGAGGCTTAGTGGCAGACTATTGGGCAAAAGAGGGGGCATTGCTCTCTAGACCATGGCACCTTTCCCAGCTAAGACCCTTGTCACACCACCTTCTCTGGCTTCTTTGTGGGGCAGAAGAATCCAAGCAGCTAAAAAGTACCCTCTGTAGGGCACCAACTTTGGGGTATTACAGAATTATATTACATGAAAAAAAGCTGAAAATGATGGTATTTAGAGCTAGACAACAGAAAAAAAAACAAGCAAAATGTTAATAAAGGGGTAAATGAACATTCTTTGGAAGGAGCATCTAGTTTTATTATCTATTTGAGTATTACGTTGGCTCAGTGTCTGATGCTTCATGAATATATTCAAAAGATTACAAAGCAAGTAAATATCAAACTGGGCTATCCATACAAAAATCAAAATAACCTAACTCCATATGTCAAAAATATTACAGCTAAGCAAGTCATTTTACCAGCTTTAGAATATAATTTTTGTTTGCTTCAACTTTTCAAGTATAACTTTTGATAAATACATTTAATAGTAGGGAGGCAGTATAGCATAGTGGTTAAAGGCACTGAGCTGCAAACCTAGAGAACTGGGTTTGAATCCCACAGCCATCACCGGCATACTGTGTGACCACAGGCAAGTCACTTAATTTCCCTGTGCTCCCAGGGCGTGCCTGGAAACAAGCGTTGGCTCAGTGCATCTTTCCTGGCCAAAAACTATAAAATAAAATTATTATGCAATCTCAGTATTTCTGCCAAAAATCTGGGGAACAATATTCCAAAATCATTACAAATTAGATTTATATTTTCTAATAATACTAAAATTGTACGTAAAACTTCTACCAGATTATTCAGTGAAGCCAGAACTAAAATGAAGATGGCAGAATGTTAATTGTCATATTATGGACCACAAAGTATTGAAGAGAATGACAGAAAACTGGGCTGGATATTGATCTAAGGACAAATGAACCTCAGAAATGCCTGAATAACCATCTTAAGGCTACATCAATTTGTAATTATTGCTTGGAAACTTTCTGATGTTTAGATAGTTGCTTATATTTACTTTTAGGATGTTTTATTATTTAATTATATTTTATGTCATTTTGTGATGCTTTCCTACCGTAACCCACTGTTCCCTAGGAGTGGCTTAGGAATGGGTCACTTGATACAGTCCACCTTCGTGGCAAAATAAAATAAAAAGAAGCCTTTCCACATACCTCTCAACCTTTTGTCCCCCAAATGTGGAACACTGCCTCTCAAAATGTGGAACAAATGAACAAAATGTGGAACACTTAATCAAATCTTTGCCTAGGAGGCTCAGAACACTGTTAAAATGTTTGCATTTATGTTCAGAAAGTCTGTTATTAATTGAATAATATATTTTTTGCATCATTTACTATAGATTTTTGCTCTGAAATGTTAATACCGAATGTGGAACAAGTCCTCACAATGTGGAACAGGGAGCTTTTGTGAAGTAAAATGAGGAATGTTCCTCATAATGTGGTACAGTTGAGAGGTATGCCTTTCCACATAACTAGGTGCTAAAGTGGAGCAGAGAACAAACGGATCACGATTAGAAGAGACATCCTGCCACCTCTCAGCTTGGGGGGGTTGGAGCTGCAAGACTCATAGTGGCAAGCGGAAGAAACACTTGCACTCTGACGCAGGAAATGAGGGACAGTAAAATTAGGGCGGGGGAGTTGCTAAGGGAGGATGATGAGTCAAACCTCTAAGAGAAAGGAATGATGGAGGGGGCAGGGCAATGAAAGAGGGGGCAAATTGCCTCTGTTGTGATCAAACCTCTTCAGATCATGGATAACCCTTTCATTAGCTGGCAACTTCCTCAGATCATAGATAACCCTCTCAAGAGCTGGCAACCTCCTTTTGTGGCAGAGAAATACAGCAGCTAATCTGTAACACATATTACATCTGATACTCGCTGCCATAACTTGTGTGAGCAAACATAATGAGAAAACAATGGTCCCCCATCCCTACACTGCTTTTTTTTTTTTAAACTCCGTGTGAGTCATTAGCTGGCCCTTTTCATAACTTTAAAACAAAAGATACAAAAAAAGCAGTTACACTATTTTATTTCCCTCACTAGTTCAATTAAGCTTTCACAGTTCAAGTAAACAGCATGCATGCACTTCCTTTTGCTCTTAGCATATCAGACCGAACATCGAATATGGTCTGTGAGAGCACACCTTTGAAGAAAGTTAATTCCTGGAGAACCACAATTCACTTTCCTTTTACTATCAACCGTTCTTCAGATCTCTCAAATTATTTTCACAACCGGCATCAATGGATAAATAAAGCACACTGCTAACGGGTATCTACATGTGCTAAGTAAGCCCAATTCCATTAGTAAACTGAAAACAGCTATGTTATTCCCTCATCATGTTTATAGTCCACTGGGTAATTTCGTACTAACATTTCTGTAGCTAGAAAGGACAAATACACAGGACGCTGTAATCGCCGTGTGGGGCTTTGCCAATCAATGCTTTTTCCAGCCTCAGGCAAAGTATTCCGGGGTGAATATTTTATTGAATACATCAGATCATGTGTCTGTAGTACTCCATTTATCTTTATTAAAAACCAGCAGGAACATCATGCAAACAGTTGCTGGCATGCCAGCTAGAGCAGACCACCAATTTCTAACTAGACAGATGGACATAACACACTGTGCTTCAGTACTGACCCTGCACAGTGCTCTGTAAATGTATCACTTGCTATGAAATGGTTATCTAATAAATAGAAAGGCACATGTACATCTCTGACACAGCGTGAGCGCACACACGCAGACACACACACACACACACACGAACATAGATATTTACAGCAAACAGATGAGCCTGCATGAATAAATACCCGATAAATGAATAAACCTGTGTACATAATCACATTTTAATATACGTAATACAGGTCTTACACCACTTGACCCACCCAGTCTATCCAGATGGTCCCTGCCTGTTCTGCATCCACAGACCCTAACTGGTCTCCAGTGATGCTCCCTCCTTCCGGCGTACTTACGAATATTCCCCTATATCTATTCAATGCATGCTTGTAGCCCCTTTGCCTCCACCACTTCTGCTGGCACTCAGTCTATTTCAGGCGGCCACCACTCTTTCAATAAAGTAGTGCTTTCTCATATCCTTCTTTACCTCCCCTTCCCAGCTTCACTGCATGCCCTCTGGTTTGAAAGATTCTCCTCCTGCACCCTGTTCACCTCAGTGTATGGAAAAGGCCTGCATCAAATTCTTTACTCAGATCACCATATAACGTCCAGTATGTAGTGGGGCCACCAGGACAGTTGGGTGACCACAAGGGATTTCCCCTCAAGGGAAGCAACACGATGGCTGACTGGCCTGTGGTGGGTCCCCCCCCCCAAAAAAAAAAGACATCGAGGAGACCCGGGTTGGAGGGTGATGCAGAAGCTGCCCATGCAGATGGCCCAGCAGCCAAAAGTGCAGGCAAGACTCTGGCAGGAAGGAAAGCTGAGAGACAAGGAAAGAGATTCGTCTCCAACAGCAAGGCTGAGGTGACCTGAGGCAGTGGGCTCCTCAGAACTGTTCAGCTCCACATGGGAGTGGGCCTGTGCGTGCCTGGCAAGTGGTCTGGTCCGGTATAGAAAAGCAGAAACATAGACAATGATAGCAGCAAAAAAAATGGTCCATCCAGTCTACCTCTAAAACCCTAACAAACCCAGGACCTACTGTCCATACAGGGCTCTAACCCACACTATCCACCACCACGCTCCCCCCGCCCTACCGCTACGACCCTGAGCAACCAAAAGCACCTCACTCTGTCCCAGCCATGTTTGAAACCACTGGCACCCCCACAACAGTGAACAGATTGTTTCATGGCTCCACTGCTTTTTCTGTAAAATAAAACTTTCTCACTTCCCTCTTGAACCTCCCCTGTCAGTTTCTACTCTTGCCCCCGTGTTCTTGATCTGCTATTTATGTTAAATAGTCCCTCGCAATTTACCCTGTACAGTCCTTTCAGGAACTTGAAGGCCTCTATTATATCTTCCCTCTTTCGCCTGGCCTCCAGCGAGTACACGTTTCGTGCCTTGAGCTGATTTTTGTAAGTTCTGCCCCGCTGGCCCTGAACCACTGAGGTCACCCTATGCTACACTGTCTCCAGCCTGTCCTTATCTTTCCTTAGGTACATGGCACATGGCACTGGGCATTTTCTAAATGAGCAGTACCAACCTCTCACTAAGTTAGGGGAGCATCGGCAGGTAGTCATATTAGCAGACACAAAGCCCCCAATCACCTACCGTGAAATGCAATAATGTGAGAATCAGAGAATAGCGGGTACAGCCTTCATGGTAACAGAACCAGACAGCTAATGGGAGACGGACTAAATAATCACATACAGTGCAGGACTCCTGTTAGGACAGCAGGAGGTGGGAGACCAGCTCAAGTACACATATAACACAGGACTGGTGAAAAGGAACCATCACAACCATTGCTCATGCAACTAAACAAACCAAAAAAAAAAAAAAAAAAGAGCAGGGAGAGTACAGTAGAGGCATCAAGTACAAAGCACAGCTCCTGCCAGACACAGACAATGGTAATCGCTGGGACGAGACAAGGGTGAACACACATCCCAAGCTGTGCTTGAATACTGACTCCGCCAAGACCAGCCTGCTAATGGGTTGAGACCACCGCACAGAACCTCAAGAAGTGAAAAAACATCAGCCTGAAAAAAATAGGGAACACAGACAATGACAGCAGAAAAAAAAAAAAAGAAACAATGGTCCATCCAGTCTGCCCAAGTTCCCTATTTTAGCCCTGAAACCTACTGTCCCTCCAGGGTCCTAGCCTTCCCATACCCCTCATTTCCACCCTGGTTCTTCCACCCTAGCAACTACAACACCCTTCAAACAGTCCCAGCCATGTATAAAGCCACTGATGGTTTTCACACACACCACCTTGGCCGGCAGACTGCTCCATGACTGCTCCACCCTCTCTGTAAAATTGTACTTCCTCGCATCCCTCTTGACGCGCCCTCCAGTTAGCTTCCGCTGATGTCCCCTTGACTGTGAGCTAGTATTCAAGCTAGAAAGTTTTTTGCAGTTCACCTTGTTAATGCCATTTAGGAACTTGAAGGTCTCGGTCATATCCTCCCCCGTCTCCAGCAAGTACTGTTCAGTGCCTTGAGGTGCTCCTTTTAAGATCTGCCCTGCTGGCCCTGAATCATCTTAGTCACCCCTTCACTGCACGTCTCCAGCCTGTCCTTACTTCCCCTGAGGTGAGGACTCCAGAAATGGGCGCAGTACTCCAGCTGAGGCCTCACCAAAGATCTATGAAAAGGTAGTAGAGTTACCTCTTTCCTTCTGCTGTCAATACCCCTCCCGATACACCCAGCGTTCCGTTTGCCTTACTACAGGCCTTGTTGCACTGGCTTGACTGTTTAAAGGTGTCACTGATTAAACTCCTAGGTCCCATTCCTAATCTGTGCTGAATCTTACCCCACCCATCCAGTACTCATTTTGGGGGTTCTTGATCCTTCAACTGCAAAATCTCATATCACATCTCTAGTCTCTGCATAGGGCTCAAAATAATCGGCTGTCCGCCTGTCTCGGACAGCCAGTTTTGAAACTGGACAGCTGATTTAAAGTACCTATCTGTCCCTTGGACAGGCATCTGCAGCAGCAGTTTTTACAATTAATGGTGGGCACTAGGACCTGCAGGAGGCAGTATAGCGCAGTGGTTTAAGGCTCTGAGCTTCAAATTTGGGATACCTGGGTTTGAATCGCACAGCCCCCACTTGTATACTGTGTGACCCTGAGCAAGTCACTTAACTTCCTTGTTCTCCCAGGTTGTACCTGTAGAAAAATTTTCAGCTTAGTGTCACTCTCCTGGTTAAAAAAATAAATAAAAAAACAGCAGTACACCGTCCTGGAGCAGCTGCCACTATGATCAGGTCTGGGAGGGACAGACAGACATGCTAATGTTAAGATGTTCTTACTCACGCCGCCCCTATTTTAACCCGACCTGACATGATTCTCTTAGTGCAGCGCTGGCAACTGTATCAGCTGGGCTAGGTTGGCAGCAGACATGTAGTGGAACACGCAGAATCTGCCTCAAAGACTGGGATGACTGGCAACTGTGGATTCATGTTTCCTCAGTGCACATGCGCAGCTGACCTGTCTTCACTTGCCTCCACTCTGCGTTATGTTCCTGAACATCAGAACACAGTTCAAGGTAAGCTCAATTTATGTAAACAAAAAGTGAGCTTTTTCTATGAGGAGAAGTTACCCCCCCCAAAAAAATAAAAATAAATAAATAAAAGGCTACCTACCCCTACTCCACCACAGACTACTGATGGCAGGGTAAGCAGAGTGTCCCTGTAAGGGCGAAGGAAGACAGAGGCAGGCAGGCAGTAGAGCAGGAACTCAAGAGAGAGACTGTGGCAGTCTGTAAAACTGGGGAAGGGGAATACGCAGCCAGAATCCCTTTTCAGGGCAATATATTGTTTTTTAAAAAAGAGGGGAGACAGAAATTCATTTACTGAACTACTGGCAGTACTGCAGAGCAGCAATCTGTTACAGGAAAAAAAAAAAAGTGTTCTGGGGTACTGGTGGGAAAAAAGGAGTTAAAAAAGCCCTTTCAAGCTACCTTTGGTTTAGTGCTAGGCAAGAGGCAGCATCTGTTACTGGTGAGACTGGGACGCAGGGCACATGTGACACTAACAAGAGCAACATGATGTTGTATCTTGTGTCACAGAGGTGGGGAGAACAGGTGAAAAGTCATACCTGGTGTCTGTTAGCTGCCTAATCCCTGCCCACGTCAAGGGATCTGCTCTCTTTAACAGCCCTCATGTCCAGGGCAGCCCTTAACCTCTCATGCACTTCCTTCTCCCTGAATGTATCATTCCGTGTAGGAGCCCCCCCCGCCCCCAAGCACAGGCAAAGAACTAAGATGACATACAAGGCTTAAAACACCACAACACCCTACCCTGCAAATCAGATTCATAGGAAGCAGGGAAGGGCCAATTAAGCTTTTTTACAAATGTACCTCAAAAGTGACTGAAAAGGTACACATTCTGTGGTACAAGTAAAAACTTACATTTCACCTGTCCCTTGGACAGTCATCCCCCCAAAACTATTTATAGCTCTGTCTCTACAGGTCACCCCATTTTCCCGATTCCCTCATCATTATGTACTCTCCCACAGAGCTTAGTGTCATCTGCGAAGAACCACAGTCTACCCTGGATTCCCTCACCGATGTCGCCGATGAACAAACATGCTGAAGAATGGAGCCAAGACACAGCCCTGTGGTACCACCCTCGTGACCCCCCTTCTGATTTAACCCTGCTGACCGCAACCTTTAGCTGCCTCCCCTTCAGACAGCTGCCTAACCAGTTCATTACGATCCAGATCCTCAGTCTTCTTCAGCAAACATCTGTGAGGCACCGAGTCGAAGGCCTTTCTGAAGCAGATGTAGAGCAAATCCACAATATGGCCCCTGTAAAAGTCCCTTGTCACCCAGTCAAAGAAAACTATCAGGTTATTCTGACAAGACATCCCTACCATGAATCTGTGCAGTTTATTATCCTGGAGATCGATGCTCTCCAAGTAGTCCATGAGGGCTTCTCTGACCAGTTACTCCATCAGCTTCCCCACAATAGAGGTAAGACTGACAAGGTCTGTAGTTCCCTACTTGTTCCTTGTTCAGCCCCAATGGAGCTGAACTACATCCACCACCCTCCAGTCCTTCAGAACGACCCCCTGTCCTTAGTGAGCTGTTAACAGACCTAACAGGGCTTCAGCCAGTTCCGCTGCCAATTCCCCGAGTATCCTCAGATGCAACCTGTCAAGTCCCAAGGCCTTATCTATCCTTAGGGCTGCAGCCCTTTCAGGACCCTTTTGGCGGGGCTTAAAATTCCATTTTGGGTCCAGAAGGGACCCCCTTCCCCGGGTCTTCCAAATAGGTGAACTGACATTTTTTGGGGGAAGAGATGAACTTTGAGGGGACTTCCCTGAAAAAAATTGCATTTCATTTGCTGATGTATGTGTTAAAAACTGTACTTACAGTGTGGTGTCTTCTGGTATTCTTTTTTTTCTTTTTGCACTAGTGTGTACTGTTTGATGTCAAACCCTACAGATACCAGTGGCGTTGACAGGACTTGATTCAGTTCACGTTCGTTTTTTGGGAAAAAAAATTAAAGAGAGTAGGTCAGACTGTAGACAGCAAGCACAGACAGACTGTCGCTGAAAAGTAGCAGACAATGAAACAGAAAATCCTGATCTAGAATAAACCTGGACCTTCCTTAAACTTTGGCCATTAAGACCTGTCTGGTGAGTGAGGCTGATGCTTGAAGCTACCATAAAAAACTAAGTCCCTTTCCTTCTGTTCTTCATTTTTCTCCATGAGTTTACAGCTCTTCCACAATCTACAGTTCTCCTGTTTCCACTCAATTCTGAAATTAATATTAAGGTCTGTAAGTTTTTATTGTTCAGAGCATTTCTGAATATTGATTTTATTCGGTTCTGAATACTGAAGCCACATTCACATTCAGTGCTAGAAACACATCCGAGTGTTCATTTCAGGCCGCGGGGTCGCGCCAATGGCCAAGCGGCAAACTAAGCCACTATTTAAACTGCTCTGTGAGCCTTTTGTAGCGCCTGGTGTTGTTTTGCTGACCTCGCTACCAGTGCACGCTGCCGCACGACAGTCAGAGTCTGTGACTGTATATCTTATCCCGGAGGCATTTTAGGGAGGTACCGGCGAAGCCCTAAAGCAATACAGACGAGGATGGAGCTGCTGAATGAAGAATGCCTTGGGGGCTGGGGGCATGTTGCAGTCTTCAGCAGCTGTAGATTGGAGGAGTTCGTCCTCCATGAGCTTGAGAGGCACACTGACTGTGCCAGGTAAGAATGCACTTTGGGGCGTGTCTCTCAGCGGCTCTCTCTCACAATAACTGGTGCCCATAGGTCCAAGACACATCACCAGCCCGAGATGGGCAGATTGGGGCAGGAGTTAGCGCCTTCATCAGCCACGGAGTGGTTGGGGAATTGTTTGATGGGCAGGCACTTTCGAGTCTGTACCATGTGATGTGCACAGAGGCGCATCACGCTGGTACAGATTAAACTTCTCAAGACCCAGCGGTTTACAGTTGCTGCTTGAGATGGTTGGAGACCTTTGGAGTAAGCAGGGCAGCCATTCCACCGAGCGACAGTTCTCACTTCAAACTTGATCTTTTAGTTAACATAGGCTATTACAGCTCTCGTATTAACAGCCACACCAGTCGATAAACTTTATTTGGCAAAAGATTTTGGCTTTGAGCAGCAGCAAGTACTTTAGTAGGAGCCAGGGCTGATTGGGGGTCTCTGCCTTAATGATCTCCAGGCAGACCAAGCTCCTAAAATCAGTGGTTGGGTGGAGGCAGGTGTGTGTTCAGTGTGGGGGGTAAAACTTTGGAGAATTGAGTCTAAGAACTCTGTGGACAGTGATGACTGCAGCTTAATCTTAAGGAGAACAGGGGAGGTTATTTGAATATGAGACAACAGGGATAAGAAGGGTCACTTCATCAACAAGTCAAGTGACTAAAAGAACTAAATATCAGCAAGGAAATCACTGAATAAAATAGATCAGTTGGTGGCTGTGCAGTGTGTGAAGTAACTTGGTCGGGGTTCTTGTCACAGAAAGCCATGCAGTCTCAGACTGTTGATAAAACTGAAGGGAAAAAAACAGAAAAACAAAAAATAGATAAATTATAACACTTGAGCAGAGGTGTGAGGAGGGGGCTGTCACAGTAATTTTCACTTAAAAGGTGGCAGTTAAGTCACAGTGAACAGAAAACAAGAAAAAGAAATAAAGCAGAGGAAAGCAGTGTGTTTTGTTAACTTAATAGTTTGTAAGAAGAGAAGTTAGTGAGCTTGAAGTAAAGAAGCAAGGGGCAGGGCTCTGTCTTTGCTTCTACACGTTTGAGTGGAGAGTTGCATTATTACAAGGAATGGTTAAAAAAAATATACATATCTGCAATTACACTACTATAGAAAAGAAAGGAAAAATAACTTTAATTTTAGGAAAAGCAGGGTGGGTGGGACAGAAAAATAAAGGAGCTGCAAGCAGACAGTGACTGCTAGAGGTTCTGAATTCCTCTGACTGTACTACCTTGTTTGCATATGGTGTAAAATAAAATAAAAAGAGGGACACAGACATCTGTCAAATTGTTTTATTAAAACATTTTGTCAGTGACACAGACACGTCAACCATATTATTTGGGCATTCTTACTTACTTTCTCAGTCACCCTCCTCGTAAGAATATAAAAAACAAGGCCTGTTGAGATTTTGTAAATAAAGCAGTCATGGCAAAAAACAAGTGAACATTAAAACATTTTCATGTCTTCTGCACCTAGAGACTATGTACTGCTGCATCAGGATCAGGGTCTTCTAAAAATTCAAATGGGAGCAATGTGGTGCCAGTTCTGTCCTCTGAGAAGCAGACTGTGTTGTCCGTCACTGTGGCGGACACACAGTTGGAACCTGGTGACAGTACTAGCCAACTTGATTTAGACGCAGAGTCTGCTGCTTGTGAACTACTCAGTAGCCAGTCCCATGTGGCCAGTATTAAACGTAATTTTCAGGGCCGCTGGCTCACATATTACAGGTGGTTGAGATATAATTCAGAAAAAATGTGATGACTTGTGCTGTGTGCATCAGTAGAAAGAAACAAAATACTCTGACTTCTGGCACTGACAATTTCAGGACAAGCACCCTGACTAGGCATGCTGACTCAGCAGATCACAGAGATGCTATGGCAGCTGAAAATATGCAGGGGCTTTGCAGCCACATTCAGAAAAGCTATATCTGAAAAAGAACAAGCTATTCTAGTTGCCATGAAGAGTGTTTATTGGATGGCCAAAAAAACTTGCCAGTTCATAAATATACAAGTTTAATGGAATTTTTGTCTAGGTTTAGACTGTCCTTTTGTTGACAAACTGTCTGTAGCACAAGAATGCCTCATATTCATCAGAATCTACAGCCAATGACATCCTCAATGCATAGCCTTTGTAGTAGGCAGGAAACAAGTAGAAAATTAGAAAATAGCCCATACATCACATTAATTTGTGATGAGAGCACAGACATCACTGTCGCAAAAAACTAGTATTGTATGCAAGAGTGCTTGATCCTGAAAGTTTTGTACCATCTACTCATTTTCTAGAGACTTACAGATCTCTGATGCCACTGGAGCAGGGATAGCTAAAAGAATTAAAGCAATTCCTAGCCAGGAAAAAATCAGCATGAAAAAAGTAATGGGATTGAAGGTGACGGGAGCAAAAGTCATGACAGGGACTGATGAGGAGTCACTGGGCACATGCTGCGTGAAAACCCAATGCTAGTAAATATACATTGTGTTTGCTCATGAGGGTTGCGCTATGTAGTTCCATACAGCAGACTCTGTCCCCTACCTAAAAAGAATACCAAGAGGTGCTAACTGGTGTTTTCTACCATTTTAAAAGATCAGCCAAAAGAGTTGACAAACTAAAACAAATACAAGAAATGCTGGAGGAACCAAACTCTAAAAGTGAAGGAGGTCCATGATGTGAGGTGGATAGCAGTTTACAAACCGGTTGAGACCGTTCATCACCTCTAGACTCCTTCTCACTTTTTCTGCAATGAAGAGCGAATGCTAGAGCAAAAGGTTATGCCTTAAAAATGTCCAAATATGACTTTATAATGTCAACCTATATGCTAATGGATGTACTTGCTGTAATTACCCAGCTTAGTGTAGTGTTTCAGAAAAGAGATCTGGGACATCTCGATGGTCCATGTCAATCTGGAGAAGTGCTTCTCTGATTTAGAAAAAATAAAATCTGGAACAAAGGAAAAATGTATCTACATGAAGTGAGAAGGATATCCAGGAAGATGAGGAGGAAGGCTGGTGTTCAGGGGCATCACATACTAAGGGAGGCAAAACTTTTCAATCAAGGACCATTTCATTGACCATTTGGTTTGCAAATTTAAAAGACAGATTCCCTGGGTATGACAGAAACAAGTTGGCTGCTTTTGGAGTACTGGGTCTTAGGCCTGTCAGCAGCCTTTCTAAAACGATCTTGAAACCTGGGGAAATGAACAAATCTGCGTTGACTGATCATTACGGTCAAGAGCAGAAACACAAACAGTTTGAGACAGTGGCACCACCACTTGTGGATGCAGACCACACCAAAGCAGAATGGGAACTGCTGAAGTCACTTGTTGTGAGAGAGGATACCGAGGGACAACATGCAAACTCTTTGGGGGTTCATTAACAAATATCATAAGTCAGACTTCCCAAAATCTTTGACACTGGCTGCATTGCATTAATCAAATTCCCCAGTCCATCAGCAGACTGTGAGAGGGGCCTATGCCCAGAACATTGTAAAAACTAGCATGAGAAATAGACTGTCTGCTACTAGAGTCAGTGATCTGCTGACTGTTGCAGTTGAGGACCTTGCCAGGCTGAATTTGATTTTCTTTCTGCAATCAATATTTGGAGGAAAAAAACAGGCGGTTATTCCAACATGGGGACTGCACTGACTGACTTATAAGTACACATAAACGAACTGTGACTGATATTTTAATTTATCCTCTTGATATCATGCTGCGGCTGGCTTATATTAAATTAATAGGGATATTATAGTTAGCTGAGGGAGGCTGTATGTTAGATCTGTTACTGTAAACTGCCATCAGGACTCTACTAGGGCTGTTAATGCCTGTGTATTCTTCCAAAATGATCAAATATCTCTTATCTCTTATCTCTCTCTCTCTCTCTCTCTCTCTCTCATAAGAGTGCAAGGGTCTCGTCTGGTGCTTTTTTATTTTTTTTGCTGGCAAAAATTCACAGTTTACCACATTGTGAACACTCCAGACACAACTACTGGATGGACACACGACTGTGGCTGTTGCCTGAGGCCTATGATCATCGATGCTCGGCAGTGACAGAGATATCAGTGCCTTCTCTTGTAAACTACTATCCACCTCTGACATCATAAAAATGCAATTTATTTTCTGAGTCACAAGTTACACCTCCCAGTTGATCTGCACTTGCTAGTTCATCAGCTTTGCTTATGATACTGATGCCGCGTTAGTTAAAATTCTTTCTGTATACAATTTTTTTTAAAGAAATGTCATGTATGACCCCACATTTTCCTAAAATGACCCACCTTTTCAGTGGTCAGTGGGTCATTGACCCACCAAATTTGGTTCCTAGAATGAACGCTGCACATCCGAATGCTCTTTCAGTACAACTTCATCAAACTGCTTCAGTCACAGGGATTGGCAATAATCATTTGAGACCATGATCTGTTTTAGTAAAATGAAATCCTTTTTGCAGATTCTATATATAGGTCAGAAAAGTTGAAGAGCTGCACAATTTTATCTAGAGACTTCACCATAGGTATTGAAATCATTTAGCTGTTGCTTCGTAACTGTGGCCCTCTTGGGTTCTAAAATGGAGAAGCAGCTTATTATGTCTAAGGTTTCTTGAGGTAAACATTTGTCCAGTTCATCAATTAAAGCACGGATGTATCTGCCCTTGAAGTTATCAAAAGCTGGTCTCTGAGTGAGAATGTCTAAGAGTTTATCACCTTTGTACTTCTTGCCTTCAAGAACAGTATCTAAAAGCTGTCTTCTGAAGGACCTGGGTTTTCAATTGCAGACCTTAAAGCCAATTTTGTATGTGTGCCCACTGGCAGCACAGTGGAGAAAATATTTTCCCTTTGGAAACGTTTTGAAAGAAAACCAATATGTGAGAAGATGTCCAGCATTACGTGCCAGAAAGTTACATAATTAAACTGATGTACAGACAGCAACAGTCCTTTTGCTTTGTCACTGTCTGCATGACTGGGCAAAGTCATATATTGCAACACATCTCAATGATATAAGAGTCCTGCACACAACAGACATTGCACCACAAATGGACAGCCACTGAACTGCATGAGGCTGACAGTATTTCAGAATTGGTTCCTCCAGCTGTTTCTGCAGTTGCCACAATTTGTTGTGTCCGATAGTGGAATTACTGATGGAAGTGAAAATGGACCTCAAGTCTTGATATTATTTCCACTTGTTCCACTGACTGAGCTGCATCACTGGCACATAAGCCCAACTGATGGACTGTGCAGTGTACTCCAATTTAGGGTTATAACCAAGTCTTTGTTTTTGTACTACACCATGACGACAACCAGCCACAACTCATCTCCATCAGTACAGACAGCAGCAAGTTTTTATTACCTACTGTAATGCCTTTGCCATTCAGAAGCTAATAAAAAGTGCCTGGTAAATAGTGTCCGCCTTTCCATCAGTAATGTCTATGTCACAATAAAGGCAACTGTATGGGGTACTGTTGTCTAAATATCATACGTAAACTATTAGTCTCTTGCTATTGTCTGTGGACTCATCCTGGATCAAGCTTACAACAGGGCTATTCTTCACAGCAACATCAAGCTTGTCCACCTCGGTCTGTGCAATGGCCTCATGCATTTCAAACTGTCCAGCCGCATTCATGCAGGTACCGTAAACCCCCTCTGCTTTGAAGTTTTTAATGAATGGACACTCCATTTCCTTAAGGAACTAAATACGTTTAACAAACACTGTGTTAGGGAGTTCATTTTCGGCAACAAAATATGCGGCTCTCAAAAGCCCTTTAAGTTTCTCAGCATTCTATGCAGTAGCCTTACCTTATCTATTGCCTTTACCACTGCCCAAGTTCAATTCAGTGTCCATTTTTATTTAATGCTTTAGTACAAGCAATGCTACCAGAATGTCCTATTAGGCTCAATGTTTTGTAACAAGTGCTTCTAAAAGGAATGGACACATAAGACTTACAAACAGAACAGCTCATCTGGCCACTGTCTTTGTCAAACAACCAGCTGTAAATCTTTAGCCACCTTTGTTCAAATTTATCTTTTTTCAGAGGAGCTACAGGCTGGTGCAGTATATGTTGTGTCTCGCTCATCCATTATTAATTTTTGTGGCTCGAGTTCTGGTACAGGGTCTTGTACGTCTACTACTGAAGAAGTCATGTGGCCTTTTTTCTGGTACTTCCTGAGGGGACTCCTGCACATTTGGTTGGTTTCTTTTCAGTCTTGTCATTAATGATACATGTTGTGCCACGTCACAATTTATTTTTTCTTTTTTGGGGGCTGGGACACAGATCCAGGTTACGGATCTTCCTACTCCTTTCAGTTGTTTCCTCACAGTTCTTTCTGGTACAGGTTTTTTTTTTAATCCGTTTTATTCCTTTATAATAATCCTGCTTATTACCTTTTTTTTTTAAATAATAATTCTGCTTTTCTTGTGACACACCCAGGTTACGGACCTTCCCACCCCTTTCACTCGTTTCCCCACATCGTTCTCTTATTTCTTGCTAAAGTTTATTCCCCACACAGTTCTCTTCTTTCTTACAAGAGTTTTTTTTATTTTATTCTTTTATATTTAATCTAGCTTTTCTTAGGACACAGTCACACCTAGGTAACAGACCCTTCCACACCTCAGTTCCCCTAAGAAAACTGATTTTCTGGCAGCAACTGCTATGGAGCTGGCCCAGTTCCCTCCTTCCTGCAACTAGATTTTTTAATTTTTATTTTATTTCACCCAGGCTTACTCCATTTTCTTTTGTTGACCCCCCTGCCAACTTCTGAATGATAAGAACAAGTTGGGCAACTGTTTTTTATTGCAGTCTGCTGCTGTTACCTCCTTCCCTCACACTCCACACAAAAACTTATTTTTTCTCTCCCAGGCACCCTTATTTCATTGTGCTTTGGCAGCATCCTCTTAATTTTTTTTTATATAGCAATTTTGTTTGAGCCAAAAACAAATGCCCCTTCTATTTATTTGTCACTTTCCAGACTTTTTAAGCTCAGTAGTTTGTGTTTTCATTCAAATGTGGCTGCTTTTCAGTGACTGTCATACCACATATTGTGCCTGTGCCTGACGCATCACTAGTGTCTTCCCCCACCCCCCGGGGGTTTCTGTAGTTTTCAGTGACAGCTGCTGACTGACCAACTGTTCTTGGCCACTACAGGTCTCACCCTTGCCCACCTGTTTCCCTCCAACGAAAATGCATCACCTTTTTTGGGAGGTTACATTGTTTCTGACCATGACCCTCTCACTGCCAACACTGTAGCCAGCAGTCGTCGTCATCACCGGCTCTCTGTTCCCTTCTCATCCGTCAACTCCTACGCTCTTCCCTCCACCTGCACTCCTCGCCTGAGGTGGCGGCTCCTCCGGATGCTGCGACATCTCTCTCTCTCTCTCTCCAGTTCCTCCATGTGCATCAGTCTCACGCGAGCAGTGAAGGAATGAGAAAGGCATGTCGATTAGACCACCAGGGAGTTCAACGCAGGCACACACACTGGACCACCGGGGACTGCATGAGCTGGATGGAGCTAAAACAAAAAAAGGCAGTGAATGGCAAAGCGTCACAGAAGGCTCTCTATGGCAGTTTGTTACTGCGCTATAAGGGTGCTCAGTATGTGTGTGTGTGTGTGTGAGACTTGTCCCGCACGGGGGGTCCAGAATTTGGGGGGGGGGTGGTGCTAATAATAGCACTGTGAATCACACAATTCCCCCCCACCCCTGAAGTTTAAGCCCAGTTTCACTAGTGTATACTGTCTCTCTCATCTGTAGGATCAATCATGGTGGCTGCTTTGATGCCACTCTCTGGCAAGGGCCCACCATCCTCCTTAGTGAAAACTGAGCTGAAGTACTCACTGAGGATGGCAGCCTTCTGCCCGTTCTCCTCTATCAACCTGCTCCCCTCAGCTAGCCTTATGGGGCCCCCGTTTTCTTTCTTCTGTCCCCTAATACATCTGAACAGCTGTTTCTCTGTGTTGACCCCCCCCACAATAAGCAGTACTGTATCAGATTCTGCCCCCAACCACCCCTTTGTCTCTCTGTTTTTCAATAAACAGTCTCCCCGTTCCCCTTCTCCCGTTTTTCTTTCTATTTGCAGCAGGCCTTTTCCTTGGCTCTCACCACATCTCTGACCCTTGCCGAGTAACACAACTGTCTCTTTAACCTGTTCTTTTTGGTTACCATTCTAATGCATAAGTTTGATGCCTCAAGAACAGCCCCTTTAATTGCCCCCACCTATGTTATCCACCCCAACTAACTTATCCCTAATCAGCTCCCTCAACTTGTTTAAGTCTGTCCTTCTAAAATCCAGGACTTCAGCTCTTGATTGCAGCTTACCGGACCCAAGGGCCTGTTTGAACCAAATGGAGTTACAGTTACTGTGCCCCAGTGGCTCCCCTACTCCCACAGCTCCTACCACCTCCAAACTGGTAAGCAGCACATCAAGAATCATGGACTGCCTAGTGGGTTCCTTAACTAGCTGCACCAGTAGACAGTCCTGGATTGCAACCAGCAAGGCCCGACGTCGGGTGATCCTGGCCACTGGAACATCCCAATCTATCTCCAGCAGGTTCAGGTCTCCCACTACCACTACCTCTCCCTTTGCTTCCTCCTCTGTCAAGTTCTTCCTTGAGCTCTCTGTCAGTCTCCTTCAACTGCCCCAGAGGTCTATAGATCATCCCCAAGCACAGTTTCTTGCCCAAGGCTGTCGTCAGTTGCACCCACAGCAACTCTAGTCTCCCCATTACTACTGCTGATGCACCTATCTTCTGTCACCTTGATGCTCTCCTTGACAAAAAGGGTTACTCCTCCCCCTCAACCCCTCCTGAACAGCAAGCACCCAGGGACCACCAGTTCCCAGACATCTTCCGAAGCCCACATTTCCACGATAGCCACCAGGTCCACCCAGGTGTCTACCATATGCACCTGGATCTCACTGATTTTGGTACCCAGGTTCCTGGCATTAAGGCATACCCCCTTCCATCTGACCCCTGATCCTACTTTGCTACTACCCTTGTTCTCTCATCCTTTTGTTTTTCTTGATGCTTGCACTCTTTGCGTTCCCCTGCCCTTTCCTTCACCTGGTCCCGGAAGGGCCACAGCTCTCAGTTCCAGCTGTGCTGCTACAAGCCCCCAGATGCGGGGGGGAGCACCAGCTAGGATCCCCTTCCTCTCAGCTGTCACCGCAGTTACACTAGACTCAGTTTCCCGTACAGTCAGTTTAAACATCTGATATAGACATCAAACTACTATTGTACAACGCAGACCCCATCTCCTGTCAGGTGAAGTCCATTACCCTTGAAGAGTCTCCTCTCCCAGAATTCCCCCAATCCCCACAAAGTGATACCCCTTTTCCTGATACCATCCCTTAAGCCATCTGTTAAACTCTTCTATTACATTACTCCCTATCCTATTCTGCTTCCCCTCCCTGCCTCACACTGGTAGGACTTTGGAAAAAGGCCAGGGAGGCTGAGTTTGCTGCCAATCTGTCCCCAGTCTACGGACGTTCCACTTTACCATCTCCACTGACTGGTTCGTCAGGTCATGGGTAGCAAGGTGAACCAACACCCCCAGCTCCCTCACCACCAGCATCTCTAGCCTGTCTAAATCCTGGCCAGCTGATGTCCCAAGAAATCAATGGACCATCCCCATCCCATCTAGCTACCCTTTCTACCCCCCAAATCACAGAGTTCCCAAGCACTAAGACTCCCCTAGCAGACTTGCTCACCTTGGGTGCTATCATGAAATACTGGCCTTTCCCATCGACTGACCTAGAGTCCCCTGAGCAGAGTCAGGTGCCTGAACCTCCTCTAGTGGTGTGAAGCTCATGTGAGACCCTGAGGTTTGGCCTGCAGCCATTGTATGTGCCAGTTCGGACTGAATCCAATTTGTGAGGAGAAAGAAGGAAGTCTGAAGAGTGGAAACCAGGCTCACCCTGTAGAAGACTGGAGAAATTGCTGAATCGTACTCGGTCTGTCAGGAACTGAAGCTGCTGTGTGTGCTCCCAGGTATTTTGCAGTAACTGCGATCGGGATTAAGGAGCAGCCTGCCTGGTATAGTACTTTCCTTTTACATATGAATGTGCGTAGTGCTTGTGGGGAATCGCTATTTCCAATCCCCTGTACTGTGTGCTGTGTGTTGAAGCTGGAAGCAAACCCCAGCTTGTCTCGTACTAAATCCGTTTGCTATCAACCGCAGTGGGGTCCAGTTACAAGGACCTTGTCTCCATGCCCTATTGTTTCTGACAATCCAGAAGAACATCCACCATCTGGTTCTCAGCTTGGGTATTGTGAGTACAAATCAGGGTTTTCCACTGCAGCCTGCTATCAATTACAAGTATATCATCTAATTGTTGTTGTTTCACTTCTTCACGGACCGAGCCATCCGGCTCCAGATTACAATTGGGTGTTGTGCATATATTTTCTTCCTACAGGGCCCCATCCATCTGCAGCTGCCGGGCAACGGACCTGGCTAGCCCACCCCCCATCCTGGGTACCCAGAGAGTGACATTTTGGACCCTATATATATGTGCACAGTACTGTGATTTGAACTTGGCCAAAACTAATCAACCCGATTGCCCCTCCTGTGTTACTGTTCTCTAAATAAATCAGATTTGTTGTTGTTATACTATATACTGTCTGTGGTGTTGGTACTTATGAAACAATATTGCCTTTTGCTGTGTATGTTGATTAACCTTGTTTTACAAGGGGTCCTCAGAGACGTGCTGCAGAATCAGTCTTTGGGGTAAGTGGTATTTTATGAGTGAACAGTGTGTATAGGGGCTGCAACTCCTGTATACTGTGTGAGCCACTAGAGGGAACCAAAGGGAGTCACAGTGTCTCAGAAGGCTGTGATCAAGCTAGTCTAACCACTACAAACCCTGACCTCTGGGTGGAGGCACCCGCCATAGAACCTAGGCATCTCAACCTGTCAGTAGTCAAGCAGGCAGGGGTAGTAGCCCTTGGGATAGTGCCACCTGGGGGCTATATATATAAATATATATGCCTTTCTCTCACTATATATACATATATATATATATATATATATATATACACATATACACACACACACACACTTGTATGTATGTTAGTACGTTACAGATTGCATATAAATATATAAGTGATACACAGTACGGACCTCATGATTGATATAGACAACACGAGTATAGAAATACCTAATTTATCACATAAGGTCTCCTCTGCTCATTTCATTTATGCAATAGGCTATGACCATAGGGGATAGATATCTATTTTTTTAGATATAAAATTATTTCTATAAGTGTTATTTTTTTTAACTAGTGTTACCATGCTTTCCCCCATCTTGACTGCTATAACCATTGCCATGGACGTGAAGTCAGGATAACAAGCTGACACTGTGATGTGGTAGTTCGTAAGTGCCGCAGAACTGCCGCAGAAATTACAAACCAATGCCGCAGAAGTTCTGCGGCAAATTTAAATCTTGCTGCAGAACTTGGTCCCAGTGTGCCGCAGAAAAGTAGGGGCCTTGGGTTTACCAGAGAGGAGACGAGCAAAGTTTCTGGCTACTTAATGTCTTTTAGTGGACTCCTTCGATGTCAGTTGTGCTCAATGCTTGGCAGACTCCCATGATGTCCGCTGTTCTCATTCCTTGGCAGACCTTATGATGCCCTTTGTTTTCGGACCTTGGCAGACTCCTAAGATGTCCTCTGCATTCAGTCCTTAGCATGGAGGGCTGCTTTTTGTGAAGGTGTATTAAAGGTCATGGAGCAGATATGAGAACAATATGGGGGCAGCTTCTGACAGGCTCCTAGTGATGCAGGAGGAATGGCTCGCGCAAATGCTGGCAGGTGTTTTGAGAAACCCAGGGGCAAGAAATCAAATCTTTTGAAGTACAGTGCCCAGAGTTAGGAAACTCCTCGGTCCAGTGATGCTGTGTAGTTGGGGTGGAGGTGGGGGGGCGAGACATGCAAATCCTTTTCTGCTGGCAAGTACCCTCATGACCCCGTGGAAGCAGTAGTGAAGGCGGCTTCAGTGAATTACAGCTCGAGGGTAAGCTGGCTGGTCCCGATTTTAAGCTGCCCCCACACTCTTGAAGTGCAGTTCAAAGAACAATACAAGCAGCTCCTGATTGGCTCCTAGTGGTGGAAGAGGTACGACTTGCCCAAATGCTGGCGAAGGACCCAGGAGCAGGAAATCAAAGCTTTTGCAGTACTGTTCCCCAAGTTAGGAAACTCCTTATCAGTCTGGCTGCACTGTGCGAGCAAATCCTTTTCTGCTGGCGAGGACCTTCACAACCCCATGGGAGCAGCAGTGAAGGTGGCGTCAGTGAATTACAGCAGAAATACTACTAGCTCTAAGAGGGGCTGGAAATAATGTTAGCTCTGAAAGAGGGGCTGGTAAGAACATTAGCTCTGTATTCTGGGCTATGGTCCTCAAGAATTATCTGGCATTTGGTAAAAACCCCTCCAACACTAGTCACAAGTCACTCGAGGCAATCAGAGTACTGAATATCATCACAATCACAATCCCTCACTGGGTCCTCCTTGTTTAGTCACAGCTTTGGGACACACCTACCACCTGCCTGTAACAATTCTACAGGCTGGGGTGCACGGAAGTAAATTAGGGCAGGTGAGAGGATCCCCTTATATTAAGGATACATTTTCTGGCTATGAAGGGATCTAAAATAGAGGATTTCACTGCTTTGCTTCCTAGAAATTCAAGCCTTCCCCCAAACGTTATGAAATGCCTGCCTAAAAAGTTTCATCCATGGGATGTCCCTAAAGTCAATGATTGAGCTTGTGTGGGTCACCATGCATTGTGAATGGCTCAGTAGAACATTCGTCTGGTAAAGCCCACCTCTTTTCTGTACAGTCATTAAGTGTTTTGCAACCATTCAGGGAAAGACTGTTGCTTCTTGCAATACCCATTCTCAAGCAAGGCCCTGTCCACACTACGCCTCTGTAACGTTACAGAGTGCCCAAACCGTTACCGCAATGGTTTGCATTTACACCTGTAACGTTACAGAAGGAGTTATGCGTAACCGTTATTGAAACCACATGGGGATTATCAAACGGTCCCGCCTCAGTAACATTACGGCGGTAGTGTGGGCAGGCGTACGGTTCCTGCAGAACTGTAGCGCGCTTTAGCTGCAATGTGGGACTGGGCACCGTGGTAACGGTCGCCCGGTTCCCGAGGTGTGGACTGGCGGTATCGTACCAGTCACCGCTGCAGTGTGGACACACTGTACCGCTCCTCGGCTGTAACAGTTTCTGTCCATTACGGGGTCTGAGCGGTGCAGTGTGGAAGGGGCCTACACATACCTGATCAAGTGACAATATGCTGAAAGCTAAATTCCAAATTAGACCTGTCAGCACACATACAGAGGGCATTCTCATTAGGGTCTTTTGTTGATACCAAATGTTGCATGCCTCTATGTGAAGCATCAGGATATACTCTGCGTCTCTTGGCTTTGCCTAAATAGAAGCTGCTCCTTTAACGTGATCTGTTTACAGAGAATTTAACTGAACAGTACCTTATTTTTTTTTTATCTCTTGTGTCTTCTATTTTTGGGATTGCGTCAGAGAAGGACAGATTAATTACTGTTCAAACACAAGGCAGGAAATCAAGTGTGCAGTAAAAGGGCACTCTAATACCCCTTATCAGAGCTCCATTTCATGATTCGCAGGCAGTGTAATGATTCCCAGGCAGCTGCTGAAAGGAGGAATTGGATTTGTAAAATTAAAGGGCTGAACTGACGTCAACAGTCATGTAAGAAACAGTCTCTGCTTACTTCACTCCAACCCCACAGACATGTTAATGCATTTTACCAGAACGACGATGACAAATAAGGCTGAAAGATTCATCCTCCTTTTTAGCATTTTTGTTGTCATCTCCTCTCAAGTGCTACCTAGAGCAAGCATTTGAATCAACACTTAAACAATGAGATTATTCCCTAGAATAGCACAGACAGAGAGAGAGTGAGTGTGTGTGTTTCTCTCTCTCTCTCTCTCAAATACAGAAAGGGACACAGAGACAAATAATGAGATTTACCTTTGAGCTCCCAAATTGCTGGTTCAGAAAATGAGACGAAAAAGTTTTAAAAAAAAAAAAAAAAAAAAAAGGATTTCCTGATTTCTTGACAGGCCCTTACATAGAAACATAGACTCTGACGGCAGGTAAGGACCGCTTGACCCACCTAGTCTGCCCATTTCCCTACCTAGAGGATAAGCTGCAGATCCTATTTAACCAACAGCCTATTTCTTCCTACCCCCCCCCACAAAAATTGCCTAATGTCTGTCCCATGCATTCTTGAATTCTCCCACAGTTTTAGACCCCACAACCTCCTCAGGAAGGCTGTTCCATGCGTCCACCACCCTCTCTGTGAAAAAATACTTCCTCACATTGCCCCTGAGCCATCCCTCCTCTATCTTCAAATTGTGTCCCTTGTTCTTGAACATCTCTTTTCGAAAGATGCTACCCTCTTGGACTTTGTTGATTCCACTGAGGTACTTAAAAGTTTCTATCATGTCCCCCCTCTCCCTCCTTTCCTCAAAGGTATACATATTATGCTCCTTTAGTCTCTCCTTGTACGGCTTCTCTTGCAGACCCTGCACCATTTTAGTTGCCCTCCTCTGAACTGCCTCCATCCTGTCTATGTCCTTGCGGAGATGGGGTCTCCAGAACTGGACGCAGTACTCCAGATGGGGTGTCACCAACTGTCCATACAGGGGGATAACAACTTCCTGTTTTCTGTTGGTGATGCCTCTCCCTATACATCCCAATATCCCTCCATCCAGCCCTGCCTACCACCTTCTCACATTGCTTGCCAACCTTAAGGTCATCTGATATGATTACCCCCAGATCACTTTCCATTTTTGTTGTTGTTACTACCTCCACCCCCCCAACTGTGTAATCTTCCCCTGGGTTTTGTTTCCCAGGTGCATTACTTTACACTTCTTTGCATTGAATCCAAGCTGCCATACTTCTGACCATTCATCAAACCTTGCCAAGTCCCTTCTCATCCTTTCCACGCCTCCTTGTGTATCAACCCTGTTGCAGATCTTTGTGTCATCTGCAGAGAGGCATACTTTTCCTTCAAGTCCCTCTGCAATGTCAATTATAAAGACATTAAAAAGGACTGGACCCAGTACTGAACCCTGCAGTACCCCACTAGTAAACCCTCTTTCTTCAGAGTGGACTCCATTTACAATTACCTTCTGTGTCCTGTTGTTCAGCCAATGTTTTACCCAGGCTACCACCATGGGACCCACTCCAAAGCTGGCTAATTTGACTACTAATCATTTGTGTGGGACTGTGTCAAATGCCTTGCTAAAGTCTAGGTAGGCCATGTCCACAGCCCCTCCCTGGTCTACTACTTTGGTCACCCAGTCAAAGAAATCAATTAGATTCGTCTGACATGACCTTCCCGCTGAGAACGCATGCTGCCTTGGGTCCTGTGCCCCACTGGCCTCTAGGTACTCAACAATTCTTTCTTTCAGAAGTGATTCCATCACTTTCCCTACCACAGAGGTCAAACTGACAGGTCTGTAGTTTCCTGCCTCTGTCTTGTTCCCACTTTTGTTAAGGGGAATCACACCAGCCTTCTTCCAGTCCTCAGGTACCACACCATCCTCCCATGATTTGTTAAAAAGGGTAGTCAGTGGTGTCACTAGTTCTCTGCTTAATTCTTTTAGAATTCTGGGGTGAATTCCATCTGGCCCCATGGCTTTGTCCACCTTCAGTTTTAGGAGTTCTTTCAGAACCCTTTCTTCTGTGAAAGGACTGGGATCAACCCCCATCTCCAGAGTGCTTCTGTTAACTGGATTAGGCACCTCCCCCACTTCCTCTTTTGTGAATATTGAACAGAAGTATTCATTCAGTATCCCTGCTTTTTCACTGTCACTCTCTGCCCACCCACCATCCATTCTATTCAGCCTCACTATCCCTCCCTTTGTCTTTCTACGCTCCCTGATATACCTATAAAAGGTTTTATCCCCCTTCTTAACCAAGTTGGCTATCTTTTCCTCAGTTTGTGCCTTTGCTATTCTGACTACCCTCCCTGCTTCCTTCTGCCTTAACTGGTACAGTTCTCTGTCCTGCTCCTTCTGTGTTTCCTTATACTTCCTAAATGCTATCTTTTTCTCCCTAACCTTCACTGCCACTTCTTTTGAAATCATAGTGGCTTTATCCTTCTTTTTGATTTATTTGCTTCACACAAAGACTTGTTGCCTCTGTGATGGCAGTTTTAATATTTCCCCATTGTTGCTCCACCCCTCCTTCTAGCCTGTTTGCTAGTGCTTTTCTAAGGCACTCTCCCATCTTGCCAAAGTCAGCCCTCCTGAAGTCCAGAACCCTCACTTTTGTATGGCTTGACTCTGTAGCTGAGTTTATTGTGAACCACACTGTTTGGTGGTCACTTGTTCCCAAATGGCTACCCACTTCTAGATCTGAGATCCTCTCACTGTCCCCATTTGAGAGTACAAGGTCTAAGATTGCTCCCTCACGAGTAGGTTCCAAAACTAGCTGCCTGAGGCATGCTACCTGAAGGGCATCAAGAATGGCCCTGCTTTTGGATGTGGCTGCAGCAAAGGTGCTCCAGTTAACATCTGGCATATTAAGGTCCTCCATCAACAGTATCTCCCCTTTCTCTGCCATCCTAAGTATGCCTTCTATCATATCCTTGTCCATTCCCTCCCCCTGACATGGGGATCTGTATACAACCCGTGTGGATTGTGGTGCCATTTTCAGTCTCTAATGTGACCCACAGTGCCTCCTCTCCTCCCTGTTGACTCTCTTGTTCAGTTGCTTTTATCCCTTCCCTTACATAAAGAGCTACCCCCCCCTTCTGCCCTCCCTGTCTCTCCTGTAGGCTGTGTACCCTGGTATGTTAATATCCCAGTCATGGTTCTCTGTGTACCATGTTTCTGTGACTGCTACGATGTCCAGTCAGCCCTCTTCCATCAAGGTTACCAGTTCAGGGAGCTTGTTATCCAGACTACGGGCGTTGGTACTCATTACCCTCCATTTCTTGATGGCCTTACCCCTTTTTGCTCCATCCCTGTCCTTACTGCGTTTGTCACTTTCTCCATTTACCCCTGCATTTCTCCCTATCGACATCTCTATGTTGGTGTCTACCTCACTTAGTACCCTGATTTTTTGGGGGGGGCTAGGATTTCCCTGCTCTTTCCAGTGCCTCCCCTTGGCTAGTTTAAATGCTTGCCAATTAAGTATTTAAACCTATCACCTAGGATCCTGGTTCCCCTCCTGGACAGATGCAGACCATCACGCCAGTATAGGCCTGCATCCGTCCAGGTGGACCCCCAGTTCCCAATGAAGACAAATCCCTGAGCTCTGCACCAGTTTTTCAACCACTGATTGAATCCCATGGTGTGGAGCACCCTAGCCTCATCCGTGCCATAGAAAAGGCAGCACCTCCGAGAAGGTTACCGTGTGTGCTATTTGTCTAAGGCCCCTCCCCATCTCCGAAAACGCTTCTTGCACTGCTCTGATCCCTTTCTTAACCAGGTCATTTGTTCCTAGGTGGACAATGACATCCAGCTCCCTCCCCAGTGCAGCTGCTCCTGTGATCCTGAGGATTCGCTCCCTGTCCTTCCAAGCCATAGTGCCAGGCAGGCACCTTACCTCCCTCTCCCCTTCCTCCCCCAGTTCTACCTTCCTAACAATGGAGTCCCCCACCAGAAATTTTCTTCCCCTGTGGGGTCCCATGCCACCCTCCTGTGGGTCTCCTTTGTGGAGGTTCCCAGCATCCTCCTTGGTCTCCATTGTGGGTGCCTCCACAGAGGAACCACACTTTTCCAGAACGGCACAGAAATTGTGGAGGGGTACAACTGGAGGGATACGCCTCTGTTCCACCACCCTCACCCTCCCTGAGCCCACTGTGGTCCAACCGCTCCTCTTCTGTGGCAACCTCTGAGGCAATGGCAGTGACCCTGGTGGTCCCTGGGTGGGAGAGGAGGTCCCATAAATCCTGGCCAACTCAGCCTGAAGATAAGTAACCTCCTCCCTCAGCCCTGAGAGGTGCCTGCAGATAGAACACTGCATCCTCCAGAACGTCTCCCGGAAGACTGCTGCTCCACAGTCACTACACTGCACAACTCCCATCATGTCTTTTTTTCTGGCCCCCTAACTGTTATTTGGAATACTTACTCTTTCCTCTGTTTGTTTATTTTTTTTTCTTCCCCTACTTACTGCCTCTGTGCCCTTTTAGCTCCCAATTTTCCTGTTCCAAGACAAGAAGATCCTGTATTTCTCAGTAGTCTCCTTACTTGCTCAGAGTCAGACCTCCAGCAGCTGGGGGGGACGGAGAGCTACTCTTGCCCTTCTAGGATGGTGAGTCTTTGGTGGCTCTGTGATCACTCACTTCCTGCTCCCAAACAGGAAGTTCCTGCTGTCAGTTAAATCCTGTGCCTATAAAAGTAGAACTGGTTTAAGGTACCGGGTACGGCCCTTTGGTTTGTGTTCTTTATAGCAAGTAATAATGATCATGTAAGATGCCAGAATTACAGCACTCAAGATCAAAGTCCTCTGTTTATGCACCTGACAAGTACAACACAGACACCTGTCATGTCACCTTTTCCACCCTTAAAAGTCCATGCACCTTTACTGTCATGGAAGGATCACTTTAAATGGTTGAAAGAAAAGCTCATACAACATGCCCATTCAACCCTTGTTCTCACATGTTGAGACTTCTAACATGGATGCCAGTTATGATGGTGGTTCTCCTATGCGTTAAATTGCTTAGCACCTGGCAGGAGATTATTCACCACTGATTCCCATCAGCCCCCAACAAGTTTTTAGATGATAAATGTTTTAGGCCACTGCCAGCCTGGGCTAGACTTGAACCCTACTCCCTTGCCATTCCCAGTCTCCCCCCAACCCCTTTGCCTTTTTTGGTGGCTGTTCCTCGGTCTTGTCTGCTCCTCACATTTAGAATAATCTTCCTCTTCATATTGGTTTAATGGACTTTATAAAATGTAAGGGAAAAACTTCACTGGCCAAAACAAGTCACCCAATCATTCATTAAAGAGCATCTTTCCTGTTCGTTTCTGAACTGCCCCCCAAAACCACATAAAGACCCTTACCTGGCCCCAAGTCCACTGCTGCACAGGTCTGAATTTTTTGCTGCCTATATATCTGGGAGGGAAGGGATCATATTTTGGCTCCACGGAGCCAAGAGCCCGATCCCTTCCACTTTCCTATTTGGAGACATACGCCAGTGCTAGCATGTTTTATGATGCAAGATTAGGTGGGGTGCTTCCATATCCTACAATAGAGCTGGTTTTTAAAGTGCTGTTTATTATGCTTTAGAGTTCTAATTCTGACAAATCCAGGCCACTGTTCAACTAACAAGGCCCTTGGAGAGGTCAGCAGCGGCCGAAAGTGGCATAAAGTTACACTTAGTCTGCTTTTTTGCTAGCTTGTTTGCGGTCATGGGTCTTCAGCTCTCTAGCGAAGGTGCCATTCAGTGGCTTCTAAAGCAACTACATTACTACAATCTTGAAAAACTGTATTTAGTTAATGCTGGTGGGAGCTTGCCAAGGCATCTGCCATCTTGCCTGGTCAGCCACACCAGAATAGCATTTTTTAACAAAATCCGAGAGAGAGAAAGAAAGAATTAGAAATATTCAGATGGTATAGCTATGTTAGAATTATATTACGGACAAAAGAAATATATACGATTAAAAGCTTTGCAGACTAAAAAATACTGCTTCTTTAAATGTAAAATAAAATACAATGTAATATATAAATAAATAAATACCTCAGGCTGCTGTATGTAAAAGAATGCAGGAATTCAGAATTTAGATTAGTCTGGTTTTATTTACTAATCCAAAATTCCAACCTTTTTTCAATCACTTCCTCATTTACACTCTTGGCAAACATACCAGCAAAACAAGTTGGGCCAACTGGAAAGTGTGTGATGTAGAGTCAAAAAACGATTTGTCAGATTTGATCAAAATGTTCTCAGACACTCAACTCCTTCCTGACATCATAAATTAGATGCGACAAGGGGCGTTTCTGCCTCTGCCACGCTTCCATTACTTGCTCACCGTGAGTCCCAGAGGTACGATTACAAAAAGTAAGTGCTTAGCACTTCATTAAACCATGAAGGCAGCTAATCATTAATCAGTGTGTAAGATGAACAGGCATCATTTCATCAGTTACATAACATTAACTGCTTCTGCAGTAGCGCAACTATTTTCTTGCATGCTTAGCAGAAACAGACTGCGTGGGAGACAGTCGCAGGAGGCTTGAAGAGTGCTCAAGTCCTACTGCTGATACTCCCTCAGCCACAGTTTAAAACTTCATATAAAATGGGTAGGGAGAATCCTGCTTCGTGATTGGTACAGAAGGTTCCAAAGCAGTACTGTTCAGGAGCAGTAACCGCATTGCTAAACTTACCTTAAAAAAAAAAATGTTTAAGTATAGACTGATTTTAGAAGCACAGTAAGACACTCCAGGGTTTGAGTTGCTACTCCTGAACCACACTTCCAGGCGGTTGAAGGTAGTCGGTGCAAGCTGCTTATGCCTCCCAATGCACCCGGGCATGAAGTTCAGGAATAACAACCCACACCCTGTCGTGTTTACTGCTTAGCTGCTCATCTCAAGTTTCTCAGCGGAGTTGCTGTGGTATGTCTAAATCAACAAATTTAGACCTAAACAGCTCGATGGCTTCTCAATCCATTTTCACATCCTAAAATCTGTGTGTAAAAACAACCATGTTCAAGATTCTCCAGTGTTAGATTTGAAGTATTATACACTTCGCGCTACACCGACGACCTGGGTTCAGGAACGGACTCGGGTTGTCAGGGAAGGAAGAGGATGGAGCATCCCACGACAGCATAAATATGTTTTTCATGCCAGCCCGGCTGCACTCCCATTCGCGACGCCTGAGATCCACTGTTGGGAACAACCACATGCTGTCGACAGCTGCCAGGGGGCGGAGGGCTGAGCATCTGAGAGGATACTCTCCTCCCTTGGGGAGTTAGGGCAGTCTGCGCTGCGACTATACTGCCACCTGGTGACCACAGGTGGCAGTGACACAGAGCAGTTATGGGTGGGGGGGGAGATGCAGGCTGGTGGTTGCACTATGCACGCTTGCGTGCACATGTACATCCAAGCTGCCTGCATCTTGAGGGTAGGGAGAAACAGGAGGAGGAATACCTCCCTCCCCTGTGCAGCATGACAGTCCGGTTGCAACTGCAGGGCCCGCTGTCGCTATCTTGAACTGCTCCTGGATGGCTGGATATTGGCTCCCAAAGGACCTTGTTCCACTGAAGGGGGGGGGTAAACCATGGCGGCAACGTGGGGAGAGGAGGGAAGCTCCAAAAGAAGGGAAGATGATGGGGCTCGGGAGGGGGCCAAGGGAATCAAGCACATTAAAAAAAAAAAAAGGCAAAATACTATAAGTTTTTCATTGGATACTAGTCAAACTAAGACTGCCATGCAGAAGGTAGGAGCTATTTCACCAACTAACATCGCTTCTTGTCTGACAGCCCAACTCTGCGGAACTGGGAGGGAGGCTGTATGAAAAAAATAAATCACATTTTAAGGAGTTAAAAAAAAAAAAAAAATATTGCCAGCAGTAATAACATCATAAGTGACAATCAACCTGAAAAGTAAACAAGTAGGTAGGTAGGTACTTGCACATTAAACAGCTGGTACGCTGCCTGACAAGTAATGTATTAACTTTAAAATGTGGTCACCTAATACATTTTACATCTAACAGTACTTTTTCTTTTCATTTTGCTAATTAGACAATTTTCTACCTGGCAGTACTAAGTAAGATGTGAAGAGCAGTTCTTTAACTGGATGACAATGTGACTACTAGCTCTATTCCCCTTCATGTCTCATCAGCACTGCAAGCTCGTTGATTATGACATCATGACTAACAAAAGCAGCCAATCACCTGCCAGATTAGTCACCAGAGATGTCACAATCCATGAGGTCACAATGCTAATGTGGTATGAAGAAGAATGGGGCCCGGTGGTGCTGAGGGCTGAGGCGCTGGACACCACACCTCGGGCTGCACCGGCGACCTGGGTTCGGGAACGAGCTCAGATCGTCGGGGGGTCAGCAAGGGAGGAAAGAGATTGAGCTTCCAGAGAACTACTCTCTCTTCCCAGGGAGGGTTGGGGATAATGCTCCCTCAAGGTGCGACCCCTGGTGGCAGCTGGGGGTAGCCAACTGTAGCGGCGTGGCGTATGCCTGGGGGTGGAGCTGCGGTAGCACACTGCCATGACAGCCGAGCTCCACAGGGGATCCAAACTTCAAAAATCTCCCCTCCCACCGATAGGTGATGGTGCCTCCCTGTTACGGCCCACATTCCCATAGTAGGGCTCGGTTCCCCGCTATCCCCTCCCTTCCCCAGCCCAAAGCGCAAACTTATAAGAAAGAGCGCCCTGGGTTGGGGCGGCCCTTCCCTGGAGGGATCAGACCTGGAGGATGTGCCGGACTGGGGGAAGAGCGGAGTCGGGTCACCAAGGGAGGTAGAGACCGTGACCCGGGAGAACGCCGGAAAGAGTTCGGTGGGACTCAAGAGGGTCAAACATACAATTCAGGAAAAAAAAAAAGAAGAATGGAAATGGAACTAGATACTGTATGTCAGCCAGCAGCTAAAGGTGCTGCTTTTCATATCACACCTAATACAATCAGATAGAAAACTGTCTACTGAGCAAAAGGAAAAGAGAACAGTGCTTCAGAAAGAAACAAGCAACTGGCTGCTTCTCAAACTTAAAGGTAACCTGCAAAGAACCACTGCAGGCCGCTCCCGTCCCCACATACTTACAATGCTGCTGCGGAAGTCTAGGGCTGCAGTGATCATAATGTTTATTCCATGCGCTATTTCTGTATAAACTGCCCAAACTTTCAGCTGAACGCAGAAGCGCCGGGTGGTTCCAGATTGAGTGGGAGCAATGAGTCACCAGGAATGCTTGGCTGTGGGCCATAGGAGGGCACAAACAGAATGCAGGTTCAGCTCTGCAGTAATTGATCCAGGTCCCTCTGTTCCAACAGCCAGCTGGCTGTCAGGAGCTCAGCTGGGCCCTCCCAACATACTACCATCCCTCCAGCTTTATCCTAAATTCCCCTGCTTGCACAGAGGCCAGGGGATCCACTGAACTGCCAGCCACGGTGCAGGGCCCTGTTCTGCCCCCTATCCTCACAAGTAGCTCCATGGTGTACAGGGATATTGATTCCTGGGGTGGGTAGAGTGGTGCAGACAGACAACGCAAAAACTGCACTTATACTGACCTGTCTCTGGACCAGACCCTGAGAAAAAAAATTATTCACTGTAGTAATAATACTTCTAGAGGGTGTGTTAGGGAGGAGTCATACAAATGATCATCTCAGTCTTCAGGTACTGCACTGCACAGAACTTTAGAATGCTAAAGTTAAAATTTTGCAGTGTGGTCAAGCTCTCCCTGGTGTTTTAATGGCAGACTTGCACCTGAGGACCAGAACAGAGCAATGACCATGCAATTAACCCATGCCATGTATTGTACAGAGTATAACTACAAAGAGACATTACAATCACCAGGTGATAAATTCTAAAAACTGTCAAATTTAAAACTGTAAAATGCTCAAACAACAAAAGTTTCAAACATTTGGTTCAACTTGGTCTGAAGAAGCCATTTTACATTCAAGTTCTAGAAGGTGAGGTAAGGAGAACTTGTAAGACTCACTAGCACACCTTCTAGAAGAAGCACTATTACTGTGGTGAGCGGAGTGTATTAATGATGCCCTATAAACTTTAGGTTCCAGATAATACCATGGAAGACAGGGTCTAGATCCCATTTTATTTTGATAAAGGCACAGAAGTAGTACCAAACTTGGGTTTCCCTTTTAGTTTGGATGTCCTGACAATTGTGAGAATTAACGGTTGTGTGCACTGTAGAACAACTGGCTGCTTTACACACTTTTAGCAGGATATACCCCTTGATGCTGCCATAGTGGTAGATGTAGTTGTAGAGGAATGTGCCCTTAACCCTATTGGTGGCTCTTTGCCATTTGTTTCATAGAACAACTCAATACAAAAGACAATCCAATAAGACATTGTTTTTGCTGCTAGTTTACCTTTGCCTATCTCGCTATAAGTGACACAGAATAATACAGCAGAATCCCAGTTACCCAGACCCCGGATATCCGAAAACCTCAGTTATCCGAAAGTTAGTCATATGATATATCCCCTGCTGTTCCACCAGTCAACTATCTGTGCCCTTTGAAGTGCATGTTGCGCTAAGCGGTTACCGCTTAATGAGTCCGCACCTAGCATTTTAAATTTAGCTGTAGCAGTTATAAGCACAATAGAGTATGATTTATTTATTTGAGTTTTGGTGACCGGGTAAGTCCACTGAGACAATTACAGTCCCTTTTCAGGGTCGACCCGGGGTCGCAATAAGCAATAATCATGCAGATTATGGAAAATGTTATCTATATGACTGGATTTGTATCTATCTGAATGTAACGGGGTATTTGAATGCCAATGTTTTATTTTATTGTTTATTATATTCTAATGACTGTTTGCTTATCAATAAATATGTACTTGACAATAAGCAGTACAGAAAACAGTGCAATAATACAGGACAACAACACAAGATGGCAGGAACTGACATACAGCATAATCATATAAGCAAAGATATGAAAAAGCTAGGAATACATATTCCAACAAAACCATAATTGCTAGGCATATACAACTGACATCTGAGTGCAGCAGGACTAGGACCCTAAAGAAACAAATATAAATAAATTACAAAAATCACTGCTAAGCTACTTAATATGGCATCATTAAATCATTTACACCCTGCTGCCGTTCTTGAAATGAGCGCTTCTCTGAACTGCTTCACCAGCTACTGCAGCAGTCTCCAGCAATCATGGCCAAACGTAAGCGCTCGGTCCTAGACATTAATCAGAAACTTAAAGTTCTTGAATGCCTGGAAGCTGGAGAGACGGTAGTGGGTGTGGCCCGTCATTTTGGTATAGGCAATTCTACTGTCTGTGACATGCGGACAGCGAAAGACAAGATCAGGCAGTTCGCAGCTACAATGGACTGCAGTTCAAAAGCCTCCCAGAGAAAAACCATGCACACTTGCGAGATGAGAACCACGACAAGGCAGTTTACATGTGGTTCGTCCAGAATCGTGCCAAAGGGACTCCTATTTCTGGCACGATCCTTAAAGAAAAGGCAAAGCAGTTACATCAGCAAATGGGAGGTGATAACCTGCTCGCCGCAAGTGAACTGGCTGGCCAGGTTTAAACTTTGCCACAGGATCCGCCAGCTGTCCACTGCTGGTGAGAGCCTGTCCTCCGCTTGCGAGTATATTGACCCATTCAGGGAAAAGGTGAAAACACTAATGTTTACTGAGGGGCCGTCCAGTCAGCAAATTTATAATGCTGACAAGACCGGGCTGTACTGGAAGCTCCTCTCCGCAAAAACATTAGCTGCTGACACAGAAACCAAATCTGCCAAACCACGTTGTTTTACGCATGTCAACCTGGGTAACCTCGCTGTAATTTATTGGGCACAAAGGAGTGCCTGGATGAATTCTGACATTTTTGAGGACTGTTTTGTCTCGATTTTTGTCCCCAGTGTGAGCACTCACCTTAGATCCAGTGGTGTCCCTGCTCGAGCAGTGCTGCTGGCCGATAATGCTGGAGCACATCCCAGCACTGACACTCTGTGTACCCCGATGGCTCTGTGCGCTGTGAATTCCTGCCAGCTAACACCACGGTGAAAATGCAGCCCATGGACCAAGGCAGTTTGGCAACACTGAAAAGGCTCTACAAGAGCAAGTTGCTGACCCAGATTTTAAATGCAGAGAATGACTCTGCAGATTTGTGCACCATCACAAAAGGGCTCTCAATTAATGATGTGGTGTACATGCCGGCCGAAAGCTGGGCAGAGATTCAGCCAAAAACAATCATCAAGTGCTGGGACAAATCCACCATTCATCTTTCAGAGCACTTTTCAGACACTCCCTATGTGATTGCTGCCAGAGGGGATAGTGACCATGTCATGGAGGCTGAAGAGGAACTTCAACAGCTAGCAGAGCAGACAGAAGTCGATCTGGAGTTGTGGCTGGATACAGAAAACAGGTTTTTAAATAGCCAGTATCGCATCGCAGTTTGCGATGCAAACTGGCTGATCATGCTAGTCAAATTTCGCTTGAATCGCAGAAAAGTGCGATCCATTTTTCTGTGGGGTTTTTTCTCCCACTGTTTCAATGTGTGGTCCAGCGTACTGCCAACCGGAACTGGAAGCAGTCAGCAAGCGCACGACAAGGCATACTCGTGGATGTGGCAGTCAGGAGGACGTGGAGGGACTGTGACTGAGTAGGTGGGCAGGGTAGCGGGCGGGAGAGCGGGCAAAACGAACCACCAGCAGCGTCAGCATCAACCACTAGACCACCAGGTATGCATAAAAAAAAAAAAAAAAAGCTTGCTGTTATTTTAACCTGCTCTTCATGCCCCTGTGAGAATAGCCAATTGCAAGAGGCATCCATTAAAGGATGGCAGCAGAGAACCCTTCTTTCCTGTTTCTTCAGTCATGCTCCTCCTCGAGATATCCAACCCTGGCAGTACAACCACAATCGCTCTATGGGGCACTTTCAGTTTTGTGTCGGGCATTGCTCTCAGCTGTCCCTGATTATGGGCTGTCCCTTACTGTACTTCTTTAAAACTAATCTCTCCCTCATGGAAAAGATGAAGCCCATAACTGCTGCAAATTCAGCATTTAAAGCAGTAACTCATAATATCCCAAATCAGAAATAAACTGTGACATCTAAGGAAAAAAAACAGTGATTCCATAGCGTTATTTTGTTTCTGCATGCCCCTCATTTCAGTGCCTTGTTGTTGTGTCCCTCTGTGATGGTCACTGTCCCTCATTTTGAGTGTCCATGTCCCGCATTTCAGTGCCAAAGATTGAGATGTATGGTGGGGGAAGGGTTGTGGCAGGTGACTCGTACCTTTAGTTTTTGGCAAAGGGGACATCTGGCTGGGGAGGGGGATGCCGAGATGGGTGGGGTTTTTGGCAGATACCCTAGTCTGGCAAAGGGGATAGATGGAGGCACTGAAGGGTTTAAGTAGTTCTGGCAAAGGGGGACAAGTGTGGGGAGGGTGTGATACTGAAGTGTGTGTGTTGGGGGTAATAAAACAGATGACGCAAAGACAGGCAGACTTTAAAGATTTTATTTGGGTTACAGTATAAAAAATATATATATTTATATCTTACATATACACATTTCGGCATTTTAAATTTTGCTAATCAAATTGAGCTACATGCTATTCATTTTCACAACTGATTGGCAGTTTGTGCTAATCAATTTTCTGAGCTTATTTAAAACCCTGGAAAACCAGGGTCATGAGGAGTTGTCAGACGCCGTGACCATTTCCACTGTAACAGCTGAAGGTCAGCAAGATGAGGCGAGCGATGGAAGAGATGACGAGGCAAAAGGGAAAGGGAGCCAACCATCAGTCCCCACAGATATTGAGATTACCCAGGCATTCGAGAAATGCCTTCACTGGATGAAAACGCAAGCCGAAACAGACCCACTACACCTTCTCCTACTTCGGCAGTTGCGCGGAAAGGCTGTTAAAGCAGCACAATCCAAAAAAGCGGCAGAGAGGGATTAAAGTCTTCTTTGAGGTGGTCAGCAAGGATCAAGATAAGTAAAGTAAACATTAAGCACTAAGATGGACTGTGCAATAGTGTGCCGAAGTCCTTTTAAAATTTTTAAAGTGTTTTAACTTGTTTTTTTAAAGTGGTTTTGTACAGTCTCCTCACAAAATAAAATAAATTACATTATATAAATACAGTACGGTAGTGATTCTTCGCACAGTTTCCTCATCCAGGCGCCATTCAGGAACCAGAAATGTCTCGATCTCCCGTTTATCCGAAGGTTTTTCATGTCTCCCATGACATTCGGATAAATGGGGTTCTACTGTACATGGAAAACCACACACAACAAAGCTATTTTTCCACCGAGTAGTTACTATGATGACAGAGTGACCTCGCGAGCAAAGCTCGAATGGTCCTGTCATCATGGTAACCACAAGGTGGGTCTCCCATACATTTGATTATTTCATAGAGTGTATGGGAAATCAAAACAACAGCAGAAGCTGAACTGAGCACTTCTGTCACCAATTTACTCACTGTGGTACTTAAGCAGACATGCGACTGAACGATGCTCATGCCCGCTGGTGCTGCCTGCCTCCCCCCCTCACGCAAACCCACCACCTCAGACTTCACTGATCCTCTGTTGTGCTTCTATTGCCACTTTACCGCTCTCTCTCGCTCCCACCCACCCCTTCTCTTTACTTTTTTCTATCCCAGAAAGTCTTTTTTGGGTCAAAATTTGTTTTTTATTATTGCAGGGTTCATTTCAGATATTTATCTATGTGGGACATTGACCCACTGGGTATAAAAAGTAAGGGTCAAAAGAAAAATATAATGGGTCATATTGTTGAGCCAAGCCCAGATTCATAAAACAGCAGTTTAAAACCTCTAACAGTGAGCAAGTTATCCACAAGGTAGAAAAAAAGGTAGGTCAAAAATGTAAAACGGTGTGCCAGTTATCCCAATCCCCCACCCAAAAATGAACCCCGTTGTTGTATTTTTGGTCACCTCCTTTGCAGGGCAGGTAGGCAACTCCGGACCCTCCCTTGGAGGGGCTCACTCTTCAGCCCCGGCATCCCCACACCAGCCCCTGCCCTGGGAATTCCCCACAAGTTGCACCTGTCCCCGCCCCCTCCCCGGCAGGCAGGTGAGAATGTCGACTTTCTCCTCCCCAGAACACAACTCTAGAATCCGGAAGGCTGATGTAGGCTTAGCCGAGGCCATCGTGGAGCCTGCCGCTCCAGTTTTCACATTTTCTTCCCTCCCTTGCCGTGGGTCGCTGAGCCCGTGTGGAGGCACGCGCAAGCAGCGATCCCTGGTACCCTCCCTACTCTAGCCACTCTCACCCTCCCCGGGAGAGGAGAACTGCCTTGCAGCCACTTAATCCAGCTCCTACCCCCCAGCCAACCCCCAGTGACCCAGGCTCGTTCCCAAACCCGGGTCACCGGCACAGCGTGAGGTGTGACGTCAAGCGCCTCAACCCTCAGCATCACTGGGCAGAGTCAAATTTTTTTAAATGCTACTGACCACGCATTTCACTCCAGTGCGAGCAGCGCTAACGAGGAACAGCTGACTGGGACTATTGTAATGTGATGTACCTACTGCAACAGAACTAAAAGTCGTTCTGCTGTAGTAGTTACATTACTACTGTAGCACAACTGCACCTTCCCATACACTAACTGTTTCTCCAGGGTTCTGAACCTCTCTGTCCTTTGCATTTACTATGGAAACTCAAAACCCTTTTCACATCTAGGCTGTGAAAATTCTCCTTTCCTATACAAGAGCAAGGTTTTGGAAAAAAACTGTCACGGACTAATTCAGGTAAAGTAAGGAAAACTACTTGGGATAAAAAATTCCCCATTTGTCCTAAGAACCAGTGGAACATTATGATTAGGGTGGTCACGGTATAGCGGTTTCACAGCATATAGCGGTATCAGAACTCACGGTATTGATACCACGGGCAATTCTGATACCATGTTAACCATGATTCATGGTATACCGCGGTACTGGGACCATTCAACTAGTTTTTTTTGCATTTTCAGGGACAACTCAACTCGAGGAGGCTTCTTTTTTGTGCAAAAATTAATTGTTCTGCAATACCGCGGTATGATGATAACTGCAGTATTACATGTGACAGTTATCATACCGTCAGGATTTCATACCGTGACAAAGCCTAACTATGATATTAGGGTAGAACAGAGAGAGCTTGCAATTTACTGACCCTTCTTACAGAAGTAACAGCTACTAAAAACAGTTTTCTAATTGGAGCTCTCGAAAACACAGGCTACAAAGGCAGATTAATTCATTTTAACAGACCCAGGTTTAAATCTCATAGTGGAACTGTTTCCCTTACAGGGGGATATCGGTGGTTCAGGCCATTAAAAAATTTCTTGAACATTAGGTGAGCTGCAAGAAAAAATTACTCACCATAGTAATGTTGTTTCTTCTAATGGAGTCTTGCTGTATTCTGACTATAATGCAGTTAGCCCCAGCACTTGAACTGCTCCGGAGAGGAAAGGGTTAACTCTATGCCAGGGCATAGAACGTTGAGCTTGAGCTCGGTTTTCAAACCTCTGCCCCTGGTATTCCTCAGCATAACCGTCACATTCTTGCGAGCACTATGCTAACCAACAATCTAGAAATTGTTTTTTAAAATTTTTGTGCCAAAGGGCAAACAAACATATTTTTTATTTCAGTGGGTAAAAAAGGCTCAAGTCAAGAAACCCCAAAAAGAATCCAAGTAGGTAGTGAAACAATCAATATATAACTAGTAAAATCATAAGAAAAACCTCAGTAAAGATGAGGTATCCCGAGTACACCTCTGGGGTGCAGCACTGCGCTTGCCAGACCACATCCCAAAAGAATAGGTTACTCACCTGTAACAATAGTTCTAGGAGTGGTATATGTTGTTCATCCACACACTCTGGCATGTCCCTTTCCCCTTTAAATCTGACTGGAAGTCTTCAAGCTGGCTCCTCCCACCCACCCAGGTGGTAAATACCTCGGCTTCGCCACATGACGCAAGATTTTAGCCCGCTGGAAGCAAAGTTGTGCGCCTAAAGCCAGGGAAGTCGGGTATGTGTGTGTGTGTGTGTGGATGAACAACATATACCACTCCTAGAACTACTGTTACAGGTGAGTAACCTGTTCTTCTAGGAGCATGGATGGGTTGTTGATCCACATTCTCTGGCAGACTCAAAGCAGTTCTCCAGGAGAAGGGAGGCAAGGCGCATAACCCCTACTTAGGAAACAGAGATGAGAGAACCGAGGCCCCAAAACCATCATCCCAGCGTGACAAGGTCGATGTGGTAGTGGATAATGAAGGTGTTTGCTGACTTCCAGGTAGCAGCCCAACAGATTTCCTGGATAAGGATGTCCCTGGAAGCAGCCACCGATGCAGCAGTATGGCGGGTAGAATAAGCTCTTATCCCTCTGGGAGGCTCCTTGCCCACCAACTCAGAGCACAGACCTATGTATGATGTAATCCATCTTGCAATGGTCTGCTTGGCTGCAGGTCAGCCAGAAGCGGCTTCAGCGTAGGTGACAAACAGCTGGCAAACCTCTCCCCTTATAATAGGAGAGAGCATGTCTCAGGTCCAAAGTATACAGCCTGTACTCTGCGTCCGAGGTGCAATTAGGGTAGTATACCAGCAGAGTTAACACCTGGTTAAGATGAAACTCTGATACCACCTTCAGAAGGAATTTCGGGTGGGGGCACAGGACAACTTTGACCCTGTGAAAGACCAGATAAGGAGAGTCCACCAAAAGCACCTGGAGCTCCCTTGTCCTTCTGGCTGACATGACAGCCACCAGGAAGGCCGTCTTCCATGACAAGTGTGAGAACTCACGCTTGTGCATGGGTTCGAATGGCTTGCCCGTGAGCTTTGCCAAAACAAGCAACAGATCCCACGGAGGTGGAGGTTCACGCACCGGAGGGGATATGTGATCCAGGCCTTTGAAGAAGCGCCCGACCACTGTCTCTTGTGCCAATGTTGGCTGACCAGCCTGTGCCCAGTAAGCAGAAATGGCTGCCAGGTGCACCCTAAGAGTCGATGACCACAGACTCCCTTTGGAGAGAGACCTAAGGTAGTTGAGAATGTTAGCCACAGAGCAAGATAAGGGGTCCAGACTCTTACCCTGACACCAAATGGAAAATCTCTTCCATTTGAAGGCGTAACATTTCCTGGTCGATTCTTTATGAGATGCCTCCACCACAGTGTAGACATCCTTGGAAAGACCCAGAGCCTGGAACTCTAACCGCTCAGGTACCAGGCAGTGAGGTGCAGGGATTGAAGGTCTGGATGGAATACCTTCCCCTGATTAAGAGACATCAGGTCCAGGCGTGTACAAAGCCACTCCGGGGCCTGCAGCTGAGGCTGAGGAGATCTGGGTACCAGAACTGGCGCAGCCAGTCTGGGGCTACCAGAATCACCTTTGCCTTGTCCTTCCTCACCTTGAGTAACACCTTGTGGATCAAAAGAAATGGAGGGAAGGCGTACAGGAGGCCTGGGGCCCATGGCCTCGAGAAGGCATCCCCCTGCAGCGAGCCCTGCCGAGCGGGGCGGGCATGGAACAGCCTTAGCTTGGTGTTTTCCCTGGAGGCAAACAGGTCCACCAATGGTTTGCCCCAGTGGGAGAACAAGTTGTGAGCTACCTCTGGATGGAGAGACCACTCGTGGGATGTCTGGTCTATACGGCTGAGAGCATCTGCCAGCTGGTTCGAGACTCCTGCCACATGAATGGCTAGGAGATCAGCCTCCAACCAGCTGACAAGGGTCCAGATGTGGAGCGCCTCCTTGCAAAGCAGACGGGAGCACATGCCGCCCTGTTTGTTGAGGTACTACATGGTCGTGGTATTGTCCGTCTGGACTTGAACCACTTGACCCTGGAGCTGAGGAGCGAAAGCGGACAGTGCCAGTCTGACTGCTCTGAGCTCCAACAGGTTGATGTGGCTTCGGGACCCCTCGGGGTCCAGAACCCGTGGGCTCTGTCCCCCATGTGGGCTCCCCAGCCCATGAGAGAGGCATCGGTCGTGAGAACAATCGCCAGCTTGGGATGGACAAATGGGATCCCTTCCTGCAACCGGTCTAGGGCAGTCCACCATTGGAGAGCGTCCCACATTTTCTGGGTCACAGTGATCAGCTGGTCGAAATAACTGTGGCTCTGAGTCCACTGAGCAGCCAGCTCCCACTGGAGGGGGCACATGTGCCATCTGGCCCAGTGGACCACTGAGGTGCACGCCGCCATGTAACCCAGAAGGCACAGGAAGTCCCATGCAGGGAGCAAGTGCCCAACCAGAAATGATTAGGCAAAGGAGGAAAGAACTTCCACCCTGTCCGCCAGGAGCCGAGCACTGGCTTGACGAGAGTCGAGCTCTGCCTCAATGAAGCCCATCACCTGAGAGGGTACAAGTTCCTACTTGGCCTTGTTGATCAGGGGGCCTAGTTGGAAGCAGGTTCGAAGAGCCAGATCCCTGGATCTCTCCACCTCCTGGAGGGAGGAACCTGCCAAGAGCCAGTCGTCGAGATAAGGATAAATTCGAACTCCTAGACGCCGGAGATGGGCTGCCACCACTGTGATGCACTTGGTGAAGACCCTCGGGGCCGATGACAGACCGAATGGCATGGCTCGGAACTCATACAGGGTCCCCTCGACCCTGAAGCAGAGGAACCGCTGATGGGACGGACAGATTGGGACATGGAAGAACACGTCCTGCAGATCCAGTGAACAAAACCACATATTTCACTCCAGGGATGGTATGATCTGGTTCAGAGTTGCCATCCAGAAGGTGCGAGACATGAGATATTGATTCAGGTCGTGGAGATCTAGGATGGGGTGCCAACCCCCCATCCGCTTGGGCACCAGGAAATACCTGGACACGAAGCCTGGGTCTGTAGGAGGATCCGGCACTGGAGCTACCGCCTCCTTGTGGAGGAGCTGAGCAATGTTGTCTCGAAGAGCCGACTGAGTGCAAGCCGAGATCCTTTCCTCCCGAAGGGCACGGGCTCAACTGGGAGGGTACTGCTCAAATTCCAGAGGCAGACCTTACCCGACCACTTCTAGAACCCACCTGTCTGAGGTGATATCGGACCAGGCGGAAAGGAAGGGGTGGAGCCAGCCCCCCACAGGAGGACCCAGAGCTGGCATGATGGGTGTAGGGGTGGCAACCCCCAACCCGTCACTGAGCAGGCTTAGAGGAGGAGAAGGCTCCTGGACCAGCACCTCGGCCTCCTTTACGGGGCTGTTGAGGACCCTGCTTGGGCTTGGGGTGCCAAGCTTGAGCCTGCTGTTGCTGCTGGCCTCCTCGACAGGAGGGCTGCCTAACCGCAGTGGAAGAGTGCCGAAAAGGCTTCTTCTTTTGCTTCTGCTGGTTCTTGCCCGAAGAACCCTTGGCAGAGGTAGCATCCAAGGTGGCATTGGACTGCTCTATGCGCTGGAGGTGTCCAGTCACTCCTTGACCGAAGAGGTTGGTGCCTAGGAAGGGCACGTCAGCTAACTTGTGCTGGGTACCTGCCAGGAAGGAGGATAGCCTCAGCCAAGCCCTGCGGTGAGTGGCCACTGGGGCTGCCAAAGAGCGGGCACAGGAATCTCCAATGTCCAGGGCCGTCTGGAGCTCCTGCTTTGCAACAGCATGGCCCTGATCACGGACCTGCTTCACTGTGGTCTGCATGTCCGCCGGGAGATGAGGGAGGACTTTGTCCAATGACCCAAGAAGGGCATGAGAGACGTGTGCCTTGATAACAGCCAAGCTGGCCTGATCAAGGCCTAAGAAGGAGGCCGCATACACATTATGGGCAAAATGGTCCATATTCTTGGGACTCCTTGTCCAGGGGTCGGTCAGTGTCGGCCGAGCTACCAGTATGTCTGAACACAGAACCAGTCACTAGGCTTTCGGCCGAAGTATGTTCTGTGAACCCCGCCAGGGACCCCATGGGCACCATATACTTGTGGGCCATGCAGGCAGACGGAGTTGGGCAGGAAGCAGGGTGCTGCCAAAGCTCAAGGGCTGGGCCAACGATGGCTTCAACTACTGGAAAGGCCTCCGTCGGAGTATCCCCCCCTTTGAGGATATCCGTAAGGGGGTACTCCGCCTTTTTCTGGATGGGCTGCAGGGGCATTCCAGTGGATACGGAGATCAGGCGGAGAATGCCTGGAAAGGAGGAAGGGCCTTCCTCCAGTTCAGCCATGGATGACTCATCATCCCCCGGATGAGAGTGTAACCCCGTGTCGGAGTCCGAAGAGTCGGGGTACAATGGTCTACTGTCTACACCCCCTTCGATCCACCGGGGGTAACCGTAATGGACAGATGTCGGGGAAGCCCAGTGTCTGTACGGTCCTCTTTCGAGGAAGCCCCTCCCTGAGGCTGTTTAGGCCGTGGCTCCACCAAAGTCGGTGGAGAGACTGGAATAGGCCAAGATGGGATACAAGTTGGCCCCACGGGTGGTGGAACCGAGGCCTTTGGTTCCAGACGGGTCGGCGTCAGCCTAGGAGGCAGAAGCCAAGTGCTGGCCGGGGAGGCCGGCAGAGCCGGCTTCTGCCCGGTCAAAATCAGCTGTTGCCACATCAAATCCTCATAGCGTCGAAGGAGTTTCCATCGAAGTCTCTTCTCGTCCGAGGAGGATGAGGATCGGTGGCAGCACCCCTTTTTTTGAGTGTCTGTGGACCTTTTTCGGCCGTTCGACCAAAGGGGTCCTGGTCCTCGATCGAGACCGACGGGGTCGATTGAGAGACATCAGAGTCGGTGAAAACCAAGGTTCCGGCACCTTCTTCTCAATCGGGACACCCGAGGGCAGTGTCTCCTCATCGGGACAGAAAAGGACAGGCGTTCTTTCTAAGGAATCGTCTACCGGAGTCGGCAATAAAGGCTCGATTGGGTCGAGAATAATCTTGGCCGGTTCAGCCGTTTCCTCGGTCTCAGTGCCTTGGGCAGACGGAAGGTCCGTAAAGCCAGCGGCCGAGGAAACTATCTTGACCAAAGTCGAGACCGCGTGTTCCTGGGACTCAGACCTCTCTCTATCCTAGGAGTGTCTCCTTCTAGAGGAAGAAGACTTGGGGTCCTTGTCTCTCTTCCGAGGGCGGGAGGAGTGCGAGCCCGAGGGCGCCTCACCCCTGGTGGGGAGAGAGACTGGCACAACTCCCTAAAGGAGCCCGAAAAGGTAGAGAGGAACGAAAAAACTTTGACTGGCCGAAGCTTGAGCCACTTCCTCCTTAAATGCCGTCATCTGCTCCAGCTGCTCGGCGGATCCCACAGCCGCAGAAACCGCCCACCTCGCCTCCTTTGATTTCACCGCCGGGTTTCTACGCTCTGGTCTCCCCAATTTTAGATGCGCCTTGCGGTCATCCAGAACGTTGGGATGGAAGGCCAAACAGAAGGTACAAGACGTGGTGTCATGCACGACACCTAGGCAGACACATGAGAGGTGGGGATCGGTGCACGACATCTTCTGGCAGCAGGTACACCGGCAAAATCTGGGGGACAATATGTCCTCCATGTCAGATGTGCTGTAATCGGAGTCATGAACTCTGACGAGTTTTAATGTAATTTGCGGTGAAAACCGACGTTGCGAATCCAGGGCCTACGAATCGCTAAAGTAGCACTAGGGAACCTGAATCTTCCAGTGGAAAGGAAGATCTGGCATCATGGCACAGAGCCGAGGTATTTACCACCCGGGTGGGTGGGAGGAGCCAGCTTGAAGACTTCCTGACAGATTTAAAGGAGAAAGGGACATGCCAGAGAGTGTGGATGAACAACATATCCACGCTCCTAGAACACTAGGTTCAAGGAGGGGAAGCAGGGTGTGAGGTCAGAATACAGCAAGACTCCATTAGAAGAAACAACATTACTATGGTGAGTAATTTTTTCTTCAAACAACATGAAGTCTTGCTGTATTCTGACTATATGCAGACTACCAAGCAGTACCCCCTTGGAGGAGGGAGTTACATAACCTATTTTGGGAACAAGTTCTGCAGCACTGCTGTACCAAACCTAGCATCAATTCTTGACTGAATGTCAAGAGAGTAATGCCTGGTAAATGTATGAACAGTTTTCCAGGTGGCTGCTTTACAGATTTCCAAGGGTATGTCTCTAGCTGCTGTGATCGAAACAGCTGTACCTTTGGTGGAGTGAGCCCTCAGGCCTAAGGGTGGTTCTTTTCCCAACTTTGAATAGCAGAACTGGATACAGGAGACAATACACCTGGCAACAGTTCTCTTAGTAGCAGGTTTACCTTTACCCACTTCTCCATAAGTGAGAAACAGTTGTGAACAGTCATTTCTATGGGCCTCAGTGTGTTCTATATAATAACTAAAAACCCTCTTTACATCAAGACTGTGCAGTCTTCTCTCCTCAGAGGAAGAATGGTCAGTGAAAAATAGAGGCAATGACAAACTGATTCAAATGAAAGTCTGATACCACCTTGGGAAGGAACTTTCCATTGGTTCGAAGGACCACCTTATCCCCGTGAAATGAAATGAAATCACGTTCCGCTGATAAGGCCTGTACTTCACTGATTCTCCTGGCAGAAGTAATGGCTACCAGAAATACAGTTTTCCAAGTCAAGTATTTCAGCTCAGCTGAGGATAATGGTTCAAAAGGGGGCTGCATAAGCTGTACAATACAGATATTCAAGTCCCAAACAGGCGTAGGCTCCCTAAAAGGAGGATTAATGTGAACCAGACCTTTGAAATATTTTCTGAAAACAGGATGAGAAGCTAGGGAAGAGCCCTTGCCAGCTGAAAGGAATCCAGAGACAGCTGTCAGGTGTTCATTGAGAGTAGTAGGCCTGAGGCCTAAACTGTTAAGATGCACTAAATAATCCAAAGCAGTGGCAATGGCAGCTGAATCTGGCTGAATGTTCCTCTGAGAACACTAGAAATCAAATCTCTTCCATTTGGAACTGTACGTTTTTCTAGTAGACAGTTTTCTACTAACTTTAAGAATGTCCAGGACTGACTGGGAAAGTTGCAGGCTTGCATATTCTAGCTCTTCAAGAGCCAGACTTGAGTCCGAGAGTCTGAAGGTTGGGATACAGTATCCTCCCCTGCAAAGAGGTGAGGAGATTGTACTGTCTGGGAAGACACAGTGGTATTGTCACTGACATGGACAATAACAGGGGGTACCAAGGCTGCCTGGCCCAGTCTGGAGCCACCAGAATCACTTTGCAAGGCTGAGATCTGATCTTGATCAGAACCCTGAATATCAGAGGAAAAGCATACAGAAACCTGCTTGTCCAGTTCAGTAGGACAGTATCCTGGGGGACAGACCCCAGAAGAGGGGGTCTGCAGCAAAACAGAGGAAGCTGGTGATTGTTCGGGGCTGCAAAGAGATCTATCTCTGGAGTGCCCCACCTCTTGAAAAGGACCTGAAGAATCAGAGGATTCAGGGCCCATTCGTGGTGACCTTGAGAAATCCTGCTGGGAACATCTGCTAATATGTTGTCCTTCCCTGGGAGATGCACAGCTATCACAGAAACCTGAAGGTAGTTAGCTTGAGACCATATTTTCATGGCTTCTGTGCACAAGGCCGAGGACCGAGTGCCTCCCTGTTTGTTGGTGTACCACATGGTTGTGGTATTGTCTGTCCTGATTTGCACCACTTTCCCCTGAATTGTGTTTGAGAATGTTTGAAGTGCCAGAAAGACAGCTCTGAGTTCAAGAAGATTTATGTGCAGAAGGGATTCCTGATGAGACAAGGTTCCCAGGGTTGTAAGCTGCTCCAGATAAGCCCCCCATCCCAGTAGAGAGGCATCTGTGGTGAGAACCACTGAAGGAGCCTGACTGAGAAAAGAGACACCTTGTCTTAGACTGTCTGCCTCCAGCCACCGCTGGAGAGCCTGAACCAGAGTTTGTGACACTGGAACCAATTTGGAGAGAGGGTCTTTTTTCTGAGACCAGTAAGATCTTAGATGAAACTGAATATCTCTCATTTGAAATCTTGTCGCTTGCACCACAGCAGTGGAAGATGCCAAGTGGCCTAGCAACTGTAGGAAGTGCTTGGCTGGCCGAGACACTAGAGAATGAAAAGAGGAAGCCAGCGTGATGAGGGATTATACCCTTGAAAGAGGGAGAAATGCCCTTGCCTGGACAGTGACTAGTTCCACCCCTATAAAAGTGAGAAGCTGGGCTGGTTCCAGAACAGACTTTTCTAGGTTCAGAATGAATCCTAAGGAATCTAGAAGCTTCTAAGTGACCTCTAGAGCTGACATGACTTGTTCTGGGGACTGACCTTCTATTAGCCAGTCATCCAGATATGGGAACAGCAGGATACCCTGTCTCCTGAGAAAGGCCACCACTACTGCTAGACACTTGGTGAACACTCTTGGAGCAGATGTTAGAACGAAAGGCATTGCTCTGAACTGGTAATGACCTGAGGGCAACTCGAACCTGGGTTACTTTCTGTGGGAATGTCTGATGGGTATGTGGAAGTAGGCATCATAGATACATTAGATACATAGACAGTGTCGGCAGATAAGAGCCTATGGCCCACCCAGTCTGCCGATTTGAGCTTGTAAGTTCAGTTTGTTTTCCTAGAAGTCTGTTGCCCCTTACCCCTGACCTCCAGAATTCCTTTATGTCTATCCCATGCATTCTTAAATCCCGTGATTGTTTCAGCCCCCACCACTTCCTCTGGCAGGGTGTTCCACTTGTCCACCACCCGTTCTGTGAAGAAATTCTTTCTCATGTTTCCTCTGAATCGTCCTCCTTCCAACTTCATCCCATGCCCTCTAGTCCTGGAACATCTTTTTCACTTAAAAATGGTGTTTTCCTGTACCTTGTTCCTCCCTGTAAGATACTTGTATGTCTCTATCATATCCCCTCTCTCCCTCCTCTCCTCCAGGGAGTACATGTTCAGTTCCTTCAGCCTGTCTTCATAGGACTTGTGATGCAATCCATGCACCATCTTTGTTGCCCTCCTCTGAACCTCCTCTACCCTGTCTATGTCCTTACGTAGGTATGGTTTCCAGAACTGTACACTGTACTCCAGGTGGGGCCTCACTAGTGTCTTGTATAGCGGAATTATGACCTCCCTTTTCCTGCTGGTGATGCCCTTGCCTATACATCCCAGCATCCTATTTGCTTTACCTGCTGCCTTGTCGCACTGTTTCCTACCTTGAGGTCATCAGAGATGATAACCCCAAGATCCCTTTCCTGCTTGGTGCATGCTATATCCTCACCCCCAACTGATATATTGTGCCAGGGTTTTTGTGCCCCATATGCATTATCTTGCACTTCTTTGCATTGAATTTCAACTGCCAAACCCCTGACCATTCTTCAAGTTTCTGCAGGTACGCTTCTCATTCTGTCTACACCTCTGGTGTGTCTACTCTGTTACAGAGCTTTGTGTCATCAGCGAACAGTGAAATTCTGCCTTCTAGGTCCCATGCAATGTCACTGATGAAGATGTTGAATAGGACCGGTCCCAGCACTGATCCCTGTGGTGCCCCACTGGTCACTCTTCCCTCTGTGGAGTGACAGCCATTTACCACCACCCTCTGTGTCCTGCCACCCAGCCAGTTACCTACCCACCACACTACTGTCCTGCCCACACCCATATTCCCCAGTTTGTGTAATAGTCTTCTATGTGGCACAGTGTCAAAGGCCTTGCTGAAGTCCAGATAGGCCATGTCCACTGCCCTCCCCTGATCCACCTCCCTAGTCACCCAGTCAAAAAAATTCAACGAGGTTGGTCTGACATGACCTCCCCCTGGTGAAACCATGCTGCCTTGGGTCCTGTAGTCCATTGACAACCAGATGTTCCACCAATCTCTCCTTCAGTAGTGCTTCCATTATCTTCCCCACTACCGAGGTGAGGCTGACTGGTCTGTAGTTCTCTGCTTCCTCTTTATTCCCACTTTTGTATAAGGGGACTACATCTGCTGTCCTCCAGTCTTTGGGTACCTCCCCCTGTTTCCAGTGATCAGCTAAACAGGATAGCCAGAGGTTCAGCCACCACCTCTCTTAGTTCTTTAAGGACCCTGGGTGCACCCCATCTGGCCCCATTGCTTTATCAACTCTTATTACTTCCAGTTCCTTCAGGACCCTTTCTCGTGTAAAGGGACTTGTGTCCATTTCTGCACCATTCTCACCCCTTGTACTCTCTTCAGACCCATTACCCTCCTCTTCCTCAGTACAGACTGAGCAGAAATACCTGTTCAATATGTCAGCTTTACTGTTGTCATCCTCCACGCGGCCCCCATCCTCCCCTTTCAGTCTCACTATCCCTCCTTTGTCTTTCTTTTTCACTTATGTACCTGTAAAGGTTTTGTCCCCTCTACCCACTGATTTTGCAATGTGTTCTTCTGTCTGAGCTTTGGCTTCCCTTACTGATCTCCTGCCTCCCTTGCATCAGCTCCCTATCTGTTTCTTCCTCCTGGGCTGGTTGTCTATAGACCACACCTGTGCGGATGGCTGTCCCCATTTTCCTTTCCAGCTTAACCCACAGTATCTCTCCCCCATTTTGTTCCTCCTGGATCTCTGTGGCCTTTATGTCATTTTCACATACAGTGCCACTCCTCCTCCCTTCCTGCCTGCTCTGTCTCTTCTGAATATATTGTAGCCAGGTATTGCCATCTCCCAGTCGTGGTTATCATTACACCAGGTTTCAGTGATGGCCACAATGTCCAGGTCTGACTGCACCATGACAGCCTCCAGATCTTCCATCTTGTTGCTAAGGCTCCTGGCATTTGCACACATGGCTTTCCATGATTTGACCTCCCTAGACTGTTTCACTGTTCTACTCCAGCCCCTTCCTTGGTTGTCATTTATCCCTGGTTCTCCTTGCTGTCTGCCTTTCTGCTGCATTTGCCCCTTTTCTGCTTATCCACCTCTTGGGCACTAATCTCCATCTTTTGCACACTGCTTTGCAGAGACAGCCACTCCTCTGGTTCACTGGTTCCACTGCTAGCTGTCGGGGGTGAGCAAGTAGGTACCCTCCTTGCTGGCCTGCCACCCCCCTTTGCTAGTTTAAATGCTTGTCAATGTAGCATTTAAACTTATCATTGAGTGCTTGGATTCCCCTCCAGGATGGATGCAGGCTGTCAGGCTTGAACAAACCTCCATCCGTCCAGGTGGGTCCCCAGTCACCAATGAATCCAAACCCTTCCTCACAGCACCAGTTCTTCAACCATGAGTTAAAGTTCCTGGTGCATGCACTCTATGCTCCTCCTTGCCTCTCACAGGTAGTACTTGAGAAAGTGACAGAAGTAGCTACTTGCTTGAGACCCCTCCCCAGTTTCCTAAACTCTTCCTGAACTTCCTTTGGCTCCCCATTTGCCAGGTCATTAGTACCTAGGTGGATAATGACATCCAGTTCACCCTCCTGTCTTGCCTTCCCAGTGATCCCCAGGATCTTCCTTCCATCCCTCCATGCCGTGGCACCTGGTAGGCACCTCACCTCCCTGTCCTCCCCCTCCTGTGTTCCTAGCTGGATCCCTCTTATGATGGAGGTATAGATGTTGGAAACTGCAGAATTTTCTGTGTCTGTTTCCCCAGGGATTTGTGCAAAGGGATAGACACTACACTACATTATATTCTACGTCATGTTATAAATACTTAGGAATGTTGTTAGATAGCCAACTCAAATGGGACAAACATATTCAACAATTAGTGGGGAATATTCATAAAAAAAATTGGAGCAATGTATTGGGTGAAAAGTTATTTAGATACTGAATCTAGACTTAAGTTGGTTAACAGTACAATGATCCCAATTATAGATTATCGAGACTTTTTATACGTAGGGGTAACTAGAACTTCACTGAATTCTATTGACATGGTTTACAATAGGTTGGCCCGTTATGTCCTGGATGTACACCCAGAACGCACCATTGTGCAATATATCAAAAATTAAACTGGTTAAGATCGAGTGAAAGGAGGGACTTGCATATTTCTCTATTTATGGTAAAGGTTTTGAAAGGGACAGTTCCTTAATATGTTACTGACCTTTTTTTCACTTGGGTCGATACCACTAAGATTGAGGTCAGCTGCTGGTTCAGAATTTAATGTACCTAAAGTTAGATTAGATAAAGGGAGATTTTCAGTTAAACACACGGGTGTGGTTGTTTGGAATCAATTTCCAATTAAAATAAGAGATCCCTCCACACTGAATAAGAAAAAATATAAAGTCATAGTTTAATGACCAAAGTCATGTACCTGTAAAGGGTTTTAAATAATTGATTAGCAGTTTTTTCCTGGGATAATGCTAACTGTACAGAAAGTATTCATATAGGTTTCCTAGAAGTGTTATGTTTGTTAAACACAGTGAGGCAAGTGCTATGCATTTTCACAATGCTTTACCACTTTTAAGAGCAAAACGCTAATCAATTTTTGGAAGTTAAATAAATCCCTGCTGTAGCATGTTGTTTGTCAGCAACACCTTGGAATCCCTAAATATTTCCTTAGTCTGTTGGTTTTTATTGATTATGTGTCAATGTTGGACTTACTGATTACATGTAATGTGTCTTTTTGTAACTTTATATTTTGTATTATCATTATTTATTTACATAGAATGTGTGTAAGATAACTGTCTGAATGCATGACTGGATCACCTTGAAAATGAGTTTGCTCAATGGTGTTTCATCCATTTCATGGCACTGTCCCGAGTAAAATATATTACTGCTTACTACTACTTTGACTCTGGGACATCCATCATTTCCACTAAGTCAGGTTCCTCCTGATCCTGTTCAGCCTCTTCCACTGGAAGCTGAAGAGTATCAGCCACTTTCTTGTAGAACAAGAAATGGGAGGGGGACTCAGAAAGTCTGGGAGGAGACGCATTGGAAAGCCTGTCTGGGGAGATGTCAGGCTCTACTGGCTCATATAGGCCTTCATCCTCCTCTTATTCATAATCTTCTTCTCCTTCCCAATCGCCCTCATAGAATGCTTCAGGTTCAATTTCAGAAGCAACTATGTCTGACTGAACTGATAGTCTTTGAACTGGTTTCGGTTCGGTCGGAACCAGTCAAAGTGACTGAACAATAGTAATCGCTTCAGCAGTCGTAACATGGGGACCGGGATCCAAACCGGCTGACTTGCATTTTCTTTTTGGCGGAACCGACTCCGAAGAGTTGGCTCTCCTTTTGCCTGAGGAGGTATCGCCCAGGTCAGTGGGCACCCCCTCAGGTTCGGTCGGAACTAAACCGTGCTGGCCATCCAGATCAGAAGACTTCCCGGCCTCTCTTTCCTTCAGTCTACTCAAACATTTTTCCAGAGTGGCTTTAGGAAAGTTTTTACATATTTGGCAGTCTTCCTTGAGGTGGTCAAACCCCAGACAATAAACACAGAGGAGGTGGGGATCAGCCTTAGCAAAGGCCTCCCCACACTCAGTGCAGTGCTGAAACCCAGTGGGACCGGTTTTCTTTTTGGGTTTCTCAGACATGCCGGATACAAAAAAAGTTGCCTTTAACAGCGGTTAAGTCAGGCACCTGTACACTTATCGGTTCCAACTGTGTCACGGGTCAGTTAAAAAAAAAAAAAAAAAAAAATGCAGAAACTGTCCTTTTTTTTTTTTTTTTTTTAAGGAACTGATAAGTACCAGAAACCACACAATGATACAGAAGAAATCCAAGAAATAACAGTAAAAGATTTGTTTCAGTTCCCAACCAGACCAACCGGTGGAAAACCAAACAAAATACAATTTATATCAAATAAAACTAACTACCTACTACTACACTTAACTGTACCATAGACAGAGATCTGAATACCGAAACAAAACAAGAAAAAAGCGGTTTAAAACTGACCAAATTTACTTAACCGAACCGAAGAGTAGGAGGGATTCTCCGGAGCGACTCCACAGTTAAAAATCTGACGGTTACACTGAGGAGTACCAGGGACAGAGGTTTGAAAACCAAGCTCGAGCTCAACGGTCTATGCCCTGGCATAGAGTTAACCCTTTCCTCTCTGGAGCAGTTCAACTGCTGGGGCTAACTGCATATAGTCAGAATACAGCAAGACTTCATGTTGTTTGAAACTATTTTTCCCTGCCTGCCAATTTGAAAGCTGAAAAAGCTGCCAAATGCATATACAGTGTGGAGGATTTTAGACCTCGAGTCCATAAATATGCCAAGCAATCCAAAACCCCTGAAAAATCTATATTTTTCACAGTGACATGCTAAATACAGAATCTTCCCATTACGAATTATATGTTTTCCAAGCCAGAGTTGCTGTCTTTCTAGCCATTTCCAAAATTTACAGGTCAAAGTTTGGGAGGTTTAGGTTAGAGTACCCAAACTCCTCAAGAATCATTTATTTCAATCTAGGATTGCAATACCTTTGAGCAGAGAACTGCTCGTTTACAAAGGTTCCACATCAGAAAGGGTGCTTGAATCATGTTCTCAAATGAAGTGGTGTGAGGTCTGGGTGAGTCAACTAGGGCCAAAGATTTCCATCTTCAACAGAAAACACTGGTAAAAACATGGAATTTGCCATTTTTAAACCAGCACATAGGAGTCAGTTTTTTTCATGAAGACTATTTTCTCCACTTTATCATGAAAAAAAAAACTTCACACCACCTTTTCGGGCAAACCACTCCATTTTGAGAGGCTGATTTGCCCACAATTTTGGAGAAACACTGGAAGAGATTTTAAAACTATGGCAAACTGAACTGGCCATTTTTAAAAATGGGAAAAAAAATCACTGGCTCTAAGTCACCTTGCCTGTACATCCCTCATTTTGTCTGCAACGCCAATCCTGTGGTAGATGCCTCAAAAATTCCTGTGCAGTCCTTTTCTGGCCTACCTGGAATGTGTTTGCACAATGAATCAAGAGTTTCTGCCTTTTTCAAAGGAAGGAAAGCTTTCCCTATTCTGTGTTCAACACTGTGTCTATGGACTCCAGTATCTGAAGGGATTCCAGGTGACATTTCTATAAGTTTAGATGGAAACCTAACCTCAGCAAGGTGCTCCTTATAATTTGATTGAAGTACATTGCCCCCCCCCCAAGTAGTTCAGGAAATACCACTACACTCTGTGCAGGTGTGCTGCCACCACTGGCAAGCACTCTGTGAACAGCCTGTGCATTGTAGTCAAACCAAAATGCATTGCTCTGAACTGGAATTGCTCATGTCCTCCTCACAACCTCAGATACTTTTTGTGGCATGGCCTTTTTTGAGTGCAGAAATATGAATCCCTTAAATGCAGTAATAACCCCAGTAATGGGTTACTGGTTTAAGTGCTACCATCTGGAACATCCCTTTTTTTCCAGGTGCCCGTTCAAGAGCCTCGGGTCCAGAATGGATCACTCACTCTTATTCACAATTAGAGCCCAAGAAAGGTTCTCTTCCCAGCTGGGGAACATGTTGCCTTACTAAAGTATTCAAGTCTAACAATTTTCTCACTCTCAGTTCCAGCAGGAGGTTTTGCTCTGGAACATTAGCTGAAAACACTTGATTTGCTCACCTAGCAGCGGCTAAAATACCCTGCAGTACACTGATGACATCCAACTGTCCCCATGTCAGCACCTTCCCGATCCCTCCTGGCATATGTGAACTACTTGTAAGCCCAGGGAAGGCCAACACTCAGTGGGGCCCCCACACAGGGATTTCCCATGGAGAGCCTCATCTGCCAGCAGACTACGTCAGGCTGGCACGCACGCAGGATTATGAGACTGATCCCATGCATCTGGGGAGACATCACTACTTTGCAGAACATTACAGTGTAAATAATCAGCTAAACAATTAAGGGCATAGGACCAACCAAGGTAAACAAGATGGGATTTGTTTACTCTGGACTACCTGGTCACTTAAAAAGCTAAAAAAAACAAACAAAATACTCATCGGAGAAATGTTGTATCTTCTTAATGGACTCTTTATGTTTGTAGGTTCAAACTCTGCATCCATGCTCCACTCTGGCTGTTTGCTCAGATCTATTTCCAAGCCAGAGTGGAGCAGCGGGCTAGTGAAACCAGCTAAAAAGGCTACCAAAACTTTTTTTTTGGAAAATTTAAACAACGAACAAACAGACTTGTGAAACTGTACCATATAAACAGTAACAACCTTACAATTATTGTCACTATTGCTCAAGGAGCAAAAAAGGCATAAACCCAAGTGAAGCTCCGATAGGTCATTCTAGTATTTTAATTTCCCTCCTTCTGTCAGGAGCCTATCCAACCTTTTCTTGAATTTCTCCTTATTCTTACTGATGACAATACTTTCTGGTAGCCTGTTCCATAAATCCACCACCCTCTCAGTGAAGAAGTACTATTGTTTGTTGCCCCAAAACATTTGACACCACTGATCATAGCATTCTACTGAGTAAATTGGCCGTAACAGGACCAAACCCTGATGCCCTAGGATGGTTCAGCAGTTACCTGTCTGGGAGGCAACAACAAATCAAGACTGAAAGACTTTCAGCCACTTGCATGCCCATTAATAAAGGTGTACCACAAGGGTCCATTCTAGGCCCACTTCTATTTACTATCTACATTAATGATCTTAGTCATAACACAAGCAGAGCTAAGTGTTCATTTCTATGCAGATGACATGGTATTGTATACCTCAGACCCAGACCCCACCACAGCCGTAAGTACCTTACAATCAGAATTCAACCTCTTACAGGTAAATCTGTATGCATCCAAGCTACTGCTTAATGCAACCAAAACTAAGTGCATGATCTTTTTTCCCAATCCAACCCAGATTCCTAAATCAAGTATTATCCACACCTCTACACAGGAGATAACTGACACAGTACCCATATTCAAATACCTTGATCTGTTACTTGACAATAAACTTACACTTCAGGCCCACTAGAAGTATTATGCAAGAAACTTAGACAGAAATTGGGATTCTTTTACTGCAATAAATTCCACTTAGGCCAGGATGTTAGGATGACTATGGTACAGGCTACCTTCATCCTGCTACTAGATTATGGTGATATCATTTACGGCAATACCACCTCAACCCTGTTTGACACCCCTGATGTACTTTACTACAAGTCACTGTGGTTCATTACTGATCTCCCCACCCTTACTCACCATTGCCTTCTCTATAGGCTGTGGGCTAGACATCTCTCCATGCGAAAAGGACGACGCACCTCAGTTTGTGGACGTTTAAGGCGCTTAGAAATACACTACCGGGCTATATCTCAGAGCTCTTTACCAGAGCTTTTGACCCATATGCACTCAGGAAGCATAACATTCTCATGCTTGACATACCACAGCATTTATCCAAGTACGGGAAAATGACGATCAGCTGGGCTGCCCCAACTGCATGGAATGCCTTGCAGAAACTAACTAAACTCCCCACTTTGGCCTCCCTCTCCCTATTTCATAGACTCTAAAATACACTGCAATGACAGTTGTGACCACTGCCCTTAGGCGTAATCTGTTGCTATGTTTAATACAGAAAAATTGGAAATTACGTCCTTACCGTAATTCTTGATCTCCATGGACGAAGTCTCCACCACTCATTCACACTAATGGGACTACGCCGGAGGCGCTAGGACCCCGAGGGAGCCAAAAATCTTCAGGAGGGCAGGCACCAGGATAGGACCATGCATGCACAGCACCGCGAGACTAGCTCGCGCCGCACAGGCTATCTCGTCGTCAACCCCCCAACCGCCTCAGTACCTTTCCGACTGAGGAGGTGCAGCGTAAACTGTCGAAAGGAAACCTAACCCTAACTTCCAAGCATGTGAAGGCCCGGATGACCCAAGTAAGAAGGGTCAATTCAACAATGTCTTCACAGCCTGAACAACACGGAAGTGAAGACAAAAATAGAATGAGTGAGCTCGGGGGATGGTGGGTGGGTGTGTGAATGAGTGGTGGAGACCTAGTCCAAGAAGATCAAGAATTACGGTAAGTATGCAATTTCCATATCTTCGTGGACTAAAAGTATCCACCACTCATTCACACTAATGGGAGTGTACTGAGCTAAAAAATCACCCCACCACACCCCCGAGTAGGGTGGTAGGAGACAGAACTCACTCAGGACATAAGTCCGTAAGGACTGTCCTGCCGAGAAAGGTTAACTGTCAGGCATGGAAATCCAGAACATAGTGCTTTATAAAGGCATGCACTGAGCTCCAACTTGCCGCCTTGCAGATGTCTGCAACGGGTGCATTACAAATCTCCACCAGGAGAGCTGCAACTGGTCTGTCAGACTGGTGAGAACCCGGCCTTCCAACTTGAGTTGTGCCATGGATTAGTAGTGTCGAAGACATGGTACTGACCAAGCAAAAATACATCTCATGGCAACAGGCTGACCCAGCCAAGGCATGCATAAAGATACAATAGTTGCTCAGATGCGTATCTCTTCGTCTGTCGATGTAGAATCGCAGAACCCACTTAACATTCAGAGAGATAAAGGAAGAGCTCTCCTTCATTCTAGAGTTAACGAAGTAAGTAGGGAGAAGCAAAACTTGACTAATGGTAACTGAGCCAGTGACATGTTGTCTAGTGGCTCAAGATAGTCTGAAAACGCACAAAGGTGAACATTCTCTGCCGAGAAATTCAGACCAGCATTTGACAGGTCCATGAGGCACCCGATAAATGTACATGGTGGACAACCAAAAGGGTCCAGACGGAAGTTTGCACACCAGATGATGAAGTGTAACCACTTAGCCGCATAAATCCTCCTGGTGGAAGGTCTACGCGCGACTAAGAAGATTTCTACGATTGTCTGGAAACCTAAAACTTGCCCACTTTCATTTCCTCAGGAGCCCGGCATGAAGATGAAGGAAGCACAGGAAGGATGGACCAAAGTCCCTGTGTCAGAGGGTCCGCTCGAAAAGGGAGTCACCTCGGGGGAACTTCTGACCACCTGTTTATCTACGTAAATTATATCTGCCAAGGCCAGTCTGGGATGATGAGAATCATCCTACCCCCATTTGCCTACAACTTGAGCAGCACCCTCTGAACTAAGGGAAAGAGGAGGAAAGCGTACAGAAGCATCTTGTCTACTGCAGGGAATACATCCTGACAGAAAACACCAGGGTCTGGATTTCTGAAGCAGGATACAGGCAGATTTGCACTGAGCGGGGACGCAGAAAGGACCAGGTCCGGACTGCCCCACTCATCGAATAGTGACTGCACAACGACTGAACTGACGCAACATGCTCAAGGCACCACTCTCACCTCCCCACAGCCTTCCTACACAGAGGGTAGGAGAGTGCTCCAACCTGCTTGTTGATGAAATCATCACAATTTTGTCATCTGTCCGAAGTGGGATCACTTTGTGGCAGAGGGCCTCATTCAGGACTTGGAAAACGCATAAGACAGCTTTCATCTCTTAAGAAATTTATGAGGAGAAGATGATGCTCCTCCTCCTCCTGGCTCCACATCTGAGTGTGGAGGTGAGCTCCCCAACCCATCAGGAGTGCAACCGTGGTGATGGTGATCTGGGATTTAGAGGGAAAGGGTAAACCTAGCAGAAGCTAGGCCAACTGCGTTTACCATGTAATTAATTTTGTCCGAGCTTCTGTCATTTATGCGGAGGATTGCGGATGCATGGTTGGTGATCACTATTTGTTGCCAACAAAGGCGTAAGTCCCAGCATCCGCTACATCGAAAAGGGCCCAGACAGAGTAGCTTTCCATGAAGTAACAAGACATCCAAAGATGTCGTTTCTTCCATTCTCCGGAAGGAAGAACCCTCACCACAGAGGTATCCAGGAGGGCTCCTATGAAAAGGAGCTGCTGGGAAGGTGAATCTGGCACCTTCCCTGAATCAGAAAAACCCTCCTGGAATAAAAGCAACTGAGAAGCTGTGGCAACTGCTTCCTGAGACTCTAGCCCAGATGGGCTGGCTCGGAGCCAAACATCCAGGAAGTGAAGGCTTGAATACCGAGGTTGTAGAGAACTCCTCCCTGAACAGGTACTTGTTTAACCTTTCAAGGTCGAGAAATGGGCACAAGCCGCCTGTTATTTATTTATTTTTTTTTTAATTTAGTTGTTTAACCAGGTATAGCACACTAAGCTGAAAGCTTTTTAACAGGAGCGACCTGGGAGCACAAGGAGGTTAAGTGACTTGCTCAGGGTCACACAGTATGCAAGTGGAAGCTGTGGGATTCAAACCCAGGTCTGGTCTGCTGGATGTCACCAGATTTGCAGTTCAGAGCCTTAGTCCACTGCGCTATACTGCCTCCTGTTATCTTGGAACCAAGCAAAGGAAGTAGGAGCCTGTGTTCCGAATCGCTGTGGAACAACTTCTACTGCTCTGAGACCCCATCTCTCAGAGGAAAGAGGGACTGACAGAGGCGCAAACAGAGTGGGCTACTGCCTGGGTCTAGGGAAAAACTCTGCGAAATTGGGAGAGTATCTCTCTCGGACAATCCTGATGACCCATACGTCAGACGGATTGGACTTACACTAGTTATAAAACCAGATCAGGTCCCCCCCACTACCACCGAGAGGTGTCCACCTCAGACAGCTGAGGTGGGATCTGGGCCGGATCCAAGAGGATGGTACTGCGTGCTTTCAGGCCCTGTGCCTTTTTTTTCCTGCAGCTGAGTTGGTTCCTGACAAAGGCTTCCAGACCTCTCTCTACCTTGAAAGGACTGCCTGTTACGAGAATGACAACAGTGCTGTCCCTCTGAGGGGCAGCAAAAGTCTGAGTACCCTCCAGAGCTTAATCTGAGGGTTGAACCAATAAGCACTGCCAAGGAGATGTTAACTGCCTGCTGCCAACAGCAGCCGCCCTAGGGGCAGTGTCATAGGGATCTATAAAAGCTTTTAGCTGATTACTGGGCTATATGCCCCTAGCAATGGAGCGGTACAGTCCGGGAGGCTCTTGGCCATTGAATTTAGTGTGTTCCACAGGGTGTACTCATACTAAGGAATGTAGGAACTCCAGATGTAGAAGTCTGCTTTGGTCTACAGATGAAGTCTGAAATATTATGGTGGACCACATATCCCCGAGGAAAAACTGAAATGAAGATCTTCCATCACAGGCTCTGCTGATACAGAAGGCTTGCATTCCAGCCCCTAAAATGAGTCATCCGCTGCGTCTCTGACAAAGCAGGACAGGGAGAGACTCATCCAGATCCACTTCTACCCCAAAAGAACCTCCAAAAGGCAGGTCCAGACCAGAATCACGAGCGCCGTCACCACCCAGAATGGCATTGAGGAGTTCGGTGCCATTCACGGTGCAGGCACCACCTGCGGGGCTGGCACCACACGCGGCACCGGCACCACATACAGCATAAGGCATACTGGCCCTAGACCTGAAGAAAAAAAGGGGAGGAGAAGGAAAGCAGTACCCATGCCAGCCCCTGCTGAGGAAAAGGTGAGGGGGTAGGCATACAGGGGTCACTGTCGATGGCACGGAGAAGGCACCATGCACATCCTGCCCGCCCGACTCAACCGTGGCCCAGTGGCTCCGAGGCCCCGGAAGCAGGTCCACTGGCCAAGTCAACTGGGCAGACGTCATACCCCCTGATCTAAAAGAGTGGCCCAGAGGTGAAACTGCTCACCGGAGCCCCATCGAGGACAGAGATGGGGCCCGGTGTCAAAGATCGCATCCGTTAAGAACAGAGCCACAGAGGACCCCACCAAAGTCAGATCAGGCCTACAACTCGCCACCACCAATGATCCCCGTGCAGACATACCAGAGGACAACCTCGAGAGGTACAGTTTCTTCTTCCACCAACAGGAGGAAGAAGAGCTGTAGGTCGAACGGAGCAGGGTCCCCGATCGAGGTTGGGAATGGGCCTGCTGCTTTTGTTCTTTAGGCGGACTGTCCTCTGCCCCCAAGCACCGGACTACCTGTGATCTGACCCCCCCCCCCACAAAGGGTGGTGGACCAGACACAGGCCCGCTGCCAACATAGCTCTCAAACGAAGTCTCCCTACTGTCACCGTCTAAGGTCGACTCAGTTGATGGCAGGCTGAAAATTTCTTCCTCTTCTTCTTCTTCCTTATTTTCTTCTCTCTTTTTTTTTTTTTTTTTTTAAATAAGTAAAGAACACTAAAAGTAGTAAATTAATCGAATACCGAACAACTATAGCTGCAGTCGTACAGATGAAGACTCACGGCAAGCAAGTGACATCATCATCGAAGCGCACTCAGCGGGAGAAAAGGAACTGAGGCGGCTGGAGGGTCGATGCCAAAATAGCCTATATGGCGCGAGCTAGTCTCGCAGCGCCACGCATGCATGGTCCTATCTCGGCTCCGGCCTCCCTGAAGATTTTTGGCTCCCACGGGGTCCTAGCACCTCCAACATAGTCCCATTAGTGTGAAGGAGTGGTGGAGACTTAGTCCAGGAAGATCTTATATCGTGCAATTCTTCATGTATACTGCAAGGACTACTGTAACCATTGCCCCTGAGCAGCTGCAGTATACCACTGTTTTTGTTTTTGTACTATGCCTAGCCTAGAAAACCTACAGTTTGTCCAGGTCTTCTGTTACCTGGCTCCTGACAGCCAGCTCTCAATGCATTCATTTTTACTTTCTATATCCTATGCTTTTATATATTATATGTATTCAATTTGACACTAGTATGTTTTATTCTGTCAAGTCCTAGTCCACCATCCTGTTCTTATGTATATTGTTTAGCTAATATGCTGATGCTAACTCAACTTTTCTTGTAATTGCTTGTTGTATTGTATTTTGTCCTACCCAGGACCTCCTTGCAAATGAGCTTGCTCAATGGAGTTTTCCTGGTAAAACAAATAAAAATGAAAATAAAAAAAACTTCCTTGCACCCGAAGTGCATGATCTCTAGTCCTAGAATTAGGGTCCTTAAATATAATGCTTAGATCTTCAATTAGTGATGGGTCTTTAACCAAATCGAAAAACAGTAGCAGAGCATCTCTGCTCTTTTCTCCAGTGTGTACAATTTTAGATGATTTGTTCTTTCCATATATGGAAGCTCCCTGACCTCAGATATTTTATTTATTTATTGCAGTCTCAGATTAGTACTGTTGAGTTAAAAGCTCTTTACATAGGTTCCACATCAAGAACATTACAAAATAACCATGGTAGGTCAATTATACAGTAAACATAGCATATACAGGGTATACAGCAGGTTATGTTACATAACATATAAACACACAAGCATGGCAAAGATGGGCTTCAATAAAACAAACCAGGTACGGAGCCCGGAAGTAGTTCCAGTCAGTAGACATTGTTGCTAAGTGCTATAGGGGACAGAGCCCCAAGTGCAGTGCGTGTACACAGTAGGTGAGCAGCCAAGAGGGCCTATTCAACAGAAAGAGGATGGGGAGGAGGTGGCGTGAGTGGGGGCAGACAAGGGGGACCGGGCAGAGGACCAGCGCTGGCAGTCACAGTGAGAATCAAGAACCATCTGCTGCTTAAGGTCCACTATGAAGGCACCCAGCGTGGGCAGGTGAGCAATGTTATCATGTAGAGAGTTGAACCACTGCGGAGCTCGGAATGCAAAAGACCTTTGTCCTTGGGACGTTCGGCATTTGGGAGTTAGGAAGATCTGGTGCGCGGAGTTTCGGATGAGCCAAGGGCTAATGCAAGGAACAAGGAGTTGTTGGACCCTAGGTGGCAGATGACCAAGGCAGATTTTTCTGACCAGTAGGCAGGTTGGATATTTTAAACGGCCACTGAGCGGGAGACAGTTTGCCCTGGCATAGAGGTCACAGGTATGTGTCAGCCGAGGCGCACCTGTGACGAGCCAACAGGCTTTGCTGAGTGCGGTTTTTATGCGCCGGAGCACAGTATCTGTATCAGAGCCATAGATGGCCAGACCCTAGTCCACCAGGGAAACCACTATGCTGTGAACAGCTAAGCTTAGGGCTTCAGGGATCAGACTATGTTTGTGTCTATAAAGAAGCCCTATTCGCGAGTTGATAGCTTTGGCCATGTTATCAATGTGGAGGGCGTAGGAAAGCATATTGTCGATAGTAATACCAAGGTATCTGAAATGTTGAACGAGTTCCAGGGAGGACTCGGCGTTACTGCATATTTTGAGAGAGCACTTTCTGTGCTTGTTTTGTGGGCTGGAGAACAGCACGATTTTTGTTTTCTTGTACATCATCATCAATTTGTGGTCCCTGAACCATTTCTCTACACTGGAGAAGTCACACTGGAGTTGCCACTCCAGGGCACTAGGATCTAAGCCATTGTAAAAGACAACACGCATCACCTGCGTAAAGGAGGATGTGGCACTGACAGGCTTGGGGGAAGGTATTCAGAAACAAACTGAAAAGGATGGGGCCCAGAACTGACCCCTACAGAACACCTGAACAAACAAGTTGGCTGTCTGAGAGGACAGTACGTATCCTAACTTGTTGAGAATGGCAGTGAAGGTAACTGCGGAACCAAGTGACGGTGTCTGAGGAGAGGCTGGTGTCAGCTAGCTGGTCAGCTAGGAGGGCATGGTTTACCATATCAAAGGCCTTTGTTAAGTCAATAAAGATTGCCCCAACAAGTTGCCCAAGATCAAATGATTTGTGGATAAAGCCCACGAATACCAAAAGGGCTGTAGGGATGCTGTGCCCGGACCTAAAACCATGCTGCTCAGGACATACAAGCTGGTCAGCTACAGTTCATTCAAGGGCCTTTGAAAGGGGCGGAAGGATGGAGATAGGTCTATAATTCTCGAGTAGGGCACGATCACCATTCTTGTGCATGGGAGTAACTACAGTGGCTTTCCACCTTTGCGGGAATTTTGCGAACCGGAGTGATAGGTTGAGGATATGGGTGAGAGAAGACAGGATTTCTTCCAGAGTGAAAGCAATTAATTTAAGATCAAGGGTATCTCCACTGTATCTCCTTTTACCTAGCACCTTAATCAGATTTTCCTGACTTCCCCGATGAAGATGGCCTTGAAATAAAAAGGAGGGTGCTCGAGGGGCTGTGTAGATTCAACAAGGTTGGTAGGGAAGAAGTACCCGGCAGGGAGGACACCACGGAGATGAGTGAAAGCGAGATTGAAAGTGTTGGCTATGGATTTAGGGTCAAGGATGGGGGCTCCATCAACGCTGAGCATGGTGGGGGCAGATTTGCGCTCATGTCTGGCGACCTCTTAAGTTCATGTAGAATTTTCTGCTATCATTCCAGTTCTTGGCCAGGGCCTCTTTATAGTACTGGTTTCTGGCTACATGGATGGTCCTGGTGCAATTATTCCTAGCCCTTTTGTAATTCTGTATGTTGGACTGCTTCCCTGTGGTCCTGGATATATGCCAGAGATGGTCCCTATTTTTCATAAGTTCAATAATATCATGGCCTTTGATTTTGCACATTTTGATGGGTGCATGACTGCCGCAGATCACGCTGAAGAGGAGGATGAAATCATCAAGCGCACAGTTAATATCACTAGCCCCAAAAACTGCCGACCAGTCTGTGCTTAGGAGATCAGCTTTCAGTCGGCCTGAGTGACCCCGCTTAAGGACCCTATTAGTAACTGTTCTAGGCGGAGGTTTGGTGAACTTGTTAGACTAGCAGAATCAGACAGGGGAGCAGTCACTGACAGCGCCCGGGAGAACAGTGACGTTGGATATATGCTCAGGGCGGTTAGTAGTACCCAGTAGAGCAGAGTGCTAGTGCCCATCCTGTAGTTGGTCCTTGTGAGGGCTTCGATAAGCTGTATAAAGTGGGCAGCAAGGATTACATCTTTGAAATGGTTAGCTTCGGAGGCAAGCCAGTTAATGCTGACATCGCCGAGGAGTATAACTTCGGTGCTAAGGGTTAGGTTTCCAAGGCAGTCAGTGACTGCTTGGAGGCCTTGGGCCGAGGGCTTAGGAGGGATGTAGATGGATAGCAGGGTAAAACAGTTTTGTTATGGGCACCAAGGAGGACCTTAATGGCTAGGGCCTGAGTAAAAGGCCCTAGGCCGGGTAACTTCAGGGCGAAGCCCTGTACGTTGTCCCCGAGGTAGATCGCGCACCTCTCACCACGTCTGGATAACCGATCTTGCCTAAAGATCCTATAGCCTGGGATATTAATGGTTCCATCAAGGATTTTAGGAGAGCGCCATGTCTTTACTACTAAAAGCACATCTGGGTTATGGAGGGCAACCCAGGCTTGTAGATTATCCAGCTTTGCTACCAGGCTGCAGCTGTTAAGAGATGCAAAGGTTAATGTGCCAGCTTTCTGGATGCACGCACCCACTTTTTGTGGGGGGGCCCGGATTGGGATGAATGTTGCCAGAGAGCAGCAGTAGCAGCAGGGCTAGCCTAACCAGGTAGCTTTTCAAATATCCGTAGCTGGCTTAGCACTGCCTTTTTGAGTTGATCCTGACTGTGAGCTTGTCAGCTTGCGACACCAATCTGAGAGGCAGTGTTGGTGGAGCAAGCCACTGCTGGTGGCATAGCGGCAGGGCCCAGGTGTGCCTGGCTGGGTTGTCACACTTGCTAGGGCCTGGTAGGTCAGAGTCAAGTACCGAGGTTATGGTGCAGTACAGATTGAGGTGGATGTTTTCATCGATAAAGAAGGCAGGTGATATAGTGTCACCTTGGAGCTGCCCAGTAAGCATAGGGAGTGCAAGCAAAAAGATACAGAATGGCAGGAATCCAGGTAGTGAAGGCATGATTAAAGGAGAGTGAGGCAAGCAGGAGCCGGTCATGAGATTGTTGGGTGGGGAATCGAGGATCAAGAGCATTTAGGAAATGAGAACAGAAAGGAGATATATCCTAGTACCAGGCAGCATTAACAGTAGGAACCCTGAGTGGCAATGGCAGGGTGAACTCTTTAGATGCACCAAAGAGGAGGTCCAAGCAGTGAGAGGAACGAATCAGACGAGGGGAGGTGGGAGAAGCCTTCGGTAAAGTGGGGGAGGAGGTTTATTTAATAGTGGCCGGGGTTGAGGCGGGTGAGCGGGAAAAAAAAAGAAGATACAATAGTGTGGCAGAGGAGCACTGCTAAAGCAGGGAGAATTAAAGAAAAGCCAGGCTGGAGGTGCAGTCCAATGGTGTGTGGCCAACAACCAAAATTGTCCAATAGTGGGAGGGTTAGAGCCAATCAGGTTGCGGCGCTCAGCCATGACATGAGAAGGAGATAAGCGTAACTTTGGTGAGTGCCCAGCGGGCTGGTGGATGCAGGATATTACTTTAGACATGCTTCTCTGCACCCTTTCCACCCTATTTATGTCAGCTTTTTTGTATGGGTTCCAGAGTCGACTGCAGAAGTCAAGGTGCAGCCTGACGTGGGATCTAGATAATGGCAGTACCACCTCACTTTTGCTAGACTTTATATTGCTTTTTATGGCACCTGCTACTCTGTTAGCCCTGGACACGTTTGTGCATTGCTCTCTAAAGTCCAACTTCCTGTCAATTAGTACACCTAGATCTCCTTCTGTACTAGCAGTTTTTAAGGCTGAATTGCTTAAAATATACTGGGGTAGCTTGTTGTCACATCCCAAGTGCAGCACATAACATTTGTTAGTGTTAAAGGATGTTCCCCATCTGAATGTCCAGTCAGTTATGCGATCCAAGCCATCCTGTATAGATTTGATGTCCGCCACAGTATCACTCAGGCCCCTCAGTTTGTTGTCTGCATATTTTATTATTTTGTTCTTAATGTTATCACCAAAGTCTGCAATAAATAAATGAAACAGTACAGGGCCCAGTACAGAGCCCTGCAGGACCCACTCACGACCCTCCCATCTGCAGACAGATAACCGTTGACTGCAACCTTCCAAGTTCTGTTAGAAAGCCAATTGCATACCCATGTCACTACACATTTGTCCAGTCCCAACTTATTAAGTTTGCTTGTGATAGCACAATGCGGCACCACCATATCAAAGGCCCTGCTGAAGTCCAGCAGAACCACGTCTATTGATCTTCTGGTATCCAGAATCCTGCTGATGTTCTCACAAAACAACTGTAGGAACTGCAATAGTAATGCTCAAGCTACCTCAATGAAAAAGGAACCGATTATTGTGTGAACCAATTTCAGGTTCTGGAAGGGGAGGCAGTGTTAGGGAGTGTAAACATAGTGAGGGGATTCCTTAAGAATAAAGGACATTACTAGGGTGAGTGATTTTTTTCTTCTAACCCCAGGAATCACCCACTTAAATGTTTACATCTTATGCAGACTCTGTAGCAATACCTTGGGAGGCTGAGTCCAGAACTTAATTAACAAAAAGGTTCTACAAGACAGCAGTTCCAAAGCTGGCATCCCTTCTGGACTGTATGCCCAAACAGCAGTGTTCTGTGAAGGTGTGCACCATTTACCAGATAGCTGCTTTGCAAACGTCTAACAATTGCCTTTTGAGGATGCCACAGAGGCAGAAGTACCCCCTGTGGAGTGTGCCCTTAAACCTCTTGGTGTCATTTTCCTGCTTTCTCATAGGAGAACTGAATGCATGAGACTATCCACTGAGAAACAGATCTCTCTGCAGCTGGTTTGCATTTGCCAACCACACCACAGGTAAAAAAAGCTGGGTACTTTGGGGCCTGATATCCTTTGTCCGATCCATATAGACAGTCAGGATGTGCTTTAGGTCCAGGTTATGCAACCTTTCCTCACTTGGACTAGAATGCTCTGGAAAGCATACAGGGAGGATCACTGAACTGATTCCAGTGGAATTCAGATACCACTTTAGGCAGGAATTTTCTGCTGGTTCTAAGAACTACCTTATCCCTAAGAGCAATTATGTAATTTGACTTGGTGCAGAGGGTTTGCAATTCACTTGCCCTCCTAGCAGAGGTCACTTCAACTAGGAATATGGTTTTCCATATGACATACTTCAGGTCAGCAGTTTTCATAGTCTCAAAGGGAGCCTCCATAAGTTGAGCAAGACATAAACTGAGGTACCATGGTGCGAAAGGGTCTCCTACTAGTGAGTACAAAAGCCAAGGCCTTTAAAAAACCTTCTGAAAATGGTCTGTGAGGCCAAAGGCTTTCCCTTGCCAGCCCATATGTATACTAACACTGCTGCTAAATGTACCTTTGAAGCTGAAGCTGAAGGCCACAGGCCTAATGAATAAGTGTACTAGGTATTCCAGAATTATAGGTAACCCTATTGGTTTTATTTTTCTGGAGGCACACCAGTTAAAAAAAAAAAAAAAAAAAAACTTTTCTACTTAGAGAAACATGCTTTCTTGGTAGCGGGTTTTCATGAAACCCCAAGTACCTTCAGGACTTCATCTGAAAGATGCAATCCAGAAAATTCTAACTCCTCAAGAACCATACCATCAGACGTAGGCTCATGAGGTTCTGGAAGGTTATTCTGCCCTGGGACAAAGTCAACAGAGTGTGATTGAGTGGCAGACTGATTAGATTTTTGCTGTACAGGACCAGGAGCTCAGAGTACCACACCTGTCTGGCCCAGTCTGGTGCCATCATGATCATTGTTGCAGGCTCCCTCGTGAGTTTCAGGAGTACTTTCTGAATGAGTGTGAGTGGGAATGGAGAAAAAGCATACAGAAACTTCCCTGTCCAGTCAAGTATCAGTGAGTCCTCTGGGACTGTACCTCTGACTAGTGGTCTGCGACAGAGCTGTGGAAGCAGATAGTTCTCCGAAGATGAAAATGGGATATATTGGGAGTGTCCCACTTTCTGAACACTGACGCCAGAGCCTACTGGTATAAGGCCCATTCATGATTTCCCCTGGCTGATTTTGCTGAAGAACTCTGCTTGGACATTGTCTTTGCCTGGCAGATGCACTGCAGAAGAAATTAACTTCATACTTACCATAATTTCTTTTTCTGTTAGCTCCAACAATGTCAATGGGCAACCAAAACAACTGAGTATAGTGCACCCCTACCAGGGGAATGTCACAGCCCCAGCTTTAGAATGTTGGGCACATGAAGATTCCATGCAGCAGCAACTCCCCAGTTATTACTTATCGCTCAGTGCCATGAGAGCTACACATATATACTAACATACTAGAATGCCAGCAGAGTAGGTCCTGTGGTCCATCGAGTTTGCTCGAGATCAGTACCCCCAGGGCACCGTTACTGCCTTCCCCACCTCCCCCGTGAAGCCCCCCCAACCCCGACTGAAGTTCTCCTCCAGTTTTGGCACCATGCAGTTTCACCTTCACCCTATGACTGGCCCAGACTCGCTTGACCCCCACACACACACACACACACACACACACACACACACACACACACACAGTATCTACATCCACCAGTTCTGCAGGCAGTGCGTTCCAGGGTTCCACCACCCTCTCAGTTTGAAGTATCATCTCCTTGTCTTACCCCAAGTCTCCGTCCAGTCAGCCTCAATTGGTGCCCCCTGGTGGCCTCCACCTATCTCAGCTGTAACACCCTCTCTGGGCTTACCCTATTTACCCCTTGAGGTATTTAAAAACCTCAATCACATCCCCTCTGTCCCTCCTCTCCTAGAGGGAGTACATGCTGAGCTCCCCAAGTCTCTCCTCATAGGACCTCTCCCCCAGACCCTGTATCATTCTGGTCGCCCTTCTCTGGACCCTCTCCAGGAGTGCAATGTCCTTTTTCAGGTACGGATGCCTAAACTGCACGCAGTAATCAAGATGTGGTCTAACCAGGCAATTATACAGAGGGAGAATCACCTCCCAGCTTCTCAAGGTTAACCTCTGGTGATGGTGATGCACCCCAGCATTTTATTTGCTTTGGCCGCAGCCCTCCTACACTGCTCAGTTTTTCATCTTGGCATACACAACTACCCCTAGGTCCTTCTCCTCACTCAAAGCCTGCAGTCTCTCCCCTCCCAAGGTGTACACATGAGCTGGGTTCCTGAGCCCCAGGTGGAGAACCCTGCATTTCTCCGTATTAAACCTCGGTTTCCAGGTGCATGACCACCTCTTCAAAGCCTCCACATCCCCTTGTATTGCTACTCTACCTTCCTCCCCACCCACCACCGCCCCCAGCTTCCATACAATATACTCTATGACATAATATAAACAATCACATACTTGTGATAATAAAACCGTCTTACCTTCCTATCCGACATTCGGGGAAGGGATTGTATTTCATGGATCCAAAGGAGGCCTTGAGTATTCGGTTCTTCTTTTAGAGAAATTATGTAACAGCAAACAGGCTTGATAAGAGTCACCAATCTGTGAAACTGCTAACACACAGTGAGACACGTGTCTTTGTTTTTTTGTTTTTACTGACTTCAGAGGGTATGCCCCCTGAACAGCGACATTTCTATGGCAACATGCGTTGATATCAACAACAGCGCCATGTAACCACAGACGTGCTGCTGGGACCAGGTAACTCCTTCCCCCAACCTGCACCAACTCCAACCTGGAGTTAGAATCCTAAAGTACAGGGGGTGTGGGGGGCAGAGCCCCTCACATGGGGGGTTCGGGGGCAAAGCCCCCAAAAGAAAAAATACACACCGATGTGTGCAGCTCCATGCCAACTGCAAAACTGCTATCGACATGGAGCCTGGTGCTGTGATGCCAGTCAACTTATTTTTTGTCAAACCAGCATCGTAGAGCCAGTGCAGAGAACTAACTTGCAACAGGAACACACACCTTAATAAACTAATGAAACCTGTTAACCTGCAGTCACAGATAATTGATAAATTAGTCTATAAATATACATATCAGAGTACAATGCAGCAGAATAGAGATCCAAGTGGGGCATTTTTATAAAAACAGACTTCTCTCCTAGCATACCCGATAAGATTCTCCCACAGGAGCCAAACTCCTGGGCCGGTCCCATTGACAATGCTGGAGCGAACAGAAAAGGAAATAACAGTAATAATGAAGTTAATTTCTTCTTTCTGTAGCGCTCTACATTGTCGATGGGTAATCAAAACAACTGGGTTCTAAACAACAGTACCCAGACAAAAAAAAACCGGAGGAGGGAGAATATTATCCCATATGCCAGCTGCTTCAGAAATACTTGCACACTGCTGCCTGCAACACTGTGACCAAAAGCTGCGTCAGCAGAACTCTGAACATCCAATTTGTAATGTTTAGTGAAAGTGTGGACTGAAGACTACGTAACTGCCTTGCACAGTTCAAAAACTGTGACTTCGACTCTCAGCCTAGGAAGCTGCCATCGCCCTGGTGGAGTGAGAGCCTTGATGAGGCTGGAGGCTGCCTCTTTATTTTCAACACAGGCCTTAGCAACATAGGCCCGCATCCACCTAGCTAGGGTAGGTTTAGAGGCCTTTTGTCCTTGTCTGGCTGCCCCAAAAAGCACAAATAAGACCATCTGACTTACGAAACTCAGCCATACATTTAAGGTAGAGCCTAACTGCCTACCGCAGGTCCAGTTTATGAAACTCCTTGGGGTAAGAAGGATGCAAGCAAAAGGATGTAAGGCAAATTTCCTGGTTCACATGAAAAGCCGTGGGCACTTTAGGGATAAAGGATGGAACCGTCCTAAGTGCCACTTTGTCCTTATGCATAATCAGGTAAGGCTTCTTGTGAGACAAGGCCTGGAATTCGCTCCTGGCTGAACACATGGCCACTAAGAAACAGATCTTGTAGGACAACACATCCAGTGACACAGATGATAGTGGCTCGAAGGGTTCAACACAGAGAGTATTCAGAACGAAATTAGGATCCCATGGGGGTACCAGGGATCAAACAGTGGTCAGCTCCTGCCAACTGTGTGCAAAAAACTATTATACAATGACAATTAAAAATCCTGTAATCTGGGGCGGCCTGTTGGCGCAACGGTTGGATTTCCGCTTGTGACGCCGTCAAACAGTGTTTGGGAACAGACTTGGGCACTGGAGGACCGGCGGGGTGTGGGGAAAGAGGCTTGAGTGTCCAAGCGACTGCTCGCCTTCTCCTGGGGAGGGGTTCTATGGCCCGGCGCTTGCTGAGCCTCCTGGCGGAAGCCTGGGAACAGCACTGTGTTGGGCCCCCACTGAAGAAGAGCGTGACATGGACGTCGGCGTGTGCTTTGATGTCAGTGGCATGCCTCGCTCCTGAGGGAGAAGATGGAAAATGGCGCCCTGGCTGACCGGATAACGGTCGCTGGACTGTCGCCACCACAGAGCCCCGGACAGCCCGGACCGACCCTAGCAGCACCCGGGACAACTGGTTACACCTACTGGCACTTTCTCCTCGGAAGAGGAGAACCCTCCCAACAACGGGATACGTCGGGTTACCCGGGGGGCTACAGATATGGGGCAGCAGATGGAGAGGGTGGTGGGTGGCGTGGAGATCCCAGGCGGCCCAAAGGAGTGGCCGGTCAAGGTGCAGGGAGGGTGCAAAAAAAATACTGTAATCTCATTGGCCATCTACATTTGGTAACAGTGAGGTCATTTGAGCACAACCGCACTGTACTGATTTGTTGAGGCATGTTTGCATCCCCTTTAAAGAAACAAAGTGCATCCCCTTTAAAGAAACAAAGATATATTTCCACACTAAAATTCTACTAAAAACATTTACATTCTTTTTATTTTGTATAACAATGAGCCATTGTATAATAGCAATAATGCACTCCAGGGAGTGGGTCATGCTGCTATAACCTCACTTCTGGGATGCTGGACGCACTCGGCCCTCAACCACCCAGGCGTAACGTTATCCCAGCATGACCCACATCCTGTTGTGCATTACTGCTTAAATAACCTCTCTATTCATTCCTAGGGAAATCCCCAAGGAAGCTCTGAGAGCAGAAACCTGACCTCTCAGCATGCTAAATGCCAGTCCCTTTTTCACGCCCTCCTGAAGAAGTCCAGGATTTGAGGAATGGAGGCTTCTGAAGCTTTAAACCCCTTCCCTCTGGCCCAAGAAGAAAATATTGTCTAGACTCAAGTGTAAGCTACCAAAGTAAAGGTTTTCAAGGTTTTAACTACTTTCAAGGGAAAACATAATTTTAGGAGTCTCCTCCTTTCAGGAGCCAGGCTGCGAGCTGCATTGCACATGGAGAACGGGGTGCTGCTGCAGGAGGTCCCTTCACACCAGAAGGCAGAAGGGTACTTGCTGGGCTAGATTCACTAGATCGGAGAACCACGGTCTTCTTGGCCACTCCAGGGCTATCAGAAGAAAGTTTCTGCTCCAGTGTCTTATTTTTCTGAAGACCTTCTGAAGGAGAGGCAGTGGAGGAAAGGCATACACTCTGCAGAAGGACAGGACCACTCCCGAGTCACTGCGTCCTCTGCCTGTGGACACCAATACCGACTGAAGAACCTGTGTGCCTGAGCACTGTGACTTGAAGCGAACAGATCTATCTGTAGTTACCCGAATCGATTGCTTCGAAGGGTCAACACCTCCAGGTTCAACTGCCACTCTCCGGGGTAAAGATTTTTGCAACTTAGCCAGTACGCCTGAATGTTTAATTCCCATACAAGATGTACTGCCAACAGAGAGAAGATTCTGATCTGTCCAGCTCAGGAGTTTGGAGGCCTCCCGGAGCACTGTGCCTCCTTGGTTGTTTAGGGACGCCACTGTGATGGCACAGTCTGACCACACTTAGTGTGGTGTTCTTCAGTACGGAATGAAACCGAAGCAGAGCAAAGTGAACCACCCACACCTCCGGAACATTTGTGTGGAGACGCTGTTCCTGTACTGACCAAATCCCCTCAGTGGGAAGTCAGTCCAGGACTGCCCCCCACCTGTGCAGACTTGCATCCATTGTGAGGATCACCTCTGTGGATAGTGCCAATGGAACCCCCTTGTTGAGATCCTGCACATTCAGCCACCAACTCAGTGAGTGATGAAGCGGAGGGGTGAGGATGATCCTGGCTTGACAGTCCTCTGATGACGGGTCCCAGGGCATCAGCAGCCCTGTCTGAAGGGGCCACATGTGGAATTGGGCCCACAAAACTAAGTCCATTGCTGCCGCCATGAGGCAGAGAATCTGCAGCAGACTGTGCCAACACTGAGGACCAATTCCTGAGCCACTGTATCACTGACAACAAAGCCCTCTCCCAGGAGGGTGACATAAATACCCTCCCTACTTTCATGTTAAAGACTTCCCCCAGGTGCTCCAAGGACTGAGATGGTTTGAGGGAGCTCTTCTCCCTGGTCACTATCCAGCTATGTGATTCCAAGAATTCCAGGGTCCTGAATACCAACCTCCTCGCTAGAGGCAACATCAGTGCCCGAATGAGCAGGTCATCCAGATAAGGGTAGACATGATGTCCCTCCTTTCATAGTTAAGCCACCAGAACTATCAACACCTTCGAGAAAACTCGAGGGACTGTTGCAAGGCCAAACTGAAGCACCTTGTACTGAAAATGTTGACCCAGTTTCACAAATCTGAGGTGGGACTGATGGATGGGAATGTGAAGGTAAACATCCATCAGATTTATTAAGGCTAAGAAGTCCCCAGGCTGAACAACCCGGATTATCGACCTTAGAGACTCCATCTTGAACATTTTGTGGCGAACAAATTTGTTCAAATGCTTCAGATTTAGGATAGGCCTGAAACCCCCAGATTTCTTGGGAACTATGAAATAGATGGAATAGAACCCCTGACCCCGCTCATTTGAAGAAACCAGAACAATGTCCCCGATCTGAATGGGGTGGGCCACAGCGTCTGATACTGCCTGGCATTTTGTCAATTGCTTTGAAACCAGGGAAGGCAGAAAAGGTCCCCTTGAAGGAACCATTAGAAATTCAATGGCATAGCTCAGCTGAAGGATTTCCAGAACCCAGGTGCCTGATGTTGTTTGGGCCCATCTTCAGGGCTCGCGTTAACGCACTACTGACATCTCCCTTGGGCAAAAATCCCATTTTTGACGCTCTGTCTAAAATGCTCTGCATTTGACGCAGTCCTTCTTTGCTGTTCCGATTCATTGCCAGCCACAAATGGTGCAGTGTCACTTTAAATTTGATTTGCCTCCACTTTGAGTGCTGTGATTGGTCACACTTTGGGATTCTTCGTAAGACACCAATGAGAGGAGTGGTGATTGGTCCCATTTTTCCCCCCTCTATATCAGAGTAGTGACTGGTGAGGTGATAGTAATGAATTAAGGAGGAGGGGACCCATCTGTGCAGGAGTGGCAGAGAAATCACAGCATGGGCAGCAATTTGTTGAGGAAGCCAAGGGAGGAGTTCTGATATTTGGCATTTGTTCATTTACGACAGTCTCTGCAGCGGCTGTACCAGTGAGTATTTTTTTTTGCAATTGTAGTCCTGTATTTTTGTGTGTGGTAGAAAAGAGGAATGGCAACAGCTGGCGCCTGGCAAAGTAAGACACAGCCCATCACCAAGGCAGTGGAAGAAGTTTGAATCTCGACTGAGCCAGGAGAGAGGTGACAACTCATGAGAAAGGCAGCACAAGGAGAAGAATTGTGCCCGGATCGGCGGTTCAGATTGTGAAAGGTAATGGGGTCGGATGGAACAAAAAAAATGAATCTGTGTGTGGGTCGGTGAGTTTCTCAGGTGAACGGAAAAGAGCTGGACACACCATGGCGTAGATGTGACTGGCTGTGGACTGGCTCTGTGGATATCGGGGAGCACCTTATTCTTGTATGAGGATCTTGAGGCTGAAATTAAGAGTAACCTCACTGACACCAAGGCAATTAAGAAAAAAGATGTTTCCTTGTTTGGGGGTAGGGTAAGGTGCACTGGCCACATGATTTTGTCACTGTATTTATTTGAAGCCATCTTAAATTACTGCCTCTCACTCTGGAACTTGGACAGCACTGCCCTGCCTGACAATCGAAAGAAAAATAATGGTGTTTTATTGATCATACTTTACTAATGAGCCTCCTGCAGGCTGTAGCACCTCTTGTAATACTGTATTTATTTTGTAATCGCGTGCGTCAGCCCTACAGGAAGCACATCAGTATGAATGATCGGTGACACCCTTCTGACTTTTTCTGTTGTGTATCATGCGAGATTGTACTAAACTAGAAAAGTAAGACAACACAAAGGCAGATACAAATTCAATTAACATTTTGCAACATGAAAAAGTGAAAAGTAACAAGCATATTACATAAATGAATACAGAGTTTACTTCCTTCATTTATTTTTGGACTGAAATTCAAATAAGGACAAAAGGCAGATATAGTTTTCCACCCACAGACAAGTGTGAGACACTTGTAATACATTTTAAAATCAGACATTAACATTTTATTTTGAGGCAAATCACAATTTTGAGGCAGTGACCCCCAACGTTTGGCTTTTGACCCCCAACTTTTGAAGAAAAGGGTCAGTCTGACCCCCAGATTCTCTACCCTAACACAATGCCTGCATCTTGCAAGAAACTTCTGGGGGCAAGTGACGGACCCGCATACGTTCATTATGAGATATCCAGCTTTACAGCTGGTCCTCCACCGAGGTGCCTGGGGAAGGACCCTCTATTGCTGTCACCGCTGCCCAAGTAGGCACCTCTGTTTCTTTGGTTACCAAAGTTCCAAAAGGGACGAAACCCCCCTCAGGACTGCCTGCGCTGGCAATCGCCTTGATCCCGTTGGGATGCTGTGGCCGTGTGCTGTTGTTTAGACACTGGAAGGTGGCCCTTCTCATCCTGCAAGATACAATCCAGACTGGAACCGAATAAGCCTCCTTCAAAAGGAAGGCTAAACAGCTTCACCTTGGAAGTCTGATCAGCAGACCAATATGTAAGCCACATGCCCCTCATGGCCAACACAATTTGGTAGGCTGAGTGGGCTGACATGCATAAATAGTCTACTGTAGAATCACCAAAAAAGGTGAATGCCATGGACACCAATTGCAAAATGCTTGCACCTTCAGAATCAGGAGGAACGAAATTGGTAATAGCAGTGACCCAGAGGTTTAGGGCTCTGGCAAAAATAAATGAAGCATAGGAGGTATGAATGTTTGTGCTAGTAGAGGCGATAGCCCTCCTGCATGCGGTAGCCACCTGCTTGTCATGAGAATGTGATAGTGCCAGAGCACCCTCAATTGGAATGGTGGTGTGTTTTATGGAATTATAAACTGCCTTGTGCACGCCAGAGGGGAGATTTCCCACTTGTGAGACAATTCCCCTAAAAAAGGGTAATTCCTGGTTTTTGGTTTGGGAAGATTTTTTTCTCTGAGCCACACCTGCCCATTCTTAATCAATAATTTGGTCACAATGAATAAATCCTGGGAAACATTTTGGGTCAGAAGAGGATGCAGACAGAACTGGATTAACATCCAGTGTCTCCACGGACTACTCCTCCTTGAGCTGTAAGGATCTACAAGCCTCAGCTATCAAAAAGGACAAGGACTTATCAAACAGGAGTGGAATCAGAATCCTTGATTTGGGTTCTGTCCACTCCCCTTCCTCTACCTCCTCCTCAGACAGGACATCCTCCTCATAAGAACATACTAAAATGCCAGCAGAATAGGCCTTATGGTCTTTCGTGCCTGCTCGATAGTCAGCATCCATACCCAGTATCATCTCATCTGAGAGTAATTTTTTTTCAGGTCAGAAGGTTACCCAAGATCCCCGTAATCCTCATCCTGGCCTTCTAAGAAGTCATGGTCAAGGTCTGCCTGAACATCTGAATCCACAGCCTTCTCTTGCTCCATCGCACCTGGACTTGCCTGGATGGCCCCCCGACCCGAGGGGCCCGGTCTGGGGTCAGGTGTATCCGCTGGGATGTCCTGCGGGACATCAGGGCTCAGAAGTTCACCAAGGAGCATTAAGAAATATTTTTGCAATTTTGCTTTGCCACTGCCAAATAACGGACTTGGTGCCCCCCACCCCCAGCTCAGAGGATCAGCTGGGGGGTACAGTGAGAGAAATATTATGCTGAGCAACACAAAGAGGACAATAGGGACCCATGGGGGAGTGCCTCACCACACTTCTGCAGCTCTTACACTGTTTCATAAGTAATGGTCTCCCGTAAGTCATGGTGCCAATAAGAGAAAACTGGCAGGAAAAAAAACAAGTTTAAACAATTGTGCTCGTTTGCTTTTAAAACTGCCAAACCAACTGCCAAACAGCATCAGCATGCTCAAAAACGCTTGTGCTGAGCGTGTGCCCGTTGGGTGCGTGGCAGCATTAGCATGCACATACAATGGATGCACGCTCAGGACACTGGCGGGAAGGCCCAACTGATGAAGGAGCCGCACCCAGCCCTAATGGTGGCCGCGAAAAGGGTAAAAATGGCGGTTGAGGTGGAAAAATCACCAAAACCACTCAAATTTACTCAAAATTCACCAGTTAGCTGTCAGACACGGAGAAGCACAAAACCTCAAGCTAGTGGGGGTGGGGCAGGGGAACTGACGCCAAAGTCGAGTCACCCCCTAGAGACCCTACACTCTCAATTATTAAATCTGTACGTACTTGTGGCACCTTTTTTTCTTTTTTTAGTTTTCAACAGCAATCAACAAGCATTTGTCAATGCCGAATGTTTGCTTGCTGGCATTGGCATCGGTAGTGTAGGAGTTCGAGAGCTGAATAATAGGAATGGCAGTGAAGTACTGAACTGAGGCCAACCCCAACACCACCCTGCAGAGACTGACAGGCATTGGGGTGTGCCTTTGGGTCGTCAGGCATAACGGCCACGCAATTTCACCACACCCTACCCTGCAGACACCAACAAGTGTCACGGTGTGCCTTGGGGTCTTTGGCTCTTATGCTCACCCCATTCCATCAGGAAATACCGTGAGATGGGTGCAGTATAGGAGAAAGGGTGAACTCTGGGGCCGAAGAGTCCAAGGCATACCTTGATGCCTCTCACTGGCTGCAGGGTGTGGGTGGGGGTGGAATGGTATGAGCATTACAGGCGACAATCCCAAGTCACACCCTGATGCCCGTCATACTCTACAGGGTGGGCGTTATGGTCGGAAACCCTAACGCCTCAGGCGTTCATTGGTATTTTCACTCCAAATTTTCAACATGGGTTTTTGTGACCCCCACTTTATGAACAGTGGCAATATCAGTTCATTAGCTGAAAGCTGATTTTGCACAGCGACTACGCCATTGGGCACCACAGGTGTGAAAACACATTTCGAACAGGATGTGAAAAATGACAGCTGTACTGTTCATAGGAGGTGTAAAAACTGGCAATGTTGAAAATCTGGAGTGAAAATATAAAAAAACTGGTGAAGTCACGAGGCATGTGAGAAACTGTGCAACGACAATCGTAATGTAATTAGTTTGAGGATTTTTACAGCAGATTGCCAACACAGGCATTTTGGGACCTCCGCTCATGAGCAGTTTACTGTGATTTTCTTAATCTGTCCTGAACAGTGATTTCCCACATTGACCACGCATTTTTGCGCTGGAAGTGCGAAAGCACATTTTGACCATGGTGTGAAAAATGACAGCTGCACTGTTCATAAGGAAGTGTGGAAAAATGCCAGTGGTGAAAATCTGGACTGAAAATATTACAAATTTGTGAACTTACAAGAGTGCATGGAAACTGCGCAATGCTCGCTCGTAACAGTGTCAGTGGTTCAGTAGGTAGCACACTCGGCTCTGAGGCCGGGAGATCAGAAGGCTGTGGGTTCAGTTCGCACATCTGGTACTTGGGTTAATATCTCAGTACTGACACTGTAGTGCAGCATGAGAGGGGTGCTGCACTTCTAAAGTGCCATCTTTCGGATGAGACATTAAATCGAGGTCCCACCTGCCTGAACTGGTGGTAGTTCAGGTGGATGTTAAAGATCCCACGGCACTTATCGAAAAGAGTAGGGGAATTTCCCCGGTGTCCTGGCCGAATTTCCCTCATTCACTAAAAAAAAAAATACCACCAACAGCTTAATCTGGTTCAAGGTCAGTTGGCATTCATCTGTATCCCCCTCCCCCGGGTCGTGCCTGAAAATAGGCAGGATTTGTCTAGTGCACTTACCCGGTCAACAAAAACGAAATAAATAAATAAATAACAGTCATTTTATGGACTTTTGCCACCAAATTTATAACACAGCCATTTTAAGACCTCTGCTCACGAACAGTGTCACTGTGATTTTCTTAATCTGTCCCGAACATTGATTTTGCACACCGACTTCGCCATTGTGCGCTACATGCACAGAAGCACATTTTGGGCAAGACGTGAAAAATGACAACTGTACTGCTCATAAGGAGGTGTGGTAAAATGGCAATGTTGAAAATCTGGAGTGAAAATATTAAAAATTCACGAACTTACGAGCGTGCGTAGGAACTGCGCAACGCACACTTGCAAAAACAGTCATTTTTGAAATTTTTCACCAGATTTTCAACATAGGCATTGAGGCCTACCTATGAACTGCAGACACTGTCGTTTTACAGAATCGGGTCCCGAAAGGTGGTTCCGCGCACTGACCGCAAAATCACCTTTCGGGACCGAATAACAAAATGACAGTACCAGAATTCATGAGGTGGGGTCCCAAGAACCCCACATTGAAAATCTGGTGAAAAAATTCCCAAAAATGCCTGAGAAATGCATCAAAGTAGAAAAATACAGGTTACTCACCTGTAACAGGAGTTCTAGGGTGGAATATGTTGTTCGTCCACACTTACTGGCAGGTTCCTTGCCGCTATAAATCTTGCCGGAAGGTCTTCAAGCTGGCTCCTCCCACCCACCTGGCTGTATAGGAAGAGCCCAAGGAGAGCAGGATAAATGCCGTGACCAAGGATGATGACGATGATGATGCGGCCTGGGTCACCTCCTCCTCGAGGGCGATCATCTGCTCTAGGCTGTTCTTGACGCCGCCGGACACCGCCCTTGAGCCTCCTTGATTTGGCCGGAGGATAAAGTTTTCAGGTCGCCCAAAGAGCAATCAGGTAAGCGCGGTCCTCAAGACTGACGAAAAGGTTGCATAACTCTGAAGCCTGTGAGTCATGGCAGTCAAGGCAATAGCACATGGAGTGCGGATCGGTCTGGGACATCTTCTGCCCACAGGGGCACCGACGAAATCCAGGAGTCGATTTGTCCATCGCAGCCGCGAGGGAAAAAGAAGACCGAAGTCTTTTAAACCTTAGAATGAGTTTCGGTTTAACTGAAGAGTGAGGATCCAGGCCTAAAACGCAGAGCGCTAAGGAGGGACCCTGAGCTTCCAAGCGGTAAGGAAGATTTGGCGTCATGGGGTGGAGCCGAGGGTTTTACCACCCGGGTGGGTGGGAGGAGCCAGCTTGAAGACCTTCTGGCAAGAATTAAAGCAGAAAGGAACCTGCCAGACAGTGTGGATTGAACAACATATCCACGTCCCTAGAAATGATATTTTGTGGCATCCAGGGCTGATCTTGCTATGGGAATCAGGTCCTGTGTCAATTTACCATAAGCTCTTTCTGCCAGCGCAAAGTTGGGTTCCAAAGTGCTTTCTGGTACTGTGCTATATGTGCTGAGTAAGCTGCCGTGTCTGATAAGCAGGGAGGCTGTAGCATAAACCTTTTTGACCAAAGTATCACATTTTTTCGAGTCCTTTCAAGGGACTGTGCAGATTAAAGTGATTTTTGCTTTCTCACAAGCAGCAGCCTGGACTACACCATGATGATAAAGATCGGCATATAGGTATTACACTCCCTGCTTGCTCCACCTGATATTTTCTTTTAAATTTTCTTATCGATGACTGCAGCCGAGGTGAGTGCAGAAATGGGTTTTGTTTTTTGTCTCATCTGTTTTTATTCCTTTCCCATGCCCGTCTGCCAAGCCTTCTGGCTGCTTAGTGTCCCTGCCAGTTCACCCCCCCACTGCCGACTCCTGCCACCAGATCCCCAATCTTACCTGGGTCCTGGAGGGTTCAAACTTATCCCTGTGGGGATCATCATTTATATAGTGTTTTTCATACACAGTGTATCCCAAAAGCGCTTTACAAGCAATGCTAGACTGGAAGTGAAGTGACTGAATGTGTAGTGGCAGCCATATCACACATCAACACCCACACACAGCCTGGACAATTGCATGAACTGGTTTATGGGAAGGGGAATGTTGGCCAGGACACCGGGAATGTCCCCTACTCTTTGCGAAGAGTGCCCTGGGTTTTTTTTTGTTTGTTTGTTTTTTTTTTTTTTACTTCCACCTGGACGCCCACCAGGACAACACCAGGATGGGTAGAAGGACCTCAGTTTAACATCTCATCTGAAGGATGGCACCCCCCAGCAGTACAGCACCCCCAATACTGCACTCAGATGCCAGCGTTTTTAGGTGCAAGTCCAATCTCGGTGTGGGATGAGAACCCATGACCTTGTGGTCCAGAGGCAGATGTGCTACCAATTGAGCCACACTGAGTGTGGAGCAGCGGATTCTCAAGGTCCTCCGGAGTGACAGGTACTGGAAGACGGGATTGGTGCACTCTGGGGACTTGTGGCGTGATGGGACGTGGCCGCCATCATTTGGCCTGGCTGAGATGAGCCAGTATTCCCATTTCTGGGGCCCACACACCTCCGGTATGCGTGTGGCTGTAACGGTGTTGGGCGGGGGCGTTTGGCAGCATGTGACACCCACGCCAAGAATGCCTCCACTACGCCACCACGAGTCGCTATGAGAGCGGCTCACAGCGACCCCCTCAAAGGAAAGCAACATCCAAGGGACACTTTTAACTACCTCCCTGCCAGCCTCCACTCCTGACATCCAGGTTCAGCCGTGAACCCAGATCGCCAGCGTGATGCCCCATCGCTTAGCACCATGGTGCGGGCCCTAGACATGATTTTTTGATATGGCCTTCTTTAGAGGTTTACATATGGGAAGTAGCATTCTTCCTGGTGGAGCTATTCCCAATATGTCCATAAAATAAGGATCCTCTGTCTCTAGTAGGGGAATGCTGAGGGTGCCAATCATTTAGAAACATAGAAGTTGACAACAGATAAGGACCACAAGGCCCATCCAGTCTGCCCATTTCTTTTTCTACCTTATAAATGTGCCATCGTCCTTTGCTGTCAGTGGCCTATCTAGTCATACTCATCTGTATTGCTCCCTTATTCCTATCTTATGCCTGTTTGAAGCCCTGCACTGCATTCATAGCCACCACTTCCTGAGGTAGGCTTTTCCATGCATCCACCACCCTTTCTGTGAAAAAGAACTTCCTCACATTACCCCTTAATTGGCCTCCCTCTAATCTCACGCTGCATCCTCTTGTCCTGCTATTTTTCTTATATTGAAACATGTTAGACTCTTTCACCTTGTTAATGCCCTTAAGGTGTTTGAATGTTTCGATCATATCACCTCTCTTCCTCCTTTGCTCTAGTCTAGGGTATACATATTGAGCTCCGTTAATCTGTTCTCATGCGTCTTCTGATGCAGTCCCTGCACCATTTTGGTTGCCCTTCTCTGCACTGCCTCAATTTGGTTAATGTCCTTGTGAAGGTGTGGCCTCCAGTACTGCACGTAGTACTCCAGATGGGTCCTAATCAGTGTCTTGTAAAGAGGGATTATTAACTCCCTCTTGCGACTTGTGATACCCCTACTAATACATCCTAACATCCCCCTAGCCTTACCTACTGCTTTAGAGATCTGCTTGGATGATTTCAGGTCATCGGTGATGACGATGCCCAAGTCTCTTTCTTCCTTTGTGACTGCCAGCAACTCCCCTCCCAGTCTATAAGTGGCTTCAGGGTTTCTCTTCCCTATGTGCATGATCTTGCACTTCTTTGCATTAAATACCAGTTGCCACTCTTCCGACCATTTTGCTAGTTTATCCAGGTCTCTTCTAATTCTGCCCACCCCATCTGGATCATCTACTCTGTTGCAGATCTTGGTGTCATCTGCAAATGGACAAACCTTACCCTCCAGTCCATCTGCAATGTCACTGATGAAGATATTGAAGAGGACTGGTCCCAGGACTGATCCCTGAGGTACCCCACTTGTGACTTGCATCTCTTCTGACTGCATACCATTTACCACCACTCTTTGTTTTCTGCCCGTCAACCAGTTTGCCACCCAGCTGACCAACTTCTGACCCACCCTGAGCCTACCCAGCTTGTTTATCAATCTTCTATGTGAACAGTGTCAAAGTTTGCTGAAGTCAAGGTAGGCGACATCAACTGCTCCCCTTTGGTCCACCACTCTGGTTACCCAGTCAAAGAAATCTATGAGATTAGTTTGACAGGACCTTCCTTTTGTAAACCCATGCTGTCTTGGATCCTGTGCCCCTATGGATTCCAGGTGCACTATCCTTTCCTTAAGGAGTGCCTCCATAATCTTGCCCACTACTGAGGTAACACTTACTGGTCTGTAGTTCCCTGCCTCCTCCCTGCTACCTCTCTTGTGGAGCGGGACCACATGAGCCCTTCTCCAGTCTTCTGGGACCTCTCCTGTGCTCAGAGACTCACTAAACAGTTCTGATAATGCCTCTGCTAGTTTCACCCTTAGCTTCTTTAGTACCCTGGGATGTATGCCATCAGGTCCCATTGCCGTGTCCACCCTGAGCTTAGCGAGCTCTTGTAGGACCCTCTCCTTTATGAAGGGAGTAGTGCTCACCTCCCTCCCCCCTGTGTCCATGGTGCTGAGCTGTGGGCCCTGCCCTACCTTCTCTTCAGCAAATACTGAGCAAAAGTATATATTTAGGATAGATGCTTTTTACAGGGTCCTCCTCCTCACACGCCCCCTTTTCTCCTTTGAGCTTAGCAATACCCCCTCTGGACTTTCTCCTTTCACTAATATATCTATAGATAGTCTTGTCACCTTTTTTACTGTTTGTGCTAGCGTTTCCTCAGTTTGGGACTTTGCCTGCCTTACTGCCTTCCCTGCTTCCCTTAGGGAAGTTTGGTACGCCTCCCTATCTTCATCCCGCTGTGTTCCCTTATATTTCCTGAAGGTCAGCCTTTTGACTCTGACCTTTTCTGCTACCGTTTTTGAGAACCAAAGTGGTTTCCTTCTTCTTTTGCACTTCCTTTTCTGTCTAACACAATGGGAAATGTCTGACAAATGAGTAAAAGGATGAGTAGTCCGCATTATACCTTGGAGGAGGTTTACAATCTTGCTCAGGTATACCCTCTAATTCCAAGAGTCACCTTCTTCCATTCGTATAATATTCTTCCTACTCCTCCTCCACAGAAAGATAGGTCAGAGCCGGGGGTCGGTTCTTACTAAAATTTCCCATGACCTGGATCAGCTGGAAAAAATTGCCACATTTTTTATATGCCCTCTGCCTGCTCCTTTCCCCATTCAGGAAGAGCGGCAGTGACATTCTTCTCTTTAAAATACTTTTTAGCAGACACCATTTCCAGTGTCTGCTTTGAGACTCCTTTATTTTTGCCATCACTGGATTCAGGGTTCTCCATTTCAGACACCCTGATGTCTGAACCATCTTCACCAAGCCTATCTGATGGCTGTGCAGCTTTATCTTTTTCCTTGTCACCTTCAACATTACTTGCTGGTGAAAATGAGTAGATTAACCCTTCAAATGTGTGCTTTCCACCATCACTGGGAACTCCCTCAGGGCCTTTTTTATTATTTTTAGACAATGCAGAGGCAGAATGAGTGAGAAGACGGGCTTCTTTATAAAACTTCTACTCTTTGCAATGAGGTTTTTGGGCAAAAAATGTGATTGGGCTTATAATTTATAAAGTCGTTTTGTGGACCTAGGCATTTTAACCAAAGGTTGTGACAGTCTGCCTTTGCCAGGAGCTGGAAACAATTTTTACATTTCTTTTGGCGGGGGGGGTAGTTCCACAAGTTCTCTCTGACATACCAATCTGAGGGAACCTTAAAGATTTAAAAACAATTCCTAAACATACTGCAGTAAAACAGCAAAGTAAAAAAAAAAAATAATGCCGCTGATACTAAGAAAAACTGTGCCAAATGTTAAACTGCAGCTTCTGTAACAGGAACAAACAATTTAAGGTGAAAGGACACAGACAGGAATGGAAAGTGAAGGCGCTTCGTTTCTGTGAACTAATATTAAACACAATAAAAAAGTACACCAGTGGTAATTTTGTTAATATAGCCAAATAATCAAATAGGGAAAAAAATGGTAGCCAGATAGGTTAGTCCCTGGTTCCAGGGAACCGCATGGGAACTGGAGGTACTAAAATGCCATAAACAATCTCTACTAAACACAGAGTAAAATGACAGTTAACTAAATCAGCAAAACATTTTATACTTAAATAAAATAAACCAACTGGAGAACTAGCCGTAACCAGAGTTAACTACTGGGTGACTGCTCCCTTCAGGTGGAGAAACAGATCTGAGCTATGGTCAGGGTGGAGCACAAATGCAGAGTTTTGAACCTACATTCCAAATTTTAAAATCTGCATAGGTTCTATCTCCGTGGCATTACTCTCAGTAGAGATGACTGCATAAAGTGTAAACAAGTGACTCCTGGGGTTATAAGCACCAAAAATAGCAGACAGAAAATGATACATATATTTATCTACATACATACAGAATACTGGATGGGCAACTATGCAGAACCAGTGTGTTCTGCCACAGAGGGTTCTGATTCCCTCTGACCTCGAGAGCAAAGCTCAATAGGTCCATGGGAATCAGAACCCCGAGGTGGCAAAACACTCTGGCTGTGCACAGAGTTGCTCGTCCTGTATTTTTTTTTATAGTATATAGTACTGTGTGAAATGTGTTTTGAGTTCTTTTGCTTTCAAAATGAAACTAACTCATGCAGTCTCTAGAGGTTCTAGAATGCTATTCTACCACAGTAGGGTCGAATCCCATTCCATGACCATGGCACTGCGGTAGAACAGCATTTTGAAAGGGATGGAATTCTATACAGAACAACACTCCACTATACACTCTATAAGTGTATACGTATATTTAGTAGTCAGTGCGTACTTTATTTCTGAAGCAGTGTTTGTTTTCCTTTTACTTATATGAAAGTTTTCTGACAGTATAAAGCATGCTGTGAAGAATAGTGCTATACCTGGCAGCTGACATATCTAGGGCTATTCCTCTTCAGATCTCATCAGCATTGTAACCTCACTCATTGTAATAACACTGCAAACCAATCTGGTTGCAGATGAGTAGCTCTGTCTGAGCAGCTGTGATGTCACAGAGTGAGGTCACAATACTAATAAGGCATGAAGAGGATAAGAACTAGATAAGTCAGCACCCAGGCAAATTCCTGTCTCGTACATCACACCTAGTACATTCAGGTAGAAAATCTTGTAACAAGCCAAAGAGAAAAGAGAACGCACCTCAGATGTAAAAAGTAATAGTTTGCTACTTTTAGAAGTTTACATTGATTCAAGGCAACACTCTAGCTCTTTCTTTAAACAAAAACACAGGGCATTACCCAAAGGCAAAAGCTGCTGCAAAAACACCCAGCTAGGGCTTTTAGCATAAAAGTATGATTTTTCTTTACCGTTGGAATATATTATTTAATCCTGAAACTCCAGCGCAAATCGTCACGTTGAACGACCCACCTATGACCACCTCGCACAACCAGGCAGCTTCCGCCATGTGGGGTATGCTAATGAGGGCTACCAACGAATAGAGTTGGTAGCCCTCACTGGCATAACCCCCGGGATGGAAGTCACCTGGTGTGCACAAGATGGCCACGGCAGCTCAGCCGGCATGACGGTCAGCGCTGGAATTTCGGTTTTAAATAATACACTCCAAAGGTAAAGAACAATTTTACTTTCTTGCTAAAAGTCCTACTTGGGTTTTCCGCAGCAGCTACTGCCATTTGGAAAATATCCAGTGTTTTCATTTAAATGCTAATTTGACGGTCTGTGGTAAAGTTGGGGTGAGGCTCGAGGAAAAGAACACTGCACTTTTACAGTTTATTGTTTGCTCTCAGTTGTGTAGCGTTCTAGCCAATACAACTGAGAACAGGAGACAACTGCCCTCAAAATGTTTCATTCTGTAGAGGACTAGTAGAACCTGCAAAGGGCAAGTAAGTGCTAACACAGTACTTTCAAATTTCCACACACACCCATTTTAGGGCAACACTTTCTAATGGCCATGCACTTGACTACAAACATCCCTTCTACTCTCTCCCCCCAACTCCCTTGCACCTTCTTCCTTTTCAATTCTTCCTTTCACATATCTATCTCTCTCAAGTCTAAATAATGCAAAAACTAAATGCTACTGATTCCTCAAAGGCACCAACAGCTTTGTGAAATGCCAAAGGTTTCAGCTTCAGTACCATCATGGCTAATAGCTATTTTGCCAGTCAATACATCCTGGCTCTCAGCAGTACTCTTATTTGCTTGCCAAATTATTCTGAGAACAACACATTAAGCAGAGATTTGTGCAAAAGACTGGTTATTAAAATGTAATATGAACATTAGTGCAAACACGTTGCTCAAGGCTATGTAGCTTTAATCCATATAATGAACTGTCATTCACATGAGTTTGTTTAGCATCATATATCTGTGTCATCCATCTGCTGGGTTGGACAAGCAATTGTTAACGTACAACAATTTGTGAAAGGCTTTACATTGGCACTGTTACACTTTTCTGGTGTCGGAATGTAAGCACATGATGTTGACCAAGGTTATATTTTGTCCATGATACAGATTACCATATTAGCAGTCGCAGCCCTTTGTACTGTGACGGTATGGAGGCACACGTTAATAGGGTTTCCGACAGATGTCTCTTATTAAGTTTATTTTAACAGTCCGTCCTGAAATCAATAATGGAATTACTAAACAGCACCAGTTTCATGCTTTAGTCTAGTCCCCAGAAAAAAATTTAGCCTTCTAAGGACTTCAAAAAGTCCAGTTTTATGAATTTATTAATAATTCTGTGTGAAAGGGGAAGGGATCGTAATTCCTCAGTCAGAGAAGCCAGCCACCTAACCCCTTCCTTTCCTGATTCCCAAAAGAAGCAGGCACCACCCCAACACTCAGTGTGGAAAGCATATGAGATGTGCTATTGACAGCAATGGGGCCAGTTTTGAAATTATATTTTTGATATTTTAGAGAGCCACAGGAGTCCAATGAAAGCCACCATTCAACTAACAAGGCCCATGCCCATTCTGTTGGGGGGGGGGGGGTATTTTTAATAAAACAGATTTAGAAACACTTTTTGCAGACTAGTTAACTTTTCACTGACGTTAACAGCGAGCCACTCAAATATTTTTTTTCTTGCATTTGTTCCACCTTTACTTTGAAGCCACACTCTCATACAACCCATTCAACAGCCCATCTACACATCTGTAGTGGTTGTCACAGGCCCAAAGTACTGCTGATCCCCACCTGACCTGGACCAGAACAGACCGGCTACCTGAGTAGGAATGGCAGCTGGAATCATTCAAGCTCAAAAATGGGAGACCAAGCACCACAACTGGCAAGAGAGAAGTGGTGCAACATCTGCCAGTACTCCACCCAGTTTCCCCATTTTACCCCCCCCCCCCATTGGGGCACAACGTGTAAAAGAAATGTGAGGCTGGACATTCTGACATCTCTGCGCTAGAGGCCAGTGATTTTATCTCGGCAGTAGCCATGTGCCATGCAATGGCATTATCCTACCCACACAACTCCCATGCCCTTAGACATCAGGGGGCAGTCATTTAGTGATGAGAGCTACTGTTCCTTGACAAGACGGAGAGTGGACACCAGCTCTAAGCACTGTGGCCCAGGACCAAACCTGAGTCACCAGCACAGTTACTGCTGGGGCATCGGTGGTTCAAGTCAACTATTTATAAGTGGCAGTTGTCCGCAGATCTGCTGATAGCTTGCCATATAGATCTGGCACTATAGCTACAAGTCTGCACAGTGAATACAATCTTTGCACTTACCGGTATGGGAAAAAAGGAGGGTGGATGCTTGGATTCATCTTCATACTGTCCATCAGTCGAACCTCCACTATCCACCGATTTTGATTTATTATTCCTGCCGATCCCCATTGCAAAAAAAAAAAAAAAAAAATAGAAAGAATGCAGCAAGGCAACCACCAAGCTGGAGTATATAGAGCAAAATGGTTCTATAGAATAGGCGGTGTTCCTGCCAATCCTTTCTTCTGTCAGGTAGTGTCTTTAGTTGTCACAAGAACATCAAGAACAGTGTCACAGCTGGTCAGGCCACTTTGCTTAAGCAAACTTCCGTGCTGCCTGTAAGGTAAAAAAAAAAAAAGACAGCACCTCTGTATTAGTTAATTACCTTCTGTACAGCGTTATTCTAACACACAACACATTCCTTTTCAGTGCAATTAAAATGTTGTCATTAGCCCAACTGTGGTTAAAATGGAAATCCTTAGGCAGGAACCAGTCAACTGTACAAGGGTGAACTTTCCCAAAGATATTAAGCGTTAATGAGAAGAGAACCACATCACCAATTTTATAATTAAAATAATATAGTTATTCTGTCTGGCCTACTGGTTCAGGGGTAGTGCTACCGCTCACGACGACGGTGTGCCGAGTTCAGAAACTAGCTCAAGCCATCGGGGCTGGCCAGGGGAGGAGGACTGAGTGTCCCAGACAACACTTTCCTCCAACAGGGTGGGAGGGAGGAAGAAGGAGTGTGGCAGTTGCCTCACGACTGCAACCTGCATGACTCCAGCTGGCAATGCAAGCAGAGCTCAAGCTAGAGAGACTAGACCCCAATGAACCTCGATGCATGACACACTCTTGCGTGCATGTGCATAAATTAGTTCCAGCATATCGGCATCTCAGGGGAGTGGGAAAACACTGGAAAATACTCCAGCTGCAGCAGAATGATGCTGGCCCCCAGTCTGCACGCTGCGAACAGCCGACCTTGCCATCTGCCTCTGGAGCAAACATAGACCTCCATCGGGGCATGTCCCAGCCCATCAACACCAAGTGGAGGACCTAGGGAGAAACAATGAGGCAGGGGTACATCCGGGCGAAGGTGGGTGTTGGGGCTGGGAGCATGGGAAAGCCGATGAGAGCAGGCTGGGAGTGAGGGAAATAAATAGGAAAAAAATAGTTATTCTTGCAAACTAACAGGACACTAGGTAGATAATGAGATCAGAGAAACTAACATCTGTGGCCATGCCAGCCACTTTATCAAGGCAGGTGGTCCAATTTGCATGTCACATGCTGGTTTCTGATTTGCATTTTCAAATGTCTGGTAACCTTATCTCTGTTACTCTTCCTGGCTGCTAGTGCCTCATTTACCTAGGAATCTAAATCACAACACTGAACTAAAACTTTCTCTAGCAGCCCAGGCAAAGACTACAGGGCACAAATATGTAGCTATTCTGTAGTTGCCTCAAGACAGTCATTTTTGATAGAGGGACATCTAAATCCCTTTACTGCATGCCCACCGGAACAGCAAATGCCAGTGCTGTCTTTGAAAGGTGTTTTTTTGCCCCACAGAAGTTTCCTCACCCACTCACATGGGCAGGCTGCCCTTCAACCCTGTCCCTGCTGCTCTCCCACCGGCCCCCATCTCTCTGAACTTACCTGCCAAGAAAATCCCCCACAGCTTGCCCCCATGGTGGGGCCCAGAGGGAGAGCGCCACCCCTCCCACACAAATAATCCAGCTTTCAGCAGGCACTCAGTGATGGTGCAGCAGTAGTGCAAGCAGGCAGGCATGGCTTCACAAAGCCTGCCTCATGTCACGTGTTTTACTCTTGTGTTTTTCTGTCCTGCCAACCTCCCCTGACATCTGGCATTGCCCCTGCAGCCCACGTCATGCTCTGGATACCTGAGGTCTCGAGGCCCACTGCAGAGGTCATGAGAGCGGCAGAACCAGATGTCTTCCCTCACCGGGGCTGGAAGCACTGCCGCTCGGTAGTGCCTCCCCAGCCCTCAAGCTGCCCAACCAGCTTCCTGAGTTTGCTTCTGAACTCGGGTAGTTGGCACAGGAGCGCATAGCGCTACTAGTTGGGCTACTGGGTGGTCCTATATCTTTTTTCCTTTTCTTTACCTCCTTCCTTCCACCCCCAGGTCAACAAACAGAATGAAGTGGCAGTTATATGACCTCAGCATCTAGCAGATGCATGGAAGCGTGATAACTAGCTCATGTGTCAGAGTACAGACAAAAAGAGGTCTGTGGTGTACAGGGTGATTGGCTACTGAGTGCTTACTGCTCAGTATTGCCCTGTTACAGAAGGTGCCAGAACACGACAGAAAATTATGTACACAAATGCCCCCGTCTGGGAAACAAGAAGCTAAACTGGACATAGTAGCCATTAGCTAGACATGGTTCACCAGTAATCACACTTGGGAAACTTCAGTACCCAGCTATGTACTGTTCACAAGAGGCAGAGGTGCAAAAAGGTGGGGGGGCTGGAGTGGCCCTGTATGTCAATGAAAATATCACAGCTACAGAAATTCAGAATACACATAAGGAGCCAGAAGAACTGTGGGTCACCCTGGAAACAGGAAATGGGACAGCCATACAAACTGGGGTTGTCTACAGGCCTCCAGACCGGGGGAGGACATAGACATATTACTGTTAGAAGAGATACAAAACATGACAGCTAAAGGGGAGGTTCTAAAAATGGGAGACTTCGCCGGCCCAGTGGCGCTGAGGGATGAGGCGCTGGACGCCACACCTCGCACCATGCAGGCGACCCGGGTTGGGATCTGAGACTCGGGTTGCCAGGGTCAGCAGGGGGAAGGAGGATCGAGCGTCCCCACGGATGCTCTCCTCCTTCGGGGAGGGACACCAGGGGTGTTTAATACACCCGACGCCCGGGAGAGCTGGTGGAAGCACCGACTCTCGGGGCAATGGCGGCTTCCATAGGGGGAAGCCAGGAAGGGGAGGACACCATCAGGCACTTGGCAGGCGTACGTACGCACGTTCCGCCCGAGCCAGGCATCCTCAGTGGGATGGAGGGGAGGGACAAGGAAACCGGAAAACCTCCCTCGGCGTTCCGGATGACGGCCGCTCCAGCCACCCGGCCTGTATTCACAGGCAGACCCTGCTGTGCAAAGGTGCTCAGAGGAGGAAGAGAGAAGGCAGGTAGGGGACACCGGAGGCACTCTAGGGGCAAGACTTAGTGAGGGTTGGGTGGCGCTGAGCAGGGCCTGAAGGAGTGGAATAACGAGGGCGACCATGAGGGATAAAAAGAAATTAAAAAAAAAAAAAAAATGGGAGACTTCAACATGCCAGATACAGATTGGTCAATACCAGCAGGAACATCTGCCAGAACTAGACACATGGTGGATTCCCTGCAGGGGAAGGGCCTCAAACAACTGGTACAACAACCCACAAGAGACAGGGTTATCCTAGATCTAGTACTGACTAACAGGGAAAGGATCTTCTTGAAGCTGTGTAACAGGGTGTGCTTTGAAACAACAGAGCTGCATGGGATATACTATATTGGACTAGAAATCTGCAACAAATCTCTCTCTTGCTTATATCTAAGGGAAGTTTTTCTTACTTTACAGTCTTACATTGGTATTGCTTTGTGTTCAATTAGTTTTTAAATCAAGAAGGGGGTTTTCAAAACTGCTTATCTTGTGAGCAACTTCAGAAGGGTTGAAATAACTGCATATTTGATTTTCCTTTGAGGGTAACTGGACTGTCTACTAGTATTCTGTGACAGTTTGCATCAAAATATTTTGAAATAATTTACTGGTGGTGGCTGTGTACTTCTAATAGCAAAGGCTGCAGTTTGTAATTTGATGCCAGACAGAGCCTCAGGTGGGGGAAATTGTATTCACTAGTCAGGGAGACCTGCATCATAGCCAGTTGTTCTGGATGGAATATTCCAGCATTGTTCAATTACTATAAACTACTGGTGTGATTCAGTTTCAAACAGAAACCCATCTTCTTGAAGTTGTGTAACAGGGTGCGCTTTGAAACAACTGAGAGCTGCATGGGACATACTATATTAGACTAGAAATCTGCAACAAATCTCTCTTGCTTACATCCGAGGGAAGTTTTCCTTGCTTTACAGTCTTACATTGGTATTGCTTTGTGTTTAATTATTTTCATTTTTAAATCAGGAAGGGGGTTTTCAAAACTGCTTATCTTGTGAGCAACTTCAGAAGGGTTGAAATAACTGCATTATTTGATTTTCCTTTGTGGGTAACCAGACTGTCTACTAGTATTCTGTGACAGTTTGCATCAAATTACTTTTAAACAGTTTACAAATCAGTTACTGGAGGTTAGTTGAATTACTATAAAGGGCAGTACTCACCAGGGTGGTGGAGCAGTGGTGTATTTGATTGTTTCTAAAAGTCACCAGTGGTTGTGGACTCCCCCCCCCCTTCCAGGCATGACATTTCCTTTATAGCCAAAGTTCTGACATCACTTCCTCAACAGGTCTTGGGGCAGAACTGTCATAGTCTTAATAACCCAGCACAGTGCATAAAGGGTAAGTACACACCACAAAAAGGAAAAATAAATTATATATATATTACATATTGTATATTATAAGGGAGAGGGACATGTGGGGAGTGGTGCAATGCACTGGCTGTGGGGCAGCAGTTTTCCGGGACACATTCTGGAAACTGCGTTGCTGTCCTATTTGCATGCAACTGTCAGCTCTCAGGGAGGAGGTTGCCCACCTCCAGGCTGAACTGGCAAGGACTAAGGAGGCCTCCCCCACCCAAAGAGCACCACTGCCACATCCACTGCCTCAGAGGCTGCCAAGTATGAAGAGCAGTTGGACCACAGTGGGTTCTGGGAGGGTGCGGGTGGTGGAACAGAGGCGAAGCCCCCTAGTTGTACCTCTACACAAACCATAAGCCAGTCTGGCAGAGCAAGGTTCCTCTATGATGGCACCCTCAGTGGAGACCAAGACGAATGCTGAGGACATAATCAACATAAAGAAAACAAAAACGATGCTCTTCTCCCACCCCCAAAACAAGCACAGCAAATTTCCCCTCACTGTTCTTTCCACCCTCAAAATGCCCATTGAACCTGTGCAGTCCTATAAATACCTGGGAATTGTCTTTGACCCAGCCCTCTCCTTTCATGACCATATCTCCGCCTTGAACACAGCCGCAAACCGGCGGCTGGGCATTCTCTTCCGGCACAAAAAATGTCTCCCTGTGGATGCCCTCCGCCTGGCTGTCACCTCCTCTGTTTCATCCCTCATCGACTATGGCCTCCCGGTCTATGGATCAGCTGATCAGACAGCGCTCAGAAAGGTCCGCCTTACACTTAAAGCCTGCAGACTTATCACTGGTGCACCTAGACAAACGCATACATGTCAGCTGTATGCCTTGTCTACCCTACTCAACCTGGATGAGCGGCTCATGTATCAAACCTGCCTGCTCACCTTTAAAGCACTGCATGGCCTATCTCCAACTGGTCTAACTAGCTCTATTCGCCGTTCTGCACCAGCCGATGAACACCCAGCACGTCCAAAACACTCTGTTCATACCAAGGGCCAGGACCTCACAAGGCCAAAGGGCATTCCCCACAGAGCCCCCACCTGCTATAATTCACTCCCTACCAGTATCTCTGACTCTCCCACACTAGCAGCTTTAAACTCAGCCTCAGAAACCACCTGCTCAATTCACGAGGTGTTGCTGCTGAGAAGTAGAAGTGGGTGATTAGACCGTAAAAGATAAGACTTTAAAAAAAAAAAAATAGACTTGACAATGCTCGCTGAGCAGCACTCCCACCCCCTCTCCTGCTTTCTCTTCTCCCTCAACTTCCTCCCTACCTCTCTTCTTTCCTCCCCATCCCTCTCCATCTAATCTTACCCTACGGTCCTCACCTTAAACATATGTATCTTGAACTTGCCTTATTCTGTATTAATTGTTGTTTATTGTTCTAATGTCTGTTTGTCCTCTATGTGACGAGGTACCTTTGTAAACGAGCCTCTGGCTCAAAGGTTGTTAAACTGATGTTTAAATAAATAAATAAATAAATAAATAAGACATCCACAAGGGAGACCCACAAAAGGGTGGCAAGGGACACCACAGGAAGGAAACAGCTTCTGATAGGGGACTCAATTGTTAGAGGGGTAGACCTGGGGAAGGGAGAGGAGAGGAAGTAAGGTGTCTGCCTGGTGCCATGGCTTGGAGGGACAAGAAGAGAATCCTCAGGATTGCAGAAGCAGCATCACAGGAGCGGGAACTAGATATCATTGTCCACCTTGGGACAAATGACCTAGCTAGGCATGAGATCAGTGCAGGATGAATCTGTGGAGTTGGGGAGGGGCCTCAGACAGGTAGCAAGCACGGTAACCTTCTCAGAGGTGCTGCCAGTCCATGGCAGGGGTGAGGCTAGGGTACTGCACACCATGCAGTTTAATGAATGGTTGCAAAACTGGTGCAGAGCACAGGGCTTTGGCTTCATTGGGGACTGGGGGTACACCTGGAGAGATGAAGGTCTATACTGGCACGATGGCCTGCATCTGTCCACAAAGGGAACCAAGCTCCTAAGTGACAAGTTTAAATGCTTCCTTGGCAAGCTTTTAAACAAGCCATGGGGGGAGGTGCTGATAAGAGGCAGGAAGTTTCAAGCCTCTCCCCTCAAAACATGTCAGGTAGTAAGGTAAATACTGAGGTACAGTGCTCAACAGAGGGCAGGACAGGGTAAATGGAAAAATAGACAAGGGCAATAAGAGCAAGGATGAGGGAAAAAAGGATAAAGCTGACATTAAATGGAGGGCAATGAGTACCAATGCCCAAAGTCTGGGAAACAAGCTTCCTGAGCTAGTAGCCTTGATAGAAGATGAACAACTGGATATTGTGGCAGTCACGGAAATATGGTACACGGAGAACCATGACTGGGATGTCAACATACCGGGGTACACAGTCTACAGAAGAGACAGGGGGGGAAGAGGAGGAGGAGGAGCAGCTCTATACATAAGGGAAGGGATCAAAGCTACAGAACTAAAAAGTAAAGGGGGAGGACAAGAGGCACTCTGGGTCACCTTGGAGACAGGGAATGGCATCACAATCCGCACAGGGGTTGTATACAGACCCCCATCTCAAGGAGAGGAAATGAACAAGAAAATGATAGAGGACATTCTCAAAATGGCTGAAAAAGGGGAGATACTGTTGATGGGGGACCTGAATATGCCAGATGTTAACTGGATGACATGTACTGCAGCCACATCCAAGAGCAGGGTCATTCTCGATGCCCTGCAGGGGGCAGGCCTTAGACAGATAGTGTTGGAACCCACTCGGGAGGGAGCAATACTAGACCTGGTACTCTTATATGGAGAGAGGATCACAAATTTAGAAGTCAGTAGACATCTGGGAACAAGCGACCACTGCACAGTGTGCTTCACAATAAGCACAACCATGGAGACAAGCCATACAAAAACAAGGATACTGGACTTTAGAAGGGCTGACTTTGGCAAAATGGCTAAATACCTGAGGAATACACTAGCAAATGGCCAAAAAGGAGGGGTGGAAGAACAATGAAGAAAAATCAAAACTGCCATCATAAAGGCAACAAGCCTTTGTGTGAAACAAATAAAGAAAAGGTGCAGTAAAAAAACACTATGGTTCTCAAAAGAGGTGGCAGGGAAGGTTAAGGAGAAAAAAAGCTGCATTCAGAAAGTATAAGGAATCACAGACGGAGCACGACAGGGAACTGTATCAATTAAAGCAGAAAGAAGTGGGGAAGGCAGTCAGAATAGCAAAAGCCCAAACCGAGGGAAAAACAGCCAATTCAGTTAAGAAGGGGGATAAAACCTTTTATAGGTACATTAGTGAGCACAAAAAGGTTAAGGGAGGAATAGTAAAGATTAATAAGGGAGAGGGGAGGTGGGCAGAGGGAGACAGTGAAAAGGCTGAGAAAGAGTTACCTAAACCAGACAACAGAAGCACTCTGGGTAGGGGGGTTGACACCAGTCCATTTACAGAAGAAAGAGTCCTGAAAGAATGCCTAAAACTCAAGGTGGACAAAGCAATGGGGTCTGATGGGATTCACCCCAGAATCCTAAAAGAACAAGAGGAGGACCTAGTGACACCACTGACCACACTTTTTAACAAATCATGGGAGAATGGGGAGGTACCTGAGGACTGGAGGAGGGCAGATGTGATTCCGCTTCACAAAAGTGGGAGCAAGGCAGAAGCAGGAAACTACAGACCTGTAAGTTTGACCTCAGTGGTAGGGAAAATGATGGAATCACTTCTGAAAGAAAGAACTGTTGCGTACCTAGAGGCCAGCGGGGCACAGGACCCAAAGCAGCATGGATTTACAGCAGGAAGGTCACGTCAGACGAATTGAATTGATTTCTTTGACTGGGTGACCAAAGTAATAGACCAGGGAGGGGCAGCGGATATGGCCTACCTAGACTTCAGCAAGGCATTTGACACAGTCCCGCACAAAAGATTAATAATCAAGTTAGCCAGCCTGGGAGTGGGTCCCAGGGTGGTAGCCTGGGTAGCAAACTAGCTGCACAACAGAACCTCTGTTTCGTCACCAAATAATGAATCTCCATCAAATGAGAAATCTATGGTCTTGTTTAAGGATGGTAGCCCTCAACCAGGAAAACCTTCTTAATGATACTGCATGAGTCAAAACTCTGGCAGCTGTGTCATTAGTGTCCACTGCAGGGTGGAAATATCATCTTGTGGCATCTAGGGATGACCCTGCTGCAGTAATCAGGTCCTGTGCAAAGCCATCCTCTGCTCAGTCTGCCAGTGTCAGAATTGTGTTCTGAAGTGCTTTTCTGGCACTGCGCTATACGTGCTGAATAAGCTGCCCGCCTGATAAGCAGGGAAGCTGTTGTATAAACCTTTTTTGTCATCGTATCTAATTTTTTGGAGTCTTTTTCAGGGGCTGCACAGATAGACAGCAAAAATCAGTCAAACGAGCTGCAGCCTGGACTACCCCATGATGATCAGGACGGGCACACAGATATTTCACTCCATGCTTGTCCACCTGATATTTTCTCTCAGTTTGTTTATTTGTTTTGGTTGATGACTGCAGCTGAAGTGGGTGCAACCATGGAGCTACTCCTAGCATGTCCATAAAAATCAGCATCCTCTTCATCCTCCTCCATTTCTAGTGGGGATGTTGACAGTATCAACCATTTGTCTGACAAGTGAGAAAAAAGATGAGTAGTCCTCAATTTGCCTTGAAGGCAGTTCAAAATCTTGCTCAGGTGTGCCCTCTAACTCCATAGGGTTACCTTCCTCCCTAAGCAGACAATATTCTTCCTCCTCCACAGGCAGATGTGTTGGAGCATGAGCCGGGGGGGAGGGAGGAGGCAGGAATCCTACTGAAATTTTCCCATGGCCTGGATCGCCTGGAAATAAATTGCCACATTTGTGATATGCCCTCTGATGAAAGCATTTTTTCCTGTGCCAGCTGCTTGCACCCTTCTCCATGCAGGAAAAGTGGCATTGACATTATTTTCTTTAAATTTCTTTTTGAGATGCCAGCCTGGGGGCACGGAGGGTTGACGTGCTGGATGCCACACCTTGCACCACGCCGGCAACCCAGGTTTGGAAACGACCTTGTGTCGTCGGGGTGCCAACATTGGGGGAGTGGAGCAGGATCAAGTGCCTAATGGCAGCTCTCCTCTCCTGGGGTGGTTGTTGCCCCCCCACATAGTTCCACTGCCACTGGGTGGAGGTCCGGTGGCAGCACAGGCAGGAAAGGGTGGCAAGTCAGGAGAGCATCTCTGAATGCAACACGCACATGCCTCTGCATGTCGAGGGCGGAAGAAAAACAGGAAAAAAAAAACACATAAAATACAAAATGAAAAAAAATCTTTTTGACAGACACCATTTGCAGTGCCTGCTCCGAGGCTCTTATTTTTGCCATCACTGAATTCGGGGTTCCCCCTTCTGGACACCCCGATATCCAAACCTGATTTCCCCAAGTCCTTCTGATGGCTGTGCAGCTTTATCATTTTCCGTTTCTTTTTTCTTATCACCTTTCAGCATTACTTTCTGCTGTAAATGAGGAAATGGACCCTTCAGATGCGTGTTTTCTACTACTGTTGGGACCACCCCTTTTTTTTTTTTTTAATTATTTTTAGGAGATACAGAGGCAGACTGAAAATGCATGCTTCTTTTTAAAATCTTCACCCTTTTACATGAGGTGTTAGGACAAAAAATACGATAGGACTTTATGAAGTCAGGTCAGGGACCTAAATCACTTTATACAAAGCCTGTGACAGTCTGTCCTTGCCAGGATCTGAAAACAATTTGTACAATTTGATGGTCCCCAAGGTCTCTCTGATATATCAACTAGAGAGAACCTTGAAGCAATCAAAACGAGTCCAAAACAAGAGAGAGAGATGCAGTACAAGAGCCCAGCGGTCCAATAAAAACACATTCTTGCACTGAAGAAACTGTGCCAAAGGTCAAACTGCAGGTCCTGTAGCAGGAACAGATTAATCAAGGTGAAATGGCACAGACAGAAATGGAAAGTGAAAAAGCTCTGTTCTCTGTAAACCAGATGGCTAAAAATAGTAAACCGGTAAAAAGAACATGGTTTAGTAGCCCAAATAGTCAAAAATATCCATGGTAGCCAAGTAGGGTATTCTTGGTTCCCAGGAATAAAATAGGAGCCAGAAAAAAAACAAACAAACACGTAATTAATATGAAACCCCAGCTAAATGCAGAGTAATTCAAGAAAACTGACTAAAATACACTTTTTTCACATAACTACAAAATAAAAACCTGGCTGGACAACTAGCCATTACCGAAGTGTACTACGGGGCAACTGCTCTCTTCAGGCAGAGAAAAAGATCTGAGCAACAGCCAGAGGGATCGTGGATACACAGTCTGAACCCAATTCCAAATTCTCAAATTTGCATAGGTGTTATTCTCCCAGGGGGGTCGCCACTCTTGGTTGAGATCACTGCATAAAGTGTAAACATTTAAGTGAGGGATTCCTGGGGTTGGAAAACGAAAAGGGGATTGGGTGGGTTTCATAAAACAAAGCCCACTCGTCTCCAACAACCACCATATTGTGGGGGCAATCCGAGGACGACTCCCTGTGTTTGGGGGTGGTAGGTGACAAGTTGGAGAGAGAGCGGGGACCCAGCTGATAGCCACCCATGCACCCAATGGCAGAAAAACCTTTATGGCAAAAAAAAAGAAAAAGTAACAAAGATCCCGTTTTTATGCACATGACCTTGGCAATAAATAACGGGGAAAAGAAATACAGAATTAATGTGAATTATAACATGGGCACCTACCTGTGTGAGGTGATTGGTGGAGACGTAGCAGGTGACCATTCATTAATTTCTGTTACACCAACAGTATCCATTTGTGGTGAACAGTCCTCAGAGACAAAGATCAATGAGCACACCGAACTAGTTATTCCAGGCAGTGAATAATTCTGAAAGGCAGCCATCGTTTCTGCACGTAAGGCAGAGTCCCCACTCACCCACCCCATGGACCTCAAAGGTCCTAGCCACAGTATATATCCCCGCAGTGAGAGACCAAGCAAGTAAAGAAAGATTTGCCTGCCCATCATCAGCAAGTTTCAGAGCGCCTGCTGTTGTTCACCATGAGTTTTATCCGTGCAAGTTACTGTGACACAAGAGTACCAACAGAGAGAACCCCACCCCCCAGTGTCTTATGCTCCCATATGCGCAGCCCCATTGGCTGCACTGGTGAGCTTTTGCCGAGGACTGCTAACGTAAGCAGTCGTGTCCCACACTGTGCATTTCCCAGGAAGCCCAGAGCTGAGATTCGCCATGACAGCAGTTCACCACGCCACTTACGTTCTGCTGCCTAACCCTGCGACCAACCAGAGCATGAGAGAAAGACAGTGAGAGAGTCATTCAACACAGAATTGTTTCTCTCCATCTCTCCGTAATAGCTTTTCTCTGTCTCCGATGTGCGGTGCTCTGGTCGTTCAGTGTCAGTTGCTCTGTCGACGTCGCTCGTACTGTGCACAGTGACAGTGTGTGGTTCACTGTAATGGGACCACATTATGTCCTGCCCGCTATCTTAGAATCTCATTATACCTCATCAAACAATGCATGAAATGTGCAAGTAAGTACCCGGAGCCAGTAAAAAAGTAGTAAAAACAGCACCGTATGCTACAGTACATACAAAAGAGAGGCACAGACTGGCACAGTGAGGGAGACGGATAGAAACGCAATTCAACGTGTGTAAACTGACAAACTGCAGTGTCCAGAAAAAATATACATATATGCAGTCTGAGGACAGAATATCAATACAGAAATACAATACCCTGTGTAGTTTAGACAATAGAATAAAAAGCACCAGCTGCTCCTTGATTTAATAATCTGTGGCCTGTTCGCCACAAACTTGTCTGTTCTGAACTATTTGTACTGTTGCAGAACACAGAAAACTGTAGTTTCACGGCCAAAAACAGTGGAAGAACACTAAGTAGTTCTCACATGTTTTCTGTTTTTGTGTCCATATGTCTCCAAATTTGGCCCATGTTATAAGCACAATAACCCACTCCAGGGTGTGTGGTTACTGGGGATTAATTAACACCCCGGGTGATGTGAGGACACTTGGCCTGTGGCCTCATGTCTCACAACGCACCCGGAGTGTTGATTAATCCCCAATAACCACACAACCTGGAGTGGGTTATTGCTTACATATAAGCTGAACTGTGTCCAAATATTATGTTTTTTTTGGTTCTCCTGAAGTCATCGTAGCAGCTCTTTAACTTTTAATACTGTTAAAATGGGGAAAGAGTTGTAGATTCGGCATGTCTGCGGACTGCTTGGCCCATCAGTCTGTTTATTTTCCCTACCTACACCAGTACTGCAGTCTGTGGTACTAGTGTAGGTAGGGAGAAATGGGCAGACTGGATGGCCAAGCGTCCTTATCTGCTGTCAAATTCTATGTTTAGAGCCCCGTAAAATTATTTATTTATTTTTTTTTATCATTTTTATTTTTCTTGTTATTTGTTTTTATTTATTGAAAATAGTTTTATTTATCACAGTTACACTCATAAAATACCTCAAAATGAACTTATACACACTAGAAATCACATTCCCAGTATACTACATTGTATTACGCAGCACTATGATATGGTCCTGAATGGTTTTGCGGATCAGACATTTCCACTTTCGCTTCCTTGCGGACTGTCTCTGTGGTAACAACGGAGCCTAAATAACTGCTGCTGCAAGCATTTATTTAGTTTCTGCCCAAAAAATATAAAAAAAAATGTTTTTAACTTATTTCACGTGTTTGTTTTGTTTTATTTCTTTTTATATCTTGAAGTTCTTATTTTTTTATTTGAGAAAAAAAACAGGTCTCTACGTTGTATGTTTCTATGTTACTTATTAATGCTAATTTATGGTTAGTTTTCAGTTTTTTTGTTTTTTTTATTTAGCCATGTTAGCCAAACAAATGCAACATGGTGCTCACAAGGAAAGATGCATAGGGAGGAGGTTAACCTATTTTGCTCAAATGATGCAGGGTCAGCATCAGAAGCCCTATGAAGAAAGACTCAAGGAATTAAATATGTACTACCTGGAGGAAAGAAGGGAAAGGGGAGATATAATAGACACATTCAAATATCTCAAAGGTATAAATGAGGTACAGGAAGGGAACATTTTTCATAGAAAGAGATGCTCAAGGGCAAGGGGTCACTCTTTGAAGCTGTCGGGGGAGGCTCACGGGAAATGTGAGGAAGTTGTTCTTCTCTGAAAGGGTCAGGGATGCTTGGAACAGTCTACCAGCAAAGGTAATAGGGGTTAAAAGGGTCAAAGGTTTCAAGAATGCATGGGATCGACACAAGGACCGAGTAGGGTCTGAGGTGGCACAGTAGGAAGGGAAATTAGGGCAGACTATGTGGACCAGGAGGGCCTTATCTTCTGACAACTTGCATGTTTCTATGCTCAGTCACTTAAGGTTTCTTATGATTTGAGATAAATACAACAGATGGTGCAGAACTGAGCAAGCAGGCAGTGCAGTTCATCTTGAGGTCAATCACCCGGGAGACATTTTAGACACAGTACCTCAAATCCCCCTCGGATAGGAAGGATTATTCAACTAGAACTTATAAGTGGAAATCATAGGGAAGGATATGCTTAAATCAGGACTTAAAGTAGCAGCGTTCAAGTCAAAGGGCCGTCCCTGAATAATATTTTGTTTGCAGTTAGTGATGTTCCTCAATGCCTCCATGATGTCTATGTAAAAGTATTTTTAAACACGTCAATATTGCTTCAAGTGTTGATTCTGCATATAAATGCATGGCACACTGCCATATATACACAAAAGGTGGTTTGCATGAAAACTGTTGTTGAAACTATTTAATCCCCAAACTGTCTGCATGTCTCCAGGGTTAAAATTCACCTCCTAGCCAGCCCAGTGGAGCCGAGGGTTGAGGCGCTGGACGCCACACCTCACGCCAGCGACCCGGGTTCGGAAACTACCTCATGTCACTGGAGAGCTGTCGGGGGGGGGGTCAGAGTGGGATTTCCTCCAGGGGTAAACGCCGCCTCTGTAGTCACGCACCCTCGGGTGGAGGGTACAGGCAGCAGGAGTAGCGACGCAAGTCTGGGGTGGGGTGGAATGAGTCACCGGATCCTGGCGTATGCATGTGTACGCCGTGACCCCGAGTAAGGGGAGAAAACGTAAAAAGAAACAGTATATGGAAAGAAAAAAAATTCACGTCCTAAGGTCAGCCTGTGAGGTTGAGGACTGAGGCACTGGCTGTGTCACCTTCTGCTGCGCCGGCAACCCTGGCTCAGGAACGCTGCATGGGGGATGGTTGGGGAGGGAGAACGGAGCATCCCTAGGGCAGCTCTCCTCCATCAGGGAGGGGAGTGAAGACATTCCACTGCTCGACTGCCACCTGGGGAAATATGTATGGAAACACAGCAAAAGCACACGAGGGAGGGACCCACATGTAGAATGCTGGGGGCATCTTCATGGAGGCAGAGTACACAAACTGCTGCCATTTCAAGCAAGGTGGACCAAACAGGTGGAGGGGGAGAGAGACACAATCACAGGATGAATCCCAATCCCTCATAAGCTGTGCACCAGTAAGCAGATGTGCCAAAGCCCTGTGGCAGAGAACAGAGGGAAGGTAAGCCCTAGAGCAGCCAGATGATGGGGCCGGGGGGGAAAGAAAAAAAAAAAAAAAAATTAGACAAGGGCAGACCTACTTGCTGTATAATGCCTTGGTCAGGTTGCATCTCAAGTACTGCATGCAGTTCTGAAAACCTCACCTCAAGAAGGACATAGCACTGCTGGAGAGGGTACAGAGGAGGGCAACCAGGATGATTCAGAGCATATGAGAGAGGACCTACGAAGAAAGGCTGGAAGAACTTGGGCAGTGCTCACTGGAGGAGAGGAGAGACAGGGGGGACATGATAGGGGTCTTCAAATATGTGAAAGGGATAAACGGGTGGAGCCAAAGAAATGTTCAGGCTAAAGAAAGGGGGCACAACCAGGGGGCATGAGTGGAAGCTGGAGGGGGGAATTACAGGAGAGAACGTAGAAGACATTACTTCACTGAGAGGGTGGTGGGGCCATGGAATACACTGCCTGGGAGTCTGGTGGAGGAGGGCACAGTGGAAGGCTTCAAGATGGGGTGGGAAAGGTGCATGGGTAAACTGAAGCCAAAGATGACCCATTCTGGGGGTGGGAGAACGAGCGCCCAATAGGGTCTGGCTACCAAGTAGACACGAAAGACCATCAGGCCTATTCTGCTGGCTTTTAGTATGTTGGTATGTAATGAAAAAGGAAATTCTCCTTTTTCAACCTAAACCAGCAGGACTAGCTAAAGGAACGTATCAATGGCAAAATGCAACAACTAGTAGCATTTGGACAGTGGCCCAGTTCCAATTTTAAACCCTTAACGAAGCAGTCTTGCACTCCTGCTGGCAATTCCGCAGCACCATGAGTTGTCAAAAAGGTGATGTAAACCAGCACTGTTTAGGAGTCAGAAATGTATTCCTGTGTGATTTAGAAATCTATTAAAATGCTAGAGAAAAGACCCATAAATATGACTGGTCTTAGTTACGCTGTTAATTAACAGACTAACATATTTAAGCAATAATCACACGATGGGGTATGTGTCAAGAGTGCCTTCAATCCCTGGGCATGTGATGAATCCAGCACCACCCAGGCCCTAGAATGTCGTATGGTTCATATAAAATGGACTTGTCAAGAAACAAATACACAAGTAACTTTTTTTTGGTTTTTGATGGCCCAAATCAACTGTAATGCTTACAAATAAGGTTAAATAGTCCCTCCACCTATTGGTTTTACCAGGTTTCCTGAACACTGACAGCCCCAGCACTTCTTTTTCAATCCACATAAAACATACATATATCTATATATCTATGTATCTCTATATATATTTATGGAAGCATAGCTTCACTAGATGGTCAGATGTCAACAGGCTTCAGTCTCTCTCAACCCCTCCCCAAAAAAAAAATCACTCAAGTGTGACTTTCTTACTGGTCCGGAACAAGAACACTGGTTATTTTCCTCATCTTCTTCCCTGCAGCTGGAAGCAAGCTGCTGGAATGTGATCAGTGCCAACCACAGTAGTGAATGCAGGATACGACATGTTGCTGCTGTGTCTGGTAATTGCAGCTTTTTAAATAGATGGTGGTTGCCCTGCCAGATGCTAGTGTAACACAAAACTCAAAAGGCATTTTTTTATGTGAAGTGAGCGAATGATCAAATACGTTAGCATCTTTTAGAGTGGTAAGTGGCAGAGGGAAATGAGGCTGTGTGCTTGTGGTGGCAACAAAGAGCTGTAATTTTTTTTTTTACATTAAATGTTGTAATCTGTGTTTGGTGTGGATATTCACTAAAGAAATCAAGTGGCAGAATGAAAGAGTATCGAGTAGGCAATGACGAGGAGAAATGATCGAGTGGGATAAGGACAAAAGGCCAAGCTAGAAAAGTCAAAATAAAGTGCACGAGTTTTAGGTGCGAAACACTGGCAGGGAGGGGACAATGCCACTGTTGGTATGTTTTGTTTTTTTAACATCCGCCATTATCCTCTCAGTTTTTACTAGTTAGCCCTGCTCAGTGCGATTTTTAAAATAAAGTGTGTTTGTCTTAAGTTGCAATTTTGGGGACCAGACTGTGTGGTTGGGAAAAGGAGAGAGTGAGAGTGAAGAACAGAGACAGCATTACAAAGAAATGTGCCTAGCAGTTTGAAACTGAAGGTCCTACCAGATGGCACCAACATAAGAAACGCACTGCGGCCTGGCTGGCAGGGACTTGTTTTCAGCCATGGTTTGTGCCATGGCTAGAACCAAGTCTCAGCCAATCAGGATGCAGGGATTTCCTTGCCCATTTTCTATAACTTGGTAGGCCATTCTAAAATGGCAAACGCTGCCTCTGTCACGAGTTTCCAAGGACACCGCTGTGCTGCATCACACTTGCTTTGTACCAAACAGTACAAAATGTAGTTTCAAAACCATCCTGCTGGCACAGCTGTGCCAAGCTCCTTCCTGCGAACCAGGTTCACTCAACGAGCCCAAGCTGTCAGAAGCACCATCAGTACATTTGAAGCCCATCATTTATTTATTTATTAATTTTAAGAATTTCACCAGGAAGGGCACACTGAACAACCAGCTGCTCGTCTCACAGTGCATCCTGGGAGGGTGGGGAAGTTGGAAGGCATATAATGAAACGTAACCATGGAGAAGGATGGTAGTTTCCACTGCACATCTGCCAGCTAGGTGACAACAGGAGGCTGTGCAGTCCCCTAGAGTGCTAGGAGATAAGGAGAATGCATGTGCGGCACATCAGCTTATCCATGCCTCATCTCGACACATTTTTGTGCAAGGGGCTATAGGTGAGAAAACTGGGTCAAATGACCTTCCCCAGTGGGTGATGTCAACATGCCCTCAAAACCCCAGCTGGGGTACTCTGACTGGCTCCTCCCCCCATTTTGACTCTAACTCATGAGGTTGGGCCTTAAGGCTCAAGGCAAGCCCCTTTTAGGGATGGAAGGTCAGAACGAACTAAAATAGTTCCTGGACCAAGAAAGACCATGCCTAACAATCATAAAACCTCTAATGCCCCTACATTGCATTTGAGCATGCAAGATAAAGAAATAACCCAATAAGTCATCATTCTCGTAGGAGATTATTTTTTTTTTTTAAGCAAGTCCTTCCTCCTCCAACCTGCAGCCCCTCTTCTCTGTTCATCAAAGACCACCTTATGGGCTTAATGGCAAGCCAGAAGTGGTCCAAGACCATTATGGTGATGGATGGCCAGCCATGTAGGTAGTGCCTGCGCTGCAAAGGGTGCCAGTGTTAACTCTCAGTGAACCAGGACAGTCTCCTCCATTTTCTTTCCAAGAATGTGAGCAAGTAATGGCTGGCACGCATGAGTGCTCGATGTCTGGCAAAAGTCCCTCCCCCTGTGAAGTGCACCTGTAGCGCTGCCAGCCAGCCTCTGCCACAGGGGTCAAAATTAAGTGTTGCAGCCCCTATCCAGCAGGGCTACTTTTCCACTAGCTTAGTACAAGCCAGCAGGGCTAGTTAAAGGAAAACCCTACTAGCCAGATACAAAATCTACCAGCAGTTAGCTAGTGGGCTGGTGCCAATTTCGACCACTGTATCAGGAGGTAGAAAAATGGGATGCAGAGTCCCCCATTCCCAAGGGAAGAGACCTGTCCATGGGATGCGCAATCCCACTTCCCAGCTGGCCAATGAGCAAAGCAGAGTCCATTTCCAAACCCAGGTCACCAGCATAATGCCCAGCAGCACTAACGCTGTGCTACCCAGCCCCCTGAAAAGAGCTTCAAAGGAGACTCTTTTTTTGTCAGAGAGGGTTTCTCAGAGGCAATGTCCATAAAGTAATTTACGTGCCCATTTTTCCACCCAGGCCTCAGCATGTGTTAGGTTTCACACCCTACCATGGCCGGTCCATCAGCACAATGGCAGCGCTACTGCTCACGATTCCAGCAACCCAGATTCAGAGGCCAGCCCAAGTTACACGAGGGCGCGCTGGGGGAGGAGGTTCAAGCATTCCAGAGGATGCTCACCTCCTTGGGGAGGGAGGGTACCCAGCAGCCTCTGCACTACAGTCACAGCTGTGCTCAGGCAGAAGCCATGCAGACAGAACCTCATCGCATTGAAGTGTGTTGCCAGTCGTCGTACCAGGGTCAGGGCACGCAAGCAGGGGGAAAAAAGACAACCCGAAGCAAGATGAGACTGACTCCCGCCACACAGGACCTGCATTGCAGATTCACCACCCAATTCTGGACGGAGCAGCACTTCCAACGGGGGCCCAGCCCACCCCGTCGACCTTGCCCTAGGGGTAAGCCACAAAGAATCCTACATCACCGACCGTGCTCCTGCTCTACCATTCAACCTCTGTCAGGGGGAAGGGACCTCCTGTGGGTAAGCCGTTGTATTCGGAGTAGGAAACTTGGGTGTGTGGTGGGCCTGCATGATCATACCAATGGGGGCCGACGGACAAAAAACTAAAGTATAATAATAAAAAAAATCAGTGGGGGAAAAGGTACAATGAGGTATGTCCCGGATACAATGGCTGACAGGGCTGGGAGTGGGGTGACCGACAGGGGAAGGGTGAGGAGAAGAGGAAAAACCAAAACAAGGTTTCACACCCTGCCTCCGTGGGTTTTTTTTTTTTTTTAAATGGAGATGAACATTTGTCCACTGTTGTGCTGATGAGCCGTACAACTTCCGCTGCTGGACTACTTATCAATAAAACGTTAAAGAAACTGGGCTGAATTTTCTAAATCTTGAAGCAGCACAATTTCTGATTTCAGGTTGTGGCTTCATCAAAAAGAATATGCCAAAATGTTTTGACACATTTGTGAATGTCTACCTGCTTTTCACTTCACATAAGCAGAAGAACTTGGCACTGGGAAATTAGAGAACATTATTCAGCCTAGAGTGAGCTATTTAGAAATAAAGAGAAAAACAAGCAAACACTGTTTTACTCTGAGACTGCTGAATATAAATAATAGTTTACCCAAATCAATAGTAATAAGTGACACCACCGTTCATTCCTTTAACACAATCTGGATAAGTAAACACCACCACAAACACCCACAGTTCCAACCGCTGAGAAAGAGGCCAGGCTTAATGGGCTACCTAGCGTACTCACAGCTCAGTCTCTTACATTCTTATAACCGTGCCACAATAATATCAGGCAACAGCGTTTGACTACCTAGATGGCCAAATAAATGGCTACTTAAATAAACCACACAAAAAAAAAAAAAGGCCCTGCACTGAGGTTAAGATTTTTATTGCCAACACACACAAACACACCAGAAGGTCAACAGTTCCAGCTTACTTGAAAATCATACATCCTCCACAGGTCTGCGCAGCTGTACCAACAGACTTCAAAAGCAGCAACAGCAATTAAGAATCCAATAGTCAAATAGTCATTTTCTGTCAATTCAGGCATTTAGGAAGGGATCATAATATGGCTTGGGAGACAACTACCCATTCTGTTCCCCTTCCATGAGTGTATCCTCCTATCCCCATCCTCAGACCTTTTACGATATGCACTAGTTCGGATAATGCAAAAGAGCACTCCATAGAAATGAAAGCATTTATTTATTTTTAATTATTTTAAGGTGGTCTCGAGTTCACCCATGCAGGTCTCTAATATATGAATAACATATGGCTACTAGGGGCTGCTTGATGTCACAGGGGATAATATGTTGCAGTCCTACACTGGCGACCTGGGTTCAGAACTGGATTCGGAAGCCAGTCATGCTGCCTTCAAGGGGATGGGGAGGCGCTACCGAGTGGCAGTGCTCCCAACTGGGAGGGTCAAAGCCACATTCCGCCACCACAGCTAGCCCTGGAGTGGATCGGGGAGCTTGCCTCCTCAACAAGGGGACACTGCATGTGTACAAGGCCTGTTGGTGTACCACCCTGCATCACAGAGGTGGCGAACGTTGAAACCTCATGTCGTCATGGTCACCGACACTCTTAGTGTCTTACGTAGATCTCCACAGGTAAAGACAGCGGGAGGCCATAGAACAGTCTAAGGGGGTTGGTACAGACTAGAATGAAGAAGCAGATCACTGGTTAGGGTGTAAAAAGCTGGATGAAAAAAAAAGTGCTTACAGGCCTTGAGTCTCTCGGAGATAAGATGCTCAAGGGGGGGAGTGCACACCGTTTCTCTGCTATAAGTAGAGATGGCATAGAAGGGAGATTCTCCCTAAAACACCAAATAAACTTGACTAAAAAGACAGAAAACCACAGTAACCCATGAACCACAATTCTACTGTAAGCTGTCCACAGTATTAATACACTGACTTCTTATACCACAGTATTGCTGTGAAACTATAGCAGAGTTTCACCATTTCCCAAAACACAAAATTTGCACCTGCATTTCAGTTTATACCAATGGTGCTATTTGCCACTAGTGCTAGCACCAATTTAAGAACATTTTTTACAAACTCCCTTCTATGCCACTTGCCCCTTTGGGCAGCGGTCACGATCCAGCCATAGCACCTCCACTGTACAAGAAGCCTGATCCACCTACCCCCCAAAGAGATAGATAAGGTGCCACTTGCCCCCTCGGGCAGCGGTCATGATCCAGCCATAGCACCTCCATGGTGCAAGGAGCCTGATCCACCTACCCCTCAAAGAGACAGATAAGGTGCTACTTGCCCCCTCGGGCAGCGGTCACGATCCAGCCATAGCATGGTGCAAGGAGCCTGATCCACCTACCCACCCAAAGAGATAGCTTTGACAGTGGATAGTCAGAAAAACACTCAGAAAACCACAGTAACCCATGAAACACAATTCTACTGTAAGCTGTCCACAGTATTAATACACTGACTTCTTATACCACAGTATTGCTGTGAAACTACAGCAGAGTTTCACCATTTCCAAAAACACAAAATTTGCCACCTCTGTGATGCACGGTGGTACACCAACATGCCTTGTACACATGCAATGTCCCCTTGTTGAGGAGGCAAGCTCCCCGATCCACTCCAGGGCTAGCTTTACCGAAGACAAGTGACTAGAGCTGGCAACGCACTTCAATGCGATGAGGCTCTGTCTGCATGGCTCCTCCCTGAGCACATGCAGTCTGGCTTTAGAGCAAAGCATAGCACTGTTACGGCGCTGGCCAAAGTCACTAATGACTGGCAACGGGACCTTGACAACAAAAAATTTGTTTGTGCTGTGTTTTTAGACCTCAGCAAGGCCTTCGATACCGTCGACCACTGCCTACTTCTCTCCACCTTAAAAACCATAGGTATGGATTCAACCTCACTGGACTGGTTCCAGGATTATCTCTCTGATAGGCAGCAACAAATTAAGGCTGAAGGTGAGCTCTCTCTTCTCAAACCAATAAAAAGAGGAGTCCCACGGGGTTCCATACTGGGCCCTCTACTGTTCGCCATCTACATTAACAACCTGGACCTAGGCATTACAGAAGCCAGTATCCACTTGTTTGCCGATGATACGGTGCTCTACCTAAGCCGTGACTCCCCTGGAGCCGCATGCACAGATTTACAAACGGAATTCAATACGCTGCAGCATCAGCTTCTCAGCAAATAGCTACTGCTAAATGCAAAAAAACCTAAGGCCATGCTCTTTACCCCATCTAGCACTAGGGCCTACTCTGCTGCTGCTGGTACCTTTCCCTCCCATAACTACCCTTCTAGGCGAAGATCTTGAGTTCGTGCCTAAATTCAAATATCTGGGTATATGGCTGGACAACAAACTCTCCTTTGTGGAGCACTCAGAAGAACTGATGAAAAAGCTTAGGCAGAGGCTTGGCCTCTTCTTCAGAATTAAACACCTTCTGACCGCAGATGCAAGAAGACAGCTTGTTCAATAAACTTTCCTCTCATTAATCGACTACGCCGACATTATCTATGGCCAGTGCTCCATCTCACACCTTGCAAAACTGGATGTCCTGTACCACAGAGTGCTAAGATTTATAACTGGTCTCCCATCCTCCACACATCACTGCTCTTTATATGCAGCCATAGGGTGGCCTTCCCTTCAATATAGGCGGTGTAGAAATGCAGCACTCTGGACATTCCGAGCCCTTACCAACAAACTCCCAGATTACATTGTTGCCTGCCTCCCCTGAGCCCAATCAGTAGCTACGCAGTAAGAAGCCACTCACTAATTTCTCTGAAAATCCCCAGGATCAGTACCCACTTTGGCAGGGCTGCCATAGCCACGCTTTGCCTACACTCTGGAAAAGGGTGCAAAGATCCTTGAGACTCAGCTCTCCTGTCAGTTTTGCCCTGTTTAGTATCATTTATGACAAAACGTTCGCCGAAATCTGTAAGTGTTTCCATAGTTCCTAGCTGTCCTGCTGACGGTTCACTCCATATCCTTACCACATCCAGCCACGAACCTAGTTCCTCCCCTCCCTATTTTAATCAAGCCAATAGTCAGCTGCTATATGGCCCTCGGCACCCAAGGCACCACTTCTCCCATATTACTCTCCTCTCACCATTTAAGCGGAACATACAGACCTCATTAGGGGCCCCTATGCAGCCCAGGATCCTCACCCAAGTATGGTAAACGGTCACTGAGGGCTGAAATGCAAAGAATTGTACCCTCTGATGGAGGCTTGACTAAGAATGACTAAACATACCACCTCAACTTCTGCATACATGGAGTCTGTATATACCACAGCAAAGTTGAGTGATGCATGTATGTTCCTACAAGAACGCTTGGAATGTATATCGTGCACCTACCACTTTTCTGTAAATTTGTTTGTAACTCTTTGCACATGTTGTACTTTGTATTCTCAATCTATGTATGTATAACTGTCTTGGACAACAGCAGGTCCATCTTGTAAATGAGCTTGCTCAATGATGATCGCCTGGATAAATAAAGATTTGATTTGATTTGAAGAACGTGTGCAAATCACAGTGCCATTGTGCACCCGTTTTTCAGAATCAGGGTCGGACTGGGGTGCAAGGGCGGGCCTCCTGGAAAACATACTGGGTGCCCACATAACAAATCAACAGGGCCCCAGGGGGGCACACACTCATAACAGCATTCCACTTCAATATGGTGCATTGGCACTGTGATTGCATTTACATTTTTATTTAAGGAGGCGGTACAGCACTGTGGTTTCGGACACTCAGCTGCAAATCTGGAGACCTGGGTTTGAATCCCACAGCCCCCAACTTGCACACCATGTGACCCTAAGTCTTCCTTGTACTCCCAGGTTGCACCTGGAAACAAGCTTCGGCTTAATGTGCCTTTTCTGGTTAAACACTTTCCCCTTTCCTCTAGTGAGCAGAACCCCCATTTACATACAACATAGACTACTATACAAAATATTTCAGAAACTGGAAGGTGGGCAGGTACCCAGAAGAGGGACGCCCACCTGGAAATGTCCAGATAGCCAGGTAGACCAGTCCAGATCTGTTCACCATACAACACAGAACTAAAAATCAAATGAAATACTTTCCATGGATTTCCGTTTGCACTACAAAAGCTGGCTGAGACTGGGGCACTCTCAGTACCTGGCAACATGGCAGAAGCGGAGGTTTGCCACAATCTGAAATCACATCGTGCCCCCTTGCTTCTGGCAACCATGCTGCAGCCAGTGAGTCACCTTACAACAAGCGACCTCCCTGCAGTTCTCACACTTGTTTTGCTTTCATCTGAGATACCGAAAAAGGAACTCTCACCTAACAACTGGCCCATCTTTACTTAGATCATGTGGAGATGAGAAGGAGGCGAAGCCCGAGCTGAATGAAAGGGGGAGCTGAAGAGAAAGAGGGCCTGCAACTTCAGAGTTCGATTTATACCATTAATCTGCTGGCCCCGAAGCATGGTACAAACCGGCGCGTGCCAGCACGACTCGCCCTTCAGCTATCCGATAACGGTAGCAGGTTTTGCAAACATTGGGGCCAAGGAAAGGTGCCCAGACCCGGAGTGCAATAAACAAACAGTCCAGCAGCCTATACACGTGCCCAGAAACAAGTCCTGCTTGGAGGGAAAAAAACCTCAAAGCAGTGGCGACCGAAAGAGTGAGATGTAGGACTCTGAGGGGGGGGCATAAGTACAGAAGAAGTGACCTTCATTGCTGTTTCAATGGGTGGTTCTTTCATACTGCGTGCCTCGCATGGTAGAGAGGCTCGGATTGGCTGATGGACTGACACCATAATGTGTGCCTTGAGTCCGTCTGTGCAATAAAGTGCATCAGTGCAGCTGCAGTGAATGATAAACAGGCGTTTTTTGCATTGTGAGAGCGGCAATGGCCGCACTGATGGTGACCCGTCCCGATGCAAAGAAAACCAAAGCGATAATACCTCCTGAAGACAGACAAAAAGCAGGGGCAGCTTTTATGAACCTTTGTAGGTGCTCACGTCCAGTAGGTAGTATTTTTAATTTGCCTAAGTTTCCAAGTAATACTTTTTAGCAGGTTACCCTCAAAACATTGAGGGTGCTTAAGTCAACTTTAAAGAAGCCTCCCAACCTAAAGGGGATGCGATACTGACGTGGGGTTTCCCCGCCACCGAGGCCCCTACAATCCCCCCCTTTGCCTTGTCGCAGGTGGCCACGTCAGGACGGCTAGTGATGTGGCCGGTGCAGGGAGGGGCCATCAATCCTACTGGTGGCATCTGATGGCCCTGGGCTGAAGAGAGATGGAGACAGGGTAGGCGCCGGGGGTAAAAGTTTCCGCTCTGTACAGCCCGGTGTCTTAGTTCACTTCATCGCTGGGCAAGTCAGAAGTAATTTTTGTGCCGAGTGTTCATCACAACAGCCTACACCTCGTGGCCCACCAGCATCTCGGATTCTGCGCAGCCTACAGCAGCAGACTCCTGCCCGGCTCTTCCCTGCTTGTTATCTGGCGCCTCTTTTGCATTTTTAATCGCATGTACAGCCGTCTGCTGACTGCCTCTCGGGGTTTTGCCATGGGGGTTTTCTCATGCTATTGTGCAACGCCACGTGGCCGGCGGCTGCTCTTCTCCAGACTGATCTTCCTCGGTCAACTATGGCATCCTCAGGATCCAGTAATCTGTCAGAACTGCTGTCCCAGGTCAAAGCGCTGGTTGAATCTAACGGATCGGCCTGGCTGCAGCAGGTACTTAGTGCGGGTTCCAGAGGAGGTTTGGCCAGCCGGGAGGCTTCTGGTGGGGCCTCCAGAGGTAAAGAGAATGGCAGCAAGCAGCCAGGGGGTTGAGGGGGCCAGGGTAGGGGCAAGCAGGGACAGCTGTCCTTTCCCCCGGCCCAGGCAGACCACGCCTATGTAGTAGCAAGGCTGCCAGCTACATCTGGGACTGGGGTGGAGGCCAGAGGCCCCCCTCCTCCACTGTTGCTTCCCCTCACTCCAGGCCCTCTTACCTTGTGGGCTCGGCCCTCCTGGTCGCCTTCCCTTCCGGCCCCCCTGGGACTGCAGCTCTCCTGCCCCTCCGGCTGGGCCTACAGCGCTACCCCTCCATGGTGATTGGGAGGATCGAAGAGGAACGTGGATGACCAGATGGGTAACCCCCGGAAGTTCTCCAAGGGGCCGGACACGATGTATTCCCAGGGTAAGTACTCTATTTATTCCCTAGCAGAATGGTCTTTTGGCTGTGAGGAAGAGGGTTAGGCACCAGTCTGTTGTGAATTTAGACATCTAGGGCGAGTGGACCAGGTGAGGGATCTAGTGGGCTAGGGGCTATAGAGGTAGGAGGGCAGGAAGATTGTCTGCCAGTGGACACCCCGTCCTCAGGTAAGGAGCTGGCAGGGCGGGTGGATAAGTGTCCGAAAACATGGCTACCATTCAGGGCATGTTTTCCGAAATGCGGGAAGTTGTGGCCACTTTGTGCACCAGGGACCAGTGCACTGAACCCCTGGGGGGGGCGGAGGTATGGATGGGGGAAAAGACGGGAAACAGAAAGGTGGATGGGCCCCAAGCAGCGAGCTCTCCCCTCTCTGCTGGCCCAGAGAGCCTTTTGGCAAGTGGCAACCCACAAGGTTCTGACCTGGAGGTAGAAGCAACCGGGCTAGGCAGCGCTCCGGCGGTGATGCAGACTGGGGGGGGGTTAAGGATCCCCCTGCGACCGCAGCAGCAACTGACAGGTCGGGCCTGGACTTGGCTGCTACGCTCCAGCTCAAGGCTGAAATTCAAGAGCTAAAAGCAGGCACAACGTCCTGCGACCCGGGGTCACTAGCAGCACATGTGCCACTGTCCTTCAAGGAGAAGATGTGGAAAAAGAAGTATAGCGACATTTTCTCCCTGCTTTACGGAGAGGAAGAAATGAAGGAGGCAGAGAAAGACAAGGAGGGTAAAGGGAAGAAATAGGAGGAAAAAAGAGAGCAACGTCAAGAAAGATAACCTGGCTTAGACAGTTTTATTTAATGTGCTGTCTACAATCGTTCAAGAAAAGGAACCAGGAGAGGCAATGGGATTAATTAAGTATCAGGATCATATCCTGAAAGCTTGCTTTTCCTTTGGGGGTGAAGTCTGGAGGGGATGTGATGAGAAATTTAGGAGACGGATGGCTTTGGACCCCTTGGTTAGGTGGGGCAGAATACAAACCTTCCTTTATTTAGAACAGATGTGCCCCTGGCGGCCCTTTCTCGGGTAGCACACCAAAAGTGGGTTTCCTGTCATAGGATTCGCCGCGGGGGGGAGACAGAAACAGGGTGGGGGAGCAAAAGGGGAAGGGAGTTGCTGGAGGTACAACAAAGGATCATGTCCATACCAAAGCAACTGTAAATATAAATATCAAGGGTGTTGGGGGGTCACATCCTGGGTTCAAATGTGAGAACAGCAGCAGCCCCAGTGGCGGTTCCAGTGCAAGCACCACTGGAAAAGGCTCCCTCACCAATTGATTATGCGCCCTTTCTCCCTTGGTTATGACGGTACCCTGACACGGTAACTGCTACTGAATTGATGAACGGATTTAAGTACGATTTTAATATTCCCTACCTGGGCCCCCGGGTTGCCCGTGAAGCGGGCAACCTTAGATCAGCTGTAGAACTCCCAGGAAAGTTGGATGACAAAATAAAGAAATAGGTGGTGCTGGGTTGGATAGTGGGTCTGTTCTCCAGTCCCCCCCAGCTAACCTGCAGGTTTCTCCCCTGGGACCGGTACCCAAAAAAGCCCCATGAGAGTTCCACCTCATCCACCACCTTTCTTTCCCAAGGGGCGGATTCAGTCAGTGAGCAGATAGACCCCGAACTCGCCTATGTATCATACAAGTCCTCTGACGTGGCTGTACAATGCGTACAAGTGTGGCCTTGGGGCACTAATGGCCAAAGCAGATACTGAATCTGCATTTCGGCTTATCCCAGTTCACCTGGATGATTTCTGCCTACTGAGCATGAGGGTGCAGGGGCAATATTTTGTTGACCAATGCATGCCGATGGGCTGCTCAATTTCTTGTGCCATTTTCCAAAAGTTCAGTATTTCCCTGAACTGGGTCACCCATACGGCGACTGGGGCTCGAATCCATCATTCACTACTTGGACGACTTCCTTTTCACTGGTCCCTGAGAGCTTGACGCATGCAGTAGTGCACTAGCCGGCTTCCAGATCATAGCTCAAAAAACTGGGGTCCCGCTGGCTGCGAACAAGATAGAGGGCCCCGGCACGAGGCTCACATTCTTGGGCATTGAGCTTGATTCAGTGGCTGGGGTTTCCAGGCTGCCCCAAGAGAAAGTACAAAAACTTACTGGGCTGGTAGAAAAGGTAATGGGGGCCAAAAAAGTAACATTGCAACAGTTGCAGGAATTGCACGGACACCTACATTTTGCATGCAAGGTCATCCCCATGGGACGCCCTTTCTGCAGCCGGCTGGCCATGGTGGGGGTCCGCGCACCATACCATTTTATACAGGTGCATAAAGGCATAAAAACTGACTTAGGAATCTGGTTGGAGTTCTTGCACTCTTTTAATAGAGTGGCACTATGGCAGGTGCCAGCCACTATCAATTGGGAGATGAAGTTTTTTTTTTTTTTAAACGGATGTTTCTGGTGAGTTGGGTTGCGGAAGCTACTCTCAAGGTGAATGGTGCGCAGCAGCATGGCCACAAGTGTGGCATGACAGCGAGTTGGCCAAGAAAGTACAGTTACGTAAGAACTTACCGTAACAGTAGATCTTCGAGAGCGGCTCTTGTAGTAGGTATTCACAAATAGGACTAAGCTGTCAGGCATCAGGACCCCACAGAAAAATCTTCTAGCTAGCAGTCTCTGGCGGGGACCGCCCCCGACGTCAGCCAACAGATGCCAGCGTGACGTCACCATAAGGGCGGTCCCCCGCCACTCCGATTCTCCTCGCCCGGAGGCTGACAGGAGAAAGGCTCATCTCCTCAAAGAGGAAAGAAGAAAAATTACTCACCACAGTAATGCTGTTTTTCTAATGGAGTCTTGCTGTATTCTGACATTATGCGGTTAGCCCAGCACTTGTACTGCCCCAGAGAGGAAAGAGTTAACTCTATGCAGAAGCATAGAACGTTGAGCTCGAACTGTTTTCAAACCTCTGTCTCTGGTACTTACCAGTGTAACAGTCAGATTCTTACGAGCAAACTAAGTACTAACTATGGAAATTGTGTAGTATATGGCCAAAAGGCAACAATTTGGATCCCAAAAAGACTCAAGTCGAGAACCCAAGGAAAAAAGGTAGTGACAATATATTAAACAGAACCACAGTAACAAAAACATATACCCCACCCTTAAGAGGGAGGGTACAAGGTACACCCCTGAGGTGCAACACTGTATCTGCCAGCCCACTTCCCAAAAACTAGGTTCTGAGAGGGGAGGCACGGAGAGAGGTCAGAATACAGCAAGACTCCATTAGAAGAAACAACATTACTACGATGAGTAATTTTTTCTTCAAACAACATGAAGTCTTGCTGTATTCTGACATTATGCAGGCTACCAAGCAGCTCCCTGAGGAGGAGGGAATGCAGAACCTACTTTGGGAACAAGCTCTGCAGTACTGCTGTGCCAAACCTAGCATCACTCCTAGCCTGGATGTCCAGAGAGTAATGCTTGGTGAATGTATGGACTGTTTTCCAGGTGGCTGCTTTACAGATTTCTAGCAAGGGTATATCTCTGGCCACAGCCAGAGTAGCAGCTGTACCACTAGTCAAGTGAGTCCTCAGGCCTGGAGGAGGTGGTTTGCCCAATCTGTCATAGCAGAATTGTATACAAGAGACAATCCACCTGGCAATAGTTCTTTTAGTAGCAGGCTTACCTTTCCCCACTTCACCATAAGTGAGAAACAATTGAAGACAGTCATTTCTGTGTGCCTTAGTATGTTCTATGTAGTAGCTAAGAGCTCTTTTAAACATCCAAACTGTGTAATCTTCTTTCCCTTGAAGAAGAATGGTCAGTGAAAAACACAGGAAGAGAGATAGAGAGAGAGACTGGTTCAGATGAAAATCTGATACCACTTTGGGTAAGAACCTCCTATTGGTTCTTAGGACCACCTTATCCCTACAGAAGGAGATGAAGTCAGGTTCGACTGACAGGGCCTGTAATTCACTAATCTGTCTGGCAGAAGTAGTAGCTACCAGTAACACAGTTTTCCAGGTCAAGTACTTCAGCTCGGCCGAAGCCAGAGGTTCGAAGGGTGGCTGCATAAGCTGCGCAATGCAGACATTAAGATCCCAAGCCGGAGTAGGCTCTCGAAAGGGAGGGTTAATGTGAACCAGACCTTTGAAAAACTTACTGAAAACAGGATGAGATGCCAGGGAAGAGTCCTTCCCTGCTGAAAGGAATGCAGAGACAGCTGCTAGGTGAACCTTCAGAGTTGAAGGCCTAAGGTCTAAACTATTAAGAGGAACCAGATAATCTAAGACTGTAGCAATGCCTGCAGCATCAAGCACAATGCTCTTCTGAGAACACCAAATGCTGAATCTTTTCCATTTGGAATTATAAGTTTTTCCAGTGAAAGGTTTCCTGGAAACCTTCAAAATATCCAGGACTCCCGGAGAAAGATGCAGGCCTGTATATTC